>SJYO01031364.1:730-1244786 GCA_006410555.1 Capra ibex | reverse complement strand
ACATGGGGTTACAAGTAGCGTCGTGACAAATATTATCGGTCCTGTACCTTCGTTGGATCTACAGGTAGTCGTCTACTTACCTATTCTTTCGACACCATGTATATGTGTTACCTCATAATGAGTCGGTAATTTTTCTTATGTAAACTTAGTCAAGATTACTCCACCTACTTTGACCTCGGTTAATATGTCTCACTTCATTCGGTCTTTCTTTTTGTGGTTATGTCATATGATTGTGTATATATACCTTAAATCTTTCTACCATTACTATTGGGACATACGCTCTGTCGTTTTCTCTGTGTCTACATATCTTGTCTTAAAACGTGAGACTCCCTCTCCCTCTCCCACCCTACTAAACCCTCTTATCGTAACTTTGTACATATGATAGTGTATACTTTACTTAGTTGTCAGATCCAAGTTACGTCCTATGTCCTACGAACCCCGACCACGCGATCCTACTGGGTCTCTCTACTATACCCCTCCCTCCACCCTCCTCCCAAGTCCTAACCCTTGAGTACATGTGGGTACCACCTAAGTACAGTTACATACCGTTGTAGTTATGTTACAACATTTCATTAATTGGAGGTTAATTTTATTTATTTAATTATATAAATTATTTATTTTATAGGGCGTACGTTTTTTTTTTTTCTTTCTTTCTTTTACAGTAAATCAAAGAGACGAGTAAAAAATAAAATAAAATAAAATAAAAAAACGACAACTCAAAACACACAAGAAATGTATCAAGCCTATAATTGGAAAATAGTCTGTATACTAGACGTTGACAAAAGAGAGTAAGACATCCGACGGCAAAATAAAAGAAGTACTGAAAAAACGACACGTCTTCGACGAATGAAACAACGTCGGGGTAAAAATTTTAAAAAAGAGAGAACGGAAACGAGAATCACAGTTCAGGTTCTTTAGTAACGGTTCTGATAACAGTTCCTCGAATAAGGAATATAAAAAGAAGGTCCTAAAAGTATTAAAGTACAGAATTTAAACAGGAACTACGTAAAACTCAACTAAAAACACATACAACATATTATACCCATGTCAAAGTAAGAAAACGTTCACTGACCCGTTAAAAGGGTTTTGGTAAATAACTTCTCTCATAGAACAGGGTTCCCTTCGGGTTCTTATGTCCTCACCCATTGGATAGGGAAGAGGTCCCCTAGAAGACTTGGCCCGAGATGACGTAGCGTCCACTTAAGAAATGGTTAACTCGATACTCCCTTCGGATGGTATATAAGAACCGAGTAATATTTAATTGTTGTATATACTCACTCTAATAAAGACCCGAGAGATAAGACAAGATAACTAGAGACACAGACGAAAATACGGTTATAGTATGACGAAAGCAGTTTTACTAAAACATTATGTCTAACTTTAGTCGTTTACACTATGGAGGTCCAAATAAGAAAACGGAGTTCTAACAAAACCGATAAACCCCAGAAAATACCAAGGTATGTTTAAAATTCTAATAATCAAGATAAACACACTTTTCATGTTAACACTAAAACTATCACTAACCCGACTTACACATCTAACGAAACACTCATACCTATAAAAGTCAAGTCCACTCAAGTCAAGTCATGTCAGCGAGTCAGTACAGGCTGAGAAACACTGGGGTACTTAGCGTTGTGAAGTCCGGAGGGACAGGTAGTGGTAGAGGGCCTCAAGTGAGTCTGAGTGCAGGTAGCTCAGGCACTACGGTAGGTCGGTAGAGTAGGAGACAACAGGGGAGGAGGAGGACGGGGGTTAGGGAGGGTCGTAGTCTCAGAAAAGGTTACTCAGTTGAGAAACGTACTCCACCGGTTTCATGACCTCGAAGTCGAAATCGTAGTAAGGAAGATTTCTTTAGGGTCCCGACTAGAGGAAGTCTTACCTAACCAACCTAGAGGAATGTCAGGTTCCCTGAGAGTTCTCAGAAGAGGTTGTGGTGTCAAGTTTTCGTAGTTAAGAAACCGCGAGTCGGAAAAAGTGTCAAGTTGAGAGGGTAGGTATGTACTGGTGTCCTTTTTGGTATGGGAACTGATCTGCCTGGAATCAGCCGTTTCATTACAGAGACGAAAACTTATATGATTGATCCAACCAGTATTGAAAAGAAGGTTCCTCATTCGCAGAAAATTAAAGTACCGTACGTCAGTCACGTACCGACGTCACTAAAACCTCGGGTTTTTTTATTTCAGACTGTGACAAAGATCACAAAGGGGTAGATAAAGGGTACTTCACTACCCTGGGCTACGGTACTAGAAGCAAAAGACTTACAATTCTAGATTCGGTTGAAAAAGCAAGAGGAGAAAGTGAAAGTAGTTCTCCGAAAAATCAAGGAGAAGTGAAAAACGGTATTCCCACCACAGTAGACGTATAGACTCCAATAACTATAAAGAGGACCGTTAGAACTAAGGTCGAACACGAAGAAGGTCAGGTCGAAAAGAGTACTACATGAGACGTATGTTCAATTTATTCGTCCCACCGTTATATGTCGGAACTGTATGAGAAAAAGGATAAACCTTGGTCAGACAACAAGGTACAGGTCAAGATTGACAACGAAGGACTGGACGTATGTCTAAAGGGTTCTCCGTCCAATCCATCAGACCATAAGGGTAGAGAAAGTCTTAAAAGGTATCAAGTAACACTAGGTGTGTCAGTTTCCGAAACCGTATCAGTTATTTCGTCTTAATCTACAAAAAGACCTTGAGAGAACGAAAAAGGTACTAGGTTGTCTACAACCGGTAAACTAAAGACTAAGGAGACGGAAAAGCTTTTGGTCGAACTTGTAGTCCCTCAAGTGTCAAGTGCATAATGACTTCGGACCGAACCTCTTAAAACTTATAATGAAATGATCATACACTCCACTCACGTTAACACGCCATCAAACTCGTAAGAAACCGTAACGGAAAGAAACTATAACCTTACTTTTGACTGGAAAAGGTCAGGACACCGGTGACGACTCAAAAGGTATAAACGACCGTATAACTCACGTCGTGAAAGTGTCGTAGTAGAAAGTCCTAAACTTTGTCGAGTTGACCTTAAGGTAGTGGAGGTGATCGAAACAAGTATCATTACGAAAGATTCCGGGTGAACTGAAGTGTAAGGTTCTACAGACCGAGATCTAATCACTAGTGTAGTAGTACTAATAGACCCAGCACTTCTAGAAAAAACATGTCAAGAAGGCACATAAGAACGGTGGAGAAGAATTATAGAAGGTGAAGACATTTCAGATATGGTAAAGACAGGAAGTAGCTCGGGTAGAAACGTACTTTATAAGGGAACCATAGAGATTAAAACAACTTCTCTAGAGATCAGAAAGGGTAAGACAAGAAAAGGAGATAAAGAAACGTAACTAGTGACTCCTTCCGAAATAAAAGAGAAGAACGATAAGAAACCTTGAGACGTAAGTCTACGAATATAGAAGGGAAAAGAGGAAACGAAAAGTGGAGAGAAGAAAAGTGTCGATAAACATTTCGGAGGGGTCTGTCGGTAAAACGAAAAAACGTAAAGAAAAGGCACCCCTACCAGGGACGGAGGACATGTTACAGTGTTTGGAGTAAGGTGTCAAGTAGTCCGTGAGATAGATAGTCTAGATCCGGGAATTTAGATAAAGAGTGAAGGTGACATATTAGTATGCCCTAAAATAAATCCAGTATGGACTTACCAGATCGCCCAAAGGGATGAAAGAAGTCAAATTCAGACTTAAACCATTATTCCTCAAGTACTAGACTCGGTGTCAGTCGAGGACCAGAAAAAAACAACTGACATATCTCGAAGAGGTAGAAACCGACGTTTCTTATATTAGTTAGACAGCAACAACTGGTAGACCACTACAGGTATACATCTCAGAAGAGAACACAACAACCTTCTCCCACAAAAGATACTGGTACGTAAAAGAACCGTTTTGAGATAATCAGAAACGGGACGAAGTAAGGTGTAAGGTTTCGGTTTAAACGGACAATGAGGTCCACAAAGGACTGAAGGATGAAAACGTAAGGTGAGGGGACATTACTTTTCCTGTAGAAAAAACCCACAATCAAGATTTTCCAGAACATCCAGAAGTATTTTGGCAAGTTTAAGTCAGAGAAGTCGCAATGACGAACCCAGTATCCGAACCTATTGACACTATAACTTACCAAACGGAACCTTTGCTTGTCTCTAGTAAGACAGTAAAAACTCTGACGTAGGTTCATGACGTAAAGTCTGAGAAGACAACTGGTACTACTGATGAGGTAAAGAAGACTCCCTAAGGACGGGCGTCATCATCTATACTACCAGAAGACTCAATTTAAGTGGGTAAGGTCAGGTAAAATCAAACGACTAAGGATCTTACACCTGCAAGTGGGAATGGTAGAGAACAAGCTGGTGAAGGTCAAACGGAACTAGAACCTGGACTGTAAGGTCCAAGGATACGTTATAACGAGAAATGTCGTAGCCTAGAATGAAGGTAGTGGTCAGTGTAGGTGTTGACCCATAACAAAAACGAAACCGAGGTAGGAAAGTAAGAAAGACCTCAATAAAGAGGTGACTAGAGGTCATCGTATAACTCATGGATTACTGGACCCCTCAAGGAGAAAACCATAGGATAGTAAAACGGAAAAGTATGACAAGTATCCCAAGAGTTCAGTTCTTATGACTTCACCGAACGGTAAGGGAAGAGGTCACCTGGTGTAAGATAGTCTGGAGAGGTGGTACTGGACGGGTAGAACCCAACGGGGTGTCCGTACCGAACCAAAGTAACTCACTCTGTTCCGACACCATTAAGAACGTTAGGTATTCGTATCTCACAAAAAGGTAAATGAACAACGAAGAAGATAAAGAAAGTGACTACAGAAGTCGTATGTATAGAAATCGAAGGAACCAATTTCGATAAGTTTCCATAAAATAATAAAAGATACGTTAACATTTACCCTAGTGAAAGTAAGGACTATCAAATAACAATTACATGTTTTTATGATGACTGAAAACGTATAACTAAAAAAAAAATAGAACTTTAAAATGACTTAAATAATCAACATTGTCGACTTGTCGAAAAACCAACAGAAATAAAAAATAAATATAGTACGGTGTTTACCTCCGTTAAAATGGAGAAAGACTAAACCTACTGAAAATAAAGAAAAAGAACGGATAACGAGACGGTTCCTGAAGATCAGAATACAACTTATTTTCACCATTCGCACTCGTAGGAACAAACGATGACTAGAATGTCCTTTACAAAAGTTAAAAAATAATAATACAACAATCGACACCTGAACAGTATTTACCCGAAATAATACAACTTCGTATAATAGAAGGATGGATCAAACGACTCACAAACGAGTACTTACCAAGAACATAGAACAGTATACAAAAGAGACGTGACTCTACTATTATACTAGGAAGTAACAGAATACCCGACATAGTATAACTAACTATACATCCTTAATTTGGTAGGAACGTAGGGTGAAGTAGTACCACATTCTAGGAAAATTACATAACAACTTAAGTCTAACGATTGTAAAACAACTCTTGAAAACGTAGCTACAAGTGGTCCCTATAACCGGACATTAAAAAAGACACGTAAAAAAAAATAACAACCTTTCTAAGTTTGGAAAAGGACTTATAGTTGGTAGAGGTTAAACTTCGTCGTAAGATGAACCGAGCACAAAAATCTGATTAATACGTTTTCACCCTTGGTAAACGTTAACCGAGGTCTTTTCCTGTCTGAACTACGGATAGAGAAACCCTGTTAACCTTCGTTTTCCTGTGTAAAAGTCAGATATTAAGACGAAAAGATAAGTCTCTGGGGTGTCTTGTTTCCCAGAGAGAACAGACTGTTCCATTCTTTCGGAGACACGACAACTTATGGATATCCAAACAGTGTCTCCAACAAACACCTCATTTCATCTATTACGATATGAGGTAGGACTTTACCTCGTTATCTCCAGTCCACCACTAACAATTGATGAGTTTCAGAGTTCAAACGTCAATAGTATAATGAACATTTCCTCTATCGTCTATCCTTACCAACTCAATATCTCTCAATAACTCTAATAATTATTTTGTGGTGTAGGTTACCCGTTTATCTACCACCAGTTACTCGTATGGTGAATTCGAATTATATATGTTATATTCGAATTATATATATTATATGTGTTACGTTTCTTTCGTTCTTACCTTCTCGTTCTCTGACTTCCTCTGACGGGATTATTTTATAAGCTTAGAGAACGAATCAAGGGTATAGTCTCCGTCAAAAAGTCGAATATTGAACAATTGAACTTCTACACCGAGTCAGTGACACTCCTTTCTGGGACGGTATGGTTTCGTTCACAAATGACACAATTAATTGTGTCCGGAAGGGGTTTCCCTTTGTTTGAAGTCGGTAAATAAAGGAACTAATACTTTTCCCCTTGAGATTTTCTGTCTCTTAATAGTGTCTAGTGGATAATGCCACCCCTTTATGTTCTCGGGACGATTACCTTAGGACCGGTTTCCCACTGATTGTTAGTCAGGTGACCAAGTGTCCGGGAGGACGACCAGTAAGGGGTCGGAGACTTACATATTTATCCAACTGTATGAACCGTCAATCCCATTGGGGATAGGACTCAGGTACTCTATTCTCAATAGTATTATCTCTTCGATTCCTCTTCTGAGACCGTCACGGGTAGAGTGGGATACTATCGTTTAGTGTTTGTCATAGTGGAATGAAACCCTACCTCCTCTAATCACAGTATAATTCCTAGAGTTCCTACATCCTCATCTCCTAATCATAGTATACTTAAGTGATTATACCAGAGACGACTTTTGTTTATCTAAGACCTTTCACTGACATTTGATGACATTCGAGTCAGTTCTTCACCGGGGTTACGATAACGACACCTTGGGTCATTTGAACTGAACCACTTACACGAGAAATGATAAGGTTAGTGTTTTCTAAAAATTTTTAATCGTAAGTATACCTTTTCTACTTTATAAACACATATTAAAACGGTTCAGGTACAATTAAACAGGTAAAAGGTAGTATTATATCAGATTTCTATAAACTTGGAGTTCCTATATGGTACGTTATAGTATAACTACTGTAGTACGTCTAACTCAACTTACTCGTTGTTCATAAGTCATGTTACCTCTGGGACCATTCTGTTTTCATGAGGTTTTCCACCCTTTATTTTGAATTGTTTCTAAGTCTTAAAACGGTGAAATGACCTCATGAAATCCCTAGGTCAAGTGTGAACAATATGTAATCTACGTTACAATATGTAATCTCTAGGTAACCAGTCCCGTACGATCCGGTACGTGAGGTTAATTTTCTGTTTAAGGACTTAGAACATGGACGATGGTATTTCTTTCTTCGTTTTCGTGAACCGTCTTTAAAAGTTCAAGGTTTCCGTAGTATGACGTGTGGAACCTTATTTCAAGACCAGTATGTGGTTTACTGTCCTTTCCGAGGTCGAATTGGTACTACTTATGATTCATGAGTACACAGATCCTGACGTTAATCAGTAACCTACACTCGTCGGGACCCTTTTCAAACTGGAACTTCTTCTGTCTTGAGACGTCGACTCAACTGGGGGTTTCCTCTACTGTCGACTTAAGACAGACGACCATCATGGGGTCGTCGACCCCGTTGTTTAGGAAAGAACTTCCCTCTAGACCCGTCGTGTAGAGGTACAGTAGTTTGTCACATATCTTACTACCAATTCTCGACCCGTTCTGTCTATTTGAATTACAACTTTAGACCGAGGAAATGAAATATTTACGTAATCGACTCCTTTAAATGAACTTGAGAGATTCCGAGTCAAAATAGTAGATATTCCACTCCTATTATTGTCATGAAACTAACACTCTGTATAACAATGTGTATTTGCTTATATACGATTCTTGAATTGTCTCACGAGTTTTAACGGTGGATAGTAAGAATAGTAATTAATAAACATTTGACTCTAATTCGTCAATTTTAGTCCGTACACAGTCCATATTAGTACTAATTAATACGGGGCTAATAAAGAGGAAAAAGAAGATTAAAGAAAGACTTGTTACAAAGTTTCAGAGGTATACCAAAAGAGACTACTTACAAACCGTAACTCCTCTTTCCATTATAGACGTCTCCTAATTCTTCCCTTTTAAGAAACAACACAAACGAATGACGTAGTCATCGGGATCGTTGAGTCGATGTCCAACCGAGACATCTGTGACGACAAGTTGAATCTAAATACGACGTGTCCAACGTCTGTACGTAATCTTACTTAAGGGGTCCGAAGAACGATAGGATTGTGAGAAGACTCTGTGGATTTATAAGACTAGTTTCTAAAGGTGAACGACCTCTTCACTTCGTATCAAACTGGTTTAGATTAAAACACACCTATACCCATACAAAAGTAAAGGGGAAGGTATTTCTTCTTTTTTTTTTTTTCTTTCTTTCTTTTTTCCCCCCCTCTTCGTATACAATAAAGAAACGACGGTAAACTTTGTCGGTTCAACTCTCGGTTAAATAAGTCGGATTAAGTAAGGTCTAAAGAGTTCCTTATTTGTTACAAGAACTCTTAAGAGTCTACATACCGGTCATCTCTAGGTCAACGGGTCCTCTCGATTACAGATTTACGTCCATGGGGAATTAGTCCCACGCTCCGGAACTGTCCCCCCACCACTTGATTCTTGTGAGAGACCCTACGGAGGTTCTGGGGTCTCGACACACTACACTGCTAACGAAACGTATCGATTCGTATCTGAATCCTGTCGGACAATCCTAGGGATCTTCGTTATAACCAAAGTAACAAATTTTGAGTTTAGTTTAGACGTCTCTCTCTTCTCTAAAGAGTCTCTCCCTTTTTGTTTCCTTGAAACGAATATGAGAAAAGTACTCAGGATTTATAGGAAGTTCTAGGGGTTTCTCGGGTGGAAAAGATATTTCGGAAGGATCCACTAAGACCGGATATTTCAATCTCCTGAGGATGACCTCGACAAAGTTTAGTGTAAAGAGTCTACTCCTTTATCTCTAAACGACAAGAGGTTTGTGGGGAGAATGACTCTTGTAGATTAAGAATGATTTCTTTTAATATAGGAAACCTCCGTCCACAACATCCTAGTTTAAACCAAAGTAAAAATGAAATATTTAAATCCGTTCAATCGAGGGACTAGGCCGAAGGAGTAAACTTTTTACTTCTGTTAAAGTTCCAAAGTCTGTTGTGTATACACACTTTGTCATGTTTATAATAACATTAAAAACAACGAAGTAGGAACACTCAAACCAAAGGAGGTCATGTAGTATTCGAGGAACCTCATGGTTCGTGGTGTCACTCTCCCTGTCAGATACACGATAAACACGAATCTAGGTAAGGAATGGAAAACTAAACATAGTGACCCCTACTGAGGACTTAAAGGGTGGTCCAACCCGGGACCTTCCGTGTACAACCTCGATTCTCCGGCTTCTCTTTTGTCTTAGGTCTAATAGGTCGGAGGAGAGAGACTGAAGGCGTCACAGAGACCGGGACCGACACAAAGGAGAGGCCGGTGATCTACTAAGACAGACCCAGGTAGAGACGGGACACGATCCGAAGAATCAGGAAAGCGGGTACATTGGTCAAAGGGGACTCGAGTTAAACCTCACGAAGGTCAAACTTGCGACTGAGTATATAACTCATACCTCGTCTATGATTTATTTATTAACGACATATAAAAAATTTTCTGAAATTTCTCAGGACCAATTATATCATATAACCTTGAGTTATCTAGGACACGACACGAGTCAGCGTGTCTCAACAAAGACTGAGAAACTTTGGGATACCTAACATTGGGTAGTCCAAGGAGACAGGTACCCTAGAGGTCCATTCTTATGACCTCACCCAAAGGTACGGGAGGAGGTCCTCTTGAAGAACTGAGTCCCTGACTTGGACGCAGAGAACGTAGAGGGAGTAACCGTCCGTCCAAGAAATGGTGGTCACGGTGGACCCTTCGGGGGCTATCTAGGATTTATACACGTCTCAGGGTTGTATTGGTAAAATATCTATTTCTTTGATGTCGGGTCTTTTCCTTTTACTCAAGTGGTTCTTTGTGTTGAATCTTTCATGCGTTGTAAATACGAGTGTACTTTCTGTAAAAATGGTCTAGATGTCCCGTGTAAGGAAGAATCGTGTACCGAACTATGTCTCTGCTACGACATTTACAAATAGTTTACCTTGAGTAAGTGACCAGTTTGCATTTGAGGAACCTGATCCTCGGTCTCTCTCTGATATTTCTACGATTACGTATAGTATCTTAGACTGAATATCAATTTTATAATCATAATTTTAAACTGTATGTTTAAAGGACGGTTATGAGACCCTCTGTTTACAATGTATCAAACGTTTTATTAAAGAGTGTATTCGGTGTCTTGTTGAAACACCCTATCCTCCGTTTTTAGTCATAAATAATCCTAACAAAATATCAACTCCTCCGATTTTAATACCCTAAATTTCACTGAACAAGTTTCATTCTAGGGTCAAACTTAAGTTTATCTAGAAGACTAATGTTTTACTTATAACAAGGTTAATGTGAGGGGGTACGAGGGATAGATTGTAGACTTCATCTATGTGGTAGACCTTCGATATTATATAAATCGGTAATACCGTCGTAATTGTTCAATCTTTATAGGAAGAGTTTTACCCAATGAATGTCGAGATCCCCCGAGTGTCCCGACAGGACCCCGATGAACTTCGGTTTCTTATTTGGACGACCTGGAAGGAAACGTACTTTAAATAAACTACCGAACTCTTTTATACATTCATGAATTTATCTTCTAACAAAACGTAATTTTATTGTACTAATACTCCTTTTTATGTTTAAGAACACTAAAATAACGTTTTATGTTAGGGACTTTCGTAAAAACTCAAACAGTAACGTCAAAATCCAGTACGGATACAAAGACCCCTTCACGGAAGTAAGAGGTTGGTCTTCATGAAATCATTCTCAAATTATTTATCATATGAAAATTTCTTATAGTAAAAAAATTTTTTTACTTTCATTATATACGTGTATTAATTGTTTAGTTTAACATATCTCCCTATCATTACTTTTGGTTTTCAAAAGAAGAGGATGAAAGGGAGGGTAGGAGTACGGGTCAGAATGAGGGTCTTTGTCGTTAGATAATACACCAAAAGACAAAAAATTATCAAATAGAAGAAAAAATTTTTATAACCTCATATTAACGAAATGTTACAACACAATTAAAGACGACATGTTACTTTACATAGTAGATATAAATATGTATATAGGGGAGGGAGAACTTGGAGGGAGGGAGGGTAGGGGGGTAGGGTGAATACATCCAGTAGTCTTGAGTCGACTCGAGGAACACGATATGTCGTTGAAGGGTTGTCGATAGATAAAATGCGAGTCATTACACATATAAATCCAGGATTAATGAGTTAAGTGGGGTGGGAAGGAAAGAGGAGGACGCAGGTGTACAGGTAAGAGATTAGACAGACCTTTATCCAAGTAGATATGACTAAAAGATCTTTGGTGAATATACACAATTATATACTATAAAGAAAAACAAAGACTGAATGAAGTGAGTCATATTGTCTGAGGTTAGGTTGGTCAGGTAAGACTTCCGCTAGTCGGGACCCTAAAGAAACCTTCCTTACTACGATTTCGACTTTGCGGTCATGAAACCGGTGGAGTACGCTTCTCGACTGAGTAACCTTTTCTGAGACTACGACCCTCCCTAACCCCCGTGCTCCTCTTCCCCTGCTGTCGCCTACTCTACCGACCTACCGTAGTGGTTGAGTTACCTGCAGTCAAACTCACTTAAGGCCCTCAACCACTACCTGTCCCTCCGGAGCGCACGACGTTGAGTACTCCAGTGTTTCTCAGTCTGTGCTGACTCGCTGACTCGACTGACTGACTGACTTCAAGTAGATGTAGAGATGTTTACTGGGTTAAAACAAGGAAAATACCGACTGATTATAAGGCAACATATATAAAGAATGTAACAGAAATGGGTGAGTAGACAGTAACCCGTAAACCCAACAAAGGTACAGGACCAATAACATATATCATGATGTTACTTGTGACCCCTTGGACACAGAAAACCTTAATAACAAAAGAGTCCCATATACGGGTCACCACCCTAAAGAGCCAGTATACCCTGAAGACAAAAATAGAAAAATTCCTTGGAGGTGTCATAAGAGGTGTCACTGACACAGTTAAATGTAAGGATGGTTGTCACGTTCATCTAAGGGAAAAGAGGTGATTGAAAGATTAAATAGTAGACATGGAAAAAATACTACCGGTAAGACTGGTCACACGTCACTACTATAGATTATCGAGTACCTTGAGTTTAGTTTTTTGGTTAGTTTTTTGTCCGTCTTCTGGATTTATTTCTAGAGAGGTTTCTTTTGTTTGATGACTGGTTTGTATGTACTTTTACACGATTTACGTTTATTTAGAAATTTATTACTAACAAAATGGTAAAGAACCATTTAGTTGAAAATTATAACAAGTAATCGAAGACGAATACTGTCTAAACAAGTTTTAGTCCTTTCCTCATGTAGTTCCGATATATAACAGTGAGACTAATAAATTGAATAAACGTCTCATGTAGTACTCTTTGCGACCCGACCTTCTTCGTGTTCGACCTTATTTCTAACGACCCTCTTTATAGTTATTGGAGTCTATACGTCTACTGTGGTAGGAATACCGTCTTTCACTTCTCCTTGATTTCTCGGAGAACTACTTTCATTTTCTCCTCTCGTTTTTTCAACCGAATTTCAAGTTGTAAGTCTTTTGATTCTATTACTGTAGACCAGGGTAGTGAAGTACCGTTTATCTACCCCTTTGTCACCTTTGTCACCGACTGAAATAAAACCTCCCGAGGTTTTAGTGACGTCTACCACTAACGTCGGTACTTCAATTTTCTACAAACGAGGAACCTTCCTTTCAATACTGGTTCGATCTGTCGTATAATTTTTCGTCTCTGTAATGAAACGGTTGTTTCCAGACAGATCATTTCCGATACAAAAAAGGTCATCGGTACATGTCTACACTCTAAACTTGATATTGCTTTCGACTCACGGCTTCTTACCTACGAAAACTTGACACCACAACCTCTTCTGAGAACTCTCAGGGAACTTACGTTCCTCTAGGTTGGTCAGGTAGGATTTCCTCTAGTCAGGATTCACAAGTAACCTTCCTGACTACAACTTCGACTTTGAGGTTATGAAACCGGTGGACTACGTTTTTCGACTGAGTAAACTTTTCTGGGACTACGACCCTTTCTAATTCCTGTCTTCCTACTCTACCAACCTACCGTAGTAGTTGAGTTACCTGTACTCAAACCCATTTGAGACCCTCAACCACTACCTGTCCCTTTAGACCACACGACACCAGGTACCCCAGTGTTTCTCAGCCTGTGCTGACTCGTTGACTTGACTTGTAGTAAAATTACGGAGTTTTATAGGAGAAGATAGAAACTCGAACGAAAAAATAGGGGAACTACCAAAACCTACTTGTTATAGAATTATAACAATACTAGTTTAGTCAGTCAGAGTAAAAACACGGGGTGAAAGAGATGAATAAAAAGGTTTAATAGAAAACTCTCAACAAAACAAAACAAAACAAAAAATGAATCTTGGTGTCAGATAGACCTTAACTAAAAATGGTACCACATTTCATCCCCTGTTGAAATGTAAAAGACTTACCTTCTTATATCGTATTATTGGTTGTTTCCCGAGTGAAAGTGTTATATCTTTAGTGTAGACGTTTAATGACTTTTTTTATGGTTGTGGGTTATTTTTGTACCTTCATAACTTGTTTTTTAAACGTCTACTCATATAAGATTACTGATCAGTTGTATATTTTTCCATAAATAAAGGAAACATTATTGTTTTTATATTTAAGTTTAGTATTACTCTTTCGTAAAATTTAAGAACTTATTTTTTGTAGTGTTTGAAAATGTCAATGTTTATGACCATTTCTACGTCTTGTAGTCTCTGAGAGGACTTGAGTACCTTCCTTATATTTACTAATTTTGGTAAAACTTTTGATAAACTGTAATAGATGGTTTTAACTTGTATACGTATAGAACATTAGTTCGTCAAGATGAGAAACCATGTATGGGTTGAATATGTATACGTGTATTTGTGGTTCCCTATACAAGTTCTTAACGTATCATCATAATAAGTGTTCAGAATCTAACATGTGTTCGGTTCTCAGGTGTTTATCATCTTACCCAATTATACGCCATCTTATGTTAACTTAGAACTTGTAACACCCCTAATCCCCACGACTAGAAGGAGTGTCAGTTTTTGCTCGCATTGAAATGTCAGTCGAGAACCATAGACGTCAAACCGTAGGTACCTAAGTTGGTTGGGACCTAACAGCATGCCATCATAAATAAACAAAATTTTTTAGGTGTATATTTACCCGATTACGACAAGTTTGAAGACAACAAATTCCAAGTTGACATAAAAATATCGTTTCTTTCACTACTTAGAGTTTGTAATAGAACTCATGTTCTTCGGTGTGTGTGTGTGTGAGTCTGGACGTCACATACTAGTATAAAGATACTTCTATTTTTTTCTTCGTTGTTTGATATCACTACCTTCATTCGTATTTCTAATAACGAGTATTTATTGTTCCTTGGGTTATATTACTCACACAATCAAAGAATTTCACTTTTATCACAATAAGTGAGTCAGTACAGTCTGAGACACTGGGGCACCTGATATCGGATGGTTCGAAGAGAAACAGGTACTTTAAGAGGTCCGTTCTTATGACCTCACCCATCGGTAAGGGAAGAGGTCCCCTAGAAGGACCGGGTCCGTAGTTTGGACCCAGAGGACGTAACGTCCTTCTAAGAAATGACAGACTCAGTGGTTCCTTTGGGTTAATGATCAATCAAAGAACCCTGACGGTATTCTTTTGTGGTGTCTGAGACTCCAAATTTGTTGTCTTTACGTAAAAGAATACTAAGACTTCCGATCTTTAAACTCTAGTTCCACAGTCGACGACGATGACGACGATTCAGTGAAGTCAGTACAGGTTGAGACACGTTGAGGTATCTGCCGTCGGGTGGTCCGTGGGGGTAGGGACCCTAAGAGGTCCGTTCCTGTGACCTTACCCAACGGTAAAGGAAGAGGTTACTTACTTTCACTTTTCACTTTCCCTTCAACGAGTCAGCACAGGCTGAGAAGCGTTGGGGTACCTGACGTCGGGTGATCCGAAGAGGTAGGTACCCTAAAAGGTCCGTTCTCATGACCTCACCCCACGGTAACGCAAGAGGTTCCACAGTCTTCTCAATCAAATAAGGTTCGGGAAGAACTAAATACCTACCGATAGAAAGGGATCACAGAAGTGGACCAGAAAAGAGACACGTATAAAACAGGATAAAAGGAGAAGAATATTCCCGTTAGTATAACCTAATCTCGGGTAGGATTACTGGAGTAAAATTGGAAAAATGGGGAAGTGTCCAGTATGTAGGTTTGTGTCAGTGTAAAACTTTATGACACATGAAACTCATAATCCTCAAGTTGTAAACTTAAACACGTTCCACCACCATTGGACCCCAAATTGAACCACCACTAAATACCGTCCCTTATAAACAAAACAAAGGAAAAAACTTACATACAATATAAAGTACTATATTCCTAATTTGTATCTGTATCAATTTTACACTTAATCGAAACGACTCCATTGTTTATTGGGATTTGAGAGTCATCATATATTGTTATTTACAAATAAAGAGTGAGTGTAATGAAGAACCATCGACACATAGTCGAAGTTGGAACTAGGTCGGAAAATACCCCTTTACAGTAAGAACACTGTTTCTTTTTTCTTGTTCTTTCAACTATCTTTGAGTACTACAGGGAAGTTCGTTTTTGTTTTTGTTTGTTTGTTTTTTACACATTAGATCAGAGTAAAACATTTTTACGATCACTAGTAAAAGACCATTTGTAGTCACCGTTCCGTGTAATTCAAGAAAGGACCCACTCTCCATCGAGTGTAGTTATTGTTGTTTTTTTCCGATTTTTAAGAGTTTACATCTTCATCCCCCGTTTATTGAACCTTGTTGGTTTAACAACGATGACAAGTCAGTGAGTCAGTACAAACTAAGAAACGCTGGGGTACCTGACGTCGTACTGTCTAAAGGGACTGGAAGTGGTAGAGGGTGTAGAACGAGTCTTAGTACAGGTAACTCCGTCACTACGGTAGGTTGTTAGAACAGGAGACAACAGAGGAAGAAAACTACGACGGAAGTCAGAAAGGGTCTTAGTTCTAGAAAAGATTACTCAACAAAGAAACGTAGTCCACCGGTTTCATAACTTCGGAGTTGAAGTCGTAGTCAGGAAGGTTACTTATAAATCCTGACTAAAGGAAATCCTAACTGAACAAACTAGAGGAACGTCAGGTTCCCTGAGAGTCCTCAGAAGAGGTTGTGGTGTCAAGTTTTCGTAGGTAAGAAGTAGTGAGTCGGAAGAAATTCCGGGTTGAGAGTGTAGGTATGTACTGATGACCTTTTTTGTATTGAAACTGTTCTACCTAGAAACAGTCGTTACAGAGAGAAAAATTATACGATTTAAACGGTATCTAAAAGAAGGTTCTTCGTTCACAGAAAATTAAAGTACCGACATCAGTGGTAGACGTCACTAAAACTTCGGTTTGTTTTATTTCGAAAGGTGACAAAGGTAACAAAGGGGTAGATAAACGGTATTTCACTACCCTGGTCTACGGTACTAGAATCAAAAAACTTATAACTCAAGATTCGGTCGAAAAAGTGAGAGGAGAAAGTGGAAATAGTTCTTCGAGAAATCAAGGAGAAACGAAAGACGGTATCCCACCACGGTAGACGTATAGACTCCAATGAATATAAAGAGGACCGTTAGAACTAAGGTCGAAAACGAAATAAGTCAGGTCGTAAAACGTACTACATGAAACGTATATTCAATTTCTTCGTATATTCAATTTTTTTTCCCCCCCCCCCACTGTTATATTCGGAACTGCATGAGGAAAGAGAAAAAAGTTGGTCAGATAAGCAACAAGATACAGGTCAAGATTGACAACGAAGAACTGGATGTACGTCTAAAGAGTCCTCCGTCCGGTCCACCAGACCATAAGGATAGAGAAATTCTATAAAGGTATCAAAGAACACTAGGTGTGTCAGTTTCCAACGTCTTGTTGACTTATTAGATGGTATCTTTTCACTTATCTTTAAAAATTTAGACCTTCTTTTATAAACTCTACGTCTCTCTGTGTAAAAACCAACCATTACCTTCATATCCTGTTTTTTTTACCTCTAAAACAGAATATTGGAGTTTTATCTCTTTTGACTAGATTTAAACTGTATTTTAAGATTTCAGTATTGATAAATTATTAATTTTTGACTTCGTCTTTTAACGTTACGTATTTCAATTTTCTGTTAGACTTTTATAGACTTTGAGTTTAGTGTCCGTTTTCCCATAAAACCCCTCATACTACACGAAGATGTTTAATTATTCTTTTCCAGATTGTTGGACTTTAAAATGGTTGACAATTTATAAGTAAATAAGTATAAATAAGTATACTGTAAAAGTAAGAATCCCAGGGTCTGATGGGTCGACCTATTAAGATTTTTCTCTTTATTTTTTCCTTTACTTTAACTTCACTTTTTCGAGTTTGTGTCCTTTTCTAGGAGTCAGTATTCCCTTTACGTATAATTTCGGTATTACTGTGGTAAAAATGAACCGATCGTCTGACCGTCTCTAGTGTTGAACCTAATACTTGAAGCACCGGGTTACCCGTTAGAATATATAACGGTTCTATTCCCATTTAACGTAGTCAAACCATCATAGAGATTTTCAAATATTACATGTGTAAGAAACTCGTTCACTAAGGTAAGGATTCATAAGTACGGTACCTATAGTGTATATTTTATATTCAAATATCTTTGTATAACTAATTTCTTAACAAAAAATTTTCCCGTTTTTACCTTTTCTCCGGGTTAAAATGAAGATATCTCTTGACCCATTTTATTTGATACCATGTAGATATATTACCTTAATATACGTCGGTAATTTTATCTGTAAAACTATAATTGGTTTTACCTCTCTAGAAGTAACCTTTGTCTTTCTCTCTCTACGTCTTTTTTAACACGTCTTCAGGTGAAACACACCGTTTCTTTTATCTGACTTTTGATAATTGACCAACCAACTGAGACCTCTCCTCTTGACTCACCCTCCCTTAGAATGAACAGTGGGAAGATGGGGAAAATTAAAAACTTAGTACATAGACATGATGAATTAACGTTTGTTTGTTCGTTGGATTGTACTTACTTATTGGGTCTCTTTGAATCTCTTCACCCATATTTCTTGACTTTTCTAGGGTCCTAAATATTAGTTCACCCAGACACACATCTAGGATCGAGAATGGGTATCCGAGAACCAAAGAGACTCAAGACATTTTGCATTTAGGTATTTTATTTCTAGTATTACGGATTGATCGTGAAAACAACTCTCTCAACCTTTATTACTAGTACTTCCCGGACCGAGTCACTTATCATCGGTAATAATAACTCAAACCCGGTAAATGTCCATCCCTTTAATTGGTACCTCTGATAAGGTATAGTGAGTCCTACAAATTGTAGTTCAGGAGGAGTTCCCCGTGAATCCGAAACCTGATGAGAGACCTCGGACGGTTTCTACTCCCGTTGAGAGAAGTCTCGGTCTGTTTCGACCTAGACGAACCGCCAAGTTACAGAGTCCACGTTATCTCGGTGTCGTTACCCAGAAGAGCCGACTAAAGGGAGTAATGACAGTTGGTCGTAAACCCACTCTCCACCTCATGAGACCGACCAGACCCCAGGACATTCGTCCTAATGATCTATTTTATATCCTACGAGTTAATGTAGATTTAAAGTATGTTTGTCGTTCATTAAAGTGTCATGTCTACATAGGGTTTATCTTGTCGTCTCAAATTTTCGTCGTAAGGACAGGATGTTCTCATAAACGACCAACTTTAAGTTTTCCTTGATCCGTAGGACAGGAAAAGGAACAATTTAGACCGTTGAGACGGGTAGTCACCTCTATGGGTATCCTTTTCAGTACGTAAGTAAACCATTTTATTACGATTCCAGGAGTCTCGATTAGAACTTCTTGGTGAAGACGGATTTATGAAGTGTCGTATTTGTAATTCCGTCCTGAACTCCATTTCCGCCCCCCGCCTTTTTTCACACCTCCTCCGTGTTAATACGTTTCCGACGACGACGACGACGACTCAGCGAAGTCAGCACAGGCTGAGACACGTTGGGGTATCTGCCGTCGGGTGGTCCGAGGGGCAGGGACCCGAAGAGGTCCGTCCTTGTGACCTCACCCAACGGTAAAGGAAGAGGTTACGTACTGGGTGGTGAATTTTGGCGACGGAGTCAATGAAAGTCGGAGGGGAAAAGAAGGAACTACTCCACCCCGAGAAAGTCGACCTCTCGCTCTTCTCGATACCCTTCTGTCCACAAAAAGGGGAAAGACTATTGTACGGTAAGGGATCCCTCGTACGCGGTTGCTTCGTCCGGAAATTTTCGTCTTCGATTCGCGGTCGGCGTGAACCTCCCCTCCGACGAGCCTCCCCTCCCCCCAGAGAGTAACAAGAAACATCCAATAGCCAAAACGTCAGTCTACCGTCAACCCACTCACCCCTTGACCTACCTCCCACCACTCCGTTACCGGAGACGAAAGAACAAGAAAGACGTTCTTGAAAGAGTCAGGAGGGAGGTCCTGGATGGTCTTACGAGATGACTTTTCTGAGAAAAGTGAAATCGAAAAGAATGCTTCGTAAAAGTGGAGAAGCCCTCTCGACCGAGAAGCGGAGTAGAAAGGACGGAACTAAGACTTATTCTGCCAAGAGATTTGCACCTCTCCGGTGTCACGAGACTTTACTGAGGAAAGAGGGGACAAGTCTGAAACGGATTGGGCGAAACTCAATACCACCTTCGACGGACACCTTGGAGAAAAGGTCAGGGGATTTTTCCGTCGGGTGGAAGTCACGAGTGATACGGGATACGGAAATTCGTCCTCTTTATCCGAAGACCCCTCTATGAGAGACTTACTTAAAAGTACCTTTGACGACAACAAAGGTGTCACTATTCCTGGATTATTCCAGTCTAGAGGTTCAGAGAGGATTTTTTTTTTGAGTGTCCGTTAGACCAATCGACACGGACGGGGGGTCGAATCTTCTGTGAAAACTCTAACCCGATCTTCCAACGAAAGGTCGACATATGTGGAAGTATCTCGAGACAAGAGGACCTGACACAAAAGAGTCTACGTTCGGGGGTCGCACCCAAAACTCGGTTCGTGTAAAAACCCCCTGTAAGACAAGGGGTCCCAATCATGAAGATCTGTCTCTTGTTCGTTCTCGAGTTAACCTAACACTGATCCGTCCACCGTGATCACCATTTCTTGAACAGACGGTTTCCTCTTCTGTATTCTCTACACCCAAACTAACGACCTCGTCATTCTAAAGACCTCCCCTCCCGTACCGTTGGGTGAGGTCGTAAGAGGTGAGGTACCTCTTAGGGTACCTGTCTGTTCGGACCGTCCCACGTTAGGTATCCCAACGTGTCTTGACCTGTGTTGATTCCACTGAATCATGTGTATTACGAAAACCTCCGAGTTGAGAAGACGACTTCAGGACCGGTCTACTTTACCACCCTGACTACGATTGTTCGATGGTCTTGGGTCATAATAACTTGTCAACGACTACCGGTTCACAGTCGACTTATCTCTCTTCCATCCCATTTGATATGGAGATGTCTCTCTTTTTCTTAACTCGTAGAGACCTATTCGTCGGGTGATTGGAGAATTAAAGTGACCTGAAATGGTGACTTCTATATCTCTCAACCTACACTTTATCGTAAGGTCTACGGTACATATCCTCATTTCACCGACTTACACCCAAATGAAACGTATAAGATCCAACTTACGATCGGAATTACGAATTCACCTCCGACGACGACGACGATTCAGCGAAGTCAGCACAGGTTGAGACACGCTGGGGTATCTGTCGTCGGGTGGTCCGAGGGGTAACGGAAGAAGATTCACCTCCGACGACGACGATTCAGAGAAGTCAGCACAGGCTGAGACACGTTGGGGTATCTGCCGTCGGGTAGTCCGAGGGGGTAGGGACCCTAAGAGGTCCGTTCTTGTGACCTCACCCAACGGTAAAGGAAGAGGTTACGTACTTTCAGTTCTGACTTTCACTCCAACGAGTCAGCACAGACTGAGAAACGTTGGGGTACCTGACGTCGGATTGTCCGAGGAGACAGGTACCCTAAAAGGTCCGTTCTCCTGACCTCACCCCACGGTAACGGAAGAGGCTTCACCTCCGATGACTTGTCGTTTAGTTTGTACCTTTGTTTGTAAACCCCACCCCGTATAATTGAACGATCTACGTGTATGTTTCTTCCGTTACCGTTGGGTGAGGTCATGAGAACGGACCTTTTAGGGTACCTGTACGTACCTCTTCGGGCCATTCGATATCAGGTACCCTAGCACTTCTCAACCTACGCTGACTCGCTGAAGTGAAACTGAAAAGTGAAAGTACGTACCCTCTTCCTTTACCGTTGGGTAAGGTCACAAGAACGGACCTCTTAGGGTCCCTGTCCCCTCGGACCACCCGACGGCAGACACCCTAGAGTCTCAGGCTGTGCTGACTGTACTGAATCGTCGTCGTCGTTTCCGTGTATGTCCCGACGAAGACAGTCAAAGAGTCTGAAATTCTCACTTGAGAAATTGAACGTATAGTAATCCAGTGAGGAAATGGGATACATAAACTAGGATTTTCAAGCGGCCGTGGAGTAACACAATTTGGTTGATGAGACATGGAGAAAGATCGTCGGTCATTGAGTCGACTTCAACAATTTCCCCGAAGGAAACGTTACACATTCCCCGACGTCGAACGAGTTGGGAGGGACTCACCCTCCCGACAATTCACTTAGGAGAAGTCGACACTGAGGTCCATCAACGTATTCGGATTAACTTTGTTAAACTCAGTTAGTCGGTCAGACATTAGACCTCTTGTAAAGAGATTAGACAAACTCTTTACGATCAACTCTAGAACGTTTCAGAGTTCTGTTTACGTCCTAGAGTTCTTTTTTTAATCGTATTGAAATCCCCTATTTCGAAAGGTTATCAGAAATAGATCACAGTTTGGGAATCTTCAACTAAAATGGAGAAACTGAGACGGAGGGGTGAAACGTCTGAGTTCAAAGGTATCGGGTACCGGTTCTCGAGAAGGTTGGGACACTAAATAAAGTCGGTTCGTCTTAATCCGACTGGTCGACCATTTTGGTAAACTCTTCCTGACTTAACTAAGAGTACTGTACTCCACAACATTCTGAATATTGTTCAAATATCTGGAGGCACCTTTACACTCAGTAAAAAGAATAGTGGGTATACTTCCAAAATTCCACTTGTCTGACATACCTCCACCAATAAACCGTTTAGTCCCTGTAGACCCGATATCAGTTCGTTCATTTGAAGTCGACGACCTTCGCCCCCCTCTGGATGTTCCTAAAGTTTATCACCTACCCGTTTAAAGAATGTTATCAGTATTGTCGATTTGTAAGTTTCGAGGGTTTATTAACGATGAACTAATCTGAGATCTTTCGACGGACCTTTGTAAAGACCAGTAGATCTTAGCCACGTATGAAGTCTATTCGTCACGGATCATATTATGAACTGTACTCGTACACTCCCTCTTTACCGACATACTGACTCGAACTACCTTTGTGATTGAAAACATACTGTCCTAAACTCTTCTCGAGTCTAATTTCGTTAAATCCCTTCGTCACTTGACAATCAACCCAAAACCACTGACCCATCTTAAAATTGTTCCATATATGGTACGTACTTCTTTCCGACTTATACCGACCATTCTCCGACCTCCTTCTTAACCCCCCTCCCGCGTTGACTGTAAGAGAGGTTGTCGTTTTCCGTTATGGTAGACTTTTTGTCATAGTCTTTATCAAGATTTTCGAGTTACGATTTTCAACAGAGAAAGACCATCATTTTACGAAAGTAGAGACAAGAGTTTGTTGAAAACCCAGGTGAAATAAAAGTAACAGAACATCAACTTAGGTAGGATCTTTGATTGGAATACCTGGACTCATACGGTATTGGAGTCAGGACAAAGAGTCCAGTTCGACAACGGAGACGAATTTCGAAAGATGGCACAGAGGGATCGTAGTGTGGACAAAGGTCACACCGATGGAGAAGTAGGGTGGAACCAGTAACTTTTGAACCCCTACACTATTCACACCCGAAATTTCGACCTAGAGTCACGTCGAGATTTCATGACACACTGACCAACCAATTACAGTTTGACAAATGTATATGGTAGATAGTAGTACGAGGTACGGACAAACGATGAGTCGTATTTATCTACGAATTTTGACCGTAAAGACAAGTCGATGAAATTTGAAGATCGTATTTACCTCACATCATCTCTTTCTATGATTATGGATTGGCATTGGTGATCTTACCATTGTCAGTACTACGATTACGGACTTCTATACATACCTTGCTTATATTTTGTCCAGATACTTTCACACTATTGATGAACACAACGTAGAGACTTCTATTCCTTGGATCATTGACGAAGTTTTACTCGAGGTCAGAGGTATAACGTCTTGGTATTTGTCGACCGATGGAAACGAGGACGTACGGACAGATTCGAATGGACAACTCGACTAAAACCCTTTTGTTTGGGTGGGAATGACGGGTCGATTATCCACTCACCATCCGGGTAATTTCAAACTCCTATTTTTAGATAGGATTTCAATCGTCAAAGAAGTTGACATCGTTACTTTCTGACATTGTGTCCTGTATAGTTCGTAAGAACGTACCAAACCCCAGAAAACTTTAACTTTATACGGTTCTTTTTCTTGTCGACTGTGTTTATGTCTTTCTGGTAAGTTTATACAGATTTGAATTCCAGGTTCGGTTTATTCGTGGACGAAAGATGAGAAGGAGGAGGGTAACCTGGTCGACGACAGAATATAAAGGTACGAAGTCTCTTAAAGTCTATTTGTCTATTTGTGTTGAACACGATTTAGTTCTATGACGGTTCTTGGTATGTATCCCTTACATAAACCGTTGAACGACAGTTTACGGTATGTTAACAGAACAAGAGAACCTTCGGTGTCGATATCGATCACGATGCCCGAACTAAAAAAAAAAAAGGGGAGAAGTATACCTCTTTTTGTGATAGATTGGTTCTCACCATAGGATGGGATTCCTCCTTTCACCGAGAGGTTTCCGTCTTCGAGTAGTAACTTGAATCAGGTAGACCAATGTTCCCGTTTTGTCCGACAAGAACATTACCTTCGAGACATTGTATCGGGTAGAACCACCTTCCTAAAATTTGGAAGGATATTGTCTAGTACTGAGAACACCTACTTTACGTGGGAGAAGACCCACCCCTACGGAAAATTTTCCAATCCATCACTGTGGATAGTACATTCCTCGAACCTTCACCAGTGAGGTACGTTGACCCTTTTGGATCGTTTTATTTTTGACCGTTGATTAGTGTTCGGACTATCTTTTTGATTCCAGTATCCCGTTTGATGAGAGTTTTGTCTTCCGTCTGTGTCTTAATAAATGGATTCGTCTCTGGGACACTGAGTCCTGGGTCATGAGTTCATCCTTTGAAATAGTACTAACGACCACACCTGTTCACACTTAATTTCCCCCGGGTTAAAACGTCCCCGGGGGTTTTGGGTGTGAAGACACTTAAAGTGGAGGTCTTGGTATCGTCCGAGAGGGTCACTTCTATTTTTACAGGATATAAGAAAGTCGTCACCTTCACCCTTACTTATCATTGGTAGAACCTCACAGTCACACAAGAAAATTGTTTCGGACAAAAAATATATTTAAATAAAATTAACCTCCGATTAATGAAATGTCATAACATAACTAAAACGGTATGTAGTTGTACTTCTCTCTGACGACGACGAGTCAGTGATTTCAGTACAGGCTGAGACACGTTGGGGTATCTGCCGTCGGGTAGTCCGAGGGGACAGGGACCCTAAGAGGTCCGTTCTCATGAGCTCACCCCACGGTAAAGGAGGAGGTTCCGTACTTTCACTTTTCACTTTCACTTGAGCGAGTCAGTATGGGCTGAGAATCGCTGGCGTATCTGACGTCGGTTAGTCCGAGGAGGTAGGTATCCTATAAGGTCCGTTCGTATGACCTCACCCCACGGTAACGGAGGAGGTACTTCTCTTTGATGGTTTGGGATTGACACAATCTCCCTTTCCTTTATTGGTTTGGGAGAGATCGGAAGGACGAAGTGTATTCCTTCTTCCCCTGTATACACTTCTCGTGTCGGGTTTCAGTGCCCTAGGGATTATCTGAACTTTGGATTAGTATCCTTGTGTCTTGAGATCTTACGAAGGACCAGGGAGTGTTGAATTGGGGTGTCGTAATGTAGAAGTTACGTTATCGTCCCCTTATATTGACCTTTGACCCCGAAGGGTCCACCAAGATCACCAAATTTTTTTGTTTTTTGTTTTTAGACGGACGGCCACGTCCTCTGTTCTCTATACCTAAGCTAGGGATCCAGACCTTCTAGAGGACCTCCCCTCCTCCCGTACCGTTAGGTGAGGTCATAAGAACGGATCTCTTCAGTACCTCTCTCCTTGGACAGTCCGATGTCAGATATCCCAGTAGGTCTCAACCTGTGTTGACTTCACTGAAACGTATGTGTGTCTTGATGTTTGATGCACAGGCTCTGGAAGAAATTATTCAGGGACCCTTAGGGTTTCTGTTGTTCTTTGTCTGTGGTATCCTTTTCAAATCGGACTGTGCGTTAATGTCGTTTATTATTTATATCGCGTTGGGGACCGGTCTATACGTTGGAGCGTGATTTCCGGATAAATGAGTCAAAATAAAATAGGTCAAGTGTTATGAAACGAAAGTCGTTTTTCAATCCGTTCCGGCTTCTTCAATTTCGTCGGACTTTTCTTGTTTGTAGTCTTGATCTAAGTTTATACTAATTTCTTTAATTGTCTACCCGTTGAATTTTGCCTGTGTGATTTCCGAGATTCACCAGTCGTATGTTTCTTTTTCACTCATTCCATTCGTCTTTACTTTTCATTCTTATTTTCCCTTTACGATCTTTATTTAGTTAATTGTCTTTATTTCGGAAACCCAAGTAGTTATCTCATCTGTACTTACTTCTTAGTCACTTGAATTATCTTCGAAGTTTTGACTTTGTACTTCCCCCACCCCTGTTTTTACTGTCGTCATAGTGAATTGAAATCCTGTTAATGTCTATGACATTGTATGTGTTATCCTTGTCGTTTCTTTCCCTTGTCTTCTATGAACTCCCTTGTTACCCTTAAAAGGTGTTAATTACGATCTGTGGTTTAGTGTCTAGGTCCCTTGAGTCTTGTAACTCATCCTATTTGTCTTTTTATAGTTGTGGCTCCGTATATTAGTTTGACTTCTAGAAGTTCTTCCTTTTGGTGAAACAGATATCTCCTTGTTCCTATCTATAATGAGATCTGAGGAGTCTTTGGTACGTCTGTCTCTCACCTCACTTTGTGAATCGTATGACTTTCTTTTGTTACATCTTAAGATATAGGTCACTTTGATAAAAAGTTTTCACCTCTTCTTGCTTACCACACGGTGATCTGGTTGAACTTTCTTCAATTTAAGAAGTCTTTCCTCAGTTTTACTCAGTTTAAGTCGATATTCTTTTCACGTAATCTCTCATATTCCGTTTTATAATTAAGTTGTCACATGTTTTATTGTGACATAAACCGTTGATATTAAGGTGATTCACATTAATTTTTTCGACCGAACTGTCAGTTGTAAGTTTTTTGATTCTAGTACCGTAGACCAGGGTAGTGAAATACCGTTTACCGCCCTTCCCACCACCTTTGTCACTGGCTAAAATAAAAGAACCCGAGGTTTTAAGGACGTCTGACACTGAACGTCGGTATTGTAGTTTCCTACAAACGAGGAACCTTCCTTTCGATACTGTTTGGATCTGTCACATAATTTTTTGTCTGTAAAACGGTTACTTCCGGGTGCATTAGTTTCCATACAAAAAAGGATCATCAGTACCTACACTCTAAAGTTGGTATTTATGACTTACGGTTTCTTAAAACTACGGAAGTTTGACACTACGACCTCTACTGAGAACTCTTAGGCGACCCATCGTTCCGCTAGTTTGGTTAGTCAGGATTTCCTTTAGTCAGGACTTATAAGTAACCTTCCTGACTACGACTCGACTTCGAGGTTATAAAACCGTTGGACTACGTTTCTCAACTGAGTAATCTGTTTCGGGGACTACGACCCTTTCTAGTTTCCGTTCTTTGTCCCGTCGTCACCCACTCTACCTATCTATCGTAGTGGTTGAGTTACTTGTACTCAGACTCGTTTGAGGTCCTCTGTCATCTCCTGTCTCTTCAGACCGCAGTGTTCCTCAGACTGTGTTGAATCACTGGTTTGTTGTTCACTTTACTTACTACTCATATTCTACTCCCTTCTTAACCTTTATGTGGTGAGATTCCCGAAGGATCTACTGTGTCAGTATTTTTCTTGGACGGACGGTTCCGTCTGTGACAAAACTAGTGACCTAGTTTTTCTAGGGGACTTCTTCCTTTACCGTCAGACAAAGACACAAGAACGGACCTTTTAGGGTACCTGTCGGAAGAGACTCGATATCAAGTACACCAGTGTTTCTCAGCCTGTCCTGAACTCACTCGTGTATGTACTCCACTAACATGATGGGTACTTCAACATACTACGAGCAGTTTTGTCTTCATAGATAACATTCACATCTGACGTTAGAGTTCTCACTAACGATTTTAGTCTTAATGTTATGTGATTCCCTTTTGTCGTTACGTCTTATGCGTTGAATTTTATCTCTTCCGTCTCACCTTGTGTCTTTTACTCTTTGTTATATCCGTTGATTATGTTCTACCATTGTTTATACTTAGGTTGAATAGTTTACGGTCCACAGATTTATGTGGGTAATTCTCTGATAGTTACACCTAGTTCTCTGTTGGTATACAACAGATATTCTTTGAGTTAAACTTATGAAACATGTTTTTATTTCCCCAACTCTTTATAGGTACAATTATGATTATTTTTTTTAATAGCAAAGTTACTTTGGATTGACATCTTATTATTTTTTCACCCCTCTCCGTAGTATATTGTTTCCCCAGTTAAAAGACTTTTCTCTATTGTTAGGAATTACACATATACGGATTGTCTTAGTTTCACCTTCGTCGTTTTCGGTTATCTTGATGTTTCTTTTTACCTAAAGAGACAGGAACCTCGAAAATTGTAGGGAGATACCTATTATCTAGGTGGTCCGTCTTTTAATCATTCCTGTATCAACTTGACTTCGTTTAATAGTCAATTGACTTAGGTTAACTGAAAAAACAAAACAAAACAAAACAAAAAGGTTAACTGAAAATATCTTTTAAATTAGGTTGTTGTCTTATGTGTAAGAATCTCCAGTACGTGTCACAAGTAGTTCTGGTGTAAGCTACTTTGGTTAGTGGTCAGGTCCAAGCTACGTACTATGACCTACGAACCCCGACCACGTGACCCTACTGGGTCTCCCTACCATGCCCCTCCCTTCTCCCTCCCCAAAAGTCCTACCCCTTGTGCACATATGGACACCGCCTAAGTACTACATACCGTTGTGGTTATGTTATAACATTTAATTGGAGGTTAATTTAATTTCAAATATAAAAATTTTTTTTAAGTTGTAAGTTTGTTGAATTTTTTTTGTAGGCTTCAAAAATTTAGTTGGAGTTAAATTTTCTTTACAATTATTCACAAGAGTTGTGTTACCTTAATTTAGTTGTCTTTCGATCTACAGTTATGGACCTCAAAATTTTGACGATTTGCCTCCAGTTTCCCCAATAACTTATAAATTAAAAACTTAATTTTATTAAACACCCTATGTTGTTTTTGTCACGAATGTCAATTGAGGTCCACCTCAGGAAAAGTCGTCTCGTCATTCTGGGGATTTGGTACGATAACGAACAAAAGAGTATGGTAGGGGTCGTGGAGGGAATAATCAAGTCTAGGAGTCTTTGGTCCTATCTTAACGTCTGAATAATTCCCTTTACCTCACTTTGTCTCCATTATCCTTATTCGTCTCTTTCGGAAAGTATGAGACATAAAGACTAAACACACCATCTTCCTTTACGTCTTAATCCATCTCAGACTGGTATCGAGTCAAGACTCTTTGGGATCGATCTGTTACCTCGGGGTCTCATAGAGTTCCCAAGGACGAAAACTCCTCGACACAGGGTGTCGTCAGACGATAGACTCGGACGTGAACACGGAGACCGACTCTCGTCGTCCACTACGGCACCACCCAGCGACTTCCGCGTTGATCGACGGACGGGTAGACATCTGACGAGATCACCTCCGTAGCACTGTGTTGAAGTCCCAGTATTCTTGACTAGACCCCTCATGATCTATTAACTCATATCTTTACGAACTAAGGACGACGAGGAGAGGTGATACCGCCTTAAAAGGTCCTTTAAAATCTAGTGACTTTCGGGAAGTTTACTTTCAGTTTTTAAAAGACTGAACAATGTAAGTATTCCAATATAGGTCGTTTCATACAACTGATCATGACGAATAAGACAAGAACCTTTCTACCCGACTTTACAGAATCCTTAAACGTAAATGAGACTTCGTGTTCAGAGGTATTCTTCTCCATTAAATTCCACCAATCAGTCCTTTTTCAGTTCGGATAGTGAATGTAAGTGTCTCCCATACTACTGAATTCTAAATGGTTTCTCACTTATAATCAAAATTGATTTCTCGGAAGCAAAACAAACTCTTCCGGGGAATCTCCGACGTTCACTCAAAACCTGTTTATAATTGTTCAGTTTTGATCCTTCTCCAGTAAATATTTCTACGTACTATCCACTACGATCCTTTTTGGTCATCAGGTAACTCCCAAATTTTTGACCTATATGAACTTACTGTTCTCGACACACACCAAAAGTAAAACCAATACCAAGTTTAAGTCCCCCGGTCCTCTTTCAATGTACTTTACGTTGTCTTGGAATTTCCAAAATGAGGTAAACGTGGAATCAAAAACCGGGTACTACCTTCTCCTACCTTTTATAACATAATGGACAAGAGATGAACGAGTCTTCTATTAAGGTCCTATGACTTAAGAACTTTGAGATGTCGTTACTTTCCGGGGATTATTCCGGGAATATTCTACTCTGTAGTAGATTGCACGTCAAGTGCATTTTGACTTGTTTCTGATTAGTCAAGTACATGTTTGACATGGGGTCCTGACCGTTACTAGGGTCGACCACAAGAATGTCAAGACCCTTCGTCTTCTGACACCTGCAAAGAGAAGTTTATAAATATGGTGTTAGCTTTATGGTCAGTTTATAACATTCAGTATTTTCTATTACATTTTGTCTACGGAAAGTGGAAAAATTTTCAAATTAAACCAAAACTAGTTACTAGACTAGAATTTGAATCACTCTCTGTACGTTTATAAGTCCAAAGGTTTACTGATACTTTTCAGAACCTTTTTAACAGGTTAGTATTGTTTCCTTCGTGAAAAACCTTTATACCTCGGAATCCTTATGTTTCCTTCCTTTGTTTGATCTTTTATACGAATCTCGTTTTTCGCATATGTATAGAGTCAAATGTATTTTTTGAACCTCGAGATCCTTTCCTCAGATATTCGGATCAATTCTTTGTTTAGTGAGTCCCCTTGAACTCAAGTATACTCAATAACCTATTAGGCATAGAACGACTATAATGGATTATGCCAAGGTGATCGGATCTTTCCTCGTCTATCGAACCCAACGTGTCTTATCTCACCCAACTTATATCATTCCTTTACCGGAGAAGTACAACGAACCTGAATTTTTTGTATTGAAGTTTGGATAGCACAAACACGTTTTCACTACCTCCCCACACGTTTGTAACAAAACGTAACAACTTTAAATGGTAAACTATAACCTTATACGAGAAATCATATCCCTGTTGAACGTCGTAGTTACGTGAACCGGATCCTTGACGACTCCACTACTCCCATACCTCCACACGTGACACTACCCCCAAAACGCAACAACTTTAAACTATAAACGTATATAATTTATAACTCTGTACTATAGTTGTTACGCAAACTACACGACACAGTGGACGCTCAAACCGTACAAAAAGGACAGAATTTCGTCCCTGACACCTTAACTCTAGAGTTGTCACTACCCACCGTATTACGTCTCTGAAGGTTCTCCCTGTTGTAGTATAAGATGAGTCCCGTAAAACTTTTGATACCCCTGATAAAATCAACAGTGTTAGTAACATGGTTATACCGTGATCGTCGTAAGACCACGGGTCATATAGAGACCCAGAGTCATTAATTGTCGGGTTGACTCAAGTTTTGAATTTACGTCCACTTTTTTTACGAATGACAGCTCGAACCTTGAATTGACAACATAACCAATACAACAGGTTCTTCCGTCATAGAACCTTATTCAAACTGAAAAGCATCGAAACTTACTTTCATGTGAAGTTTACTCGGTAGAATTACTATTACGGTGGTCCCCAAAACACCGGTGAAGTCACGCAAACATAACCAGACACAAACATCACAGTAGAGGACCTCGAGGTTGTTTACCCATGTTCGCATACTGTAGACACAAGACCATAACACGGACTCTTTGTCACGTACAGAAGTAGAGAATGGTTTATTATTATCTTTGCGATCCTATTGTCCTTAGTATTATCAAATGTACCCTTCTGATAATTTATAGGGGTCGGACGAATTTTGGGATTGGTCAAAGAAGTTTGTACTGATTTTGTGGTATTTGTGTTTAAGTGACTCGTAAAAATACTGTTACGACAAGTTTTGTGGATATTTCGGTTCAATAGGTGATCACTAAAGTCATAGATAAACATATAGTCGTTATGACATGTCATGATCCATGTCTCGAGTCTAGAAACTTATAACGGTCCCCTCTTGAATCTGGATGTTTCTCGAATTTACCAGTCCTTTTCATCCCTTCTGTCAGCCCCATATGTTGGGTAAGTTCACACTCGTGTTCCATACTGAGGATCCTCTTTTGATTCTACCGAATACACGTTTGGTACAAAGGAACTCATTTTTATCGTCCGTTGTTTCCTTTGAACTCATCACCCAGAGTCACTCCTTACAGGCTCCTACTGTCATTCTCATAACGAAAAGAAAATTTCCGTACAAATTTTAGACAAATTTTAGGTAAGGTTTAATTTTCCTTGTATGAAGTTTTTTTTTTTTTTTTGAAGGGTAATCTTACTAAAGGTAATAAAAGCTTAGTTTTCTGGACTTTATACCGAGACTGTTAATCATCATTACACCGAAACCGTTTCAGTGTAATTAAGAAGTCAAGGGGGTAGCCATCTTCCCTTACGATGGGAGATTCCCACTGACTTGACTCATGTCACAATCTTATATTTGATAGTGGGTCACTTTCGAGTCAGAAGTGTGTAATTCGTCTATACAAATATAAGATTCGAGAAAATAGGATCTAGAAACGAAATCAGAAACGATCGTATATGATTAGGAGATCCCAGGAAGGTCTGAAGGAACCCATCATATAACGTTGACCCCAACAGGTCTCCGTCCACCCTTGATCTTGTTCAATTACGATACGGAAACCTTCTTTCCAAGGACGAAGTACTTCGATATGACAGGATCTGGTAAAGGTTACTTTTCGTTTCGATCGAGGAGATATCTCATCACATAGCAACTAGGGTAACCCAGGTACTTAAGGTTGAATGCTGTCACTATTTGAGTAAGACCACAAACACAAATCGAATTGAGTCAAGTCGAGTCAGAGAGTCAGCACAGACTGAGAAACGCTGGGGTACTTAACGTCGTGCGGTCTGGCGGGACAGGTAGTGGTTGAGGGCCTCAAGTGAGTCTGAGTACAGGTAGCTCAGTCACTACGGTAGGTCGGTGATCTCGATTAGATATACTTATAATAGAGATGTGACTTAAGGAAAGAGACACATCTAATTGACAGAGACTTAATTGTTAACGATTTCGTTTGACTCTACCTTTGGGGACGAAAAGAGGAAATTTTTTTTTTTTTTCGAAACCCTCTCTGACTGTTTTTAACAGTTGATCATCAGTTGTTTCCATCTTGAACTCTGAAACAGAAGTGATCGAGCCTTATTTGAAACTTCTAATAAAATCAGACTCAGACGAGTCCTGTGAACCTAGACTCGTGTAAAACGGTACGTGTTGAACTCTCGGGCCCAACCCCCACTCCACTCTCACCGAATAGAGCTTCTTGGAAGAAATGTAATTTTTCGTGATTTGGACATTTCCTTGGGAGATACAAGGGTCTTGGGAGGACCCAAGTAAACGGGGTTAGTCTGATAAACACCAAAGTGTACGGAACGGAAATCGTCTTTGAGAAACTAATAAGAGTATCGAGAAAACTAGTTAAATATGAAGGTGTTCATGATCCTGAACACACAAATTTTTTTTTTTTTTCTTCTTTCTTTCTTTTTTTGTGAGGGGTGTAGAGTGTAGGAGTGGTGGTGAACCAAGACAAACTGAAAATACGATTGGAACACCCACACTTTGACATAGTGAGTATTCACGGAGTTTCAAGTGAAGGATTTTTATGTGATATCCACTTCAGTCACACCATCGATATTTACTTCACTGAAAGTCTTTATCATTGAATTAAGACTCATTTTAAAAGGTGTATTGTTACACGTTGGAAGTTGACTGTCACTAACACAAGGGCCTTTTAAGACGTTCGTAATTCTGGTACGGGTTTTGAGATATACGGTCTACCTCACTCTAAACTCTGAACCAATTGACCAAAAGAAGGGAAGTTCCAGACTCTGTTGAATCCGTACCCCTTACGTCCCGTCAAGAATAAGATGTCCTGAGACAGTACACGGGAGTTCTGTACCGACCGAGAACTGATACAGATATTGTAGGAGGTCAATAAAACTATTGTGTGGGGAGACACATAAAGAATTCTGAATCACTGTATGGATGAGGTGACTTTTAGTTGGGAAATTCCGTAACATGTGGTCATATTAACATTTAACTGTAGAATCATGTTGAAATCCCTTCAACGAACCAATAATTTACGCTGACTGAGAACTATCATAGAGAGGAAAATCGTGTGAACTTCAGACAAGACCCTCAAACAAGGAATAACGTCATTACGATAAGATACGTACTAAGACAGAACATGCGAGAAAAACGAACAAACAGTACGACGGACAATCAATGTCACAGTAAAAGAGTCGTAAAAATCTCGAATTAGACACCTTTATCAAACGTCAGACAAATTCCATACGAGGTCTGGTGTAGACGTAAACGAAAATAAACCCCTGGATTCCCTGTTCTTATTTCCGTTTGATGAAAAATAATCCCCCCTTTCTTTGAAATAACCTCGAATTTCCCGATGTCTATGTCGTATTCAGTACTTCTTATTCTAGTGAGGTCGGGTTCTCATAATTTATATTTTGTCTTGAACCTCTTTTTCGTTTGACATTTTAAAGATGTCACATGGTAAACGTGGTTTTTTCATTATGGTGTGTTGACAGTGTCTATGTTTGCACATTTTTCATAATCGTACATCCACCCTTCCTAATTGAAGTCCTATCGTAGAAGGGACCCTTTCTCTCATTCGTATTGTTCTACCGTGTGAACTTTTTTTTAAAAAAATTTGATTCAGTTATTGATGTACATAGTGTACATCTAAAAACATATAGGTCATCCATAGCCGACTCAGTTTCAAGTCTTACTTAAGTGTGAAAGTTTTTTACACTGATGTAGGGTGTGAGAATATCAATGACTTCTAGTACGTCTATATCATTACTGGAAACCTGAAACTGAACGTTTCGACTGAATTGGACTAGACCTGTCTCTCGTCCGTACTTGACCTTGGATATCGTACTTTAGAGTTGACAATCTCCAAGTCTCTCCGTCTGTTTGTAGTTATCTCCGTCCGGTAAACAGTATTTGTTGGTCCACTCAAAAGTCAAGTCACAACTCTTACAAATGACAGGTCCTACCTCAACCGAAAACCTCGTTCTCACATGATCTTAGACCTTTGATCATCCCCGTCTTCCAGATCTTATAGACATCCACGTACTTCTTCGATATACACAGGGACATCTCTGGTGAGATGGAATCGGACCCACAACCCCTTCCACCAGTGGAGAGTCGCCATATTTCCGGTGACATTCCACCCTCACCCTTCTGATAACCTACCACAGTTCTCCTTCGGGGTCTGACGTCCAATCTGGGACCTATCTGAGTGATCGACCTTAAGACTGGTAACGGAAAGAGAAACCTTCTACACTTAGTCTGATTCGACTTCTACGTGGTCTCGACCATTTTATCTCCCTTAGTGAGCCTTCAGTCGGACCGTAGACACTTGGACTGGTCCTCGATCTGTACAGTGAAGGTGGTCAGTGTGTCGAGAGGTAGACCTATTCAGAGTCGTCAAGAGTGGTGGGGCGGTAGGGGTTTAGAGAGGTTATATCGAGAGGTCCTCAGTCGAGAATAGTTCTTCAAGGACGGAGGAACCTCTGTTAACGAAAGTAATCCCCGACCGTGGACGGGGTGGTTCCTGGTACTCAGTACAAAGGACGTAGAAGAGTTACGTTACTTCCTCAAGAAGTTCCACAGACCTTGTCACCGACCGGTCGAAGACTTCCGTGTATCAATGGTGGTCGTCTCCAGAGAGAAGATTCTTTAACATCGACCGAATCTCTACCATCGTTACTGGATTTGGTTTTCTGGACACAGTAGGAAGGGACTGTAGTGGGACCCTTTTACGTTAAGAGATAAACACCGACGAAAATTGTCAATTAAAATCGGGGGTTAACTGAAAAAGAGTAAGGATTGGTCATGACTCTCCGTCTAATGGAAAGGATGACTTTCGTCTGAAGGAAGAGAAATTTCTATGCAAAACAGTACCAAAGTCCGAACTCGACAAGAAAAAAAAAAAAAAAAAAAAAATCAAGTTGAAGGTCTGAAACACGGATGGGATCGACAGAACCAAAAGACGGGACACGACGAACATACTTGGTTCTGAAACCTGTCGACGTGGCGTTTGAGGGTCTCGTCTTGGCACAAAATCGTAAACGAATAAACTTGGATTCAACGGGAACTTATGATTCGTGTTATGAATGAACGGTTAAATCGACTCATAATTCATTTTTACGAGTTGGAAAATCCACAAACATAGTTAAAAAGATATAATCAAAAGGATATTATGGTCTTTACCTTTTACAGTTCAGAAAAGGATTACCCGAAAAACTGAAACTTTGTAGACAGAGATTCAACGAAACTGTGAAAACACTCGAGGAGGTATTAAGAGTCGTGATCGATCTGTGGTAAAGGGAAGTTGAGCTGACTTTAAAATTCCAGGTCAGTGTGACCTCCTATTTTGAGTCACACCTAAATAATTATACATTAGTAAATCGTGAGAAGGTAAGTTACTTTTCATATCATCTCACGGGACAGAACCCTCTTAGATAACAAGAACAGAAGGAATCAAAGGGAGGATCTCTTGACTTGTGATTTAGACGCACACACACAGTAATCTTTGGGCAATCATGAGTAATCCCGTCCGTAAGCATCATATATCCGTTATTACCTGACCGTTTACAATCTGAACTTAAAAATACTCATATACTTTCTTTTGACCTCACCGTTTGTCTCCTGACGAAACTTCCCACCTCTCCTTCAGAAAAAGAGAACGTAAGGAGACTTCCCTCTCCCTTCCTAACAGGATAAAGGGTAGTCTATCTTCTTTGGTATTCTACGAATAAGATATTCACCTGGGGTCTCTACACTTAAAACCATCCATCAAATGAACCCTTTACACCTTTTCGACCATCTTCTTTCACTTTCTACCTCTTTCTGTGGGTGATAACCACGTACTAATACTTTCGGTGGTACCTTTTCGATTCTTTTGAGACCCTTTCCTACATTCTATGTGACTCCTCAAGAGTATGGACTCCACGTTTTCCTGGACCCCATAAATATGTAGTTGGAGAACCAATGACTCCCCCCGGTTTATACCGACTACTCACTTTTCACCACTATCGGTTCCTATGCAAGGAGAGTCTTGTTTCGGGTCTGTTACTGGGTGTCACGTGGTGTCATGGTAACAACGGGATCTACCTTGAATCGATTTCCCGACACTTCGAAACGTACCCCGACCGTCTCTGATAATCCAATCGTACTACCAGACTGTCGTAAGATACGTATTAGGTCGAAGGAAGACAGAATGTGGTCAACAATGAGGTGTTATCTGTAAGTCAAGTCAGTGAGTCAGTACAGGCTGAGAAACGATGGAATAGTGTCGTGTGGTCCGGAGGGACAGGTAGTGGTTGAGGGTCTCAGGTGGGTTTGAGTACGGGTAACTCAGCCACTACGGTAGGTGGTAGAGTAGGAGACAGCAGGGGAAGAGGAGGACGGGAGTTAGAAAGGGTCGTAGTCCCAGAAAAGTTTACTCAGTGGAGAAGTGTAGTCCACCGGTTTCATAACCTCAAAGTCGAAGTCGTAGTCAGGAAGGTTACTTGTGGGTCCTGAATAGAGGAAATCCTACCTCACCAACCTAGAGGAACGTCAGGGTCCCCGAGAGTTCTCATAAGAGATTGTGGTGTCAAGTTTTCGTAGTCAAGAAGTCACGAGTCGAAAGAAATATCAGGTTAAGAGTGTAGGTACGTACTGATGACCTTTTTGGTTTCGGAACTGATCTGTCTGGAAACAACTGTTACAGAGACGAAAAATTGTACGACAGATCAAACCAGTAAATACGGTGAGACTAAGAGTTATAGACGACAGTCTTCTCGGGTCAAACGTTGTTGAAGGAATGGAAGGGTCTCGACTAATCTCACAAAGGAGTCCCTAAACAATGTGTATAGGTCTGAAATAGTGACGTGTGAGGATCCGTAAGTCCGTCTGAACCCGTCATATCCTACACACCCATCTAAGACCGTACTCCTTCGGGACGTATACCCTTTATGAAGGGTACTACAGAAGAGTTTTTTGTAGATTGATCTATGGATTTACGTACACCGAATACTCGGAGAACGACGGTCACCGAAACGACCTTAGTTTCTTCCTAGAATGTCTACCAAAACTTAACTTCTTAAACCGATTTCGTCCCTCTCTCTTTTTATGGTCAGTCTTAGACGATGGTTCTAGAGACCACACTCTGTTGTCATATTCCCCAAGTCCGTCACAGTCATTCGTTTTGGTTTCAAGAATAGGTCCTTTCGATGTAGAATCAATTGGATCACTTTGTGAGTTCCGTCTGTTGAGGTAACGGACTTTTGGAACTCAAGACCGTAAACACAAGATCAATGAGAGCCAGTCAGACTTGAATCATTACCCTTTCTCCTTCCACATGGAGATTTGTTGCATATAATCAGAACCCATGGAGAATCAAGGAAACCTCCCATTCCGCCCGTTGAAAATAGGTCCACACATTACGATATACTGATATATTTACCTGAATCGGAACAACCGGATCTCTGACATCAGGTTTGCGACAAACGACACCTGGGTATGAGACAGGAAAAGACTGTGGATACAGAAGTTACCTTAATTTCTAGAATAATCTCCTAAAAATGAGACGGTAGTGAAAGAGAAGATTCGATTTGCATTCGAATGTAGAGAGGTATGTCTACCGTAAATAGGACAAGGAAAGAAGATAAGTTTCGAGAGTACTCTTTACGGTTCCTTTCACATTTTAGAAAATGAAACGGGATTTCGAATCTTAAATAAGGAATATTAGTATAGGAGTCTTTCTGTTGTAAAGAATCTTTAGAATTACAAATTTAAAGAACTCAAAGGTACAGTAACGGAACAGTGAGTCAAGAAGCGCTGAAAAGTTCTTTTACTCGGTTAAGAACTAGTGTTTTTACTCCCTCTCTGGTACTGTTGGTACCTGAACCGGACTCCCGATCCTTAAGAGGGGGATCCACTTTGGTTCTCGTTAAACAGATCTATCAACAACTACGTCTTTATTCATCCTCTAGATAAGGAGACAAACTGGAGAAGATAACCTCTTTTCAAGTATTAAGTCATACCCAGATCTGAGACACAGATATCATATTTAGAGTAAATAAACCATCCATTTCAGATAAAATTTTGAATAAAAAATTACCTTCCTATTAACTAAATGTTTTAAAACAACAAAGAAAGACCTCCGACGTCCTAATATCAAGAACGAAGGACTACCCTCCCTGACCGACACCCCTTTTAACCCAGAACGAGACCACCCGTCCCGATACGAGTCACATAGAACTTAGGTTTACAGACTACCCACCCCGACACGAGGGAGGGATAACAAACCGGACTCCGTTGGGCCAGGACCTCAGATATCCGACACGTTATCCCGATGACCACCGGAGGTTTTTCCTGAATACGGTTGTGTCCGGAAGGTCCTAACGACGAAGGTTACAGGGATAGGGGCACCGTCCGTTGACTGGTGGGTAAGGAGGTATCGTCTAGAAGTTTGTGAGTGTTCCGTCCAGACCAAGTCAGAGAACATCCTAGTGACGAGGAAAGGCGGAGCCATACCATACGTGTTCTAAAAAACACACACACACGGGAGGTTCTCAGACAAAGGAACTAGGACACCTTCAAGACATTATTTTGGGGTGATAGGAAGTTTCAGTCTAAGGGAGTTAAGTCAAGTCAAGTCAGCGAGTCAGTACAGACTGAGAAACTCTGAGGTACTTAGCGTCGTGTGGTCCGGAGGGACAGGTAGTGGTAGAGGGTCACAAGTGAGTCTGAGTGCAGGTATCTCAGGCACTACGGTAGGTCGGTAGACTAGGAGTCAGCAGGGGAAGAGGAGGACGGGGGTTAGAGAGGGTCGTAGTCTCAGAAAAGGTTACTCAGTGGAGAAACGTACTCCACCGGTTTCATGAACTCGAAGTCGAAATCGTAGTAAGGAAGATTTCTTTAGGGTCTGTATCTGACCGTTAAGTTAAGAATGTACTATCATATGTACAATCTTACGGTAAGAGGGTTTAGTAGGGTGGGAGAGGGAGAGGGAGACTCAGGTTTTCAGGCAATATGTGTAGACACAGAAAAAAGGACAGATACAGACTACGTCCTATGTCGTACGAACCATTTAAGGTATATATACACAATCATATGACATAACCACAAAAAGAAAGNCCACCCTCCCCCCAAGTACAAACTCTTGCGTACATTCTTAATTTCTAAAATTTTAATTTTTTTATTTTTTGATTTTTTTTTTAAAAAAAAAAATTTTTCACTAATTCCTCTCACGCCGACAGTATTTTTTTTTTTTTTTCTTTCTTTCTTTCTTTCTTTCTTTAGGGTCCCAACTAGAGGAAATCTTACCTGACCAACCTAGAGGAACGTCAGGTTCCCTGACAGTTCTCAGAAGAGGTTGTGGTGTCAAGTTTTCGTAGTTAAGAAGCCATGAGTCGGAAGAAGTGTCAGGTTGAGAGGGTAGGTATGTACTGGTGTCCTTTTTGGTATCGGAACTGATCTGCCTGGAATCAGTCGTTTCATTACAGAGACGAAAACTTATATGATAGATTCAACCAGGATTGAAAAGAAGGTTCCTCATTCGCAGAAAATTAAAGTACCGACGTCAGTGGTAGACGTCACTAAAACCTCGGGTTTTTTTATCAGACTGTGACAAAGGTGACAAAGGGGTAGATAAAGGGTACTTCACTACCCTGGTCTACGGGACTAGAAGTAAAAGACTTACGACTCGAAATTCGGTTGAAAAGCGAGAGGAGAAAGTGAAAGTAGCTCCGAAAAATCGAGGAGAAGTCAAAGACGGTCTTCCCACCACAGGAGACGTATAGACTCAAATGACTATAAAGAGGGCCGTTAGAACTAAGGTCGAACACGAAGAAGGTCGGGTCGCAAAGAGTACTACATGAGACGTATCTTCAATTTATTCGTCCCACTGTTATATGTCGGAACTGCATGAGGAAAAGGATAAACCTTGGTCGGACAACAAGGTACAGGTCAAGACAAAGGACTGGACGTATGTCTAAAGAGTTCTCCGTCCAATCCACCAGACCATAAGGGTAGAGAGAGTCAAAAGGTGTCAACTAACACTAGATGTGTCAGTTTTCGAAACCGTATCAGTTATTTCGTCTATATCCACACAAAGACCTTGAGAGAACGAAAAAGGTACTAGGTCGTCTACAACCGTTAAACTAGAGACCAAGGAGACGGAAAAGGTTTTGGTCGAACTTGTAATCCCTCAAGTGTCAAGTGCATAACGACTTCGGACCGAACCTCTTAAAACTCGTAATGAAATTATCGTACACTCTACTCACGTTAACACGTCATCAAACTCGTAAGAAACCGTAACGGGAAGAAACCCTAACCTTACTTTTGACTGGCAAAGGTCAGACCACCGGTGACGACTCAAAAGGTTTAAACGACCGTATAACTCACATCGTGAAAGTGTCGTAGTAGAAAATCCTAAACTTTGTCGAATTGACCTTAAGGTAGTGGAGGTGATCGAAACAAGCATCACTACGAAAGATTCCGGGTGAACTGAAGTGTAAGGTTCTACAGACCGAGATCTAATCACTAGTGTAGTAGTTATAATAGACCCAGTACTTCTAGAAAAAACATGTCAAGAAGGCACATGAGAACGGTGGAGAAGAATTATAGAAGACGAAGACAATCCAGGTCTGGTAAAGACAGGAAATAGCTCGGGTAGAAACGTACTTTACAAGGGAACCATAGAGATTATAAGAACTTCTCTAGAGATCAGAAAGGGTAAGACAACAAAAGGAGCTAAAGAAACGTAACTAGCGACTTCCGAAAGAATAGAGAAGAACGATAAGAAACCTTGAGACGTAAGTCTACAAATAGAAAGGAAAAGAGGAAACGAAAAGCGGAGAGAAGAAAAGTGTCGATAAACATTCCGGAGGGGTCTGTCGGTAAAACGAAAAAACGTAAAGAAAAGGTAACCCTACTAGAACTAGGAACAGAGGACATGTTACAGTCCTTGGAGTAAGGTATCAAGTAGTCCGTGAGACAGATAGTCTAGATCTGGGAATTTAGATAAAGAGTGAAGGTGACATATTAGTATTCCCTAAACTAAATCCAGTATGGACTTACCAGATCGCCAAAAGGGAGGAAAGAAGTTAAATTCAGACTTAAATCGTTATTCCTAAAGTACTAGACTCGGTGTCAGTCGAAGGACAGAACAAAAACAACTGACATATCTCGAAGAGGTAGAAACCGACATTTCTTATATTAGTTAGACTAAAGTAACAACTGGTAGACCACTACAGGTAGACATCTCAGAAGAGAACAAAACAACCTTCTCCCACAAACGATACTCGTCACGTAAAAGAACTGTTTTGAGATAATCAGAAACGGGACGAAGTAAGACGTAAAGTTCCGGTTTAAACGGACAAAGAGGTCCACAAAGAACTGAGGGATGAAAACGTAAGGTGAGGGGATATTACTTTTCCTGCAGAAAAAAGCCACAATCAAGATTTTCTAGAACATCCAGAAGTATTTTGGCAAGTTGAAGTCAGAGAAGTCGTGATGACCAACCCCGCATCTGAACCTAATGACACTATAACTTACCAAACGGAACCTCTGATTGTCTCTAGTAAGACAACAAAACCTCTAACGTAGGTTCATGACGTCAAACCTGAGAAAACAACTGGTACTACTGATGAGGTAAAGAAGACTTCCTAAGGACGGGCGTCATCATCTATATTACCAGTAGACTCAATTTAAGTGGGTAAGGTCAGGTAAAATCAAGCGACTAAGGATCTTACAACTGCAAGTGGGAACGGTAGAGAACAAACTGGTGAAGGTCAAACGAAACTAAGTACCTGGACTGTAAGGCCCAAGGATACGTTATAACGAGAAATGCCGTAGTCTAGAACGAAGATAGTGGTTAGTATTGTCTAAGGGAGTCAAATCAAGTAAAGTCAGTGAGTCAGTACAGGTTGAGAAACGTTCGGGTAACTGACGTGGTGTGGTCTGAAGGGACAGGTAGTAGTTGAGGGCCTCGAATGAGTTTGAGACAGGTAGCACAGTCACTACGGTAGGTTGGTAGAGTAGGAGACAGTAGGGGAAAAGGAGGTCGGAAGTTATAAAGGGTCGTGGTCTGAGAAAAGTTTACTCAGTCAAGAAACGTAGTCCACCGGTTTGATAATCTCAAAGTCGAAGTTGTAGTCAGGAAGGTTACTTATAAATCCTGACTAAAGGAAATCCTCCCTGACCAACTCAGAGGAACGTCAGGTTCCCTGAGAGTTCTCAGAAAAGGTTGTGGTATCCATTTTTCGTAGGTAAGAAACCACGAGTTGAAAGAAATATCAGGTTGAGAGTGTAGGTATGTACTGATGACCTTTTTGGTATCGAAACTGATCTGTCTGGAAACAACCGTTTAGTTACAGAGACGAAAAGTTGTACGACAGATCCAACCAGTATTGAAAAGAAGGTCCCTCGTTCACAGAAAATTAAAGTACCGACGTCAGTGGTAGACGTCACTAAAACCTCGGGTTTTTTCAGAGGGACAAAGGTAACAAAGGGGTAGATAAACGGTACTTCACTACCCTAGTCTCCGGTACTAGGATCAAAAGACTCCAAAAGAAAAAACAAAAAATTCAGTTTAAAAAGTAAGAGAAAATGAAAGTAGTTCTCCGAGAAATCAAGAAGTGACAGATGGTATTCCCACTAACAGTAGACGTATAATTCCAATAAGTATAAAGAGGACCGTCAGAACTAAGGTCGAACACGAAGTAGTCAGGTCGTAAAGAGTACTACATGAGGTGTATATTCAATTTATTCGTTCCATTGTTATATGTCGGAACTGTATAAGGAAAGGGCTAGACTTTTGTCAGACAACAAGGTACAGGTTCAGACGGAAACGAAGAACTGGACGTATGTCTAAAGAGTCCCCTGTCCAGTCCACCAGACCATAAGGGTAGAGAAAGTCTTAAAAGGTCAAACAACACTGGATGTGTCAGTTTCCGAAACCGTATCAGTTATTTCGTCTTCGTCTACAAAAAGACCTTGTGAAAACGAAGAAAGTACCATGTTGGTTTCAACCGTTAGACTAGAGACCAAGGAGACGGAACAGATTTAAGTCGATCTTGTAGACCGTCAAGTATCAAGTGCATGACAACTTCGGACCGAAACTCTTAAAATTCGTAATGAAACGATCACACACTCTACTCACGTTAACACACCATCAAACTCGTAAGAAACCGTAACGGAAAGAAACCCTAACCCTACTTTTGACTGGAGAAGGTCAGGACACCGGTGACAAGGCAAAGGGTTTAAACGACCGTATAACTCACGTCGTGAAAGTGTCGTAGTAGAGAATCCTAAACTTTATCGAGTGGACTTTAAGGTAGTCGAGGTGATCGAAACAAACATCACTATGAAGGATTCTGGGTGAAGTTGAAGTGTAAGGTCCTACAGACCGAGATCCACTCACTAGTGTGGTAGTACTAATAGACCCAGCACTTCGAAAAGACATGTCGAGAAGACACATAAGAACGGTGGAGGAGAATTACAGAAGACGAAGACAATCCAGGTACGGTAAAGATAGGAAATAGCTCGGGTAGAAACGTACTTTACAAGGGAACCATAGAGATTAAAAGAACTTCTCTAGAGATCAGAAAGGGTAAGATAACAAAAGAAGATAAAGAAACGTGACTAGTGACTCTTTTCTAAGGGACCCCTAAGGGGTAGGGAAACGACCTAGGGGTCCAAACCTTAAGACTACACCCCGAGTCTTGGAAGTGTTGTCACACTCTTGAAGAAACTATCATCATAAGAGACCAAACCTTGTTGGCTACACTTGAAATTCCCTTTAAGTACCATACGGTGGACCTTACCTTTAGGAATCACTCAAAAATTTTACACTTTTAGAATAGAAGTTTCTAACTTGGAAGTCCCGAAAAATTTTTAGATACTTCAAATACGAGGAGACCCCGTCTAAAGTTGTCCTAGATTTCCACAAACGGTTGAAGAGAGGTAAAGAATTACAGTGAGACTGTTCGTCTCTGTACAGGAAGTCGGTGAGGTACATCGATCTGTTGGGTACGGACCGTGGATCAACAGGGTAACGACCAGGAGTAACTTGTATGTTTGGAAATGGGTGACGGTTCAAAGTCGGATTTCGAGTCCAAAATCATAAATAACATCAAAAAGACTTGACTAAAAACCTTCCTTGATACAAATACCGATCTTTCTACGGATACAAACACGAGACCTTCAGTTATTTCTAGAGATGAAGTGACAGGGACTTCAGTAGGGTTGGACAGAGACTGGGTTCCTCCGGAAAACTTCGGACAGAAAGAGGTGATCCCTAGGTACATCGGGAACAACCTCACAAAAAAAGGGGGTCCTAGTACAAGGAACCCTGTTCACGGTAGATCTGTGACTCCATCGTAAAAATATGATGTCCGGAATTGTGCATGACCTACCATCTCACACCTTGTTTAATTACAATGACGTTGAGACAGAACGGAATTTCTATGGAAGGGAGTAAAGTCGTAATCTAGAGGTTTTGAAAAAAGGTAATACTACCCATACTTGTAGTAACACTCAAATTCCTAAAAGACACAAAATTCCAATTTTACATATTTCAGATAGATTGTCGGTCATAATCCAAAACTTATCACTCCTTATATATGGACCAAAATGATTCTTTGTGTATGTTTTTTTTTTTTTTTCAGACCGAAATAGATTGACGGATACCATATATTTATTTTGGAAATTTTTTTTTTTGTGATACATACCAGTCTATAAACAGAAGACGGTAGATTTGATCCATGTAGATTTGGGAACCTTTAAAGACTCACTATATACTCACAAAAGACAAAAAGTATTCCTTGAATAGAACTAGTGTGGACACAAATACGATTACTTCATTGAATTTTCATCAGAGGGATTTGTTGGAGTCCTTCCCCTGACCAATGATCTTTCATCATTAATCACCTATCTTAGAAGGTCGAGATGAGTGATTGAAGGTCTTTTCCGTTCATCCCCGACCTTAAATTAAAACTATTGAGAACTTGTTACTCTGGACTCGAAGACGTAACCACTTGTACACCTTTAAGACCCTCCCAACGTACGGGTCTCTTCCATACCCTCGAGACCCGGTGAACGGACGGGGTTTAGAATGGGAACGTAGAGAAGTTGATCTGACAAGGACTCAATCACAAATATTGTTTGGCCACTCGTAATTCTTGAGTTAAGGTACTTGACCAGATCATTTAAGGACTTGGACTGTCTGTCACGTCGTCCTTGTGGTTTAAATATCGGTTCAACCCCTCTTCATACTTAACATAGAATTGGGTACTGACCACGGAATTTACCCCCGTAGAACACCCTGGTCCAGGATCATAGTAAGTACAGGTACCACACTCTGATTACATGACTCAAGTACATAGGATTTGAACTCGACCACAAATCCTGGGTACATACATTTATAGAGGTAGGGTGACCTTTGAGGTACTAATAGAGCGTATAACTTGATTTACGACGTCAACGTAAATGTAGTATGGAAGTATCTTAACACAAGTTAGAATTCTAACTACGTATACGATTCACTCTAACTCACAGGAAACTCGGGACTCATGTAGAATCGAAGAGACGAGTAACCTATCGTTGAAGACACAACTCACAGGGCTCCATCACAAAGAAATCAGGATGGGTAAACCAAGTGGCTCGAAAACTCTAATAATACATAGAGGTGGTCTTTTGGAGTACGACCTTAAAAAGAACCTTTTTGATCCTCTTTCTCATTTACCTTTTTTCCCTAAACATTGGGACGGTTTCGAGTAGGTTTCACATACTATTACCTTCGGAATCTAAACTGACTTTGATCATTGTGTCTGTTTGGGACGTAGATGTCGTCTTTCTCGGAACTCAACAAGAGTATAAAACTCTTAAAGTTACTAATACCAAGTTGACTTATTAATGACCCTTGTCTATGTTTAGTTAATAAACAAGTCACCGATGGACTCTGAAGCTTTCAATCTTCCATATAGTCACCATTTTTCTGCGGTTGTAGATGGTGATGGGGTCTTTTACCTTGTTAACATTTACAGAAAGATGACCTCTCTCCAAAGGTCCTACAATGTACGACTCTTATTCACAGTCTCTCCCGACAAGGAACCCTCATTTCTGGTCCTCCTTAAACGTTGATATTACTCGAAAGGACCACCCCCAATCCTACCGTCCGAACCCCTTATAACGACCCCGTGCACCGACTATTCGGATCTTATCCCTCGGGTGTACTACCCTCTATTCATTAAATATTAATGAACTAAATATGAGGAGTGCCCGTCAATTTTTTTTTAGGAGTTGGACCTTATTTCAGATACCATAGGACACAAGACCCGTCACCACTACTTAACTACCTCCATTAGTTCCCCGACACGTCGGATTCTCCTACTCGAATCAACAGGGTATCCACTAACCAGATAGTGATTGAGACCGACACTTCACTGTTAAATCTTCGAGTTGATTGTTCGTCTTCTATCTCGGGACACCCGGTACTCGTCTCCTCAACGAGCCCCGATATACAGTCCAATGACACGAAGAAGAACCCGAGTGACACACATCAGATCGTGTTAAATAATCGTTTGGCAAAACCCCTGTAGACATAAGAACAAGTTTTGAGACCCTTATAAGGGTTTATGACAGGAACCCGAGGTTTCTTTATACTGTTTTGATGGAGGTCTTTCTGGATCAGTAACCCAGAATCTGTCCAGGATTCACTTCAACATAATCTTACAAGTCAGACCCACAAGGACCACCCTTATTTTTCGGCTTGAAGGTTAATAAGAGTACCTTACGAAGAGATGAAAGACTCTAGAGAGTCATCGATATGATGAAAGACTCTAGAGAGTGATCGATACTTGTTGTCGTACGTTGAGGGACGGAATCCGTCAGTGTATGAGAAGTCAAGATCTCCTGAAGACGATAGATCCCAGAGGTAAAGAGTTAGGGGTTAAAAGGGGAACAACTACGAGTGATCACATCTTGAACATGTGTAGTGGAACTAAAAAGGATTTTAGTAACGAAGGATCAAAGATGGTAAAAGTCAGGACCTTTGGATCACAATGAAGGTTGAACACTACCACCGAAGGTCCTCATAGACCGAAAGAGGTGAATTTTTTATATAATGGGAGAGACGTCAAGGTTCGTCATAAATTTGAAGTTTATCCGGAATGAAAAAGTTTCACTCCGAAGATTCAGTTTGAAACAAGTGTCCCAAGAGTTTCGTTCTTATGACTTCACCAAACGGTTACGGAAGAGGTCACCTGGTACAAAACAGTCTTGAGAGGTGGTATTGGGAAGGTAGAACCCACTGGAATGTACCGTACCGAGTATTAAAGTAACTCAATCTCTTCCTATACCAGGTACACTAGGTAAACTAATCGAAAGACACTGACACCAAAAGTAAGACAGACGGGAGACTATTTATTCTTCTCCGAATACCTTAGAAGCACTACCCTCTCTGACTGACCCCCCTTTACCCAGAACAAGACTAACCGTCCTGGTACGAACCAATTCTCGGAGAACTACTTTCAACTTTCTCCTCGTACCTTTTCAACCGAATTTTGATTTTTAAGTCTTTTGAATTCTAGTACCGTAAGTCAGGGTAGTGAAGTACCGTTTATCTACCCCGTTGGTACCTTTGTCACTCTTTGAAATAAAAGAACCCGAGGTTTTAGTGACGTCTACCACTGATGTCGGTACTTTAATTCTGTGAACAAGGAACCTTCTTTTCGATACTGGTTGGATCTGTTGAATATTCTTCGTCTCTGTAATGAAACGGTTGTTTCCAGACAGATCAGTTTCAATACCAAAAAGGTCATTAGTACATACTTATACTACCTACACTCTCAATCTGATATTTCGACTCAAACTTCTCACCTATGAAAACCTGACACCACAACTTCTGAGAACTCTCAGGGAACCTGACGTCACTCTAGGTTGGTCAGATAGGATTTCCTCTAGTCAGGATTTATTAGTAACCTTCCTGACTGACTACGACTTCGACTTTGAGGTTATCAAACCGGTGGACTACACTTCTTGACTGAGTCATCTTTTCTGGGATTACGACCCTTTCTAACTTCCGTCTTCCTCTTTCCCCTACTGTCTCCTACTCTACCAACCTACCGTAGTGGTTGAGTTACCTGTACTCAAACTCGTTCGAAACCCTCAACCACTACCTGTCCCTTCGGACCACACGAAGTCAGGTACCCCAACGTTTCTCAGTCTGTTAATTCACTGACTTGACTTGATTCAGTTTAAGATCTGTAGAGTTCGAATACTACAGACCTAAATTCTATTGTCGTCGGGTACAAGTGTTGTAACCTATCTTACATGTGGGGGTTTACGATCGATGAATTGTTAGAATTACATCTTATTCGGAAAGAGACTGAATTTCAGGAGACGAGTAAACGAAATGGTCAGTTTTTGTTTACAAACCGGGGGAGGTAGGTCATAAGGTCGATGGAACTCCAATCCCGGACCGTCTTTTTCAACAATCTTCAAGGGAACCCACAACTGTTAAGATAACCGGTCAACTCAAACCTGTTTGGACGTCTGAATTTGAAGGGTTTATTCAGTTCACATCCTTCTAACTATGAATTTCGTTCCCCTTTTTTATAATATGGATGATCCCCTGTCTAATTAAATATAGAGGATACTACGGAAGAACGTCGAGGACATTCGGATCATCCAAACGGTATACTAAGAGGACAGAAACTGACCTTTTGAAGGGTCTCATTTTATAGTAGTTTCATCGTAACCAAGGTCCACTTCCAGTCTTCACTGTAGGAGATTGTAAAAACCAAAACGTTGTTGACCTTAGACTCGATACACCGGTCGTAACGTTCTGATTCGAAATACGGAGACTTTTATCTGAAGGATACTAATGTCAATATAGAAGTACAAGACATCCGTAGGAACCGTTCTTCGAACGTAAGGTCCTAGAGACCTTATCCTTAATTCCTTATCTGGTCGAATAGAACCGGTGACCGAAAAAGAGAGGTGGTGAAGTGGGGACGACTCTACCATTTTACCGTCGATACGACTCGGAACCTGTAATGTGGACTCCTAGGGGGATAGAAGACGAGAACTCCTAAAGGTGGAACGAACAGTGAAAACGATCCCAAGACCTGACCATCGAAAAGAGGACAGAAAGAAACTTGAGAAATTTGACGAAGACGAAGTACTGGTACCTCGGATAAGGTGACACTCCTACACGTTGCTACGTCTTTATTAATCTTCGTGATTCAGTGAGTGTTATTTCGGTATAAAATCCATTTGAACTGTAGTTCCGGTAAGTAGGAAGGGGAGACTCGTAGAAGGAAAGAGTAGGAGGGTTAGTCGTGTCCAACAGTCTTGTGTCAGCCGGAGACCGCAGAAAAAAAAAAAAAAAAAAATTTTAGGAAGGTCAAAATTCTACCTTGTATAACAGGTATTGATCCGAGAAGGATAAGTGATAGAGGTCTCTTGGTAGTACAACGACTACGGGGAAGAGACGTCCTGAAGGGAGGACGAATACGGACTCGGTCATCATTTCGAACCTTAACGGACTGCTGACCGAGGTCATAGTATAGAAAACATTTCTCTCGCGTAGTCTAGCCCGGATCATCACCTGATTCGACTTAATATTGTTGTGGGGTAGATGGGAAGTCCTTCTCGACCATGACACTATAACTTCTGAGTAAGAAGTCGGTAGGAGAACTTCTGAGACCCGAACCAGAGAATTCAACGAAAAGAAACTAGAGATCGAAAGCTTCCAGTATTTCTACTACGGAGAACCTTAAAGTTTACCCCGTTCAGACGTATACAAAATTATTGTTCAGAGGTACTGACAAACGGTTACTCTCTAAACCTCCACGACGGAAATGTTGACAATCTTATAGTATATATAAGATCTGCTAGGAGGACATATTTAAACTCAACTTAATTCGGGACCAAGAATTTAAAATGAAAAATCAACAACAACAACAACAAACTATGAGTCCAGAGTCAAGTCAAGTCACCGAGTCAGTACAGACTGAGAAACGTTGGGGTACTTAGTATCGTACGGTCCGGAGGGACAGGTAGTGGTTGAGGACCTCAGGTGAGTCTGAGTGCAGGTAGCTCAGTCACTACGGTAGGTCGGTAGAGTAGGAGACAGCAGGGGAAGAGGAGGACGGGGGTTAGGGAGGTTTGTAGTTTCAGAAAAGGTTACTCAGTTGAGTAAACCGTACTTCACCGGTTTCATGACCTCAAAGTCGAAATCGTAGTAAGGGAGGTTTCTTTAGGGTCCCGACTAGAGGAAGTCTTACCTGACCAACCTAGAGGAACGTCAGGTTCCTTGAGAGTTCTCAGAAGAGGTTGTGGTGTCAAGTTTTCGTAATTAAGAAGTCGCGAGTCGGAAGAAGTGTCAGTCCAGATCACTTTATGTTATTTTATTTGGTCGGTTCCTCAAGTCCGTAGACACCATCAAGTCTAAACTCTTGAGTTCAGATGCGAAATCAGAAAAGACGTGATTTGATGTGGAAATTATAAAAATACCCACCCTTTTATTCTTGGGGTCGGATATTTCTAGATACATCCTTCGTAGAAACTTGTTCGACTTTGTCCTAACGTGTAGAAGTAACGACGACAACAAGTTACCGGGTCAACACAGGTTGAGAAACGTTGGAGTACCTGGCGTCTCTCCTCTCATTTTTACAACCGAACTCCGAGTTGTAGGTCGGTGGAAGTATACCGATAATTTACCACCCAGAACTGAATATACATCTGTAGTGGACTCTTTCTTGTATGAACTTTGATTATAATACGAAATAGACGTACCACCACCATCGTCAAATTAAAGATTCAACACAGCCTGAGAAAACTCTGGGTCCCTGACATCGGGTGGTCCAGGAAACAGGTACCCTAAAGAGTCCGTTCTTATGACCTCACACCCAATGGTAAAGGAAGAGATCCCCGTGAAGGGATGAGTCCCTAGTTTGGGTGTGGAGAACGTAACGGTTCACCTGAGAAATGTTGACTCGGTGGTCCCTTCTGGATAGACGTACCATAAGCAATACGTTTATATTACCAAATCTCGGAAAGTTTTGTTCACCATTAAATACTTAAAGATTTACAAAGTAGATATACATCTTAGATTGAAGAGATTTAGATTAGCCAGTTAAGACTCGTAAAATCCTATCGAGAACATAAGTCATTAAATGAGGTTGGGACAAGAGGTTACTATGATGAGATAATAGTGACGACTGATGACGTAATTGTGTCTTGTTTTCTCAGTTTTCTTGGCACTTCCACTTGTAAACTTCTTAAGAAGTCACAATCCTTAAAATATCTTTTAGAGTTCCGAATTGGGAACTTATTCGTTATAGGTGTGCTGTCCTACCGATTCTTTTCATATTATGTCTCGACCGAGGCATAATCAGTCCCTCGGGTTCTTTTTTATCGTATCAGTTTTGATCTCATTGAGTTACTTCTAGAATAAATATTTCCCTCTTACGTTATCGGGTCTCAATCATCATTACCTTCTGATTTGTTATTTTCTACATAGTAGGGTCCAAGTTTTCTTTTTCCTTCATACATATGATCTAAGACCGTCCCTCTTCGAGTGACGAAACACTCTTTATTCGACAATAAATACGTACTTTCAAGAAGATAAGTAGTCACCAACGGTTCCCTTATTAACGGGACTACAGGGGAGAAGGACAACTGAAGGACGATTCTAAGGGGGTTGGGTTTGGTTTATCGGGTCGTCAGAATATACTCTTGACAAGAAAGGGGAGGAATATCCCTGACTTTCGTCCTATGTTTCCCTGTTTGTGGAATGTAAGGTGTGTCTGTTTTGACAGAATACAGAACGTTTGAGTTCACGTTACCAGTTCGTCATCAATTCGGTTAAGATTTCCACATCACTGACCCTATCTGACGTTTATTAAGACTTTTCAAATGAGTAAGGACGTCGGACAGAGAGGTCGAAATTAACTGTATGATGTATACTTTAAGGAGTACTAGGAGACCCTGGTCACACTTTCTTAGGACGTTCTGTGGACGAACTCACAAAAAGTACACGAGGAGATTGGAGATAAAGAATAGGATTTCAAAGTGTAGGTCTATAGGTCATTTACCCTTCTAAACCGAAGGAAAGAAACTATGACACTCTTAGAAAATCGAAGACAGGTGATAATAGTAGTCCACGTTTATTCAGTTAGAACCGTAGAACAGTAGATACTTAGACGAAAGGAACTATAGGAATGTACAAACGGTTTCGGATGTGAATTGTCACAAATGTGATATTTTTATACATACAGGAGTGGTACCCGAAGTACCATGGTACAACCGTATACCACCCGATACCTAATGTAGTGATGATATTGTAGTCAGATTTACCATACATGAGGAAGTATACTTAGTATGATCGGTACGTCACCTCGTGTACCTGATTGGCCCTTGCCCTTAGAACTGAGAGACTTTAGGTACATCCTCCGACAGAAACCCACGTCCCGTCGTCGTCTTGTTGTTTCTTCGGTAATTCGAGAGACCGTGATTAAGGAAATTTTCCACTATAGTCAATATACAGTTGGTGGTGAAACTCAGGACTCCATGGATGATTTTGATTTTTGTAACCGAAGACTCCAATGATCACTTGTTTCAGGACAAAAGTCTCACCTCTACCAACACAGATAAAATCCTTATATACCTGCATTCCTGACTCGAACAACCTGAATTTATAACGGTTCTTCGTTACATCTCGAGTATGAACCGGGACATCAAGACACTTTAGAACTTGACAATTCCAGTTATTGACTTCATAAGGATTATCAGACCTTGTATTCTTTATGCAAGTTGAACATACTGATTTTAAGACAGTCTCCGACTCTGGTCGAGACGTGTTTAAGTCGTGAGAATACAGTCTCCCTTAAGGGAACTGAAACCATCAAGAACTTCTAAAATGAAATAGGACAGTGTTTAATTTCCGAAGATCCCTGACTTGGAACTGTACGGACGAGGAATCTAGTCTGATTCTGGACCGTAGTAGTGTACTCAATTATCTAAAATAAAAGAGAGCCTTGGTTCTTCTGAAACCGACCCACTTTCAAAAGGTCCAAGACTTCTCCTAGGTCATCAAGTCATCTTCATAGGAGTGGGGTCCTGGAAGTACCCTCGTGACCTTTGTTAGCCTTTGAGTAAAATGGTTTAGAACTGAATGTTACGACACAGTTTGGGTTTTGCCTTAATCTTCAAGTCTTCTGAATAACCCCAGTTGGTGATTCTTTCCCCCCTCGCCGTCCTAATCCATCTCTCTTTGGAAAGTGACAAATATCCAGATTCTAAACACCTTTTCTTCACCCCTCCTTCTTAACTTATCCCTCCTGAAGTCTTGATATCACTTGACTCTTTCGAAGTCCGTCGGGTCGTCCCTCAGAGTCGTGTTCCTCATGGAGATCTTCTTAGAAGAAACTTACTTTTACCAGTCCGAAGTGAAGAGCGTGTCACGGGTTAATGACCTATCCTCGAGGATCCTTTTCGTACCTGAATTGAACTTGTACTAACGTAGGACTTCCTCCCTGTCTACCTCCAGTCAACAAGACCTCCCCTCTAGTCTCCTCCCATGGAGACACCGACGGTGTATTTGATGTCATCTTCTGTAAGGTACTATTAGGATGACTGAACCGTTCTTGATAACACGTACAATTCAACTCGTTTCTTTGGTCTATCCTAAAGAACCGTGTCGAGATCTTATCCTGTACTCCGGTGGTTTTGATTCACATATCAAATCGGGGTTTCAGGGACGGTTGGACCGTCTCTGTTCCAGGAGATTTGAATCTTATTGGACATCCTCAACAAGGAGTAACCTGATTCTCCCAGTTCGAAAGTATATTTGAGAGGACGAATCAGTTACCGGTACCTAACGAGAGGATTTTCGTAAATTGGAGTCCAATTTGGACATGGTATCAGTGTGTGACCTCCTCAACTACCAACTTCTGACAGATGACTCACGGAAGAGACATCGACTTGTCATTCAGGAAGTTCCCTCTCCTAGATCGACCACGTAGAAACTCATAGTGTCGGTTGCAGGGTAGGCATCTTCTAACCAGTTCAACAAGGTACAATCCCTTTCCAAGGGGAACTGTAAGTCGGTTACCGTGTCTACTTTTATGGATTTAGGTAGTGGTCACACTACCATAGTTACCTTTTAGTCACGATTCCGTAATATCATCAAGGCAAGTCAAAGTCAAGTCAGTGAGGCAACACAGACTGAGAAACACTGGGGTACTTGACATCGTACGGTCCGGAGGGACAAGTAGGGGTTGAGAGTCTCTAGTGAGTCTGAGTGTAGGTAGCTCAGTCACTACGGTAGGTCGGTAGAGTAGGAGACAGTCGGGGAAGAGGAGGACTGGGGTTAGGGAGGGTCGTAGTCCCAGAAAGGTTACTCAGTCGAGAAGCGTACTCCACTGGTTTCATGACCTCAAAGTCGAAATCGTAGTAAGGAAGGTTCCTTTAGGGCCCCGACTAGAGGAAATCTTACCTGACCAACTTAGAGGAACGTCAGGTTCCCTGAGAGTTCTCAGAAGAGGTCGTGGTGTCAAGTTTTCGTAGTTAAGAAGTCACGAGTCGGAAGAAGTGTCAGGTTGAGAGGGTAGGTGTGTACTGGTGACCTTTTTGGTATCGGAACTGATCTGCCTGGAAACACAACCTTTTCATTACGAGACGAAAAATTATACACAATGGATCCAACCAGTATTGAAAGGAAGGCTCCTCATTCGTAGAAAATTAAAGTACCGACGTTAGTGGTAGACGTCACTAAAACCTCGGGGGGTTTTATTCAGACTGTGACAACGGTGACAACGGTGACAAAGGGGTAGATAATGGGGTACTTCACTACCCTGGTCTACGGTGCTAGAATCAATGTCATCAATGTGAAGCCAATATAGTGTTTCGACGGTGAGTAGATCGTTTGTACTCGGAACGTCATAATTGATGGTGTTTACCAGATCACACACGTCACTATTTTCTTTCCGGTCTGTGTGTAGTACTCTTCCACACGATTACCCTGAACCATCTCGAAGGGACTCTTGACGAACGATACACTTGGGTTCATTGAAGTCGGTGTTCTCCGTTCTTTCCATTAGATCAGGTTTAGGATCTATCATCCCTATCAATTTTTGTGTCACCACTGATGGACTAACACCATATTCCCTAGTCTCAGAATTATGTGTCATTTTAAGTGTATAATTTCTAAATACCTATTGTTATACTCCTATACAAATTGATGTCTATTACTTCAATGAGAATTCCATACCGTCAAACTCCCTATCGGATTCTAAAATCGGAAGAACTCCCTCGATTTAATTCCTTCTCATATGTAAACCCCATTACAAGGTTTAAGACAGGAGGAGACGTGTGGGGACGAAGGAAGATGAGATAAGACACCATATCTAGGGTTTTTTCGGAGTTGGTAAGTGTTCCCTTCGAGATCTCCATCTTAGGACAAATATACCGATATGGAACTAGAACTGTGTATCAAACCAATATCTATGTCCGGTCAGACCCTTCTATGTACTGGAATCCGTACTCCACCGGGAGATGTCGACTTTGTTAGGTACTTCCTCGACTATGCCCGATGTATTTGGTGTGGGTCTTCGTTGTTCGGGAAGCACCTTCCTAGGACATGACGTAGTCGCAGGTGGTACGTCACCCACGTCAAAAAACAGAAAAGAAAAAGAAAAAAAAAAAAAAAGGGGTGACTTCCGGAGTACCGTAGTGATGACGACGACGACGATTCAACGGAGTCAGCACAGACTGAGACACGCTGGGGTATCTGTCGTCAGGTGGTCCGAGGGGACAGGGACCCTAAGAGGTCCGTTCTTGTAACCTCACCCAACGGTAAAGGAAGAGGTTACGTACTTTCACTTTTCCCTTTCCCTTCAGTGAGTCAGAACAGACTGAGAAACGTTGGGGTACCTGACGTCGGGTGGTCCGAGGAGGTAGGTACCCTAAAAGGTCCGTCCTTACGACCTCACCCCACGGTAACGTATTGATGATCCCGTACCATTTTTAAGACAGACCTCCACTTCAGACGTTCACTTCATCCGTTTGTACCATTATAGTGTGAAGACCCCTGAAAATATATGATCATTAAATCTTTTTAACCATTTACTAAAATTGAACCCAGTTATATTATATACGTATGTGTTATATATCTTTCTGAGAACCGAAACGTAGTAAAGACCACCCGACACACATGGTTGACCTAGACATTAGATATTGTAAGGTAGGGTACTGAGTAAGTCCTACCCAGGTTTCTGACTCTCGACTAAAAATTTCGACCTGGACCCAATGACTACCGTCACCTTACTTACAAAGACATTAGTCGGACCTACTGAAAACGGAGATACCGGTCTTTCAAGTGTATCTTCTTAATATTGTAGAAGGATATTGACCTGTCTTATCTTCTGTGATCGGACAGATATTAGTGAATGGAGTTTCTGGTTACTAGTGTGAATCATAAAGTTTGACTAATGGAATCAGAAAGTTTGACTAATGGCATCAGACTCAGGAGGGTGTCCACGTCTCGAACTTTGTTCCTATGTTCACGTACATCAAACTTCCAGTACACTTCCCTTCCTTGGGGTTATATTTCCGTGTGTGACTCCAGGACTGTGTCCCGTTGAAATGACGACATGAGGGAAACGGACTTGAAGTCCTAGGTATGGGATTCTAAAGTATCAGAACCGATTCCACGAAATATGAAGAATTTTGATTTTTTAATACATCCCTTCAAATGGATCTTCTGGTCTAGTGCTTGTTGTAGGAGATTGAAGTGAACGGTGAGATGGACGGAAAAGAGGAGTTGGTAAAATTTTAGTCATAGAAATTGTATAGAAACACAATTTCTATGACTGAATACGAAGAAAAAGTTTGAACAGATTTCTACGTATGATCAGGGTCTTACGTTTAGTGAACCGGGGGTAGTAAAGAAGACAAATGTATTTTAACTGTCTTAGTTGGTTTGAAATTTTGGTGTCCATAATGACTTCTGAGTCAACCCTTTGTAATACAATGTAGGATTCTCCATTCTAACCATTGACACGGAGACGGAACTTCAGTGGAATGTAAGGAGTACTTTTACTCTTGACCGTTATAACTCCCACGAAACATGTTTTGTATTTTACGGACCTTCTAAAATGTAGGTAGTGACTGTAACACTGTTCGTATAATGTAGATAGAAGTTCGAGGAACCTTCTATCTAGTGTCCATCATAGTCACAACGTTGGAGGTACGTCACAGTGGTTGTTGTCTCTTGTGGGAGGACATAAATTTCCTAACACAATAGACCTGTGGATTTAGGTAAGAACTAAAGGTTTTCTCCAACAATCCGACACGACCGGTGATACTGATCCCCACACTTTAAGTCTCAAGTAAAGTTACAAACAAAAAAAAAATTTGTTTCGTTTTAGTACAAGAGACATACAGGAAAATGGGAAAATCATTTGGTTTAACCGCACTTTCTTATCACCATCCTTCCGTATATTTTGATTCCTCTATTGTGATCATGACTAAAATTTGGTAGATTCTTAATCTTTACCATTTTGTACAGAGGTGTTGTTTGACTCTTAAGACGTTCTTTACCCTCATAAAAAGAGTTGGAATCATCCGTGTAGTCAAAAATACTGTGGTCTAGGATATTCATGGTCTACGGTTCTACTCTAATTTCCACGTTTCGAACCCGTTTACGAAAGTACTTTCCTCTATACTTTCTTCTGAACCCTCGGACTCTCTCGGTAGCCAGACAAGATCCAACCTGGATCTTCTATTTATAAAGGTCTTTTCGTAGGTTCTGTCGGAACGGTTTGGAACGAATTTACCACACTGAGAAGTCCTCATGAACTTAACAGTTTTAAGGGGTCAGTTGATCTTTGGCCAGAATCTGGTAAAGTCCATACATACGATCGGTGCAACAGGAACCCACGTCGGGAACGTTCTACCCCGGTACTATGTTTACATCTATTCTAAAGTTTCTCCTCCTTTCCGGGTCTACGTAGTACTTATTAGTAATCGACACTTATCGGACCCCTCTCTTACCGGAACCACACTTACGAAGTTCGTTGGATCTCCACACTATTGACCTCTAACATTGATGGGAGGAATGACCGTCTGAGGAGTTCTCTTCCAGGACTTGTAAGTTCACAAGGAAACAGAATTCGACACCTTTTGGTATTGTGTCCCCCCGGACTCCTAAAAGAATGAATCGTCAACCTATTTGGTTCTTGTCCCTAAGGGACCATCGAGTATGCCATTTTCTCAGAAGGACGTTACACCCTCTGACCCCAAACTAGGGACCCAGCCCTTCTAGGGGACCTCTTCCTTTACCGTTGGATGAGGTCACAAGAACGGACCCTTCAGGGTACCTGTCTCCTCGGAACCCCAGAGTTTCTCAACCTGTACTGACTCGTTGAAGTTTGGTTCAAGTGAAAGTTTGGTTCTTGTAAACTCTCGAATTAAATTGTTTTACCCCTTCATAGAAGTCTTTACTTTCATGAATACGTCTTCTTTACTTTGGTACACCATTGGTTCATCAGGGTACTTTGTGTGATCTTCTTAGGAATAAGGTCTTATTGTACGGTATTAAATTAATTGATGACGACCAGTAGGAGGTTTTGACCGGTGTCTACTATAGACCGAAGGATGAGGTCTTTGAATACTAGGGATAAGTTTCTTTTATCCCATTGTGACACAGGAACGGAAAGGTCTTATAAGGACCTCTTCGTTTTGAAAAAGCATGTCCGACTGACACTACTCAACCTGTGCCATCGACTGTCTAAAGGACTCTAGTCAGGTGTATTATACTTGGGTCCGGTATGAACTAGACCATAATAGTGTTCGGGTACCATTCCTTTAAATATCTAGTACTACAAGGACTAATTTCCATAGTCGTCTTCAAAGAACATCGTAATTTCAAGGTCAGTTACAAGTTAAATCAAGTCAACGAGTCAGTACAGAATGAGAAACACTGGGGTACCTGATGTCGTGTGGTCCGGAATGACAGGTAGTGGTCGAGAGCCTCAAATGGGTTTAAGTACAGGTAACTCAACCACTACGGTAGGTTGATAGAGTAGGAGACAGGGGAAGAGGAGGGTGGAAGTTAGAAAGGGTCGTAGTCCCTGAAAAGTTTACTCAGTCAAAAAGTATAGTCCACCGGTTTCTTAACCTCAAAGTCGAAGTCGTAGTCAGGAAGGTTACTTATAAGTCCTGACTAAAGGAAATCCTACCTGACCAGAGAGGTATCTGAGAGTTGTCAGAAGAGGTTGTGGTATCAAGTTTTCGTAGTTAAGAAACCGTGAGTCGAAAGAAATATCAGGTTGAGAGTGTAGACATGTACTGATGATCTTTTTGGTATCGGAATTGATCTACCTGTAATGAAACAACCGTTTCATTACAGAGACGAAATATTATACGACAGACTCACCCAGTGTTGAAGAGAAGGTTCCTCGTTCACAAAAAAGTAAAGTACCGATGTCAGTGGTAGACGTCACTAAAAACCTCGGGGTATTTTTATCAGACAGTGACAAAGGTGACAAAGGGGTAGACAAATGGTATTTCACTACCATGGTCTACGGTACTAGAATCAAATGGACGGAATGATAAACGATTGAGCACAGTATGAGAAACGTCAGGGTACCTGATCTCGGGTTGTTGGAGGAGACAGGTACCCTAAAAGGTCCGTTCTTATAACCTCACCAAACGGTAAAGGAAGATACCCCCTAGAAGGGGTGGGTCCCTAAACTTGGACTTAGAGGACGTGACGTCCTCCTAAGAGATGGTTGACTTGACAAATTGTGTAAACTGTTCAGGTCGATGATCCGACACGGACCTCCTTTGTTCAATGACTTACCAGGGTGTCCGGAAAATAAGGAACTAATCCATTAGAAAGTCTGAAACTAAACACTCCGACCGATCGTTTTCGATAGGATCAAGTTTAAAAGTAATTCGTCTGTCCTTCTGTACTTTAGTAAAAACTTAATTCAAGAGGTGCCACTCTGAAACCCCGTAACACTGGTTAACTCTATTTTGGATCGGAAAGAGGTAGAATGGTAAAAAAAAAAGTTTAGGTTGTAGACTCTTGTGTGAAGATATTAGAATCATCCTCAACACGATTTTTTAATTTAGACGAGAACTGAAGGTATTATCTTACGTACCCGGTAACAAACTCTCGGTGTGAAGTCAAAATAGTACTTTATAGAACTGAAGTCTACAAATAGACATGAAGTCAGATAGGTAACTTTCCTGGTTTAACAGAACTTTCCGGGACTGTAGTCCAACGTATAGTACTTAAGTCTGGAGGAGAACCAGAACACTCGTAATATTTTAGGATTCTCCTCCACCAATTGTCTAGAACACTATTTACCGACTATTGTCCTTAATCGTCTCTTCGGAGGGTCGTAGTCAATTTCGAGATCTGATACTTCAATTTTTTTTTTTTTTTTTCCGTCCCTACGACCGTACGTCCCTATATTTTGGGTGGTCTACTGAGAGGGTTCTTTCTGGGTCACCTGTCAGAGTAAAGATTTTGTCATTCTTTATATGACTACCCTTCCTTGGTCTTAGTCTTTAAGAGAAATCCGAACCCGACTTTTTATTTATATAATGTTTAGATCTAAGAAGTTTCCGTTACTCCTCCTACCGTAGTAGTTCTTATTATATTTGATCCACCGTCACGAGTTGGTGGACTTGTCCCGACTGGTCCCTCTTCCCCTACGGAACAAGATAATCGACAAAAGAATTCCCGTTCTGTCCGATGATTTCTGTACCGAGTTGTATGATTTCTGTACCGAGTTGTATATGTTGGTCTTCAGTCTATACCTACTCCGAGTCCCGTCAGTATTATCCGTACTAAAGAACGGTCAAAAGGTCTACACTCGGAGTAAAGTCTGAATCTTTAGTCCTGATCTCTTGTACTCGTACGGGACCTACTTTCTGAGATGTTGTGATACCGTTCACAACGACAACAAGTCAACGATTCAGTAGAGACTGAGACACTGGGGTACCTTACGTCGTACGGTTCGAAGGGACAGGAAGTGGTAGAGGACCTCCAACGAGTTTGAATAAAGGTAACTCAACCACTACGGTCCATGTACTAAGTACGGTCCATATATCGTTCACATGTACCAATACTAAAGAGTGAAGAGGTTTCCCGGTTTAAGATACATCGACCCCGTAGTCACGACAACAGAAAAAGGTTTATAAAATACTGACTCTGTGTCCAGGGTTGAGTTGTAACTATAGACCTCTAGGTCTCATATTAACCTCGTGGGGACAATTTCTTCGATGTACAACCCGGTCTACTAGTTACCTCAGGACCGGGGTGGAGTGACAGGTCTGGTGGGGTGACCAGCAAAGGGCCTAACCACTTTCACTTTCAGTGAGTCAGTACAGACTGAGAAACACTAGAGTACTTGATATGTCAGGTACCTTAAGAGGTCCGGTCTTATGAACTCACCCATCGGTAAGGGAAGAGAACCCTAGAAGGGTTGGGTCCCTAGTTAGGGTGCAGAGGGTGTAACGTCTGTCTAAGAAATGGTAGACTCGGTGGTCCCTTCGGGCTCTTATGACCTCATCCATCGGAAAGGGAAGAGGTCACCTAGAAGGGTTGGATCCTTAACTTGACCCCAGAGGACGTGACCCCCGTCTAAGAAATGGTCGACTCGATAGTCCCTTCGAGGACCAACCATGAACTGACATATTAGTCATACTTTTACAAACCAGAAACCGTGTGAAGAATAACAATCGAATACCCCATTCTTGACAGTATTAGGCAAGTCAAGTCAGCACAGGCTTAGGTACGCTGGGGTACTTAACCTCGTGTGGTCCGGAGGGACAAGTAGTGGTTGAGGGTCTCAAGTGAGTTTTAGTGCAGGTAGCTCAGGTACTACGGTAGGTCGGTAGAGTAGGAGACAACAGGGGAAGAGGAGGACGGGGGTTAGGGAGGGTCGTAGTCTCAGAAAAGGTTACTCAGTTGAGAAGCGTACTCCACCGGTTTCATGGCCTCAAAGTCGAAATCGTAGTAAGGAAGGTTTCTTGTGGGTCCCGACTAGAAGAACTTAATAGATCCTGTCGAATCCACTGGGGGTATAACTAGTCTTTCGGTTCTCATCTAAAGGTTTGGAGTGATCAGTGCGACACCAGACTCCCCCTTATGACTTACTTGAGTCTAAATTTCCTTGGGACCGGGGGTAATAAGGAACAGTGACCGTAAAAGTCCCTCGCGTTCGTACACTTCAAAGACGACATCCGGCGGAAGTGAGAGTTCTCGGAGTGAGTCCTATTCTGTGTGATAAGGTCACTCTGACAGACGTTAAACGTGTCGCTCAAAAAGGGGGATGGGGGAGGTTGACGGCCCATGTCGAACACTCACTTCGAACCCGTGTCCCAGAGAAGGACATCGACCAGGGAGAATCCCCTGGAGTCAAACCAGGTCGAGAACGTACACAGGTCCATCGTTGGTCGTCTCGTCGGACAATAAAGTAGAAAGGAAGAAGGGAAAAAGATGGCTTACACCGGGTACTAATTTTGAAATTTTCGTGAAAATTGACCAAACTGTGTATCCGAAGAGGTCCTGGGGAAGAGAGAGCAGGAGACTTTACACTCCCCGTGACACTTATAACTTGTAGTAGAACTTCAAGACACCCCAGCGTCCTATATAAAGCCACACAACGGATACCCGGAGTTTCTGGGAAAGTTCTTTGAGTTACTAGGAGAAACCAAAAACAAAGGAAAATGAAATGAAAGATCCCGAAGAATTAATCCGGTGGGGAAAAACATCGGAACTTTCTTATGTCGGAACATTTACAAATTTGAAACCAGATGGAAGACGTAAAAATTCTATCCCAGGTGGCAACTATAGAGGAACCACGTCCGACGTCGTCCGTGTCGATATAGAAGGACTGCAGTTAGACGGAGGGACGATCGACGAAAAAAAAAAAAAAAAAAAAGACTTTGTTCCTCCCTTGAATTGTTTAGAATTATAGACAGGTATAACCCCACATCCAATTTTTCTGTAAAAATAGGAGAAGCCCAGTACAACTGTTCAACCGTATAAGAAGACTAAGTTATTTAGACTTCAACTTTTCCCATACCTTCGTTTTGTTAAGACAGTCGACGGGTCAGACTCAAGTATAGAGACTACCCTGCAAGAAGTCATCTATTACGAGACGGAGTAAAGTCCATCGGCGACGACGACGACGATTCAGTGAAGTCAGCACAGGCTGAGACACGGTGGGGTATCTACCGTGGGATGGTCCAAGGGGGCAGGGACCTCAAGAGGTCCGTTCTTATGACCTCACCCAACTGTAAAAGAAGAGGTTCCGTACTTTCACTTTTCGCTTTCACTTCAGCGAGTCAGTACAACCTCACAATCGCTGGGGTACCTGACGTCGGATGGTCCGAGGAGGTAAGTACCCTAAAAGGTCCGTTCTCATGACCTCACCTAACGGTAACGGAAGAGACGTAAAGTCATCGAGGAACCGGTTTAACTCTTGGAATATCCCTATTCTTCTCTGGTAAGGATAAAGACCTGGGAGTCCGATCCCTCAGGTTCGGACTCCAATACAACCCATAAGTCGTTCCGGTGGTATACCCCGACCTCCTCCTCGTCAACCTCTCAAGTTTACTTAATTGTCGTTCAGAGGGGGAAAAAGTAATCTTAGACCGTTTTGTCTAAACAGAAAGGAAGAACAACCTGGTATCCGAAAAGTAACGTTTCTAAATAAGGTCAATGTTCTTGTATGGTATAATATATATTCTTTTAACCCCGTTTTTTATAAAGTAAATTTAGATTAATAATTTAATGTAATGTTGAGTTCCTAGGTAAAATTCCAGTAAAAATAGGTCTCGGATTTCTTATAACACAAGTTCACCATAATGTTTTTTTGTGTAGAAAAAAGTAAAAGTACCCAACCATTCACGACGTGTTGAAACCTCTGACGTTGGATCTCCCGACGTTCCCCCTTACCTTAATTGTAACGGGTAAAACCTTTCGAAAAAAAGGGTGTACTCACGTCGTTTATTCCTAAAGGATTCCCAAACATAGACCGTCACTTAAAGACGTCCATGACATGTTTCAAACTCAGTCGGGGTCTACTCGACGACTACGGTTATCGAATCGGTACTTTTTACCCTCGAGTCTTCCTACACGAGAGAATTTTCACTTAAGGAACAACCTGTAAAGCACAGTACTCGTCTGTTGGGTTTTCGAGACATTTAAGGGGTAAGTGGACGTCAAAGGGTTCTCTGACCTCACTCCTCACGGATATAAAAAAAAGAAACTCTCACTTCAAATCAATAAGTTCCTCTAGTTGATGTCTGATCTACCTTAAAACTAGTGATCGACTTTCAAACTAGTACCGAAAGGAGAAACCTTCTACACTTAGTTTGATTCCACCTCTTCTACGTACTCTCGACCGCCTTATCTCCCTTAGTGAGTCTTTAGTCTGTAGACCCATGAACTGGTCCTCAATCTCTTGACACCAATGGATGGTCAAAGCGTCGAGACGTAGACCCAAGAAGGATCGTCAAGAATTACGAGACTAGAAGGAGTTTACGGAGATTGTACTGAGAGTTCCTCAGTCGGAGAACCCTACTCTGGTGACCATGGAACCTTAGCTAACGAAAGTAGCGTCGGACCGTGGACACGGTGTGACTCGGTATCCAACAATAGTAACATAGAAAAGGACGTCACTTCGTCATGGGGTCCGGTTGAAGACTTCCGTACGTCAATGATGGTCACCATCCAGGAAAAGGTTTATCACCATCGACCGAATCTCTACTATCGTTACTGTTGGTCCGGTGAACACAGTAGGAGGGGACTGAGGTTGGTTAAAAGACAAACACGAAGGAAGACTGTCAATTAAAATCGGGGTTTACACACTCGAAAAGAATGAGGATGGGTTCTCATTCTTACGATTCTCTTCAAAGGACATAGATGGATTACTTCGAACCGACGTCTCGTAGGACAAAAGAAAAGAAGGAGAGTAAAGGAGGACTTATACAAGACAATAATTTTTCAAAATTTCTGTTAAAGTTAGCCAACTCTGAATCCGAAGGGACCCCCGGGGAAGAGAGAACACATTGAAGGAGACAATCCCCGTGGAACTTATAAGTTACAGTAGATTTCACAAACCACAGTGTCCTATATAAAACTACACAACGGATATCTGGAGTTTCTGGAAATGTTCTTTGAGTCACCAGGAGGAAACCAAAAGTAAAAGGAAAACACAACAGATCCCGAAACAAACCCAGTGGTGAAAAACATCTGAACCTTCTTACGTCAGAACATTTACCATCATGGGTAATCCCGTCCGTTATCGTTACGTAGTCCGTTATTATCTGACCGTTTACAATCTGACTCAAAAGTACTCACGTGTGTCCTTGTAACCGACCTTTTAACCTCCTTTCAGAAAGAAGAGTGTAAAAAGACTTCTCTCTTCCAAACGGGATAAGGGTAGTATATCTTCTTTGGTACACTATGAATAAGATATTCACCTGGACTTTCTACATTAAAACTAAAATTCATGAAATAAACTCTCTACACTCTTTCGACCATATTATCCCTTCCTTTTCCATCTCTCCGTCCGTAGATCATAACCACGTGAGACGGGTAGTGATGACCTTTGATTGGACTCGTTTACCTCTTTACCAAATTTTCTGTGGACGACGACGACGACGATTCAGCGAAGTCAGCACAGGCTGAGACACGTTGGGGTATTTACCGTCGGGTGGTCCGAGGCGGCAGGGACCCTAAGAGGTCCGTTCTTGTGACCTCATCCCATGGTAAAGGAAGAGGTTACGTACTTTCACTTTTCACTTTCACTCCAGTAAGTCAGTACAGGCTAAGAAACGCTGGGGTACCTGACCTCGGATGGTCCGAGGAGACAGGTACCCTAAAAGGTCCGTTCTCATGACCTCACCCTACGGTAGCGGAATCCTTAAGAGTATGGACTCCACATTTTCCTCGACCCCATAATATGTGGTTGGAGAGTCAATGACTCCCCCGAGTACAACTGTCCGAAGATCGTCTACTCACCCGTGTCACCACTACCGGTTCCTATGTAGGGAGAGTCCTGTTTCGGGTCTGTCACTGAGTTATACCACTACCACGTGGTACCATGGTAACAGCGGGATCCTTCTTGACTATTATCCGACACCTCGAAAGATCATCTGGTGGTACGATTGGATTATAAGAGACGATCGGACTGTCGTAAGATAAGGGTTAGGTAGAAGGAAGAGAGAATGTAGTGTCCACAACCGGGGATTATTTGAAGTACGTTGACATTGAAAGACGACGGCCTTCTCGGGTCAAACATGATTGAAGAATGGACTCGTCTCGACTAGTCACACAAGACAACGATGGATTCCTAAAGATAAGTATAGGTTTGAAATACCGACGAACCTAGTAGTCCAAACGTCAAGAACTACCCGACGATTACAACGTATTAATCTACCACATAGTCTCAGACATCTCCGGGTCGTCGTTGAGACTTCACCGAAAAGTTTGTCTCGTGTAGATAATCAGTCCTTCTACTGTACACAGAACCCCGAACCGTCTCCGAGGTAATCGTAGGAGAGATGTTGTGTGTGGAGTCTGAGGTCACCTAGACTCCCGTATTCCCAGTCTCCTCCGGGTGTTGGATCTACTCGACGTCCTGAAGAAATCACTACTCGGGTCGAGAATCGTCTAGTCCATTGAGTGTCGATAGTCAAAGGTGATGAACTTTAACCAAACCAACAGAAGGTCGAGCATAAAAACTTATGGTCCACGACTTTTCAGTTATAAAGTAACATTTATATGAAAAACGACCTCTATGAAATAGTAAGGAAGGACCTAACAGGAGAGTTTATTAAGAAATCGAAGTCCTTTGAAAGAAGATAATGAAAGTAAGAGTCCGTCAGGACTTACTCTCTCCAGTTACAAGTATAAAAGAATATTGAGAGGAGATCGGGGACGTAGAAAACCAAATGATAAAGGGACAAATTCTGTATTAAAAGGTCGAAGTCGGAGGGATGTCGCCGAGGTGAGTCAGAGATCCTAGACGAAAAATTATCCAGTTTTAGTAGATAGGAGTCTATAAGAACATGGTCTTTAGCATAGGGAGGAAAGTTTCCGGTAATTTCGAATGGATATGAGAAGGGCGAGAACCCCAGTGATCATATGTCACTCCACAAACCTATTACACACTCCACACGGATGTCTTACAGTGAAGACAAGGAGTCAGGAAGAAGGACAGGAACCAAAACCGTTCGACGACTTAATAGGACACATCTTAACAAAAGGAGGGGAGTAGGGTAACACGATTTGTCACAAGAACACTTGTGAACGAGGGGTCCATAATGATCCTTTACAAGACGGTTATCAACACTGGAAAAAGTGTCAATTAGAATCTGATCTGTCATCGAATTCACAGATTTATGTCCAAAGACTGATAGTGTGAGGGTCTTACTCTGGAATATAGTGAATATACTAGGAAAGACTGGTTAAAGGAAGAGGTCAGGAGAATTTTGAATCATTGGACCCCGACTACGGTAACGATATTCTTATAAATTGTCAGAGTCGAACCTACACCCTAGTATTTAAATACATTGTTTAACATCCTAAGATAGGTCTCAGTTATTTTCAGGGTCCTAAAACGTCTCTTCCATTAGTCGAGAGTATTGTGGCACTACGTGTCCAGGTCAGACTGATCCAACGTCCGGGCGGAAATCCTAGAAGAGGATTCACACGAAACAGAGGATCCGTAGGTCCGCCGAGACCCGTCATCAGACACCATGAACTCATCGAAGACCGTTCTGCTCCGGGACCTATACCCTTTATGAGGTGTACTAACCGAAGTTTTCAACTGGAAGACGACCTATTGTTAGGTCCACGTACATTTAATCGTTGAAGTCGACGGTCACCACAAAGTCGAACTTCTTAGTTTCTGTCTAGGATAACGATGAAGACTTAGTGTCCTTTAGTCGATCTTGCTTCTCACTCCGTCTAAGGTCAGTCTTAGACGACGGCTCAAGGGACGATGACACTCCGTTGACATACATCCCATGTCCGTCACAGTCATACACGATTCAGTGAAGTCAGTAGAGAAACGTTGGGATATCTGACACTGGACGGTCCGAGGAGACAGGTACCTTAAGAGATCCGTTCTTATGGTCTCACCCAACGGTACGGGAGGAGTTCAGTCAGTCACAGTCCTTCACTTCGTTTTAAGAGATAGGTCCTTTCGATACAGAATGACCTGGAACACTTCCTGAATTCTCGTCTATCAAATTAACGGACTTGTGGGATTCCAGACCGTAAACACAAGAAAGTATGATCTTTCGGACTTGAACCCAGTACTTTTCCACATGGAATATAAACATGGTTATTACGTTCGTTGTATATAACCGAGACCCGTGGAGTCATGGAAATCTCCAACTTTTCACTTTCACTTTAGTGAATCAGTACAGACTGAGAAACGCTGGGGTACCTGTCATCGGATGGTCCGTTCTTATCATCTCACCCAACGGTAAAGGAAGAGGTCCTCTAGAAGGGTTGGGTCCCTAACTTGGACCCAGAAGACGTAATATCCGTCTACGAAATGGCAGACTCGGTGATCCCTTCAGAAATCTCCCATTCCCACCATTGCAAAATAGATTGGGGATATCTACTGACATCATTATCTTATAGTCGGATCTCTGACGTCAGGTTTCAAAGGATACCCGGCTCAAACTTGAATTCCGAAACCGATTTGTGGACACCTAGGTATAAGGTAAGACGAAGGACAAGGGACAAATATGGACATAGAAACCATAATTTCTAATGGAAAAGTATTCAAAAAGAGATTCAACTTAAAGTCGAAGGTAACAAGATATCTACGGTAACTAAGACAAAAAGATAAGATTACAGAATATTCCTTTATAATTACTATGTCGATTTCGAATTTTGTAAAAGACAAGTCAAGTCAACGAGTCAGCACAGACTGAAACACTGGGATGTCTGCCGCCATTCCAAAGGGACAGGCAGTGGTTGAGGGTCTCGATGAGTTTGAGTGTAGATAGCTCAGTCACCACGGTAGGTTAGTAAAGTAGGAGACAGCAGAGGAAGAGGACGAAAGTTAGAAAGAGTCGTAGTCCGAGAAAAGTTTATTCAGTCAATAAGCGTAGTCCATCGGTTTGATAACCTTGAAGTCGAAGTCGTAGTCAGAAACGTTATTTATAAGTCCTGACTAAAGGAAGTCCTACCTGACCAACCTGGAGGAACGTCAGGTTCCCTGAGAGTTCTCAGAAGAGGTTGTGGCGTCAAGTTTTCGTAGGTAAGAGTTGAAATATCAGGTTGAGAGTGTAGGTATGTACTGATGATCTTTTTGGTATCTAACTGATCTGTCTGGGAATAACCGTTTCATTACAGAAACGAAAAATTATACGACAGATCCAATCAGTATTGAAAAGAAGGTTCCTCGTTAGTAGAAAATTAAAGTACCGACGTCAGTGGTAAAAGTCACTAAAAACCTTGGGGGGTTTTATCATAGAGTGACGAAGGTAACATAGGTGTAGCTAAAGGGTACTTCACTACCCTGGTCTGCGGTACTAGAAGCAAAAGACTTACAACTCGAAATTCGGTTGAAAAAGTGAGAGGAGAAAGTGAAAGTAGTTCTCCGAAAAATCAAAGAGAAGTGAAAGACGGTATTCCCAACCACAGTAGACGTATAGACTCCACTAACTATAAAGAGGACCGTTAGAACTAAGGTCGAACACGAAGAAGGTCGGGTCGCAAAGAGTACTACCTGAGACGTATGTTCAATTTATTCGTCCCACTGTTATATGTCGGAACTGTACGAGGAAAAGGATAAACCTTGGTCAGACAACAAGGTACAGGTCAAGATTGACAACGAAGGACTGGACGTATGTCTAAAGAGTTCTCCGTCGAGTCCACTAGACCATAAGGGTAGAGAAAGTCTTAAAAGGTCAAATAACACTAGGTGTGTCTGTAGATATAAGAGTAAGTTTTGAGACCCCTATCAGGGTTTATAAAAAGGGGGAGAAACCTCAGGTCACTGTTACACCGTTTCGATGGAGATCTTCAGGGATTAGTGACCCAGAACATATCCACGATTCACTCCAACATGATCTTACAAATGGGAACCTCACGAATCTGTCTTATTGTACGGGTTCGAAGTCGATAAGATTACCTTAAGGAGAGTTGATAAGACTCAACAGTATTATCAACACTTATAGTCGTACATTAAGGTACGTGGTAGAGACGGTCCTCTCGGAACCCGTCAGGGTATTAGAAGGTAGAGTCTCCCGGAGACGATATACTTGACAGGTAAAGGGTTAGGAGTTAAAAGAGGAATAACTACGAGTGATCACACCTCGAATACGTGTAGAGGAACAACCAACAAGGATTTTAGAAACGAAGGATCGAAGATAGGGGAGGTCAGGTACTCAAGATCCCAAGAGGGTTGAACACCACCGTGGATGATCCTCTGAGACCGGAAGAGAAGAGGTTTTTATAATTTGTGATAAAATAGAAGGTACATGTGGATTTATGCCAAATATGGAGTTTGATCGGAAACAAAGACTCTGGAAAATAACTGAGCAAAATCTACAAAGGTCGAAGATTACAGACCTAATCCTATTGTCGTAAGATACAAGTGTTGTGATAAACTTAGATTTAGGTTTTTCCGGTCGATGAGATTGTAGAATCACATCTTATTCGGAGAAAGAATGACGTTTAGGAGATGAGTAAACGAAATGGTCAGTTCTGGTTTACACACCGAGTAGAGGAGGTTGGTCTTTGTATCGATGGAACTCTAACCCTGGACCTTCTTTTTCGGTAATCTCCGAAGGTTCCCAGTGACTGGAAACTAACCGGTCCACTCAAGTCTGTTTGGACGTCTATTTGAAGGGTTCGGTGTGATGATTAGTGTGATAAAGAGCTAATGAATAATTTTATATTTTGTCTTTTTCGTATGTTTATTTTTTGCATCTGGAGTCATAGAGGTACCTCCGAAACTTGGAAGACAAGACTCCACTTGACCGGAGAGAAAAGTGAAACCTTTAGAGTACACAGGAGGTAGGTTGATCAAAGACTTCTCACACAACCGATAACTTACTTTCATACCTATTTGACCCTGAAACTTGTTTATTTAGTTCACATCCCTTTAACGATGAATTAACTACTTCCCCTTTTTTTTTATTCGATTAGGGAGGGATCATCTTCCTTATAGAGGGTGCTACGGAAGGATATTGAGGACCTACGAATTCTCCAAACGGTATACTAAGAAAAACGGAAGCTGACCTTTTGAAGGGTCTCATTTTATAGTAGTCTGATCGAAACCAAGGTCCACTTACAGTCTTCACTGCAGGAAATTATAAAAACAAACAAACAAAACGTTGACCTTAGACTCGATACATTGGTCGTAACGTTCTGATTCGAAATATGGAGACTTCTTTTTCTTAAGGACACTTATGTTAATATAGAAGTACAAGACATCCGCAAGAACCGTTCTCCGAACGTAAGGTCCTAGGGACCTTACCCTTAACCCCTTATCTGGTCGAGTAGGACAGTTAACCGAGAAAGAGAGATGGTGGTAATGGTGGGGACGAATCCACCATACTACCATCGGTAAGACTCTGGACTGGTAATGTGGACCCCACAGGGGATGGAAGACGAGAACTCCTGAAGGTGGAATGGACAAACGGTCCGTTCCACCTTCAGGAACTTGACAATTGAACAGAGGACAGAAAATTGAGAAATTTGACGTAGACGAAGTACTGGTACCTTTGATAAGATGACACTTAGAAGTACTACTACGTATTTCTTAAACTTCATTAAGTCACTTCGGTATAAATTTGAATTGTGGTTCCGTTGAGTGGGACGGGGAGACTCGTAGAAGGAAAGAGTGGGAGGGTTAGTCGTGTCCGACAGTCTTGGGTCAGTCGGAGACCTTAAAAAATTTAGGACGGTTAAATTCTACAGGGTTCTAATCCGATAAAGACAGGTGATAGAAGTCTCTCGGTAGAACGACCACTTTGGGAGAGAGACGTTTTGAGAAAACGTAGGGGACGTGATATCCGGTGGTCCGAGGAGACAGGTACTCTAAAAAGTAGGTTCTTATGGTCTCACCCAATGGTAAAGGACATCCAAGGTACTTTTCCGATCTTCTTAGGAATAAGGTCTTAGTATTGGACGGTATTAAGATAAATTGGTGATGATTAGTTGAGGATTTTGACCGGTACCTATAGACCGAAGAATGAGATCCTTAAATATTAGGGGAAAGTTTCCCTTATCCCAATTATAACGTAGGAATGGAGAGTCTTTGTAATGACTTCTCTATTTTGAAAAGTTACACATCAAGTCAACTGACTAACACTAGTAGACCTGTACCACCGACTGTCTTGTTGACTCTAGTTCAGTGTACTGTAGTTGGATCCGGGGGAAAACCAACCCATCGTAGTATTAGGGTGTCATTCCTTTAGAGTCTTTAGAACTCTATAAGGACTAATTTCAAAAGTTGTCTTCTCAAAGGAAATCGTAGTAAATTCCAAGACCAGTTACTCCACTTCTTTTACTTATTTCTTTTTCTTCGATCTTACATTCTTACCATGGTCTTACATATTAACTTGTTGTTGTTTTTTTTTTGAGTTAATAACCATCTTACTATCGTGACAAAGTAATCGGACACCTTGTCTTGTTAGTAGTAACAAGTCAACGATTCGGTACAGACTGAGGTTGATACCTGACATCGTGCAGTCCGATGGAACAGGAAGTGATAAAGGATCTCAAACTAGTTCGATAGTTTCGATCTGAACTCAGAGACTACGGTAGGTTGTTAGAGTAGGAGACAGTGGGGAAAGAGGAGAACGGGAGTTAGAAAGAACGGTTGTCAAAAATAGAACCTCACCATTGAAACACTAATAGACCAGATAGGTTAAGGGACGAAAGGTCACAAACTAGAATAATTTTTAACTACCCGTAGGTCTAAGGAGTCGGAGGATGTTGAAACCGTGTCATGAAGTTCTTGAACTAGTTGATAAATGTGAAGACTTTAGTTGACATAGTAGTGTCAGTAAAGATTAAGAACCAAATTCAGACTCCTTTGAGTGAGTCCGTCTTACAACCTTTCATGAAGGTGTTCAGTAGGTTCTCCACCACCAAAATAACAACGACAACAAGTCAGTGATTCAGTACAGACTGATAAACACTAGGGTACCTGACGTCGTGTAGTCCGACGAGACAGAAAACAATAGAAGGTCTCAAACGACTTTGAGTACAGGTAAGTCAGTTACTACGATGGATTGGTAGAGTAGGAGACGACGAGGGAAGAAGATAACGGAAGTTAGAAAGGGTCGTAGTCTCAGAAAAGGTTACTCAGTAGAGAAGTGTAGTCCACCGGTTTCATAACCTCCAAGTCGTAGTCAGGAAGGTTACTTATAAGTTCCAACTAAAGAAGATCCTAAAGAAAACTAGAGAAACGACATGTTTCCCGATAGTAGTACCTCTTCTGGTTTATTTTTTAAGAGTTTGAATAGGAAATTATCGTTTCTATCCCTTTTTTACGTAGGACCTTCCTTATTCAATATAGATGATAAGTCCAGGACAACATAGTCTACTCCAAAGTTGGTAACCCAAGGGTGTTACAAAGTGTGTAGTAACATTCAGGATACTCAAAAACATTCTATGAGTCACTTTCGTTCTCTTTATAAATTCGGTAGTTCGAATTACACTACATCTAACTTGTGTTAATTTCAAAGAGTAGTCAATCTCACAAGTGTGATATTTACCTCTGTCTATTTCCCTCAGTCCGACGGTAACTCGTTATTAAATTCAAAAATTTTCCTGACACTCCTAACTTAAGTGACTTCACTGAGACTGGGTTTTCATTCTCCCTCATCATTCGTCCAATAATCGACCTCCGTCCGTACTCGGTTGATACGACCGTAGAAACACTAGTCCTTCGTCTTATTGAGGACCTGTAAAGGTCTTCTACTCTCCAATCTCAACAATGGTAGTCAAAAGTAAGGAATAACTCTTTACAACGGTACCCACAAGTTAAAAGATACGTTTTACATTTGTCGACTATGAAATACTTAAACATTAATCAACCAAAGACTGAGAGTTCAAAAGATCGATAGATAGACGAAATGATCCGTTTTACTAACACACACAATAGGTAGGTAAACTTTTGAAGTCGATGGAACTTCGACCATGGGTCTCCCTTGATCCATTATTTACTCAGGTGACGGTAAATAAGGAACCGATCTATTACTAAGTATAAGACTGAACATTCCGACGAATCGTTTACGATAAGATGAAGTTGAAAAATAATTCGTCCGTCCTTTTGTACTTTAGGTAAAAACTTAATTCATCAAAAAGAGAAGAGACACCACTATGAAACCTTGTAAGACTAAAAAATTCCACCTTGGACTGGAGAAAGAAGAAATGAAAAAAAAGGATAATTTGTAAACTTTCTTGTATAAAGATATCAACGTCTTCATACCATCCCTAACATTTTTGGTCTATTAATTCAGGTAAGAAATAAAGGTATTATCTTTCACAGACTCTCGGTGTAAAGTCAAAGTAGAGTATTTTATACAACTAAAAATCTACTAATCGACGTGAAGGTAGACACGTGATTTTCCTTGTATAACCGAAGTTTCTGGGACTGAGACTGTAGTCCGACATACAGAACTTAAGTCTGGGGCGAGAACCAGAACGACAGTAATGTTAACATCCTCTCCCCTCAAATGTCTCGCACTCTATTTCCGGACTAATGTTCTGAACACGGAGGTTTATTCCGAGATCTGATACTTCCTTTTATCATCTAATCTTTTGTCTTCGCCCCTACGACCTTACATCCCTATATTTTGAGTGGTCTACTGACAGGATTCTTTCCGGGTTACTGGTGTGATACATGATTTCGTTATCTTTAATGACAATTACTCGATCTCAGTAACTCTTTGTATCATCAACGGCAAGAGACATCCAAGCCCGACTCTCAATTTTTAATGCTTAACTCCGAGTAGTTTCGGTCACTCCTATTATGACAGTTCTTATTATCTTTGATCCACCGATACGAATTGGTAGTCTTCCTTCCTACCTGTTGAAATTACTCTGTTCTAGTTTTCATGACTGGTCCCTCTCAATTCTTTTACCAACGATCTTGTGCCGTAGAGATTCTCGTTCAGTCTACCTGCATGCCCGATGGTTTCTGTACCGAGTTGTATATGTTGGTCTTCTTTATGTACTTACTCCGAGCCTCGTCAGTATTATCAGTACTAGAGAACGGTTCAAAGGTTCACTCTGAGTAAAGTCTGGATCTTTAGTCCCGATTCCTTTTGCACTGTAGACCCACTTTCCGGGACATTGTGGTTTACATGGACCAACTAAAGGGTGAAGAAGGGGTTTCCTGGATTAGAATGTATCGACCCTGTGGTTATGACTGTAAAAAAAGGGTTTGTAAAACGTCGACTCTGTATCCAGGGTTGTGTTGTAACTATAGATCTCTAGGTGTTGTATTAGTACCGTAAACGGTCTCAGGTCGAGGTCGTCGGTCCCTAAGTTGGACTTCCCCACTTGCCACTGCCGCTCTTTGCTCTGTCAGAGAGTCAAAAGAACCTGACGGACAAACAAACTTCGAATACTAAGAGAAAATATGAAAATGTTTTCGTGATCCAGTCTCCAAACTATAAAAGTCAAGAGTGACTTGGTCTAAACAACAGAGGTATTTAGTAACAACGGGGAGTTTTCCTCAAGGACGGAGTCGTTAAGAGAATAGATGAAAAAGAGTACACAGGAACATTTATGAGACATTGAGTACGATTACAGACCCGACGTATGGTGTAAGGAGTCAAATAAAAGATAGAAAGATTCAGGACAAACGGGGATCATAGGATTCGAGTGATAAAGATTCTTTCCCGAAGATCGATAATTATAGAGATTTCAGGGATTAGAGATATTCGATATCATCTTATACGATTGTAATGTTGTAAGGAATTTATAAATCGAAGATTGATAAAATTAATAAGGATTCGGTATTTAAGTCGTTTGAGGAAACGGTATTTGTGAAAGGAGTGTTTATCCGAAATCTATCTTTAGGGAGGACACCGGAGATCAATGTCGGAAGCAAAAGTGGGACCTTGTGAGAAAACATTTTCAGGAACTTGTTTACAGTCACTAATTGAAATACTTAATAAGAGACTCGTGTCGACGTCTTCCGAAACACGGAAGAGCACGAGGAGAGTTCTTGTTATTCTTGGAATTATAAGAAAAGTCAGTTGAGTCGGTTCCTTTCCTTTTTTATTCTGTCTTAGTGTTTCGGATTGAAGAAGTAGGGCCCAGGTACGGACACCCTGTTTCTCCCCTCCCAACCCCGGTACGGAGGTAAAACAGTCATTACGGATTACGCCGAGGACTGTCCGTAAGGACATTTTCTTATATATTTGACTTTCTACCACCTAGTGTAGTAATTACTTTCCTCTACAACCTGATCTAGTAGTTATCTCAGGATCGGGTCGGTGTGACAGGTGTCTCGTGGGGTTGACAGTAAAGGGACCATGGACTAACATATTAGTCATACTTTTATGAACCATAGGTTATGTGAAGATTATCACCAACAAAATCGAACACCTCATTCTTGACAGTATTACCTCTTCTGGTTTTACCAGTCGAAAACCGGTTTTGTCTTTTAGTTTACAGTGTAGGACCGTCCTTTACCGTCTGAACCAATTTGGATTAAAAAGTCCAAGACAACATCTTCTACTTATAAGTCAGTTAGTTACCCACGGGTACACAGTATAGTTATTCAGGACCGTTGTGACCCTGAGTCTTCAGGGACGGTAATTCAAGTTGTATATGACTTGTCATCTCTCATGTTTACCGTGTCCTATTTCCGTAGTCCGTACCAGTTCAAACTTAAGTGACTTCACCAACCTGGGCTTTGAACCTCCTCCCCTTCTCGTTTGTAACCGAAACACCTCCTTCATCTGTACGCGGTCTAGACGATCGTAGAAGGATTTTACCTTCGTCTTGGTCCCTAAGGGTCTCCTATCCTTCTTCTCCCTCACTAGGTAGTCAGGACAAAGGATAGTTACTACGAAGAGGGTACCCACCATTTTAAAGTTATATCGTATTTCTATTTAAAAGTCCTTAAACCTTAACCAGTGAAGGACTGGTTTTGAAAGATTACAAATAAAACAGATAATTTAGCTTATATAAAACAGTAGAAATGTAAACTCTTTAGGTCGAGGGAACTGGTGGGACTCCGAACACGGTTCTACCTTGTTCGATAAACATCGAAGGTAACAGGTAACAAGGAGTTTCAGAAGATCCGACATTGAAGACTACAATGGTTTGTGAAAATGAAAAAAGTTATTTATATTCTTGTCTCTTTTTGTACGTTTGCATATTAATGAATATGATACAAGGAGACACCACTAGGAGATCTCCCGAAGGTTAGACAACTCCTTCTAGGACTGACTGGGGGAAACAAGTACATGAACGGGGAAGTTGTCAAGGTCCGAGACTCACAAGGAAATGGAGAGGACTACCTGTTTACGAGTCTGGGGTTTTAATAACCGAAGTAAATATAGACGTAATATCTCTAGGGGTACGAGACCGTTTTTCATGGTCTAATCGGAGGAACTAGAGGGAACCACTTTAGACTCGGACATAGTTCCTGATTACCAAACAACCATCAAGATTTATATTTTGGTTAGTTGGGTAGGACCTCTAATCGTGCACTACTTACACTAAAGTGAACATTTAATTCCTTAAGAATCCCCAACTTTATGAAAGTTTAAACTCGAATATAGTGATGAGTATGAATTTAATAAATTAAATAACCACACTATCTTCTGACCCAAGACAAAAAGAGGTGTACTAGACCTCTTTTAGACGGTCAATACGATTTGGGTAAAACTTTGTAGAAAGATTGTCTTTGTCTTATTGTCTCGTCGATTTGAAGTGTGGAGGGGAGTATCACGAAGAAAACTCAGTTAAACCACTCTTCACGGTGTAAATGAGACCCACACGCTCCGGACCCTGATTAGGACCTCGACGGAGTAAAAGACCTTATCACACTACACCTGCTACGATTTCGAACCAGAGTAGAACCTGTTCGGTACAAGTTCCTACAACCTCTACTACCCGTCGTAGGTCCGAGAGGAAAACTCGTACTCCGACGTACAGTGTCCAATGTTTCTTCCTTCTTAGACTCCTCTATAACTTGACAGGGGTCTGTAATGGTTTATCAAGGAGTAGGTCCAAGACTATTGATATAAGTACATAGGTCCTTCAGGATGTTTTAAGTAGACTACCTAAAACCAGTATTTTGAATCTTGATGATATGACTGACTCAAGAGAGATCTTTACCACAAAACAAAAAAAAAATTGTATCGTTAAGGTCCAAAAAGTGTATTTTAGACTCTTGAACATATTTCAAAAGTCATATGTCTACACACTTCGTTGACGATTTCTTTGGCAATTGACTTAGATAATTATCAGTAGATATTGTAAGATATATATTATAATTATCAGTAATTAATTATCAGTAGATCCACTGATGACTCTGTTAAATGACGACCCATTTGAACAGTACACAAGTCAGTGTAGATCCATCCCGTTCTCTAATACACTGGAGTCTCGGTAGAAACGTCTCGGTAGAAACGTCATTTCCCTTTATACCTGGGGATTTTAGACAAACCCATAACATATCCTCATAGACTTTCCCTAGAACTTCTTAGACCGGGAACCTTCAGTAGAAAAGAGAGAACTAATGGTGACGGTTGGATTTCTCAGGATGGGACCCTAATGGTTAAGACTGTGGTTTTCCTATTCGTGGACGGATAATTGGATGGTGGAGACGAGATGACTACTATGTCAGTCCCAGAAGACTCTGGAAGAGATTTCTACTCTCTCGGTAGTCTTTCCCTATTTCTGGACTGGGACACCTCCCTGTTTCTTCTTTCCTGATTCTTCTCTGAGACTGATACACAGTGGAAAGTCTTTCAAAAGTGATCCGTTATCCTCCAGAATCTCAATCTATCTTGTCTCAAGACACAACCCGTCCTCATTCCAAATCTGACGTTTGTTGGCTCCCTCCTGTTCTGGAGCCGGATTTACGACGTCATCTAAGACCTCCACACCGACGACCATCGACAGTCAGTAGATGTGTACAGGTTCGTACGGCGTTAAACCTTATTTCCATGTTGGAAATTAGTTGATAAACAATCTAAAAATTCCATTCTCTTCTCGTTCGTATGGAGTAGAGTCCCCCGTAACCATCGACTACATAATCATACAACCCTTCTCAGGTTATAAAAAGATTCGTAGTCTTTTCGTACGACCCGACTTAGTAGTCATAGACGAAGTCCCTCAGTACCCCGAAGTCAAAGGATATTTTGTCATAAACGAAGAGAACAAGACTTCTGAAGATTTTGAAAAATTTTGAATGTGGGGGTGTTCAGCTTTTTCTAATCTTGAATTTCGTTAAAGTTGAGAACAGGTTTGTTACGATATTCTACAAGAGGATCTAAATGTAACTATGAAAAGAACGACATAGATTCTCGATGGAAATGTTTAGGGTACAACATCTTTACGATTTCTACATTCATTGTATGGTGTCGTCATTTTGTTCGTCTTTTGCAAGTATAGGAGGAAGTGACCCCCCGGTGACTCTTGGTTTACACTAAGAATTATGTGACATCATATAAGTATATGTAATAACACTATAAGTTTTTTTGGTTTCGAATCAAATACCATAGAAAAATTCCCATTCACCAGATGAGCTATGCAACAAACGGGAATCTTTCACTTTCACTTCAGCGAATCAAGACTGAGACGCTGGGGTCACTAACATTGGGTGTCTTAAAAGGTCCGTTCTCATGACCTCACCCAACGGTAAAGGAAGAGGTCCCCTAGAAAGACTGGGTCCCTAGTTTGGGCCCAGAGGGTGTAACGTCCGTCTCCGAAATGGAGACTCGGTGGTCCCCTAGGGACAACAACCGGGAATTACTTAGATTAGTATGTGCACTGACGTATCGGGAGTATTATGTATACTTCAGTCCACCAAGAAGTAAAAATTTCAACCCTTTAATATCATAAAAAGTTCTATTAAAAGTGTAATTATTCCAACGAATACTCGTCGGTCAAGTCAAACTATCGGTAAAACTTCTCTAGTGGTTACCGTGTTTAAAAGGTGGAAAATATAAATGTTTCTTATGAATCTAAACCGTCTTATCATGCTAAAATTTAAAGTATATTATGATCTCTTCCGAACTTGAAAGAGATTTTAGTTCCGGATAAACATAATACTCGAGATTTAATAATTAGAAATACCATTTAACAGTGTAACAAATTGAAGACTCTTAAGGTTTTCCGGTTTCTCGTTGTCTTACTTACTCGGTCTTGACACAAGTGGTTCAGTATATTAGTTAAGTGTAAACATAGTTGTACAAAAGGTACGAGTAGTGATAGGTCCCTTACTCTTTTATGTCGTTTACCATAGTAGGGACGAAATCTTGAACTTCAAAAAAACATCCTTATATATCTACAAGTCCACGTTCATTTTCTTATCTTTTACACAATCCGTAGACATTTTCCTAATAGTGTTTACCTTGGAGTTCTCTTTTACTCAAACAAGGTAAAAAGTTAGACAGTATCCCTGATCTTAATAATCATGAAGATTTTTCCTTGTAACAACAGACTTTATAGTACATGATATACGAAATTTTTCAATCGAACTCCATACCAATAATTTTTGAATTTAAGATGTACTATATATAGTGTCTTAAGATGTACTATAGATGTCTCCCACACACACACATGTATATGTATGGGATCTTTGACTCTTTTATGGTAAATTGTCGACCAGATTTCTTCTCTGTAGTTCCAGTAGGATGAACTACCACTGGATCGGAGTACTATACTTCAGACTTCTACGAGAACTCAAGACTCTGTGTCTCTCTAGTGCCTACCAGAATCCCTTTTCTTTCTGGACCTAACTCTGTCCCCAACCTGGACCTAAGTTCAAGTTATTAGGGAGCAGAACAGGACAAACATCGTTACAACACTAGACATACCACCCTCTGTACAAGTCAAGTCAGTGAGTCAACACAGGTTGAGAAACGTTGGAGTACCTGACGTCGTACGGTCCGAAGGGACAGGTAGTGGTTGAGGGTCTCGAATGAGTTTAAGTACACGTAGGTCAACCACTACTCTGTGTAATCGAGGTAAGTTTAGGTACGAAAGTCTCCGACTTCAAAACCGTAGTACACGTGGTTAACCATTCGGAAATTTCCGATATCTAGAAGTGAGAGACCGAATAGAACTCACCCGGGGTATGGACTTTCGAACAAAAGTTCCGGTCCAGACCTGGTAACTATCGTTCCGAAAAGTACTAGACCCCTGTCTAGATCCGACTAAAACAGGAATATCGGTCTTATAGGTACACCTTCTTCCATTCAGACAAAATGATTTGTTTTATCTGGTAATGGTACAAACAAACATCGAGGGTAGGATGTTCTTTTTACTAGTATAAATGATTGGATTAAAAATTACGGAATTAAACCTGGGAAGGTCCTTGTCTCGGACTCTATTCTTAAATTACGACTGTCACGTTTCACTCCTTCCTTACCCATCGTACCTCCCTTCCTTACGTTAGAATTCCTGGGTGACTTGAGGACTTTTTTATGTGGAAATGAAAAGAAAGGGAAATGGATTCAAAGATAAAAAGATTCAAAAAGAACTCAGAGGAACCTCGTAAAAGACTCCGTGAAGTGTAGAATGTTGATATTTTTGTTAGGTCTAATATGCCAGATATTTTATCCCAGTAGGAAATTGACTATTTGGAGACCGACACATAACCAGTAAAGACAATACGTACTTCATCTCTTTTCTCATCCACCTCCTTTGAACTTATACAATATTCAGACTATGGACTTTAACGTGTCCTCTGAAACTGACCCCGAGGGGTAACCGACTTGTTTTCCAAACCTTATTTCCATATTGGTGAATGAACTAAAAATTCCGTTCTCTTCCCCTTCGTATGAAGTAGCGTACCCGGTAACCATCAACTGAATAATCATACAACCCTACGTAGACTATAAAAAGATCCGTAGTCTTTTGTACGACCCGACTTAGTAGTCATGGACGTAGTCCCTCCGTACACCGAAGTCACAACGTATTTTATCTATAAATGAAGAGGACAAGACGTATGACGTCAGATACTGATGGGGTTTAGTTTAGGACTTAGTGTCGTCACCGGTCCGACAACACAAGAGTTACCGATCCTCTTACACTCTCTTCATGACTCACCCTTAGAGTCAAGTCCCGTGGAAACTCTTTAAGAGTGGGTCCGGTCACACCTAAGTCAAGTCAAGTCAGTGAGTCAGCACAGACTGAGAAACGTTGGGGTACTTAGCGTCGTGCGGTCCGGAGGGACAGGTAGTGGTAGAGGGCCTAAAGTGAGTCTGAGTGCAGGTAACTCAGGCACTACGGTAGGTCGGGTCACGACTAATCGTCCCGTTTTTAATGGGTATCTACTAAGAGTCACTTAAACTTTTCCGTAGACGTTTTTTCAACCTCTTGTCTTGTCAAACATCGGAAGACCTTACAGCAACCTTGACTTTGATGATCGTCAAGAGTTACTAAAAACTCGAGACGTGTTACAGAACGTGAAATTCGAATTTACAACTCGTATAAGGTTCAATAGATTTTGATTGTAACATATAACATNCCTCTTACACTCTCTTCATGACTCACCCTTAGAGTCAAGTCCCGTGGAAACTCTTTAAGAGTGGGTCCGGTCACACCTAAGTCAAGTCAAGTCAGTGAGTCAGCACAGGCTGAGAAACGTTGGGGTACTTAGCGTCGTGCGGTCCGGAGGGACAGGTAGTGGTAGAGGGCCTAAAGTGAGTCTGAGTTCAGGTAACTCAGGCACTACGGTAGGTCGGGTCACGACTAATCGTCCCGTTTTTAATGGGTATCTACTAAGAGTCACTTAAACTTTTCCGTAGACGTTTTTTCAACCTCTTGTCTTGTCAAACATCGGAAGACCTTACAGCAACCTTGACTTTGATGATCGTCAAGAGTTACTAAAAACTCGAGACGTGTTACAGAACGTGAAATTCGAATTTACAACTCGTATAAGGTTCAATAGATTTTGATTGTAACATATAACATAATATATAGGACGATACATAGAGTTAGGATCTACAATTCTTTTATAATTTATGGTTATTTACGACCAGAATTTCTTCCTTGTCTTTCGTGGGATATCACCCCACCGGAACAGGTAAGTGAAACTTCGACCTTCGATGGGTTGTTGGACTCTTAAACTTCATAGTTCTCACCGGAATTCCCTTTTCTGGACCTAACTTAAACCCCAAACAGGACCTGAACACAAATTATCAGGAAAAAGACCAGGAAGATCACCGTTTCAACTTTAGACTTAACCTCTCTATTGTTCGAACTAAGTTTAGATCAGACACCCGTCCGACTCTAAAAGCCCCCCGACATCATGTAGGATCTACCCAATCTTAACAACAAGGACCCAAATTAGTGATTTGGAATTTCCCTCTTCTGATCATAGTACTATCCCTCCGTTCTGTTATTTCCCCGGTAGTCCTGAAACCAATTACTAATCCTTAGATCTATCCTAAGATACGTTCTACATACTATGTATCCTTGTAAATTACATGAGAGAAGAGTATGTAAGAGGGTTAAACGGTCTCATTCTCAGTCGGTGACCACCTGTTACAAGGATGATAGAAAACAGGTGGATTTCCTTTAGTTAATCCTGTAATGGTTGTTCAACCATTCACTAGGTTAACGTTTGAGATCAGAATCTCTGACGAAAGAACCGAATGAGAAGGATCATCCCAGGCACTTAGAGGGATTGCCTCTCGGAATCATCGGATCGGGACAACAATGTCCCGTCGTCGGGAATCGTCCGTACCGAAGATCACATCTCTACCTTGAGTCGTCGTCGACCTGGGAGTAGTTAAAGGAGAGACTTCATCAGACAACCTAAGTTCTCTTAATACATGTTTCCAATACCAAGAGTATGATGAGACGACTTCATAGGTGATTAATAAAACAAAGTTTTTCTATGATCAGTAGTTTCAGAACCTGAACCTCTTTCTTCGATCAAATAAGGGTATCTAGTATGTTCAATACTCGGTAAGTAGGAACTTGTGGAACAGATACCGATATATAGTCGACGAAAATTCATACTGTGGTACTAGTGAGTTTAATCAAACGGATAAAGAATATGACAAGACTGAGATTAGTGTCTCTCGGTGACATTCTTTAATTATCAGAGACTCTTATAGAAACCTTGGTAGTCCCATTATGGTAAAACCACTATACGTCCTTACCGGGAACTAGACGAAGATGAACGGGACACTCCGAATCTACCCTACTTCGTCTTCTTGGCTCACATCGATTACAGACTTGACTGGTCACAAGGGTTCAGTCGGTCGGACTCGAAGTGGATTTCGTCCATCGTTCTGGAGAGTGGGAGTTTCAATTTTTAGTGGACTCTTCTATACAGTTTCAGTCGTAGGTATTCTAATCTCCCTCAAATACCCATGTCTAGGAGGTACTTCGTCCGTAGACTTCCTCAGTGAAAACCTTTTTCGATATTCCCATTCTCCTTCTACTCTCGTCCTCGTCCACTCCTTTCCGAAACTTTCCGTTACGTCTGGACTGTAGGCTTTGTCCTCTTAACCCATCCTCCTCCGCGTGGCGTGACGCTACGACTGACCCCGAGGGGTGACTGACCGGTTTTGAAAGAGTTTAAGAGGACATTCTTAAGACGTGGTCTCCACTTATCATTACAAGGATATTCGGACGGGACGAGTCAGGAACCGACCCTCACAGGGTTCTTCTAACAACGGACATACCTAGGACGTCAGTCCGTCCCGTGGTCGACCTCCCCCCAGGGGTGGTAAATTAAAGGAACATGTTTTAAGAGAACTTTGTTTAGATTCGTAGTATAGGTATCTCTAATAAAGACAGTATTTCTTTATCATTCCACGTACAAACTCTCGGTCAAGGAGGAACCAAGTGTTCCGAGTTCCTTCAAACTTATCGATTTTAGTGACTTCTGGGTATGTGCACAGAGTTAGACTATAAAGTCCCGAGGTACAAAAAGGTCTGTCTCGGGACTATAATCGTATCTGTACGAAATCAATTCGTACGTCACACAAAACTTGAAAACAGAGATTCGATCAAAGAACCGGAGACGAAAAAGACATCCTCTATTCCCGGAAGAAATTTTGATGATCTCTACGAAAGACCCGGAGAGTTGTAACCATAGATCTCTATACCTATGTTTCTTATTAGTGGCAACAGTACAATCCAAGGTACAACCCGGTCCATTAACTCAGGACTGTCTAAGGCACAGGAACTCGGTTGGGTCACCAATTAAGTGACAAGGACTGACATATTCACAACGAGTCAACACAGACTGAGACTAAGGTTCCTGACTCCGGACGGTCGTAAGAGACAGGTATCTTAAAAAGTCAGTTCTTATGACCTTACCCAACGGTAAAGGATGATGTTCTCTAGAAGGGTTGGGTCCCTAACTTGGATCCAGAGGACGTAACGTCCGTCCAAGAAATGGTAGACTCGATGGTCCCTTCGGGTACTGATGTATTTACGTTTCTTTTACCAGTAACCGTCTTGGGGGTATGGTAAAAGAATTGAACCCATCCTTGATAGTAGTGTCTTCCTGTTTTCCCTTCAAAGATTTCGAGTAGAGATCACCGGTCACATCTTTAGTTTATAATGTAGGAACTTTCTTTACCGTTCGTTCATATGGTAAAATTTTTTATGTAGAAAGGTTGTAAAAAGGGAATTTGGTAACTAGACCAGACATCTTTAGGTCCAAAGACTTCTGTCAAGGACCTTTTCGTCTAATGAATTTAAATGAAGTCATAATCTACTTCATGAAACAATTTGACCAATAATGGTGAAGTCCATGTTTCCGGACCCTGTTCCGATAGGTACATATACTAACGGAAGTACCCCGATCGAGTAAGATGGAAGACAGTTTTATCGGACTTTCCTGACCATGTAGACCTATAAGACGTATTGTAAAGTAATCAAAAGATATGATATAACTACTATATAAACTGGGTCTGCTTGATCTTCAACCTTTATATAATCTTCATGTCGTCCTAACTCTCAAATTTAGTGAACTTCTAAGTTCTCTGACAGTAAAATCACTGTAAAAATCCTCAAATCATCGAACATCCCGTATTGGAGTTTCCTGTTAGAAGTGATACTTCTGTCTTCCTGTTAGAAGTGATACTTCTGTCTTCATGTAGTTACCGACTATGACACGAAGTCCAAGACCTCCGACGTATACGAGGGTACCATTATTGTAAAACGAGAAACATTGTAAATACGGTTTACTGTCTTTACCACGGTTAAACTTACCACGGACCTTAACTTTTCCCGGGACGACGAACCCGGTATACACGTGTGTATGATTCAACATAGATTGAGAATCGAAACGATGTACAATCCCTTTTTGTACTTGATCGGTAAATGTTATTTCCAATCTTTTTTGACTTGATTAGTTAAGAGTTGACAAAAGTGAAGTAAACGAGTCAACACAGGCTGAGAAACGCTGGAGTACTTGGCGTCGTGCGGTCCGGAGGGACAGGTAGTGGTTGAGGGCCTCAGGTGGATTTGGGTACAGGTAGCTCAGCCACTACGGTAGGTTGGTAGAGTAGGAGACAGTAGGGGAAGAGGAGGACGGGAGTTAGAAAGGGTCGTAGTCCCAGAAAAGGTTACTCAGTCGGGAAACGTAGTCCACCGGTTTCATAATCTCAAAGTCGAAGTCGTAGTCAGGAAGGTTACTTGTGGGTCCTGACTAGAGGAAATCCTACCTGACCAACCTAGAGGAACTTCAGGTTCCCTGAAAATTCTCAGAAGAGATTGTGGTGTCAAGTTTTCGTAGGTAAGAAGCCACGAGTCGAAAGAAATATCAGGTCGAGAGTGTAGGTATGGACTGGTGACCTTTTTGGTATCGGAACTGATCTGTCTAGAAATAACCGTTTCATTACAGAGACGAAAAATTATACGATAGATCCAACCAGTATTTTCTGTGAATGAAGAACCTTCCTTTCAATTAAAGTACCGACGTTAGTGGTAGACGTCACTAAAACCTCGGGTCTTTTTATTTCATTTGGTGAAAAAGGTGACAAAGGGGTAGATAAAGGGTACTTCACTACTCTGACCTACAGTACTGGAATCAAAAGACTTACCACTCGAAATTCGATTGAAAAAATGAGAGGAGAAAGTGAAAATAGTTCTTCGAGAAATCAACAAGAAGTGAAAGACGGTATTCCCACCACAGTAATCATATAGACTCCACTAACTATAAAGAGTGTCGTTAGAACTAAGGTCGAACACGAAGAAGGTCGGGTCTCAAAGAGTACTACATGAGACGTATCTTCAATTTATTCGTCCCACTGTTATATGTCGGAACTACATGAGGAAAAGGATCTTTACTCTAATCGGACTTTAACAATGGTTTGGTCAAAACAAACGGATTACGTGTCGTTCAGTTTACGGATTGTGACTCTAAACGTTACTTCTTCAAAGTAATTCCTCCGTCGGTTCCCTCCTCTGTGTTTTTGTTTAGGTTTTACGTGAAAGGACTTTTAGTCCAAGTCCGACAAATATTCTATTCTACTAGACTCTGTCCCTTTAACACTATCTTTCATGCTTTCCACTCCACGATCTACCCGACCCGTTCGTACTAGTTTGAGGTACCGAGAAGTATCCTACGTTCTAGTTTTTTTTTTTTTTTTTCACACAATACTCCCACCTCGGAAACCGGGAGACTCTAGTTTTTCAGTAGGTAATTTGAAAGTGTGTCCCGAGGTATTCACAAGAACACGTCAAGTATGTACTACCAAAGAGTTCGAGATTCACGGACTATTGTTGAAATCGTTAGGAATGATATCATCGTCACAATCTGAGAATCAACATAGGTTGACAAACACTAGGGCACCTGACATGGGACGGACTGAAGAGACAGGTACCCTAAGAGATCCGTTCGTATGACCTTACACACCGGTAAAGGAAGAGGTCCCCTAGAAAACCTGGGTCCCTAGTTTGGACACAGAAGACGAAATGTCTGTCTAAGAAGAGACAGACTCGGTGATCCCTTCGGGTTTGTATTAAATTCACGATACATTTATTAACTTCTACTCACCTTTTAAGTTAAAAATGAAGTACCTTAAAAAAAAGTTTATAAAAGGTAGAAAGCCAACCTAGGCACCTTTACGTCTATGCTTCCCGGTTGACACAAAAAAAGAGAGGTTTACAGTTTAAGGGTCGTTTATATATTATGGTATATGTTAAAGTTTAATCACATTTAAGTGTCCAAACCCCTAAAAAATTCAAAACGAAACTGTACAGTGTATTGTATGACGATACTCAGAGACCTACACCTAAGATTGGTTTTTTCGACGTACACCAGTGAGATATACTCTCCACATTTATACATTCCACTGTTGTAAACACACTTGATATAAAATTTGTACTATTTACCGTAATAGTTGTAATGAGTACTAAATTTATAATACATATATAATGTCTAGTAGAGGTATAGTTGTTGATATATTCCTCTTGTGATCTTTTATTTTTAAAATATTACAAGAATACGTCACAAATTCGTTAACTTACAAAATAGACTTCTCAGATACTACATTTTTAATATTAGTTTCAAAACGAAAAACTTACGTACCCGACATTGGGTGTCTTTTACTCGTTTAACAAACCAGTCCTAAAACAATCAAATTCTTCGTTTTTAAATTCTTAGTTTTATACATGTGGTAATTTTTATGACTCATAATACATAGATTTTTAATTTAGTAGGACAGGTCGTTCAAAGTTTTTTAAGTATGTAAAGTTTATAATTCCGTTGAATAAGGGTTGATTTGTCATGGAATATTTTTACAGTGAAGTTTTGTAATATATGTATCACTGTTATTTAAATCGATCAAAATTAGGAATTACGTAATTATTTCTCATTACTGGGTATATAGACTCAACCATCTCATTCCTTCGATTTCCCTTAAGTCAACTTTCAGTTGATTTTCACTCTTATCGACCAATCCAGACTGACCGGACTCGTCCAATGGGGACCTGAAATCACGAGGGACAGAAACGAGTAAGCAGAAAGAACTCCCTAAGTCCTTTTCCTAGGGAGACCGATGAAAGACTACAGTTCCCCCGTATCTGGTCCACTCTCGGACTCCTTGTTTTGACAAGTCGTAAGTAGATCTTATCAGGTAAAGGGTCGAGTATAAAATGTCACAATCTTAACGGCATAGAGTAAGGAGTAAATTGTCGAAATCACGATGTAAATTCTCGGACAAAAATTAGTCGTTTATGGACAAATTTTCAGATCTACTCAATTCATGTACATTGGGTTCGTAATTATCAGGGACTTCTTATCTAGAAGAAGGGTACACGTTAGGTCCTGAAAACTGGGACCTTTGGTTGAACTTGGACCGTGAAGACCCCTATGAACAAAATCGGTCCATCGAATAACGGTATAAAACGCATACACCCAAAGTTGTCATCATCTCTATAATTACATACGTACTTGCGTGCATCCATACGATTTAGTGAAGGTAACACAGGTTGAGAAGCGTTGGGATACCTGACATCGGACGGTCCGAAGAGGCAGGTTCCCCAAGAGGTCCGTTTTATGACCTCAACCAACGGGACAGGAAGAGGCCCCTAGAAGGACTGAGTCCCTAGTTTAAGCACAGAGAATATAGAGACCGTAACCGTCCGTCTAAGAAATGGTGATCGTGATGGACCCTTCGGTTTTCATAATCGTTGCCATGTTTACGTTGGAACAAGTCGGTCCTACAGTAGATCTCGAGACGTCAATAGATCCTGTTAAAGGAAGAAAACCCGTCGTCATCGATTCGGTCGAAGTACACGATAATACAAATCCCAGTACTTTTAAAAGATTAAATACACGAGTACACTAGACTGAGGGATGGCACCATTTTCATGAGATGTCTTGTACATGGTTTTCGGTAGAGGAACTGGAAGTCCATCCATCCTCTGGGAAAAATGAGACCTCTTGTTAAACTTTCTTGATCAGGTTATAACTCTGAGTGACCTCAGTGTCTGTCGTTTCCCTTACTGATTTGTGGGATGATCTCGACGTCGACAAATCAGTGAGTCAGTACAGACTGAGAAACACTGGGGTACCTGACATCGATTGGTCCGAGGAGACAGGTACCCTATATCCCATCATGGGGGTTAATGGGTTAATTGAGTTATACTTATCCGGGTTTCAAGCAGTGACTTTGACGTTTCTACACAGGACTCACTCGTGTCTTTTACGGTCTGTATAAAATGTGTAACTCACAGAGTAAGAACTCTTTCAGATCTTGAATATGTTCGATCCCGAGTGGTACTCAATCATGGGTACCTTTAACGATATGACATATCGAACTCTCCCCTCATTCGACTCGGTGAGGAATTTTTATATGGTTCAGAACGATAACCTTTACTCTATATTAACTCTCTCGTTATTGGACCGTAACCCTACGTGTAAAGGTCATGTTCCTTTGTTCGATCCCTTCTCTTTACTCATCCGAGTGGGGAAATGATCTACTGTACTTAAAGGGGTTGTCTTTTCTACACCGAAACCACCGTCACAGTTGAAAACCAAAGATGTCAAAGAGGTCTCTAGTGATAGGAACAAGCCCATCCCTCCTAATCCTTCTTTGTCTTCTACTTCCCGGAACTATTGGTAAGATTGAAGTATCCAAAACTCATACACAGTGTATTTTCTATTCCTACTGACTTTTCACAATTACCGTGTTGGTTCCCACTAGTCACACTAAAACACTTGCAAAACTTACTGTAAAAGGTTACAAAGTTATTGGATTCTATATGTCTACTGTGGTGGGAATACCGTCTTTCGTTTCTTCTTGAATTCTCAGAGAACTACTTTCATTTTTCTTCTCTCACTTTTTTGACCGAATTTTGAGTCATAAGTCTTTTGATTCTAGTACTGTTGACCATATCAGTGAAGTGTCGTTTATCTACCCCTTTGTTATCTTTGTCACTGTCTGAAATAAAAGAACCCGAGGTTTTAGTGACGTCGACCACTGACGTAAGTACTTTAATTTTCTACGAACGAGGAATTTTACTTTCGATACTAGTTGGATCTGTCGTATAATTTTTCGTCTCTGTAATGAAACGGTTGTTTGAAGGTAGATCAGTTTCGATACCAAAAAGGTCATCAGTACATACCTATACTCTCAACCAGATATTTCTTTCGACTTGTGACTTCTTAACTACGAAAACTTAACACCACAACCTCTTCTGAGGACTCTCAGGGAACCTGACGTTCCTCTAGGTTTGTCAGGTGGGATTTCCTTTACTCAGGACTTATAAATAACCTTCCTGACTACGACTTCGACTTTGAGACTATTAAACCGGTGGACTACACTTCTTGACTAAGTGATCTTTTCTAGGACTACGACCCTTTCTAACTTCCGTCCTCCTCTTCCCGGGTTGTCTCCTACTCTACCAACCTACCGTAGTGACTGAAGTACCTGTTCTCAAACTCATTCGAGGTCCACAACCACAACCTGTTCCTTCGGACCGTACGACGTTAGACACCCCAACGTTTCTCAGTCTGTACTGACTCACTGACTTGACTTGATTAGGTTACAGAGTTCTGTCATGGACGGAAACGGTCGTGAACCCTTTAAGAGTAGTGGCTTAACAGGAAGGTTCGGACCCCACCACCTCCACATCCCCAGTTCACGTTGTTCCTTCGAACTGTTCTTCCTCTTTCCGTTAGTATAAAGACCAAGTTACGCACCTAACTTTTCTTAGTTCGTTTGTTAGATTGTTCTCACAATGAGGAATTAAATCCTTTGACGAAAGACTTATCGTTGAATTCTGGATAATCACAAAGTGATAAATCCCCCGAATCACAGACCCCACATCTCGGTCGGTTTCAAGCCCACTATTACCAGTACCACAAGAGTACCCCACCGACAGTAAGGGACACTTCAAAGACATTTATCCTGTCTCACTGGGACTCCTAGTGACACCTCGGTGTACTAAGGTCAAACTCAGGTACCGAATTGAGTAAAAATTATAGTGACTCCTTACACAGTAATCACTGTACAGTTTAACAGGTCACTCCTACCTCGATCAAAAGACCTACGAATAAAAAGATCAAAGTTGTCCTGGGTCGGACATTCTTTCTTTACCACGTCTCCTTGTAGACTCCGTTCGTTTGAAGTTGGACAATCTTCGTTTGAATACATCTCGTCAATATGATCGAGTGTTGTTACCATCATGTATGGACTATCACAGACTAAGGAACTAAACTTATGGGAAACCCAGAGGTTTTAGTTGAGATCTTGTATCTTTCCCCGAGGATACATTGTAAAATAACCCCGAGTCACCTTCTAACGAAAGTCCTTGGTGTTAGTGGTCTTCGTCCCGGGGACCATTCCGACATAAGGTTCCACTTAAACAGAGAACTGTTTAGTATTGATTTAAGAAATTCACACACGAAGTAGAAGAGGTAAAACGGTCGTCTGACGTTAACGGTTCTTCGTGTATTAGAGGTTGGTTATGGATTCCCGGTCTATGAATTAAATAAAAACGATGTTTCCGAGTCGGTAACAATGAAACTTATCTGTGTCCATAATAGTACCGTAGGGTATCAGGTCGGATCTCCAAGTGACAGAAGAGGAAATTCTCGAAGTGTCTCCCGAAAACGATACTCAGGTTTCAACCTTTAATCTTACGTCGTCTTGGACCAGAAGGGTCTTAGGGACTTCAAGGATGATGGTCCTCTATCAGAGTTAAGACCGATTTCGTAGGGAAGAGAGTCCACGGAGAAAGAGACAGGTCAAGTCAAGTCAGTGAGTCAGTACAGTCTGAGAAACGCTGGGGTACTTAGCGTCGTACGGTCCGGAGGGACAGGTAGTGGTAGAGGACCTCAAGTGAGTCTGAGTGTAGGTAGCTCATCCACTACGGTAGGTCGGTAGAGTAGGAGACAGTCGGGGAAGAGGAGGACGGAGGTTAGGGAGGGTCGTAGTCAGAAAAGGTTACTCAGTTGAGAAGCGTACTCCACCGGTTTCATGATCTCAAAGTCGAAGTCGTAGTAAGGAAGGTTTCTTTAGGGTCCCGACTAGAGGAAGTCTTACCTGACCAACCTAGAGGAACGTCAGGTTCCCTGAGAGTTCTCAGAAGAGGTTGTGGTGTAAAGTTTTCGTAGTTAAGAAACCACGAATCGGAAGAAGGAACACTCTCAAGTTTCGGGTTTATAATTTGTCTTCAGACCCTCTAGACAGAGAAATAAGCACCCGTGGAAAATAGAACGAGTCGGTTTTTCAAGTTTATTTTAAGTGTAAGATTAATGTCCACAGGAAACAAAAGAACCTTCAGTCCTATATTAGGTGTATGACCTCGTCTCAAGGGAGTAAATTTCAGAGAGTTCAAGAAAAGGTTCTGTAAGGGTTTATATTATTCCTGTGAAAGTTTAGAGACTCATAATAGGACATCATGACAACAACTTGCGGATATATATCAAAGGGGTTAGTTTTCATTTTTGAGAACCCTAAGTTTTGAACCCTCAAATGTTTTGTTTTTTTCCGTAGAAACCCTAAAGACAAGTAGTACCTGAAGTTTTGTCTCACATATCCAATCCCTGTTGACCGACTTATAGGGTGTCAAACTATTTAACGGGAGCTTAGGACATGTTTAAACGTAAGAAGACACGGACCGACGACTTTTCCCCCTGATAATATTCCTCCGACAGTCTCTGTATAATTCAGTTTGTGTTCCTATCGAGAATCGTCCCCGACTTAGGGACCGAGACGGATAAAGAAAAAAAAAAAATAAATTGCTTAAATAAAATTAACCTCTGATTAACGAAATATTATAACACAACCCAAAACGATATATAACTGTACTTAGTCGGTGTCCACATGCATACAGGGGTAGGGTTGTGTCTGTGGGGGGGTGGGGGCACGGCGAAGGAGGAAGGGGTGGGGTAGGGAGACCCAACAGGGTCACGTGACCGAAACTCCCGGGACAAAGTGCGTAACTTGAACCTGATCAGTAGATAAAGTGAATACCATTATATGTACAAAGTTACGATAAGAGAGTTTAATAAGGTGGGAGTGTAAGACTAGTAAAAAAATTTCCGAAGACGTAAGTGAATCCTTAAACCTGGGTTCCNAAACTCCCGGGACAAAGTGTGTAACTTGAACCTGATCAGTAGATAAAGTGAATACCATTATATGTACAAAGTTACGATAAGAGAGTTTAATAAGGTGGGAGTGTAAGACTAGTAAAAAAATTTCCGAAGACGTAAGTGAATCCTTAAACCTGGGTTCCTGACTCAGACTGAATCTCGACCACAAAAGTGAGTGGGGACGGAGACAAAATAGGTATGAAGACCTGAGTAAACGACCTCATAGAGAAAGTATTCACAACATCCGATAAGGAAAACCTCAACCACTATGAGATAAACAAGTCCACGTATCCATCTAAACGTGAATTGAACCAATCATTTAGAGAAGGATCTTCTCCCGACCCTGTGAGTCCATGCATGTCTATTACTAGGAAGTGTTTTCAGAAGGGGTAAACTGTCAAATTCACGACCACTTTCCAGAAAAAGTCCAAAAATAGGTCTGTGAAGTCATTAATTATTAGATTTTTATTTCCAATGTTTCGGTCCATAAATCTTGACTCATCCACCGGGGGTGTAACTAGTCTTTCAGTTTTTAATTAAAGGGTATAAACTTCAGTTGGTCCGAGGTATTCCCTTTGTGATTCACTGAAACGTGGTAAAGTTTCTTGGGAACCCCGTGTAATAACAACCAATGGGTAAGAGTCGAGTCCATACACTTACAAAGGGGGTATCAAGTGGAAGAAGTCCTCGAAGTGAATTCTGACCTGGGAGATAAGGTCATACTGATGATGAACATTAGACGTACAACAAGTCCAAGGGGAACTCCTGGGACCTTTAAGAAGGACGACGACCCAGAGAACACACCCTGAAGTCAAACGAGGTCGTAAAGGGACACCGTTCAATCGATGGTTGTCTCCTCTGACAAAGTAGAAAACACCGAAGGAGAAGAGGCCTTGGACCGGAGACAATAACTTTTGAACTATACATTTAAGTGGGTCAACTCTGTATCTGAAGGGATAACGAAGACATGAAAAACATTGAAAGAGATATACAGTTCCCATGCATCTGATAACTTATGATAGAACTTCAAGAAACCATAGTGTCCTATATAGATATCGTCACACAACGGATTTCTGGAGTTTTTTAGAAAGTTCTTTGAGATTTCCGAGGAAACCAAAAACAAAAGAATGACATGAAGTATGTCCAAAATATAACCCCCGTGGGAAAAATTATCAGGACGTTCTTATTTTAGAACACTTACAAGTTCAAACCAGATGGAGGGTTCAAGTGTAGGGTTAATCCTAGGTGAGAACCATATCGATACAGACGACGTGTGTGTTGGGCATGTCGTCCAACGGTCCCTAACAACCGTACTTAGGGTAGACTAAAGAACTATCGAAAAGGATCGTGGTCAGATGTCAGAAGACTTTGTTCTTTCCTTGAATTAAAGATTACAGAAGGGTCCAACCCAACACCTAACTTTCACAAAAGAAAAACAGTAACAACAACAAGAGAAACCCAGGAGACCTATTCGACTGTATAAAGTTAGGTTATTTATGTCTCAACTTTTCCTCTTTTCCTGGGTTTATTAGGGTAGTCGACGGGTCAGACCAGCATGGAGGTGACCCCGAACGGAACTACCTATTACGGGACGGACCAAACTCATCAAGGAATCAGTTTCATTCATGGGACTGTCCCATTTCCCCTCTGTTAAGGATAAAGGTCTGGGAGACTCTAACCTAGTCCCCTTCTGATCCCAATGATACCTCTTAGTTGGTCCAGTGATATACCCCCATCTCCTCCTCGTCAGTCTCAAGTTGACTTAATTGCCGTCCAGAAAGGGAATGATAACCTTAGTCCGTTTTCTACAAACGGAAAGGAGAGATAACTTGGTATTACAAAAGAAACGTTTTCAAATAAGACCATGTTCTTGTATTTTCCATCATATATTCCAAAAAAATGGAGTAAAAAGAAAAGTAACGCATCAATTTAGATTAACATAATCAATTTAGGTTTTAGCATAATATTAAATGTTTTGTAAAATTCTGGTAAAAAGAGGTCTCGGATTTCTTATAACACTAGTTCTCCATAATACTTTTTATGGTAGAAAAAAAGTAAAAGTACTCAACTATTAATTCAAAACATGTTAAACCCCCTCCCGTTGGGACTCCCGACGTTCCCCCTTACCTTAATTGTAACGGGTAAAACATCCCAAAGAAAAGGACACAAATCGACGTTGTTTGTTTTGTAAACATTCCCAGACTGATCCATCTTAATCGTCTTAATAGGTTGGTTGTTTCAAGTCTACTCAGTCGGGGTCTACTCGACAATTACGGTTGACGAAGTGGTCCTTACTACTTCCGGGTCTTTTTGACAAGAGAATTTTCGTTCAGGTATCATCCAACAATACGTGGTACCCGTCTACTGGGTTGTGGAGGTATTTAAGAGACCAGTGGACCTTGAAGGGTTCTCTGGTGTCCCTTAACATGGAGAAATCTCAGTTTCTTGGGGGGATTTCAATAGAGGATTCCCTCAGAATAATGTCAATGGTTTTTAGAGTCAACGATTTATCGGTCAAGACTCGTTTATATTAGACTTTATCTGTATCTATTCGTTCCGGTTTTAAGACCCTGAGATTGGGTTCGAACTCCGAATCGTCGAGACTAAAAGGTACCAAAGAAAACATCCTACCCGGAGATTGGGTAGTGGGATCGGAATCCCAAGGTTGGGTTACCAGACCTGAAATCGGTCTGATGTCAAACTGGTTCTACCTTGAGATTGGGTGTCAGAACTGTCCCAATAATCTGTTAAATCCTTGACCCCGTAAAATCGTTCAAATGAATGGGTTTTTCTGTAGAAAGTGTGTGCGTTTGACAAAGAGTTGAAGTTTCCACCCGTCGAAACGGGATCCCTTTAGGACCCCTACCAACATCCCCGGTCGTTAAGGTGGGAAAGGGGACATCGACGACCCTGAGTAGGTGTCTGTGAGCCAATGGTTATTCCCCACTGTTTGACGTCGTTTCTAGACGGACCTGAAAAAGACGACGACGAACATTTCAAACAATGGTACGACTCGAGTAAACGTCTCCTCATCGTTCAATTTACGACTGTTTGCGATTCCCTCTTCTGTTCTTTTACTTAGAGTTGGGGTCGCGACCGGGGTTTCTACCCCAAGTCCCTCGAAATACCGCACTTCACCGTCCTACCTGACTCTATACCACTTTCCATTAACCTCCATTCTTTTCCCTCCATAAGTCACCAGACACGTTCTGACCAACTCGAAATACCGAGAGGTATCCTGTGTTCAAGTCCGTTTCCACACCACCATCGTACAAAACTGAGTCAACTTACCATGTACCAGAGTTGACCAGACTAGACCCGTTTTATGTCGAGGTTCAAGGACTTTTTCGTTGAACTCGTTCCCAACAACAATTCAACGAGGCAGTACAGGCTGGGAAACACTGAGGTACCTGACGTCGTATGGTCCATCGGGACAGGGAGTGATAGAGGGTCTCAAACGGGTTCAAGTACAGGTAACGTAGTCACTATGGTAGGTCGGTGGAGTAGAAGAGTACGGGAGAAGGGGAAGCCAGGAGCTAGAAAGGGTATTAGTCCCTGAAAGGTCACTAAACCGACAAACGTTCTCCACTGGTTTTATGACCTCGAAGTCGAAGATGTAGTCAGGAAGGTCACTCATAAGTCCCAACTAAAGGAAATTCTAACTGGTCAAACTAGAGGAACGACAGGTTCCCTGAGAGTCCTCAAAAGAGGTCGTGGTGCCAAACTTCTGTAGTTAAGAAACTAAGAGACGGGGTGAGGTCACAAGAACGGACCTCTTAGGGTCCCTGCCCCCTCGGACCACCCGATGGCAGATACCCCAGCGTATCTCAGCCTGTGCTGACTTCACTGAATCGTCGTCGTCGACGGAAGAAATATCAGGTCGAGAGTGTTGGTATGTATTGGTGACCCTTCTGGTATCGAAACTGATATACCTGGAAACAACCGTCTCTCTACAGAGATGAAAAGTGGTGTGACAGATTTAAACGGTACCGAAAGGACGGTTCTTCGTTAATAGAAGACTAAAGTACCGGGGTCAGTGGTAGGTGTCACTAAAATCTCCGGTCCTTTTCCTTTAGACAGTGACGAAGGTGTAAAAGGGGAAGGTAAACGGTACTTCATTACCTCGGTCACCGAGTCTACCATTTCACGGACAGATGTTACGCCCTCTGGACCCAAAGTAGGGACCCAGCCCTTCTAGGTGACCTCTTCTTTTACCGTTAGGTGAAGTCATGATAACGGACCTTTTAGGGTACCTGTCTCCTCGGACCACCCGATGTCAGGTACCACAGTGTTCCTCAACCTGTGTTGACTCACTGAAGTGAAGTGAGTGGTATTTCTACACAGGAATCGCCCGTATCTTTTACAGTTTACACAAAACCTTAACCCACAGAGTTAGAACCCCTCTATCAGATCTTGAATGAGTTCGATCACTAGTGAGGTTCAATAATGAGTACTTTTCATCATATCAAATGTCGAACTCTCCCTTCATCCAACGGGGTGAAGAATTTTTATATTGTTCAGAGGTAAACCCTTGGAACTGTATTAACTTTTTGGATATTGGACCACAACCTCACATGTCAAGGACCTGATCTCTTATTCTTGTTCCTGTTACCTCTCTCTTCACTCATTACGGTAAATCATTTGTTTTTTTCGATCGAAAGGGTAGTCTTTTTCAGACGAAAACTATCCTCATCCAAAAACAAATGTAAAAGAAAGGTCTCAAGTAATAGGATCAGACACAACTCCCCGTCCCACACAACCCCGGTGTCAATCCTTATTTTTTCTTTGGCTTCTATTTCTCGGCACTTCATCGTCAAGTTTGTTGTTCACCAATGTAAACATCCGAAAACGAAAACACAGTTTCATTTAAATCGTTACGTGTTTTTAAAACGATGTTCGTGTTTTTTCCCCTATCATCTAATGTCCTCCTTCCATCAAAAGCTACTGGATAGGTTGCCACTTTTTCTAATGAACGGAAGTAGTTGTAAACCCTTTAAGATCAGTAACTTAACAGGAAGGTTGTAACGTCGTCCTTCTCAGCTTCCGTTGTTCCTAAGTACTTTTTTTTCCTCTTCGCGTTAGTATAAAGATCGAGTCAAGTCAAGTCAGTGAGTCAGCACAGGATGAGAAACGCTGGGGTACTTAGTGACGTGCGGTCCGGAGGGACAGGTAGTGGTTGAGGACCTCAAGTGAGTCTGATTACAGGTAGCTCAGTCACTACGGTAGGTCGATAGAGTAGGAGACAGCCGGGGAAGAGGAGGACGGGGGTTAGGGAGGGTCGTAGTCTCAGAAAAAGTTCCTCAGTTGAGAAGTGTACTCTACCGGTTTCATGACCTCAAAGTCGAAATCGTAGTAAGGAAGGTTTCTTTAGGGTCCCAACTAGAGGAAGTCTTACCTGACCAACCTAGAGGAACGTCAGGTTCCCTGAGAGGTCTCAGCAGAGGTTGTGGTGGCAAGTTTTCGTAGTTAAGAAGCCACGAGTCGGAAGAAGTGTCAAGTTGAGAGTGTAGGTATGTACTGATGACCTATTTGGTATCGGAACTGATCTGGGTGGAATCAGCCGTTTCATTACAGAGACGAAAACTTATGCGATAGATCCAACCAGGATTGAAAAGAAGGTTCCTCATTCGTAGAAGATTAAAGTACCGACGTCAGTGGTAGACGTCACTAAAACCTCGGGGGGTTTTATTTCAGACTGTGACAAAGGTGACAAAGGGGTAGATAAAGGGTACTTCACTACCCTGGTCTACGGTAGTAGAAGCAAAACACTTACAACTCGAAATTCGGTTGAAAAAGTGAGAGGAGAAAGTGAAAGTAGTTCTCTGAAAAATCAAGGAGAAGTGAAAGATGGTATTCCCACCACAGTAGACGTATAGGCTCCAATAACTATAAAGAGGACCGTTAGAACTAAGGTCGAACACAAAGAAGGTCAGGTCATAAAGAGTACTACATGGGACGTATCTTCAATTTATTCGTGCCACTGTTATATGTCGGAACTGCATGATGAAAAGGATAAACCTTGGTCAGACAACAAGGTACAGGTCAAGATTGACAACGAAGGACTGGACGTATGTCTAAAGAGTTCTCCGTCTAATCCACCAGACCATAAGGGTAGAGAGAGTCTCAAAAGGTGTCAAATAACACTAGGTGTGTCAGTTTCCGAAACCGAATCAGTTATTTCGTCTTTATCTACAAACAGACCTTACGAGAACGAAAAAAGGTACTAGGTCGCCTACAACCGGTTAACCAGAGACCAAGGAGACGGAAAAGATTTTGGTCGAACTTGTAGTCCTTCAAGAGTCAAGTGCATAACAACTTCGGACCGAACCTCTTAAAACTCGTAATGAAATGATCGTACACTCTACTCACGTTAAAGATCGAGTTGTACATCAGTTTGTACGAACATCAGTTCTTTTCGTACATCAGTTTGTTCCCTCAATAAGTAACGAAATCCTCTGACAAAAGACTTATCATTGATCCCTGGACACTTCCCAAGTGATTCCCTCATAGGTCGGTTCCAACCCTACTACTACCAGTACTACAAGATAATGTCATACCCAGGACAAGAGACCCTGTAAAGACATCTATGCACAGTGACTCCCAGGAACACTTCGGTTGAAACACTACTTAGACACCGAAGTGAGTATCTTCTTACTCAAAGATCATCCCGGAGTTTAAGACCGGGTCGTTCATATCTGGACCAAAAGACCCTACAAGTAAAAAGGTACTGGAGTCATTTTGGGTCAGAGGTCCTGTCACCACCCTGTCTCCTCGTCGACACCCTTTGTAGTTGGATAATCTTCATTTTAATACATCTCGTCAATGTCATCGAGGGTTACTACCATGTATGGTCTGTAACAGACCAAGGAATTCTAAGGTCAAGAGAGACCTAGAGGATTTAGTTGAGATCATGTATCTGTCCACGAGGGTATATTGTAACGTGACCCCGAGTTGACCTCTAACGAAAACCCCCGGTACGAGTAGTTTTCGTCTCTTGGATCCTTAATGAAGAAACTCATTTCTAAAATGTTGGACCCTTCGGTAAAACCTTTCCGAGAGGAAAACCCACATTCCTTTTTGAAGATGGGTTTGTCACTTTGACGGGTGTTCATGATCATACACGGATTTTAAAGGGTTTCAAGAATTATAGTGTCATTAGTCGGTCAAAAGAGGTCCAAGTCACGGAGCCCAGACTTAAGGAGACTAATGAACTCCACCGGGTCAAAGACCTAACAAATATCGTACACAGTACGTAAAGTCATAATGAAAATTTATCGGAAAACTTAAAGACTTAGGTCACCTCCCACCGTAGGAAAGACATCACCGATGAGACCACATATCCTACATACTGTAGGAGGTCTTCTACAGGTCTATGTCCCTGAGTAGGTAAAGTTCGGGTAGGAAGACACGACATGGATATCATCACCAGGATTCCTACCAGTCTTGAGGAGAGTTCAAGGGTAAGTAACCGGGAAGGGTTCAGGATTCTTATGAAGTCTATCGTAGAACAGTAAAGGTGTAGTTCTTAGTCCCGGTCGTACCCCTAGATACACAAAACTAGGACCAGTGAACGAAGGACCGGACTGGACAAGTCAAAAAGGGAATGCACTAGTGAGACTAGAACTCACGGCACCCGTTACATGTTACCGGTCGATAAAACTGGGGTACTGTCAAAGATTATTCAAATCACAGAAGACGTACAAATTTCCAGGTAGAAGGGACGTCAATTGTCAGGAGAGTAAAGTTTACGGGGTACCAGTACCTAGTGACTAAGACATGAATCTTAGTCACTTTTATCAATGAACATCGGAATGGATCTACCTCCCGAGACCAGTTACGATGTTCAACCCGGAAAATATGTCTCTATTAACCACCCCCCGAAGACAAAGGTCACAGACAACTATCTAATGGTGGAGTATGGGTCAAACCACAACAGGGACCAGGTACTTCTATGAACCTTGACACTTATAGAGTTCCAGATCTTTGAGGTCACCGTTCAGTGAGTACCTCCCCGTCGACCTTCTCTGAGTCAATACACTTATATTCGTGCATGTCCAAGCGAGTCATGGTCACCCCTCGTCGTACCTACACAAATTTCAATTCTGACGGAAGTTTCTGGTTGTAATCCCAATAGGTCATTATATACGACGATGATGACGATTCAGTGAAGTCAGCACAGGTTGAGAGATACTGGGGTATCTACCGTCGGGTGGTCCGAGGAGGTAGGGACCCTAAGAGGTCCGTTCTTGTGACCTCACCCAACGGTAAAGGAAGAGGTTACGTACTTTCACTTTTCACTTTCCCTTCAACGAGTCAGCACAGGCTGAGAAACGTTGGGGTACCTGGAGTCGGATGGTCCGAGGAGACAGGTACCCTAAAAGGTCCGTTCTCATGACCTCACCCCACGGTAGCGGAAGAGGGGTCATTATATATATCGGACCATTAAAAGGTCAGAGAACTCTAACTAGTTATAGGAGTGGAGATAAGATTCTCCATTTCATATCACTCCTCATATGTGTGACTATATAACAGGGTTATATTAAAAAAATGAAGAATATTCTCCAGGGTTCATCGGTAATACCGAACTTCCGTTTGACCAACAGGGAACCATTGATACAGATTAACAAAATTCTATGTCCGTTGTCCAGAGGAATATGAAGGGTCCATAACTCGGTTATGAGGTTCTGATTAAGGAACTGAAAGTCCTTGCTTGTCGAGTTTCCTAAGGACTATAGACCTTCCGGATTTCGTCTATCGAAACTATTGACTCTTTCGGAAAAGTGACTGATCCTCAAGGAGTACCGTAAGGGCTCAGATCTCAAAGTAACAGGAGAGGAAATCCTCGAAGTATTTCCCGAAAACGGCTCAGGTTTCAGCCTCTAGTCTTATGTTGTCTCGGACCAGTAAGAGTCTTAGGGACGTCAAGAGAGAAGATCCTCTGTTGACGTTAAGATCGATCTCAAAGGAAGACAATTCCTTGGTGAAAGAGACAAGTTATGAATCCGAAGTTTGAGAGGGTTCTTGTCTCCAGACCCTCTACATAGGGAAAAAGAATGTAGAACAAGTCGGTTTTCAAAGTTTTAGTTTTGACATAAGACCAGTCTCCACAGGAAACAAAATGACCGTTAGTCTCCTAATAGGTGTATAGCCTCGTCTCTAGGAAGTAAAACAATTTCCACGGAACTCAAGAAACGGTTCTGAAAGAGTTTATAGACCTCCGTAGAAGTTTAGGAACTCGTTCAGGACCGGTCATCATGACAACAAATTGAGAACATAGATCTAGAAAGGTAAATTTTCGTTCGTTGAGAACCCTAAGTTTTAAAAGCCTCTGAAAGATTAAATTCCTGGTGACCTACTTATTGAAGGTATTAAATTAACAGGAGTTGTTGATACACTTGGCCATAAGTAGACACAGACTGAAGACCTAGTCTTTTTGACTTCATAATAGTCCTCTGGTCGTCCTCGTGTGATTGAGTAAGATTCCCTTCCGACAATCGTCTCCAACTTAGAACACGAGACGGGGAAGGGAATTACCCATGATACAAACTCAAACCTTAGAACCGGGTTCCTGACTCAGACTGGGTATATCTATATCGACAAAAAACGAGACGGATCGGAGGGAAGTGAGAGATACAGGTTTGAGTACGGGGTGTAATAGAGAAGGGTTTCACGACTTCCATAAGTAAAACCCCAACCCCGTTGTCTCGAACGTTACGTATTCCTACGAGAGTATCAAAAAGTTCCAAAAAAGTCTGTGAAGTCAATGATTGTATCGGAGTCTTATTTCAAATCTTTCAGTCCATAAATCTTGGTTCATCCACCGGGAGTATACTTAGTCTTTCGGTTTTTCAACTGAAAGGTGTAAGTATCAGTTGGTCCCGAGACATTCCCTTTATAATTCTCTAAGTCGTGTTGAATTTCCTTGGGAACCCAGGTAATAAGGACCAAGGACAGTAAGTGTCAGTCGAGTCCGTACACTGCAAAGGGGGTCAAACGGAAGAAATCCGCGAAGTGAGTTCTATACTGTGAGAAGGTCGTCAGTACGACAAACGTCAGACGTGTAACCACCCCAGGGTAGACCCCTGGACCCTTTAAGAAAGATGACGACCCAGGGAACATCCCCTGGAGTCAAACCAAGTTGTAACAGGACACAGTTCCGTCGGTGGTTGTCTCGTCCGACAAAGTAGTAAACACTGAAGGAAAAAATGGCTTTGTTTTTGAACTTTCCGTCAAGGTTGGTCAACTCTACAAAAAGTCAACGATTCAACATAGACTGAGAAACGTTGGGGTACCTGACGTCGTGTGGTCAGAAGGGACAGGAAGTGATGGAGGGGCTCAAACGAGTCTACGTACAGGTGACTCAGTCACGACGGTAGGTAGGTAGAGTAAGAGACAGTGAGGAAGAGGAGACCGGGAGTTAGAAAGGGTCGTAGTCCCAGAGAAGATCACTCAACCAAGAAGCGTAGTCCACCGGTTTCATGACCTCGAAGTCTGGTCGAAGGGGTTTCGGGAAAGAGGGAAAACATTGAAGGAGAGATACAACCCCCGTGAATCTAGTAACTTGTAGTAGAACTTCAAGAGACAGAGTCCTACATATAGACACACAACGGATGTCCGGAGTTTCTTTGAGGCTTCCGAGGAGGAAACCAAAAATAAAAGGAAAACATAAAATATCCCAAAGAGATAAACCCCATGGACAAAGCATCGGGACTTTCTTACGTCTGGGTATTTACGAGTTCAAAAACAGAGGGAGGTAGTAAGTGTAGAGTCAATGTTGGGGAACAATATCGACACGGACGGTGTCAGACTTGGTCCATCGGTCTCCATAAACGTACTTCGGTTAGACGGAGGGAGGATCAAAAAAGGTCATGGTAAGATGTAAGAAGACTTTATTCCTCTCGTAAAATTTCTAAAGATTGTAGACGGGTACAACTTAACACCCATCTTTTGTATAAACAAGAAAAACCCAGTAGAGTTGTTCAAACGCATAAAAAGGGTAAGTTATTTAGGTTTAAACTTTTTCTCCTTACCTGGGTTTTGTTAGTCGACAGGTCTGAGTCTCAAGTATAAAGGTGACCCTGAACGGAATTACCTATAGCGAATACTAAAATCCATTGAGGACTCGGTTTGACTCGTCGACCTACTCACACTCTCCCTCTGACAAGGATAAAGAACTGGGAAGTCCCTGACCCCTAGGGTTCAGACCCCAACACCGAGTGTACGTCTACTGTCTTTTGTCACCCCGGTGGTATACTTCCTTCTCCTCCTCGTCAGTCTCCCAAGTTGACTTAATTGTCGTTCAATAGGACGAAAAGTAATCTTAGTCCGTTTTACCCTGAAAAAAAACGGAAAGAAAGAACTTAGTATTCGAATGTACAAGAGACCAGATAAGGTCATCTTCTTGTTATTTCAACTTGTGTACTACAAAGTAGGGTAAAAAAGGGTAAATGTTTTAGATTGACATTTTGACGTTAAATTCCTGGGTAAAAATCCGGTACAAAAAGGGTCTCAAATTTTTTATAAGACCGGTCTCCCCACAATGGTTTTGTAGAAAAAAAGAAAAATACCCAAGTATCGATTTACAACGGGTCAAAACCTTTTACGTTGGATCTTCCGATATTCTCCCTTGCCTTAATTGCAAAGGGTAAAACGTCCCGAAAAAAGGTGTACCGCAATCGTTTATTTCAGAAACATTCCCAGACAGAACCATCATAAACGTCTTTAATAGGTCGTGGTTGTCTCAAGTCCTCTCATTCGGGGTCTCCTCGACAACTATGGTTGACGAAGCGACACTTATTACTTCCGGGTCTTCCTAACAAGACAATTTTCACTCAGGGATATTCCAACAAAGTGTAGTGTCCGTCCACGGGGTTGTACAGGTATTTAAGGTGTCAGTGAACCCTTGTAGGGTTCTCTAACCTCCCTTAGGACGAAGAAACCTCAGTTTTCTGGGAGCATTCAAATTAAGGATTCCCTCAAAAAGGTATCAGTGGTTCTTTGACTTGGGAATTCATCAGAATAAAAAATTCTTGACCGATAGTCTGTATCTTTTTATATCCGTTTGTTCAGATTTTGAGGTAATGAGACTGGGTCCAAATTTTCGGAGTCGTCGAGGGTCGAAAGTATCACAGAGAGTGTCTCCCACTCGGAGATGGTAGTAGGGTTGGAACCCTGAGATGTTCCCAGACCTGAGATCGGACTGATTTTGGAGTACTTCCACCACGAGATAACATGTTAGAATAGGTCTAATAATCTGTGAAAACCGTGTCCGTGTAAAATTACTCCAATGAATCTTCTGAGAACTCTGAGGGAACCTGACGTTCCTCTAGGTTGGTCAGGTAAGACTTCCTCTAGTCGGGACCCTAAAGAAACCTTCCTTACTACGATTTCGACTTTGAGGTCATGAAACCGGTGGAGTACACTTCTCAACTGAGTAACCCTTTCTGAGACTACGACCCTCCCTAACCCCCGTCCTCCTCTTCCCCTGCTGGTTCCTACTCTACCGACCTACCGTAGTGACTGAACTACCTGTACTCAGACTCACTTGAGGCCCTCTACCACTACTTGTCCCTCCGGACCACACGACGCTAAGTACTCCAGTGTTTTTCAGCCTGTGCTGACTCGTTGACTTGACTTGACTTAAATGGGTGTTCTTCATAAGATTTGTGTCTCTTGTAAAGAGCCGATATTTCGTTCTGACAGGTGGTTTTCAGTCACCGAGACGTAACCCCTTTAGAGTCCCTACCAGAGACCCTTTTCACTATGGGTGAACACCGAAGACCCTGAACAGGGGTCCGAGAGTCATAGTAGTTCCCTGACTACCTTGGTGTCTGTTTTCAGGACAGATCTACAAAAGACAACTGATCGGGCGGTTTGGACAATAACTTGTTCCAATAAACGTCCTGTGTGGTGTTCGGTTTGTGTCTTATAACTACTCTATCTCCGTACCCCCAGACTCCGTACCCTTTCCACTAACGTCCTTCCTTTTCAGTCCGTTAGTCACCCGAGATCTTCGTATCATCTTGAAACACCGAGAAGTATCTTTACGATTCCGGTGGTGAAAGACTTAACCTCAATACTTTTACCTCAAAAGTCGGAGACTGTAGTTTTCCAGTAAGTAGTCTGTGTACCCGGGTCGACTTACCAACCACAAGAGTTGTCCAGACTTGACTCGTTCTAGATCGAGGTTCAAGGACTTTTGTTGAAATGTAGTCATCTCATTGTCACGGATAGATATTCCCTCGATCACTCTCAAACTTTGGTTGATTTGTCGAGTTAAGGTCTTTTTATTTGATGGGTTAGTTTTTTACCCGGTTGCTTGATTTGTCTATAAAGAGGTTTCTTCTGTATGTCGACCGGTTGTTTGTGTACTTTTCTACAAGTTGTAGTGAGTAATAGTCTCTTTACGTTTAGTTTTGGTGTTACTCCATGGTAAAGTGTGGTCAGTCTTACCGACACTAGGTTTTCAGATGTTCGTTATTTACGACCTCTCCCACACCTCTTTTTCCTTGAGAGAATGTGACAAGTACTCTTACGTTTGATGATGTCGGTGATACCTCTTGTCACAGCTCTGAGGAATTTTTTGACCTTTATCTTGACGGTATACTGGGTCGTTAGGGTGACGACCCGCATGAGTGGCTCCTTTGGTCTTAACTTTCTCTGTGTACGTGGGGTTACAAGTAGCGTCGTGACAAATATTATCGGTCCTGTGCCTTTGTTGGATCTACGGGTAGTCGTCTGCTTACTTATTCTTTCGACACCATGTATATGTGTTACCTCATAATGAGTCGGTAATTTTTCTTATGTAAACTTAGTCAAGATTACTCCACCTACTTTGACCTCGGATAATATGTCTCACTTCATTCGGTCTTTCTTTTTGTGGTTATGTCATATGATTACGTATATATACCTTAAATCTTTCTACCAGTACTATTGGGACATACACTCTGTTGTTTTCTCTGTGTCTACATATCTTGTCAGAAAACCTGAGACGCCCTCTCTCGTTCCCACCCTACTAAAACCTCTTTCCGTAACTTTGTACATATTATAGTATACACTTTGCTTAGTGGTCAGGTCCAAGCTACGTACTATGTCCTACGAACCCCGACCACGTGACCCTACTGGGTCTCCCTACCATACCCCTCCTTCCACCCTCCCCCGAAGTCCTACCCCTTATGTACATGTGGGCACCGTCTAAGTAAAACTANTACACTCTGTTGTTTTCTCTGTGTCTACATATCTTGTCAGAAAACCTGAGACACCCTCTTCCGTTCCCACCCTACTAAAACCTCTTTCCGTAACTTTGTACATATTATAGTATACACTTTGTTTAGTGGTCAGGTCCAAGCTACGTACTATGTCCTACGAACCCCGACCACGTGACCCTACTGGGTCTCCCTACCATACCCCTCCTTCCACCCTCCCCCGAAGTCCTACCCCTTGTGTACATGTGGGCACCGTCTACGTAAAACTACATACAGTTTTGGTTATGTTATAGCAATAATCGGAGGTTAACTTATTTAAATATAAATTTTTTTTATTTTGGTTGATTTTTGTTCACTGATCCGGACGGTTCGGATTGGACGGAGGGATCGAGAATTAGTCTAACAACAACAACAAGTCAGTGATTTAGTACAGGTTGAGAAACGCTGGGGTACCTGACGTCGTACGGTCCGAAGGGACTGTAAGTGGTGGAGGACCTCAAACGAGTTTGAGGAAGGGTGACTCAGTCACTACCGTAGGTTCGTAGAGTAAGACAAGACGGGGGAAGAGGAGACGGAAGTTAGAAAGGGTCGTTGTTCCAGAAAAGGTTGTTTAGTTGAGAAGTATAGTCTAAATCAGGAATCAAAGTTTACTATTTGAATTTACCATTCAGTCTGTACCCTGTACGTCCACTGAGAATACGATTCTTGGTTCCGGAAGTTTCCATCAATAAAAGTCATTGATGATAGAGTCCCCTCGTAAAATAACGAAAAATGTCTCGTTGTCTAATTGTACCGGTCGGTCCTTAGATAAGTAAGGGGGTACCATTAGAAGTGGTATTAAAGTTTGTGACGAGAGGCGGACTAACAGAACACACAGACCCCCAACTATATCGAAATAGGAGATGGATAAACGGTCGTTAGACGTATTCGGCACAATTCACGGAGTGATATAAGACTCTTCTTTAGTAGACTCAGAAGGAGTAGGAAGAGTAGTCAAGACAATGTTTTTTTAAGAAAACGGGCATAAAGTATCTGATTCTTTAGTATTACCTCTGAATACCAAGGTAAATTTTTTTTGTGAAATGTACGGGGTAGACATGGTGACACGGTATAAACAGGATAACTTCTCTCAGTCTGAAGACTTGTCAGTTCTACTGTGTCTAAGGACCTGAATGAGGAGCCTCTAAGAGTCAGTCACGCAGACCTTATTTCGGGTACTAAGACGTCAAATTTAAGGAGAAAAAAAAAAAAAAAATGGTACGTATAATTTACCTTCTTGGTAGTGAAATGTACACACCGGTGACTTGTTAAGAGAACGAATCCGACTTCACTTCACTTTCAGTGAGTTAGCACAGGTTGAGAAAACGCTGGGGTACCTGATATATATCGGACGGTCAGAGGAGGTAGGTACGTTAAAAGGTCCGTTCTTATGACCGTACCATCGGTAAAGGAAGAGGCACCCTAGAAGAGTTGGGTTCTTAGCTTGGATCCAGAAGACGTGACGTCTGTATGAGAAATGACAGACGTAGTGGTCCCTTCTAAACTTACTTATTTAAAGGGAAAATTCAAACAACCAGTCGAATAGACGTGGGTGACAAAAATGGTGGAGTCCGGTATACTATAATTTACTATCGACGGTTAACAAGAACTGTTTACGGGATCCCTTTTCCGTCGAATAAACGTTTTTTTTATTCGAGATCCAGTCCAGTTTCAGGTCCAGAACGGTTTATCTCATAGGAGATCTTTGAGTCGAAGAGTCCCTCGTAGTTCGGGGAAAACGGGGTGGTTAGGATCCGACGATAAAAAGTACCGATGGTACTAACACTTCGACTCCTGAGTTTGTGATCGTACTTCACTTCAGCAAGTCAACACAGGCTGAGAAACACTGGGGTACTTGACATCGGACGGTCCGAGGAGGTAGGTACTCCAAAAGGTCCATTCTTATGATCTCACCCAACGGTAAAGGAAGAGGTCCCCTAGAAGGTCTGGGTCCCTGACTTGGACCCAGAAGGCGTGAAGTCCGTCTGAGAGATGGTAGACATGGTGGTCCCTTCTAAAACCCCGAAGGGACTATCGAGTCAACTATTTCTTAGGTGGACGTTACGTCCTCTCGGTCCGACCTAAGGGCTCAGACCTTCTAGACGAACCTCTTCCCTATCCGACGGGTGAGGTCATTAGAACCAGAAGGGAACACCGAATCAACCATTTTTTTTTAGGTGGGCGTTACAGCTAGGGACCCGACCGTTCTAAGGGACCTCTTCCCTTTGTGAGAGTATTTCTAGTTGTTTTTATCCAGTTACTTTGGTCTCCAGGATCTAAATCCGGGTATGAATTAACGTTAATCTCAAAACTGTCTTCGTGGTGTGTCATTGTTAGAAAAGTTGTATTGGTTGACACCGGTATACTTATTAGTATGTTTATTCTTTTGATGGGAGATAACTAAAAGAAACGAAAGTGTATTAAAATGGATTATAAAATAACACTCTAGGATGTAGTATCTTTTCCACTTTCTGACTGAACATGAGGAGTGTATGTTGAGGAGTGGGTCTAAGTCACCTAGACCACAGAGATTCCTGGAGAGGACACTAAATTCGGTGAACGACGTTTCAAAGGAACTCTTCGGAACCGGTCGAGTCATGACGGGGTGAAAACTAAGAAAAGGACTTGACTCTTTACTAGAATTCCGTTTAGAGTCTAACTAAGATAAAACGAACAAAGTGTCGATGGTAAAGTAAAAAGAGATGACAAGAAATTTGAGACGTCTCATAAAGAAATCTTGACGTTAACTCATATATTCATGGTTGTTTTGTTTGGTATAAAAATGATTTTGAATTAAAGGTCGCCGGACTTCCTTATGATGGGGAGGTTGTTTTTATAAATTGTAAGTCTCATACGCTTTCAAACTATAATATTAAACTAGTGTAAAGATAATTTTCGTATATGAGTACATAAATTTTTCCTTCTTGAACGAAATTTTTAGAATTTTCCGCATATATTCTTACGAGAATCGTTGTCTGTATCAACGATTTTCGATTTTGTAAAGTTTTCGTTTCGTAATCTTTTTTTTACACATAACATTTTAATCCTAACGGTCTATTTTATTCCCACTTGTAAATGTAAAAATCAACGAACTTTAAATTTGTATAAAATTGTACGTGTTATCATATACACGTATAATTTTGTAAACCTGAAAAAAACTTTAAGTTTAAATTGACTCATAGAACTTAAAAAGAGACCTTACGATATGTTATCACTTTTACTCACGTGACATCAATGCACTTTGTGCTTAGTTAATTCGTTACGACTCGTTTTTTACGACAGATGTGTTTTGACTTTGAACCCGTCGTGAGTTATCAGATCTTTAGTCCTCTCACCAATCTTCCACTTTGTTTATCCATCACTAGATTATCCTCCGTATTTTCCTAGAAGACTGGACGATTATAGAAGTAGATACACTCCATATATCAATATGTTTCTAAAAATGTACCGAAATTAAGTGACTGGACACTGAATGTTGAAGACATGTACATGTTAAAAACTTGTGTAATACAATGATTTTACAACGTCTTATGAAAAACGAGTAGGTTTCTTTCAACGTCGGTGATGTGTGTGATAACGAAGTCACAATAGATAAATATTTTTATGGGTTAAGATTCCAAATTTCATTTTTTGTTTGTTTTTTTCTTTTTGTGTTTCGTATTTAAGTTAGGTTTCATTAGTGACAGTACAATTTTGTTTCAAACCGTCACATGAGAAAGTCTTAACCTCTCTCTTACAAAAGTTCTTTTATGAAGTTCTACTAAAATAAAAATTGATTGTACGGAACAAAAAGAGGGTCTGACGTGGAGAAGAGGTAAGGAGACAAGACTCGTAAGTCCCTTTTCTTTTACTAAAGAAGGATCACCTGATACATTCGAAATCTTTGTAGTCACTAGAGAAACTTCTAAACAGTTTTTATCGGAACTGTTTCAAACTCGGTGACTTGGACATGACTCTGTCCAACAAGTGTAAAGATTTGAATTAAAACTATTTAACGGGTTAGTTTCGACCTAAGTTTCGAAATTACGTGAGTAAAATTTTAGTAAATTGTGAGTTAGATCCTTACTGTTCAAATCGGATCACGGACCGTCTCTCCTTCGGAAGTTAATAGTTGTACTATTTGGGTGACAATACTTCAGAGTTGTCCTCCTGAGAAGGCACTCGGGACTTGAAAGGTGTCCAGACCCAAACGGACAGAAGGAGAAGAGTTACAAGGACTCTGACTAAAGGAACGTTAAAGAAGGGAGGAACTAAAATAGTTATTTTATGAGATATTTTTACCCTCCACCGACGTTAATATATTCAATTCTACTAAGAAAAGGATTCGGGAGACTAAGCAAGGGTCTTGTTAGTAGACTTTTTTGAAGGAACATTCGATCTGATCGTAGAAACATTTAAAGGAACCCGTTACTGACACTTTGACGGATTTGATGTCCTACGAATAGAAAATTAATCCACACCCGTCTTGTCTGTAAAATGGTTTTTCCGACTAAAGTAATGTCGTGACACAGTGAACCGACGAAAGGTCCCAGAGACTTATGCGTCCCTTCTTTCCCTGTCCCCTACACGAAATAAAGTAAAGAATTCGAGGGTACTTTGTCGTTTTACCGTCTTTGTCGTCAGACTCTGTAACCTCTATTAACGACAAATTAAGACCCAAACTACTCGATTACTCGTGACACGTCTTCCGTATACTACCCTGGAGTAAATGTCGTATTTGACACAACGAGACACGTAACCCCCTTATATACAACAGACACATAGTAACGTTTAATGTAAAAAGTCACATTCGTCATTAGGACGGTTTGTTAATGTTACAAATGTCTTAGACTACGTTAGGTAGACAACTTTTCTGAAAACCCACAAATCCGACTATTTTATGTTTTGTCAACCACTACTGAATTGTTTTAGGTACCTAAAAATAAAACCCCTCTAACAGTACAGGAAAGATCCGACACGTTACCGTTAATTACCACTTTTCAAAGGTCTCCGAACGACCTGAGGTCGTTTCGGACACTCTACCCCTCCACCGTTGTGACAGTTCTACGTTGACGGAAGGGATTATATAGTGGAAGAACGATTCGTGACTGTAGTTCCGTAACAGTTCACGTGAACTTTACGCTTTACAAGTTTTATATATAAGAGAAGAAAGACGACGGTGGGAACGGAATGTAGATTTAAACAGTCACAATTGCCACTGTTTCACAGAATCAACTCATGGGGAAGGGAGTACTCTCCAACTGAACTGATGAGTTCACTCGACTTTCTGTTGAGCTACGAAATGTTCACAATTGAAAAGCCCCTGATCAAACCCGATACCTGAAACCCGAGGAATTTATCGGAACGATTATTCATTATCCCGGTTCTGAGTACTGGAATTGGAAATCTCTTCTGAAAGAACTGGAGTATGGTACCTGTGAAATGAGTGGTTTCTTAATAGACCCCATCTCTATTTGTAGGATATTACGTGTCTTGTCGGGTTTGTTTACGGTCTTTGTAGGGAGGTTCAACACTATTGGTTTTTATGGAGGTTGGTAATGGCTTACAGGGGACCCCTCGTATTAGTGGTGGGGATGGTACCAACTCTTGGTACCGAGATCCCATATTATAAAGTACGTGTCATTAACACGATACCCAAAAGTATAGTCTACCTAAACACAAACGTAGGACTGAAATGGTGAATGTACATACTAGTATTCCTTCCTTGAAGTTCTTAGGACAGATATCCGTCGTCCTTATGTCGGTATCGGAGCCCCCATCCCCATCCAAAATGGGGGATGGTAGAAGAGTCTCAGGAGGACGGGAGTCCGGAATGACTTCTTCGTATGGTGGATTTTGTTCTGTCCAACGAACGATACGGTTCTGACGAAGTTCTGTTCAGGAGAACTAGAGTAGGGGGAAATTTGATCTAAAATGACGGGTATACTACGAGTATACATATCTCAGTCATGTTCTTCGTGACCGTGAAAGAGACCTTATTTTACCCTTCTTTCCCTCCGTCTGCAACAATAGGGACTCTTAAATGACTTAATAACACGAGGTCAGTCGAACGTCGAAGATCATAGATGTAGAGTTGATAAGAGTCTGTTTACGAGACGTCCGTGTATATACCGTCCGACCTGTATGACCCCCGACTAGTGATTCGGTCTTCGTCCGGAATGGGGTCGACTCTCCGTTCCCTCGACCCCATAAATATAGGGGTGAGAGACGGTCAGAACTAATTAGGACTCCCTACACACGATGGTAAAGACTCTAAAGTCGGTGGGTGCCACTATTGATCGAATTTTGTAGGTAACAACTGATATAGGGGACCTAGTGAAGAAGTAGGGAGACGGGGAGGGGTATGGAAGGTTTATTTAGTGAACGTAAATAAGAAACAGTACAGTGATTTTCCTTTCATATTTAATGAAAGATCATTCAATGAGATCACATGTCTTAAAGTCCCTCACTAATTTGTACGTCTCAAGAGTTGGGGTACACGACACGACACGAATCAATGAGTTAACAAAGTCTGAGAAACGCCGGGGTACCTGACATCGGGTGGACCGAGGAGACAGGTACCCCTAAGTGGTCCGTTCTTATGACCTCACCCAACAGTGTGGGAGGAGGTCCCCTATAAAGGTTGGGTCCCTGACTTGGGTCAAGAGAGAGTAACGTCCATCCACGAAATGTCAGACTCGGTGGTCCCTTCGGGAGGGTTGGGATATCTAAGACTAATTCATTATGACTTCGTTCCCGGAGTTTTGGGACGTCACATTTTTCATGGGAGTGTATAAACTTTACCTGTTGAGAACCTCTTCAAAATAACATACCATCAAAGATCTTGTCTACTTTTGACAAAAAGTAAAATTTATAATATCAATCGTACGAATTTCACGGGGGTTTACATTCGACGAGACTACTGATGAACCCGACTAAAGTAGTCGTCACAGTCGGAGTCTTCTTTTCAGTCTAGTAGATCTTACTAGTCTTATCCTTCGACTATCTCTGTCTGTAGTATCCCTCCCTATTCTTTTGTAGACCACCGATATTCTAAATTACGGGACGACTCGCGACTTCTTGACTACGAAAATTTGACACCACAACCTCTTCTGAGGACTCTCAGGGAACCTGACGTTCCTCTAGGTTGGTCAGGTAAGACTTCCTCTAGTCGGGACCCTAAAGAAACCTTCCTTACTACGATTTCGACTTCGAGGTCATGAAACCGGTGAAGTACGTTTCTCAACTGAGTAACCTTTTTTGAGACTACGACCCTCCCTAACCCCATCCTCCTCTTCCCCTGTTATCTCCTCCTCTACCGACCTACCGTAGTGACTGAGCTACCTGAACTCAAACTCACTTGAGGCCCTCTACCACTACCTGTCCCTCCGGACCGCACGACGCTAAGTACCCCAGCGTTTCTCAGCCTGTGTCGACTCGTTGACTTGACTTGACTTTATATAAAATGTGATTTAACAGTCGGTATTCTTATGTCATAAAATAGACTCTGAACGGTTTACTTTATTTACATTTACTAAAAATTTTTTTTTTTCTGAATTACGGGACAAGGTCACTTACCAAAACACTGATGTCATCTGATACTCTGAACTCAACAACACATTTTAGAATCGATTACGACAGATATTTTACGACCCTTATCTCAGGAATATTCGCGTTCTAAAAGACTGTAAAGGTATGTGTGTTTCGTATCGTACTACAGACGGTATCAGTTCTAGGTTGTTTATGTAACTGAGTCACCTGTCTTCAACGTCACTTTCTCATCTTTATGATCTTAGACTGTCAATCGATCTAAAAGGTCTAAACCTACAAACCTACCCCATTGTAGTTCGAATTACTGCCACTGTTAAAAGTTCAATTAGGTTCGGAAAGTATCTCTCAATGTTCTATACCATCTCAGTTGACAACCCCGGGGTGGTTTGAATACACTCACACCCTACGATTCTCGAGTATCTACCTGTAAATCGATCACCCTTGTGGAGGAGACCTTTACGACAGGTGTCCCCACCGAGTTCTGGTTACTGACTCGTTATGACCCTAAGTTTTGTGTCTAGGGAGTGGAGTCCCATCCTTTAGAATACCTCGGTAACTCAAGGTTTCGAAGAGATCTCTAGTACGACTTTATCCGAAGTTGACTTCGGTAGAGAGACGAATAGAGGAGGCGGACGGGATTAGAAGAGGGAGTGGAGGAATGTTTAGAGAGACCTTTCAAGAAGGAGTTGTTGGTGGATGTGTTCTTAGCGACTCGAATCCTTTGGGCTGGATTCCGTAAACCGTGGTCCTCACTCCGAGTCTAGATGTACACATGTATAGGTACGTACATCTGAGTCACTAGTGTGGTGTATTATATGATGACTCTTCAACGACCGGACCATCTCATTACTTTTTTTTTTTTTTTTTTTTTTTGTGAACTTCTACATCGACTTCACGGTCGAGCTCTATAGTCGTTCCCTCAGGTGATAGGAAGACCTGTACGATGGTTACTTATAGATGATGTACGACGACCCAAGGGTGATCATCTTACGTACCTAGACTCTTGGTTCTCCACCTTGATCCTTGTGGGGAGTTACACCCTGTTAAGATACTAGGTGAATCCGAGGTCATGAGCAGTGTCTTGTTTCCGACTCTACACTGAAGTCAACTTTAGTTTAGACACTTGAAGACGAGATAGGACGAAGGGAACGGAGGGTATGTCCAAGGAGGAGACCTGTAAGGGAATGACAGTGTAAGTACTCTCAGGAGAGATCTAGACGAAGATCCCTTGGGTCGATCCCATTCGTGTTCCGTAGAACCAGGTTTATTATGTTTTTAGTAGAACAGGAAACAAGAGGGAAACTGTCTACAACCTCCCTCTTAGACTACGAAACAAACGACCCATTATTTTGGCTCTGGGACTGTCCCATTTATTTAATAGATTCTAGTGAATCATTCTTCGTTTCGACTATTACTAGGACCTAGTCTGAGATCTCCGGACAAAGGTGACGTCGTAGGGACGACCAAAGAGTCCGATCGATTACGGGTCCTTAGTGTCACGAAAATACGTCCTAGAGTGGTAGGAGAATAAGAGGGTCTGGTCTGTCACATCCTCCACCTTCTGTTGTTTTCCGTTAGTACTCACCATAGAACCTACCCAGTGTCAGTCAATCTTTGGGGTGAAACCTTCAGAGGAAAGTCGGGACCCTCCCCTAGACAGACGATTTCGTTTCTTTTATTTTCGTTTTTATTTGTTCACCCTGGATTAATTTGAATTTTCGAAAAGGTGTCGTTTCCTTTTAGTAGTTGTTTTACTGTTGGATGACTTACCTTCTTTTATAAACGTATACTATACTGGGAATTCTCCAATTATAGATTTAATATTTTTGTCGAGTATGTTGAATTGTAGTTTTAAATTTTCCGGACTAACTTTTTGCCCGTCTTCTTGACTTGTCTGTAAAGTGGTCTCATTTACGTCTACCGGTTCTCAGTGCACTTTTCTACGATTAGTAACCCTTTAAATTTAGTTTTGGCACTCTATAATGGTGTGTGGACCTTTTACCGATAGTAGCTTTTCTTATGTTTATTTACGATCGCTCTTACACCTCTTTTCCTTTGGAAGGATGCGACAACCACCCTTACATAGTGGTTTATCTACGTCAGCGACATTTCTTGGACGGACGTTCAGTCCTCTGGACCTAAGTCAGGGACCCACCCCTTCTGGGGATCTCTTCCCTTACCGATGAGTGAGGTCATAAGAGCGGACCTCTTAAGGTACCTGTCTCCTCGAACCATACGACGTCAGTCACCCCATACGTTTCCCAGCCTGTACTGACTCACTGATTGTGAAAAAGTGACACTTTATCATACCTTCAAAGAGTTTTGTGATTTTCATCTTAATATACTGGTAGGAACACAGTATATGGGAGGACCCCATTATATTAAGATGAGGACTCATATATAGACTTTTTTTATACTTAAACTTTTCTGAGTATGTGGTTTTACGAGTTCGTCGAGATAATTTTTAAAAGTTCTATACCTTCGTTGGATTCACAGGTAGTTGTCTACTTACCTATTTCTACACAGTACATACAGATACACACACATATATATATATATTACTTTATGATAATTCGGTATTTTTTCTGACTTGAAAGTGGTAAACGTTGTTGCACCTACCTGAATCTCCCGTAATGCGACTCATTATATTAAGTCTGTGTACTTTCCGTTTATGAGGCTATCGTGAAGATGCACCTGAGATTTACTACGTTCCTTAGTCACTTATATTGTCTTTTCATCTGAGTGTCTATATCTCTTGTGTGATTACCAATGTTCACCCCTTTTTCTTTTCCTTTCCCCGTTCTTTCCCGATCCCCTGGTTCTCCATGTCTGATGATATACATTTTATGTATTCGGTGTTCTTACATAGTATATCGTGTCTTTTACATCGGTTACAAAATATTGTTGATATTACTTTATATTAGAAATTTTTGACACTTAGTGGTAGAGTATGTGAATAGTGTATGTGTTATAAAATATAGATAATATGGGTCTTTTCATTTTCCAAACTCCGTCTTCTTCAATAGATTTCTAGTCGAACCGTCACTTGTACTTCTTTATTAACCTTCCTGAAGCCTTGTAGGAGACGCAGACGTCAATACCGTGTAGACAACATGACGTTTGACGTACTAGGAAGAGTTTCAGGGAACTGTGATGAGTGAAAGACCTGAGTAACGTCGAACAAGATTCCAACTGTTTGGTGGAGTTGTGGGTGGACTTCAGTTGTTCAGTGAAGGGAATCCTTACAGTTCCTACGGTGGGGTAATGGACCGATTGATCGACGTATGAACCTTAAAAACAGAGAAAGTCGATGTACATGAGACGACGACGACAATTTAGAGAAATCAACACAGACTGAGAAACACTTGGGAACCTGACACCGGGTGGTCCGAGGAGACAGGTACCTTCAGACGTTTTTTCTTACAACGTCACCCATCGGTAAGGGAAGAGGTCCCTTAGAAGGGTTGAATGTCAAGTCAAGTCAAGTGAGAGAGTCAACACAGGCTGAGAAACGCTGGGGTACTTAACGTCGTGCGGTCCGGAGGGACAGGTAGTGGTTGAGGGTCTCAAGTGAGTCTGAGTGCAGGTAGCTCAGTCACTCCGGTAAGTCGGTAGAGTAGGAGACAGTAGGGTAAGAGGAGGACGGGCGTTAGGGAGGGTCGTAGTCTCAGAAAAGGTTACTCAGTTGAGAAGCGTACTCCACCGGTTTCATGACCTCAAAGTCGAAATCGTAGTATGGAAGGTTTCTTTAGGGTCCCGACTAGAGGAAGTCTTACCTGACCAACCTAGAGGAACGTCAGGTTCCCTGAGAGGTCTCAGAAGAGGTTGTGGTGTCAAGTTTTCGTAGTTAAGAAACCACGCGTCGGAAGAAGTGTCAGGTTGAGTGTAGGTATATACTGGTGTCCTTTTTGGTATCGGAACTGATCTGCCTGGAATCAGCCGTTTCATTACAGAGACGAAAAGTTGTACGATAGATCCAACCAGTATTGAAAAGAAGGTTCCTCATTCGCAGAAAATTAAAGTACCGACGTTAGTGGTAGACATCACTAAAACCTCGGGTTTTTTATTTCAGATTGTGACAAAGGTGACAAAGGGGTAGATAAAGGGTACTTTACTACCCTGGTCTACGGTACTAGAAGCAAAAGACTTACAACTCGAAATTCGATTGAAAAAGTGAGAGGAGAAAGTGAAAGTGGTTCTCCGAAAAATCAAGGAGAAGTAAAAGACGGTATTCTCACCACAGTGGACGTATAGACTCCAATAACTATAAAGAGGGTAGTTAGAACTAAGGTCGAACACAAAGAAGGTCAGGTCGTAAAGAGTACGACATGAGACGTATATTCAATTTATTCGTCCCACTGTTATATGTCGAAACTGTATGAGGAAAAGGATAAACCTTGGTCAGACAACAAGGTACAGGTCTAGATTGACAACGAAGGACTGGACGTATGTCTAAAGAGTTCTCCGTCCAGTCCACCAGACCATAAGGGTAGAGAAAGTCTTAAAAGGTGTCAAATACCACTAGATGTGTCAGTTTCCGACACCTAGTATCAGTTATTCCGTCTTTATCTACAAAAAGACCTTGAGAGAACGAAAAAACTACTAGGTCGTCTACAACCGTTACACTAGAGACCAAGGAGACGGAAAAGATTTTGGTTGAACTTGTAGTCCTTCCAGTGCCAAGTGCATGACGACTTCGGACCGAACCTCTTAAAACTCGTAATGAAATGATCGTACACTCCACTCACGTTAACACGCCATCAAACTCGTAAGAAACCGTAACGGAAAGAAACCATAACCTTACTTTTGACTGGAAAAGGTCAGGACACCGGTGACGACTCAAAAGGTTTAAACGACTGTATAACTCACATCGTGAAAGTGTCGTAGTAGAAAGTCCTAAACTTTGTCGAGTTGACCTTAAGGTAGTGAAGGTGATCGAAACAAGCATCACTACGAAAGATTCCGGGTGAACTGAAGTGTAAGGTCCTACAGACCGAGATCTACTCACTAGTGTAGTAGTACTAATAGACCCAGTAGTTCTAGAAAAAACATGTCAAGAAGACACATAAGAACGGTGGAGAAGAATTATAGAAGACGAAGACAATCCAGGTCTGGTAAAGACAGGAAATAACTCGGGTAGAAACGTACTTTATAAGGGAACCATAGAGATTATAAGAACTTCTCTAGAGATCAGAAAGAGTAAGACAACAAAAGGAGATAAAGAAATGTAACTACCGACTTCTTCCGAAAGAATAGAGAAGATCGATAAGAGACCTTGAGACGGAAGTCTACGAATATAGTAAGGAAAAGAGGAAACGAAAAGTGGAGAGAAGAAAAGTGTCGATAAAGGTAAAACGAAAAAACGTAAAAAAAAGGAACCCCTACCAGAACTAGGGACAGAGGAAATGTTACAGTGTTTGGAATAAGGTATCAAGTAATCCGTGAGATAGATAGTCTAGATCCGGGAATTTAGATAAAGGGTGAAGGTGACATATTAGTATTCCCTAAACTAAATCCAGTATGGACTTACTAGATCACCAAAAGGGATGAAAGAAGTTAAATTCAGATTTAAACCATTATTCCTCAAGTACTAGACTCGGTGTCAGTCGAGGACCAGAACAAAAACAACTGACATATCTCGAAGAGGTAGAAACTGACGTTTCTTATATTAGTTAGACTAAAGCCACAACTGGTAGACCACTACAGGTACACATCTCAGAAGAGAACACAACAACCTTCTCCCACAAACGATACTAGTCACGTAAAAGAAGCGTTTTGAGATAAGTAGAAACGGAACGAAGTAAGGCGTAAAGTTCCGGTTTAAACGGACAATGAGGTCCACAAAGAACTGAAGGATGAAAACGTAAGGTCAGGGGATATTACTTTTCCTGTAGACAAAAACCCACAATCAAGATTTTCCAGAACATCCAGAAGTATTGTGGAAAGTTGAAGTCGAAGAAGTCGTAATGACCAACCCCGTAACTAAACCTAATAGTACTATAACTTATCAAACGGAGCCTCTACTTGTCTCTAGTAAGACAGTAAAACCTCTAACGTAGGTTCATGACATAAAACCTGAGAAAACAACTGGTACTACCGATGAGGTAAAAAAAGACTCCCTAAGGACGGACGTCATCATCTATACTACCAGTAGACTCAATTTAAGTGGGTAAGGTCAGGTAAAATCAAGCGACTAAGGATCTTACAACTACAAGTGAGAACGGTAGAGAAGAAACTGGTGAACGTCAAACGGAACTAAGTACCTGGACTGTAAGGTCCAAGGATACGTTATAACGAGAATGTCGTAGCCTGGAACCAAGACAGTGGTCAGTGTAGGTGTTCGTCCATAAAAACGAAACCGAGGTAGGAAAGTGAGAAAGACCTCAATAAAGAGGTGACTAGAGGTCATCGTATAACCCGTGGATGACTGGACCCCTCAAGGAGAAAGTCATAGGATAGTAAAACTGAAAAGTATGACAAGTACCCCAAGAGTTCCACTCTTATGACTTCACCAAACGGTAAGGGAAGAGGTCACCTGGTGTAAGACAGTCTAGAGAGGTAGTACTGGGCGGACAGAACCCAACGGGGCGTCCGTACCGAACCAAAGTAACTCAATCTGTTCCGACACCAGGATCACACTAATCTAACTGATCAAAAGACACTCATACCAAAGTCACACAGACGGGAGAATACGGGAGAACTTTGTGGATGGTAGAATAAACCCAAAGAGAATGAAACCCGTACCCCATAGAGAAGTGCCGACGAGGTCGTTTCGTGTCACCGACGAGGAATGGAACCTGTTCTCCATAACGGAATGGCGGCGGGAAGGACTGGAAGTTTCACCCTATCGAGGAGATCCGGGAGGACTCGGGCACGTCGGTGGCGAGGAACCCAACGAGGAGGGCCGGTGACAGGGACCGGAGGTCGTTCCCCACCGAGGAGGGACGACGGCGGGGACCGGAGTCTACGCCCCATCGAGCAGGGCCGGCAAGGACGTGACAGCGTCGGACCGTGAGAGTCTGCGATGGGGACTGGAGCCTGCACCCCATTGAGGAGAGCAGACGCGAATCACGCGGTGCAGAGTCGACGGGTGTGAATCACGCGGCCCAGCGTCGGCGGGTATTATTGGTACTAAAAGAATTGAGTAGAAATCAAAATTTGGTTTATTATTAAAATTCATTTAATTAAACCCAAAATTTTTTATGATAAGTTTAAGATATTTTATCATGTACGTCCTTTATTTCAAACGTGAATGCCTCATTTTAGTAATACGAAACGTCGAATGTGTGACGAAGTAATAGAATCCAAAATTTACACTACCTGTGTGTCTTGTTTTATTGACATCATTGAGTTCAAAACAAGGAAGACGAAATGTTAGTCTCACAATGGTAGCGAGTAAAACTTAGACAAGGAATCTCCACTCTGACATTTAATAATACGGAGTCCCGTACCCTAGACCGACGGATTCATCGACTTTTTCTTTGGTACACTACTTTGAGGACGATCTTTTGTCACACCCTCCATTGACCCTTCTATTTTTATAAGAGACGGTACTTGATAAATAGGAGAACACACACACGAGTGAACCCAGGTTGAAAAACATTGGAGCACCTGACATCGGACGGTCCGAGGACAGGTACCTTAAAAGGTCCGTCCTTATGACCTCACTCAATGATAAAGGAAGAGGTCCCTCAGAAGGACTGGTCCCTAACTTGAGTGTAGAAGACGTACCCGTCCTCTTAAGAAATGGTGACACGGTGGACCCTACGTTCAAAAAGGACTCAGTTACTTCAGTTCCAAATCTCTCTGATACTGTCAGAGGAAAAGGAAAGGTTTGAAAGGTTTGTTGACGAAACGTACACTCTCTCTTCCCCTTCCTTTTTGAATTCTTTATATGGACGTACGATTCAACGAAGATAGAACAGGAAGAGAAACACTGGGGCACCTGACGTCGCGTGGTCCGAGGAGACAGGTACCCTAAGAGGTCCGTTCTTATGACCTCACCCAACAGTATCGGAGGAGGTCCCTTAGAAGGGTTTGGTTCCTAGTTTGGGAACAGAGTTCATAGAGAACGTAACCGTCCACCCAAGAAATGGTGATCACGGTGACTCCTTTATACTACTATACGGTATATACCTTAAAGAGGGAAAAAGTGAAAACTTTCTGAAGAATTTTATTACACTTTTTTAATTCACTAAAAAAAATTACACTGTTGTAAGATTCCGAGCTGATGATCCCTGAAGTTAAAAAAAATTAAATAAATAAAAAAATTAACTTCCTATTAACGAAATGTATAAAACAACAAAAGACAGTTTTGAGTTGTACTTAGTCGGTATCCATATATATACAGGGGAGGGAGAACTTGGAGGGAAGGGTAGGATGGGGGGATCCAACTATGTCTCGGGGACAAAGTTAAGGGACTCTGTATGTCTTTTAGGGTAACCGATAGATAAACTGTATCCCATTATATTCAAAGGTACAATGCGAGAGGTATGTAGAGTGGGAGAGGAAGGGAGAGAGACACAAGTATTCAGATAAGAGATACAGACAAAGAGGTAATCAAGTCAAGTCAAGTCAGCGAGTCAGTACAGACTGAGAAACGCTGGGGTACTTAGGGTCGTGCGGTCCGGACGGACAGTTAGTGGTTGAGGACCTTAAGTGGGTTTGAGTACAGGTAATTCAGCCACTACGGTAGGTCGGTAGAATAGGAGACAGTAGGGGAAGAGGAGGACGGGAGTTAGGGAGGGTCGTAGTCCCAGAAAAGCCTCAGTTGAGAAGCGTACTCCACCGGTTTCATAACCTCAAAGTCGAAGTCGTAGTCAGGAAGGTTACTTGTGGGTCCTGACTAGAGGAAATCCTACCTGACCAACCTAAAGGAACGTCAGGTTCCCTGAGAGTTCTCAGAAGAGGTTGTGGTGTCAAGTTCTCGTAGTTAAGAAGTCACGAGTCGAAAGAAGTGTCAGGTTGAGAGTGTAGGTGCGTACTGGTGTGTCTGGAAACAGCCGTTTCATTACAGAGACGAAAAGTTGTACGATAGATCCAACCAGTATTGAAAGGAAGGTTCCTCATTCGTAGAAAAGTAAAGTACCGACGTTAGTGGTAGACGTCACTAAAACCTGGGGTTTTTTTATTTCAGACTGTGACAAAGGGGTAGATAAAGGGTACTTCACTACCCTGGTCTACGGTACTAGAAGCAAAAGACTTACAACTCGAAATTCGATTGAAAAAGTGAGAGGAGAAAGTGAAAGTGGTTCTCCGAAAAATCAAGGAGAAATAAAAGACGGTATTCTCACCACAGTGGACGTATAGACTCCAATAACTATAATGAAGACCGTTAGAACTAAGCTCGAACACGAAGAAGGTCGGGTCGCAAAGAGTACTACCTGAGACGTATGTTCAATTTATTCGTCCCACTGTTATATGTCGGAACTGCATGAGGAAAAGGATAAATCTTGGTCAGACAACAAGGTACAGGTCAAGATTGACAACGAAGGACTGGATGCTTATCCAAAGAGTTCTCCGTCCAGTCCACCAGACCTTAAGGGTAGAGAAAGTCTTAAAAGGTGTCAAATAACACTAGGTATGTCAGTTTCCGAAACCGTCTTAGTTATTTCGTATTTATCTACAAAAAGATCTTGAGAGAACGAAAAAGGTACTAGGTCGTTCACAACCGTTAAACTAGAGACCAAGGAGACGGAAAAGATTTTGGTCGAACTTGTAGACCTTCAAGTACGACTTCTGATCGAACCTCTTAAAACTCGTAATGAAATGATCGTACACTACACTCACGATAGTACACAATCAAACTCGTAAGAAACCGTAACGGAAAGAAACCCTAACCTTACTTTCGACTTGAAAAGGTCAGGACACCGGTGACGACTCAAAAGGTTTACACGACCGTATAACTCACGTCGTGAAAGTGTCGTAGTAGAAAGTCCTAAACTTTCTCGAGTCGACCTTAAGGTAGTAGAGGTGATCGAAACAAGTATCACTAGGAAAGATTCCGGGTGAACTGAAGTGTTAGGTCCTACAAACCGAGATCCACTTATTAGTGTGACAGCACTAATAGACCCGGCACTTTTAGAAAAAACATGTCAAGAAGACACATAAGAACTGTGGAGAAGAATTATAGAAGACGAAGACAATCCAGGTCTGGTAAAGACAGGAAATAACTCGGGTAGAAACGTTCTTTACAAGGGAACCATAGATATTAAAAGAACTTCTCTAGAGATCAGAAAGGGTAAGAGGTAATGAGGGACGTTTATTTAAGAAACCATGGTAGAAAGATCTAAGGTACATGTATGTAATCATATACTATAAATAAAAAGAGAAAGACTAAATGAAGTAAGACATATTATCCGAGATCGAAGTAGGTGGAGTAATCTTGACTGAGTTTATACAAGGAAAAATACCGACTCATTATGAGGTAACACTGATACACCTTGTATATATGTTGAACATAATAGGTGTTGAAGAAATAGGTAAGTAGACAGCTACCTGTAGATCCAACGAAAGTACAAGATCGGTAACATTTATCACGACGTTACTTGTGTCCCCATGTGCACAGAAAAAGTTAAAACCGAAGGAGTTCCATACACGGATCCTCACCCTAACAACCCAGTATACCACCAAAATAAAGGATCGTAAAAAAATTTATATTTAAATAAATAAAATTAACCTCCAATTAATGAAATGTTATAACATAACTAAAACGGTATGTAGTTGTACTTAGGTGGTACCCATATGTGTACAATTTAGGATCGTAAAATTCCTTAGAGGTATAATAGAAGGTATCACCGACATAGTTAAATGTAAGAGTGGTTGTCACATTCTCCGAAGGGAAAAGAGGTGTGGGAGAGGTCGTAAATAACAAACATCTAAAAAACTACTACCGGTAAGACTGACCACACTCCGTAATAGAGTAACAAAACTAAAATTAAAGGGACTATTACTCTCTATAACTCGTAGAATCCGTAGAGTTAAAATACACTCAATATGATGTAAGTGAACTTAGTGAACTTAGGATAGGTTTCTTAAACCTTTGTACTGATATCAAAAGAACCACTAAAACTATCATCTAAGTCATAGTTGATAGAGTCCTTTTCATTAGATAATGGTCTATAACGATACATGAACAAATATATGAAATATAGTTAAAGAAGATTTTATTCTCACTTCTGGTAAAAATCGTAATGTAAAATTCACTGTTGCGTTGTATACCAAGACTAAGAGAAACACCTGGATTAAGAAATTTGTTTCATTCTGAAAAACTTACACTGAGAAAGTTATGTTAATAATTTTATGTAATATTGATGGGAAACGAGATACACAGAACACTACAGAAACCGGTTTTCGTTATGTTAAAACTGACCTCGAGTAAGTCGTCTTTGTAAACGAATTAGAACAATTGTAAGAGTGATTACTTGGTAGGTTACTAGTAATGATGTTTTACGTCGGTTTTACAGGTCCACGGAGAGTAGTGTCAAGACCAGCAACGAGAGAAGGTCAAGGAGATTAGGGTGCATCGTTGTACTCGTCCTATTCGAATTTATACCCTCGTTAGACGTGTAGTAAAGTAACCAGTGACTGAAGGAGACTGTTGGTTAAATCTCCCTTTTCAAAAACTGAATTTCAGGTTAATCCCTCACGGAGAAAAAGAGGGGAGAAACGTCCAAATCTTCTAAGTCTTTTAGACACTTTACTAAGAGATAGGTAATCGTGAAGGTGTGTTTTCATTCGTTTATTCTCTCTTCCGTCTTAAGAGTTGTTAGTATCCAAGACATTGTCCGGGACCTGAAATTGATTTTTATTAGTTTGTAAACGTTACCGATCCTATCACACGTCGTGTCTTTACAGACTTCTATTAATCTTCGTCCTCTTCATTGTAAGATTTTGAACAAACCTCCCTATACAACCCCCCTACCACTCGTCACTTGTGACGTGACTCATAAGGGGGACGGTGTCGGGTACTAGACTGAAATTGAGAACACGAGACCCTTTATAAAGGGTGGGAAACTCAACTGAACCAGACGGATCACTTACGGATAAGTAGAAAAAAATTTAAAAAAAAAATTCAACCTCCTATTAGTGAAATGTTACAACACGAACCAGAGACGACATGTCGCTACACTTAGTCGAGATTAATGTGTATGTAGGGGAGGGAGTACTCGGAGGAAGGGGCTGGGGACGGTGGGGTGGGATATCCGGTAGTGTCTCGTGACTCGGCTCGAGGGAAACGCTATGTGGACGAAGGGTCATCGATCAAATAATATGTGCCGTCACGTATGCGTAGTCACGAAGGGAGAGTTAAGCAGGATGAGCGAGGAAGGGGGTGACACAGGTGTCCGGGTAAGAGACGTAGACACAGATAAGAACGGGACGTTTATCCAAGTAGTCATGGTAAAAAGGACATTTTTGTTTAAGTTTTACTAATTCTTTTACGGATAAGTAAGCATTCTAGACATGGATCAGTAGTGAAGGAGTTTCTGGAAGGTGGTCGAGACTAATTTGTGCGGACACCTAAGTGAAGTGACATTATTAAATGTCCCAAAATGTAAGTGAATAAATAGACAAAGTAGGTGAGTGAAAATTCGAGGTACTCCTGTTCCCAAGAGAAGGGTAACATAGTGTCACGGGGTTTATTCCCAAGCAACCGAACGACTTAATTAAAGAAGAAGTCCGGATTTATAGGGATGGGAAATTTTCTTCCTTCAACTTCTAGAAATTCTTTGATAATTTGTGATTATATTGTCGAGAAGTCTCATAGCTTTTCTATAAATAGACAGGTTTCCGTATGGTTCTACAAAATCCGTTAGACCTCAAATGTCTCGTTCTCATTATGTCTGGGTTTCGAAACTAAAGAGTACTCCAAAGTTTGTGGTCTAAAACCTCCTAGGCCCCTCTCGAAGACTTTGGGTAGGAACCCGACAAAACATTACATCCTAGTGTGTTTAACATGTCCTATGACGCACCTGTAACTATCTTTACCTCGGTGATAAAATAACAAATTTGGAGTTTGTGAGTTTACGTGGAGTCTAATTTTAGAGTTTACCAACAGCAGTCTCAAAGAAATTTAGAAGAAAAAAAAAGAAAACCGTACAGTTACTGATTATTTACCGTCATTTCGAACTCGAATATGATCGAGTATCCACTAATATGACCTGTTTATCAAAAGGGTTTGGGATCCCGGGGAACCTTTTAATTTATTGGGTGTATACCTTCTTTATTTGTCCGTCTTCCCGGGGATGGATGGACGTAAGAGATCGACGACTTTAACACAAAACTATTCTATTCTCCTTTGTCCTGTTCTTCCTTGACTATCCGAGGACCTGAGACTTTCGATTTTAAGAACATCGACATTTTTTGACGTGACTTATCCACTCGGGTCGGACTCACTGACAACATCCTAACGACTAGACCCGTGATTAGATTTAAAAATTGGAGGTAGGGTAGGGATGGAGACGGATAGGAAATGGGAGGTAGTAATGAAATGTTACCTTTGGTACGTTAAGTCGGTGAAGTCCTCTTAGGGTCTAAGGTAACAAAACAGGACTATAGTAGTACTAACGGATGTAAGAGTAGTGTGGTCCACGAGATAAAAAGGGAGGTCATCGTACCGGGGATCTTAGTGTGTAGTATACCCTCAACGTCTGGGTGTCCAACTACCTTCGGTCGTTGATCGTCTTTCTTAATTTCGTTTGGGTTATGTGACTCCGTCAACAATGATTTCGGGGTCAATTAACAATGGTCTCCTTCCGTTGTCTTCCGTTCGGACTAAAAAAGTTTCGAGAAGACTGGAAAATTTTAAGACTTGTGGTCTAAAAGTAACTTTATAGGACAAATTTTTGCAAATGTTGATTGAACTGAACTTTTTGACACTGAGTCGGTTTTTTGTTTCTGTTTTTATATGTTTTCAGTTAAACAGATATCCGAGTAGTCCAATGTGAACAGTCTAATGAAGTCAGAAAGGGATTTGAGATATAAAATAGGGACAGACAGGTACCTACGGGGGTGTATCGACCATCACAAAGGTAAAAATTAAACTCCCGTATCTCCGAGTCTATAACGATTAACCCACTACCAATATGTTGAGTCTTTTCTAAATCACAAACTTTTCCCAAGAGAGACTAGGGTTATAGGGATAATTAAAAGGAATAATATGGTAATAGGGGACTTTATGGATTATTATGTGGGGTAATTTTTTTATTTGATAGTACTATCCGGGATTTTTCTTTAGGTATTTTCATTTTCACTTTATGGACCTAAAGGAGGGGGGGGGGGGCTTCACGGTCGTGTCGAACTACCGACGGTGGGGTTCTGACGGGTCTCGGTTTGCTCGTGTTTACATAAGACGTGAACCACCTGTCATTCAACCTCAGTCGTTTCTGTCACCTCGTCTTCTTGAGACTCGAGTGGAGGAGAGTGTCCTTATGGTTATAGTGTCAATAAATATGTCGTTCGTAAAAATTCTTGACCTTGGATGGTCTTTTTCTAGATGTTAGTTTCTATCTTTCTTCCTGGGTGTCGTTCTGCCCATCCTCTCCGTCTCAATGTCGTGTCCGCTTGGGGTACGGGTGTCCGTTGGGTGTCTGCCCTCTTAGTAATGTGACATCTCCAAGAGAGGTTCCTCTCTCTCCAGACTCGGGGTGAAGTCCGAGGGGTCACCCCCAGGGTCTTTCGACTCCCTTTATCTCCGAGGTCAGGATTTTCCGAGTGTGTTTTGAAGTGTACAAGGTCCTGGGTCTCGTCTTGGTCAGTAAACTTTCTTCGGACCCAGTCCGGATGGACGTATAGAATCTTTTAGTGGACTTGTCTCTACTCTCCGTTGACTTGGAGTGGGACAGGGATGGGTTGTCGGACAATCCGTGGTCAAGACCCTGTGACGTCTAGTTCCTTGATTGACCCACACCGTTTCGGGGTAGATGGTCGTCTCTCCGACGGAGTTCTTGGGGAAACGAATGTTGGTTGTGATCGGTATCGAGACGGGTGGTCTCCCAGGTCCTGAACCGGTGTGTGTGGTGACGTGTCCGTGACCTCGGTCCTGGGGGTCCCAAGATGTCGGTCCTTACTCCAAGGTGGATGGTCATCCGTCCGTGGTCGGGGTCTTAGGTTTCGGGGTGGGTGTTCGGTCGGACGGAATCGGTGTCCTAGTTGAAGTGGGTGGTCGTCCACCTGTAGTCCGAGTCTTTTTGACATCGAGGAGTCAGACGCCTGTGTCAAGTAGTCGGAACCCTAACCGAACCGGGACCGGAGAGGGTAGTCGTTTAAATGTGTTCGAAACCTTGTAGGGTCTTCGGTATCGATCACCACATTCCTTAATTGGGGTGATTGATCACCAGACTGAGGTCAAGACTTTTGGGACCTGGGACGTTGATCTGGAGTCCTCGATCGAGACGGACAGTCACCCTGTCATGAACAGGGGTGGGAGGGGGAAGTGGGATGAGGTAAAGGTGTTGGTCGGTAGAGTACTGGGTCGGGGTGATCGGCTTTCGGAGACGTGTTCTGTCCTGGACCATTGGTTACTTGAACCTCGGATAGTCTGGGGTGGGTATCGTCAATCGAGAGGTGTTGTTTTCCTGAGAACGTCGGGTGTATCCCCTGTGGAGATCTCGTATATCGAGGTCACTAATCTCCCCTCACGTACCGATCCAGTGTATCCTACAGAGGATGTTTTTCCAGTGAAGAAGACACAGTCCTTTATACTGGTTGGATGGTATATAAATATTTATTTTTCTTTTCAATCCGTTTTACTCCACTGTCTCGTTGTACAAGGTTTACTTTCTTACTATTTTGGGATCTTCTTGATTCACTTCCCATCCATCTGTTAGATGGACTCTTTCTCAAGTGCCATAACTGTCATTCTACTAGTTTCTTGAGTCTGATCCACGTACTTCACTTTTCAATCTAAAATCATTTCTCAGTCTTTTGTGCTTCTTGTTAATTTATCTCTACTTCTTATGTTACAACAACTGGTTAGTGATTCAAGACAGACTGAATAACACTGGAGTACCGGACGTCGTGAGGTCCGAAGAGACAGGAAGTGATAGAGGGTCTCAACGAGTTTGAGTACAGGTAACTCAGTCACTACGGTAGGTCGGTAGAGTAGGAGACAGTGGGCGAAGAGGAGGACGGAAGTTAGGAAGGGTCGTAGTCCCAGAAAAAAGTTACTCAGTCGAGAAACTTCCTATGTTATTGAGATTACTTTTTATACGATCTTCCTCAGTCGTCATCTGATTTACTATGTCTCCTTATGTAGTCGTTCGACCTTTTGTCTAATTATCTTTAGTGACCACTTCTCTTTCTTACTTTTATTTACTCTTGTCAAATTCTCTAGAGACCCTGTTGTAGTTCACATGATTACGAGTGTAATGTTCCTAAAGTCCTCCTCTCTCTTCCCCCCGTTTCTTGTATAAATTTCTGTATTATCGATTTTAGAAGGGATTGGACCCTTCACTTTGACGAGGGACCTAAATCTACAGACTTTCAAAGTTTGTCCTAGTTGGGTTTCTCCTTGTGTGGTTTTGTGTAACATAAAGCTTACGTTTTTAATTTCTATTTCCCTCCTATAATCGTTGTTCAATATATATTCTCTTAAGTCCGGTAGTCGATCCGCTAGTCGACTGAAAAGGTGTCTTTGAGACGTCCGATTTTCCTTGACCACACTATATAAATTACACCATTGTTTCTTTTTGGATTTTGGTTCTTATAATATGGGTCATCCCATTTAAACTGTCTGTAGTTTTCGAAATGTCTGTTCGTTTTCGCTTCTCAAGTCGTGATGGTTTAGTTGAAATATTCTTTACAAATTTCCCTGAAGATTCATTTTTTTTTTTTTTTTTCTCAGGTGTTGATTTTACACTTTGAATGATTTCCATTTTCGAGTAGTCGTTTCCGTTTATTTGTTATTTCCATCTTTTAGTTTTGTCTACGTCAATCATCCTCCAATTTTCTTATTTATCGTTTTAGTAGGTATATGTTATTCGTGAATCAAGTCAAGTCAGTGAGTCAACACAGGTCGAGGAACGCTGGGGTACTTAGCGTCGTACGGTCCGGAGGGACAGGTAGTGGTTGAGGGCCTCAAGTGAATCTGAGTGCAGGTAGCTCAGTCACTACGGTAGGTCGGTAGAGTAGGAGACATCCGGGAAAGAGGAGGACGGGGGTTAGGGACGGTCGTAGTCTCAGAAAAGGTTACTCAGTAGAGAAGCGTACTCCACCGGTTTCATGACCTCAAAGTCGAAGTCGTAGTAAGGAAGGTTTCTTTAGGGTCCCGACTAGAGGAAGTCTTACCTGACCAACCTAGAGGAACGTCAGGTTCCCTGAGAGTTCTCAGAAGAGGTTGTGGTGTCAAGTTTTCGTAGTTAAGAAGTCACGAGTCGGAAGAAGTGTCAGGTTGAGAGTGTAGGTATGTACTGGTGTCCTTTTTGGTATCGGAACTGATCTGCCTGGAATCAACCGTTTCATTACAGAGACGAAAACTTATACGATAGATCCAACCAGTATTGAAAAGAAGGTTCCTCACTCGCAGAAAATTAAAGTACCGACGTGAGTGGTAGACGTCACTCAAACCTCGGGTTTCTTTCTTTCAGACTGTGACAAAGGTGACAAAGGGGTAGATAAAGGGTACTTCACTACCCTGGCCTACGGTACTAGAAACAAAAGACTTACAACTCGAAATTCGGTTGAAAAAGTGAGAGGAGAAAGTGAAAGTAGTTCTCCGAAAAATCAAGGAGAAGTGAAAGACGGTTTTCCCACCACAGTAGACGTATAGTCCAATAACTATAAAGAGGGCCGTTAGAACTAAGGTCGAACACAAAGAAGGTCAGGTCGCAAAGAGTACTAGATGTGACGTATCTTCAATTTATTCGTCCCACTGTTATTTGTTAATATACATTTTATACAGTTTATCATTAGTACCCCCTCCTTTCATGTTTACGTACCAACAATATTACGTGAACTCGAATTCTTTAGTCGTTGACGATATATTTTTATTTGGTTTTTAGATATTATCTATATGTGTGTTCGAGACCCTCACCCGTACTCGACAGTGTCGGTAGTGTTCGAGGTTTTCGTCCGTATCCGGTCACGACGGAGACCCTCTGGACACTCGTACGTAGTCAACGATGGGGATGGTAGGACCCTCTGATGTACCCGACTACGTCGGTGATTCTGTTAATGCACCTCTGATTTGTTGTACGATGACTTTTTAGTTATCCAGTTACTCCTTTATTCTTTCCTTTAAATTTTTAATGGAACTCTGTTTCATACTAAATTTTTAGGTATGTTTTAGATGTCCTATGTCGTTTCTCGTCAATAACCTCCCTTTAAGTATCGTTATCTCCGGTAGGAGTTTTGACGTTCTCTGGAGTCTGTTGGGTTGGATGGTGGACTTTCTTGACCTTTTTCTTGTCTGTTTTGGATGTCAATCATCTTCCTTCCTTTATTGTTTCAAGTTTCTTGTTAATTTATTCTCTCTAGTTTTTTATTTATTTTGTTTCTCGACCAAGAAACTTTCCTATTTTTTCTTAACTGTTTGGAGAACGGTCCAAACAAGTGATTCCTTTTTTTTCTCTCTTGGTTCTATTTGTTTTATTTTATATTTTTTCCTCTTTATAGTTGGTTATTACATCTTATGTTTCTCTCTCTCTTGTGATACTTGTTACAGTTACTTAAAAAGTTGAATCTTCACCTGTTGAAAGATCTTTGTCAGGTGGTTTTGACTTTGTTCTTCTTTATTAAACTCGTTTAACTAGTGATCTTCATTTTATCTTAAACATTATTCTTTGAGGGATGTTTGTTTTGAAGTTCTGGTCTCCCGTAGTGTCCACTTAAGATTGTATGAAAAATTTTTTATTTATTAGGTTAACTTTTTACCTGTCTTATTGACTTATCTGTAAAAAGGTCTCTTCTGTACGTACACCGGTTGTCCGTGTACTTTTCTACGAGTTATGACGATTAGTACTCTCTTTACGTTTAATTTTAATCACTCTATAGTAGAGCATGAACAGTCTTACCGATAGTAGGTTTTCTGGAGTTTATTAATTACAACCGTTTTTATACCTCTTTTTCCTTGGGAGGACGTAACAACCATCCCCTACATTTGACCACGTCGAGGATACCTCTTATCATACCTATTAAGAGTTTTCTGATTTTTATCTTGATGGTACACTAGGTCATTAAGGTGAGGACCTATATATCGAATTCCTTTGTTTTTATGGGTAAACTTTTCAATGTACGTGGGGTTAAAAGTATCGTCGTGATAAATGTTATCGGTTCTATACCTTCGTTGGATTCCCAGGTAGTTGTCCACTTTCTTATTTCTTCTACACCACATATAAGTGTAAGTCGGTATTTTTCCTTACTTTTAAACGGTAAACATCGTTGTACCTACCTGAACCTCCCAAAATACGAACCTGTTTATTCAGTCTCTTTATTTTTACGTGCAATAGTGAACATACACCTTACATTTTTTATTTGATCTCTTATGTTGTTTTGTCTGAAGTGTCTATACATTTTGTTTAATCACCAATTGTCACTCTTCTTCTTTCCCCCCGTTTGTGATCTGTCTCCATCCCGTAATTCTCTATATATCGTGTTCCATATTTTAATCGATGTTTCTATATAACATGTCGAGTCCCTCATATCGGTTATAAAATATCGTTGATATATCAGAAATTTTCAACAATTAGTGATACAACATGTGGACTTTGAATATATTGTAATACTTATTTGATTTGGAGTAAAAAATTTTACTTTATTTTTAAAATTAGGTCTTATTAATTCGAAGTACGTACACACGATTCAACGAAGTCAACACAGGCTGAGAAACGTTGTGGTACCTGACATCGAACGGTCCGAGGAGACAGGTACCCTAAGAGGTCCGCTCTTTTGACTTCACACAACGGTAAAGGATATAGTCCCCTAGAAGGACTGGGTTGGGCGCAGAGAATACAGAGGACGTCACCGTCAACTCAAGAAATGGTGACCTCGGTGGACCCTTTGGGTTAATTAACTTGATGTCCATGACCTTAAACCCTCACCTGTCGTAACTCTTCGTCTCAGTTTCCCCCTCTTACACCAATCTTTATCTGATAGTCTTTGAGGATCACCAGTTCCAGAATTTGTTGATTTGTTAAATTTTCACTTTCACTTTCACTCAGGCTGAGAAACACTGGGGTACCTGACATCGGATGGTCCGAGGAGACAGATACCCTAAAAGGTCCGTTATTATGACCTCTCCTAACGGTAAAGGAAGAGGTCCCCTAGAAGGGGTGGGTCCCTAACTTGGGCCAAGAGGGTGTAACATCTGTCTACGAAATGGTAGACTCGGTTTTATAAATTTATGAGTTCAACTCCAACACTAAGTACGATATTGTACTCTGGTGGGGTGGGAGGGGCGAGACGTGTCAGGTTTGTGAGTCATTTTCAGACCCCGAAGTATCGACTCTTCTAACGACACACACCCTCATTTTCTACCCCACCAAAAGTCCTACCCTACTACATTATACCTTTTACCCACCGTAGACACCCATCGGTTCACTAACTATTTTGTCAGTTTAAGTAATCTTAGTCCTTGCATATCGGTCTCGGTATTATTTCCCCTCTTTGTATTTGACGGGGTCTTTTGAGGATGGGTTGTTAGAGTTCCTCTAATCTTACCGTTACTCAAAGAGTAGGACACTCTACCCTCAAATCGTTTTACGAAGACATAAGAGTTCTCGTCTCACTGGGTAAAACACAGAAGTAATATGGACCTTTGTATATATGTGTCATTTTCAAGAGGTATTAGTGGGGGACTACTGTTCGTACTAAATGACGAGGCCGTAGTTACGAGGGTGATGCAAAACAATGTTGTACGTTATAACACTGACAATAGACCTTCTCTTACTCAGAAATAGGGGTCCAGAGATCATGGGTAGTCCTTTTGTCCTTCTTATATGTGTCATTCTCGAATTCGATAAAATTTTAGGGTGGTAGAGGTCTAATTATCAACATATACAATAGACAAAGTTAGTTAAGACAAATGTGAATCATAGGAAAACATTGACGCAAATCAAAGGGTCTTCCATGATTAAAATAACGAAGGTTTCGTCAGTCAATAAAAAGACAAATATACCGTAAAATACAAAGTCAAAAGGAAGTCTGTGGGCCAACCCTATACGTGAACCATTACATTTGAGTTTAATTAAACGTGTCAAAACGAACTGACCCGAAAAAAAGAACTTCAGTGCGAGGTACTTTTTAAGATTGGTCCACTCGGAACCGTTTCGTCGACAAGGAGGTTGTCATACATCCCTCCTCAGTAGTTCCGTACTCGATTCTCCTCCGTCCATTAACGGACCGGAGAAATCCCAGAAGCGGATTATAACTGAAAATTAATACTTCCGGTTTACAAACAAAAGAATACCCTAGGTAAAGAGGGGGAACCAATAACTGTGTCAACCTTACACTTTGTACAAATGAAAAAAAGATTACCCCCACCTACCCATTCAAATATAATGTCATTATATAAGACTCACAGTCAAGAACATTTGAGACTAATATATAGACAGAACACCCTCAAAGATTGATTCGCAGGATACACAGGACTAGTTAAAATCTAGAAATGTGAGATATTCGAGTGATTTTTACATAATTCCTACGTGGTGGACAAGACCCTTTGTGAAGTCTTTACTCATAGTTGTGGTATCACACACAAATAAATCGTGAGTCCGACCGTATATCCTCCCGTAAGGGACCACCGAGTCACCATTTCTTAGACGGACGTTACGTCCTCGGTGTCCTCTGTGTCCGAGTTGGGGACCCAACCCTTCTAGGGGACTCTTCCCGTTCCGTTGAGTGAGGTCAAAAGAACGGACCTCTTAGGATACCTGTCTCCTAGGACCCCACGATATCAGGGAGCCCAGAGTTTCTTTCACTTTCACTTCAGTGAGTCAGTACAGGAAGAGAAACACTGGGTTGTCTGACATCGGATGGTCCAAGGAGGTAGACACCCTAAAAGGTCCGTTCTCATAGGACTGGGTCCCTAGCTTGGGTCCAGAGGGTGTAACGTCCGTTTCTCAACCGGTGTTGACTTCACTGAATCGTTCGTACGTGAAACAGTTGACGGTCCCTATGTTACTCTTAGTTTTTCGGGTCGAGGACGAGGTTCCTGAGTGTAGAACCTCAAGAGTCGTTGTTGTCTAATAATGTTACCTCATACGACGACGACGACGACGACGATTCAACGAAGTCAGTACAGGCTGAGACACGCTGGGGTATCTACCGTCGGGTGGTCCGAGGGGGCAGGGACCCTAAGAGGTCCGTTCTTGTGACCTCACCCAACGGTAAAGGAAGAAGTTGCGTACTTTCACTTTTCACTTTCACTTCAGCGAGTCAGCACGGTTGAGAATCGGTGGGGTACCTGACGTCGGATGGTCCGAGGAGGTAGGTACCCTAAAAGGTCCGTTCTCACGACCTCACCCCACCGTAGCGGAAGAGGTTACCTCATACGATTCACGGCGGTATCGTCATCCGTACCCGACAAACCTGGGCCTTTATGATAAAGATCTTTAGATAGGATTCCTTTATTAGACTTTACATCTTTACTGTATGTGTCTATCGACCGTGTCACTTGTGACGTTAGTCGTCTGGGATAAGGACGACTGTACCAAGTGTGTCACGTAATAAATTGTCACCTTTTTAATAACTCTATCACCCTTTTAATATTAATCGGTTATACGATAATATTATTTTGTCTTTCACGTTACACAATCGTTAAGACACAGTCACTTTCAAGTTTCGTAAATTAGACTTAATTGTACAATTAAGAGAGTTATTGGGGTAATCCCATACTAATGATAATAGTGGTAAAATACATATTATTTTAACTGTGGTCTTTCAAGTTATTGACCAGGTTCAAGTGACTTGTCCGTCGATAAACTGTTCGTCGCATCGAGATCTCGGACAGAGTACAATGTTGGTAACTTTTACAAATATATAGAATATCGCTATCCCTCTGTCCGAATACTATCAATGTATCTCAATCTATGTGTAATGATTAGAAACTGACCCAAGAGGATCTTTCGTGTCGGATTCTATTCCTGAACGATCGTACATTAAATAAAACCTTTCAATAAAATCCTTTCTCCACACCCCCCTACCATTTTCACTCTGTCCCTTTCACCCTTTGACCAGTGGTGACTCGTTCCCCCCCGAGTCAGGGCGACACTGGGAGACTCCTCAATACCTCTTACACCGAGTCTTCGTCAGGGACTTAAGTGCCCCTCTCCTCCAATGTAGATTGAGGTAAAGAGTACTCAGTTCCGAATGGGTATCCATAACGGAGGGAGATACAGGTCCCTTCGTGTTCGCACTCATAACTCACTCTAGGGTTTTAACAGAACGAGACCTCATAGTGTTTTCTGGACCCCGTCTTTCATTCTTAGTCCACAACTTTTGAACATGGATACGTTTCGATCGCAACACCGTTACCTACTTCTCTTCCCTCCCGGGTTCCTGTCCTCCACTCCGTGCACTACCGCAGTCCGACAGGAAGTGTGGACGGCAGTGATAAAGACGAGGTAGAACTCTACCAAACCATGTCAGAAAAGGGTAGTCGGAACGGGGGACGTCGGAGGAACTCTCAATCACGTCCACAACCGCGTTGTTCGAGGTCAGAGGTGACACCGTCGTCAGGGATCCGACATTGTCTAGTTGTAGGGGAAGAAGGTAATGGGTAAGACCCAAAGAGGGTTCGAGTGCACGTAAAGTCGTCAGACTCACACGAACGGATCAACTATCTAGGTCTGGGCGTAGAAGGTTACTGGGTCCGGATCGTGTCTTCCTTTAGTCACAGAGAAGACCTACGACACCCGAAGTCGTGACCCCTTCTACTAAAAACTGTCTCTTCTGGGTGGGAGGTTACCACCCGTACTTCGACCTCTAAACGTCTGGAGTCTCGACACCAAATTCGTTCTCTCTAGGAAAGGAATGAGAAACCCCTAGGGTGTGTTGACGTCATCTACGGGACCCACAGGGAAGGTGTAGGGAACTTTGTAAGTGACGTGAAGTCTTCTACGTAGACTTGGAACTAGTGGAGTGCATAGTCTGATGTCAACGACTTCGACTGGACTTCAACAGTGCCCGTACCCTAGAGATTCTCTATACGGGTCAATCCAGAGTGTTGTTACCCCTCTACTTTTTCGTCTTCCACTTGATTACGTCGGTTTAATATGAGATATTTTTTCACCAATTTTACGGTAGAAAATATATATATGAAGTGGTGTTATTTTATGTAAAATTTCTTTTGTATGGATTGGGTGACGAATATACGTCAAAATTACGGAAATAAAGAATACACGAATATATATGTATCACGATGATAGTTACCAATGAAGATATGTAGCAACTATGCTCACTGAAATAAAGAAGGGAGGTGAAGATCTAAGGTTTGAAAGAGATCACAGAGATGTTACTCTTAATTTTAGTTGAAAATATTAAAACTTTGGCAGATTTCCTTTTGTAACCCGAAATTTACCGTGGACTGACAGTCTTAAATTTTCTACAAATATCACAGGGTTAAATGAGAAGGAAAGTTACGACAAAAGTCGACTTTGTAAAATCTTCATCGAGTTTCCATTTTCCTATTTTACCCGAAGGGACTACCGAGTCACCATTTCTTAGTTGGACGGTTACGTCCTTTACGTTGAAAGTTAGGGACCCAGCTCTTCTAGGGGGTCTCTTCCTTTGCCGTTGGGTGAGGTCATAAGAACGGACCCTTAGCGTCCTGTCTCCTCGGACCACCGATGCCCGGTACCCCAGTGTTTTCTCAGTCTATGTTAAATCTTTGAGTTGTTGTTGTTTCTCCCTTTTGTTCAGGGACATAGAATTGACACCCTCTAAGTCTATTAAGTGATCGGTGTTAGACAGGAGAGTAGAACGAAAGACTCGTCACGTTTAGATCTCCTGTGAATGAAAGAAGGGTACTGGAACCTGAGCCCAGAGATTTAGGGGATAACAACGATGTTTCTTTCCCCGAACCTTTCTGACTCTCCTCGTCTCCGTCAAAGAGGATTAGGGAACCTAGGAAACTCCCGAACGGGACGGTCACGAAAGGACTTAGGGTCGGGTGGCAGGATGACGGAAGACGGGACCCCGAAAACACAGTGTCGACTCGGTGGTACCCTGTTTGAACGATTGTAGAAGTCGACTGGTTGGATTTTCACGACCTCTTAACTGTAGGGTACGCCGGTAGCGGTTGTCAGGTGGTCGAGGGTTGAGGGTGGTTTATGAAAGAAGGTTTGTCTCAGACCTCTGTCTTCGAAGTCTGTCGGAAAGATGTCTACGGGTCTTCTGTCCCTCGTCCGAACAACAGTTCGATACCGTTAAGTATTACGTGTCGATATAAATGAGATGAGGAGGGGACGGAATAAGGAGGAAAAAGAAACGAGAAAGTAGGGACTTTAAAGTAAGAGCTCCCTCCATAATTGTGTTTTTGAAATTGAGTTCGAAGAAAAGACATTCTTGACCCAGCTTTGAGATTCGTTTAGTAAATTTGGAAACACGATGGAAAGTACATTTTACTTGAATTGTCTTGAATGTCTAAGTTACTCTACCAACATGTAGTCCTAACTCACAACCAAATTGTATTTTTCGTAGGTCATATAAAGGACTGTATTTGTTCTCGGCTGTTGTCAGTTAGACAAAGTGAAGTGGGAACCGTAGACTATCGAAAGTGACACAACTAAGACGAACACACCGACCATCGGACCTCGGATTCTCCTTTAAATGATTCACCTTAGTTTCACTTTCAACAGTCGTCTCTTCTCTCATCTCACGACCACTAAAGTACACCGAGTCGAAGTATATTGGATCTTTTCGTTTGCGTCGTGGGTGACATTTTATATGAACCGGAGGACTTAGACATACAGGAATCCGTCTTCAGTCAGAATAAGACCTCTATTCGACCTAGTCTTGAAAAGGGTCACAAAAAAGAAGTATCCTGACTCTGTTCTTATCCTAAAGGAAAAGGGAACGGAAACAAAGGGTGTACATAAGTCCAGTGGAAACGATTGGACGGGTAAAGGTCAGAGTGGGTTACCCCGAATACACCAAAAAAAATTCTGGTCTAAACACACGCAATGTTCGTCGGGGTCACGAACCCGGTATACTAGACTGTCTGGGACACTACAACCTTCACAGTCCTGACTCTTTCCACGTATGTCTTAAACACAGTACAGTGACCCCTATTAGTATCATGTCCAGTGATCGTAAAGGACCGTTCCTTCAGTACACTAGAAGTTACCTACTAATATGTGGTAAAAATTTGTAAATGAGTCTTGAAAATAAAATTTTCCTTAAATATATCATTCCATAAGTTGTATTATCAAGGAGTATCAATGACGAAAGAAGTAATAAAAAGTTATTAAACAAATCATTAGGGAAGATCTTAAAGAACCTCCAACTATACTCCAATTGACCTGTAAGTAAAGATTTTGAGACTTTGATTTCGAAAAGAGAACTTTTAACTCCGTATATAAGTTGAGTACGTAGGATAATAAAAGATATGGAGATATTAATCACTTTCCTAAAGGTATTATTTAGGTGCAAAGTAAAAAATTTAATTTTACACAAGACTCGGACGTTTTTAATTTCATTAAATCGAATATCAAGTATTCAAATAACAAGTAAGTGGGTTAAAATACAAATACGGTAGTGTTTATAAAACTTTTAACAAGAGAAACTATTTAATCTCCTTGTCTACAACCAATAAAAAGGAAAAAAAAGAAAAAAATCGAGATAACAGTCAATTCATAAAGTTGAAAGGGAGGTCTTTTGTTCCACTTATACCGTGGTATAAGGAACAGTAGAAAACTACTAGTCTTAACAAACATTAATCATTAAAGACTTTTTCATTAGGTAAGACTTTAAACCGGAGAAACCATAATAAAACTTTTTGTCTAAAACAATAAAAGGGAGAGATAGACCCAAGACTATCTTTACTTTACTATTACGGTTCACCGGTACACGGGTGTCGTCTTACTCGACTTAGGATAGTCTGGATGACCCACCATTCTAGTTCACCGGGTCGTTGTGAGGAAATTTTCTACCTTTATCACGCGATTTCTAATTTGTTACCGTCTTGGTCCTCCAGGTTTGTTCGATTACTCGTGTGTCGAGTTTAGGTGGTCGATACGGGTCGTAGGAAAGGAGTCGGGTCCAGACACTCACACTACAACCGGTTCAGTCCAACCTTTGTCTCCCCTCTATAAGTCGGTGACCAACATACATAAATACTAGGACCTCGAAGTACCTCTTCAAATAGTCTATGAGCGAAGAACAACAACTGGTGATATAAGTGGTGACATTCATAAGGGTTCAACTGAAGACAGGGACAATTGTTGAGAATCCCAGTGACTTACAGTTACATCGTTCATAGTTAGTTCTGGAGTGATTAACAGGACCCGAGGTAGGAGGTTTGTACTGGATTACGGAGGGCTGATCTAATACTGAACGTTGGTGGTGGCGAACCGTTGACCGGAACACAAATGGAGGAACCAATGAGGAAATTGGAGGGTCTATTATATTTCAAGTAAGTGGAGAAAGGACCGGGGTTGGGGACTGAACAGGAGATATGGGACTTCAATGATGTACCCAACCAAAAGTAGTTACCTCATTGACCCAGTATCATAGAAAGTTTCTTACTTTTTTCGGTTCGTAAACTAGTGAACGGTGTCGAACTTATTCACTTTCCATTAGTCTCTCATAGAGAACTTTGAAACAAAGTTCTGAGTCGATGGCTACAATTAAAAAGGGAGTAAAGATACATGGATTTTGTTCGTATCTCTCCCGACGAAGTCATTTTATGAGACGTTTTTATATATTTATAATCTATAAGGTTTATAACATTGTTTTGTGTCGTGAATCTCGATAGACGTCTCGTTTCCCGAGTACGTTCTCCGTCCCTCGGAATGGAAACCTTCATCAACATGTTCTATCTTTTAGTTCCGTTCCCATAAAACCCATAATACGACGACGACGACGATTCAGCGAAGTCAGTACAGGCTGAGACACACTGGGATCTCTGCCGTCGGGTGGTCCGAGGGGGCAGGGACCCTAAGAGGTCCGTTCTTCACCTCACCCAACGGTAAAGGAAGAGGTAACGTACTTTCCCTTTTCACTTTCCCTTCAGTGAGTCAGCACAGGCTGAGGATCGCTGGGATACCTGACGTCGGGTGGTCCGAGGAGGCAGATACCCTAAGCAGTCCGTTCTCATGATGTGTTCGTAAGATAAACCCGTCCTCATCTCCACCGTCTAACCTCATCCTTTACCGTTGGGTGAGGTCATTAGAACGGACCTTTTAAGGCACCTACCTCCTCAGAGTACCCGATGTCAGGTATACCCCAGTGTCTCAGTCTGTGTTGACTCGTGTGTGTGTACGTGTGTGTGTGTACGTGTGTGTGTGTGTGTGTACGTGTGTGTGTGTGTGTGTCTCCACCGTCTATCTTTAGTAAACTTTCAGAATCTAAGATTTTGTTTTTCCGATAATAATAATCTCTGAACTGTCCGTTTTCTTCCTACGGAAGAGTACGGGCTCTTTTGATTTCGACGGACACCGTTTCCTATTTCTTCGAAGTGGTTCTAGGCAGACATAAAGTCTGAAACAACCCTGATTCTATACCCTGGTCCATACCCTCTCTTTGTCGGTGGACCTCCACAAGACTTTGGAAGGGTTCTCTCGAAGGTGATGTCCAGACCTCTTGAGTTCTCACTCTCGGACTTTGTCTCAGTTCACTCTCCAAGTCGTCATCGGTTACTTTCCTTTACACGGGTCAGAGAAGGGTCTTTGCCATCGTAGTCCACCACGGGTCGTCCATCAAGGTTCCGGGGCACTTCTCGGGTTTTCCTGTCAAGTGCGGTCGTAGACGGCGTCGACCTCTCGTCCCGGTAAAGGGTACTTCTTGAAGTTGGGAAATGACAGAAGAAAGCCTCGTGAGTGGGTACACCCGGGTTTAGACTTCCCCTTTTTAAACGAGAGTTCAAACCTCAAACCAATTACAGAACCTATAAGACTGAAGACTCAATTTTGACAAAAACTCGATTTAACCGAAGGGTCCACAGAGTCACCATTTCTTAGACGGACGACTAAACCCAAGATAGGGACCCAACCCTTCTAGGGGACCACCTCCTTTACCGATCGGTGAGGAGATAAGAACGGACCTTTTAAGGTACCTGTCTCCTCGACTCGTTGATGTGAAAGAGGAGGAAACTGTATTTAACTAGTATCCTTCTTATGAAGAATTTTCATTTGTCAGTTTTACACCCCTTTTCTGGATTTTTCTGTAAAAAGGTTTCTTCTGTATGTCTACCTATTGTTCGTGTACTTTTCTACGAGTTGCAGTGAGTATGTTCTTTACTTTTAGTTTTGATGTTACTCTATGGTGGAGGGTGGTCAGTCTTACCCGTAGTAGTTTTTCAGATGTTTGTTATTTAAGATATCTACCACACCTCTTTTCCCTTGTAAGAACGTAACGACCACCCTTACATTTCACTGTATCGGTGATACCTTCTGTCTTACCTCTAAGGAATTTTTCGACCTTATTTTGGTGGTATACTAGGTCGTTAGGGTGAGGATCCACATATGTGATTTCTTAGGTTTTAACTTTTTCTGTGTACATGGGGTTACAAGTAACGTCGTGATAAGTGTTATCGATCTTGTACCTTCGTTGGATCTACAGGTAACTGTCTTCAACACCATGTATATATGTTACCTTATGATGAGTCGGTATTTTCGCTTGTGTAAATTTAGGTAAGATTGTTGTAAGTCTTTTACTTCTAGTACCGTAGACCAGGATAGTGAAGTACCCTTTATCTACCTCTTTGTCACCTTTGTCACAGTCTGAAATAAAACCCCCCCGAGGTTTTAGTGACGTCTACCACTAACGTCGGTACTTTAATTTTCTGCGAGTGAGGAACCTTCTTTTCAAACCTGGTTGGATCTATCGTATAAGTTTTCGTCTCTGTAATGAAACGGCTGATTCCAGGCAGATCAGTTCCGATACTAAAAAGGACACCAGTACATACCTACACTCTCAACCTGACACTTGTTCCGACTCACGGTTTCTTAAATACGAAAACTTGACACCACAACCTCTTCTGAGACCTCTCAGGGAACCTGACGTTCCTCTAGATTGGTCAGGTAAGACTTCCTCTAGTCGGGACCCTAAAGAAACCTCCCTTACTACGATTTCGACTTCGAGGTCATGAAACCGGTGGAGTACGCTTCCCAACTGAGTGACCTCTTCTGAAACTACGAACCTCCCTAACCCCCGTCCTCCTTTTCCCCTGCTGTCTCCTACTCTACCGACCTACCGTAGTGGCTGAGCTACCTACACTCAGACTCATTTGAGGCCCTCAACCACTACCTGTCCGTCCGGACCGCACGACGCTAAGTACCCCAGCGTTTCTCAACCTGTGTTGACTCGCTGACTTGACTTACTCCATCTACTTGAATCTCGGATAATATGTCTCACTCCATTCAGTCTTCCTCTTTATATTTATAATATATGACTATCTATATTTATATACCTTATATTTTTCTACCGTAACTACCTAAATAAAAGTCCAGTCGTTTCCTCTCTACCTGTATCTCTTATCTGAATACCTGTACCCTTCTCCCCTCCTACCTCTTCTATTCTACATACGTCTCTCATTGTACCTTTAAATGTTATGGTATAAATTTTGTCTATCGGTTACCATCAAACGACACACTGAGTCCCTTGAGTCTATCCCCGAGACACTGTCCGACTTCCCATCCTACCCCTCCCTCTCTCCTCCCTCCAAGTCCTCCCTCCCCTGTACCCACAAGGATACCGACTAAGAACAACTACATACTGTCTTTTGGAGTTTTAAGACATTTCGTTAATAGGAAGTTAATTTAATAAATTAATTTTTTCTCATTTGTCTTTTAGGTACCTAGATAACCGTAAACGTAAATCTTCTCTTTTTTGATGGTGATCAAAATAACATTTCTTTCTGTTTTAAAAGTTACTCCGATTCCGTCCTCACGTTTGCGTAAGTGAAAGACTCCTTATCTGAAACAGTTTAAAGGTTTCCCTAGACACTGTTTTTTTTTTTTTATCTAATTCTTAGTCGGAAAAAAAAGAAGTACATCTTATCCCGTTACTCGACTTCATCCGAATACATCTCTCCTGGACTTACAGAGGAGGAGGGTTGGTTTCCGTGACTCTGGTTTTGGGATCTGAAAATTTATAGTTTACATTTGTCTCAAGACATAGATTGTTCTAGTCTAAAACACAGAAAAGTGTAAAGAGAGGATTACTCGTTAGAGTCCCGATGTCTGGTTAAACTTCATGTCTTCCCCCCACCCCCACCCTCCCTTCAGACCGAAAGAGGATTCGTTTCGTGTGTTCCTAGTACACAGAGGTATTACTCTGAGGTCATCAAAGATTCAGTATCGGGGTGAGTGACGGTTGGTGTAGACAGACGTACAAACTACCTGACGTCTGAAGTAAAAAGACCGTAGAGACTAATGGGGACTGTCCGATCTTAGGGGCTCCGGGAGTCCGAGTTCCTCCTTGTCACAGGATTCCCGAACCGGTAGGGATCCACTCGACACACGTCACGGGAACAAGTACCGACCTCTACCTCCCTTCGTTAAATACCTACGTAAAAAGAAACATTCGTCTGTCTTCAAACTCCAGAGACCATTGATAAGACAAGAACCACCGTATTCCTCCCACTCTTCCTATTTTGACTCCATCTTTGGACTGAGGTCTCCACCGGGAACTTGAACAATTGACCTTTTCCTTTCTCTTACGTTCCGTCTTTAATAGTACTGAAAAAAAATTAAATTACTGGAATGTCGTACCAACCAGAGTCGAAGAGGTGAACGAGAAACGTAGTATCACCGACCACATACCAGTCACGGGTCATTTGGGTACAACTTATAGACAGAAGAAAGGATACATATTCACTCGTCATATCTTTTCCACGACTCGACATCTGTTCGCAATTTTATAGTAGGAATTGAAGATCTTTGAGATCGGAGATCCCTACTATCTGTTCAGTTAACTATCTATACTACCGATATTTTATTCTGTGATCAAATACTACTATTTAACGTGGGTCGGTCTGTCCCGATAGTCCCGTCGAAGTAGTCTTCCACCACTGATAACGGGTTTCCTTCTCACCTTCACTCGACCCGGTTTACTTCCTTCTTTCCCAGAGTCCTTTTCTCTTCTCGTACCCAACCCAACGTCGAGTCCTTTCTCGGTCCACAGGAATAATGAATGTCCAGACAAGTCTGAAAGATAAAGAAGTACTAAATCTAACATACAAGGATCCTTTGACAGGTAAAACATGTCTAATAGGTTGAACAACCATACGTTAACGAGTATCATGAGAATATTAGGAAAAATAAAGACATTTTAGTCATCATTATTAAGGAGAAAAAACAGTTCAGTCGGTTTCTAAACAGTTAAAACAATTAAAAAAGTTTCTTGGTCGAAAATCAAAGTAACTAAAAATAAATGATAAAAGGGATAAGAGATAAAATAAATAGAGATTACTTTAGAAATAAAGGAGGGAATAGAATCGAGACCCAAATCAAATCAAATCAAAAGAAAAGAAAGAAGATGAAGGAATTCTACATTTAAATTCAACAATTAAATTCTAATACAAAAGGAAATTATATTCGATAATGTTGATATTTAAAGGGACTCGGGTCCAAAACGACGTCGAATATAAAATTATAGAACACAAAAATAAAAGTAAACAGAGTTCGATAAAAGATTAAAGAGGACACTAAATAAGATAACGGATAACCATTTTATTCTTACAAAAATAAAGGTGTATAAACACCTAAAAAAAATCAAAAAGAAGACAACTAAAGATCAAAATAAAGTAACACTAGTCTTTAATAAATTCAGGAAATTTAAATAACTTTGAACAAGACACCGGATTGTATACCATGTAGGACCTCTTATAAGATGTACGTGAACCCTTTTCATGTATAAAACGTCAAGGATCCACCTTACAAGACATATACAACCATTCCAGGTAAATCAGTTATCATAACGAGTTCAAGAGATGAAGGAATGACTAGAAGGTACATCAACAAGGTAGGTAATAACTTTCATCCTATACCTTCGAAGGATAATAACATCTCGACAGATGAATAGGGAAGTTAGGGGAGTTACAAACTAATTGTAAACTCTTAAAATTACAAATTACGTACTTTCACTTTCACTTCAGTGAGTCAGCACAGGTTGAGAAACGCTGGGGCACCTGACTCCGGGTGGTCCGAGGAGGTAGGTCTGTTCATATGACCTCATACAACGGTAAAGGAAGAGGTTACAAATTACGTATCTACTTTATTAACGATATAGAAGAACCACTTAAATAGGAAAATAGTAATGTATACAGGGAAAATTAAAAAATATTGTAAAAAATGAATCAAATACAACGAACTATAATGATATAGGTTGAAAAGAAAAAAAATCAAAAACGTTTCTTATAGAAAAAGGTGGAAAAAAGAAAGCTCGATATGTACAGGATTGCACTCTGTCGTATATGAATCCAAACGTTTATCTAATTTCTGTTCTGGATTCAGAAAGTTTCTCGAACTACGTAAATGTAAAATCCATTAATGACTATCTCTTCCTGAATGATAGCGATAAAACAATACAAAAGGTAAACAGGACATCGAAAGGACGAGGAGTGAAGGAGGAAATCACGGAAGGAAACAAGACAAGTCGACTAAAAAATATGACTGCGTGAAATCAAGAACATAACGGAAAACACAGATAAGATATCTGTAAAATTATCACTAATGGTACCCTAATATATATTATAGGATTTCAATTACTTTATGATATTTGAGTTTGGTTAAAGTTAGTAAATGTTTTTAAGATGAGGAAATGTCAAGGTGAGTGGGAAGATAATAAATACGGTGTGTAATGTAGTAATATATAATACATAAGTAATTGTATACTAATTATTAATAAAAATATGAAAACGGAAAATTTAAAATACTCTTAAAATTTACTTTAGTACTTGGTTCTAATGTTATTATTACTAAAAATATAAACAAGTACATAAACGGAAATAGTTTTTTGAAATATAAAAGTATAACGAAACTCTATAACAGACAATAGAAGAGTAAGGTTAAACTTCTTAAAAAGTGTCAAGAAAATCTTGTACAGACCACTATTATTTGGGTTGAAAAAGAATTAGATCCTACTGAATTGAAGAAGTAAAAACTTCCTGTCATACCCGAAGGGACGACCGAGTCTACCAAATTTGTTTTTTTTTAACAGACATTACGTCCTCTGTGTCCAAACTAGGGACTCTGTCCTTCTAGGGAACCTCTTACCTTATCGATGGGTCAGGTCATAAGAACGGACCTTTTAGGGTACCTGTCTCCTCGGACCACCCGACGTCAAGTATCCCAGCGGTTCCCAGTCTGTACTGACTCACTGACTCGTTCGTGTAACGATCTATTTCTGGAGAGTCAATTGAAAAAAAAAAAGTTGAGAAATTTATGTAGCAGGGTGAAGGAAGTCGGATGTCCCAAAGACGACTTTATAGTAGATTATTAAAATGACTTCTATGAAACATACACTGTTTAGTGAAAAGAAAATGACGGAAGTAATTAGTGAAAAATAGAAAGACGTAAACTAATGTCATAAGGTACACAAAACTCAGAGAAACCTAAATAGTATGAAAGGTAAGTAATTCAAAGAACATAAATATATAGATACAGTAAGGTTTCTAAAACCTGAAAACCCGGTAGTAAAGAAGTTTATGTGTGAGAAGGGGAAAGAGAGAGGGGAAGAAGAAGACCCTGAGGGTAATACGTACAAAACCGGATGAATTACCAAAGGATATTCAGAGAATCCGAGACAAGTGAAAAGAGTTAAACGGAAAGAAGAACGAGTACTCCGAACTGTTAAAGTTTACTAGTGAGAAATTCAAACGACTGAGAAGACGGACCAACTAAAGACGACAGTCTGGGGAGGTCACTCAAAATTTAAGTCAATGACACAAAGGACGAGGTCTTAATGAAATACAGAGAGAAAAATCTATACGAGTAAAACAAATATGTAAAAAGGGAGTAAATAAAATGAACAGACAGGTACAAGACGAAATCGAGAAATTCGTATTAGTTCTGTTAGTAAAATTTCAGAAATTTCAGTTCTATAAGGTTTCAGAGATAAAGAAATCCCAGTGAAAGATCTCTAAATAATATAAGTAAACTAAACAGGCACAAAGAATAAAGAGACATATGAAAAATTATAAAACCACTTTCCCTCTTTAGTTCTACCACTGTCTTACAAAGACTTGAAGGAGGGTGTCCACGTGGTTGTCGATGTGTCCCTCGTTCAGGGAGTCTCTTTAGGCTTTTTGATCGACTTACTGAGGATGTTTGTTCCGTTGACTCTTTTATGTGTGTAAATTTGTATATCCTTTCCGACTTTGTGTGAGTGTTATTTAGAGACCGTATCACGTTATGTTAGTCCTCCCTTGGAGGTTCAGGAGGGACTCCTAGTTTCACAAGTATATAGACATATCGAATATGTTTCGCCTCTATTAGACACTGGGGGAGGTCATGTCACAGTAATCGTCTTCTTTAGTCTACTTGTAGGTTTTTATTAAATTTACCATTAAATTTTGAAGTGACATCAGAGAACTTGTTACTCTTAAGGTAAGTGTCGTGTGTCCTTTAATAGTATTTATTTAAATAAGATGTCAACCAAGTGGATGTGTGAAAAGGTGTTTGATTGTGCGTGTGTGTGTGTCGTCGTCGTCGATACGGTGTTAAAAGGTAGTTACAGAGTTTCAACAGAGTTTAGTAGAAGATTTTGGGACGGATACTGTAGAAAGGAAACAACAAGGGACGGGGGTGGGGACTGAAGAGTAGATGGAGACTTGGTGGAAGGTCTGGATAAATAAAGAGAGACCCGAGTCCAGGTAGTTAGAAATTTTACCTTGATTGAGTACCAGAAGGATAAAGGGTGTCATAAAGTTCTACTTAGTTCTCTTGTGTACTCTTTTCCGGAACATTTAACCTTTTACGATGTTTTCATTGAATCATATATAATTTAAAGTATCCGAATATTATATATTTCAATAGGTAAGGTTCAAAAGAATATGTATATTCTTTCTTTTCATTTATTATAGGTTTTGAACTTTCTTTACATAATCCTTTTATAACAGATATTTGTATACTTCTGGGAGACCTATGACGGTCCGGGGACTGAATCCCGGTACACAACTAAATAAGTTCGGACTCTCTAGATGGTATCATGGAGACCTATCACATTAGATCCCTTCGTCGCACATAAAGGTTTTGGGGAGTCCATAAAATTAGTCTCTAAACCGAGTGTCTGGTCTTCTCTTCAACAGAAAAGAGACCAAAGTGACTTACTCACTTTGTGACTTTAATCCGTTAGACGGAGTTTCCCTTGGGTGACAAGGGAAGATCATCTGTACCGTAGATATAAAAAGATTTATATAGGTTTAAGTAGATTTTGGAACGTCTCGAACCTCCATTAACATTACTAAGGATCAAATGACTCCTTCTTTGATTCCGAGGTTCTCGATCTTATTAAAAGGGTTCCTGTATTCCCATCATTTATCATCTTGTCCTTAAACTTGGGTCCAGATAGACCAATGTTTCTTGTACCAGAACTGAAGATAGAGGATGTATCGTCCCTCTTACTTACCAGGAGAAAAGTGACGACGGGAAACACGGAGACTGGATCCTTCGGAGTAATAAGACTCCTTCCGTAATATCGTGTTGCCTTTCTCCGGACCCAGACTCGAAACAGTTACTGATGTTCATAGAAATTCTAATATCCGGACAGTACATCGGAGGACCCAGGAGTCGAGGGAGTGAACATTTTACCTATATCCAACTCGTATAATTTGGTACATACCATTCGAATTCCTATATTGTTCAAACCTCACAATTTAATAACTTGTCCAAATCTATTTTACAAAAATTGTAGACTTTTATTAATACGATAAAATAAATCTTTACTTTTATTGGATTAAAAAACGAACAATCCATTTATGATTTTCAAGTATACAAATTTTACGTACCCCATAAATGGACAAATCCTTTTATGTGTCTATAGTGCCTGAAGGGACAGGACTTAGGATCTCAAACTCAGGTCAAGGTTGGGAGTGATCGACAACTAAAACCGTTCAATGAAGATTTGTATGACTTTCTACCCCTCCCTCAACTTAACCCACTGAACAAGGTTGTGGACTTAGATTCTTATGTTTTCCTACAGAGACATAACAATCCGTAATCAGTGTACTGGTTGATAATATAGTGTAGACAAATGAAAAGACGTAGTGAGGACTGTCGCGACAAGTCAAATCAAGTCAGCGAGTCAGTACAGGTTGAGAAACTCTGGGGTACTTAGAGTCGTGCGATCCGGAGGGACAGGTAGTGGTTGAGGGCCTCAAATGAGTCTGAGTACAGGTAGCTCAGTCACTACGGTAGGTCGGTAGAGTAGGAGCCAGTAGGGGAGGAGGAGGACAGGGGTTAGGGAGGGTCGTAGTATCAGAAAAGGGGTCACTCAGTTGAGAAGCGTACTCCACCGGTCTCATGACCTCAAAGTCGAAATCGTAGTAAGGAAGGTTTCTTTAGGGTCCCGACTAGAGGAAGTCTTACCTGACCAACCCGGAGGAACGTCAGGTTCCCTGAGAGTTCAGAAGAGGTTGTGGTGTCAAGTTTTCGTAGACAAGAAACCGCGAGTCGGAAGAAGTGTTAGGTTGAGAGTGTAGGTATGTACTGGTGTCCTTTTTGGTGTCGGAACTGATCTGTCTGAAACTGTCACGACATCCATCAGGTTTAGTGATTCACGGAGGATGATCGGAAAAATAACGTAAGAAAGGGAGAAAGTGTGTTCAATACCGTTCGTCAGAGGTTTTACTGGGGACTACTAGGAACGTAGGACTATAACTACGAAAACATGTAAGAGGTAGGTGTAATTTAGTCCCGACCAAACACAGTGACTATAGGATACTACCTTCCCTGTAACAGACTGAAGGCACGACCCACTATTTCCGTAAAGTCGTAGATGGAACCACAGAACTTAGAGAATGTGAGACCGTGTTTCGTAAACGGTACGACACTCCAATGGGTTCGTCTCGCTACCTGTGAGAGTACATTTCCGTGATTCCAGAGGGTGACTGTCTGTCGTTTTGGAACGGTTCGTACTCAACTTACTCAACTCATTGGTCGGTAGGATCAACGGACTATGAGAGAACCGAAATCGTGTTCTTAAGGATGTAGGAACCTTTGAAGAGGTAGAGTACGTTTTGACTTACCTACGGATGAGAGACTCACTCAGTGGAACCTTCTCCTAGGACCTCGAAGACGACTATAGACAGATTTGAAGGACTCGGTCTTGACGGATCGGTTCGGTGCAATTGTGAAGACTGAGAGTTTTTGACATTCTCTACTATCAATAAGAATAAAATATGGATATTCATAACCCCATTAAACAATACTTATTTATTTGATTATTCAGAATAAAGACCTTGTTTCACTTATTATGGTGAATTAAGGTAGTGAACAGTAACACATAACGTGTGAGTGGTTACCCCATCACCCCAATTTGACGTGACATAGGAGACAAATGATCAAGGACACCCACCCCAAAGGACAGTCTCTCCCTCGGAAAAGATTAGACGTGTCTCAGATGTGTCTGACTAACCTCCGGGAATAACTTCCCGTGACGGGAAGTTCGGATAAATGTGGAGGAAAGTGTGATCAGAGGATCGTGTAGAAACGTGTCCTCCCTTTTTGATCGATAAAGTCAAGGGGTTTACTCGATTTATTGACATTCGAGAAAGACGGAGTTCTGGAAGTCAAGTCAAGTCAAGTCAAGTCAAGTCAGCGAGTCAGCACAGGCTGAGAAACGCTGGGGTACTTAGTGTCGTGCGGTCCGGAGGGACAGGTAGTGGTAGAGGGCCTCAAGTGAGTCTGAGTGCAGGTAGTTCAGGTACTACGGTAGGTCGGTAGAGGAGGAGATAACAGGGGAAGAGGAGGACGGGGGTTAGGGAGGGTCGTAGTCTCAGAAAAGGTTACTCAGTTGAGAAGAGTACTCCACAGGTTTCATGACCTCGAAGTCGAAATCGTAGTAAGGAATGTTTCTTTAGGGTCCTGACTAGAGGAAGTCTTACCTGACCAACCCAGAGGAACGTCAGGTTCCCTGAGAGTTCTCAGAAGAGGTTGTGGTGTCAAGTTTTCGTAGTTAAGAAACCGCGAGTCGGAAGAAGTGTCAGGTTGAGAGTGTAGGTATGTACTGGTGTCCTTTTTGGTATCGGAACTGATCTGTCTGGAACCAGTCGTTTCGTTACAGAGACGAAAATTTATATGATAGATCCAACCAGTATTGAAAAGAAGGTTCCTCATCGTGTACCATAAAGAAGGAGTATCTTGTAAAATTAAAGGAGGGGTGTAAGGTTTGAGGGTAGTCGACTAAGGGTGAGTAGAAATTCCAAATACTAGTACGTCAAACGTGGGTGAAAAATGTGACGAAGGACGGTGTGACGAGACACCGGTGACGAGGGGAGGAAATTCGTCACAGTACTAGTCACTACGTGTAGACACAGACCAGTCGCGGAGGAGGGGTTAGTTTACCCGGTTATGGGTTCCTGTTCCACCGGATCGAGACCGAGGTGAAGTGTCCGTCGTGTTCGGACCTGGGACTTTCCAGGTGTTACTTATAAACTCCTTTATTTAAGTCGTTCAGGACCCACCCCTGTATTTTATCTGATCTCGGATACTGTGACCAGAAACTTTCAGTGATTGTGGGTCGAGACACACACACACGGATCGGATAAAAATGTATTTATAACTACACATGTGTACCCTATGATAAAAATATCTTAAAATGTTTAAGACTTTAGACATAGTAAATGTAGAACCTGTATAAGTCTCCTTATACATATGGATTTAAAGCTTCGTTTGTTTTAATACGGGATTTAAATCCTGCACTTAGACTTAGACGTTCACTTACACTCCTTCTTCTTTCACTGTTAAACATTCCCTTACGAATCACGTTCGTACTGAGAATAAGATCTACTTTCTAAAGGTTTGTACATCTGATGTTTCCATTGTCGTCACTTTGACTTTTTAACTCTTGAATCAACTTGTTAAAAAAAAAAAACTCATAACTTCGAATAAATAATTTCCTTTGTAAAAACCAAAAAGTGTCAATTTTCGAATAAGGTAGTAGAAGTTTAGTGTGTCACGAAACGAGACTATGTTAAAAACGACGTAGTCTTAGATATTCTCATCTGTTTTGACTTCTATTGGACGAGGAGTAATTTGTGACGGAAAAGTTGATTATATTTTAACTAAAAATATAAAAATTCTCACATGGAAAATATTAAGTCTAAAGTAAAAGTTAAAAAATACTTATATGAAAGAACAAGTATCACGAACGTGAATTAAATACTCTTACCATATGTAAATTGTATGTATAAAAATATTAAATTGAACTAAAAAATGATACGAATATGTATATACACGATCCACAGTTTATAAGTCAAAGTAAACAAAATTTTAAAATATCATACTTGTAAGAAGGTCTTATGACGATTATGATGATAAAATAATTTGATTTTAGGAATTTATATGTATCAAACCTCATAAAAGTCCCTTAAGTTAATGATTTTGTGTTAGAGAAGATAGGTCCTCAGACACTAAATCGTTTCTATCTTTTAGAGATACTTTCCAGGAGATTGGAATTCGTTTAGAAACTTCCATATTCTCAATTTACCTACTGTGGGGTCCTCCTCCCCTGTCGTCCTCACTTTTGTTCTTTCTTCCGTTTTTTGTTTTTATACTCACGATCACACTCTGTTCCTTCGTCCGTTACCGTCTTAGAGGTCTATAAATACGAATGTCTTCACACCAGTCCGTCGACAGTTTACTGAGTACGAGTGACTGGTGGTAAAAGTAAAAGAAAAAGGAAAAAAAAACGATGATCACCGAAAAGGAAATCGACGATAACCCTTGTCAAAAGATAACACATACACGTACATACATACCCTTAGTATGCGTACACCGAACTCAGAGCGGATTCATCGACTGGGAGTCCGGAGACTAGTACTAAATATGTAACATGTCGTCGGGTCTGTAGGCCTTTATTATAATATCTTTGACGTTTCTGTTTATACCTTTTTTTCTATACGAACCGAGTGTTCGGTTTGACCTAAAGAATTACCCATACCTTTGGTCCAGGGTTAGTTCCCCAGGTCAGAGGTCCGGTCCACTACTCTACGACTGTGCACGAGACAACGTCAGGTTTATTTGGGTCCTCCGATTTGACGGAGCAGAACAGACGAGTCGCAAGAGATTTATTCACGAGAAGGAATAGGTGCGCACGTACTCATGTGTGGGTTGCGTGTAAGATTTTTCTTGAGTCACCGTCGTTCAAACAAAACTAGAACTCAGATTCTATGGTGTCATTTCTCCCCTCCTTTCCTTTGAACATTAGTCAAGTTATGGTTACTAGAAGATTGCGATTACAACCCACGAGAGTTATATAATAGAGTTCACAATAATAAGAATGAGAACGTTCAGAGATAAACATCACGATACTTGACTTCAAACTTAGGATCAGGACAATGATTACTTGACACACCGGGACCTCTCACTCACCACCTTTGCCTTTCGTCGAACGAACCTCCACTTTTAAATTATGTACATTTCTCAACTATGTGAGTACGTGAGAATAACGTCGGGGTCCGAGTACTATCTTAGTGTAATATAAATAAATCCAGATACAGGTTACGATATATCAATATTGGAAAATTGAGGGGACCATGTATTTAGGGGGGTTTGGACAAAGAGTCGGGTACAATTGAAAGTTGAATTTTTGTTTTATTGACAAAGTGACGGTTGGTAGAGAGAGTCGGTTTCCCTCCGTTGTTTACGTCAGAAAATCGGTCTTGTTTCAGTCACGAGTATTCCGTGTTCCGTTTTACCTGACCCTATTCGTTGAACGTCAAAGGTGGTGTCACCGACTTTCCTTTAAACTGGAGTGGTTGTTTCGAATACTAAACCAATAACTATTTGACAAAGTTCTTATTTCGTACTCATAATTTTTAATAAAGGGTCATCACTCGTACACTTACCACACCTCACCTGTTCTCACAATCAATGAGTCAACACAGACTGAGAAACACTGGGGGTTCCTGACACCTGACATTGGGTGGTCCGAGGAAGACAGGTACCTTAAGAGGTCCGTTCTTATGACCTCACCCAACCGTACGGGAAGAGGTCCCCTAGAAGGGTTGGGTTCCTAACTTGGACCCAGAGGACGTAACGTCCGTCTAAGAACTCGGTGGTCCCTTCGGTACACTTACCATAGTTTCATTCTTATTAATGATTTCTGTCACATTAAACGGAATCCTTACTTACGTACTTACAGTACGGACATACGAAACCTAAAGAAGATCTTACTGGTGTCGTATTTGAAGGAGGACGTGTCAAGAACGGAAGGTCACGAAGGAATCTTGGTCCAACTACTGGAGAGGAATCTCCCCGAGTCACTTGGTCAGTTCGTTTCAGACGAGACGTGTTAGTGTAAGGTACATAGTCTTGTATGTCAAAGTTTCCATCAATGCGACATCACTTGAACCAAATGAGAAACACGTGATTCGGGATTGGGCAGATCCTTGTCTGTAACACACATGTGATGTCAGACGGGTAACGAAGTGTACCGTTGACCGAGAATTACTCACGACTTGTTTATAAACGACTCAATTTACAGTCAAAGATTTGATCCAAAGAACATAGTAAATCGTACAAGGACCGTGTCTTGTCCGTGAGTCTTATTTTTTTACTTAAACACTTACTTATTCCCACTTTTTTGTGTACTCGTTCCTCCATTTGTTTTGGTTGTTTGTGGGAAAAGACATCCCTAATAGGATTAAAGTGTCTATTATCGACGGTCTTTTCACTTTCTAAAGAGGTTGTTGGAGCGGTTCGATAATTCACTACTCTAACTCTAAATTCAAGTTCTTACTGACCGACATTTACGGTACGAGAACTGAGTTCTAAAGAAACCGAATCGAGAATTCTGAGGTTTCGTACCTATTACGGTTTACACGAAAGGAAAAAAAAAAAAAAAAAAAGTTTTTGTATATTTAAATTTTCGAGGAATTTATCGGACTATAAATGGGTTGAAGGTCATAGACGGAACCCTTAAAAAGTCGATCTTTCCCTCAATTTTAAGAAAACATCTTACTCAGATAAACCATTATATTTCCACGTTAATTGTCTTACAATGTGGGAAGGACTTCTTTAGACCGACAATAACCCAATTTTTGATACTCCAAGTGGGACACAGGGATTTGTTAACGGGATCCTACAGGAGAGGGGGGTGGTGGGGGGTCCTTATTGACCATGTCGTTAATGACCCCAAGTTCCTATATAGGAATGAGAGAGATCTCAGGTCTCCGTTACCTCGACAAAAGACATTCTTGTGTCTGCCAAGGAAATACGAACAAGATACTGGGTTCGTCTGTCTGATAAGTGTTACAGTTTAGGTAACGGGGAGTGTTACTGGAAACTCACGGTTCCAGTCTTATACGAACAAGGGACACTTTCGTATATAATACCGCCCACGAGGTCATATGTTCCGGAGAGTTCCCAGGACTAAAGTCTCGTACGGAGACGGTAGAAGCCCTGAGTACCAGGAAGTCGTAGTAATTACTAGGGTCTTATCGGTTTTATATTACCCGACGACCCTTCGAATCTGACTCTCCGGTAGACCTTACTCAAACCTCGGTCCTGGGTGGACACTACGTAATCCGGAGTTGAGGTCTTGGCCGAACCACCTCTCCTCGTCGATCCCGACGATTGACTCCTTGGACCCCCTCACATTAACCTCTTCCCACTAAAACCTCGTGTCCCGAACGGTCCTAGAAGTACAGAGGGCTCTCACAAGTCCGTCCGACAGACGGCTTTCCCAAAATTCAAAGGTGTAACACTTTCCTCTTTTACTGATATGTATTTCTACCAAACAGAAAAGGAGTCTGTTGGGTCACTGTCTCGTCTCAACAGAGAGTCTGATATGGTGACCCGGTTTTCTACCACTTCGAACCGCACAACCCTGGATTCCAAACCTCCAGTTTGTCGGATTCAAGATTAGAATCGAGAGTGAGGGAAACGACCCACTAGTGAAAGGGAGTCGAAAGAGTAGACCAAATATTATGGGTGGTAGAATCAGACACACCTGACGATATTGTAATGGTATCTTCTCACCTAAGATTAAGAGTGATAAGACTTCTGACTGTTCAGTTTCGCGTTCCATGACCGTCTAATCCAAGGATCACTCTTGGTCGAAGGATTGAATATCTGTCAACGGAAGAGTGACACAGGAGTGTACCATCTCTTCTCCTCTCCCCCTCTCCTCCACTCTCTTCCTCCTCTCTCTCCTGAAAACAGAGAAGAAACAGAATTCCGATGTGATTAGGGTATTGCCCCCGGAATGGGAGTACTGAAACATTAGTATTAATGGAGGTTTCCAGGGTGGAGGTTTATGGTAGTGATATAATCCACAACCCCGAAGGGTCCACCGAGTCACCACTTCTTAGGTGGACGGTTACGTTCCTCTGAGTCCCCTGTACCCAAGCTAGGGACCCAGTTCTTCTAGGAGACCTCCTCCTTTACCGTTGGGTGAGGTCATAAGAACGAACCTCTTAGGGTACCTGTCTCCTCGGACCACCCGATGTCAGGATCCCCCAACGTTTCTCACCCTGTACGGACTCACTGACTCGTACGTGTGTGTGTAATCCACAATCCCGAAGTTATACACTTAAACCCTCTTCTCTGATAAGTCAGGCGTTGTTAGAGAAACACTCTTAGATGATATTGGGTCTTTAAAATAAATACAACCAAAATTAAAAGACCCGTTGTATTTTCCCTCTATAATTGAAACAATAAAATATTCTTTTTAGTTTACTTTGACTTTGGGTCTCCCCTTCTCATTGGACATGTTTCAGTATTCTTAAACTAGGTCAAGTTATCCGAAGTCACGAGGACAAAAAAGGTAGTACTGTACGATTGAACCAACTTTCTCTCCAATTTAATGTATTGGTTCTAAGAGAGAATAGAACACTTCTTTTTGAGTGACAAAATCTTACTCAACTAAACACAATCGGGGAAGTCCTTTTGTCTAATGGATTTTCCTTTGAGCATAATTTTAAAATCTACGATTATTTATCTTTCCCGGATACGAGTAGACCCGAAGGGTCCACCGTGATCACCATTTCTTAGACGGACCGTTACGTCTTTTGTATTCTCTGCGATCCAGCTAGGGACCCAGTCCTCCTAAGGGACTTCTTCCCGTACCGTTGGGTGATGTCAGAAGAACGGACCTCTTAGGGTACCTGTATCCTCGGGCCACCCGGTGCCAGGTATCCGATCGTGTCAGATTGCGCTAACTTCGTTGAATCGTGCGTGTACGTGCGTATGAGTGGACCGAGTGGAGACTGCCCACTCTTTGACCTACCTGTCTCTTACATGTTTCTGATCTTCCCCGGATGCATTTAAGTATGATGGATCATATCGTCTAAGTCTTAAATTTGGGTCTTAAAAACCTGAGTAAGGGTCGAGAGAAAAGGGGTCATAATATGAACGATTCAATTTTACTGAACAGATAGTCTATTTTCAGTCAAGAATCTAAAAACTCAAGTTGAACTTAAAGACTTAAGTCCAAGGGTTCTCCCCAGTAATAAAAATAATAACAAATTTACGTTTATCCTAGAGTGGTTGTCCAGTCTTATAAGACTCGATAAAACAAAAGGTCCAAATCCCAAAACTGAATTATTAAAGTTTGACCCTAAAAGGGAATGTTCAGATGAATACTTTCTAAAACGTTGTAAAGGGTAGACGGTATCTTCGGTGTTATTATAGGGACTGGCATACTTCTGGTCTTGTGTGTCTAGACGTCTCGCTAGTATTAAACAAAGTTTTAAACCAACCATAAAATTCTTTTATGAAATTCTCGAAGACGGACTTCAACTGTACCCGTCGATATGTTTCTTGAAGATGTATATTAAGACACTTTGCACGGAAAAGTAAATCTTATCGAAAAATTTTTAATTAAAAAGAGTAATTAAGTTTTAAAAGAACACGAATGTATTTCTCATTTTACTATTTACAATTATATATATTAACTGTATTTGGACCGTAACATATTGATAAACGTCAAAAAAGACAGTCACGTTACTTTACAGTATTTATCTTTACTTAATTAAAGTTGTTACCCGTGGAAAAAGTGGTTTAATTATTTTAGGTCATTTTTTTTGAACACTTCAAGTAAGTCTGTTTCGACTTTACGACTATAGTGGTAAAATGTGAGTTTTTCAATTTGTACCTTCTATTTTCATAAAAACACCACCAATACGTTTATTGTTAAAACATCTTGTGTCGTAACACTTTTGTTATAAGAATGGTTTAATTCAGAGAGACCATTACATGTCTATATGAACCTTGACCTACACCATTGTGTATTAAAGGTGAAATAGAGTTAAGTTAGTATAAGATGTTAACTTTACCTTAGATATCAATAGTTTCCAATAACAAAATTGTTTAAATTTTAAAATTTTTAAAATACCGTTCCAATTACAAGTTATTTTATATATACAAGTTATGATGTATATAAGATATATATCTTATTATTTATACCTCTTAATTATTAAGATATACATCTTATATATATATATATAAGATTTATCCTCCTCTGACCCTAAGTAGTGGTGTGTTCGTTCCCTCTTTGACTTATCTAATCAGTAACTCTTGAGTTTGACAGACGTTGTACCTTGAAACTTTTCAAAATTAACGGAAAACGTTACAGAGTTGAGCTCCTTTCTTAGAAAACTACCTCGAGGGTAAAGATTAACCTATTTACACATAAGATAAGATCTTGGTTTACTGTAACTCTTGTAGATGTGAAGACTTTGTATTTAAACCATTTTTATTAGTATTTATCTGTTGGATTAACCAGTCAAAATAGAAGATTTTTATAAAAAGTACATTTCAAAAAGGTTTAACCTTATTTACTATCTTGGGTACTTCTATAAATCCGATACGTGTAAAATTATGTGTGTTTTTATTTTTAATACATAAGTAAATTGTTTTAAAGGAGATTTGAGTGATCTACAAAGTTATGAATATTTGTCAAAGGAGTTATTATAATAGAATTTTTTTAAAAATATATCTTAAATAATTGAGTTTTTATTTTGAATCTCTGATACAGTAGGTTAACATAGTCTTTCGATTTATTATTCTGATGACTTTTTTAATTAAGTCGTCTTTTTGTGGTTATTATATCATAGTGTCTCCCACTATGATATTTCTTTATTTCCCCCACCGTGTTATTTCTTTAACTAACTCCCATACACATTAATAAAATTCAAATAAAAAAGAAAAATTTTAGGGTAAAAATAATACTTTTTAAAGATTGTGTTTGTATTTATTTTCTTATATTACCTGAGGGTAGGTGGGTCGTTATGTATCGAAGTGTTGATAGTTTGTTCCGGCTAGAACATAGGAGGTATGGGGGATGTGTTCATATCAGACAAAATTCAATTGATAAAACCGGTGTTCACATCTAATAAAGGAAAAGGAATATATCAAAAATTAATAAGAAAATTGAAAATGACTTCATAACAACGAAATGTAACAACACAATCAACACATGTCGTTTCACTTAGTCTATATATATATATATGTGTGTGTATATATGGAAGTAAAAACCTAAAGAAAGGACAAATACAGTGGTGTCTCGTAACTCATGTCAGGGATACAAAGAAAGATTACGAGTGTATTTGGTATATTTCTTTTAAAATTAATGATCTCTATAATTAGAATAAAGTCAAAATAAAAAAAAATTTACATTCTTCCTCTTAAGGTCTTTTGGAGGGGAAGACAAAGTAACTGATACGATTTCGGAAACACACTTAGTGTTGTTTGACACCTTTTAAGAATCTCTACCCTCATGGTCTGGGGGAATGGACAGAGGACTCTTTGGACATACGACCAGTTCTTCGTTGTTAATCTTGATCTGTACCTTGTTGACTAACCAAGTTTTGACTCTTTCTCATACTGTTCGGACGTACAACAGTGGGACAAAAAAATCGAATATACGTCTCATGTAGTATACTTTACGATCCGACCTATTTAGTGTTTGACCTTAGTTTTAACGATCTTCTTTGGAGTCTATTACGTCTATTATGGTGAGATTACCGTCTTTCACTTCTACTGGATTTCTCCGAGAACTACTCTCACTTTCTCCTGTCACTTTTTCGACTGAATTTTGAGTTGTGAGTCTTTTGATTCTATTACCGTAGGTCAGGGTGGTGAAGTACCGTTTATGTTCCCCCTTTCACCTCTATCACAGTCTAAAAGAAAAGAACCCGAGGTTTTAGTGACGTCTACTACTGACGTCGGTGCTTTAATTTTCGACGAACGAGGAACCTTCGTTTTGATACTGTTTGGATCTGCCGTATAATTTTACATCTCTCTACTGAAACGACTGTTTCCAGGTATATCAATTTCGATGCCAAAAAGTACATCAGTGTATACCTACACTCTTAACTTGGTGTCTCTTCCGACTTGTGATTTCTTAACTACTAGAGTTTAACACGACCTCTTCTGAGAACTCTCAAGGAACCTGACGTTCCTCTAGTTTTGTCGGTTAGGTTTACCTTTAGTTGTGACTTATAAGTGACCTTCTGACTACGACTTCGACTATACGGTTGTGAAGCCGGTGGGATACGTTTGTCGGTTGAGTAACCTTTTCTGGGACTACGACCCTTTCTAACTTCCGCTTTCCTCTTTCACCACCGTCTCCTACTCCACTAATCTATTGTAGTGACTGAGTTACCTACACTTAAACTCGTTTAAGACCCCCTATCATTTTCTGTCACCTCGGACCGCACGACGTCAGGTACCCCAACTTTTCTCAACCTGTGTTGAATTGCTGACTTGTTGTCGTTCTTAATAAATGTCCGACTGCTTAGACAATCGGTTAGTTCATGAAGTTTTTCATACATTCAAATTAATAAAATTACATGAGCCTCGTAGGCAAATCTATTATTTAATTACAGTGATAGATATTTCTGTCTACTTCCTTAGACCGGGTAAGACACTTTACATCGGAGGGGTTTAAACAGGACACAGGACACTTCTAATTTTTTAATAATATGGATGTTGATACTCAGAGAGAGTTTTTTCCGTAAATATTACTGCCCCTGTTTAGACGTTTAAGACTCTCCGGTCTTTACTGTGGAAGAGTGAATTAAAGAGACCTAATTCACTCGGTCCTGTAGGAACAAATTTAAAGGAAGGGTCCTCTCGAGTGTTTGGGTTCCTTTTAATATGTTTATCCAGAGGACATGGTTGATCTGGACCCCATCCCCAAAAGAAATAGGTCAGTTGTTTTTTAGAGATACGAGTCGGGAGTCAAACCCTATCTCTCTACTCATTAAGTGTCATGGACCCGAGTCAGATATTCTTTCTCATTTTCACATAAGTTGATTAATATTTTTTATCTTACTCTATTTCGATTGATCTCCGAATACAGTTTCCGTCGTGTTCGTTTTCCTCCGTCGTTAATTAGGACCGACCCTCTAGGCGACACCACTGTAATTTGACCCCGAACATCCCAAAAGTATCACTTCTACCCTGCAAATCCTTTCCGTTTGTACCCAGAAGGGACCACCAGGTCATTAATCCTTAGGTGAACGGTTACGTGTTGTGCTCAACTAGGGACCAGGCCCTTCTAGGGTACACGGTACCTCGTCGATTCGGGACCACCGTGTTGACGACTCAGTCGTGAGATCTTGGACACTCCGCGTTCACGACTTCGGACCAGGCGGATCTCGGGAACGAGACTTCGTTCTTTTCGGTGGGGTTCTCTTCGGACACGTGGAGTTGCTTCTCATCGAGGACGAACGACGTTGTTTCTGGGTCTCTCAGTTTTTTAGTCAATTTAAATTTTTTCTTTTCCGTTTCATATCATTTTCATCTAATATGTCGATCACAGGTGTTTTAATTCACTATCTACCTCTTTACAAAGAAAAGATTCTTGTCCAAACTTGTTGTGTGTACTCTTGGACGTTATTGACCGTCCATACCACAATATACTCGTCAATGAGAGTCCTATAAATTTCCCTCTAGGTCTCGTTCGTATATATGTAGACTGGGAGTGAAGTGTGACGACTTTTCGAGTATTTTTCTAGACCTATTGTTACCTACTTCAATTTGACTCTGACGTCTATGGGGTGTCCGACCGAATTCTGTCGTGTTTTTTGTCATTATAAACCTTCATGCTTAAAAATGAGGGAAATCCCTTATGTGAGGAATGAAAAAGAAAGTGAGGGGTGGAGGTGTATTACACTAGACTAGATAGAAGACTGGGGCCGACCTGTGGATGATCATATGTTACTAGTCTGTCGGGTTATTCTCCGAGGAGGACCCTACTTTTTATTGTTGACAATTTCAAAGTGTAAGTTTTCCTGTATTGAAAAAGAAGTAGATGAAATAAATGAACTTGTACTCTTTTTTACACATTATACTTTTCTCGTATTAAGAGTTTTAAAAATGAATAAGTGATGTAATTACTTTCAAAAATATTGGAAAATATGACATTACAAACTTTTTATCTATTCCGAGATTTAACTTTCCGGAGATTACGGGAAGATTTCTCAGGTCACAAAGGTATAATGGGTGTCATAATTTTAGTTTTTAAATGGTACTTATCGTGATAGGTTAAATAGGGGAAATCCTCCTAGTGAAATTCATCGTTATATTTATTGACTAACCCCTTCTCCATAATATTATTCACAAATTAGTTCTTTGGATAATTTCTCTGTAACATTAATAAGTGGTATTAAATAGAGAATCCCACCACTTCATTGTCCGAGTTTTTGGTAGATATTTCGGTTTATCTTTAGACAGTAGGAACTGACATACGAAAGGTACTGTAAAACTTAGGTTAACAGTGATAGTAGATTAACCGACCACACTCACCTATCATCATTGTTGTATTGGACTAACATACTTTCCCTTTTTCTATAATCGAGACTCTTCTCTCTCTACCACTTAAAACAAACCTGATTTGTTTCAAATTTGGACCACCTGGCTGAGGGTCTAACCTTGATAGATCGTCAACAAATCTATTTACCTAGATTTCGAATTTCCTTATTAGTCTTGTGAAACCGATATAAACACACCCTTCCTCTTTGTAGAGGATTTTAAAAAGATAGTTGACGATTTGAAGTCTCGTAAAACGAGTCTTTAGACCGATCACAGGATCTCTTTTAAACCATCGACTTATCTGTAAAAGAAGTCTTCTTTTCTTTTACATTCACCGGGTTATTTTCTTCAAGGTACGGAACAAGAATGTTTTAAAATAAAGTAATCAATCGACAGGGACTGAAACGTTTTGGGTACACAATCACGTACAGACAAGAAAGAGAATTATTTCCATTAATATCAAATTACGTAAGCCAACCTTATGACGGTTCTTTAACGTCCGTTGCTACACGTTGACATTGACTTTTATGGGTCATGGGTGAACCGGTTTTTGTTGGGATGGTCTCTGGTGGGTAAGTGTGTTCTCTTGAGATATGGTACGTACAAGACTGGGTAGGTAACAGAGTCACTGGATCCGTCTCCTATGTAGTCCCGATGATCTTTGGATCTGGGACAAATCCCTCCATTCTTTCTTTTTTTCTTATACAGGACACTCTAAACTTACGTCCCTATCTTAAACATTTGAGGTTCGAGACGAAACAAGGACCGGTCTAAAATTTTTCACCGGTCGAGGGAATCTGGTTCTAAAGAGGGTGTAGGAGACGGTGACATCCTCATCGGATCGGGGACCATCCTCGACCGGAACCGACTTATTGTAAATTTATTAATTGAGTTCTTTACATTTCCATCAAAATCCATGAACTACATAATCAATTCCAAGAAAACTAACGTTTAGTTGATCGTGACCGAATCCAAATTTCCGAAAAAAAAAAAAAAAAAATTCTTATGACCCTATGGTATACCTTAGGTTCTCTTTAATTATTTCGTCATCTTACCCCATTTTTGGTTCTAAAGAGGTCCCTGGTCGTCCTCAAACATCTGAAAAAGACCTTTGAACAGTTTTCCATACTTGACGGAGGTTTAAAGATCCGAGGTCCGGAACCCATTTTAAGAGTTTCCTCTTTAAAACCGAGTAAAACTGGTCGATGTCGGTTTACCACTATTCTTTTATATTACGGTCATACCAAAGGTCCCGGGATGGGATACCGAGTCCTGGGATTAGATAACGTGTCGTTCCGTCGACCCGTCTGTCAGGTTATTTATCGGTGTTGAGATCCCTTCACCGTAATCAACCTCGTGAGTCACAGTTCCAAATAGACAGTGGAAAGTGATCCAAGAAGAGACTGTTATTTGTGTAACGTCACCATGTTTTGAATAAAAAGTTAATGTGACGAACGACCTAAGTTTATTAGTCACCGAGATAAGGTTCTATACCTAGTCGACGACGAAACGAGATACATCCCCTAGGTCCGACTTCTTCATCCGAGATGGACTCAGTACGATAAGAATTTTCCAACTTACCGTCTTACCGAGAATTTCAAAGACCCCTTATAATATTTATGTATATATGATGTATATTGTGTATTCTTATATACGTATGTATTAAAATACCCGAAGGGTCCACCGTGGTCACCATTTCTTGGACGAACGGTTACGTCCTCCGTACTCAAGTTAGGGACTCAGTCCTTCTAGGGGACCTCCTCCTTTACCGTTGGCTGAGGACATAAGAACGGATACTTTAGTGTACCTGTCTCATCGGACCACTCGATACCAGGTGCCCCAGTGTTTCTCAACCCGTACTGGCTTGGTTGAATCGTAGACACTCACGTATATTAAAATATGTATACACACACACACACACACACACACACACACGGGTGTATGAGATAAGACAAAGAGGTCTCCCGGGATTGATTATGTTAGAGGTTGAAATTAACAATTTAATAGATAAATAGGAAAGTTAAGTCAAAAATTTACATAAAACCCGATAAAATTCCTCGTATATATAGATAATGTAGATGGCACTGTCTAACTACGAAAGTAGTGATACATTAATGAGAGGAACAGAGATCATTATAAATAGAATAACAGATAAAACAGACTGAAATAATTTTAATAAGGTTGAGAATACTGAAGACAAACACAAACAAAAAGGAAAAATTTAAAAAAAGTTGACTAAACACAGAAATTTAGTTTCGAAATTTCTACCTAGAACCAAAGAAATAGGTCAGACTTATACGGAAAACTAACTTATAGATTAGATAAGTGTAGATTATGTAAATAACTATCTAAATATAGACGGTAAACAAAATGTTTACAGAAACACCGAAAACAAGTAAAAAAAGAGGAAATAACTGAACACAATATGTTTATAAAAATCACATGGCAAAATTAAAGAGACTATCGAATTGTTACAAAAACTCTATAAAAATCCCCGAAGAGGTCTCAAAAGTTATAAATAGATAATAAATAGTGTTGGATGAAGTTTAATTACGATTGACATAGGGAGTCTTCTATCGTGTTTGTTACCCTTCCTTTATTTAGATATGACCGTACTTCATCGATTATAAAAGTATATATAATGTTGATGTTCTCGATATTTAGGTTATTGTGATTTAATATAAATTAAGAATACAAAAAATTTTTTTTCACTCTTTACTCTTTTCGTTTTGACAGATAATACCTCGAGAAGTAGGGGAGACACCTAGTGACAGGTAATACCTCGAGAAGTAGGGGAGACACCTAGTGACAGGTAATACCTCGAGAAGTAGGGGAGACACCTAGTGAGAGGTAATACCTCGAGAAGTAGGGGAGACACCTAGTGACAGGTAATACCTCGAGAAGTAGGGGAGACACCTAGTGACGGGTAATACCTCGGGAAGTAGGGGAGACACCTAGTGACGGGTAATACCTCGGGAAGTAGGGGAGACACCTAGTGACGGGTAATACCTCGAGAAGTAGGGGAGACACTTAGTGACAGGTAATACCTCGAGAAGTAGGGGAGACACCTAGTGACAGGTAATACCTCGAGAAGTAGGGGAGACACCTAGTGACAGGTAATACCTCGAGAAGTAGGGGAGACACCTAGTGACAGATAATACCTCGAGAAGTAGGGGAGACACCTAGTGACAGGTAATACCTCGAGAAGTAAGGAAGACACCTAGTTTTGATGGTGTACTACAGTAGATGAAAGTTGGATTTCCTCAAAGAAATCCTAAAGGACGTCCCTTTAATACGACCGTTACTTAAGGGAGTCACAAATAAACCCTTTACAAAAATAAAGTAGGAGTAGAAACTTTTTATAACCCATATTTAATAACTAACTGAAAGAAAAAGAAAGTAGTGAAACCTATACAGTAGAATACGGATAACCTGAAGGAACAACGGTAGTTAACGTAACAACAAAAAGACTTAACAAAAAGAGAAATACGAAAGTTCTGAAAAGAGAAACGAAACCAAAAGTCGTCAAACTGGTACACCATAGATTCATACTGATACAAACATAAAAAGGATAAGACCCAAGTAACGTCAAGAACCCCTAGAAATTCAATTACCAAAAGTAGTTTAAATCCTTCAAACCTGGTAATAATACATGGGTTTATAAACGAAGACAGAAATAAAGATCGAAGAAGGACTCAGAGGTAATATTTACATAACCTTGTGGACTGTAACAGGATGTTAACAGACTGTGATACGAGTAAAAAGAAGTTATAAAAAGAAGAGACAAGTTGAACTTATTAAAGACAAGTATAAATTGACTAAAAAAAGAGACATGAAAGTTACACACGACAACTTATATAGATGATGTAAAAAAGTATAGTTAATAACATGAAACGATCAATCTTAAAGTTAAACTAATAAAAATTTTATAGAAAAGAAAATTATCCAAAGGACAAAGAACTAATTAACATTCTATAAAAGGAAATTAAGTAAATTGTCTCGAATGAAATTCAGAAATTTGTGTAAATGTTACCGACGAAACCTCAAAAATAGACTCTTCAACTTGTAGACCTAATAAAGTGGGTGATAGTAAACAAGACACATCCAAGTCAACTCAAGTCAGTGAGTCAGCATAGACTGAGAAACGTTGGGGTACCTGACGTCGTAAGATGCGAAGGGACAGGTAGTGTTTGAGGATTTCGTACGAGTTTAAGTACAGGTAGTTCAGTCACTACGGTAGGATGGTAGAATAGAAGACAACAGGGGAAGAGGAGGACGGAAGTTAGAAAGGATGGCGTAGTCCCAGAAGAGACTACTCAGTCAAGAAGTGTACTCCACCGGTTTCATAACATGGAAGTTGTAGTCAGGAAGGTTACTTATAAGTCCTGACTAAAGGAAATCCTAACTGATCAAACTACAGGAAAATCAGGTTCCCTGAGAGTTCTCAGAAGAGGTTGTAATGTTAAATTTTAGTAGTTAAGAAATCGTGAGTCGGAGGAAATACCGGGTTAAGAGTGTAGGTATGTGTTGATGACCTTTTTGGTATCGAAACTGATCTGTCTGGACACACCCGACCCCTTACGTACACTTCAAAGTCCGTTAAGAGTTCATATGGAACCGAAAGAAAAAAACGGTACAAGAGAACCCAGAGGAGATACGTGTAAATCAAAAAATCCGTCGTCTTTTTCACGCCTTTTAGAATAGAGTCCGAAATGTAGTGATACAAGAAAGATGTCAGAGAGGTATTTCAAAGACTTACCAGAGAGTAAGTGGGGTCTAACCTTACCGTTGGAACCAGGACGTGTCTACACCCAAAAGGGGTTGGTAAAGGTTAATTCAGACGGTAAAATCGACTGTTTCAGTTTACCAAAACGAAGAGTAAGGACAAACTTAATTAGTGAAGACCGTCATTTCGACGACCAAAACGTCAGTCAGGGTCTGACTGTTTCGATGACAAGAAGGATGGGTAGACCATCTCCCTCCCTCCTTCCTTCCCTCGTCTGAGTCCGTTCTCCTGGTGTCAGTCGAAAAAGTTTTGATTCACGAAGAATAAAAAATAGACGGAAATCTGTTAAGGAACACAAAACTTTACCAACGAAAGTTGTTTAAACTGTTCAAAATATGAACAAACACTTTCCCTTAGTGGTTGAAGATGTCGGTGGAAATAACTTTCAGGAGAGACAAAGGGAACTGAAACTTACGTTCTATCATTGTAGACGGAGTCTAAAGACTCATACTTTAATCCAATGGATACGGTCAGTTTATCATAAGGTACTAATGAGACTGAATAATATCACTCTTACTACGTATTATAAGTATAAGATTTCCTTTCTTAATGTAGAGAAGAACCGTTCAATTGTTATGTAAGTTTCCACCTAAGGTGAAAATTTCACTGTGAATTGTTTCAAACGATACTCTTAAAGGTTATATTTTGTTACGCTTGTAGCTTATGTTCTTAGAAACAAGTCATGGACCTAGTCACCTACATACCGATACTTTTTCAATAATTTCATTTATATTTCCATCAGAAATTTCAAAATCCCTTCGAACTGGTATCTATTAAATTACTTCTCTTTCTGTTAAATTGTTACTTTCATTACTCTTTGTATCGATGTAGATAAAGAGATAAGACGTTTTTAATAGAATAATTTTTAAAGTCGTCCGAATGTTCGACTTGTAGTGTCGTTACTTTACCTTGTTTTATCTTGTTTTACGTTATTAGTTTACTTAAGGGTTTAATACCATAGAAATTACTTTTACAGGTACTACATACTCATCCATTGTAAAAATTTATTTCATAATTTAAAACTTATTGAGTCATTTTAACCCTCAATTACTTATTTTAATAAGTAACTTTTTTATATTTTCGTTACCTAAACAAGTCGTAGTTTTCAAAAGAAAAATACCTTTTGATAGTTGAGTATTTCAATAACATATGTCAAAAAATTTCCACTTTATATTAATTTATTTTTAAGTGACAAAACCGATTTGACAAACTAGTCAAAGTTACTACCCTGGTTTCGATGCTCCGATCACCATCGAAGAGACTTAAGATCCCTCAAGTTTATGTCTTTGTCACTTGTGTGTCCGACAAAGATACACGAAGAGTACGTAAACCCCTAGATTCTGTATTTGATCAAGATAAAGAAGTCGTGAACTAGAGAGTCTTTGTTTTTAATTACGTTTTACTAAACATATTTCACTTGGTTTCCCTTTATAGTGATCAGAATTTTTTAATGTAAGAATCTGAAGTCTAGACCGGAAGATAGATGGAAATACTCTTTTCAAGGAAAGAGAGAAAACTTAAGAGATAAAACCATAAATAGGACATATTAAAAAAACAAGAAAAAGGGGGTGATCTGAACCTTGTTAAATGTTCATCTTTAGTAAGGTAAAATCTTTGTACCTAAAGATTTTGGAAGGGGTCTTGACTTATTCCTTCTCCACAGTATATGTATATATGTATATATATATATACCTCTGTGTGTGTACGTATGTTACCCTATAATGTCTCGGTATTTTTTCTTATTTTATAACGGTAAACGTCGTTATACCTACCTGAACCTCCCATAATACAGTCTTTCTGTTTATGAAGACAGTCTATCTTTCTGTTTATGACACATTATGGTGAATATACACTTTAGATTTTTTATATTGTTTATTAAAAATTGTATTGTTTTTTCGTGTAAGTGTCTATATCTCTTATTTAATTATCAATGGTCACCCTTCTCCCTTTCCCCCAACCCCGTTCTGTCCCCATCTCTTAATTCTCCATGTTTGATAATTCATATTTTATCCGATGTTACTATATGATATGTTGTGTCCTTTATATGGGTTATAAAATATTATTGATTTACCTCATATTGGAAATTTTTGACACTGAGTGACATAACATGTGAACATTGGATATATTATAACATGTAGTTGATATGAAGTTAAATTTTTTTTATTATTGTTAATTCCTGATTGTTTATTTTAGAAAGTAGTCCTTATACGAACCTAATATACCATTATCCTTTGTTTGTTTTCTTCATAATACTCTTACAATTATCGAGTAAGTACAGGGTGAGAAACACTAGGATACCTGACATCAGACGGTCCGAGGAGACAGGTACCCTAAGAGGTCCGTTCTTATGACTTCACCCAACGGTAAGGAAAGAGGTACCTAATACTCTTATATGAGACATTTTGTTTTGACTCTTCCTAAGGGAGTTCATCCCTTTTTTGTCGATTTCTAGTCGAATAATATTTCAAAATTATTATATTTTTTTTCCATTACTTTACTCTCAATCGGTTTTTCTGTCTGTCTCTCTCGACTTATGAGGGGTGTTTTTGGTCTCCATTAATCCAATTTATAAAAATTAAGTTTTCTAATTTGTATTAAAATTTTATAAGTTTTTGTGTGTCTTGAGTTTCTTAGTTTATGTACCATCTGAAACCGTAGTACCTGGTTATGGACTAAAAGGAAGGGAAGAATTAAGGGTCCTTCTCATATAAAGGATCAATATAATATCTACCCACCCTTTTATACTGAACAGAACCAGTTATCAGTCGACACTCTTCGTTACGTACAGTGAGACCCGGTTTCGTGAATGTTCGACTGCGTACTGAAAGGTACTACGCATCCGGAGTCTGACGGTATTGTTTTATGGTATCTGTCCCACTGTGTTTGTTGTCTTTAAACAAAAGAGTGTCAAGATCTCCGACTTGTAGGTTCTAGTTCCACGGCTGAGTAGGTCGAGTGACTCCTCTTGGGGAGGAAAAAACCGAACGTCTGTCGGTAGAAGAACGAGACAGGAGTACACTGTCTCTCTCTCTCTCTAACGTGTGTTCGAGAGACCACAGAGAAGAACATTCCCACGATTACGGTAGTACGTCCGGGATATAAATACTGAAGTAGATTAAGATTAATGAGGGTTTCCGTGGTCGAGGTTTATAATAGTGTAACCCTCAATCTCGAAACCTTATACTTGAACTCCCTAAGTAAGTCAGGTATTGTGTACAAGAGAAGGGGAGGTGTCACTGATTCTCGGGAGTACAAAGTCTACCACGTCTTTGTTTTGTAACATCGAAGTCAGTCGGACCTAAATGCTCCTCAACGTATCTTGTTTCGTAGGGCGATTAAAAAGTCCTGTAACAAAACTCGGTAGTTCTTACACCCCAACAATAATGTCGTCTTATCGTATTAGATTAGGTTCTGTGCTACCTTCCTTTCCGAATACAATTTTTTTTTTTTTTTCAGTCCCTGAGTTTCTTCTTTATACTTCAATATTTGTGTTACGTGTTTTATCTTTTCTATGTTTACTTCTTAATCATTTGATCTTAATTTAGACTGTTTAATGAGATGTACATAGTGTCTCTAACATACCCTCCAGGATCGGTGTCGTTATTTGTTATTTATGTTTTATGGTTCTAACTCCCTTTTTTTATTTTAACATAGTACACGTCTCTACTTTAATAAATGAACTTTTTAAGTTCTCTGTGATGTCTCTTTGATCTCTTCAAGTATCAAAGTCCATTGACATAGTCATTTATTTTAAATCAACAACGATATTTGAACATCTAGATGTTGTTAACTTTTTGGTATTTGTGCTAAATGTTATTGTTGTTTTTATGTTCCGTGAACCCGTATTTAGTAAGTTTTGTATACACTTATAGAGGATTATAGAAATATCTCCTTTAATAATTTGAAATAACTTGTATTTTTATATTTATTCTATACACCTTCTGTACCTCTCCTACACCTCTTTTCCCTTGAGAACGTGTGACAACCACCTTTACATTTAACCATGTCGGTGAAACCACCATGTCACCCTTTGTGATATCTTCGAAGAAATTTTTGATTTTTATTTTGATGGTTGATTTGGTCGTTAAGATCAGGACCCATTCATCAAAATTTTTTTATTTATTTAAACTTTTCTACGTCCGTGGGGATACAAGTATCGTCGTAATAAATATTAGTGTACTTTCGTTGGACAGATAGTTATCTACTTACCTATTTCTTTTAAATATGTGTTTGTGTGTCTGTGTGTGCGGTGTCACCTTATAATGAGTTGGTATTTTTTCTTACTTTAAAACGGTAAACGTCGTCAACAAGAACCTACTATAATACGATTTACTTTATTCGGTCTCTTTCTGTTTATGACATACTATAGTGAATTAACACCTTAGATTTTTTAATCACTTACGTTATTTTACCTTCGTCTGAGTGTCTATGTTTCTTGTTTGATAACCAATGGTCACTCTTCTCCCTTCACCTCCCTGTTGCATCTAGTGATATAACATGTGAACATTTGATATATTATGACATATAGTTGATATGGAGCGATTCTTATCCGATTTTTAATCGAATAAAAAAAGACTTTTATTCCATTTATTTACTTCCACATTTAGTGTAAATATGAACTTTTCTGTTATAATACTGTAAAAAGGATTTCATCATGTTTTTAGGTATATTAAGTTGAAAAATTCAAGATATTAACAAAAATATGTTTATTTCTACAACTATGGTTTTAAAACATTCTTTCTACTTTCCAGTCTTTATCGGTTAGGATACCACCCTATCTCCGTCTAAATGAAATGGTCTGTATTAATAAATTGTTATTGATTTTACACCATACCATAACTACGTCTTTATCTCAGAGTCTGCGACGACGGTCGGTGCGTCTCGTCTGTCGTCCACTCCCGGACCGATTACCGTCACGACGAGACCCTGGGGCGTCAGAGTCCTGGGAACCCACGACGGACCACTTTCGAGGAAGTCGTCTAAGACTTTGTTTTCGTCGACCTACTGACAGATATTGTATATAGATATTCTTCTAAATTTAGTAAATTGGACAAAAAAACATTGTCTTCAGTTTTTTCTCCTTTGACTTTTCCTTCGACCACGGACCCAGGTTATATGTTCGTAGAAGATAGGACTTATGTCACAATAAAAGTTCCGCATTATCACCTAGAGACTTACAACTTCTACATGAATGGTCGAAAATGTTATGTCCTTTACAGATCTAGTTCGGGACTCGGAAACCTCACCCTCGTGACTGAGGTTCTGGGATCTGATGGTCTCTTGATTGGGATCTCCCATAGTATATCATTCTTGAGTGTGTTTCCTTTGGTGACCTTATGTTCTGTACCGTAGTGGATTGGTGGTCATCGTGGGACACGTCCTGCGGACTAGATTTGTTGTTTGTTTTTATGTTCGGGTTAGTAGTCGTCTGCCCTAATAGTGGAGTGAGTCTGAACGGGTAGCCCCTTTTTGTTTGCTTGTTTTTGAGTCGTGTTTAGAGTGGGATATTCCTCGAATATGTTTGGTGACCTGGTTGGAATCCTCCAGTCTTTGGTTTTCCTTCTTTAAGTTAGAACTTCGGACCCTTTTCCTCTGGAGTTTGTGTCATTCAAATTTTTTTTATTACTTTTCCGTCTCTTTATGATGTGTTAGCTTCCTTATTTGATCTTTGTGTCTTCGGGTTTATTTACTTCTCCTTTAACCGGTTGATGGATTTTTTCTTACGTCTTAATACTATCATTTCTAATAGTTTTTGGAACTTTTGTTTTACCTCTTTGATGTTCTTAGTTAATCGTTTCTGGATCTTCTTAATTTCTTATTTATACGTCTCTGTTTGTTATGTTAATGACTTTAATTTTTATGGGACCTTCCTTATTTATCGTCTTATAGACTTTGTCTTCCTTCTTAGTCATTCGACCTTCTATTTGACCACGTTCATTGAAGACTTCTCTTCTTATCTTTCTTTTCTTACTTACTTCTCTTGACTCCTGTCAGAGTCTCTGGAGACCCTGTTATAGGTTGTGTGGTTGTAAGTTTAATATCCCCAGGGTCTTCCTCTTCTTTTTTTCTTTCCCATACTCTTTTAAAAACTTCTCTAATATCAACTTTTAAAGGGGTTGTACCTTTTCCTTTATCAGTTAGTTAAGATTCTCAAGGTATGTCCTATTTGGGTTCCTTTTTGTGTGGTTCTGTGTATGATTAGTTTGATTGTTTCTGATTTGTGTTTTTTCTTATAATTTTCGTCGTTCCCTCTTCGTTGTTCATTGTGTGTTCCCTTTGGGGTATCCGAATTGTTGACTAGATAGTCGGCTTTGAGACGTCCGGTTTTCCCTTACCGTCCTAGATTTCTTGACTTTCCCTTTTTGGATGTTGGTTCTAATGACATGGTTCGTTCCTAGAGTAAGTTTTAACTACCTCTCTATTTTTCGAAAAGTCTGTTCGGTTTTAATTCTATTAAGTCATGGTGGTATGTTCGGAATGGTGTTTACAATTTCCCTGAGTGTATCAGTTCTTTATGTTCTCTTCTTTTTTCTAGATGTTTTAGTTGGGGTTTGTTAATTCTTTTACCGTTATGCTTGTATATATAGTTATTAACGAAATTTACATTTACCTAATTTACGAGCCTGTGTCTGACTTACCTATGTTTTTCTTTTGGGTATATATACGGCAGATGTTCTTTGGGTGAAGTCTGGATTTCTGTGTATATCTGACTTTCACTCTCCTACCTTTTTATATAAGGTACTTTTATCCTTCGTTTTCTTTCGACCTCATCGTTAGAAGTAGTGTGTTTTATCTGAAATTTTATTTCTAATGTTCTCTATTCCTTCCTGGGATGTATTACTAGTTCCCTAGTTAGGTTCTCCTTCTGGATTGTTAACATTTATAGACACGTGGGTTGTATCTTCGTGGAGTTATGGATTCTGTTTGTGATTGTATGTATTTTCCTCTTTAACTATCATTGTGTTATTATCATTCTCTGAAATTGTGGGGTGAGTGTGGTTACCTGTCTAGTAGTTTTGTCTTATAATTATTCCTTAGTGTTCAGAATTTACTATGTAATCTACTCTACCTAGAGTAACTATAGAAGTCCTGTAAGGTAGGTTTACGTCTTCTTATGTTGAAGAAGAGTTCACGTGTACCTTGTAAGAGGTCCTATCTGGTGTAGGACCCAGTGTTTAGTTTGGAGTCATTTAAATTCTTTTAACTTAAGCATAGTTCGTAAAGGAGGTTGGTGTTTCGATACTCTGATCTATAGTTAATGTTCCTTTTTTGATTCTTTGTGTTTGTGTACCTCTAATTTGTTGTGCAAAGATTTATTGGTTGTCGAATGACTTCTTTAGTTTTCCCTTTATTTTTTAAAAGATCTTTTTTTACTGTTACTTTGGTGTTGTTGAGTTTGAGATACCCTACGTCGTTTTCGTCAGGATTATCTCCTCAAATATCGTTGTGTTAGGGTGGAGTTCTTGGTTCTTTTTGTAACTTATCTGATAGATTGAAATGAGGATTTTGATCTTTTTCTTCTTGTCTTTTGGGGTTTTTAATCATCTTCCTTTCTTTAATATTTCTAGGTTCGTCTTTATTTACTTTTTCTTTCTTTGTCATCATTTATAATTATTTTGATTTTCGAATAAGAAACTCTTATATTTGTTTTAACTGTTTGGAAATCGGTCTGGGTAGTTCTTTTTTTCTATTCTTAGTTTAGTTCTTTTAATCTTTACTTTTTCCTCTCAATGTTGTCTGTTACGTCTTTATGTTTCCTAATAATACTTTTTAATATACCGTTATTTTACCTATTGGACCTTCTTTACCTGTCTAAGAATCTTTTCAAGTCAGAAGGTACTGACTTGGTCCTACTTTATCTTTAATCCTTGTTGGGTTAATGTTCGTGACTTTAACTTCGACACTAGTTTTTAGAGGATTCTTTGTTTTCGGGTCCTGGTTTACCGAAGTACCTCTTAAGATAGTTTGAAAATCTCTTCTCGATTACGGATAGGAAAGTTTTAAGAAAGTTTTTTGACGTCCCCTTCCTTGTGAAAGTTTGAGTAAGATACTCCGGTGGTAGTGGGACTGTGGTTTTGATCTGTTTCTGTTGTGTCTTTTTCTTTTGATGTCCGGTTATAGTGACTACTTGTATCTACGTTTTTAGGAATTGTTTTAAAATTGTTTGTCTTAAGTCGTCGTATAGTTTTTCGAGTATGTGGTACTAGTTCAACCCAAATAAGGTCCTTACGTTCCTACGAAGTTATGTACGTTTAGTTAGTTATACTATGTGGTATAATTGTTTAACTTTCTATTTTTGGTATACTAGTAGAGTTATCTACGTCTTTTTCGGAAACTTTTTTAAGTCGTGGGTAAATACTTATTTTGAGAAGGTTTTTACCCGTGTCTTCTTTGGATGAACTTGTATCATTTCCGGTATGTACTATTTTGATGTCATTTGTAATAAGAGTTACCACTTTTTGACTTTCGTAGGGGAGATTCTAGTCCTTATTCTGTCCCACAGGTGAAAATGGTGATAATAAGTTGTATCAAGACCTTCAGGATCGATGTCGTTAGTCTCGTCTTTTTATTTTCCTTAGGTCTAGTCTTTTCTTCATTTCGAAAGTGACAAACGTCTACTGTACTACGACATGTATCTTTTGGAATTTCTATTATAGTCTTTTAATGATCTTGATTAGTCACTTAAATCTTTTCAACGTCCTATGTTTTATTTATGTGTCTTTAGTGAACGTAAAGATGTATGTTAGTTACTTTTTCGTCTTTCTCTTTAATTCCTTAGTTAGGGTAAGTGGTAACGTTGTTTTTCTTAATTTATAGATCCTTATTTGAATGAATTCCTCTGTTTTCTTGATATGTGTCTTTTAATATTCTGTAATTACTTTCTTTAGTTTCTACCGTATTTATCTACCTCTCTATAAGGTACAAGGACCTATCCTTCTTAGTTATAAGACTTTTACTGGTATGATGGTTTACGTTAGATGTCTAAGTTACTCTAAGGATAGTTTAATGGTTACCGTGAAAAGTGTCTTGATCTTGTTTTTTAAAGTGTTGAGTATACCTTTGTGTTTTCTGGGGTTTATCGGTTTCGTTAGAACTCTTTCTTCTTGCCTCGACCTCCTTAGTCCGAAGTAGACTGAATTAGACTTAGACTGAAGTTTCGATGTTAGTAGTTTTGTCATGTGTTTTTGTCTTTATATCTGGTCACCTTGTTATATCTTTCGGGTATTTATTTGGGTACGTGGATACCCATGGAATAAAAACTGTTTCCTCCGTTCTTACCTCGTTTATGTCGGAGAAGTTATTTACCACGACCCTTTTGACCTGTTGATGTACATTTTCTTACTTTAATCTTGTGAAGGATTGTGGTATGTGTTTCTATTTGAGTTTTACCTAATTTCTGGATGTACATTCTGGTCTTTAATATTTTGAGAATCTCCTCTTGTATCCGTCTTATGAGTTACTGTATTTAGTTTCGTTCTAGGAGATATTGGATGGAGGATCTCATTGTCTTTATTTTTGTTTTCATTTGTTTACCCTGGACTAATTTGAATTTCGAAAACTTGTCGTTTCCTTTGGTATTCCACTTTTCTGTTGGGAGTCTTACCCTCTTTTATTATCGTTTACTTTGTTGACTGTTTCCTAATTAAAGGTTTTATATGTTCGTCGAGTAAGTTACGGTCCTTTTGTTTGTTGGATGAGTTTTTCACCATCTTTCTGGATTTGTCTGTAAAGAGGTTTCTTCTGTATGTCAACCGATTGTTTGTGTACTTTTCTACGAGTTGTAACGAGTAATAATCTCTTTACGTTTAGTTTTGGTGTTACTCTATAGTGGAGTGTGGTCAGTCTTACCGGTAGTAGTTTTTCAGATGTTTGTCATTTACAATCTCTCCCACACTTCTTTTCCCTTACGAGGATGAGACAACTACCCTTACACTTAGCTGTGTCGGTGAAACCTTCTGTCATACCTGTAAGGAATTTTTTGATCCTTATTTTACTGGTGGTATACTGGGTCGTTAGGGTGAGGATCCGTATATGGGACTCCTTTAATTTTAACTTTTTCTGTGGACATACGGTAACAAGTAACGTCGTGATAAATGTCGTCGATCTTGTACCTTCGTTGGATCTACAGGTGACTCTCTTCTTACCTATTTCTTCAACACCACGCACATGTGTCACCTTATAATGAGTCAGTATTTTTCCTTGATCAGTCACGACTACTCCACCTTCTTGGGTCTTGGATAATATGTCTCGCTTCACCCAGTCTTTCTCTATTTATAGTATAAGATTACATGTATATGTCTTAGATCTTTTTACAATGACTTCTTAAATAAATGTCCCGTCCTTACCTCTTTGTCTGTATCCCTTATACCCCTCTCCCCTCTTCTCCCACTCTACATACCTTCCTCACTGTACCTTTGAATGTAATGGTTTACATTTTATCTATCGGTTACCCTTAAACAACAAACCGAGTCCTTTGAGTTTACCCCCAGACATAGTTGGATCTCCCCATCCCACCCCTCCCTCTACCCTCACTCAAAGTTTTTCCTCCCCTATACACACATGGATACCGACTAAGCACAACTCCAAACTATCTTTTGTTGTTTTAGGAGATTTCGTTAATAGGAAGTTATTTTTGATTTAATTTTTATTTATTGAACTTATCATTCGGATTCGAAAGTAGTACATTTGTTTTTTCTACGTACAAATTTGTAAATAGAAACTAAATAAAGAATCTATAAATTATATAAGTCGTTAAGTGATTATTTTTTATGTAAAATAATTTCTTTATCTAATTTCTTTTTATCACAAATCTTTATCTAAATGTGTATATACTCTTGGTATTCATACTCTATTAGTAATCTCTTCAACTACTTTGTCCTTCCTAAGTAGGGGTTTACTATGACCCCATTAACCGAGAGATACAACCCCCCTCTTTTCTATTTTTATTTATAAATTTTAAATACTTTAATCTTCTACATTTTGATATTTTCACTTTCGTTTTGAGTTTGAAAATCTTCCATTGTATTTTCATAGAGTACTGAAGTCCCATCCCCTTCTAAATGACTTAGTTTTCCCTTCTTGATGTACGTTTTCTTTCTCTAATTATTCTGTCGTGAATTTTTTTAATTTCGTGTGTAAGTTGTTTTCGGTCGTATGAACTTCACCGTTCTGTTCGAAAGTTCATTCCTCTACCCTAAACAGTTCGTCCACTTCATTGTCCAAAAGTTTACAAACCCTACTACGGTCGAAGTCCCCTCAAGACTAAGGATCCTTCCCGTCCTATCTCGTTTCTCCAAAGTTCAAAAATCTCCCTCTACGTCATTTAAAAAGTCGATGACTTAGACCTAGTACCTATACGGACCCGTAGATAAAAGAGTAAAAACACATAAAACTTATAAAGTATTATTTTCTTTTTAGATGCAGATGGGAACGTGCACCTGTGTGAGAGAACAATTGAAGACGAAGACACTTGTATTCGTACTTTTCTTTGACTTTGAGTTAGGAATTCAGGACCAAGTCTCATCACCCGTCTCAAAGGGTATGTAAGATCATGGACTGTATGTCGTCCACGAGTATTTACGAATAACTTAACTTTATCAAAGACGTTAAGGGTCCTAAGGGACGGAACAGGGAGTCTAACTCCTGAAGGTTGTCAGGGACATGAATGGGTAAGGTGGGTTGTGAGTAGTCTAACCTGATCTTTATAAGTCAATTATAGATCAATCGAGACACTCCCGTTCTTCTCGTAGGAGTCGTCTATCGTGTCAAGGACTATGAATAATTGATTTTATTGTTACTTTCAGGGTAATTAAGAAGTGTTAACCATCGATGGGTCTAGTCGGGTAAGAGTTATGAGGTCTTTGTTTTACACTTAGTCCTAGGGAACGGAGAAAGGAAGATCTCTTAATATGGTCCCGGCGAAGGGGAAGACGGTGAGAGACTTGAGACGGGTTGACTCCTGGTGAAAACGTTTGAACAGGACCCAATGGGAGACTGAAACCACTGGAGCGAAATATGGATTGAGAAGTCGACAACGAGAGTCTCAGTGGACCTTAGAAAAGGTAGGAGGACGAAAACCGGTGGGTCTATCTTAGTGACCCGAACTCCCATTCAAACACGAGTCCAACCAAAACCATAACCCGGTGGACCCAAACCGGTAGACCCAAAACGTTGGACGGATGTTCCTTTGATAGTGTCTCGGGGAACTGACTCGTCCAGGATGTGTGTCCTGTGACTCTTTCGTGATTCTTAGGGACCTAGTTAGGACTTACCGGTCAAAGATCGGGTGTCCCTTTATCAGATCACCGGTCGTTACTGAGACCCCGACGAACTAGACTAAGGGTCCCTGACTGGGGTGAACCTGTCTCTGTCAGAGTACCGTCAGTGTGTCATTGGTCTTCAGTCCCGAATTGTCACTGACGGTCACGATTGGGGGGACACGCTCCGAGAGAGAAAAATGATTACCCATACAAACCAACAGAAAGGTCATCGACTCCAAGTCTGTGAGGGTAGAGGACCATGAATTGTAAGGATGGGTCCGTCGTGATGACGATATATAGTGAATGTGAGGGACGACTGTAAAATATCCCTAAAATTTCGTCGTCCACACACTCTATCTTCGGTAACAGTTAGTAACACAATTTTCACGAGGCGGGAAAGTTTGCGGATTAGTCGTTCAAACTACCTAACGTCGACCAACGTTTGGTCGGTCCCAAACTTCGAAAGTTCCGTTTGTCGTGGTTAAGTGAAACCCTTTCCTCTCCCACCTTCCGAACCCTTTACCCGTTGACTCTTCGGGTCCGGTCCGGTTCCGTGACGCACGCACGCACGAGTTAACACAGGTTAAGAAACGTTGGGGTACTTGACATCGGGTGGTCCGAGATGATAGATACCTTAAAAGGTCCGTTCTTATGACCTCACCCAACGAGAAAGAAAGATGTTCCCTAGATGGGTTGGGTTCCTAGGTTTGACACAGATGATAACCTGAGGCGTAGTAGTATTTTTATCACCTTCACAAATAGGTGGTTTTCCTTCAGTCGTACACGTACCAGAAAGAGGTATGACAACGAGAAACGTACCCCACACACACACACACACACACACACACACACACACACACACACAACGGTAAAGGAAGAGGTATTCGTGACTGTCTACAGGATAAATCTATTGGACTTCCTCATGGGAGAGTCCCAGACCAGAGAAAGTTCTCCTCATAATTTACCCTCTGTCCATTGACTGGGTGAAGTAGACTCCCAGATCTATCCGACACTCTAACGGAGAATTAACACACAACTGACTCGAGTAAGTGGAATATAGTCTTTTGGGGAAGGGAAATGACATTTCTAAACCCCCTATAAGGGTATTCGTTACGGACCCCCTTATTCAGGAACCGAGAAGTCGTTGACATCATTGGGTGTATTGTGAGTTCGGAGGTTCCACCGAGTCACCATTTCTTAGACGGACGGTTACGTCCTCAGTGTCCTCTACGTCCGAGTTAGGGACCCAATCCTTCTGGGGGACCTCTTCCTTTACCGTTGGGTGACGTCATAAGAACGGACTTATTTGGGTACCTGTTTCCTCTTACCACCCGATGTCATGTACCTCAGTGTTTCTTAGTCTGTGTTGGCTCGCACGTTGTGAGTGACAACTTGGAGTCACTGATTGTATCAGATAGAAAATATTCACGAGAGGTTCATGTGTTATTTACAGGGAAAGACAAGGTCTTATATCAAGGTTTAAGATGGATAAAGATCTAAGAAGGTAAAATGGCTTAGTCCCATGGTGTGAAATTCAGTTTATTTCCTCTTCACCCTACACACCGAAACCTGGAGACATTGGTAGTGTCCTACAAACGGACGATGAAGTACTCTGGGTGACTTATCACCCCTCAGGAACATTGAGATCAAGACCCAAACGGAGAGTCTATCACCGAGATGTAAGACAGGGAAGAACCTGAAGGACAGAGGAGACAGTTGACGAGGACTGGAGACAGACAGGTGAGTCGTGAAAGACACGTACGAACAACCACTGGACGGATACTTGGGTACAGACTGGAGTTCATGTAGAAACTTGTCCCGAGACCTCTGGAACAAAAACTCAGAAAATAGGGTTGAGTTAATTATCGGAGACCTTCCATTTCAGTATGAAATGGACGTCATTGAGTCATGTTTCATCAAACGGAGTAATTAGAGACGTAATAGTCAGGAGATTGGAGATGACATTGTAAATAGTATACCCTAGGTTACGGTCACTCAATTAACAGATCATACTCTCGTTCAAATGAATAGAAATTCTTTGACGTAAATTTTTATGTCTTTCCCTCACATATGTTTCCTGTTTTCCTTCCCTGTCGGTTCTATGTTTATCGGTACTATAACCCCCTATCTTTCTCCAATTAAGAGTGTGCCACTAGGTTCTCTAGAACGAATCTTGACTACTATAAATATTTCATGATCCTTCTGACCAGTTAGAAGATGATTGTTTTCTCCTCGATTAAGACTTTTCTTTCCATCTTGTATTCGAGACCGTTTCAGTAACTGAAACGGTTACATTCCTACCCCAACTTTCTTCTGTCAAGGTGTCCTTTGTCCTGTTTCTGGAGACCAGAAAAGGGGGTGTGACATAAATTTATGGAGAAAGCGAGGAAGAAGAGACGGTTAACCCACTTTAGATCCCGTTAAAAAAACTGGGATGACGAGTGAGAAAAAGTAGGGCCACTACTTTTATGTGTTGGGGTCCATTACCGGTTTTTGAGGTTTAGAGTACAAACAAATTCGTTGAAAGGAGAACGTCTAAACCCTCCACTCATAGAAAAAAGACAAACCAGAGGATAAAGAGACAAAGAGGGGTCGACCGATCGGGTCCCTCATTCCTCCACACCCATCTCTGAGTCCTCCCTCCTCTCTCTTCTTTTCTACACGGATCTAACTATGATAGCACTAGCAGGTAACCGCGGAAACCCTAACCATTTACAAGTTTTGACCGAAAAAAGAGATTACCAGACGAAAACACTTGGGAAGTCACTAATGGAAACCCTTGTAAACTGATTTGAAGAAAATTATCCTTCATACTCAATGGATAATGGTGTATCTATATGTATTTTATGGGATTTTGAATCGTGGAAGTTTGTTATTTGCTAATAATAAACCAATTATAATAAACCGTGGACCAAGGACCCGAGTCCTTAAGTCCTGGTCGAATCGATCCGTCAAGACCGAGTACCATAAAGTCCTCCGACATCAGTTCGTCAACCGGACCTTTATTCAGTAGGTTTCCGAACCGATTCTGACTTTTGACGAAGGTTTTGTCGAATTAATTGTACCAACAACCGAACTCCGAAGGCAAGGAACGATACTCCTTCAAGGTCATAGGAACATTGTACCGTGCCGCCAGAGAATATTGTGGAAGGAGATGGGGTCGTACTTCAGGGTTCGACCCAATCCGGTGGTCCTTCACGTAGAACGGGGGTTTCACCGGTGAAGAGGAGAGATGGTGATCCTTTTATCGTTTTGGAGAATAGGTATTCTGAGAAGTCTACACCCCGTCTGTGTTCCAGGGTCTCGTGGGTGTAGAGAGTCTACCTGAGAGACGTCGGAGGAGTAATTTGTACCCTACTCCTTCGTAGGTGCCTCCTCCGACTCGTCCCTTTTACGGTGGCGTGGGATTTTGGAAAGAAGAGCCGGGTGACGTATGGAGTTCCCATGTCTTCGTCAACGCCCGTCCTTTCGGGGTCATTTTTAATTCTTTATAAAAATGGTCGAGCCAACTTATCCTTGAGTTTGTTTTAGTCAACGAGATACCCTTTTTTTTCTCTCTCTCTCTCTTACTATATAACAAACGTATGGACTCACATATTTCACGAAGTATGAGTCCCGTCTTTCGTCTTTTGATGAATACTCTTTACACTTGCGTATATCACTGTTTATATAAATTCAGATACGTAATTAGAGTACTTTAACTTACTCTGGAAGTGGTATTTGAATCACAACCAAATAGAGACTAAGTGGACCTCCCTTTACTCCTAGTCTTATTCTTTCCCTGAACGGGTTCATTATGTCAAAAACACGTGGGGTGAACCTCAATTTTGTGTTAGAGAGATGTTTTGAGTAAAAGGGGTAAAACGAGGGAGAGGAGGTAGTGTACTAGTTACTTGGAGAGACCCTGGGTTAAAAGAAAAGGACTGTACGGATAAGTAGATTATGACTAGTGAGTGGTACACGTTCCGAGATATGACTCTCACCCCCGTACATTAATGTGCACTTATAACACTTCAAGGACGGGTGTTTCCTCGAACTTATGTGTCCCATGCATAAGGATTTATGTTTCACAAAAATTCCAATACTTCCTTCCTATCTCAACCCCCACTTTCCTCTATCACCCCTCCACTGTACGAGTTACACTCGTGTCTGACGATACTCAATCGCGGCGTCAGAGGTCTGACCTGAACCTTGGTAAAGCTTTCAAAGAGGAGCAATGTCTTTTCCAGTAGGACCCACACCGTCAGTCGTGTCCGAGACGACCTTTCAATAAAAACTTACACGTAGGACGTCACGTCTCTCTGAATTAGGATAGCACGGTGAAGGTCAATCCCCTCCTGTGGGACTCTTTGAGGAAGCAGATTGATTATAAACTTCAAGAAAACGAGACTAAGGTCAGTGGAAAAAGTCAGAAGAGGAGACGAGAAAGAACTTGAGATTAAAAGTCCGGTTAGGTGTAAATACATTGAGGTACTGTCATAGGAATTACATAGAGAGACGTACGAAAGGAGAAGACGATTTTGGTTGGGCAGGAAAAGGGACCTTCTCTACTACCTCGGATGAACGATCCTAAGGACATAAGTCTCCTCTTTCGTTCCCAACGCCGGTCCCCCTCCCCACCACCCCCTTCACTCCCCCACCTTACCTCTTCCTCCCTCCCCTACATTAGGAATTAAGTTTTATGTCTCCGGACTTAAGTCAGAGGATGGGATTCCGATGGTCCGATGTACTGAAATGTTTGACTTTCTGAAATGGAGAGAGACCTGGAGTCAAAGGAGTAGACACTTTATATTTTTCTTCGAACGAATGGACCGTCCTGTCGATGTTCCGAGTTCTATTAAAAACATTTTACGAAACGTTTAACACTTCGTTAGGAATACGTACACAAACGAATACGTTTGCATTCCCTAACAGTAATCATAAGTCCTAGAAGGATCGACTACACAAAAACGTTCTCAAACCGATCTTAGTACTCATTCTATACAGGGTCGACTCATCGAAGAAGGTGACGTCGAAGTAGGTTATCGGTGTTTCCCCTATTTTATCCAGAAAACACTAATAAAAGTGTATCAACCTTTATAAAGTTTCGTTTCACTCGAGACGAAATAAACGTAATTTAGATCCAGGTAGTCACGGTTTGTTCATGGTATTTGAATACTAAGGTTTCAATTATCGAATTTTCTTTTCTATTTACAGGACATTTAAAAAGAAATTCTAAGTCCTAAACGTTTCTTAAGTATATAGTGACTGTTATGACTACTCAGTGTAAACTTTCCTCTTAACTCCTTCGTTAAGACCAATTTATCCTTCAAGAAGATCCGACTATTACTTCACATTTTGAAAGAGGAACCGACAGTCTTTCTATGTTGAACCTAAATAACTAACTAATGCAGTGACCTAGATACTTGTTTGTGTTTGATCTTTCCTTTTTTTGTATTATTAGGTTTTGAACTTCCTCTCACAAGGATGAATTTTTTATGACTTTTTTCTTCATCCAACCCCTTCTTATCCTACTTAAGTAAAACCTTGTATAATCAAAAGTTGACGGAAACTCTCATACGTGCACATGTGCGAGTCAACACAGACTGAGAGACGCTGGGGTACCTGACATCGGGTGGTCCGAGAGGACAGATGTCCTAAAGGGTTCATTCTTATGGCCTCACCCAACGGTAGGTAAAGGAAGAGGTCCCCTAGAAGGACTGGGTCCCTAGTTTGGGCTCAGAGGACACAGAGGACGTAACGTCCGTCTACGAAATGGCGACTCGGTACTCTCATCCCCACCACCTAGAACCTCTACGTTTCGATTTTGAGTTTTCACCACTCAACTCGACTCTAAACGTTCGTAACCGTTTATCGATAACTTTGACCCTCCTCTGTACCACTCACTTCCCTTACTCGCGTCGTGACTCCCTAGTCGTGTTTCTACTAGTAGGTCGTTTCTTCCGAGGTCTCCCCGTAGGTCTTTACACTATTCTTTAAGTTCAGTTACACCATAATCTCAGTCCCATTTACATTTCGTTCTGTCTCCCAGTCATCAGTCTTCACTCTCTCCGACGACTATTCAGAGGATGTTACTCTTGATAACTTTGACCAAGTGACCTAAATCGTTGTATGTCCACTGAGTTCTTTCTCGGTGAAACCATCTTAATGTCCCGTCTTGGTCAGACCTTGTCCTACTTCTCTCTTACTTTTTACTTCACCTCAGTGTTATCAGTTCAAAAAGTTTAAAGACGTTAATTTCCTTCCTCTCCTTCCACCGTTGTGCACCTCCCCTACACTTGAGGACTCAGAAAACTACTTTAACCGTCTCTAGCCCCGTACGAACTAACAACTGTCTTTGTCGGGTCAACTCTCCATCCTCAATTTCTGAGTCCCCTTTCTCTGTGTGTCAAAGATTTTTCTGTCTTCGTGTAAAATGGTTTCGTGTCTAGTCCCAGTGATAAGGTAGACTACCACCTTCCTTCGATGGACCACTACTACTATGGACTGGGTTGGGTAAATCTCCCACCCACTTACATAGGTCCGTCCTCTTATCTACTTCTTTTCATCTCGAGTGGGTCACGAGCAAAGTCAAAATGGTGACCCCGGAGAGTTTAACGACCTAACTCACCTTCTTTCACGAGAACTCATTGTAAAGTACCTCGACATTAAAAAGATTTGAGTAAAAATATTTATTTTACACCCAAACGAATATGTTCCGAATATAACACACAGAGGTGGGTTCCATATAAAGAGTAGACCCAATAAAGGAAATCTTTTGCACGTCGGTTACTATCACTCAGAGTTGAGGGTTCGCAGACGTTGATAAATATATTACGTTACCCAACGGACTGAGGGATAGTGTAAAGGATACAAAAAGTATTCACTTATTAAAGGAATATTAGTACTACGACGGATTAATCTTAGACAGGTAGAGTCGACTTTCCTTCTTGAACCGGAAAATCCACCAATCCTGACTTGAGTGAACTACTTTCTGTATAAAAAAGTCACCACTCTCAAACCCCCACCCAGACCTAACCTTTCCTCCAAAATTTCTCCGTCTTATAAGACACTCTCCGTGATAGGTGTTCCTTTTTTTATTCGATAATTTCTATAAAAAAGTTTCGATTAACACACATGATTGGTTTTATGTACCCTTCTTTAAATTAAGTGTTTATTCATGTACCTTACTATAAGTTTGAGAGATTATTGAATTCTTTCCGAGTAATTTAACTTCATTATAAAGGTAATAAGGTAATCGTTATTAAAGAAAATTTTATGATCATTGATTTCGATCACTTATATACTATCTTCGTTATGGAAGTTAGTAAGGATCGTAACCCCATTTAATTCCATTAAAAAACCCTTTTACTATCTTGGTATTTTGTTCTATATATTCTTACAAATATATAGAACTAGGTCTTTAAGAGGAAGTCCTTTAAATAGAATTTTTTTTATTCCATTCTTAAAATAGAGTGTATGAGTCCCACTTTATTAAGACTGAAAAATACTACACTACTACTATACTTCAACGAGTCAGCACAGGTTGAGAAATGTTGGGGTACCTGATATCGGATGTTCCGAGGAGGTAGGTACCCTAAAAGGTCCGTTCTCATGACCTCATCCAACGTAAAGGAAGAGGTCCCCTAGAAGGGTTGGGTCCCTAACTTGGGTCCAGAGGGCGTAACGTCCGTCTACGAAATGGCAGACTCGGTGGTCCCTTCGTTCAACCAAAAAATATTGAGTTGAGTTAAAGACTGAGACTTTAGGTAAAGAAACTAATAGGACCTTTCAGATTAGAGTTGATAGTCCCAAAGGACTTATATCCTAACGTAGTCCTAAGGTCTTAGTAAATGTCAAGACTTCGAAGAACTCTAACCCTACATCAACTGGAAACTTTCACTTGGTAGTAGGGTGGAAATTCCACGGAATCTCGACGGAGAGATAACGAAGACGTACTGTACATTCCGTGTCCCTAGTGACTATTTCTCCTCTTCTTAAAACATTTTCCAACACAAACATCGGATCTGGGTTCGGGGGAGGTACGACAAACCTATTCTCCACCCCTGTGTCTTTTTTTAATTCTAGAACTTTATAATGGAACTATATACACGTACTTCTCACGATACTATCTTTCTTTACCACTTCCTTTGTTTTTCAATAGGTTGTTACCCTGTGCTAGTACATTAGTCAGAGGTCTCGTCTGAAATTTTTTAAAAGGACTAAAATTAGGAGTATTATTAGAAACTAACTGATAGTACATACATTAGTAATCTTTATTAAGACTTCTGCTCCGTAGTTGGACCTATTGTAATAGTGATCATTAGAGACCAATATATGTTTATATAAAATATAATAGTGTTTTGGTTTTCAGTAGCCGTTTTTATTTTTATAGAATACGTAAATCCAGCATCCTAAAACACACTTAACGAAAAAATTGATCCTACTACATTACTGTAATTTTTCTTTAGTTTTGTCTCTTTTTTATGAAGAAAAGTCTAAACCTTACTTTTTACTTTTTTAGGAACAGCTAAAACGGAGTTTCCCCTAATAATTCTGGGTCAAGGATCTTAAGTTTCGACAAGGTGGTCGACGGTAACAATTACTCAACACTAATGTTTCTGTTAGAGAAAAAAAAAATTGAAATAAATAAAAAATAATTTCCTATTAACGAAATGTCGTAAAACGATAAAAGACTGTTTAGAGTTGTACTTAGTCGGTATCCATATATACATATGGATACTCTAATGTTTCTGTTAGAGAACTAAATTGAAGGAGACTAGGTGATTACTATTGTAGTGGTTGAGTTACTTGTACTCAAACTCGTTTGAGACCCTCTATCACTTCCTGTCCCTTCGAACCGCACGACATCAGGGACCCCAACGTTTCTCAATCTGTGTTGAATCGATGACTTGTTGTTATCGTTGTTAGGTGACTCTGGAGAAGAGACGAAGAGGTCTAGGACAGGTAGGAAATTTATGACCTCTTCAAGTCCTATTCTTTCTTAATCTTTCTTTATCAGTAACTCTGGAAACTATTCACCACTCGGTGGACCGGGTATACTGTTTCGAAAATAAAGATTTCTTCCCCTTTGTGACCGACTCGTGGAAGACACAAGGTCTGGATCCCCGTCTTTAGAATGGTAGTAGTATAAATTATCTGAAATAACCAAAGTAAAATGAATACACCTTTGACTCCGGGTTTTTCTGATTCACTAAACGGTTTACGGTAAGTGACTAACTTAGTCTTAGGTCTGAATTCGGACGGACTCGGGTCTCAGGGTCAATAAAAGGTACTGTGATACACCGAAGAAGAGTTTCACTGGAGAGTAACCGTTCGGGTAAGACAGACGGACTCCGTTAAAATTTTTGTGTCTTTTTGAAGTAATAGTTGAGTTTAATCATCTTTATAATTTATTACGTAACAAGAATGACCCTTCGTTATCATGGTATCTGGTCGTGAAGAGTTTTGTCTCAGGTTCTTACCAGACACTATCTTCCCAAGGTACCGGTTTATTGTACCCGTCTCTGAGATATGATGACCGGGGAAAACCTCTAAGTATCAGGTGACTTTCAGAGACTCCTATCGATCCCCTTTTTTTTTTTTTGGTGAAGTAAAAATAGAAAAAATCAGGTCACTGCGGTCTTAAAGTATCAGTGCCTTCTGAAAAGTACGGTTATGAGGATGTCGAGGACCAGGTCAACGTATTTGGACAGTCTCTGGTACCTCCACCAGAGGTCCCAATCCGATTTCCTTCGATGAGAGGACCCCTTCCTCCCATAAGAGATTCTGTGATCCTTTCGACACGAGTGACTCTACCAGTGGGATCCTTTTTCGTTACAAGAGGAGTTAGGACTCGTCTTTGTTTTTCCGGAACCGTGTCACTTCCGAGATCCTTTACACTTAGGTGAAACCGTGTAGTTTTCGGGCGTCGGAACCCTTGTAGTCTTCGGTCCGTCGTAGTACGGTACCGTATCTCCACGGGTCGTCACTACTCTCTAGGAGACCACAAAAGGTTCGGTGTACGGAGTCATTCCCGGTAATCTTGTTCTCTCCTTCCGTTACGGACCGGGTCATTTCTGTGTGTTAGTTACGATTTACTTTTCCACTCTTCAAACGAACTTAAACGAACTCAAGGGTGACCTAGTGTCCTTTCTCTATCACCTAAGTCTTCTCGATTTGGTTTGTTGTTAAGTTACTTCCCTAAAAAATATCTACCCGAAGGGACCACCGAGTCTACTATTTATTAGACGGACGTTACGTCCTCTGGGTCCAAGTCAGGGACACAACCTTTCTAGGGGACCTCTTCCCTTCTCAATGGGTGAGGTCATAAGAACGGAACTCTTAAGGTACCTGTCTCCTCAGAACACCCGATATCAGAGTACCACAAAGTTTCTCAATCTGCACTAAATCACTGATTGTGTACAAAAATATGTCTATGTACCTTTCGCAATTTCCTTAGTTGTCTCCCACCTCTCCATAGATCGTAACCGTTGACGTCCTTCGAAACAGGTGGGGACCCAGATTCCCTCTTCCCCTCTTTCGCCATAGTGACTTCGAACCACCCTGGACGTAGGTGTCTTCTCCGAGGCAGACGGTCCTTTACACTCTCCTGTCTTCTCGGTCGGGTTGTTATTCTGTAAACCTACCCGATCGGTCGGACGTCTTCACCTACCACTTTTTCAATCACCTTACACCTATTAATAATAATTGAATGACTGGTGTCTACATCATCATTCAAAAAACAGTGGGTTTATAATAACTGACCTCTACATAGGTATAAGTGAATGTATTGGCTAGCGACCGTTACCCACAATCAAAGACGTTTTTAGGGAACCAGCTATTACAAAATTCTCCAGTGTTAGATAATCCAACCGGTTTTTCAAGTAAGTCCAAAAACACATTCTACTTTGTTTGAAAAACGGGTTGCTTTATATAAGTATCCGACCCCTCTGCATCTGTGTTCTTAATGTCGTTGTTTGAGTCTTAGATTCTTTGAGTCTTAGAATCTTAAAATTTTATATATATCAGTACCAATTGAACCTTTTTTTTATATAACCCCACTTTGACTCCGAGAGGAGAGGTGGAGACACCGGGTGACGTAAAAGGAGACTGAGTAAATGTGTCTCAAACGACTCAATCAACTACACACAACGGCAGAAAAGTCGAAAGGAGTCTACCCTGTGAACTTTTGGTACCACCGTCCAAATAAACGAATTTGTAAAGGACACTTACTCGGGTGGGTCTCGTAGTCCCGAAAACGGAATCCACCTCACGAAGATGGGGTCGATTTCTCTTTATCCGATAGTCTGGGGTGGTGCTCGGGGTTGGGACTAAAGTTCAGTAAGGTCCTTGTGGGTTCCTTGACAACAAGAACCCCGAACCCAGGGGTACAGGAAGAGTTTTTACACGAACCTTTGGTGTCCCCACGGACCTACTACCGGGTCTTACACACCTTACATCCCGTGTCCTAAGACACCTGGTTTTTTACCTACGTATGTCAGTCTACAGAGACTCTTACCCGGGACATATCTCTTTTCTACTTTCTAACTAGTTCTCTTCTACTATCGGTACCGGTTTCGGTGATGGTGGACATCCTGATCTCTCTCTCCCTCCTCTACGACGAAGGTCTCACGGTACTTTCGATCTTACGGTCATTCGGACGAATCACCCTCGAACCTGACATTTATCTTAATAGGTCACTATCGGTCTAACTGACTTCGTTACTTCCGAAACGACCTCTACGATGACTTTCGTCTCTCTCAATCCCCTCTCTATGGAACCACGCAGAAGAGGAAGAGGGGAGGTCAGAGGGAGGTCACAGAGGATATTTGAGTTCGATCAGACTTCGGTCTACCGTTACCCATAATCTTTGGTATAAAGAGATGTTGTATCTTGTCTTACTTTTTTTCCATACCTTACCTATATTCTATTTTGTCCGTTTAAGAATGTGGGATAAGAGATACCTACAAGTGGGTAGTGTCGAGACATGACTAGAGAAGTCATATTAGTTACTGAAACATAACGGTCGATGATACCATTTAAGAATAAAGAATGGAATTTGAGAGTTGTCATAAATTGGGTCGACCGGTTAAAGAAGAATTCAGTAAAAAGTCAACCACAGAGACTGTGTAGTAAACCGAAGACCAAAAAGAGGAGATAGTAAACGATGTTGAAAAACAGGGGAAAAGATCAAGGAGGAGTAAAAAGGTAGTAGACACAACCTCTCGGAATTCTCAGAAAGAAACTAATAAAGGATAAAATACAGATGAAAATACAACATCCACTAGAATAGACCAGGGTACCTGAATTGATGGTGAATAGATCTGTAACAACGACCGCAACACAAAGAAAGTCAACACAGGTTGAGAAACGGTAGGGTACCTTATATCGGGTGTTACGATGAGACAGGTACCTTAAGAGGTCCGTTCTTATAACCTCAACCAAAGGTGAGGGAAGAGGTCCCTTATCAGGACTGGGTCACTAACTTGGGGACAAAGGACGTGACGTCCGTTTAAGAAATGGTAGACTCGGTGGTCGTTTCGGGATAGATCTGTAATCATGGGACTTTATGTATTTAGGTCTAAGTAAGGATAATATAGAATACATAAAGTACATAGGTTTACGGACAACCTCCCTAGGCCACCCTATGGTCACCGATAGAGTTTATGTTACATAGGATTTAAATCTAAAAAAAAAGGAAGGTCTTTAGAAAGGAAAGAGGTAAAAGTTTCGAGTCAAGACACGACTCATCTATGTCTTAAATATATATGACATCACTTATAATACTTATGTAAAAGGTATTAGTAACACTTCTAAAATATTCATAAAGTAAGTTATTTGTGTTCGTCTGTCGGACTCTCCACGGGTTGAGACGAGGACTTACTCCGTGGTTTATTTCTTTTCACTTAGTCTGTACCATGGACTGGAGTTCCGTCTCTGTCTGTGTAGCAAATACGGGAAAACTCGTATTTAACATATATATTAGAATGTCGACGGAAATTCAAGGAACTGGAGTTCATATGACAATGTCAAGAAACTCAACTTGATACCCGATCAAACTAGTTCTCCGTCCTAAACCCCTAGAGAGTACCTTCAGTCTGTGAGTATCATTAACTTAGTGTCCTTCCATCTCTCTGGAGTCGTCGTCACACACACTGAAAAGAGATCTTACGGTACTATTGTTCTAAGTCGAGGACAGAGGACCCGTAATTTTCTTATCTTAGTGTTTCCTCTAGTCGAGACACTCGAGGTCCGAGGAGTAGACATTTTGACTCTTTAATTATTACGTCACGACACACTCCTAATTTCTTGTCTATGTGTGTTTTGTGTCCTGCACTATAGACCGGTGTTATTCTCGTCGACAGTGAGTGACCCACGACTGATAAAATCACAATAATAGTAATAATAAATGACACTGAGTAGAAAATTCACCCGAAGGGTCCATCGAGTTACCATTTCTTAGAAGGACGGTTCGTCTTGTGTACTTAAATTAGGTACCCAGTCCTTCTGGGGAACCTCTTCCTTTATCGTTTCGTGAGGTAATAAGAACGGACTTTTTAAGGTACCTTTCTCCTCGGACCCTCTGATCTCAGGTACCCCAGTGTTTCTCAGCCTGAATCGTTGATTTCTCGTCTTGTCGTAGAAAATTCATCTACTTTTAATCCCCGGTCCCCCTATCGTTAAATTATAGTGGGATATTCAATCTTGGTCTGTACCTTGTTGAATGACCAAGGTTCGACCCTTTCCTCATTCTGTTTCGACATATAACAGTGGGACGTACAAATTCAATGGACGTCTCATGTAGTACGTTTTACAGTCCGATCTACTTAGTGTAAAACTTTAGTTCTGACAGTCCCCTTTATAGTTGTTGGAGTCTATCCGTCTACTATGGTGAGATTACTGTTCTCACTTCTCCTTGATTGTTTGAAAAACTATTCCCAATTTCTCCTCTACCTCTCTCCAAGCACTGTAACATGTCCTCTCTCCCTAGTTCTGGTAGGGGTACCTTTTCTTTACGTTTTTTCGTTTTACCGACAGACCCCCCCGGAATGTTTATTGACACCTTTCTTCTCTTCGTTTTTCGTTTCCTCTTTTCCTTTCTACATTCGTAGACTTACGTCTCAAGGTTTCTTATCGTTCTTTTTTATTCTTTCGTAAGGAGTCGCTAGTTACGTTTCTTTATCTCCTTTTCTTGTCTTACCCTTTCTGATCTCTAGAGAAGTTCTTTTAATCTCTATGGTTCCCTTGTAAAGTACGTTTCTACCCGAGTTATTTCCTGTCTTTACCATATCTGGATTGTCTTCGTCTTCTATAATTCTTCTCCACCGTTCTTATGTGTCTTGATATGTTTTTTCTAGAAGTACTGGTTCTATTAGTGTTACCACACTAGTGAGTGGATTTCGGTCTGTAGGACCTTACACTTAGTTCACCCGGAATCTTTCGTAGTGATGTTTGTTTCGATCACCTCCATTACCTTAAGGTCAACTCGACAAAGTTTAGTACTTTCTATTACGACACTTTCACGACGTAAGTTATACGGTCGTTTAAACCTTTTGAGTCGTCACCGGTGTCCTGACCTTTTCCAGTCAAAAGTAAGGTTAGGGATTCTTTCTGTTACGGTTTCTTACGAGTTTCATGGTGTGTTAACGTGAGTAGAGTGTGCGATCATTTCATTACGAGTTTTAAGAGGTTCGGTCCGGAGTCGTTATACACTTGACACTTGAAGGTCTACAAGTTCGACCAAAATCTTTTCCGTCTCCTTGGTCTCTAGTTTAACGGTTGTAGGTGACCTAGTACCTTTTTCGTTCTGTCAAGGTCTTTTTGTAGTTAAAGACGAAATAACTGATCCAGTTTCGGAAACTGACACACCTAGTGTTATTTGACACCTTTTAAGACTTTCTCTACCCTTATGGTCTGGTGGACTGGACGGAGAACTCTTTGGATATATGTTCAGTCCTTCGTTGTCAATCTTGACCTGTACTTGTTGTCTGACCAAGGTTTATCCTTTTCCTCATGCAGTTCCGACATATAACAGTGGGACGAATAAATTGAAGATACGTCTCGTATAGCACTCTTTACGACCCGACCTTCTTCGTGTTCGACCTTAGTTCTAACGGCCCTCTTTATAGTCATTGGAGTCTATACGTCTACTGTGGTAGGAATACCGTCTTTTACTTCTTGATTTCTCGGAGAACTACTTTCACTTTCTCCTCTCACTTTTTCAACCGAATTTCGAGTTGTAAGTCTTTTGCTTCTAGTACCGTAGACCAGGGTAGTGAAGTACCCTTTATCTACCCTTTTGTCACCTTTGTCACAGTCTGAAATAGAAAAACCCGAGGTTTTAGTGGTGTCCACCACTAACGTCGGTACTTTAATTTTCTACGAATGAGGAACCTTCCTTTTAATACTGGTTGGATCTGTCGCATAATTTTTTGTCTCTGTAATGAAACGGTTGTTTCTAGATAGATCAGTTCCGATACAAAAAAGGACACCAGTACATACCTACACTCTCAACCTGACACTTCTTCCGACTCGTGGTTTATTAACTACGAAAACTTGACACCACAACCTCTTCTGAGAACTCTCAGGGAACTTGACGTGCCTTTAGGTTGGTCAGGTAAGATATCTAGTCAGGACCCACAAGTAACCTTCCTGACTACGATTTCGACTTTGAGGTCATGAAACCGGTGGAGTACGTTTCTCAACTGAGTAACCCTTTCTGAGACGACGACCCTCCCTAACCCCCGTCCTCCTCTTCCCCTACTGTCTCCTACTCTACGGACCTACCGTACCGGCTGAGTTACCTTTAATCGAACCCACTTGAGGCCCTCAACCACTACCTGTCTAAGAAATAACGATATTTTAGACCCAAAGGACAACGAATAGTTTATTTAAGAATTGAGGAATGGTATCGTATACGTCTGGAAGTACTTTCTTGGAGACCATATAGAGTGGTAATAATAGGTTACTATGAGTTGAAAGTTTTCGTCCGATCCTTTCCGACATAATTTCAACTTCCCTCTTTACTCTCATAAGTATTGCTCCCACCACCCTAATCTTAGAGTTTTGTCCCCAACAACCTGAACCCTCCATGGAGTTTTATTACATTAAAAATGAATAGAGACGGTAGATGTCTATTAAAGGTCTAAAGACAAAACTAACTGTTTTGTCTACGACCATAGGAAGTGTCTCTGATTCTGTGTCTTCCTTGTACTACCCCCTCGAATCCTTCGTGTTTTACTGTTCACGTGAAAGGTTACTCTACCTTCTTTGACAGACGTGTATGTCTCCACACTCTCTGCACTGTGCCCTTCGACGTGTAGTCATCCCGTCGGACAAGATCTTAGTCGAAAAAGTCACCGGTGTCCCGTACCGACCAAGAATAACTCGATGTTCACCTTATTTAAGATCTCTACTTTCCTATTACTTCAGAGCCGGGGACAGACTGGAACCTCACCCTTTGGTCGAAGTTTTGTCGGTAACATACATTGACTCCTTCCAACAAAAATAACGACATTTCTTTGTCAGATGAAGTGAGTTTTCTAAACAAACAAATAGGAAATTAGTACTTCTTACGGAGGTCGACGCCATTGAGAAGTATTGCATACGAAACAAAAAGGAACGGGTACTGAGTCTCGAGTAGGTGATTCCCTCCCTCCACCCAGAAATAAACCGTATCCTTACTTTATATCTGATTTTACTATTGGAATGTAGAGGTTCTATGTATATCATCGGAGCAGTCACCGGTCCACTTCGGTTTTTCAGTCTCAGTAGGTAAAATTACTATTGATGGTAAAATAATATTATCCAAGGTCATCTAGTAGTCGTTAATAAGTTTTTAGACGAAAAGTCTACCTCTATGACTCCAGGTCGGTTCAATTTATTAAACAAATTCCAGTGTGAAGATGATCAGTCTAGACACACTGAGGAAGTCAGACAGGAGTAATATGGGAAGTTTCGTCAATTTTTTAGTTTGTTTTTTCGATCCTCTAACCGAAGCGATTTATTCATCGATACACGTCTCTGTGTGTCTCAATCCTCACGTGTTATTAAACGGTACTCTGGATCCAAACCCACATCCCTGATCCTAACGAATGAGAAGACACACTGAACGTCGGTAAGTGAAGTAGATAAAGAGTGGACTTTGTACTTTTATTAAAAGAAACAGGAGAAACGGACTATTACAACGATACCACAAGTTCGTTCTAGTCAAATCTTTTTTACTCGATGTTTGAAATTTCGAAACATGTGTATAATAAACGAATTAACGAGTCAATACCGACTTAGAAACACTAAGGTACCGGATATCGGATGGTCCGAGGAGACAGGTACCCCTAAGAGGTCCGTTCTCATGACTTCACCCAACGGTACAGGAGGAGGTCCCCTAGAAGGGTTGGGTCCCTTGGTTAGGTCCAGAGTTTGTGACGTCGACCTAAGAAATAGTAGACTCAGTGGTACCTTCGGGTTTCAGATTGGTGGGGTCTACCCTGTACTTGGGTGTTAGGGACCGAATCCTTCGGTCACGGAATAAATAATACGTCTCTATAATTAGTTCTAGTATTAAACACGAATACTACTAATACTAGTAATATTATCGTTTCAGTAGAGGAAAAGGAGACTCGGACTTAATCGTGTAGGTATTTTACAAACTGAAAGTGGTTTATCAAAGATCTAGGGGACTTCGGGATAATCGTTTCTTAGTACTCTTGAAATCTATGTCTTTCGTTTCCTGAACACACATTCTTTATGTTCCTTCTAGGGGAAACGGACTATTTTGACGTTACATTTGACTTTTGAAGGTGGAATTTCCGATTAACAGTTGAATTCTTGGAACTAATTCGGAGTTTCTTGTTATTTTATACACGTAAGAACTTTTAGTTAATCCTTTACGAAACTTCACTTCACTTTCAACGAGTCAACACAGACTGAGAAACACTGGGGTACCTGATATGTCAGGTACTTTAAGAGGTCCGGTCTTATGACCTCACCCATCGGAAAGGGAAGAGGTCCCCTAGGAGGGTTGGGTCCCTAGTTTGGGTCTTAACGTCCGACTAAGAAATCGTCGACTCGGTGTTCCCTTCGGGTTCCTTTACCAAACCCCGGTGGATTTATCCTAGTGTACATACATTCCAGTCAAGTCAAGTCAGTGAGTCAGTACAGACTGAGAAACGCTGGGGTACTTGACGTCGTGTGGTCTCGAGGGACAGTTAGTGGTTAAGGGCCTCAAATGAGTTTGAGTATAGGTAACTTAGTCACTACGGTAGGTTGGTAGAGGAAGAGACGGTAGGGGAAGAGGAGGGTGGAAGCTAGAAAGGGTCATAGTCCCAGAAAAGTTTAATCAGTCGAGAAGCGTAGTCCACCGGTTTCATAACCTCAAACAAAGTTGTAGTCAGGAAGGTTATTTATAAGTCCTGACTAATGGAGATCCTAACTGACCAACCTAGAGGAACGTCAGGTTCCCTGAGAGTCCTCAGAAGAGGTTGTTGTATCAAGTTTTCGTAGTTAAGAAACCGTGAGTCGAAAGAAATATCAAGTTGAGAGTGTAGGTATGTAATGATGACCTTTTTTGTATCGGAACTGATCTACCTGGAAACAACCGTTTCATTGCAGAGACGAAAAATTATACGACAGATCCAACCAGTATTGAAATGAGGGTTCCTCATTCGCAGAAAATTAAAGTACCGACGTTAGTGGTAGACGTCACTAAAACCTCGGGTTTTTTTATTTCAGACTGTGTTAAACGGTAGATAAACAGTACTTCACTACCCTGGTCTACGGTACTAGTATCAAAAGACTCACAACTCAAAATTCGGTTTAAAAAGTGAGAGGAGAAAGTGAAAGTAGTTCTCCGAGAAATCAAGAAGTAAAAGACGGTATTCCCACCACAGTAGACGTATAGACTCCAATAACTATAAAGAGGGCCGTTAGAACTAAGGTCGAACACGAAGAAGGTCGGGTCGTAAAGAGTACTACACGAGACGTATATTCAATTTATTCGTCCCACTGTTATATGTCGGAACTGCATGAGGAAAAGGATAAACCTTGGTCAGACAACCAGGTACAGGTCAAGATTGACAACGAAGGACTGGACGTATGTCCAAAGAGTTCTCCGTCCAGTCCACCAGACCATAAGGGTAGAGAGAGTCTTAAAAGGTACCAAATAACACTAGCTGTGTCAGTTTCCGAAACCGTATCAGTTATTTCGTCTTTATCTACAAAGCGACCTTGACAGAACGAAAAAGTTACTAGGTCCTCTACAACCGTTAAACTAGAGACCAAGAGACGGAAAAGATTTAGATCGTACTTATAGACCTTCAAATGCCAAGGTCGCCGAAGTTACCTTCAGGTGCCGAAGTTGTCAACAACTTCGGACCGAACCTCTTAAAACTCGTAATGAAATGATCGCACACTCTACTCACGTTAACACGTCATCAAACTCGTAGGAAACCGTAAAGAAAAGAATCCCTAACCTTACTTTTGACTGGAAAAGGTCAGGACACCGATGACGACTCAAGAGGTTTAAACGACCGTATAACTCACGTAGTGAAATTGTCATAGGAGAATCCTAAACTTTATCGAGTTGACCTTAAGGTAGTGGAGGTGATCGAAACAAGTATCACTACGAAGGATTCCGGGTGAATCCTTCCAGTACGTACCAGTTGGTACTCGTATTTCGGTATCGATGACTGAACGTACCCCAAGTTCCTCCACCATCCCATCCTGTGAAATAACGGACTCCAGAACAGGGAACTGGAAGTAGGTAATTGTGAAATATAATCCTTGTAAGACTTCTACACACGTAAAATTTATTAAATTGTACAAGAGTAAAGTACTTTTTAGATGGAACTATATAATTATAAAAGGGAGATCAAGGATGTATGGACCAGGAGAAAGAGTCATAAAATGTAACTAAAAGTATAAACTTACATTAGACTGGGACATTTCGTAGAGGACTACGACCCTTTCTAACTCCCGACCTCCTCCTCCCCTGCTGTCTCCTACTCTACTAACCTACCGTAGTAACTGAACTACCTGTACCCAAACCCACCTTAGATCCTGAACCACTACCTGTCCCTCCGGACCGTACGACGTCAAGTACCCCAGTGTTTCTCAACCTGGGCTGACTCGCTGACTTGACTTGACTTGACTTGACTTGACTTTCGCAGGACCGAACCCCTCGTATCTCTCACCTAACTCCGGATCTGGAAATGTGGACGAATGGTACAATCTGGAACTTATTTAGACTAAAACCAGGTCCTAAGTAAAGACACCCTGAAAAGATAATGAGATCCCTGAATAAGAAGGAATTCTTGATAGACGACGAAGATCCTTGAAGGGTCGGAAGTCACTTCTCCCCTATTTAGACTTTGGTAAGGAATCAGGTATGTTCGAGTAGACACGCGTCTCGTTGAGTCTGGTAGAGAAGTGTCCTGTTGGGGAGTCAAAGGTATTCGTGGCTCGTGAGATAATCCACGACGTTCATGACAAACGAGTTTTAAATAGACAATTTAGAATTTGGGTTACACTATCATAAACCTCTACTCCCAGAAACTCTCCACGAATCTAGGATTATCACTTCGGGAGTACTTACCTTAAAGACAATAATATTTTCTCTGGTAGTAAAATGCTCGATAGGGGGAGGAAGACAGTACACTCCTGGGTCACTTCTCTGACGGTAAATACTCGGTCTTATGTCCACAAGTGGTTTGTGGTTGGACGACACAGGACTTGAGCCCGAAGAGTCGGAAGTCTGGTACTCTTTACAGAGATAAAATATTCGACGGGATATATACCCTAAGACAATATCGTTGGACCTGAGTGTTACTGTCATGTCTTGGGTTTTATTCGATTTCTGTGACGAGACTAGTGTTTCAGACCTGAGTCAGAGGACCTAAGTTTAAAAATCGGAATGGTGAAGGGTCTTAGTAGAACTCTCTTTAATGGATTGGTTAGACACGAAGTCTAAGGAACATAGAATTTCCCTGTTATCAATATAAATGGTATAACCTGATGAAAAAAAAAAAAAAAAAAAAAAAAAACGGTGTCGTACTCTCTAGAATCAAGAGGTTGGTTCCTAACTTGGGTACGGGGGACTTCACCTTAAAGTCTCAGGATTGGTGACCTGACGGTCCCTTAATGGGGAACAACCTGAGGCTACTACTAATTTTCTGTATTAAGTAAATTTACTAAATGTAATCCCAGAGGGTTGAAGGGGTGATAATAATATCGTAGAACTTGGTCTATTGAGAAACGATACCCCCAAAGATATATTGTCCCTAGGGGGTGGGGTCCCGGTGACTGGTCAGACGTCGGACAAACCTTGGTCGGATGTATCGTCCTCCGTTCGTCGTCCACTCGTTCACTTCGAAGTAGACGGAGAGGGATAGTGAACATAATGACGGACTTGGTAGGAGTTGGAGGGTGGGGGAGTCAGGTACCTTTTTAACAGAAGGTGTTTTAGTCAGGGATCACGGTTTTTCCAACCCCTGACCACGACATATAACACCCTACAAATCGTCGTAGGGACCGGAGATGGACGACCTACGGTATCGTAGGTCTTATACAGAAGTCTGTAATAGTTTACAGGGGGTCCTAGTTTTGACTAGGGAACTCAACTCCTGGTGACGAAATGTGTTCGTTATTGAACTACTTGTAATATTGATAATAACTTTATAAATAATAACACAAACCTAATAGTTATAGAAGAAGATTTCTACTTCATACCCAAAGAAAGACAAGATACCACGATATCTCTCCTTTCTTGAGACAAAAATTTCGAGCCTCTTTATTTTCTTAAGACCACAGTGTCTAAAGGACCGAGGTCAAAGGGACACACAATTGTCCTTGTTGCGGTGACGAAGACCCCGACCACTTCTAAGTCATTCGTTTGTGTCTAGTGTGTCGGACCATGACTTACTCACAAGTGACTGACAGGGGACTTAGTGTGACATACCTCTCCCCATGATACTCGACTTAGGGACATTCGTAGACCTCCTCCCCGTACCGACCCACCATTCAGTGTCCGTCATGAACAGAGTCGTCTCGTCTCAGTTCCACCCACTCGTGTCGACCCCCACCGGAAAAGACCCCAAGGGATCCCCACTTGGAGATGAGACATCTACTCAGAAAACCGTGGTCCTACTTGAATCGATTCGGGTCGACTCACAGACGGTCCTTGTCTCGTCGGACTCAGAACGGGTGTGTGGACGTTTGGAGAGGACGACCAATTCCTCCTTCATTTAAGTGGAGGTCGGGGAGACGGACCCTCTTTTGACGGGAAACGGACAGAAAGATTTATTGAACGACCCTTCGGGTTCACACATAAACATAGTCTGACTGTGTTCCGTCCCCAAGTTGAGTGTAAAAGATTTTGGAATCTGACACGACTAAAATATATATGACGAAGTGAATTGGTAGTTTCCTCAGTTATAATAATAACCTAAAACATCTACTTCTGTACTTTAGAGTCCCTTCATTTCAGATAAAGGATTCTTTTGTATCGTTCGTTCGTCACTTGGAACCTAAACTTGGGAACAGACAGAGTGAGACACGGGAGAATAGAAAGAATACAGTATGGACTTGTCTCAAATTCCTCTTTTCATTTAGTCCTCCACCAAAAGACCCTATGGATCGACAGGTTCAGGACACTCTTTATAAATAACTCCGAGTTTGTCTACTTCTTCAATAGGCGAGTTTTTCTGGCTCTTTGTCTATGCAGAGACGTGGAAATAATCCTCGTTAAAGTATAGAGACTCTTAAGTTACAGAGTGCATAAGGGAGAGACCGGTCCGTCTGGGTCACAATCTCGATTCTTATGGACTAGACTTTTCGGATTAAGTTTCTGGACGGACGAGAACTTTACAGGTAACTCTTTTATTTTCTCTACCGGGAAAACTATAAAGGAACGTTCCAGAGCTAACACTGTCAACATATAAGGTTCACGATACCCTCGTCGTTAGTCGAGGTAGACCCCTTTAATCTAGGAGGGTAACTCAGTCTACACTGAATCGCTGATTTGTTATTGTGACTTCTGTCGATTGACTTAGAATTTCCTACTGATCCTTATTCATGTTTTACTAAACAAGGATTCGGACCCGGACATACACCAACCTACGTAGTGTTCTAAGTCGGGACCGATTACCCCATCTGTGAACGACCATTAAGTACTGGGAAGTCCTATAATATAGTACCGGGAGGTCCTATAATATAGTTCTGTAATTACTCCTTTGGACTTCGGGTCTCTTTATTGGACCAAACAAGTCCCGGTGACCTTACTCTTGGGGAGATCGTTAAGGGTCTTGTCGTAATGGAAGCAGTAACCGATAAAGAACGAATTAGTGAGAGTGAACCTCGGTGGCGGACAAACAGAGGACGGACCGGGTCTAAGGACCCAGAGTCTGGTGTCCTCTGGATTCTCCCATGCAATCAGTAAACATAATAGGTTGTTCGTGTGAAAAGACCGGTGTTTCCGAAGACCGAAACTTCTACATATTGTACACGAGTAAAGGGACGACCCAAGTCGAAGTAAATTTGAGTTTTTCTACTCTTTACGATGTTTTTTTACATGTCAGGAACTGGAAACTCGAGAAGGTGAACCGGTTACCGGAAACCACTTAAGGAGGGGACACTTAGTTTCATTCCTCTGTTCAACGTAATAAAATTCCTGAAGTCCGAGTTACAGAAAAGGGACAGACCTTACAAATAGGTAAAAGGAGACTTCAGGGTGGTCTAGAAACTCCACGTCCGGTCCATGGTAGAGGAAATCTTCAAAGAGAATGAGGGTAGAAAGGTGGAATGGGTCGGGTATCACGAACGATTGGTGAGACTTAAGGATTGTATGACAAGAATTATCGGTAAGATGTGAGTCGTATAAAAATAAATTTCTACTCCTTTCTTTTATGGTTAGTACAGAACATTGGAAGGGTTGTAATATATGGACTTCAGAAAGAGAATAGGGAAATCCACAGTAGACAAGGTTTGGTTACCGTATAACCGAAGGAAGATGGAACCATACAGTAAAGACAGTAGGAAGTATAACAAGAGTGTCATTATCGGAATCATTCCCGACTTACGAATCGGTACCCGGTCGTTTAATGGTATGATGGATTCGACGGGTAACGTTTGACCTACGATAGACTGGGTGGTTCGGTATTTCAAACCGCATGTCTCGACATGAGGTAGTAGTTTACCTGTACCATATCTACTCTGACTCGAGTGTCTCCGGGACTTCCGTGTTCACTCAGTGTATTTCTTCACCAGGTTTATGGACACCAGGGGTGAGGACGACATAATTGAAGGGAAAGGTTGGAAGACGACCGGAGTACTCTTCGTGGGATGGTAGTCAACTGTGAAAGAGAACCTACTGACATCTTCGGAAGAGGACCTACTGAGATCTTTGGAGACTTGACCAGGGGTTGGAGGTTAGAGAAGATAAAAGATGAGTGACGATGTACAACGGTGGTACTAGAAGTTTTTTTTATTAAGGTGAGACTAGTGTAACAAGAAGAGAAGTCTTTGGACACGGGTATTGACAATGGTCGTTTTAAGAACGAGTGAGAAGTTCCAGAACTTGTGTGCGATGACTAAAGAGATTAGTGAAGGGTCGACAGTCGATCTATCGTGAAGAATTTACAATAGACGTTCCTGAGAATTCCTGTTTACTTTTACTAGTACACGGGGTCACCCAGGATCTCCATGTCGGGTTCCGGTTGAGGAGTTCTCAGAAATTCCTGATTACTGAATGGATTCTTAATACGGTTAAACTGGAAGATCGGGTATAAAGATCTTCACAAGTACAATACATTTTCAATGGATATTCTAAATACTCGACTCTTGATATTTTTTGATTATTTGTTTTAGTTTCTACAAAGTTCCTTTACCTTTCTATCGGGTACGAGAACCTAACTACCTTAGTTATATCAATTTTACCGGTATGATGGGTTTCGTTAGATGGTCAAATTATACGAGAGATAGTTGAATGGGAACTTTAAAAAGTGTCTTGATTTTATTTATCAGGATTTTAACTATACCTTAGTGTTTTCTGGGTCTTAACGGGTTCGTTAGGACCCCTTTTTCTTGCTTTGACTTCCGTGTCAGGAAAGTCTAAAGTCTATTACAAGTCAAGTCAAAGCAAGTCAGCACAGGCTGAGAAACACTGGGGTACTTAGCGTCGTGCGGTCCGGAGGAACAGGTAGTGGTTGTGGGTCTCAAGTGAGTCTGAGTGCAGGTAGCTCAGTCACTACGGTCGGTCGGTAGAATAGGGGACAGCAGGGGAAAGGGAGGACGGGGGTTAGGGAGAGTCGTAGTCTCAGAAAAGGTTACTCAGTTGAGAAGTGTACTCCACCGGTTTCATGACCTCAAAGTCGAAATTGTAGTAAAGAAGGTTTCTTTAGGGTCCCGACTAGAGGAAGTCTTACCTAACCAACCTAGAGGAACGTCAAGTTCCATGAAAGTTCTCAGAAAAGGTTGTGCTGTCAAGTTTTCGTAGTTAAGAAACCGTGAGTCGGAAGAAGTGTCAGGTTGAGAGTGTAGGCATGTACTGGTGTCCTTTTTGGTATCGGAACTGATCTGTCTGGAATTTCGATGTTTTTAATTAGTCTCACCGTAACCGTGTTTTCGTCCGGATACTTAGTTTCCGTGTCTTATCTCTCGGGTCCCTTTTTTGGAGTGTGGATGTCCGTTAACTAGAAACTGTTTACTCCGTTCTTATGTGTTACCTCTTTTCTGTCAGAGAAGTCGTTCACCACGACCCTTTCAAACTGTCGATGTACATTTAGTCACTTCAATCTTGTGAGGGAGTGTGGTATGTTGTTTTATTTAAGTTTTACCGAATTCCTCAGTTTATATTCTGTACTATGGTATTTTGAGGATCTTCTCCTGTATGTGTTATACAAGATACTGTATTTAATATCGTTACAATAGAATCCAATAAGAAGGTTTTGTTATCTTTATTTTCGTTTTTATTTGTTTACCCTGGTTTAGTTTAAATATTCGAAAAAACATGTCGTTTCCTTTGATATTTGTTCTATGTTTTCTGTTGGATGACTTACCCTCTTTTATAAACGTTTATTACGTTTTTTGTTTCCTAAGTAAAGGTGTAATATGTTTATCGAGTATGTTAAGTTGTCGGTCTTTTTACTTACCCGTCTTCTGGATTTGTCTGTAAAGAGGTTTCTTCTGTATGTCCGTGTACTTTTCTACGGGTTGTAGTTATTAGTAATCTCTTTACGGTTATTTTTGATGTTACTACATAGAAGAATAAGACTAGTCTAACTAGTTTTAGTTTTTCAGGTGATTATTATTTACGACCTCTCCAACACTTCTTTTACCTTGGGAGGATGTCACAACCACCCTTATATATAACCACGTCGGTGATACCTTTGTCATACCTCCGAGAAATTCTTTTATTTTAATCTTACTGGTATAAGAAGTCGTTAGGACAAGGACCCTTATATAGACCTTTTCTACTTTCGAGATTGAGTATTTCTATGTACTCGAGGTTACAAGTTATAAATGTTATCGGTTCTGTACCTTCATTGTAATTCTCAGGAAGTTGTCTACTTACCCATTTATTCTACACTTTACCTGTGTGTGTGTGTGTGTGTGTGTTACCTTATAATGAGGTGATATCTTTTCTTGCTTTATTAACCGTCGTTGTACCTACCTGGATCTCTAATAGTATGATTCACTTCGTTCAGTCTGTCTATATAAAATATATAGTGAATATACACGTTTGATTTTTTTTATCATGTTTACTTGAATAAATATTTTTCTCTTTGTTTGATTGTCTGTATCCTTGTGTACTGATTTTTTCCCCTCCACCCCCTCCCTTTTTAACCCTCATACCCTAATTGTGTACGTATGGTAGTATATGTTTTATCCATTGTTTCTGGATGATGTATCGTGTCCTTTAATATGAGTTATAGAATATTATTTAATATTACCTTAGTTTTTTATTATATATACATACCTATATATATGTGTTTAGAGAGAAAACATGTGAACTTTTCCCGACTAAATGAATGTGCAGAGATCATTTAAACTATAAGGTACGCTACGAGACGGAAATAGGACATCTTGAAATATATGTCGTGACTGTACGGTAGTCGGAAAGAAGTACGATCATAAGAGTTTAAACTCTTTTTACCTGGGAGATCGTGAAAAAGACCTGAAGACACTACACCCGTAAAAAGACACGGACTCTTTGTCAGATCTCTTCTTTTGGGGTATGGACCGATTCTCACCCATATGTAGTATTTATCATGTATCATGTGTCATGACCCGTAGACCTCCCGAACACATGAGAGTCATAGTTGACTTCCGATTTAAGGAATCGGACTTTGACTTCAATTCAGGACTGAAGTGTGTTCTTAGAATTATTATTGTCATGATAAATGTATTATGGTCATCGATGTTGGATATGTCATGAACGAGACTGATTTATTAAGAGATTCGAAAAGTAAACATAATTGTGTAAATCAAGAGTCTAGGTGGAGTATGTTACTCAGAATAATTATAAAAGTAAGGTTAATATACTCCTTTTTCGACTTAAACCGAAACTTCGTCCGTCGGGTCGAAGCTACTGGTACTGAATTTGGTGAGACAATACTGTACAGGGTTAATAGAAATTATAATTTATTAACATTATTGTCGTCTTCAATATTATTATCAACGTCGACATTGGTGTCATTGATGTGTGTGTGTGTCAAGGAATCTGTAATTTACTCTATCGTATATTTAGTGGTGCTTTAGGAGGGTCGTCTCTGATCAGGTAATATTCCGGACGGATTTGTTGGGGAGAGATTCGAGGGGGTGGGAAATGATGGGTGTCTTCAGGTTCGTTTCCAGAGGATTCTAGAGACACCAATTTTCAAGTCCCTCTTGTACAACTCTAACCTACCGATACGTTTGTTTAATTCTGTCTAGACACTGATATTCTCAGTATCCGTTATTTTTCCACGTCAAAGTTTTTCCACTTGAGGAGAGTACCCATAAGTTCCTGGGTGAAACCAGACCGAGGAGGATTGGTTAACCATAGGAGTCTGAATTCTACGGGAAGGAGTCTTACTTTAAGTACAAAATCTAGGTCCTTGTCCGAGATAATAACTTTCTTACATTTCCTCGATTACCACCCTTCGGCGTCCTGTACTAAAGTCTATATTGACGACGATGACGATTCAGCGAAGTCAGCATAGGCTGAGACGCTGGGGTATCTGCTGTCGGGTGGTCCGAGGGGACAGGGACCCTAAGAGGTTCCGTTCTTGTGACCTCACCCAACGGTAAAGGAAGAGGTTACGTACTTTCGCTTTTCACTTTCATTTCAGCGAGTCAGCACAGACTGAGAAGCGCTAGGGTACCGAGGAGACAGGTACCCTAAAAGGTCCGTTCTCATGATCTCACCCCACGGTAACGGAAGAGGTTATGTTGATTGGGGTACATTAGGAGTCTATATAGATTCGGGTACATTAGGAGTCTCAGGGTCACTACCTTCATTCTGGTAGTAAAATGTATACTCCTGTGACCACCAGTCTTTCTAAGGTATGGAATGGCTACCGTCATGTCTTTATTTACACGTCACGACCATAAACCTCGGTATATGCAGAGTGGTGTTTCGAATAAATATTGTATGTACGATGCTTCCTGGACACAAAGACTGGTTCCTATCTGGTAACAATATTTTGAGATTTTCTTTTACCGGAGTCTTTGTGACGACGACGACGACGACGACGACGACGATTCAGGCAGTCAGTACAGGCTGAGACACGCTTGGGTATCTGTCGTCGGGTTGTCCGAGGAGACAGGGACCCTAAGAGATCCGCTCTCATGACCTCACCCAACGGTAACGGAAGAGGCAATCTTTGTGATCCTTGAAATTTAAACTTCAGAGAGCGAATCACACTAACGAAAATATCTTGTACCAAAGGATTTTAGACTTCAGCCTTAAGGGAATTTATAGCATGTAATAATCTACTTTACCTATGAAAGGGTGGTCCACACCACTGTTACCGGGTCACACATGAAAGATCCTAGGTCGGTAAACATTTCGACTTTCCTTTCCCGTCCCCTGTCTCCCGTGTGTGTCATTGACCGTTATCCCCCTTTAAGCTCGTCCTCTTTTTGTGGAGACTTCCAAATCGAGTCAGTCAACAAACCTCCTTCTCGTCAATTGACTTACTCCTACCCCTCACCAATACCAACGATAACCCTCTTCCTTGTTCGTTCCTGAAGGTCCAAACCTAAAGTGACAAAAGGGGACGATGACGACGACGATTCAGCGAAGTCAACACAGGTTGAGACACGCTGGGGTATCTGTCGTCGGGTGGTCCAAAGAGGTAGGTACCCTAAAAAGTCCGTTCTCATGATCTCACCCACGGTAACGGAAGAGGCACAAAAGGGGATTTCCAATGGTTTTTACCATAGTCTTTGTTCTGGATTCAGATTATTGTCTTTGTCCTTGTCCGGTTTATAGGTTTGGTCTCTAGTTACGTCCTCGTGCCAATAGTCTTTTCCATTACTGCGTCTCAGGATCCTTTACGGTTTGTTCGTGAGAGTACTAAGACATAGACCCCTATCGAGACATCCTAAAACGGTTTACGACTCTAGTATTTCCCATATTCTCCGTTTCTTGTCGTACATGGTTTTGTATTTCCCACCTAGCCACACCGTAAAGTCCCCTTATCATTTACAAGATAATCCAGACCCCAATCGTCTTCAGTATGAATCCTTTACAAGTAATCCCCTTTTACCATCTCCTTGAACTTACAATTTCTAGGACCTCAAATGACATCCCTTAGTTGTTCACACCCACTACGGTCGACCATCTACTATCTCTTCTTCTGTGTTCGACACACCACCTACGAAATTTTTTTTTTTTATCCTAACAGGTAACTGATGTCGGCTCCCCACTGTGTGCTTTATTATTTCTTTACTAACTTTTATAAATTCAATCTCTAGAACCCCTGAGGGCCACATTAAGGAATAAAGTGTCAACCCTTCTGTTCAGATACTCACCCTGGAGTGCCACTAAGTATTTTTTGACTATTGGTTAAGAGAAAGATCAGGTAATATGAAACGTTAACGTTCCAATTTTCAAGATAATTTTTACGAGGTATAAAACCTTAACAACGAATATTTCATACCCCTTTTTTTCTTTTAGTCTTTTAACACAGGACACTCACTCCGATTTATTATTGAGTTTCAGTTAAAAGACATAATTTTTTGTGTTTCAGGTTCCTGAACTGGCACCCAACAGGAACCGAGAAGAGGGGTTGACGACGTCCAGTCGGAAAACACATAAATTAGGGAACCAGACGTTCGGAAAATTGGACATTTGACGTATTTTGTAACTTTTCAGTCCGTTTATTAACGTTCTCTAAAGGACAAACTGACTGAATCGGACCTTTACTTTAGACTAGGGTTCTCTCTCGATCTGTGATTTAGGTCCCTTTACTTTCTAGTTATATTTCTATTTAGGTCAATTCAATGGTCGGTGGTCGACCGTACAAGGGAAAGGGAATTGTCTCCGGATTTATCTCTTCATTCATTTTACTTGAAGATTATGGATTCAGAGGGTTCCACCGTTTCTAGGTGACGAATGAAGACAGACAGAGTAATGTGTTCCGACGACATTCACTCTGTCTCTGTGAGTAACACATGTACCTCGGGTCTCCTCCTTTGGTAGTGGTGATCCCCTTGGTCTTCGGAGTGGTCCTCTGTCTAAACTTAAGTAGAAACTTTCTAATCTTCCATGAAAAAGTCTGTCTCTTTTCTGTTCTCCTTCCAATAAAGTTGTCTCCTGTGTCAAATACGTGTTTGTACTTTCCCTGATGACTCACCTATCGTTTGTCAAGTCCGACCACTCTTTTACTTCTCTAACTCCCACACCTCTTTTCTCTTTGTAAAGTCCGAATACTCTCCTGTAAGTCCACACTTTCTTGGACTCAGAGTCCCGTCACAGTTCATCAAGGTCCACCCGACTCGGGTTCCGGTGTGTTCGTCCGTACATCTCCGTCTGTTCCGACCTTTCTTCTTACCGGGGTCGGTCCCTCCGACACTCATGGAAATATTTCTTCGACCGAAAATAAAACGTCCATCATTACCCACCCCCTTCGATCCTGTTTGGATCTGTCACACAATTTTTCGTCTCTATGACGAGACGACTGTTTCCGGGTATATCAGTTCCGATACCAGAAAGTTCACCGGTACATTGTAACACTCTCGACCTGGTATGTCCTCCGTCTCTCGGTTTCTTAACTACGGAAGTTTGACATCAGGACCTCTTCTGAGGACTCTCATGGAACCTGTCGTCCCTCTATTTTGGTCAGTCAGAATCCCCTTTAGTTGGGACTTATGAGTAACCTTCTTGACTTCGACTTCGAGGTCATAAAACCAGTGGACTACACTTGTCGACTGAGTAACCTTTTCAGGGGTCCCGACCCTTTCTAACTCTCGTCTCCCTCTTCTCCCACAGTCTCCTACTCTTCCGACCTACCGTAGTAGTAACGTTACCTATACTTGAATCCGGTTGAAGTCCTCTATCACTCCCTGTCCCTCCGGACCGCACGACCTCAGGTACCCCAGCGTTTCTCAACCTGTACTGACCCGTTGACTTGTTATTGTTACCCCACCCCCCACCCCCCTCTTTTCGTGGACTCGTCTTCCCACTGTGGTAATCTCGTATAAAACCCCCTTTACCTAATCTTTTACTCTGACCTTTGTCTCACGAATTGTGTACACGATCCATTCTTTAAGTTTCCTACGGTTGCTCCCGGACTAATCACTAGATTTCGGTCAAGATGGTTCTTGCAAAGGGGTCCGGAACGAGAGGGTGTAGTGATAATTGTACTCAGGACCGATGACCTGTAAATTGTCGTGATGATTGACATCTAAAACGAGAGACGACACTTGTCGAGCTTCCGTTCCTATCCCAGACTTATTGGAGTCATAGGACCGTGGATCGTTTCTCAGTCGGGGTACCTCTCCAGACAACTCACTTACGTCCGACCGTACAGGTTGAGTTACTTACCTTTATCCTACGTCGATATATATGGTGGGTGGAACAAGGGAAAGGGCAGGGGAGGGTGGGAAGTCAAGTCAAGTCAAGTCAAGTTAAGTCAGCGAGTCAGTACAGGTTGAGAAACGTTGGGGTACTTAGCGTCGTGTGGTCCGGAGGGACAGGTAGTGGTTGAAGACCTCAAGTGAGTCTGAGTGCAGGTAGTTCAGGTACTACGGTAGGTCGGTAGAGTTGGACCCAACAGGGGAAGAGGAGGACGGGGGTTAGAGAGGGTCGTAGTCTCAGAAAAGGTTACTCAGTTGAGAAGCGTACTCCACCGGTTTCATGACCTCGAAGCCGAAATCGTAGTAAGGAAGGTTTCTTTAGGGTCCCAACTAGAGGAAGTCTTACCTGACCAACCTGGAGGAACGTCAGGTTCCCTGGGAGTTATCAGAAGAGGTTGTGGTATCAAGTTTGTGTAGTTAAGAAGCCACGAGTCGGAAGAAGTGTCAGGTTGAGAGTGTAGGTATGTATTGACGTCCTTTTTGGTATCGGAACTGATCCGCCTGGAATCAGTCGTTTCATTACAGAGACGAAAACTTATATGATAGATCCAACCAGTATTGAAAAGAAGGTTCCTCACAGAAAATTAAAGTACCGACGTCAGTGGTAGACGTCACTGAAACCTCGGGTTTTTTTATTTCAGACTGTGACAAAGATCACAAAGGGGTAGATAAAGGGTACTTCACTACCCTGGTCCACGGTACTAGAAGCAAAAGACTTACGACTCGAAATTCGGTTGAAAAATTAAGAGGAGAAAGTAAAAGTAGTTCTCCGAAAAATTGAGGAGAAGTGAAAGACGGTATTCCTACCACAGTAGACGTATAGACTCCAATAATTATAAAGAGGGCCGTTAGAACTAAGGTCGAACACAAAGAAGGTCAGGTCGCAAAGAGTACTACATGTGACGTATATTCAATTTATTCGTCCCACTGTTATATGTCGGAACTACATGAGGAAAAGGATAAACCTTGGTCTGTCTAGGATTGTGACCGACTCATTTATCCCGTGTTAACAAAGAAACAATAATTAATGGAAATTCCTGGTGAACGAATTGGTGAGTTTGTTCCTAACACCCCCGTTTATATTGGTCAAGTGACCACTGACCATCCTACAGGATAAAGGAGACTGGTCCTGTAGGACTTACATTGAGTGTGATAAGGAGTCCAGATGGGACCAAGATGGATATGGGGTGTCTCAACTCAGGACCATCACTTTCTCCACTAATTTCTTGCCTGTGTCAACCCAGGAATTCCGGAGTACATGGACCGAGTTCTGGTGTCCCTGTCCTAGGAAGGTTTATTCATTGACAAAAAAGGGTAGATAATAGGTAGACATAACCTACCGTGTTGTTGTAGTGTTTCATCCAACCAAAATGACAGGGGTAAACTGTCTACTCCCCGGGTTTCAGATTTTACTAATTGAGTCACCAAGAGTTGTGACCAACGTCACCTGTTAGTTGATCCGTCGACAAGTCACTAAGGTACCGGTTCGGGGTCCGGTCCGACGAGGTTATCTCGAAGACCTTATTCTGAGTCGATAGTCTCAAGTTCCATTGAAACGACCACTCATCTTTTAAATCCTGACCTTGAGTGGGAGGGGATTAGAGTCACGGTAAAGGTCTCGAGGTAACCTTCATTCATTTTAAGACATCCTCGAGATTCAGACTACTCCTCGACTCATTGTCTGTCCCTCCTACTATTCACCGTTTTTATCTGTAGTCAGAAAGGCAAAAGATACGAGAACGAAAAATTAGAGTTTAGTGTCCTAACCAGACACTGAAGATACCCTGTAGTTGACAAATCCAAGGAGTCCAGACAGGACGAGTCTTGTGTGTGTCGGCGAAAGGACGGTTCGTTCTTGAAGACCCGTGTTTCCGGAACGGAGACGGAAGAGAAACCCCGTTTCGTTTCCCGTCGAAACCGTCGAAATACCGGACGAAGAGTCCAACGAGTACGTCGGCGGACTGACTACCGGACGGTGGGACGTGATGACCCCGGTACAGGGGTTAAAGTGGTTTCCTCGAGTGAGTCCGTACACAAAACCGAGGAAAAATACCCTTCTAGACACAATCGGTACTTAGTGTCTCATAGGTACGACTTTTTGTTGGAATTTCAAGTAAAACAGGGGCGGAGTTGACAGTAGTGAGGGACCTGTGAAAAGACTACCCTTTTACCTCCAAATAAACTATTACTTCATAATTATTAGTATTTTAAGTTATATCATTTTATAAAGTTATGGTTCTTTACTGATATTTTACCTACAAATGAAACGTAGTCGATGTACGGTCTCTGATGAAGTGTGTGTAATGGAATTTATTAAAATTCCCGGTGACGCAACGTGTTAAGGTCCCCAGTAGAAATCAAAGTATCTCGTATATACTATGTATGGTCCTACACGTAACTAAGGGATCTTATGACGATATGTATTAAACACACCGGTATGGACCATCGGAGTATTCTGATTACAGTTGGAATTTTACTTCGATAGTAAAGACTTCACCAAGTCCAATGGTTTCTCGGGAGAAGGAAGACTTCGTGTTTCTAGTGGTCAGTTTACCCTTTGTTTGTAGCGAAAAATTTTAAATACATTAGTAGGAGACATAGACCATCGAAAACAATACGTTGTCTAGTGGGGTTTTGAAGACTCGAACTTTACTATTGGTAAGCAATGACGAGTCTTTCGATGTCCAGGCGGGTCGTCAGGACGACTAGACCCGACCCGACCTGACTAGAACCAAGTCGAGTGACTAGATATACGTAGTAAACTATCCTGTTGGTCTCCTACCGGTCAGTCACTGAAGGAACTACCACGACTAAGTCTACTGACTCTGGAGAGAGACAACCAAAGAAAAGTAAGTTTTTCAGTCGGACCGACACGTACCTGTACTGTTCCAAAGTTCTCTTGTTTCCCCTCGTCCATTGTAGAGAATTCCGGCTCCGAGTCTGGAGAGGTTAGTGAAGACAAAGAAACGAAACCGGTTTCGTTCAGCTTTTCGGTTAGGTCTACTGTCCCTATTTCTTTGACTGAGGTGTAGAGTTTCCCTCTTCTTTGTTTTCGGACACCGGACATTGAGTTTTAATGACAGTTCCCAATTGTCAACTTTCCCGAAGCCAAAGGTAGACTTTCGATATACTGGATGTGAGAAGGACACTATACGGGTCAATATGTGTCTCTTAGATCTTGTCCGTTGTCTTTTACCCTTAACAGTCGTTCACCAGTCTCAAAAGGAAGGTAACCGTACCTCGTATAATCTAAGACGAAAAGTCTCTCTTCATACATTCTCTCACCTTTTTCTCACCCAGTCAGAGGGACTCTCCTCCCATCTTCCCTGTCAGAGGAGAAGTCCAGTTCTACCTTTCACCTTCCTTCTCTGTTAGGATAGAAGTGGTTGTTAGAGGTCAAGAGACTCGGAGGTAAAGGAACAGATCTAAACTTCAATGTCCCGGTTTTTGTGAACTGATGTGTACAACGGTCTAAAATTATAGTTCCGGTCGATCCCGGTCGACACGAACTACGGATAGGAATTATCGAAGTTCGGGAAACGACTCTCTCGGTTTGTTCCGAGAGTTAACATACTCGACTACGAAACCAGGTTCGTGGGAAGATGCGAGGAAGTGTCTTTTGTCCTGGATTTTAGAAGTGGTGAGGTTTACTGTCGTAATAAGAAGAGTATGACTTACTTTTTGTGATTTAAGACTCTCCACTACTCCACATAAGTTCTAATGTCAATCAACTACCCCATTGTACCTGGATTTAAACTTAATTCCAAGAGTGGTTTCAGGTTTAAAAAAGGGACAATTTTGCAGATGAGTACAGAAACAGTACATAATATACGTCGTCCGTTTGACCCAATAAAAGGAAAGATTCGTTAAGAAGAAATAAGAAATCAAGGGCGATAGAGAACGGAACCTTACACGATTATTGGAGTAAAACCAACTACTTTAGAAGGGATGGACGTAGACGACGGGATAGAGTTAGATATACTGGGGATCGTAGAAATTTCCTCTTCGAGTTTATGTTGGAAGAAGTCCTAGGTCTTAATTCCAGACAAGAAAGGAGTAGGGAGGTCGTCCTTCAGTAGAGGGAGATGAAGGCGATGTGAGGATGTCGAAAAGTAAAGTATGGTGAAAACGGTATACGGTAATGAATATAAATGAATAAATGTAGAAGATACGGAACTTTCGAACAACTCAGTATGCCGAGTAGTAACGTTGGGGTTATGGGTCTTGTCTGGAAACAATAACTGACTTCCCTGTTTCGTTGTTGTTGTTGTTGTTTTTATCTTCGATGTACTAAAGGTACACGTCCAGCGTCCGTAACTCATTTAGGAGTAAACGACGATCGTTTGGACCCTTCCGACGGACCTCCTTCGAAACCTAGACCTTGGTACTCTTTGAAGACTAAAAGGAGTAACGAAAGTCAGGAAGAGTGGAGAAACCAGAGACTACAGATTTTTCACAACTTTCGTGAAACCATCTTTAGTCGTCAAACCAATGTCTATAAGAACCTTCTCTGTTCCCCCTTTTCACGTGTCTTGCCATACCATTATTAAGTAAAATAGGTTTATTCTACACCTTCTGACGAACTTCGCTGTACAAAGACCGTCAATTAACAGGGGTCTTTTCTATTTTCTTTTCTTCTCGTCTCTCGTGAAACAGCTTCGAGAGTGGTGAGGTCTTGATTTGGTGAGGGAAGAGTCTCTTTTCTCCCTTACCCTCTTCACTAGAAGATTTCCATTTTCTCATTTGCAGAAGTGACCGAGACACCCCCAGTCCATAGGTTATTAAGGATCGTACGCATGTCGTGAAATGTTAGATATTTCACGAAAGGTTGATCAGGGGGTCCGTGTATTGTTGGGATACGTCATCTACTTGGGTGACTTCTCGCTCTTCACGAACTTCGAATTAGAGTACCATATTAAATTTAAAACGTAACTGTGAAAATCATACTGTGTACAAAAGAAAAACTACTGGAAACTGAGAAGAAGGTTCCGTGTTTCTGACAGAGAAACTTCTGTTGAGGCGGGGGCGGTCCGTTAGATTACCTCTCCTTCACTAGGTTTTGTCTTCTTATTTTCCTCATTCTATTTCTGAACTTTCGTTTTCTTTGTAAAGACCGAGGTCTAAGATCGGACCCGAACGAATATTGGGTGGAGTTCTGGAACCTGTTCAACAAAGCTTGCAGAATTCAAAGGGTCCGTTTCTCAAGTAGTAAAGGAGGTGAAAGAAAGGTCTCACCAAAGTCGTGGTATCATAGTAAAGGTGCCAAATTACACATGACAAAGGATGTTCGAATAGAGGTTCAGTCTGTCTGAGGGACTAGGAAGATACGCCGTACCGAAGAGAGTAGTAATAAGAGTCAGAGACGGGGAACGACCGATGGCAGTATCGTGACTAGTGTTAAATGGTCATAAAAGAAATAAAGAACCGAATGAACCCTCGTAAAGACCGACAGAGGGGTCTACCTTACCGTCGGAGCACTCCCGTCCCCGGTCTAGGGCAAAACAAGTGGTCAAGACACGGAGTCCCTTCAGTCCAGAGTTTATAATTGTCTCACTCACTGCGGAGGACGTCCTCTACCCCCTCCTCGCCCGAAGAAGAAAATCAGATCCCAGACAGTGTCCTGATCACGAGTTAATCCTGACATTAACTGTTCTCCTTGTACCGAGGTGGGGTGGGGACTGGAGTGTGAAGTCAGGCCGGGTGTTTCCTCCCTCACAGACGAGGGTCGGAAATGTTGTCTGTACGGCGACGACGACGATTCAGCGAAGTCAGCACAGGTTGACACACGCTGGGGTATCTGCCGTCAGGTGGTCCGAGGAGACAGGGACCCTAAGAGGTCCGTTTTTATGATCTCACCCAACGGTAAAGGAAGAGGTTACGTACTTTCACTTTTCACTTTGACTTCAGCGAGTCAACACAGGCTGAAAATCGCTGGGGTACCTACCTGACGTCGGATGGTCCGAGGAGGCAGGTACCCTAGGAGGTCCGTTCTCATGACCTCACCCAACGGTAACGGAAGAGGAATGTTATCTATATCTGTTTCGATTAATCTCGAGTAATCAACCCCTCCGTTTCGTAAGAGTATCATTTTCACGAGAGTTTGGTCTTAGTCTCTCACTGACGTGACCTTCTATGACTTCCTACTAAAAGATGAAATTGCCAGAGAAAAATGTCCACATTTTTGTCCAAGTCTTTCCATTTCACTAACCGGGGTTCAATCGGATTTGTGTCAACAAGTATTCTTCGGTACTACGTCTCGAACCCTTTCAAGATCTTTAGGTACGTCTCTCGAAGTTTCTTTTTTACCTAACGGACCACACACGCTAGGGAGTGACCCCTTCTTCTACGAGAAAGAAACGTGTGTTCCGGACCCAACGTGTAGGAAGGAAATTCTAGAGTGTTTTAGAGGGAGATAATAACCCTCCACCCCTTCAAATTATTTGAGAAGCAGGTCCTCTAGTAAGGATCCTTCGGTATTCGGTCCGGATCGTTAAATCCGGAGTGTTAAGAGGTAGTTCTACCCTTAGTAGAGTGTGACACCTCTTCCTTTGAATTTCCATGGTTCGTAGAGACTATGAGATTCAGGTTTATTGTGTCGAGTATCGACGGGAGAGACTACCCCCACCCCCCTTCCTCACCTGTCGACAGATCAAAGACCCACCACCTCCCTTAGAATAGACGGTACAAAAAATCATAAAGAGACCCGAAACCCGTTACGGTTTGTGAGTTCTTTCCTCCGCCCTTCCCTTCCTTATCCCTTCTTCCTTTTCTTCCTTCCGTTCCTCCTCCTCTCCCTCCCTCCTTTTCTCCCTTACTCTTCTGTCTCCTTCTTTAACACAAAGACGAGAAGAAAGATCTTAGTCTAGTAATATTACTGTTTGGGAGTTTACGCATCTCGGAAATGGAAGATATCTTACAAAAACGTAACGAACGTAGGAAGGTTATCGGGACACTAATTTTTCTCTTCCTAGAAATAGGGATAATATATCCATGTGGGTATTTAGTTAGTAGAGGACTGTTGGTGACTATTGGTACTATCGTACCCCACGCCGAGACTGGTGTTGGACCGAGAGAGTCCCAAGACAAAAACGGGTAGAGGGGTTTACGCATAAAGTCCGTTATCCCCGGACCTTACCCCACCACATGTCTCCCTTCGTTAAACAGGGTTCTGCGGAAGGTCTCGCGACAGAAGGTCCGTATCGTCTACGAACTCTCCTCCAAACCTCCTCATACACACCTTCTTGTCGTGTATACTTTCACGTGTACAGACCCTTTCCCACCTCGGAAGACTCAGGTTGCGCCGACTTTGGAGTTCTGCGCACGTTTTCTCGTTTACGTCCACGACTATGACCTTAGCACTTACCCCCGGTCTTGAGTCCCTCCGGAACTTTCGAATTGTAGTCGAACTCTGTTTCCCTGCCAACTGCCAACACACGATCTGTCACCGGACTAGACTAGAAGTGGGACCCCCTCTCACCTCACCTCGTCCCGTTCCAACTTCCCGTCGCTCTTGTCAATCCTCCGACCTTCCTAGTGGGACCTACCTGTCCTTCCGATCGACGTGACTCCGACCGGACATCGTGACGTCGACTCCGTCTCCCCCTCCCTTCCTAGTTGTGGGTCTCCCTGACTCGAAGACCTTCCCGTCTAGACGGACTTCCGAGGTTGCGTTCGTCAACCGTTCGGATTTAGAAGGCGTAGGATCAGATCGTAGGAAAGGGGCGTCCCGCTCGTGACGAAGTGTGAGAGTATGGACGGCCGACCGAGGGACGAAAGAGTAGGGGTGACGTCAGATGAGAGGCGAGTGGGTGGTCGAGGATCCTGACCGACGGAGATAAACGGTGGTGTTCTAATTTTAAAGAAAGGGGGAAGTCCTCCAAATCTTTAATGTTTTGACGTTCACTATCAATTAGAGAGTCAGCACAGACTCAGAAACGTTTAGGTACCTGCCATCGGGTGGTCCGAGGAGACAGGTACCTTAAGAGGTCGGTTCTCAAGATCTCACCCAACGGTAAAGGAAGAGGTCCCCTAGAAGGTTGGGTGCCTAGCTTGGACCCAAAGGACGTAACGTCCGCCTAAGAAATGGTAGATTCGTTGGTTCGTGTATTATCCTCTTACAGGTTAAGGAAGATGGGAACGTTCATTTTCCCCCGGTAGTGAGGGACGACATGGAGGATAAGTGACCAAATGAGTCGTTCATAAATAAAACACACCTCGTGACCCCGAGTGGACCGAAGAATCCTTGGAAGAAATGAAGATAAAGACTTTCGAACAAATCACAATTTTGAGTTCCTTTGAAAACTTAAGTGGATGGGTGAGGTTATAAGAACGGCCCTCTTAAGGTACCTGTCTCTTTGGACCACCGATGTCAGGCACCCCACCGTTTCTCAGTCTGTGCTGACTTGTTGATTGTGAAAGGGAAAAAAAGTCCAAGTTCCCTTGGTACACTGAGTAAGTTCCGGTGTCGTCCGTTCCCCCGTCCCGTCCAGAGACTGAGAGTTGGGGTATCCTAAAGGTACTGGAGAATCATCGGATCTTTTCATCCTGAACTTGAACGCAGACCAACATGGTCTTACGAAAGGAAATTTCCTTACTCCTCCCCACCACTACGTGGTTCCTTGGTTGTCCACTCACTGCCAGTAAGCAAGGTCCACTCCGTTCACGTCTCGACCGAGGGATAGGGGGTGTCGTGGTCAGTCGTGAGACTACGTACACCACAAATAGAAAGAGAGTAAGACGCCACTACACAAACAACTACTCGACACCTCGTGTAGGTCTTACAAAAACCTCGACAATCGATAATACAGGATTTTTTATTATCTAGCGTACGACACCGAGACAAAGAATGGGGAAAAGAACGAAAGTTTCGTTGACCTCCCGATTTTTATGGTTCGAGGAAGGTCCTGGGTGTAGTGTAGTCTCAGTGGTGGTTGTCCTCCCAGGGGGACCGGGACCTCGGGAACAAATGAAACTTTTCGAGTGAGTCGTGGTCGACTCTCGGGAGAACCGGGGCCACGGAGGGTCTCCTACGGAAGGACCCGAGGAGACACGTCTGCGTCTGTCGCTCGACGGGTAACACCACCCCGTGTCCCGACGTGGGGGTCGGACGCCGACCGGACGAGGGACCCGGTGGTCCAGACGCAAATAATAAGGTCTACTATTTCGTATGACAGGACTCCTCAAGTTTCGAGGTTCATTGTCCGACGGAGTACCCGTCCTTTCAACGGTAACAAATAAAGGATCTCATTGGTCGGGAGGGGAACGGGAGGGGTGGGGAGGGAAAGAAAGAGAGAAGGGGGGATGGGGGTGGGGGACAAGAGGGATTGGAGAAAAGTAGAAAAGAAAGGGAGAGTCTTGGATAAGGTGAAGGAGATAAGACGAGAAAAAGAAAAGGATAAGAAAAGAGTTCGGGGACTCCGTCGACACATCTTTTGTCAAACTTTGGGGACTCAATCTACGATTTCACGAGGGACCGTGACTACAGTACAGTCCCGGTAAGGAACGGTAACGTAGAATCCGTTACGTAAACCTCACTCTCACATTTTCCATCCGTGATTGACTATTTACCTTTACTTGAACTCGTTCAAGGTCCTCTGTCACCTCCTGTCTCTTCGGACCACACGACGTCAGGTACGCCGGTGTTTCTCGTCCTGTGTTGAATTGTTGACTTGTTGTTATTGTTGACGGTTATGGGTCGAGAGTTCGGTTCCCTATCTTTGGGGTCCAGGTCGGATCGGACCGACCTGATATCATATAATTATTGAATAACTGGTCTCTGTATAATTACACAGAAAACAATGTACTTTCAATAACTGCCCTTACAAAGTTATCAGTGAATGTATCTTTTAGTGACCAGTGTCCGTAACTAAAGACATTTTTAGGGAGTCAGTTATTACACAATTTTTCGTACTCGTCTTTACTCTTATAAATACACTTAACTAATCTTTTAATCTGTTAAGAAGTTGTAAAGATCTAGACTCCTTTTAATAAAGAGACATCCGGAGTCGCAGATTATGTAGATTTCTCCAATCCTTAGGGACAGGACGGGAGAGGGTCCTTTCTAATTTCAAATGGATCTTAGTGTCCTTTTAAGAAACCACGGGGGTGTGGTCATCTCATTAAAATAATTCCCGGTGTATGATGGGGACTAATACCACTTCTTACTTTATCCTCATACATATATTTTAGGGAGAGTCTCACAGTCCGTGGTTTTTTATTGTAACTACCGTTAACGGTGAACTCCGATCTATCAGGGGTTTCGTCGTCCGACCCTACCCCACACGTTCGTACTTGATATAGACCCTTACGAAAGTCCTTGGGGCATAGGATTTTTCCTTACTTTCCTTTCCCGGTTCCAGTCCATCTCCTTCTACACATACCGTTGGGTCGAAGTTGTCGCCAGAGCCGGTAACAATTCACCCCTCCCTGAAAGACTCTATGTGGTTTTATCCCCTTCCCCCGGTTCGTAAATATGGGATGGGATGGGTGTAGTGACTTACACCGACGGGGTCCTTCCGTCATAATAGAGTCTTCCCTATCAAGTAAGAGAAGTCGACTACGTTAGGAGTTTCTCCTGATTCTTAACTCCCGACAGACGACCGTCGGGAGGGTCGTCGATCTCCTTATTAAGGAACTCGTGTCTCTACTCTAGACCTGATATGTTGGTTCATAGGGGATGTTACAGTAATATTAATGTATTTATCTCCCTAAATAAAACAAAGGAACACATCGATTTTCTTTAAGCCGATAATAGGTTTCTCAAACGTTATATTCTCTTTACACCCCTTTTATAAAGATGGATTGTCTGATCATTCATTGGGGACTAGTCGTCGAGGGGTTACCTTGTGTAGTCTGACTGGATCCGTTACCCAGGTCTTGTCTCCGTAACAAAAGAGTCTAATTGACGTTACCGGAGAATTGCGAGAGGGTCGAGACGTGAAAGACAGCGAGGGATGACCGGTTAGGACACATGATGGAGACACCGAAAGAAGGAGAACGGAGATACAGTGAGATAACAAATTTGTATTGACTACTGAAGGTAGGGGATCCTTTCGTCACTTCTGAGGAGAAGTGTTGATCGGGTAGAGGGGGAATCGTCCGAGTAAGGGACGGGGAGGAAGTTGAGGAGGTGGAGTACTGGGGTCGTCAGTAGGTTGTGAGGTTTACGTCCCGACACAAGTACGGATCTTAGGGAGGGGTGTAAAAGGAGTACTACCTAAGGATGTGTAGGAAAGTTCGAGTCGGGTTTACGAGGAAAAGCACACAGGACCTTCGTGACGTCAATATTCTGAATCTATTTATTTGTCGGTTAGTAGAAGTTCCACCACGAAGACTATGATTTTCGTCCCGTGGCGACATTCCTTGTCCGAACCGAAGTGTCGACTTACCGGAACCAAACTTAGATAAGATGATGTAGGACTGAAATTCGACCCTTCAGAGGATTCCTGAAACTCCGACAAAGGTATAGAGAATGGTCTTATTATGGAAGAACTTTCCTAACAAACCCTCTACCTACATATTATACGCTGACTCGCAACCCGTACTTTAGTTACAAACGGGTCGACGTGAGGGACAATCCGTGTGTCCCTCGTCCCAGGTGAGACGGAAGAGAAGAAACTCGTGTCTAAGCCGTGCCGTGTCAATTCAAGGGCCCCCTGTTCCAGAGAGAGAGGAACGAGTACTAACGAAAGGAGTAGAAAATTCGGAGTCACGGGGTTTTCTAAAAAATTTTTTTCGCTCACTTTGTATCGGTAAAACCTTTAGAACTTCGTTTACCTGAACTCAACTTAAGGAATTTAACAGAGGTTTCGTCTCCTGTAGATACAGTAAAAATCTCTGCCCACTTTACTTCCGAGGATTCTACCACTGGACGGGACGTCGGATCCGTCTATCCAAATCCCCATTCTTGTCCGGACGGTACTACTAATTGTGAGGGTAGAAAGAAAAGAAAGGTTCCGTCGACGAGAGGTGTCACTGTGTCGGTACGACCTGTTCAAGTCTGATTTGTGTATATGTAGTAACAGAAGTACACACGAAGATTACACAAGCGTAGTTTGAGACCTATCCTGAGAACCCCTGTCATTTGCCCCGACTCTGGTGGAGCTTCATTAAACCTTGCACGCATGGACAGTAGGCGGACAGTCAGAAGGACCTCATCGCAACCCCGTTCAGGTACCCCCGTTACTAAGGTACAAAGGTAGGTTGGAGATTTACGTAGGACGTACTGGACCCGGGTCCGGTCGTGTGGTCTAGGGTGAAGATTCTTCTCTCGTATAGCACACCGACTGTACCTAAGGTCACTCTTCTAGACCAGTGGAGAATCGAAGAAATTGACAAAGAGTATTCCCTGTAAATACTATATTGCTACCCAAAAATCTCCTTGAGTGTAAGTCTGTCATTAAATGAACTCCCCCCCTTTTTTGGATATTTGTGACTTTTCTTCTGTTTCTTATAGTTGCCAACATAAAAAGAAAGAGTGAGCTATCACTTGTTTATAAATAATTTATAGGTGGTACACAGTCTGTAATGAGACACATGATTTCCGGGTCCCTATACTCTGAGTAGGGACGGATATATTTTGAGTGTCGATTGGTCCGTCAGTCACACTACTCAGGAGACCAATCGATTCATATGTCCGTCTAGTCTCCGGGTGAGACCTGAACCTTTCTAAGGGTTCTTTTAGCATTAAATCGACTCCGTATTCCCTAGTAGAGTCTCAAGGAGAACACTCTTGTCCGTCATCTTTCTACCCCTTTCACACGAAGATACTCTCTTTTACCATACACTCTTTCGTATCCTCGGTTTGTCTCCTAACTCGTAATCTTTACTGTTTAGTTCAATACCGTCGATCTTGTGCTTCTCACGTCTACTCACCAGTGTTCCCCCGACGTCCTCCACCGTCTCTGGTGTGTTGTCTCCCGGAATCTTCGGTACAACCTTGTAAGTCTAGAAAAGGAACCTCGTGTCTTCTCGGTCTTTTCGGGAAGTTCGTTCTAGTTTTACGAACCACCTTCCCATGATAGACGATGGAAGTAAGTCACTCTCAGAGGGTTCAAAGTCTAGGACACAACCGGGAACTCACGTGAGATTTATTAGTTGGTTTAGAGTCTCTTGAATTCGGGAGAACGTCTCGAACAGTTTGAGACTCCCTCTTACTCTTTATCTTCTCATCTAATTAAGGTGTCAATTAAGATACCCAGTCAACCCATCCGTTACCATGGATCAACAAACAAGTTTAGCATTAAATCTACAACGATACTTTCAGAAAACTAAAAGTATACTATTTGTAAATATTAGTCACCTGAAATTTGTCTAATAGGAGGAGTCACAGTCACCCGGAGTAAATTAGTCAATTTTTGGAATTTACGTTTTGAGTTTAAAAGGGTCGCTTCTCCCTCAAGACGGAATTCCGATATTGTACTTTTGGTACGGACTTAAAAGTTAGACGACTGGACGGGACTCCTAAACTCTGAGTTCTGTCATTATAGTCGGGAATTGACTTAAAGATCGGTCGGTCCGACGGGACGTCTAACGTCCGGACGATCGGGGATGTTAACAAAGGAATTTTAATTAGAGAGTTATTTACTATTTATCTACCCTTCTTTTTATCTATTTCCTCCTTTACATATGTGTGTGTGCGTAAAAGACATAGAAACCGATTGGGACTTACTATGTCGATCCGTAGACTTTTGAGTAAGGTTAGAAGAGAGACAGTAATTTGAAGGGACTCGGGTTACAGAGTAGTCGTATTACCTCTGATTAGTGGGTGGAAATCGTGGTTCCGACCGTGTACTATCCACGAAGTCCAGTAAAGGAAAGGGGAGAGGTACTGACTAACTATCCTTATCTATGTATGGGTTTTCCCCGTGAAAAACGACTGTGTCCGACGTGAACTACTTTAGACTAGATCTTACTCTTTATGATTTGTTTAGTTTTCCTTAAATGAGAAACTCATGATAACGGTGGCACTACCTACCGACGAGATTTCCGATAAAGAGTTCTCAAGTGTCGTCTCTTTTTACAAGTCAGAACTAAAATATACACAGGTCTTTTATTTAACATACTGTTCCCACCGCTGTAAACCTGCCCCTCTCCCGAATCGGTTCCTTAATTTGTACAGTCCTCGGAGTCTTCCTTTTATTACAACTTTACCTTCCACTTTCCCCGTATAAACCTCTTGAACTGTTCACCGTGTTACCCTCCTTTCCACCGTGAGACCTTACCCTACAGTCGGTAAGAGACGGTGATTTCGGTGCTAGACGGGAATCATTGAGTCGTTCCACCTTTCCTTTTTTATACTCGGGTCCAAGATTACGAGATAATAGTGTTGACCGAATTTAATAAAAAGGAACGAAGTAACTGGTGTGTCGTTTGTGTGTCTCTCATTTTGGTCCGTCCGGAAAAAAAAAAATCCTTAGAAACGGATCCAGTAGAGAGTTCGACGACAGTTGTTTTGAGGGTTGTAATCTTTACTTACTCTACGTCTCTTTCTTTTATAGACCCTACTGCAGTGTACCTTGTGATCGTCTTTTGGGGTCAGATTTTGGGTCTGGACACTCGAGGGTTGGGGTCCCGAACCAGTCCTTACTTCTTGTAATAGATCCGTCCCCCTACCGTTTGTCCGACGTGAGTCAAAATTAACTAACTAACACGACTGACTCCACACACTCTCGTTTACGTCCAAATCGACGGACTTTCACCCCGAATTAACTAATCACTACAGACAGTACCCTCGGTCTCCAAGACGTCCGTCCTGTTTATACATGATAAAATTAGACTCGGTTGGAAAAAGAGGGGGGACATAATATCGAGTCGTTTTATATCGGGTGACCGGTTTCATCCGGGTGACGGACAAAAATATTTATTTCAAAATAACCTTGTGTCCAACCAAGTAAGTAAACGTATAAAAGATACCGATGAAACCGAGGTGTTGGTGTCTTGACTTGTTTAACGTTGTCTCTAGTATGTCAGGTGTTTCGGATTTTATATATATGTAACAGGGAAATATCTTTTTCGACCCTTTGGACAAGGTCTCTTGTGACACTGGGTCTGACTGAACTAAGGTCTTGTTCCGGTAAGTAACTGAGTAATGTATAAAGAATGTACAGATTATACTATACAAGGTGTGTGTAATAATTTGACATATCTCGAAGAGGTAGAAACCGACGTTTCTTATATTAGTTACACTAAAGCCACAACTGGTAGACCACTACAGGTGTACATCTCAGAAGAGAACACAACAACCTTCTCTCACAAACGATATTGTTCACGCAAGAGAACCGTTTTGAGATAGTCGGAAACGGGACGAAGTAAGACATGAGGTTCCGGTTTAAACGGACAATGAGGTCCACAAAGAACTGAAGGATGAAAAAGTAATGTCAGGGGATATTACTTTTCCTGTAGAAAAAACCCACAATCAAGATTTTCGAGAACATCCAGAAGTATCTTGGCAAGTTGAAGTCGAAGAAGTCGTAATGACCAACCCCGTATCTGAACCTAATGGTACTATAACGTTTTTATTCTGACCCTCGACTGACACCGAGGCTAGTACTCGAGGAATAACGGTATAATTCTGAATTTAACTTCTTTCACCCCTTTTGTTGATCTGGTACGTCCATACTGGATTTAGTTTAGGGAATACTAATATGTCACCTTCACTCTTTATCTAAATTCCCTGATCTAGACTATCTCACGGACTACTTGATACCTTACTCCAAGTACTATAACATGTCCTCTGTCCCTAGTTCTGGTAGGGGTACCTTTTCTTTACGTTTTTTTCGTTTTACCGACAGACCCCTCCGGAATGTTTATCGACACTTTTCTTCTCTTCGCTTTCGTTTCCTCTTTTCCTTTTTATATTCGTAGACTTACGTTTCAAGGTTTCTTATCTTTTCTCTCTATTCTTTCAGTAGGAGTCGCTAGTTACGTTTCTTTATCTCCTTTTGTTTTCTTACCCTATCTGATCTCTAGAGAAGTTCTTTTAATCTCTATGGTTCCCTTGTAAAGTACGTTTCTACCCGAGTTATTTCCTGTCTTTTACATACCTGGATTGTCTTTGTCTTCTATAATTCTTCTCCACCGTTCTTATGTGTCTTCTTGACATGTCTTTTCTCGAAGTGTTGGTTCTATTAGTGCTACCACACTAGTGAGTGGATCTCGGTCTGTAGGACCTTGCACTTCAGTTCACCCGGAATCTTTCGTAGTGATGTTTGTTTCGATCACCTCCACTACCTTAAGGTCAACTCGACAAAGTTTAGGACTTTCTACTACGACACTTTCACGACGTAAGTTATACGGTCGTTTAAACCTTTTGAGTCGTCACCGGTGTCCTGACCTTTTCCAGTCAAAAGTAAGGTTAGGGTTTCTTTCCGTTACGGTTTCTTACGAGTTTGATAGCGTGTTAACGTGAGTAGAGTGTGTGATCGTTTCATTACGAGTTTTAAAAGGTTCGGTCCGAAGTCGTTGTACACTTGACACTTGAAGGTCTACAAGTTCGACCAAAATCTTTTCCGTCTCCTTGGTCTCTAGTTTGACGGTTGTAGGCGACCTAGTAGTTTTTTCGTTCTGTCAAGGTCTTTTTGTAGATTTAGACGAGATAACTGATACGGTTTCGGAAACTGACATACCTAGTGTTATTTGACACCTTTTAAGACTTTCTCTACCCTTATGGTCTGGTGGACTGGACGGAGAACTCTTTGGATATATGTTCAGTCCTTCGTTGTCAATCTTGACCTGTACTTGTTGTCTGACCAAGGTTTATCCTTTTCCTCATATATAACAGTGGGACGAAGAAATTGAATATACGTCTCATGTAGTACTCTTTGTGACCTGACCTTCTTCATGTTCGACCTTAGTTCTAACGGCCCTCTTTATAGTTATTGGAGTCTATACGTCTACTGTGGTGGGAATACCGTCTTTCACTTCTCCTTGATTTTTCGGAGAACTACTTTCACTTTCACCTCCCACTTTTTCAACCGAATTTCGAGTTGTAAGTCTTTTGTTTCTAGTACCGTAGACCAGGGTAGTGAAGTACCCTTTATCTACCTCTTTGTCACCTTTGTTCCAGTCTGAAATAGAAAACCCCGAGGTTTTAGTGACGTCTTACACTAATGTCGGTACTTTAATTTTCTGCGAATGAGGAACCTTCCTTTCAATACTGGTTGGATCTATCGTATAACTTTTCGTCTCTGTAATGAAACAGTTGTTTCCAGGCAGATCAGTTCCGATACCAAAAAGGTCACTAGCACACACCTACACTCTCAACCTTATATTTATTTCGACTCGTGACTTCTTAACTACGAAAACTTGACGCCACAACCTCTTCTGAGAACTCTCAGGGAACCTGACGTTCCTCTAGGTTGGTCAGGTAGGATTTCTAGTCAGGACCCACAAGTAACCTTCCTTACTACGATTTCGACTTTGAGGTCATGAAACCGGTGGAGTACGCTTCTCAACTGAGTAACCTTTTCTGGGACTACGACCCTCCCTAACCCCGGTCCTCCTCTTCCCTTGCTGTCTCTTACTCTACCGACCTACCATAGTGGCTGAGTTACCTGTACTCAAACTCACTTGAGACCCTCAACCACTACCTGTCCCCCTGGACCGCACGACACTAAGGACCCCAACGTTTCTCAGCCTGTACTGACTCGCTGACTTGACTTGACTATATTATATTATTATAAATGATATATAGTATCATTGGATATGATACTTCCCTTTGTTGGAATCGAACTGTACGAATATCTATTTAAATGTAAGTTATATAATCTATTTGTAAAGTTAACCTGTATATATATAAAGGTTGGGTGCAGTGGGATTTCGACAAAGGGAACTATCAGTGTCCTATCGACTGTCACCGTTGGACCAGACATACGAAGGAACAAATATACGTCGTCTCCTCTCCTTCTAAGACGATGGAGGTCTTCTTCAATATTTAGGAGGGGAAGAACGTCAAATTAATCCGGTGATTCCAGTGTTCGAGTTTGGATCTATTCGTTGTAAACGGTTCCGAAACGATCCAAGGTAGGGAGTTGATCCCCACCACTGTCGTAGGGGGTCGATGTACCCTCTCTCTACTTAGGTACGAGTTTTAGTTCAAAGAGCATTCCTGTTCTTCTGTCTACCCACTACCACTGACCATTGGTGGTCCTAGATGGACCGATAGAGTTATCGTATCCTCTTTCTATTACCGCTGAAGAATCTTCTCTCGTCCTTTCTTGTCTCTTCTCACCTCTGTCCTCCTGAACAATCTGACCTACACTGGAATCTCCCGAGTTTCAGCTGGACGTTCAAAGACCGAACACGTCACTCAGTGACTAAAAAATCGTTATTCTGTCTTCTCACCTTTCCAGTCCCTTGAGATTTGATCCTTCTGGGTTCGGAAGGACGGGTCAAAATTTCGGACCGTTCGAAATTTTTTATAAACACAGACCCGACGGGAGGTCTGGTTAATTTGGTTTCAGAGATCTTTCTTCGGACCCGTAACTACAAAAACTTTTCAAGAGGGTCCTCCAAACTTACGTGTCGGACACAACTCTTGGTGAAGAGCTTTGGTAAGTTCATCCTCACTTCGGTTCTCTAATAGACTGGTTTGGGGAGTGAAACTCACTCTTTTAGACTTAGGACGGGTTACAGCGTAGGAAGTGGTGTAAAAGGAAAGTAAAGACATTCAACACAGACCCACCGGTTCGACGCCCACTGGTACACTACTCTGTAGTTCCAATCGTCTCCCAGACTGCGTGTCCTGACGTCTCCAGTACCCTCCTTCCCGGTGTCGACACCGGACACACGACATCGTCCTTCTCACATCAAAGACCTTTGTTTTTGGTCCGAGGTCAAGGACCGAGACGGTGGCACTCCAGAACCTACTTACTAAATTTGTTCTTAGAAAATGGGAGCCTCTCCACTCCTGTTATTGTACACAGAGTACGTCCTCACCTGTCCCAATTGATTCTTTTATATACCTTACGGGTGTCTCCTGGTTTTCTGTGAACCTTTAATAATCGTGGAGAAGTTTGTCCAACCCCTACCAATTTGGGAACAAACACCTGACCTTTCTCGGGTCCGACCCTTTATTGAGACGTTGACTTGAGCTCCGAAGACGGTCTACTAGAGTCACCTGGTCCTCGGATGTTTACGTATCGTACCACCCGATAATACTAAGGTCACATCTAAAATCATTGTTTTACTGAAGAAAGGAACTCTACTGACTAGGGTCTTCTGTCGGAGTAGATTTTAAATCTCCTAAAGTATCGAGAGAGTTTTCGGGTCTTTACACTAAACAGAAGTCCAAAGTCTCGAAGGTTCTAGTAACGGTCTCGGTTTGGCTAGCACTAAGAGAGAACAAGGGAGAGAGACGTAGAACTCGATACTCAGTGGTACTGGTGTCCTAGTGAAACCCTTGACTCTCTACGTGAACTGACCGGGGGTGAGGGTCTCGGTAGGTCGAAAGGTGCCAGTAGTCGACAGTAATCCTCTTCTGCACTTAGTGACCCTTGAACGTGCACACACACGGACACACACACACACACTCTCTCTCTCTCTCTCTCTCTCTCACGTTCTCTGAATGAGTAAGGAAGATGTATGTAATGGTTTCTGTTGGTGTTTCGGCACTCACTGGACCTTACTACCCCGGTTCACCAGTACACGGGACCCAGGGATCTGGACTGGGTTCGGGTAACTGTTGGAGTCGTGTGTTCGTGTACGGAGTGAAGGGGACACTGAAAGGGTTCCCTTGTCGACCGGACTCCACGGGGTCAGTACTTTTTATTAGAAATCTGAGTCCCTCTCCTAAATTCGAGGAACCCTCTCTTTTTCAGTCTGATTTCAACTGTTTTTTTCTTTATGAGACGTTTTTCCTACGGTCCTAGCTTTCACTGGAAACAGACGTCTCCTTGTTCTGTGTGGACTCGTGAAGGACGCACAGTCCGTGGCTGTACCATTCACATTTCGTCGTGACCTCGCGAAGGGACCACCGAGTCGCCATCGCTTAGGTGGACGGTCACACTCTCTGCGTCGAGGTCGGGAACTAGACCCTGTCAAGGTATACGGTGTCCGTTTGATTCGGGTACCGGTGTCGATAACTTGGTCACGAGATTCAGGGTCCTCGACGTGGTGACTCGGGTACAAGACGTTAATGATATCGTTTACGACCACTGATTACTTGTAATCAGAAATTCGGTCCGGCACATGATTTATCCAATGGTTGTGGTAGAGTACCTAAGGCGTCGTGGGGGTACCGTCCGTATCGAATCTCGGTGACGGGTTTACTCTTTTGACTCCGGAGATGGAGTCCGAGTCACAGTCTAAAGCGTAATTCTCGTGTCAGTCATGACATTCGGGACCCCCGGACTAAGGATTAAAATAAGGGGAGTCATTTACCCCTGGAATATTGACAACAACAATGAATCAACGATTCAGTACAGGTTGAGAAACGTTGCGATACCTGACATTGTGTGGTCCAAGGAGACAGGAGGTAATAGAGGGACTTAAACAAGATTAAGTACAAGTGACTCAACCACTTCGATGGACAGTCCGTGAAATTAAAAGATTTGACATTCCATCGTTTCGTACCAGAACTCGGATAAGTAAGGACCGAGGAGTAGGTGACAATAAAGTTTGAAGACGGAATTTTACAGAGTATTTTATATTTCGTACAGTTTACCGGTTTCTCTCACCCGTTTAAAGGACACCAAAGTCCCACAAATCCTCAGAGGGGACGACTCATCGGATACCTTTTTACTTCCGGTTATCCCACCTAGTGTCGGGTACCACATTATCCTCTATGAATTGTTTGCCGTCGACTCGGTCCGTAAAATACGTGCAGTAGAGTATCTCAGTAGTTGGTTCGGATACTCGTTTCATCTGAACAGAGACAAAATCTTCTTTGACTCCGGGTGTCTTAACTTTACTGAACAAGTGTCAGTGAATCGACCCTAAACTATCTCATACATGATCTTGTTATAAAAAAAGGGGAATGATATAGTTTTAAGGAACTCCAATCTCGTACAAAACTATCAAAAGATAAGTATCGTAGTGTTACGGACCTTTTCTTAGTTCTGAACTATTAACTTTCAACGACACTTTTTCAACCGAATTTCGAGTTGTAAGTCTTTTGCTTCTAGTACCGTAGACCAGGGTAGTGAAGTACCGTTTATCTATCCCTTTGTCACCTTTGTCACAGTCTGAAATAAAACCCCCCGAGGTTTTAGTGACGTCTACCACTGACGTCGGTACTTTAATTTTCTGTGAATGAGGAACCTTCTTTCAATACTGGTTGGATCTGTCGTATAAGTTTTCGTCTCTGTAATGAAACGACTCATTCCAGGCAGATGAGTTCCGATAATACCAAAAAGGACACCAGTACATACCTACACTCTCAACCTGACATTTCTTTCGACTCACGGTTTCTTAACTACGAAAACTTGCCACCACAACCTCTTCTGAGAACTCTCATGGAACCTGACGTTCCTCTAGGTTGGTCAGGTAAGACTTCCTCTAGTCGGGACCCTAAAGAAACCTTCCTTACTACGATTTCGACTTTGAGGTCATGAAACCGGTGGAGTACACTTCTAAAATGAGTGACCTTTTCTGAGACTACGACCCTTCCTAACCCCCGTCCTCCTCTTCCCCTGCTGTCTCCTACTCTACCGACCTACCGTAGTGACTGAACTGCCTACACTCAGACTCACTTGAGGCCCTTAACCACTACCTGTCCCTCCGGACCACACGACTCTAAGTACCCCAGTGTTTCTCAGCCTGTGCTGACTCGTTGACTTTACTTGACTTGACTTGACTACTTGTTTATACACGGTTATTTTACCTGTTAGTTTCTTTACCCGTTCAAGAATCTGTCCATATCATGGGGTACTGACTTGGTCCTTCTTTATTTTTATACTTGTCTGGTTCATGGTCATTATTTTAGTTTAGTAATTATACTTTTTTTTTAGGGTTGTTTGTTTTCGGGTTCTGTTCTACAGGATTAACAGGTTGTTCTCTACTTACCTTTCTACTACACCATACACACATATATACACACACACACACACACACACACACATATGTATACGACACGAATCAGTGAGTCAGGAAGTGTTAGGGTACCTGATATCGGGTGGTCCGAGGAGACAGGTACCCCTAAGAGGTCTGTTCTTATGATCTCATTCATCGGATAGGGAAGAGATCCCCGAGAAGGGTTAGGTCCTTAACTTGGTGCCAGGGGACGTAAAGTCCGTCTAAGAAATGGTGAAATCGTGGTCCCTTCGGGTATGTACACGCACACGCGCGCGCGTGTGTGTGTGTCCGTGTTACCTCATGATGAGTCGATCGGAAACGGGTCGAAATAAACCATGAGGTTCCGAACGGACAATGAGGTACATAGAGGACTGAAAGATGAGAAAGTAAGGTCGGGAGATCTTACTTTTCCTGTAGAAAAAACCATAATCAAGATGTTCCAGAATATCTAGAAGTATCTTGGTAAGTTGAAGTTGAAGAAGCCGTAATCACCAACCCCGATTGTTCGTTCAAACCGGAACCTCATGTTTTACTTCGTCACGTTTTCGATTGGTTCAAAACGGTTCTCTTACGTGACCAGTATCGTTTATGGGAGAAGGTTGTTGTGTTCTCTACTGAGATGTGTACCTGTAGTGGTCTACCAGTTATGGTTTTAGTATAACTAATATAAGAAACATCGACTCTTCCCTCTTCGAGATATATCAGTCGTTTTTGTTCTGACCCTCGACTGAAACCAAGTCTAGTACTTGAGGAATAACGTCTAAATCTGAATTTAATTTCTTTCATCCCTTTTGGTGATCTGGTAAGTCCGTACTGGATTTGGTTTACGGAATGTTAATATGTCACCTTCACTGTTTATCTAAGTTTCCTAATCTAGACTATCTCATGGACTTCTTTATGCCTGTATACAAACATCGTAACATATCCTCCGACACTAGTTTTGGTATGGGTTCTTTTTCTTTAGGTTTTGTCGTTTTACCAACAGACTCCTCCGGAATGTTTATCGAGTCTTTTCTTCTCTTTACTTTCTGTTTGCTCTTTTCCTTTCTATATAGGTAGACTTAAGTCTCAAGGTTTCTTATCGCTCCTCTCTATTCTTTCGGAAGGATTACTAGTCACGTTTTTTTTATCTCCTTTTGTTTCCTTACTGATCTCTAGAGGAGTTCTTTTAATCTCTATGGTTCCCTGATAAAGTACGTTTTACCCGTGTTATTTTCTGGTTTTACCATACCCTGATTGTCTTCGTCTTCTATAATTCTTCTCCACCGTTCTTATGTGTCTTCTCTACATCTGGTTTTCTAGAAGTACTGGGTCTATTGGTACTACCACATTAGTGAGTGGATCTCGGTCTGTAGAAACTGACACTTTAGTTCACCCGGAAACCTTCGTAGTGATGTTGGTTTCGATCACTTCCACTACCTTAAGGTCGACTCGATAAAGTTTAGGATTTTCTACTACGATACTTTCACGACGTGAGTTATACAGTCGTTTAAACCTTTTGAGTCGTCACTGGTGTCCTGACCTTTTACAGTCAAAAGTAAGATCAAGGGTTTTTCCCGTTACGGTTTCTTACAAGTTTGATGGTATGTTAACGTGAGTAGAGTGTACGACCGTTTCATTACGAGTTCTAAGAAGTTCGTTCCGAAGTTGTCATGTACTAGGTTCTTGAAGGTCTACATGTTCGACCTAAATCTTTTCCGTCTCTTTAGTATTTAGTTTAATGGTTGTAGGTAACCTAGTATCTTTTTCGTCCTCTTAAGGTCTTTTTGTTGATGAAGACGAAGTAACTGATACGATTTCGGAGACTAACACACCTAGTGTTGTCTGACACCTTTTAAGAATTTCTCTACCCTTATGGTCTGATAAATTGGACGGAGGACTCTTTAAACATACGTCCAGTTCTTCGTTGTCAATCTTAGGCTGCACTTTGTCTGACCAAGGTTTAGCCCTTTCCTCATGTAGTTCCAACATATAACAGTGGGACGAATAAATTGAACATACGTCTCATGTAATACACTTTAAGACCCGATCTACTTCGGGTTCAACCTTAGTTCTAACGTCCCGCTTTATAGTTATTGGAGTCTGTACGTCTACTGTACTGGGAATACCGTCTTTCTATTCTCCTTGATTTCTCGGAGAACTACTTTCACTTACTCCTCTCACTTTTCGACCGAATTATGGGTTGTATGTTTTTTTCTTCTAGTACCGTAGACCTGTAGTGAAGTACCGTTTTTCAACCTCTTTGTTACATTTCTCATTTTCTTAAATAAAATAACCCGAGGTTTTAGTGACGTCTACCACTGACGTCGGTACCTTAATTTTCTACGAACGAGGAACCTTCTTTTCGATACTGGTTGGATCCACTTCCACTTCAGCGACTCAGAACAGGCTGAGAAACTCTGGGGTACCTGACATTGGATGATCCGAAGAGGCAGGTACCCAAGAGGTCCGTTCTTATGACCTCACCTAACGGTAAAGGAAGAGGTCCCCTAGAAGGACTACGTCCCTATCTTGGGCCCAGAGGGCGTAACGTCCTTCTGCGAAATTGGAGACTCGGTAGTCGCTGATCTGTCGTATAATTTTTCGTCTCTGTAATGAAACGGTTGTTTCCGGGTAGATCAGTTTCGATACCAAAAAGGTCATCAGTACATACCTACACTCTCAATTTGATATTTCTTTCAACTCGTGACTTCTTGACTATGAAAACTTGACACTACAACCTCTTCTGAGAACTCTCAAGGAACCTAATCTTCCTCTAGGTTGGTCAGTTAGGATTTCCTTTAGTCAGGACTTACAAGTAACCTTCCTGACTACGATTGCGACTTCAAGGTAATGAAACCGGTGGACTACGTTTCTTAACTGAGTTACCTTTTTTTGGGACTACGACCCTTTCTAACTTCCGTCCTCCTCTTCCCCTTCTGTCTCCTCCTCTACCAACCTACCGTAGTGACTGAGCTACCTTTACTCAAACTCGTTTGAGACCCTCTATCACTTCCTGTCCCTTCGGAACTTACAACGTCAGGTACCCCAGACAACGTCAGGTACCCCAGCGTTTCTAAGTCTGTGTTGATTTGTTGACTTGACTTGACTTGATGAGTCGATATTTTTTTCTTACTTTGAAAAATGTAAACGTCGTTGTACTTACCTGAACCTCCTGTAATACGACACACTTTATTCAATCTGTCTACTTTCTGTTTATAAGACTATAGTGAATATATACATTAGTATTTTTATCTTGTTCGCTGATATTACTTTTTCTTCGTCTTAGTGTCTATATCTTTTGTTTGATAACCAATACCCTACCCCACCCTTCTTCTCCCTTCCTCGTTCTATCCCCATCCCCTTATTCTCCATATTTGATAACCCATATTTTATTCGATATTCCTATACCTTGTGTTGTTCCTTCTATTATTGATATTTACCTCATGTTGGAAATTTTTAACACTTAGTGATATAACGTGTGAACATTGATCTTTTTCTTTCTTCTTTTATTTCCAAATATAAGGAGAAACTGTGATTACAATAGGTGAGTTCTTACACGGACCGTAACAAGATTTACAAAATATTGTGTCATAAAAAGGTCATAAGTCTTATTCGGATACTCTATCGAAAATGTATGTGATAATTCCATTCCTTTGTCTCTCTCTGATTCTAAGACATTAACTATAGAACCAAACATGTTGAGGTTATAACATACAACAGGTTCAGATATGTAGAGATGACAAGACTTCCTGAAACCCCGGTTATTAGATTAAAGACCTTGACGGGTCGTAGGTACAGGACTCACGGGAGGTGTTAGGAGAAGGTAATCGGGGTAACACGAACGGTTCACTCTTTGACCTCCGAGTGACTCCTTGACTCAAATGGTTGTAAAAGGTCCTGCAAAACCATAAGGACCTCAGACTTTAGTCAAACATTCCTCGTGGCTGGAGACTATTAAGATAAAAATATGGACCTTACACAACACTCGGTTGACCGACGACGATGTCGAGTCTATAGTGGACCGCGAAAGAAGACTCGTCCCGCTTATTTAGTGTACTTGTCGATTTGGTCTGACAGACAGACCCAGACATAGACTATTCTCTGAGAGTTGTTCACTTGACACAAGGAGAATGACGTCCCGACCGACACATTTTCCACCGCCGGGTCACCTATTCTTAGTGCCTTGAAGTTTTCCTCTTCCGGGTAGGTTGGCGTAACGAAACGTTCATCTGTTTGACTGGGTCTCGGAATCCGACCATGTAACCGAACGTTCTGTACCTTTGGGTAAGTTAAATACCTCTCACCATAACAACGACAACAAGTCAGCGGGTCAACACAGGACGAGAAGTGTTGGGGTACCTGACGTTGTGTGTCTCACCATATAAATTTATGTCTTTCCATAAAATACTTCCGGGGAACATCCTTTCTGTTGGTCTTATATGCTCGTGACCTTTCACGAGGGGGAACACCATATGGGTCTCTACGTAGTGTGCCCTGGGGGAAGATCGTTTTTGAATGACGGGTCGAGTCCTCTCACGACAGTCGTCTGTCGAAGGTCGTCTGGGAAGGAAGTCCCAGACGGAATCGAGACTCCGGTCCGATCAGAGTGAGTTCCAGTACGAGAACGACCTCATCGGGTGTAGGGTACTAATACGTTCCGTCGCAAATTTCAAGGTCAATAAAGCTGGATTGTTCAATGTTCAGACTATTCGTTTTAAACGAGGTCTTGTGTGTGGACGTCAACCTTGAGATAGTGTCAAGTCGAAGAGGGAGGAGGACCATAGCGGAGGAGAAGGAAATAAAGTGTCCACAACCAGGGATTCTTTAAAACACATGGGTTTAAGATTTAGAAAGGAAACCCTTAGGTCAGAGATTGTGGGACTGAGAGAGACCGGTTCACCCTAAAGGAAAGACGTGAGGAACCAAACGAAGTAAATTGTCGTGAAAGGGATATCAGGTGAACCCTGCAGAAGAACTGGTATGGGTAGTGTTGACGGAGACCTGGACACTGTCTGGTACAAAAGGTTTGACTGTTTACGTTCTAAAAAGTTAGGACGTTCAAGAAGGTTTTTGACCGGTGAGGAGTGAGTCTCCCTCTTAGACAAAGAGGAGGACAACTTCGACCTAACCTGAAACACTCATGAAACTACTTATCTTACTTGCAATAAAGTAAGGAAGACCTCGACTCAGTAGTTTTTATTATACCTAAGATGAACCCCGAAAGAGAGAGAGAGAGAGAGAGAGAGAGAGAGAGAGAGAGAGAGAGCCCTGTGAGTTAGAACCTTGGATCAGTGGTCCGACACTCCCTCGGGTTTGATCGGGTACACTACACTACCATACCTTCCCTTGGACTTTTGGTCGTAGTTGGTGGTCTGTACACTAACGTACTCTGAACTCTATTAAGGTCGGGGGGTAAAAACTTAGAAGATTCACGGTCTGTACCACTTTGTCTATGTTCGACACATAAAAACACACAGAGGGTAACCACGTATTCGAAAGGTACTCTATTTCCCGGAGCGAGGTGGATCCATGTACCGTTCCGTCCACGGGTTATTTTAAAATGACTGATTTAATTACTCCATACGTGACACGCCAGAATCCGTTTGATGAAGAGGAGAGACTCTGAATCGTGGGACGGAAGACTCTTTCCCTATTACTGTAGGAGAAGTACCCAACAACTCTCCGAATTTACTCTATTCGTACGTTTAGGACGTGGTCTCGTCCACACGTTCTGTACGATTAAGGGAAAGGAACCTCAAGACGTCGGTCATCTTCCAGTTTCACCTCACCCTGTCTGGTATTTTTTCACTTCTTCCCTTACTTCTTGACCACGACCTTTTCAATCCCTGTAGAAGGACCTTCTTTGTCTTGATTTTCATCCGAACCTTCTCCGTTCGACTCGATACAAACGAAGTCTCGGAAGTCCTACTTGAGTTCAAGTTTTACTCCGTCCCTGTTATCGAGGGACATACACGCTGGGGTCCCGGGGTAGTCTTGTCTTAGTAGTCTCATCTCTGGGACATGGTTCCCCTACACGACAGGGAGTTTCGAAAAGTTTCAAACACACAAGGACCGGGGTCTTTACCTGTGTCTACAGAGACGATTCTAAAAACGTTCGATCTCCGAAATTATCTACTCGGAGACTCGAGACTGGGAGAGGCAGGTACCTGTCTGTAGTCCGTCAGTAGAGCGTTCCTGCAGTTGTTTCCTTCAATGTGTCAAACGTGCACCAAAAGAAAACATAATTTAACAGTTTCGTTTGGGACTTCTTTTTAGATTGTACCAAACGGTCCTCAGTACCAAACCCTCAGTTCTTTGTCTCAGTTGTGTCGTTTTCACCCTCAATTGACCGAGAACCGACATGTATAAAAGAGGGGGAAAAACCCGGAACTAGAAGGGTAGATGTATTTCTTTCTAGACCCACTTTCTAACCTTCCGTAGAGAAAATACTAAGAGAACCCGACTCCAGGAACTCCTTATTTGCGGTCCTTACGACTACCCAGGGAGTCTTCGGACACGCAAACCTGTTGGAAGTCGCAACACCTTAGACCCAGGCAAACGTCGGTGTAGTCCTACCGGGGTGTTGACTGGAGTAAGGGACCGTGTAGGAGACAATACTGTTTTCGGAACCACGTAGGTTGTCCGGACGGGACCCAGCCCCACGTCGACCTCGTGTTAGGTCGGTCGAAGTCGTCTCAACGGATTTGGGGTCCTCAACATAGGGATCCTCCGGTCGACCACGGTCATTAATCCCACCTACCGATTTCACTGAGTGTCTTGGACGGTTCCCATCGTTCCCCCACCGTTCCTCGGGACTAAAGTCCCAGTCCTTTGGTTTCTTCGTAAGGTCAGAGGCAGGGTTGGTTGACTGACACATATCCGTCCACAAGTGGGAAAGACTCCTGGGTGAAAGGTGTAGAGTCTATCCCTTACCCTAGGACGTGTGGAGTTCCCTCGGACACTTCTAGTTTACTCTAGTGTCTACATCGGGGAACCTTATAATGGTCGCATGTCCAATTCTATTACAACAAAAACTACCGGACGCAGATGTCTCGTGAACTGTTAAATACTTCGAGCAGTGACGATTGCGTGTAAGTGTACCCAATAGAGTGTGTGTACGGGGGTAGTTGTCGGGATTTTCCTCTGTGCTACTTGGAAGAATAGGTGAACGGAGAATAGACGAGGAGAGAACCCCGTGAATCTTGTAATTTGGAAGTTGAGATACAAAAATCAATAAATACGTGTGCAGATTAGAGGGGTGGAACTTGTCTTCGGTCTCGTCCGTACTCCTGACTACTAAGAACGAGAAGGTGAGGGGTCGAGGGGTAGATGAGTAACTGAAGACGTACCATCCAGGAGTCGGTCATTCCTTTCGTTCCCTTTCTTCCTCCCACCCTCCTTCTGTTTCTCTCTATCCCTTCATCATATTTGAGAAATAAAGTTACCACATTCAATTCCACAGATGGTACCATCGATGATCGGTGTACACTAATGAAGTTAAATTCGATTAATTTTAATTCAGTAAGTAAGCACAGGCTGAGAAACTCTGGGACACCTGACATCGGGTGGTCCGAGGAGGTAGGTACCCTAAGAGGTCCGTTCTTATGACCTCATCCAACGGTAAAGGAAGAGGTCCCCTAGAAGGACTAGGTCCCTAGCTTGGGTCCAGAGGACGTGACGTCCGTCTAAGAAATTGGAGACTCGGTGGTCTCAATTTTTAAGTCAAGGAGACAACTTACCGGTGTGAATTTGACGAGTCACCAAGTTGTAAAGGTAGTGACAGTTTGTGAACCAACCTTTTGTGATCATATCTCTTTCCTTGGACCCGAGACCCCAGTCTGTCTTGACCGAAGGTTACGATGTAGACACTAAGTACGTTCGGTGGAGTGGAGAGATTCGGACTGACAGGTATAAACAGTTAGTTTCTACGAGGAGCTGTAGTAATATCGTTCCAGGGAGTGAGTCGTAACAACTCTCTTATTTCGTTTGAATGAGCGAAGTGTGATTACAATCGTCGCGGAGACGAGACTACGACGGTGCACTACCATTTTTTTGCCACCTTGGACTCCGACCGTAAACGTGGTATCCTTCACTACCCCGTCTTACCTTGCTTATATCTCTGTACCCGTCTGTCTGACTTCAAACTTAGGACCAAGGTGAACGGTCCATGTACTAGAATCTTTCTAGTAAGTCGTAGAGGCCGTGAGTAATGGAAGGAAAGGGTCCATCCCCCCTTTTTTTAGTAGTAGAACAAACTAAGAGTATTGTAGGGATCTTCAATTTATAAGTTCTATATTCTTTATAAGGAGTCAGGGTATCCTGTACAAGTTATTGATCTTTTAATGATGTAATATCATTATATTTTTATTTATCAACTTTAATGATCATAGACGAAATCCACACACACCAGTAACAAAAGCAATAATACAAATGATGATGAAGGGTCCACCACGTTCATCATTTCTTGGGTGCCCGGTTACGTCTTCTGTATTCTGGACGTCAAAGTTAGGGACCCAACCCTTCTAGGGAACCTCTTCCCTTACCGTTGGGTGAGCTCATAAGAACGGACCTCTTAGGGTACCTGTCTCCTCGGACCGCCCGATATCAGATACCCTAGTGTTTCTCAGACCGTGCTGACTTCTTTGAATTGTACGTAATGATGATGATTGATCAACTAACTCCCATCCATGGGATTCGTGTCGCCCTCCAAATCTCTAGGACTCTCAACTTTATTACATGAAAGGTGTTTCATCTGTCTTTACATGTAAGACAACACTTTTAGTCTAGTACGGTAACAGGACTACTTTTTGCTGTCACAGAAGTGGAGTACGAGTGTTATGTCACTTTAAAGGAGGGGTAGAGGTTACGGGAGGTCGTAGACTGGTGAGGTAGGAGAGGGAGATCCGTGGTCACGGGACTGGAGTGACCTCCCGGACGAGAGCGGGTTTGTACGTTTCGAACAAGGAGAACAAGTTCTGAGACGGACGTAGAAATGAGGGGGTGTCCTACGGGAGAGAACAGAGGGTACTTGGAGACGAGTTTACAGTGGAGGCGTTCCCGACAGGAAGGAGGACACACACACACACACACACACACACACGCACACACACACACACACACACACGTACGTGTACGAGTCAGGAGAGGATAAGAAACGTTCGGATACCTGACATCGGACGGTCCGAAGAAACAGGAACCCTGAAGGGTCCGTTCTTATAACATCATCCAACGGTAAAGGAGGAGGTCCCGTAGAAGGATTGAGATGAATAGTGTGACGAAATAACGAGAAATATCTGATAGTAGAGTCCGTCACTAAATGAAGGTAGGGAAATAAGTGGAAACTTAAGTTATAAACAATTACATCATTAGTCATTGAACTTGTATTAGAGACACGTCCTCTCTGTAGCAATAGAAATAACGAAAATAAGACACGGACTTTGTTCTGAATCGGACCCTGTCCAAGAGTCATTTAAAGTTACTTAAAGTTGTAAGTTTGTTTTAGAGAGTCTAGGACCAACCGATAGGTAAAATTTATATCGTCATACATGTACAGGTAGGGTTTGAGGGATTGATAGGGAAGGGGGGTGGGGCAGGAAGGGGAGGCTGTTGGTATTCGAGTAAAAGAGATTCAGACACTCAGACAAAGATAAAACATTTGTTCAATTAAACATAATACTAAAAATCTAAGGTGTGGATTCCCTATAGAATGTTACAAAGACGTAGAGACTGAATGAAGTGAGTCATACTGTTAGAGATCCAGGTGGGTTGTAACGATGTTTACTGTAATGGATGACATGTCGAGTCCCTTGAGACGAGTTTCAATACACCGTCAGACCTACCCTCCCTCAAACCCCCTCTTATCTATGTATATATATATACCGACTCATGGAAGCGACAGGTGGTCTTCGATAGTGTTGTAACAAGTCAAGTCAAGTCAAGTCAGTGAGTCAGCACAGGTTGAGAAACACTGGGGTACTTAACGTCGTGTGGTCCGGAGGGACAGGTAGTGGTTAAGGGCCTCAAGTGGGTTTGGGTGCAGGTAGCTCAGTCACTACGGTAGGTCGGTAGAGTAGGAGACAACAGGGGAAGAGGAGGACGGGGTTAGGGAGGGTCGTAGTCAGAAAAGGTTACTCAGTTGAGAAGTGTACTCCACCGGTTTCATGACCTCAATCGAAATCGTAGTAAGGAAGGTTTCTTGTGGGTCCTGACTATAGGAAATCTTATCTGACCAACCTAGAGGAACGTCAGGTTCCCTGAGAGTTCTCAGAAGAGGTTGTGGTGTCAAGTTTTCGTAGTTAAGTAGTCGCGAGTCGAAAAAAGTGTCAGGTTGAGAGTGTAGGTATGTACCGGTGACCTTTTTGGTATCGGAACTGATCTACCTGGAAACAACCGTTTCATTACAGAGACGAAAACTTATACGATAGATTCAACCAGGATTGAAAAGAAGGTTCCTCATTCACAGAAAATTAAAGTACCGACATTAGTGGTAGACGTCACTAAAACCTCGGGGGGTTTTTATTTCAGACTGTGACAAAGGTGACAAAGGGGTATATAAAGGGTACTTCACTACCCTGGTCTACGGTACTAGAAGCAGAAGACTTACAACTCGAAATTCGGTTGAAAAGGCCAGAGGAGAAAGTGAAAGTAGTTCTCCGAAAAATCAAGGAGAAGTGAAAGACGGTATTCCCACCACAGTAGACGTATAGACTCCAATAACTATAAAGAGGGTCGTTAGAACTCTACNACTATAAAGAGGGTCGTTAGAACTAAGGTCGAACATGAAGAAGGTCGGGTCGCAAAGAGCACTACCTGAGACGAATCTTTAATTTATTCGTCCCACTGTTATATGTCGGAACTGCATGTGGAAAAGGAGAAACCTTGGTCAGATAACAAGGTACAGGTCAAGATTGACAACGAAAGACTGGACGTATGTCTAAAGAGTTCTCCGTCCAGTCCACCAGACCATAAGGGTAGAGAAAGTCTTAAAAGGTGTCAAATAACACTAGGTGTGTCAGTTTCCGAAACCGTCTCAGTTTTTTCGTCTTTATCTATAAAAAGACCTTGAGAGAACGAAAAAGGTACTAAGTCGTCTACAACCGTTAAACTAGAGACTAAGGAGACGGAAAAGATTTTGGTCGAACTTGTGGACCTTCAAGTGTCAAGTGTATGACGACTTCGGACCGAACCTCTTAAAACTCGTAATGAAATGATCGCACACTCTACTCACGTTAACGCGTCATCAAACTCGTAAGAAACCGTAACGGAAAGAAACCCTAACCTTACTTTTGACTGGAAAAGGTCAGGACACCGGTGACGACTCAAAAGGTTTAAACGACCGTATAACTCACGTCGTGAAACTGTCGTAGTAGAAAGTCCTAAACTTTATCGAGTTGACCTTCAGGTAGGTAATTGATCGAAACAATTAGTCGACATAAGGTTATGGTTTATTTTTTAAATTATTTTTATTCATTTCACTGATCCTTTGATTCTTAGTGGAGTCTTATTAGTATCCTTTCTTAATCTATATTGATCGATACACATTACCTCTTCCGTTACCGTTGGGTAAGGTCATGAGAACGGTCCCTTTAGAGTACCTGCCTCCTCGGACCATCCGACGTCATTCACCCAGTGCTTCTCAGCCTATGCTGACTCACTGAAGCGAAAGTGAAAAGTGAAAGTACGTGACCTCTTCCTTTATCTTTGGTGAGGTCATAAGAACGGACCTCTTAGGGCGTCTGCCCTCTCGGACCACCCGACGGTAGATACCCCAGGGTGTCTCAGTCTGTGCTGACTGTGCTGAATCGTAGTCGTTGGTACACACTGGGACTACGACCCTTTCTAACTCCCGTCCTTCTCTTCCCCTGTTGTCTCCTACTCTGCCGACCTACCGTAGTGGCTGAGCTAGCTACCTGTACTCAAACCCATTTGAGGTCCTCAACCACTACCTGTCCCTCCGGACCGGACGACATCAAGTACCCCAGCGTCTCTCAGCCTGTGCTGACTCACTGACTTGACTATGACTATCGGTACAATTTTCTGCCTTAAATCTCTTTTTGTTTTAATAAAAAAGACACATAATCAGTGAGTCAACACAGGCTAAAAAACGCTGGGGTACCTGACATCGGGTCGTCCCTAAGAGATCCGTTCTTATGACCTCACCTAACGGTAAAGGAGGAGGTCCCCTGGAAGGGTCGACATGTATTTCCTCTGAAGTAATTACACGTAATCTCCCATGGGGTTCAATGGACCGTATCTTTTGACGGAGAACTCGGAAATTTAAATTATGGTTAAGATATGGAGACCAACCGGCTAACAAACAAAGAAATAAATCCAAAATTCCACTTACTGGACCCCGATAAAAAAAGATAGTTGGACTAACCCTTAGACTTCCGTGTCAACTTTACAGATAAAAAGAACGATACGAGTTTTCTCTGACGACGTGTAGATGAGACGTTAAGAACAAGACAAGTCGAATGTTATGTTTATGGAATAATAAAAAAAAAAAACGTTGGATACAGAATATTATTTCGTCACGACTTTTTGATTTATCTTCTTTAAAGTCAACGGTATATCCGATACTTTTACTAAACGACCACCACTAAAAATTCGAACTAAGATTTATCTAAATGATTCTTCCCGTGTACCTTCTACACCAAGTTTAAAACGATAAATTCCATAGAACTTTAATATCCGAGTGAGAGTGAGAGGGATTTTAAAGTTTTTTGTATCTTGAATCCGAGAATTCCCATATCGTCACTATTTTCGAAAGTATCAGTAAAGATTTTTCGTTGTGAAGTATCAAAAGGGAGAGATTATCTAAAGATTATATAAACATCTTCCTTCCGTTACCTTTTGGTTCTTATTTTTATCCACTTCAGAGGTACTAACCCGAAGGACGGATAAAAGGGACAAGTTTTTTTTTCCCATGAGGACGAGTTATAGATCAATATGTACAAGAGTTGGTAAAACTAATAACTAAGTAAAAATAATAACACTATGACACTAAATCATATTCTTTATGTGATTTATATAACTCAGAAACAGGTAATAAGGACCGTGTATCGAGGATTTTTAGAACCTTAAAGGATTGACTACTTTAGTCAGGCCTTATAAGTGACCTTCCAGACTACGACTTCGACTTTGAGGTTATAAAACCGGTGGACTACACTTCTTGACTGAGTACCTTTTCTGGGACTACGACCCTTTCTGACTTCCGTTCTCCTCTTCCCCTTCTGTCTCCTACTCTACCAACCTACCTTGGTGGTTGAACTACCTGTGCTCAAACTCGTTCGATGTCCTCGACCACTCCCTCTCCCTTCGGACAGCACGACGTCAGGTACCCCAACGTTCCTCAGTCTCCACGGACTTGACTTGACTTTACTACCCTCGATCTTTCTATTGAAAACAATACAATTATTCCCCTGGACTTGATTCTTAACTTCTTCCTTTACCGTTGGGTGAGGTCATAAGAACGAACCTCTTAGGGTACCTGTCTCCTCGGACCACCCGATGTCAGGTGCCCCAACGTTTCTCAGCCTGTGCTGAATCGTTGATTTGTTTGTTGTTGGTGGATTCCCATCCTTGAACAACAGTCCTCTCGGTTGACGTCTTAATCTTCCAGTCTTGAAAGTCAGGATGGAGGAACTGGAGACCTCTTTCCCCTCTCCCCGACCTCCGACTTAATCAGAGGTTACCGGTTACTAAATTAGTAAGCACGGACATATTATTTCAGAGATATTTTGAAGTCTCTCCAAGTCTCTCGAAGGTCCAACTATTTGTACACCTCCAAACCTCTCTCATGGTGTGAGTCTCTCGTGTCTTGAATCTCGTGGAAAGGTGCATGGAACGGGATACGTAAAGAAGGTAAACCGACAAAGAAAAATATTATTTGATCATTACTTCATTTCTCTATTTTTTAGAGGGTCCAGGAACCTTGGTTGGGAGGGAGAAGACTATATGTGTCTGCATCAGAACTTGATTTACCGGTATGAAGGTTTACATAAGTAAATGGGTGGGTAAGGGGTTAATGACTGGTGTGTGTCACACGGGTCCGGGACCGTGTCAGGGACGGGATTGTCCTTCGTCTACGGGAAGGAAATTCTCAGGAAGAGGGTCGGGTATCAGGGTAGGTGTGTGTCCTGTAACGGTCGACGTCATATAATCTAACTCAACTCCCTGTCTTAAGACATCTTTGGGTCTCCTGCCCTACGGAAGAAGTCGACTTCCCGTAGTCCTCACCTCTACTGGACACTCGACCCTGAGTACCGGGACAACTGTTATGATATGGGAGACCTCGGTCCAACGGAGGTGGTGAAGGGTCGACTCACTGTTACCGTTTAAGGGAGTGTCTAACCAGGGAGTCCAGGGGGTAGATATTTTACTTCTGATATCATAATATACGGTGTATCCCAACAGTACTCTTAATTTATCTTAATGGTTAATTTTCCCGAAGGGACCACCGAGTCGCCATTTCTTAGACGGAGGGTTACGTCCTCTACACCCAAACTAGAGACCCACCCCTTTTAGGGGACCTATTTCTTTATTGTTGTGTCAGGTTATAAGAACGGACCCTTTAGGGTACTTGTCTCCTCGGACCGTCCGGTGTTAGGTATCCCAACGTTTTCTCAGTCTGTACTGAATCACTGATTTGTTGTTGTAGGTCATAAACCTTTTTTTTTTTTTTGTTAGGACCACGGGCCATGTATCAAGTACAGGTTATTTATAATGAATATGTCGGTAAAAGAACCCTGTCACCTTCGTACGACCTGTCCGTACCTTCCTCCGGTCACGAGGGAGTATCGACCTTGTATCTCAGACACTCTGTCCCGACGTGTACCTTCCACTCCGACCGACGTCGGTGCGGTACCTCCTGAAGCATTCGTCCGTCTCAAACCGAAACTAGACTTCTCTTCCCTTTTCAGTATTTTTCTAAGATTCAACCTTTCATTACACGACCGTAAACGTCAAATTCCTTGTCAGACCGACATTGTATTCCTACCCTTCCTCGACCGGTCTGACCTCCGTCCTTCCTTCCTCCGACAGTGCGTTTAGGTTGACTCTTTATCTCACTGAATAACCATCCCCTTTCTTATCTTTCTAGGACCCCTTTATTTTACTTATCCGAACCGGTGAAACTGTGAGATCCAGACCGTCCTGTGTTCTCCGTGTCAATCTACCTAAATTGGGTTGTCTCGAATCCTTTTCCGGAAAAACTCTCTACACCAGTCCCTAGGCCCTTGGTCCGTGTTGGTACTACCTTTCCGTGACGGTCGGGGTTTGGACTCCCTGGGACCCTCCCCTACTATAATGTTCTCGAGTCTCTTAGTCCCCGGCCCCTTTTGTCGACCGGCCCGTCCCCGACGTCAGGACCACTCCTAGTGTCGAAGGTATCTGTACCGGCCCACCGCCCTTCACCCCCATTCTAATTTCATGGGTCGGAGGGAGGGGAAGGTGGGACTAGAGTACAGTCACGGAGAGTAACCGGTTTTGATTGACTTTCGGGGTCCAGTCCTCTCGAACCAGTACACTAGATATTTACAGTTGGAAGCACCCAGTTGTCCTCCAGTCTCCTCCCATTTTACCCAGACCCCCGTCCCATATATGTACTTCTTGTTCATAGTGTCAGTGAGTAATCTCCCCTTTCCCCTAATCAAACCCTACTCCTTCCTGTCCTTAAAAAGGATTGGGGACTCCAAGGGACGATTTCTCTAAATGGGTTAATTTATAGGTACTTGACCTCCTAACTTTACGGGTAGGTACGTTTAGTGTAAACTCAGAAGTACACGGGGAGTCACACACGGGGTTTGTAGACCTGGAACAAGGGGAAGGGAAAGGAAGACGTCTATACATGAGAACGATTTCCGAACCTTTTCAATCGGTCTTCTCCTAAACGTCGTCTAATCATATTGAAGTGACCATGGTATCGATTTTTTGTTTGGACGGATATTGTATACAAGTTTCAGTATTTGTTTCTATTTATGTACTTACTGGACCCCGCTCCGCTCCACTCCAACCTCCTCTCCACCCACTCCCCGACGTCCCTCAAGGAAAGAGTGAAGAAACGGTTGTTTTTAATTAAAAAGGGGTTTGTGACGACCCTAGGTTTTTTGCTGTACCTTTGACAGGGTCGGGATTCCGGGACGGGCGGAGACGGACTGTGTAGATTAAGGGAATAGAGACTGCCCAACGTCCGGAGGTACTAGATGGTATCGTCTCGTGGTTCGGCGTCACTACAACAAGAGACTCACTACGACTCCGTCCGTGTGGGGTCTCTGCCCTTTTGGTGGACCCTACTCCGAAGACACTGACTCTCTCCGTGTCCTTGACGGCTGTCGTTGTCGATCCTCAAGAAAGACGATTCGTACGGGTCCTTCGGGAATGCCCGGACTTCCCTTCTTGCCAAAAGTAGTAATTAACTGTGTAAAAGGTGGGACCCCGGTCGTCGTCCTGATCGGGTCTCTGTGACCTCCGCATCTCCTCTGCCGGTCGTCCATACCCGTTCAGAGCCGAATCTTGAGGTGAGACACGTAGTGTCCTTTTTCAGAATCGAGGAACCCTCCAGACGGCTCTGTGAAGTTCTAGACTACGGACGAACAGGTCCAGTGACGTATTCGTGAAGGTACGATTGGAAAGTGGGCTGATTTGGTGATCGTAAAATGAGTCTATAAGGACGTCGTGAAGTCCACGAATCCAAAAAAAGTGTGCACGGACACGGATCTTGCGGGAAGAGGAGAAAAGGCGGATCTTAAGAGGATAAAAAAGATATTCTGAGGAGAGTGATGTAGGTCTAAAGAGTTCTTTTTGTGACGTCTCTTCCTCAACTGTCTACGAGGATGAAGACACGGAGACATCTTTGAACCTGGCGGGAGACTTCGTCATTTGGCTCCGACTATGTTGTAACATTTATCTGATGTGAAGTCAATTTTTATTTTTATTTACTCATTAACCCCTTGTCACACGATAAAGGTTGGAGTTCTGATACGTGAGGATTTTCGTCCAACCTGTAGAATCATTAGTCACCATAAGTATGAAATCGTGACCCAAACAGGGTCACGAGGGTTTCAACCGTCATGGAGATATCCTGTCAATAAGAGTGGTCTTTAAAGAAAGGTTAAAAAAGGGGACTTTAGACCTCATAAATACACTGTGAATAGTTAGAACAGAAGATTTTACTTTCACTTTCACTTTCACTTCGGCGAATCAGTCCAGGTCGAGAAACGTTCGGGTACTTGACATCGGATACTCCGAGAAGGTAGGCACCCTAAAAGGTCCGTTCCCATGACTTCACCCAACGGTAAAGGAAGAGGTCCCCTAGAAGGGTTGGGTCCCTAACTTGGGTCCAGAGGGCGTAACGTCCGTCTGTGAAATGACAGACTCGGTGATCCCTTCGGGAAGATTTCAGTAGGTACTTTCAGGGAAGGACCACGGCATACGGTCGGTGACTCTAGAATAGTAGTCATAGTTTAAGGGTGATTCCGAGGATAGGTGGAAAGAAAATCGGACTTAATCGAAAAACGTTTTGTAGTCAAAACCTAAGTTCGTCTAAACTTAAACATATATTCAAGACGGTGTGGGAATAGGGTCTGATGAATAGATAGTTTACCCCTATTATAGTTATTATTAGAGATGAGACGTCCCTACAACTCTCTTTTACTATACAACCTACCTTTTGTCGATAGTGTCCAGGACTGTCTATCATACAGAAGTGTCTTTATCAATAACTACCTAACTTGTTACTTACTCACTCGACCCCGAACACAATGTATCTACCTCATTATAAAATCTGAGATTGAGAGAATGTGATCAAGCCTCAGTTATTTACCATCTAGATGTGTTCCGCCTATGATCCCAGATATATCCTCTCTGTTAGTTGTTTATTCAGAATGTACTAGGCACTAGATTGACGGGGACCCCTTCAGTGACTTTACACTTCGTTTTGTGTCCACACTATTCACCATACTCTCTCTTGAACGTCCAGTGAGTCTACTCAAGTAGACTCGTCCTAAACCATGTTCATTCCAGAGACATTTTTTTTTGAGAATGTAATCTTTTGCATTGTGAATCCGTTAATAATTGATCTTAATAAACGAGGAACAGGATAATAACAAACACATCAAGTGAACCCTTACAATACCTCTTTCATTCTATCTAATCGTCTGTTCTTACAACTCACGACTTAAATTACAATATTTTAAACTTGTTGACTTTTCGAAGTAGGAATCAGAGACTTTCAATGTAACTAACCATTTATACTACCATTTACGTGATTAACAATGTATATGGTTCAGTCACCAAGAGTTCACTGTTATCTACAAAATATCCAAGCTATATTTTAAAATAATTTCGTATTTTCAACAAACAAAATGGATTCTAATATACAATAAGGACGTTATGAAGAGTCGACGTTCAAACTCGACATCTTTAGTACATGGGAGCCAGAGGTCACCTCACTTTAAACGACAAACGTGATGGTTTTAAAGTTAAATCATAACATGACCTTTAGAATCGTTCACGTTTCACTTCTCCACCCTTTTTCGTGTTTTGACCCTTTTCTTATTTATTCTGGTAATATGTGTCTACTGTAATTACCATATACATCTTTTGGATTTTCTTAGTACCTGTGTGATAATCTTAATTGTTCACTTAAATCACACTGGTTATTTAAGTGTTCCAGTTATGTATTAAATTTTTTATTTAAAATTCTTATATTAAATATTACCGAAATTCTTTACAGTTTATATATCCTTAATAAGATCGTTTACTAAACGTTTGAAATATACACCTTTTGATATTGGTAATGACTCCTTTTAGTTTTTTCAGGACGGACTTAACTTCCGATATGACACAAGTTCCTAACCTCCTGAGTTATAATATTAAAACAACCAAGATGGGTTAATCTAAATATGTAAGTTACGTTAGAGTCAGTTTTAGGATCGTTAAAAAAGACTTTATAGAGTCAAATCTAGTGGGTCTTCATCTGGGACTCTACTCCTAAACACCCGTTCACTAAATAATTTCTTTGTAAGAGTCTTCTTTGACTAAGTTTTCACTTATTCATCTGGTCCCTTCTTCTCCTTTTGTTCGATTCCAGACTAAAGTCGGACTAGGAAGTTCCTTCATGTCCTCACGTTGAATGTGGGGTTTCTAGGGGGGAAATTCCTTTTATTCGATCCGAAAGTATGAGTACGTGGTCAATCGTTATCGATTCCAGTCGGAATCCTCCTGATCCCGAAGATTCGTAAAGGTCGAGAGACATGTAAACCCGTTTCACCGAGGTCTCATTGAAAGTCTCTCAGGAAGTTTCTCTTCGTGTCTAAGTCCGACATCCTTCATTTTGTTTCTCTTCCTCCTTGTTTTCCCTATGTGATACCTCATAATGAGTGGGTAATTTTTCTTATGTAAACTTAGTCAAGATTACTCCACCTACTTTGACCTCGGTTAATATGTTTCACTTCATTCGGTCTTTCTTTTTGTGGTTATGTCATATGATTGTGTATATATACCTTAAATCTTTCTACCATTACTATTGGGATATACGCTCTGTCGTTTTCTCTGTGTCTACATTTCTTGTCTGAAAACCTGAGACACCTTCTCCCTCTCCCACCCTACTAAACCCTCTTACCGTAACTTTGTACATATGATAGTACATTCTTTACTTAGCGATCAGATCCAAGTTATGTCCTATGTCCTACGAACCCCGACCACGTGACCCTACTGGGTCTCTCTACTATACCCCTCCCACCACTCTCCCCCCAAGTCCCAACCCTTGAGTACATGTGGACACCACCTAAGTACAGTTACATACCGTTTTGGTTATGTCATAACATTTCATTTTTTTATTTTAAATTTAATTTTTATTTCTTTTTCTCATTTTCCTTAGACTCCTCAAACTTCATCTCGTGTTCGTGGATGATAAACTTTTTACTTGTTCGACTAAAATTTTACATACACTTTTACGTTTCTTGGTGCGGTCTGTTTCTATCAGACGTTTCCCCCTTGTTTCAGTCTCACGAATATCATGATCTAATTTTCTGAATGATATTTAGAAGTAATTAATTTTGTTCATACCGTAACCACGTCATTATCTGTTATTGGTTACCTTGTTTTAAGGTCTTTGTGTACGTGTGTATAAGTCAGTAACCTAAATATAGTTTCTACGGACGTCATGTCACCTCTTTCTTATTACAAAAATTATTGACCACGACTCAATTAATCTATAATTGTCCCTTTATATTTGGAACTTGAGATTGTGTGACTTAAGTTAAAGTTTACCTAATATCCGGATTTACACTGTCCGTTTTTTTATTATTATTATTTTGGAGATCTTTGTAGAAGTACTGGACCTTCATCCTTTTATAAAGAACACATCTTACGTTTGACGGGATTAGTATTTCCTTTACTAAGTATATGAACTAAAACAATTATAACTTCGAAGACAAATAATTTTCTTTGGTACCCCTGTTACCTTTCCGTTGTCTCAACCTTTCTATAAACGTAGTGTATATAGGTTGTTTCCTAAGTATTAGTTTTGTAAACTTCTTGAAAGTATTTGGTCATTCTGATCTTGTCTATTAAAAAAATCGTCAGTTTTCGGAACTTCTCCGTAAAGTACTTTCTCTGATAGGTTTGTCAGTTATTCGTGTACGAGTTATAATCATCGATAGTCGTTTTACATTTAATTTTGGTGTCACTTTACGGTGTCGTACAGGTGTTCTTAAAGATTTTACTTTTTATTTTTGTTCTTCAGGACTGTTATGGTTTGTAAAGGTCCTTACACCTCGTTGGTCTTGAAAATACGTGACAACCATCCCTACATTTGACCGAGTTGTTGACACTTTTAACCTGTCGAGACGCTTCTGATTTTTTACGTCAGACGTCGGCTCATTAAGTTGTGGATCTGTACACTGTTTTGAAAACAATTCAACACGTTGTTTTCGGAGTAGGTTCCTACGAGTCTCGTTGAAATAATTTTTATCGGTTTTCGATCTTTATAGGGTTTACAGTTATATATGTGTTACGTTACGATATTTCGCTTCATTTTATTTGTTGATGACGATGTGAATTGTGTGTAGTTAGAGTGACCGTGTGTTTACTTCCTCCTAACTGCGTTTACTTATTTTTGACATAGTAAGGTGAAAATACTTAATTCTTTCTGTTTTAGTTAGTTTCGTCTATCTTTGGTCTGATCAATACTACATATCTCACATGACTGAGTCTTCCCTGCACTCTTTGAGGATTCCACACTGTCCCCAAATATAGAATTAACTCTACCACCAATGAACCCATATGTACAAACACTTATAAGTGGTTTCAAATTAACGTAAGAAATAATATACCTTTAATATCAAACCATTAAATTTTTTTCTCTCGAGAATTATGTGACTTCAGGGAGTTCAAATAGTATCTGTGAAATCTTTCATAAGCTCACGTGTTACCCTGTAGAGTCGCAATTTATAAAAAACAATTTTTTTTACTGTCATATAAAATTTACGACAGGACATCAGATCTTTGTTACATGGATATTTGTCATACAGTACTATTAAGGGGTAAGGTATACAAAACATGATGTTATATTTTTATAAACGACACGTTTTCCATTCCTATAATGTACTGCGGTCCGGTCAATTTCTCTTGTAGTTAAGATTCGTGTGTCCCTACTTGACGTCTTGTCTCCTCCTTTATCAAGACTTTCTCACCACTCGGACTTCCCACTGGTGTCTTGGTACGTCATTGTTGAGTATTTTAACAAGTATGTCATATACTCCCGAGGAGTTTGAAAGACACAAACGGCGTGGGAAAATTTATGTCTTAAAGACGTTGGTTACAATTTCATAATTTTATCTTTTAAGTAAGGTAAGAGAAAAATTAAACATATAAATGATTGATTGTCACTATTTTATACCTTTTAAAAAACTTTGAACTGTTGGGACGTCTTTTTTTTAGTCTATTCGGAAACCACTCCTGTGCAAACTCTTAGCAACTTGATTTAGTAGTGATCATCACAAAGAGGGGTCACTGGAGTATGTGTGGTCACAAACACTAGTCAATACCACGAACTATACAGTCGGTAATGTTTAAATTACTTTTTTGTCGTTAACATTCACCAGACATCCAAAAATACTTAATTTCGTCTAAGTCTATATAAAAATATGATAAAATGAGTAAATTTATGATTCTACAATTAACATACCTTTGTTTTTTTATTTACCACAAAGTACTTCAAATGTCCCTTAACTTATCACAAAATACCTCCAATGTCCTTTATAAGAACAGAAGGTCAACTCAAACCGGTCATTTACGACCGTCCTAGTACCTCCCGTCTTTGCTCTCTCCCCACTCAAGAACCAGAAAGATGAGGGAGAGAAGTAGGGGTACCAAACCCGTCACCAAGGTAGAGGGGTGTTGTCGGTGTAAACAACTCCTCTCATCGGAGAAAGAGTAGAGAGTCAAAGTAACCCAAGATCATTACAGAACGGTAAAATCGTGGACCTTACAGTTGTCAAAAACCACTGACAATCAGCCTTCCTTTACCGTTGGGTGAGGTCACGAGAACGGACCTTTAAAAGGTACCTGACTCCTCGGACCATTCGATGTCAGGTACCGTAGCGTTTCTCAGCCTGTACTGATTCGCTGAAGTGAAAGTGAAAGAGAAAAGTCAGAGACCCTTATAATGTATAGGATACAACAAAAAGATAAATTTTAAACTAAATTAAAAATAAGAAATTTTTTAAAATATGTGAAAACTTGTCAATATGATGTAAATATCAAGAATATTTTACAACCGATATACGGGACACTACATGTTACGTAGGAACATCGAATAGACTGAGAGTTATTAAATACGGAGGGTCGGGTGGTGAGGACATAACAGAGAGGGGGTGAGGGGTGATGTCAGACAAGAGACATAGATACTCAGACGAAGAAAAAACAATCTAAGTCACGTAACAACATAAAAAAAATCTAAAGTGTATATTCACCATAGTATGTCATAAACAGAAAGAGACTGAATAAAGTGAATCGTATTACGGGAGATTCAAGTAGGTGTAACGACGTACACCGTTTTAAAGTAAGAAAAAGTATTGACCTATCACAAGGTAACAACGATACACACACACAAACGTCTATCTCCCAACACCAATCCTTTTTACAAACTACACCAAAGTCAAAATTAAATAGATCCGAACAAAACTCCGGGTCGTGTACTAGATAGGACCTCTTACAAGGTGCACGTTAACTTTTCTTACACGTAAGAAGACGAAAGTCCACCTTACGAGATAGACGTAGTCAATTCAGGTAGACTAGTTTACACAGTAAATTCCGGTCACAAAGGAATAACTAAAAAGAGAGACTTACTAGACAGTTAGTTGTATCTCACAATTTACGGGGGTGAGAATAACATAATAACAGTTAAAGAGAAAATACAGACAATTATAAACTGAATGTATAAATCCACAAGTATAAACCCATATATGTTCCGATACCAAAAGGGTCATCAGTACATACCTACACTCTCAACCTGACACTTCTTCCGACTCGTGGCTTCTTAACTACGAAAACTTGACACCACAACCTCTTCTGAGAACTCTCAGGGAACCTGACGTTCCTCTAGATTGGTCGGGTAAGACTTCCTCTAGTTGGGCCCCTAAAGAAACCTTCCTTACTACGATTTCGACTTCGAGGTCATGAAACCGGTGGAGTACACTTCTCAACTGAGTAACCTCTTCTGAGACTACGACCCTCCCTAACTCCCGTCCTCCTCTTCCCCTGCTGGCTCCTACCCTACCGACCTACCGTAGCGACTGAGTTACCTGCGCTGAGACCCACTTGAGGCCCTCTACCACTACCTGTCCCTCCGGACCGCACGACACTAAGTACCCCAGCGTTTCTCAGCCTATACTGACTCGCTGACTTGACTTGACTTGACTATAAACGTTAACAAAATAGAAGAAGAACCTAATTAGAGTTAAAAATGTACCACAGGAGGAAACAGAGAACATTGTTACAAATAAAATCTCAAATAAAACAGACTATATTCATATTGATGAACTAAAAGAAAACCAAAGTTAAACGTACCTTATGAAAAAAGGTAGGGGAGTGAAAATCCGATGTATATAGAGATCTAGACTTACCCAGAGATTATCCGTCGTATATATGTCCAGAACAAAAATATATGAAAGTCGGTGAGTTGCAGAAACCAGAACACTTGAATAATGTCATAGAAATCATAATACAAACCTAAGGAAAATGAAAAACACACACATATATATGATTTCTAAGAACGAAACACAATGGTACTCTAAAAAATAATTGTTAGATAGATATATGTACCCAAAGAGACCACCGAGTCTGTCATTTCTCAGACGGACGTTATGTTCTTTGGACCCAAACTGGGGACTCAGTCCTTCTAGGGGACCTCTTCCCTTACCGATGGGTGAGGTCATAAGAGTGGACCTCTTAAGGTACCTGTCTCCTCGGACCGACCGATACCAGGTATCCTATCGTTTCTCAATCCGTACTGACTCGTAGATTGTATAATTGTGTGTGACAGATATAAACACTAACAAAAATCAACGATTACAGAATTAAAGTTTACAGAAAAATTTTCTAACGTAAACATGAGAGGAAGGGATAGTTAATGACAAAAACTATAGTATAAAATGCAGATTAAAAAGACACACAGGAAATTGACAAATAACCCATATATCTATTAAAATGATGAAAACAGTAAATTGAAGGGATGATCGAAACCCATACCCATTAAAGACTGGAGATGACGGGTACTCGTAAAAGTAAAGTATTATAAGAAAAAAGATCAACAGAAAAGAACAAACGATCTCTTAAGGGAAATTGTAAACAACATTTCGACCAAAACATCACGACTTGAGAAAATCAAAGTGAACAGGTATTTCGAAAACTCCAGAGGTAGTTAAGGAATTACTCTTGGAACGATCAATCTCATAAGAACCAACATGTAAAAAACGAAAGTAGTGAAATTTATATAGTATGGTAAAGAAAAACCGGAAGTCTCAAAGATGTCTTTTTAGTCGATAAGAGGAATAACATCAAGGGAACATACAAGAACGACGAAAATTATAAAAGAGAAATAGAAATTAAAAATAGTAAAATTAATATTACACAGAACCACACGAGGAGAAACCCAATTAGAACATACCCTGAGACACGAAGGACTTGAACCCTGTGAAAGAAAAGGATCCAATCCCTTATAGAGTCAATAATAGAGAAGTTCATAAAAGAGTCCGAGAGAGAGAAAAGGAAGACCTTGGGGATGTTACACTTTTAATCACATAAACTATACCAGGGTCTCCAGAGAATTTGACAGGAGTAAAGAAAAGTAAGTAAATAGAAATCAAACCACCGTCACTAAAGGTGAAGAGAGAGAAGGTCGAGAGACTAGACTAGAAAGCATAGTCAATCGGCTGATAATTAAGGAAGATAACATAAAAATTAAACAATAGCTGTGTTACTCAGTCCGATAGAAAGATCGAGACTTCAATCTAGAACTTATGTTAACTGTCTCATCGACCCACTAGTTTCAAATGTAAGATTGACCTCGTCTGTCATTAGGAAAAAGAAGAAAGAGAGACGACACGGTACGATTAAACGAAGACAGTACAGGTTGGAGATTGAGATTGAGACACACCGGGACACCTGATATCGGACGGTCCGAGGAGTCAGGTATCTTAAGAGGTCCGTTCTTATGACCTCACCCAACAGTACTGGAAGAGGTCCCCTAGAAGGACTGGGTCCCTAGTTTTAGCGTAGAGAATGGAGAGGACGTAACCGTCCCCCAAAGAAATGATGATCGTGGTAGACCCTTCGGGAGAAACAAATCATAGGATCCTCCCCTATAATCGATACTACTTCTCTTCCAACCTCTCATCCCTACTTAACGGGATTAAAAAGTATTTTTTTTAATTCGGGGTCTTGTTTATGAAGAATTATCATAAATCCAGTGATTTAGTGTTGAGAGGTCTCTCACTTCAGAACACCAAGGGAAAGAACGATGCTCTTCCCCACAACCAATGGTAAAATCTCATGGTACGATTAGAGTTGTTTAAATCAGACTCAGTTTTAGATTACGATGTACAAGGAAAGGTACTCGTTTTAGTTCAAAAGTATATTGACACCCGACTTAAACTGTACCCGAGTTGAGCACACTACTCGAGTGCATAATATGAGTCTTAAAGTCTAGGGGTTTGTTTGTGCTCCGTACTCTTCACGGACCACGTCTTAGATCGTGTATCGTGTATAATTTAGTCACGTGCGAGTCAACGGTTCAGCACAGACTGAGAAACGCTGGGGTACCTGGGGTGATCCGAGGAGACAGGTACCACAAAGGGTCCGTTCTTATGACCTCAGCCAACGGTAAAGGAAGAGGTCCCCTAGAAGGGTTGGGTCTCTACCTTGGACACAGAGGACGTAACGGTCCACCTAAGAAATGGTGACTCGGTACTCCCTTCGGGTGTATAACTTATCCATAACAATTAAATTTGGAGTGTAGTTGGGTGTTCCGTCTACTCGTAATAAAACTGAAAGAACACCTAATGTCTTTAATCCGAGTTCTTCTAAGTCTTTTTTTCTACAGTTTTCCTTTTTTTTTTTTTCCGAAACTTTATTCGATGTACACTGTCTACTATGATTATTTTATATATGGGTTCCGGTATAAAAGATGGTGTCACTCCTTCCAAGACTCCGGATACTGTCTACTCGGAGCATAGGTATCCGGGGAAACGAGAGTCACAGAAAAGAGTAATTGTCAAACAAGGACCAAAATTAGGAGAGAGGAGTTAACGTCAGTTACTAGACTCCGGAATACTAGAAAATACTAATATGTACCTTTTGTGATCAACTTATAGTCAATTTCTCATTAGTGTACTATTTTTCATGAATCCTACATTTGTGGGTGGTCGACTGTCTATAAACTGAGTCGTGACCTATCTTTTATCGTTTGATCCGTCTCTACTGGAGAAAGGAACTCCTCGAATGTCAGATTCTCATCCTCTAAGTCTTATATTTAACTTTTTTTATTGACTTAAAGACTAATATGTTGTTATTTCTACTGAACACTTGTTCACTTACTTTGGAACTTTATGAAAGAGTTACTTTTTACCTTTAAATGTAATACAAAGGAAATAAGTCTCAAAATAGGAGAAATTTAATAACATAAGACGTTCTTATTTTTCTGTAATAACAGTTAAAACCCATTGGTTATTCATCTTCCTTAAAGAGCCGTGTTCTCACCTTTCTTTAAAACCTTGGTTCATCTGGTTCTTAGTTTAGAACCAGATGGTGAAACTTTAGGTTTTGATAACGTTAGAGTAGATATTTAGAACTATCAATATAAATCCAACGTCACGTCCGAAGTCGTTATACACTTGGCACTTGAAGGACTACAAGTTCGACCAAAATCTTTTCCGTCTCCTTGGTCTCTAGTTTAACTGTTGTAGGCGACCTAGTACCTTTTTCGTTCTCTCAAGGTCTTTTGTAGATAAAGACGAAATAACTGATACGGTTTCGGAAACTGACACACCTAGTGTTATTTGACACCTTTTAAGACTCTCTCTACCCTTATGGTCTGGTGGACTGGACGGAGAACTCTTTAGACATACGTCCAGTCCTTCGTTGTCAATCTTGACCTGTGCCTGGTTGTCTGACCAAGGTTTATCCTTTTCCTCATGTAGTTCCGACATATAACAGTGGGACGAATAATTTGAAGATACGTCTCATGTAGTACTCTTTGCGATCCGACCTTCTTCGTATTCGACCTTAGTTCTAACGACCCTCTTTATAGTTATTGCAGTCTATACGTCTACTGTGGTGGGAATACCGTCTTTCACTTCTCTTTGATTTTTCGGAGAACTACTTTCACTTTCTCCTCTCACTTTTTAAACCGAATTTCGAGTTGCAAGTCTTTTACTTCTAGTACCGTAGACCAGGGTAGTGAAGTACCCTTTATCTACCCCTTTGTCACCTTTGTCACAGTCTGAAATAGAAAACCCCGAAGTTTTAGTGACGTCTACCACTGACGTCGGTACTTTAATTTTCTGTGAATGAGGAACCTTCTTTTCAATACTGGTTGGATCTATCGTATAAGTTTTCGTCTCTGTAATGAAACGGTTGTTTCCAGGTAGATCAGTTCCGATACCAAAAAGGACACCAGTACATACCTACATTCTCAACCTGACACTTCTTCCGACTCGTGACTTCTTCTACGAAAACTTACCACCACAACCTCTTCTGAGAACTCTCAGGGAACCTGACGTTCCTCTAGGTTGGCCAGGGAAGACTTCCTCTAGTCGGGCCCCTAAAGAAACCTTCCTTACTACGATTTCGACTTTGAGGTCATGAAACCGGTGGAGTACACTTCTCAACTGAGTAACCTTTTCTGAAACTACGACCCTCCCTAACCCCCGTCCTCCTCTTCCCCTGTTGTCTCCTACCCTACCGACCTACCGTAGTGACTGAGCTACCTCCACTCAGACTCACTTGAGGCCCTCAACCACTACCTGTCCCTCCGGACCGAACGACTCTAAGTACCCCAACGTTTCTCAGCCTGTACTGACTCGCTGACTTAACTTGACTTGACTTGACTCCGATCTTTTACTTTAGTAAATTGTACAAAATCGTTATTTGGACAAGACCTATGGTATAATTCTTAAACCCCACAACACCAAAGATCAGTCTTAGCAGTTGGATATATATAATTCTTTTTCTTCTTTTCCTTCATCCGGACTATATCCACATTGGTGAGATAAAGAGAAGTTTACAGGGACATTAGGATTAATTCCTGTGAAACCCTTATTTTAGCATACCAGTTGTGAGAGGTAAACTAAGGTTTAACACAAGGATTAAAAGATGAGATTTCTTTTTTTCAGTGTTCTAACGTATAGTTATTTGTTCTTTTTTGTATGTTTGTTTGTTTTGGTAGATGAGTTACCGACTTTAAAGTATAACCTCAGTTAAAGTTCCAACTAACCTCACAGTCTCAATTATTAAAAAAGTTGGTTTTGGACCTTAAGAATTAATAGGATTTTTGATATCTATCACGACCTTTCTCGGATAAACAAGAGTTGAAGAAATAGGGTCTTAACGGGGGATGGGTATTGGAGAAAGACGTTTTAGAGTTGACAGACAATTTTAGTACCACGGACTGTGTGAAAGGACTTAAATATTTGGTGACAGACAATAGTCACAATACTAATGTAGTGGTTCTGATAAATAAGTTTTTTACTGGACTGGGAAAGGGACATCATAGACCTCTCCATCGATTTATTATCTATATTTTTATATGTGTATTGAATTTATTCAACCAAACCTTCGATCTATTATTTTATGTACGTAGTCCTTCTCTTCGTTTTCTTCTTTTCAAGAACTTTTCATTCCTTCATCAACAGCCATCGTTTGGTCCTGACCCCAACCTCTTCCCACCCCTCTCCTCGGACCTCTCTTTATCCTCCAGTTCCTCCTCTTCTTCTCCTCTTTCTCCCCCTCTTTTTTTTTGTCCTTTTCTTTTCTTTTGTTCGGACTTAAGTTTGGACGTTTTCAAATATTAGTTGTAATCTCAAAGATTTTTCTTACTCAAAAGAGGGGATAAAACCATAGGTCACAGTAACGTCTAAATTTTCTGAGGTGATAGGCCCCCAATAAATACCTGAGGTGCCGACATTTAAAAAGACATACCGGAATCTCGTACCGAACACAGGAGACCCTGTACAATATACTATGTCGACTCGGAGGTAAAGTCGAGTAAGGGATTGGACCTACGAAAAGAGAGATGTCAGAAAGCTAGAAGGGTGTAATTGGACCTTAAGGTATGACCGTCACGACTTCCGGAGGACCTCCAGTAAGTCGGGTTGTGACGGTAGGATTTCTCTTTGACTTCGGGGGTCTTCATCTCGTAATAGATAGGTTTTTTTGGAAGAAAGACTGGTCTCACGGAACCTTTTTACTCAAAAATATGTCTCGACGTTAACCCCACTCCCCTAGTCCTTTACGGATGTATGGAGAGAGAGTAAGTAATTGACGATAAGGGACACGGGTCACTAAGGAAACTATCCTTTTTTCCGAGGAGTGAGAAGTCCCTCTTACTCCTTACAACCCTGACTATAAATACCCCGTGAAAGATACACGGTTCGTGACACGAAGTGTAGGTACTGGAGTAAATTAGAAGTACCGTTAAATTATTGTGTCCAAGATGATCAGGGGGAAAGGAAGAGACTCTAAGTCGAAGGAGTCGACAGTCTACTGGAAGGGTTCCAGTGTGTCTTCTTCAAGGTCTTTGTCCTAGGTAGGTGTCCAAACGAACGGAGAGTTTATCGTTACTACGATGTTAAACCTCCCCTGCCCCCTACCTAAAACTTTAGTTTAATATAATCTATCTCTTCGTGTTTCTACTATTAAGAGTTATTCGAGACTCATAAGAAAAGTCTTCGAGAAGACTCTTGTAAACCCATCCCTAACCTCCGACCCTCTCCTATTTTCGTCATAAGTAAGTATATAAAAAGGGTATCTGACGACCCAGTAAAATTGTTAACATAATCCCGTCCGATAGTTGACAAAGATCTTGTCCAGATCAAAATGACAATTTGGTGACTCTACATTTTCAATGAAGAACGGGTGAGTGTCACATTAGTTCACAAGTCCCTGTCGGAAGAAAGACGTTTAAGTCCCAGGTCTGAGGAGTGTAAAACCCCATGACGGTAGAGGTTGTACACTGGTGGTTCTGACGTGTCTTATTCCTTCTCTCCATCTCATGGGACGTTTCTTATATCGTGAAGATAGGTGGAAGGTAGTCGAGGTGGTATTCATGTTCTCCTGACCCTACTCCGCGCCGACACATAGGTCCTTCGTCTTACCTTTAACGTAAGAACGACTTGTGATCACAAGAGACAGTGGTACCGACGTAGTTTTTCCGTTTTTTACGAAGGCAATGGGAGACTACTCAAAGGGAGGGTATTGGTACACTCAAGTCACGTAAGTCCTACTCTGGTACTCTCCTCTCCCCTTAAAGTAAACTATTTCTAGTGTGTCTGATTTCGGCGTCTCCGTCTTTGTAGACGGATATAGGTCTTTAGAGGGGAGGTTCGACACACGCCCATGACCAGGTAGGGTCCGATTGTTTCACTAGGTCCAGTCTAGAACGGGGAGGAATGGATTACTTCGTAGACGTTCCTCAAGGAGTTGTGACATACACGATGTTATATTAGTAGTGTATGTAACTCTGGGAGGAGGTGAGGGGTCAAACGAATGTAGTCTTAGAGGTCTATATACGTTGGGTAAGGTCATAATAACGGATCTCTTAGGGTACCTGTCTCCTCGGACCACCCGATGTCAGGTACCCCAGCGTTTCTCAGCCTGTGCTGACTCGCTGAATTGATGGATTGTTTGATTGATTTCTTCCTGCTCAGACCCCAAAAAGACAGACTTAAGAACCTTAGTAACTCAGTTTGACAGACCGGATCCTTTAGAGTCCTTTGGTACAACCGTATCAGAGTCACCTCCTTCAGTCCGTAAGACTGAAGAGTGAGTCTTGAGAGACACGAAGGTTCTCGTGTACTCTATCAACCAGTGAAAATGGGTTACAGAAGGGATATACTCTATTATCAAATGTCTAACCTTTAATTTTCAAGTCAGAAGTTTACGTTTCCCACGTAACCGAAGTTATATACCAATTTTAAATTTTTAGTTGTCTTAAAAAAATTTTTGGGGCGACCTTTTGTGTCGTAATTATCTTTGGTTTCGTCTCACTTCTTCACTTCTTTACACCCAAGTCACAGACTGAAACTGTGAAGGTTAGACACTCTGGGACCTTGTCGGTCCAAGAGAGACTTAGAGATGTAGGAGAGAGTAATTTTGTTTTACCCAAACCAAGTCACCAAGAAAGACCTCAATCGAGACGGGAAATTCCCCGTAAACGTTTTCACACTTTTGTAAAAAAAAAAAAAAATTTAGTAGTGTCACTGATTTCCTGTGTTGACTGCAAGTAGTCCGTCTCCGGTTTCTTCCAGGTACAGGACGTGATACCCCTGTCAGAGTGGGCTATTTCTTGGGAGGAAGGGTATTACGACTACCGCGAAAACAATCGTTAGGGAACTATTAGAATGACGGTCCTAGTTTCTAAACATTGCATTTTAACCGGATTAAAAGACAAAACCATCGAAACTTTGAGTCTCTTTTAACCTCTTGAGAGTAAGTGTCAAGGAACATCGGGTTCAGAAACGACAATACTATGAAAGATGGATAAAAGGGGTATAGTAAAAGACGTGTGTGTAGTCAAAGTATACAGAACTGAAAAGTGGGAATGGAATTGCCAGTTTAAAATTTAATTAAAAATATAAGATAACGATACTGTAAAATTTTATATAAAGAGGAAATTATAGTGTAACAAAGTAACACTTGATAAATATGTGTGGGGAGACAATCTGGTTCACCGCGTCAACATTTCTTAGGCGGAGTCCTCTACGTTCTCTACGTTCGACAGAGACCCAGACCTACTAGGGGACCTCTTCCTTTACGTTGGGTGGGGTCATAAGAACAGACCTCTTAAGGTGTCTGTCTCCTCGGACCGCCCGATGCCGGGTACCCCAACGTTTCTTAGCCTGTTCTGACTCGTACGTACGTTTGTTCGGAATGATCTGGTTTAAGGTATTATAGTCCCTTATACAAAATAAGTATAAATAAATAAGTAAGTCAGTGAGTTTTTACTGTAAAATTATTATCTTTAAATTAAATATATGTAACTCGTGAATGATACATGGTCTTTGTCTACTCCTTTAACTTCGATGTTCTCCAATTCATTGAACGAGTCTCAGTGTGTTCATCCATAACGTAGTCTTTTCCTCCGAGTGTCTACCTTCGTTCAAGGATTTGAGTTCTTCGAACGTAAGACTGTTCATTTATGTAGTTGTCTCTGTCACGTCGCTCTGTTAGAGGTTCGCATTAACATCTCTGCGTTTTACTCGGGGTTCCTCCCCGTGTTTCAGGACTCAGGTCTCTTCTTTGTGGAGAAGAGACGAAGTCTCTTCACTATCGAGTGGACTTTGATCTCTACGTCCCTCCCACCAGTCTTTCCGTTTGTCTTGTCTCTGTACGGTTGCCCCTCGGCGTCTTATTCTCTCACGTTTGACGTTTTGGACTTTTCCAGTCGTAACATTCAGTGCCGAGTCTTCTATTGACTGGTTATCCTTTTTGACTTTAGGTCCTTTTTTTCTACGGAACGATTTCAGGGTCTTGAACTAAGAGGACCCTTAATTCCACTTATCTACGAACCCCGTATTATCGGACACCAGAGTCACAGTCAGATGGAGCGTAGTACTCACAAGACCGACTGAAGAGATCTATGAGGGGTCCGGTCCTCCTTGTCTTCTTGATTCGCGAAGGATTTTCGACATGAACGACAATTCGTAGAAGAGACGATAGAGTAAAGTGGAAAGGGAGACGGGGTAACCCTTTCGTAATACTAGGGTAAAGTATTTGTCCTTATGACTCCGAGTCTCTCCTGTTTTTACATCATTTGGTACGGTCCTTATTTTATTTAGACAGACTGACGTTTAAGGGTGTAGAATCCTCCCACGGTATGGTGAGGACGTCCGAGTCAGTTGTAAACGAGTTGGATCAGCAGGAATAGTTGAGACGAAAAGTCCCTAAAGTTCTCCGGGTACTCAGAGGGACAGTCTAGACGATGACGAAGATCTGTAGTCACAAATGAATTTTCCAGAAGCGGGGAGAAGACACACCAGACTTCCTCGTTTAGGTTACAGTTAAAACAAGTACGAGTTAGAGTCAAATCTATTTGGTCAATCGTCTTATACATACTATTTTGAGAGACGGTTCAACATTTGATTCATCAGTTTGTTTGTTTGTGTTTTAGTTTACCTCTAGATTAATCGAACCAGGTTAATGAGAGAAGGGAAAGTCAATCGAATCCTATTAGATATTGTTTGTGGTCCCTTCTTTTTATTTGATGGATCAAAGTTCGGAAAAGGGAAAGACAAATCGTACAGAGTAGAAAGGAGAGAGATATATCAAGGGGAGACGAAAGTAGTAAAGAAGAAAATTAGGGAGAGAAAGAGGAAGAAGGGAGTAAAAGAAAGAGAAAAGGGAGGAAGGAAGGAAGAACAGAGGTCACGAGTTCGTCCCCTGAATTCAGACCCTCTCTAAATTCATCAGAGTATTTTCGACTTAAGACGTTCACTAGACAGTCAAAAAGGGACACTATGTTTGTCGGAACTGGATTTTTGGTAGAGTTATGAAAAATCGGTGCTTTGACCTAGACCCTACGACCTTGGTCTTACCCAGAGGACAGGACAGTTTCACAAACGTTGGGTCGATTGTTACTCCTGGTGATGTAAACTTTACGGTTACCCTTCCTCCGGCTCCCCGTACCTTAGCGGACCGCCCGTGTGACCCGTGGTCTCGATTTCGGAAGAAAAGTACAGAGTCAGGGACGGGATCAACTTTTTATATATAGCTAAGGTTAGTCTCTCTTATTCTACTGTTTAGTCGGTTCGAAATCGAAAAATTGTTACACTTTTAACTTCGTTAACTCCTTGTCAATAATTATTTGTGTCAAGTGTGATACTTTCGTACCTTTTAAAAGGAGACATTACATCGTTTTGGTACTCCAACCTTTACAACTAAGTAAACTTTACTTTGAGACCGGGATTGGAGGTCGTTGACTTTCCTTTACACGAATCACCCTTCTCGTATTTGAACCTCAGATTGACAAGGGGTTGACGTTGGAACCCGTCCGGTGAATGGAAGAACATGGATAGGAGAGCAGAAAAGGAGATATTTTATTCCCTTTATTTATTCGTTTGTTTAGTTATTTGTCTTGAAGGACACTTCTCAAAGAGAGATCCTAATATACTTTACTTATCACAATTTAGAGGCAAATTATTTTCTCATCGTCCTGACCCTCAATATTCTCAGAAAGAGTGTAAAGGAATAACCAAAATACTAACTTTCTTTCAATGGAGGGGAGAGACGTGGAGTGTATGGGAGGTAAGTTTTGATTCTGTGTGGGTCCTTACGTTTTACCATACCGGTGAGACCTTTTGGTAAACCGTCAAAACTAGGTTAATTAGTATATCGATTGGACGTTGAGTGGTTAGGGTGATGACTCATAAAAGAGATCCCTCCTTTTTTTTTTTTATTCAAGTGTGTTTGTAGACATGTGTTTATTCATCTCGACTAGAGAAGTATTAGTTGCTGTTCACCTTTGTTGAGTGTACAGGAGGTCACTGTCTGATGTATTTGTTCGATACTATATAAGTATCGAAACTTTAGAACGAGTCGTTATTCCCGAGTAGGTTGTTGACGCGTTTATAGTTTCCGTATTAGGACTCACTTTTCTCAGTCAGAGTCCTCCAACATATATATGACATACTCAGGTGAATAGATAGCAAGTGGTAAATGTTTTTCTATTTTACTGTGACCGTCTCTTGTCTGGGCAACAACGGTCCCCACTCCCCACCACCCCTATTACTCTGATACTCCCGTAAGATCCCCCCGAATATCTTGATAAACTATAGGACTAGTACCCCCGTCAATGTATTTAGATAACAACATAACACCAACACACGCACACGAGTCAGTCCAGGTAGAGAAAACACTGGTGTACCTGATATCGGACGGTCCGAGGAGATAGGTCCCTCAAGAGGTCCGTCTTTATGAGTTCACCTAACGGTAAAGGATGAGGTCCCCTAGAAGGGACTGGGTCAGGTACCCCAACGTTTCTTGACCTGTACTGATTGATTGTGAAAGTGAAAAGAAAGTTGGACTTTCACACAATTTTAAGGATTTTGACATGTGGTTTTTTCTCCAGCAAAAGGACAGAATTTTTTATTTTATTATTTAACTCATCCTTCTTAGCATTATTCAAAGAGAGTGTACAGGTAGTACAAAACTAGGTGTCTCGTGAAAGTAAACTAAGAGTATCGAGTCTTTGGTGTTGACTGTTTTGACCTCGCAGAACGGACCATTTAAAACTACACTAGGAACTTTGGGTAGGAGGGTTTGAACTTAATACTCAGGAAAAGTCGTGTGGAGTGATCCACTATGAACTTCAGGAGAAGAACAGATTTTCCGACACACAGACATCCTCTTGGTTAATATATAACAGAAAAAAAAAAAAAACAGAACAAAAATAAAGGTTTCAAGAATACAGTAGGACGAGTACAAGGACCGTTACAAATATAAAAGAGTCTCCTTTTCTTTTGTCCGGTTACGTGTTAAGTCAGTTTACTTTGAAATCATCCTTCTGTGACAAAACTGACTAATAAACTTACTATTCTTTTTAGTCAACAGCATTTACCATTTAATAAGTAGGTACATAAAGAAGGAAACTATGTAGAAGGGAGTTGGTGTAGTGTCCCATATGGCACTGAATCGTGTTCAGTAAAGATGACGACACTTGGGAGAGAGTTTCAGAGAAAGTCCGATCGTGGATGTATAGGAAGTCTGGAACCGTCGACGTAGTAAAAGGAACATCGAAAGGGACAGGAAGAGGTTGTTCGAACGAATCCACAAAAGAACCCTCGGGTATCGTACGACGTGTGACGAGATGTAACTACGATTGGTAAAGTTATGTCGTCCTATCGACAGAGAGGACGACCTGACACTCGTGATTTTTCTCTCCCCGGTCGAGACTTAGTAGACCGTGTCCGAAATTAATCGTGTTTATTCCCCGTAAGTAAGTGAGTAAGTAACCTGTCAGTAAAGATTTAGGTACGAAACACGGTCCGTTATAAGTTAACGTCTCTTTTTACTTGTCGGGTGTAGGTATACCTCGAATAGTACATTTTCACTTTCTCTGTTCTTTCTTTGTTTTCCATACGTGGTTAAGAACTATAATATAAAATACAGTTTCTTCCTTTTATTTTCTCCCGTTCCGCTGTCTTACATTACCCAAGAACTCCTTCTTTATAAACTCGTATCTACGCTTACTCCGTTTGGAAAGTGAGTCAGGAGTGGGTCTTTCGTAAAGGACTTTCGGATCATGACGTAAAAAAAGGGGTCAGAATATCCCGACCCCAGACGGAGACCGGGTGACACTGAGCGATTCGTATTCGGACAACCGATTGTAACCGTGAAACCCGGGACCACGGGAGTCACTGACTTCGTTAACCCTAAGGTAGACGGACCGGGGTCCCGTGTGAAGGGTGAGGTGACGGAGACTGTTGGAGTCGTTTGAAAAGGACCCTTTCCCCACGACCCTCATTAAAACAAAACCTTAGACTCAGCCACAAATTTAAAGTTTGTCCATTGGACGGTCAGAAGCCGGTAAACTCTTGAGCCAAAGGACACTGAGTATTTCACGGGAAATACGGAGTCTCCACTGTATTTTATAGTAAGGTTAAAACGGGACTTTATGAGGACTGACCACGTACTTTACCCGGAAATACCGTGTAGTTTCCGGGTATTTACATAGAAAAGAACCTGGAAACTATAAAATTACAAACCGGGTACCTTCATATAGAGAAGTTAGGTGTATCGTGAATAAATAAACCAACCAGTATAGAAAAAATAACGAAGTCACCACTTTCCTGAATTGTTCCTCTTTCAGGATAGGAGGACCGTCGGGGTCTGGATCTACAGGAGACCAAAAGTCGAGGCCTTCGTTTCCGTGAGTCACAAACTTGAGAAAACCGGGTCCAGAGTATCCCCTTTACAGTCTGTTATCGGGGGACTTGTTCACGGAGATTAAATACAAAGAAATCTTCAGTGTGTCCAAGGAAGTGACCGGATGGCATCCGAGACCTGGAACTCCTTGACCTTAAGTCAAATTTTATCCTCGGGTCTGAAGGTATTAACTTACGGATGACACCCAGAGGAAAAAGTCAATCTTTGGACTCTTGGTGGACTTGAGAGAATGGGTACATAAGAATATAAGTTCTATATAAATAAGTCCAAGGTCACACGTAGTCGAGACCCCCCTCGGGGTCCCTATGATCAGTACTCTGTCAGACGGGAGTTTTTGGGAAGTCACCTCAAGGGAAGACCACATAGGAGTAGAGTTAAATAATGGTTCAGGGTACCTAGGACGGAGGGTTTATTAAAAGTCTAAGTAGGAGGAAAGAGACATGGGAGAAGGAGTCTAGTCCTAGAGTAGTAGAGAGTTGACTTAATAACGGTGACAGAAAATTGCCCTGAGAATCGGTGGTCTCAATGGGGTATTACAGGGGTACCCTAAGTCGGTAGGCATGGTTAGGGTTTGAGTCTAGACTAAAGTGGTGGCAAGACGAGATTTTGAGTGCGAGTCTACAGATATTCCAGGTCTGTTACTAATTTTTATTCACTTCCTCGTCTCATTCCAGTCCAGATCCTTCTACTGTTTTTATCTTTACTTCTCACACGTGGAGTGGATTTAATTCCGGGGTGTAGTCAGGTCACTTTGTGTAGAAACCCGATTTGGTATCCGGTGGACACGTAAGACCGAGTACAACTTAATAATAAGGATGTCGGAGAGTGACGTCAACGGAGTACTTCCCCGGGTTTGGTTTGACGGAGTAAAGAGTGGGACTGGCAAGGGGTGGAGCCGGAAAAGACACAAGATCGACATAAAATTGAGGTCGAAGGGCGTTTCACATGTGTAAGTGTGGAAGCACGTAAACAAATACCATAAGGTAAAGGAATTTTACTGAGGTTAAGGAGTGGATCTCTCGATACAAAGTAGAAAGTTTTGAATAAGAGGACATATTGGAGGAGACTTCCTGGATCTTTTTTAACTAAGGAGGGACAGAATGAAGAGACAGGAGACATGACAGTGAAACGTAAATAACTAATCACTCGTCTCTTCTATCCACACAATAACCCTTCGAGGGAGGCCCTCCATGAACGACCCACTGTGCCTCGTTAGAAGCGACGGGACCACAGAACGTATCTCGTTCGTGAAGTGATTTTCACACTGTTTGACTGAATAGTTTAAGTCACGATCCTTTAAGGTGTATTAATAAATTAAAGAAAAAAGAAAATGTTCTTCATCGAACTGTTCGTAAGTAATAACAGCATAGGTAAAGGATTCACTCCTTTGGTTCTGAGGTTCTCTGTTCCACCGTCGGACTCCAGTGTGTCCCTCACTCCTCACCTCGGTCCCAAACCTGTCTCCGGTCGGTTACAGGTTATTGTACCGGGTGGACGGAAATTTCAGTTTACACTTATACGGTTACTTCTCAAGATCTTTGTAGATAACACAGATCTTTATCAGGTTTACAATTCCAGTTACTGCCGTCTTCTACTTTACCTACTTTTTGTTTTACGTTTTTGTCTCAGCGTGTGTTCTGGACACTGAGAGGAATTCGTGCGAACTCACGGATGATGTCTGACAATTCAAGTCTCTGACGAGATAGTACGTCCATAGGACCCAAGACCGAGGTCGGAACGAAGAGTGAAGGACCCACTGAAATCCGTACAGTGAAGGGATGAGACTTGGAAGTTCAAAAGTGGAAATTTACACCTTCGACCTGAGGGACCATTAACTCAAAGGAAGGACGATACACCCAGAGAATAAAGTACAGTGATCGTAGGTCCCTTTACCGTCCTTAATTAACAAGGGTCTAGATGGTAAGGACTCCGAGGTAGAAGACGGTAGAAAGGAACAGATAGAAAGGGAAACCTAAAGGATCTTAGACCCTCTGGTCTTTACTCACACCTTTCTTCTTTGTCACTTATTCTTACTGGGGTTTATAAGTGTAGTTCACCCTTCTAAAGGTACACGTGTCTGGTTAGTTTCCGTACCGGAGTGTGTTATCCTTTACGACGACAAAACTTTCTGAACGTCAAAGGGAGTAAAAACAAATATAGAAATTTTACGTCCTGATTTCTTAAATGACTATAAATTACCTAACTAGAGATGAGAAAAATTCACATGAACTAAGGATAAGGAAGGAGGAACTTTTTTTCGTTTTCTCTTTTTGTGAAAGTCACTGTTTTAATGGTTGGTAAATAAGTCCTTTTTCAACGATCAGAATACTATTAAAGACCAGAAACGTGAGTTTAGGTATAGAGTGGGACCCACGGTCTCTGATCTCCACCCCTATCAGTACTTCTTAACATCATCTAGTCTGAAAGTAGGTAGGACCGAACTTAACACTGTCACTAACTTCTGTATACCTTTTTCTCTACTTACACTCTCCATTAAATCTTCGTCTCAGACATCCTGGGGTAACTGTTAACCTACATCCTTCATTCTAGTTCCTTTTTATGAGATCCTATTGGAGAGTCAAGACCAAACATACTACCCCATCTACCTACCACAACGGTAAAGATATGACTTCTGTATGTCTTTCTCCCCAGGTAAACCCTTCCTTTTCACTATTCAAGTCAAAACCTGCACAACTTAAACTCTACTCTGTAGATTTGTCTCTACAAGTTCTTTATCAACCTTTGTGATTCGAATTGGGGTAGAACCATCTGACGTTATAACAGTTTCGTACAAGGAAAACCTGAGAAGAGATGACCCGGACAGGAACTCCTCTTAGTATCAAAGGTAGGGTAACTGTAACCTGAACAGGTACACTGAACGAAACCGGTTGGTTTACATTTTCTTTACTATTCGTAATAAAGGTTCGTTTTTAAGATTATCTGTTTGTCACCAAGACGGAACAAGAAAGAGGGGGAAAGTGCTCTGACCGTATACGGTCTCTTCCCGACAAGGAAGGTTAAACTAGGTCCTTTTTTCTGGACGTCGTCTGAGTGTCGACCAGGTTCTTTCGTTCTTTATTTAGAAATAACAGTACTCGACAATTGTAACCTCCCAAGAAACAATGACGTCGGTTTGAATCCGATCTGATTCACTATAGGGGTGGGAGAGTAAAATACCTTCTTATTTATACCTGGATCCTTTTCTTTAACCTTTTACATATCCTTTTTTTAATAGAGTTCCGAACACTTAGAATTATTTCACATAAAAAGAGAGTATAGGTACGTCTTCAAGAGTACAGTTGTCAGAAAAACAAGAACTTTAATTATATAATCTTAACTTATGAAACCATCGTACCAGGTCAAAGGAAACAAAACTTATTCATTTTGTAATAAAAGGATACGTACCTATGGTGGACATTGAACAAAAGAGGGAGTCAAATTTCGAAGGATAGATCGTAGTTTCTGGTAATCGTACTCTAAAGAAAGGGTGGTTAAAGAAAGGGTCGAAGTCTACTGACTGAAATATGTGTCTTCATAATGAATTCCGGTCCACACCCTTGAAAATTCTGGTTATCGGTAAAATTTTATAAACACATCTCTTTCTTTCTTGTGTCCTAGTTCTCATATTTTCAGGTTCAAAATGAGAGGCACCCCGACGGTTCACCACCACACTGGAGCCTTTCAAGTGACGTGGAGAGACCCGGAGGTAAGACATAGGTAGTATCTCCTCATTATATACGGTACGGATAAAGATTCCAAATAATCTTCTATTTCCTCAGATAAACCTTTACAGGAAACTCTTTGCCTTGTAACTTTCTTCTCTACACACCCTCCACCCTCTAAGGTTCATAACGGTTTATTGGAACCTGTTCGTCTGAGAACCGTGTCTAATTTTAGGACCGACGGACACTTTCGAAGACGTGGTACGGTCCGGTCCTCCGTCTTCAAACCTACCTCCTTTCTAAAAAATTTCACGAAGGTCGTAAACGTAAAGGATATCTCACTCTAAAGACCGGGTTCAAAGTCCCCCGTCCCCCGTCCGTTTTAAGATCCCCAGAAGAGACGTCACCACCAGTATTACTGTCACTAGAGAACAGAAATCTTACACTCACGTGTGATTGAGCGAAGTCGGTATGGACTGAGACACACTACGATACCTGACATCGGACGGTCCGAGGAGACAGGTATTCTAAGAGGTCCGTTGTCATGACCTCACCCAACGGTACGGGAAGTGGTCCCCTAGAAGGACTGGGTCCGTATACTGTTATTATAGAACAGAAAGTCGGGTCAAATCTGCAAGTAAACACAGGCTGAGAAACGGTGGGGTACCTAACGTCGTGCGGTCCGAAGGGATAGGTAGTGGTTGAGGGCCTCGAACAAGATTGAGTACAGGCATCTCAGTCACTACGGTAGGTTGGTAGAGTAGGAGACAGCAGGGGAAGAGGAGGACTGAAGTCAGAAAGGGTCGTAGTCCCAGAAAAGATCACTCAGTCAAGAAGTGTAGGTCACCGGTTTCATAACCTCAAAGTCGAAGTCGTATTCAGGAAGGTTACTTATAAGTCCTGACTAAAGGAAATCCTACTTGACCAACCTAGAGGAACGTCAGGTTCCCTGAGAGTTCTCAGAAGAGGTTGTGGTGTCAAGTTTTCGTAGATAAGAAGTCGCGAGTCGAAAGAAATACCGGGTTAAGGGTGTAGGTATGTACTGATGACCTTTTTGGTACCGAAACTGATCTTCCTAGAAACAACCGTTTCATTACAGAGACGAAAACTTATACGACAGATACAACCAGTATCGAAAAGAAGGTTCTTCGTTCATAGAAAATTAAAGTACCGACGTCAGTGGTAGACGTCACTAAAACCTCGGGTTCTTTTATTTTAGACAGTGACAAAGGTAACAAAGGGGTAGATAAACGGTACTTCACTACCCTGGTCTGGAGAGCAGAAATCTTGTTATATAGTCTTTAGAGTTTTCTGGCAGTGTTATTAGGTTAACGTCAGACAACAAGACTTAGAAGAAAGATACTCTTTGACTCACAGTCTCTGTAATTTTACACGTTTTACTTCTGGATTCCTATTGAAAACTCCTTCCTTCCCTGTGTTTACTTCTGTTAGAAATCTTCTACTCCGTCCTCTGACCTCCCCATTTCACCTTCGTCTCTCCGGTCCTTTTTCCTTTGATGGGGTCGACAGGTCTCCTTCTATTTACTAATCCCAGACCTGGTGTGTCTACTGGACCCTCACTAGACCTTTATAAAGATTCTATCTAGTAAACGGGTTCCAGTACACCGTTTAATCTCTTTTTTGTCTGAACCTTGAGTACAGAATCTGAGGGTTGGGTCACGAGAAGGAGAATAAAGAATAAGGACGATACATTTTTTTTTTTTCAAGGAGTACACTATGTGTTTTTAAAAGTAACTTTTTTCAGAACTTGGTATTTCTGTTTTTAAGATTTCTTTGTCTAACTATTTATCCGTACCTTTTGTTGATGGTACAGTTTACCGAAGGTGTCGTAGGTTGTTTGGACGATCTCGACCTACACGCGAGCCGATAGAAAGGAATAAGGGAGAGGATGAGACGGGAAGTTTTCTTCGTGATTTTTACATAGTTCTCTCAATCTATTACCTCTTGTCTATATACGTACATACATGTATCTATATATAATTATTAGATACGTTTTACTTTGTTTTGTAACAATTAATAGATTCTAGCAATGACCATTTAGATAAAACCCTTTCCTCTCTCTCATCTTTATGGTCCGAGACAATGTTGAGACGGTAATATCCGTTTTCGTCGGTATCCGTTATAAAGTTACCTCACAGATTCAAAGTCATTTTGACAGATATATTTTTGTTTCTCTCCCGACCTATACTGAGTTCATCGTATCAAACGTCAGGGGACGAAACCTTTTTCAACAGATTTTACCACTTTATAGTCTTGGTTTAGATCCCTTTATTAGTCGTAAGTTATTAGTATAGTTGTGTCATCTATTTATAAGATTATCGATACTCTGTAAGTAGAATACCGTATAACCTCTCAGTAATTTTGTTTCCGTATCGGTGATGCCTCTTGTCATACCCCCACAGAAATTTTTGTTTTTTATCTCAATGGTATACTAGGTTGTTAGGGTTGGGAGTCGTATATAGGCCTCTCTTGGTGTTAAACTTTTCTTCGCGTCCAGGGTCACAAGTGACATCGTGATAAATGTTATCGGTCCTGTACCTTCGTTGGATTTACAGGTTGTCTTCTTACCTATTTCTTCGACACCATGTATATAGGTTACCTTATCATGAGTCGGAATTTTTTCTTACTTGATTACGGTAGACGACGTTGTACCCACCTGGGTCTCGGATGTTATGATCGAGTCTCTTTCTGTTTATATACCGTAGTGAATATACACTTTGGATTTTTCCCTATGTCTACTTGAATAAATGTTTTGTCTGAATCTCAACGTCTACATCTTTTGTTTGAATGTTAATGTTCCCCATTCCCCCCCTCGCCCCTCCTATTTGACCTTCTAACCCTAACTGTATGTGTATGACGACGACGATGACGACGACGACGACGATTTAACGAAGTCAGCACAGGCTGAGACACGTTGGGGTATCTGCCGTATATATTTTGTCCATTGATTATTCTTAGACAACATATTGTGTCACTTGAGATGAGTTACAAGACATTACCGAACATATCCTTTTCTTAGATTTTTCCTCAACGTATACATATTGACTAAGCGAAACGATATATGGATTTTGATTGTGTTGTAACATTTAGTTGGTACGAGGTTAATTTTTTCTGCTTTTTTTGTTTCCAATACCTCAGATATCTCCACGTAACTCGTAAATGGTTAACGCTTCGTGACAAGATTCATAAAATGTAATTTATTGAGTAAATTGGGAGGGTCGATTTGACTGTCTCATCCCCAACAATATGTAGAGGTAAAAAGTTTTACGAAAATAACACGAACGTATCGAATATATTACGTATATACTTATCTTTCCACTACCCCTTTTTCTTTGAATGTCCGGAGTCTCTCGAGTCCATGTTTCCAAAAACTGATTTAGGTCCGGAAATGGTGGACCAAGTGAGGACCTGAGGACAGGGGAGTCCCGTCTGAGGAACCACTTTTCCTGACGGTAGTTAAAGATTATTAAAGGTTTTCGAATTGTTAACATTAAAAGGTTTTGGTTTCACAGGAAACTTAAATCAAAGATAAACGATCCTTTTTCAACTTTGGACTTATCGAGACTAGTGTGTCTGAAGGTCTCTTTCAGACTTGCACGCGTCCTCACAAATAAGAATCGGGTGGGGTAAAGAGTAGTATTTGTCGGACAGACGCACCGGGTCTTCCCCTCCTCTGACAAGATAGACCCGGGGGTGCGATAGAGTGAAACTCGGAGAACGAGGTCGAGCGACCTACTACCAAAGGAATACACAATTTCCTCACGTTCTGTTATCTAGTGTGGGTTCGATCAAAAGGGAAAATTTGACATATAGATACAAGTCTCCCCACCTCCCTGTCTTTGACTTAAACCTCTTTTACCCTAAGATCAGGTCTGACAGTGGTACATCAAGGTGTTGGAATTTATTCCAAATTCCAGATCCGGAGTTAAAAGGGTCTTCCAATTTTTTTTTTGTTTAGTAGTATCTATTGAGAATATCAATAACACATACTTCGTGATTAGATTCGGGAAATGTACATAAAGACGTAAATTCAAGAATGTTGATGTTCCATTTATAATATATAACAGTAGTTCGGATAAGTGTCCATTGTCCATGTCGCTCCAATTCTTTATACGGGGTTTCAATGTACTCATGTGAACTTGGGTTCAGTTGACCGAGGTCTCTGGTGTGTAGATTCGAACTGTAATCTTATAGGGATTTTTTGACTCGACCTACTAGAGATTCCTGAGAGGACCAAACACGGAAGAGACCCAGATACTAAGACTCAGTAGACGTTTAACGACGAAAAGGTAGGGGACACGGTAAGACAGAAGACGAGGGGTGTAGTGAACGTGTGGGGGTGGGGTAGGTTGTGAGACATGCACCGACACTTCTAAAAGAGACACCGGCCTCTCCTTTTCTGTCGACTAAGACAACGTCGGTCGAGACGTATTCGGGTTCCGAGACCGTCCTCCGTCGATTAAATGTGGGGAACCCTTGTTTGTGTCTGAGTCCCGAAGAGAGACGGTTCGTCCGGAACCCTTGTCTTCCATTGTCAATATCGAAAGACTCGAGACATGGACCAACCCGGAGCCCATCTCCGAAGTAGTACGAGTCAAGTTTGGGTCTAAAAGTTATTTCTGTAATATAAACATATAACTCGTTTAGTAATTAAAGACAAGATAAAGACACGACACAAGTCAGTACAGGTTGAGAAACACTGGGGTGCTTGTCATCGGGTGGTCCGAGGAGGCAGGTACGTCAAAAGGTCCGTTCTTATGACCTCACCCAACGGCAAAGGAAGAGGTCCCCTAGAAGAGTTGGGTCCCTAGTTTGGAAGTAGAGAACGTAACCGTCCACATAAGAAATGGTGACACGGTGGACCCTTCGGGTTACACACGACCCTTCAAAACAAACTCTACCTATATATATGTGATGATACACATTTTATCTATTGGATCACTCTTAGATGATATATCATATCCATTGAAATGAGTCACGAGACACTACTGTATTTATCCTTCCTTTATATTTGTTTCTTCCTTATATGCACATTAATTAAGTGAAACGATATATACACATTAATTAAGTGAAACGACATGTCTTCTTTGATTGTGTTGTAACGTTTCATGTTAGGAAAAAATTAAAATTATTTTAACGAATTATTTTTTCCCTCAACCCTCTTTATCTTCATCTAAATGTCTAGATCAAAGACGGAAGGACCTCGAAGATCAATAGCCCGCCTTTCGTTCGGTGTCACAGACTTCACACCCGTGTCTCGTTCATTCCAACTATTACTTAACAACGATCAGTTTCCCTACTCCCTGTTTTTAGTCCTCGTTTTTGGAGAGGTCCGACTACCCTTTCACACCACGGGAGTTTCATCCTCGTTTTTAAATCCGAAGTAGACAGACACCTCGTCTTTTTCTCGTAAACCTCGTTGGTGACACACGATTCTCTGAAGATGTAAAATGGAACAAATTAGGAGTTTCGCTAGGTTTTAGTGACGTCTACCTCTGACGTCGGTACTTTAATTTTCTGCGAACGAAGAACTTTCTTTTCGATACTCGTTGAATCTGTCGTATAATTTATCGTCTCTATAATGAAACGGTTGTTTCCAGGTAGTTTCGATACCAAAAAAGTTATCAGTGTATATCTACACTCTCAACCTGATATTTCTTTCGACTCGCGACTTCTTAACTACGAAAACCTGACACCACAACCTCTTCTGAGAACTCTCAGGGAACCTGACGTTCCTCTAGGTTGGTCAGTTAGGATTTCCTTTAGTCAACACTTATAAGTAACCTTCCTGAATACAACTTCGACTTTAAGGTTATGAAACCGGTGGACTACACTTCTCGACTGAGTAAACTTTTCTGGGACTACGACCCTTTCTAACTTTCACCCTCCTCTTCCCCTGCTGTCTCCTACTCTACCAACCTACCGTAGTGACTGAGATACCTGTACTCAAACTCGTTCGAGGCCCTCAACCACTGTCTACCCCTTCGGACCGTACGACGTCAGGTACCCCAGTTTTTCTCAGTCTGTGCTGACTCGTTGACTTGACTAGGAGTTTCGTTAGGACTCGTCAACCGTAATAAAGGGGTGACGTCTGACTACTTGGACTACGTAGATTCTGGTTTGACGTAGTCCCAAACTGGGGTCCGGACACATGGGGATTTCGGACTCGAGAGAAGAGACTCAGTCGGACGGAGAGTTCCCACAAACCAACACCTCACTTTTCCCCGTCTCATTGTTGGTATCTGGGGACAGTGAGTTTCATACCAGGTCCCCGTCCCCAGGTCGGGGACTTAACTCTTGTTTGTAAATCTTCTAAATCTCGTTAAATTGTGTTATGAAATGTATACAGACAACCTAAATTATTACTTTTGAGTCTAAACAGTAACCACACAGACCAAAAAGGGTGATATAAAGAGGTACACAAATAAAAATAACGTAAAAAAAAAATTCATAACCAGGTGTCGTCTGACTTTAAAATTTTGGATCAAAGCTCTACGAGTCTTCACGACGAGAGGTCCTTTACGGTACCTAAACTTTAAACTTCTGGACCTGCGACCAAAGACAGTCGAGTTGGTAACTATCGAGGCGAGGGGGCTGTGGGTTGGTTCCCTTGAATCGTCCTGTAGTTCGGAGGGAACCTACTCAATGTTGAACGACATTTACCAGTCTAGTAGTCTCCTCAGGAGTATAAATTTTTAGTTTAGTGGTAAACCACCATACCCCCTCCACACCACGACTTCCCTCGTCTCCCCTCTCCTTTATTCTAGTTCTAATATGTGAACTGAGAGAAAAATAATACAAGTAATAAACTACTTCCTCTGACCTTTTATGTCTACTTCGGTTAATAAAGATTGAAATTTATTTCTTTTCCTTCTGAGTCTAGGGAAAAACCTCTTGCGAGTATTAGTTCCCCGTACTAGGTTGAAGAGGATCACGGTCTTCCCAGACGTCGACGGACACTGGAGTACAGAACACGAGACGACATACGGAGTCGGGCCGGGAGGTGGGTCCGTTGTACTTTATCCACGAGGGAAACAGGGGAACGGTTTCCGATAGGGAGTTCGAGTACAAAGGAGGTGGATCTTGGTCTTTCGTGAAGACTGAGGACGGTCCTAAACCTTAGTAGGTTAAAGGAGGACCTCTTTGACCCTTTAAAAGTCTAGGACTAAATTATGAGAACAAAATTGATACCTCTTTACCTCCGGGGTCCTAGTCCCTTACTGTATGTGTCCTACCACCTGGGTCCAGAGAACGGAGAGTTTACGCACAAGGGAAAGGGGACGAGGTAATTACCAGGGACGGGACACAACGGAGAAAGGGGGTAATTTACAAACACAGTCTTCGTTGGGATCGTGACACCGACACTCAAGTAAAAAGTGAGACATTAAGGAGTCCGTCCATTAAAACAAAGGTAACGGGACTCCCTTCCTTAAGTACTTCGCACACCGTACGTCAAGTTTCTCTTCCCGCCTTACTTTCATGTCGGTGGGTGGAAGGCCTAAGGGAGGGGGCGGGATGGGTTAGTAAAGAGTAGAACAGAATGTCGAGTTTGGTTTATGCTCAGACGTACTTTCTTCTTTCGAAGCACCCACAAAAATTCAATTCGGGTCGGTTGCCGTTACCGACGGAGTCTGAGTCTGCGGTAGAAAGTCCTTGTGAGGTTCACGACCTTCAGTAAACCGGAACGTCCAGACAAAACATTTTGGTCTGTCCACCCAATACAAAACAGGGGACGGACTGTTGACGGTTCTCGAGAAACCGGGGAAGAAGAAGAAGAAGAAAAAAAAAAAAAAAAAAACGAGATTTCACTTCACTTCACTTTCAGTGAGTCAACACAGGTCAAGAAACGTTGGGATACTTGACATCGACGGTCCGAGGAGACAGGTACCTTAAGATTTCGTCTTCCGTGTTTGGGACTAGGTTGAGGTTTGTGTCCTCAAAAAGAGGGAAGTTTGTTCATAAAGTCCCAAAGGAAACGGATTTGGATCTATAAGGTTGAAGGAGGGAATGGTAGGGACGGTTGTTAAAACGTGGACTTCAAAGGACGATGAGGGGGAATCTACCGAGTGGATCTTAGACTCTCTATTTGAGGTTAATTATAGTTTGAAACTCCGGAACGGTTATCTCACGGTCTTTATAAGACAAACCTAAAAGGTTGGTCGACAGGTTTCAGTCGTTAGTAATGAAATAAGTAATTAAAATTTCAAATAAAATGAGTATATGTGAGGATTTGAAGTTTCGCGAAGAGACATTTTTCTCTCTTATCTTCTTCAAGTTCGTCTTTTAGAACAAAATCTTCTTCATCCCCAATTTTCGTACCTAGTCGGTCAAGACTCCTGATTGGGATATAGATGGCGAATCATCGATACACTGTAGTCAGTTAATTGACTTCGAGAGACCCAGAGTCTAAAACGATTATTCTCATGGTTAAAGTAATCCAAGAAGCTTATTGATTTTAATAAGTACATTTTGTAAAAATGTCGGAATTATGTCGATTGTAAGTGACGTACCAACATTAATAATTATACTATTAATTATACTAGACTGTACTTCGGGGCACTCCCGTCCTTGGAGTTCACAGAAAAACGAAGGGATTGAGGTGACGGACCTTGTTACAGACAGAGTCTCTTCTAAAGATTATTTACATACAATTTATTTATTCATTTATTATACAATATTATCATTATTCATTATTATACAATTTTTTTTTTGAATTTCTACTGGACCAGAATTAGTCTATGGATTTCAAGATGGTTCTATAATCGGTAGAATCAAGTAAATAAAAACGTATAAATTTTCAATAAAAAGACTAAATGTTCAAAAGGTTTACCTGTACGTAAGTAAGAAAAGATAAAATAAATATGAGAAACACAAATGTCTAATGGGAATGAAGGTAGTGGATCTCAGAAGATTATAATGGAATAAAGAGAGAGTCTCGTTTAAAACTATGTATTATGGTTTTGTAAGTAAAGGTTCCCTCGTTACAACCATCCTTACATTTAACCACGTCGGTGATACCTCTTATCATTCCTCCAGGGAGTTCTTTGATTTTGATCTCAACGGTATACTAGGTCGTTAGGGTGAGGACCCGTATATGGGTCTGTTTTGATATTAAACTTTTCTATTTACATGAAGATATGGAAATACAAGTATCTTCGTGACAAATGAGATTGTCAGTTCTGTACCTTGTTGAATTTATAGATAACTGTTTACTATTTATATATATAATATATATATAGTATATAGTATATATATAAGGTATATATATACTATATACCTTATTATCTTATAATGATCCGGTATTTTTACTTTATTACAGTAAAGGTCGTTACACCTACATGGATGTCTAATAGTGTCATTCACTTTATTCAGTCTTTCTGTTTATGGCATACTAAAGTGAATATACACCTCAGATTTTATACTGTGTTTACTTGGACAAATGTTTTTGTCTATATCTGTGTGTCTGTATCTTTTGGTTGAACACCAACGGTTCACCTTACCCCCCTCTTATCTAACCTTCAAACCCTAATCGTCTACGTTTGATAAAATATATCCTACCTATTTGTTGTTCGAGGATTGAACGTGTCCCTCAATAAAAGTTATAGGACACTATTTGGTGTTACCTTTTCTTTTACTTTTTCTTATGTATGTATGTATATGTATATTATATAATATATATAATATATGATATATATTTTGTCTTAGTGAAACGACATATCGTCTTTAATTGTGTTGTAACATTTAGTTGATATGATTTTATTTTAATTTTTGTTTGCTTGTTAAGTAAAGGGTCTCACTTCGACGTATCTAAAGGTTGGTTTGAATTTTTTTGAATATTCAGGGAAATATAGTGTGGACTTAGATACGTTTAGTCCACTAAGTCCAACCCGGGAATCTACCAAAGTTCCTTATCCTTTACCAAAGTTATCGGTGTCTGAACTAGTCTTTCAAGTCAGGTTGGAGTGTTTTAGGTCCCTCTTCTCTCCTCGATCTCTCACTCAAGTTAGTGGTTACTGGTTACTAAATTAGTTGGTATGGATGTATCATTTTGGACTTATTTTTGAGAACTTGTTACTTCAGACCTCTCGAAGACCCAACTACTCATGAAATCACACGACCCTACCACCTTATCGCACTCTCCCGTACCTTCGAGATGTGGTGGGGGTAGAGGGGGCTGGGGGGTGGTTAAGGGAACAGGATCCGTAGAGAAGGTAAACCGACAAGGACTCAATGTAAGAAACCTCTTCCGTTACCGTGGGGTGAGGTCATGAAAACGGACCTTTTAGGGTACCTACCTCCTCGGGCCATCCGACGTCAGGTACCCCAACGATTCTCAGCCTGTGCTGACTCGTTGAAGTGAAAGTGAAAAGTGAAAGTACGAAACTTCTTCCTTTACCGTTGGGTGAGGTCACAAGAACGGACCTCTTAGGGTCCTTACTCCCTCGGACCACCCGACGGTAGATACCCCAGCGTGTCTCAGCCTGTGCTGACTTCGCTGAATCGTCATCGTCGTCGTCTCAATATAATAAATATTATTTTGCCATTAATATTCGTACCGTGAAGGGACTCAAGAAATTCAACAAGATCACTTAATATCCTACGTCACCCCTCCTCCCATATACTCTTTGGTACTTAAATATCGGTTCAACCTGTTTTCCGAAGGGACCATCGAGTCACCCATTTCTCAGACGGACGTAACACCCTTTCGTTACAAAATAGGGACCGAACCCTTCCAGGGGACCTCTTCCTTTACCGTTGGGTGAGGTCATAAGAACGGACCGTTTAAGGTACCTGTCTCCTCCGAACACCGGATGTCAGTTACCCCAGTGTTTCTCAGTCTGTGTTAACTCACTGATTGTAAACCTGTTTTCATGGTCATCGGAACTTTGTCACGTCCTGGGATACAAAGAACAGGGGAGGAGGTTGGTGCAAGGGACGGACGGAAAACAGACACTTTTTGAAATCAGTTTCTTATTCAAATTAGTCTCTTTACGTCTTTGTTTCCTTTTGTCAGTTTCCTCTGGTTTATTATTACACTAGTAATTCGTGTTAGTTCAAGGAAATCAAGAAAGAGTTTCCGAGATCTATTATAAGATTCGGTGTAGGACACTCAACAGAAAATTTATGATTTTGTGGTCCCACTTCTTCAATTGATATACTACTGGTCTAAGGGTCTACCATAGGTGCTGTATTCGACGGTATTAAGACTCTTAATTGGAGTTTCTTTACCCTTGTTTACCTGTGACCTTGACTTCTAATTGATGGATTTTGTTGATTCTACTGAGACCAGTCTGGTGGTTGCTAGTTAGACTTCTACTGACAGTCTCGACTGACACGACAAAGGTGGACATCGGGGGACGAAGACAGACATTTTCAAGAACTGGGTGACCAACGGTCATGAACCATCCCTCATCCCCCCTACAATCAGTCGGAAACCTGTCTACAGGTGATGGGAGGAGGGACTTAACGTCCGTAGACTTTATCTCGTTTGAAAGGAAATGTGGTTGGACTGGACAAATAACCGAAAACTTGTCACTCGACGGCCTGGGGTGTGGGAGAAAGTCATTATCAGACCCCTAGACCCTGAACGATGACCGAAGACTTTATTCCTTTGTGAATACCCTGACTTCAGATTTTTAGACACCTCAGACTGTGATTGAGACCTATCAATCACAGTCTTATCCTGACTCCACATCCTGTATTCTAATCACAACCTCTTGACCACAACCTTTCTAGGTCCATCGAGTAGACAATTTATCCTTTTTATTCCGAGTTTCCCTCTTTTTTTTCTTTTACGTTGGGTTCAGTGCAAAACAACACAAAAAAAAAGAAAAGAGAGGTATATAAAGGATACTTCTGACGGACGGAGTCTCAGTTGAAAATCGGATAGAAGAGATGTACCATGTATTAGTCTCTTATTTACTAGTGAAAGTATCGACTTGTCACTCTCGGACTGAGAGTAACCGAGTACAAAGATTTCGTCCGTCCAATTCTTGGAAATAAGGAAATAGAGACCTATAGGAAATAAAGATGACCTTGATCGACCGACTCCCTGTCGTCAAGAAGAGCGTGGTCCGACGTCTTCGTAGACAGGTAAGATATCTAAGTGTAAAGGAATATACACAGTAGGTTTTAGGATAAGAACCCCTTTTCCTATTCTTCAGATAAATCGGAGTTTAGGTTCGGAACGGTAGGTCACGTGGTGATGGTTGTTACTTCGGTCTTGAAGACGGAAATAGAAAGGTGGAGAACACAAATAAAGAGTTAACCTAGTCTTGAGTCTTTTTCCCTCAATGATAGTGAGTTTGGAGATTAGGTACTCCGTGACGAAAATTCGAGGTTTAGGTTTTAGAGTAAAGGAAGATAATAAGGTGTATCAGAGTATTATAGTCCCGTTTTCTGAAACCCTCTTTTCTTACTTATATATTTATTCGTACAAAAAGTTAAACATCTGGTCTTGTAATTATTATAACACATTCTCCTTCGTCTATCAGAGGCCTAGGATAGGTTTGACGGAGTACACCGAACTTTTAAAACATTATCAAGGACCTTTATGAAAGACAGTTTTTTCTTGAGTGGGACCCATCACGGTCGTATACAAAGGTAAACAGTAAAATATACAAAATATAAACGAAGTTAATACCTTGGTCGGGAAAATTTCGGTCCTTCGTACGTAATTTTCTTTTTTTTGACATACACATCTTGTTATTAAAAAGAATTCCAAATAAAGTAAATTTTTATTTTATCTTATTTTGGGTGGTACCTAGTTTACTTTACTGGACTAATTTCTGTTGGGAAGAGAAGGACGTTCAGAAAAAGATTGATACCGTGATTTTATAGGTTCCATAGTAAAACTGACAAAAAGATTTAACAATTGTATAACTTTTGTCGATAATCCATCCACGTTACTTGATTTCCCTTTTACGGTGTCCATAAGAAAAGAGAGGGTGTACTCAGATGGGTAACTCCCCACCCAGTAGAGACAGGGAAACACTAAACTCTTTGTACGTGAAATCGACTTTAGGTAACAAAGGATTTCCCGGTACGAAGGACAGAGTGACCTAAAGACTTTAAACGTACAAGACGGGTCCACACAAATTAGTCGAGTAATTCGGAGAGAGTGGTTCTGGTGGTCAGTTTATTCTTGGTCTTCGTTAGTAAATGATGGATATATATACTCCAACGGAACAGATTAGGAGTCCAGTTGGTGTGTTCTGTCCAATAAAAAATAGGTGTAAAATGTTTGTTCCTTGATTGTAAGACGTTACGGTTTACTACGTCCCGGAAAGACTCCAGTGTCTAGGATCACCCACCGACTCTTCCTCGGCCTTAGATTTACTCCGACCGAGGTCCCAACCACAATAATTCACTTTGTCGTACGGAGGGTCTGGTCCTTTGGTTTCCCTCGTACGCGTCTACAACGTGTCGCTACCCGAAGAATTTACAAATCGTTTGCGTGTCCCGTATCTTAGGATACAAAACAAAATTTCACTTTGGTAGACTTCGTCGGAGTAAAAGAGGACACTTCGTTCAAAATTCCTCTTTCTTTATAGACTCTTCGACGTTCCGTAGCTATACCAACCACCGAAAGGTACAATAGTCGACGTATCCTTTTCCTTCGTACGCGTGAACCTCGACACCAGAACGGAGGTCTTTCGTAGAGTGACGAGGAGTCTCGTTCCCTCTACTACTCTCGCCTCGCGATGGACGGAGAGGAGGACATCATTCCACCTCAACGACACTTTTTCGCGGTCCTTCAAAACACAACATCTTCTGAGACCTAAAGTGAGGTGGGACGGGGGGTTGGAGACGAAGGAGGAGTCTGTCCAAAATCGTTACCTCATTAATCTGGTCCCTCTGATACAGAGCCCTTCGGGACAGGGGTCTCCGAGTAGGTCTGAACAAATTTCTGTCGACGAGACTAGCAATTTTACTTTATCCTGTACATTGGTCTAATGCCCCTTTAATAACGATAATTGTCGTTATTAATGGGAGACAAGTTCATCGAAGGACTTTATTTTCTGTAGTTTCGTCGTCGAAAGTTAATGAAATGAATCGTGGGACGTACTTGGGATACCCATACACAAAACGGTACGTAGTCTCTCTCCTCCTCCTTTTGCCCCCAACCCCTCTTCCGCTTCCTACCACGTACACACACACACACACACACACACACGCATACGTGCGTGTGTACATGTACAAGGATCCACACGACCCTTTATTCCTTATCAAACGCAAAACGTACGTACGAGTCAACGAATTCAGTATAGACTGAGAGACGTAGTGTTACCTGATATCGAGTGGTTCGAAGAGACAGGTACCTTAAAAGGTCCGTTCTTATAACCACACCCAACGGTACGGGAGGAGGTCCCCGAGAAGGGCTGGGTCCCTAGCTTGGGCATAGAGACCGTAGAAGATGTAACGTTCGTCTAAGAAATGGTGACTCGGTGGACCCTTAGGGTCAAACACGAATTGACCTACACATAATACCCTTAAACTGAAACTTCCGGGCACCCTGAACTAATGTCTTGAAGGTGTCCTGACCCCTCTTTTCTTAGAGAACTTCCCGTGTTTGTTTTGGAACACACGTGGTCCTGGGTCCTCTTTCCTTCTCACTGGGGGTTTTCTCTGACTCAGTATGAACGGACACTCACAGGTCCTCAGAGGTCACCTCCATGCCTAGTTGTCACCGGACAGTGTCCCAGTCCCCGTGACTGATGTTGTCAGAACCCTCCGTGTCGTACGGTTGGAATTCAGAAAACTTCCTCTAGTGGTAACCAGAGTCCGGTTTGATGTCCCTCCCTCGTCTCGGGATGGGTAATCGGTCTTTTAACCTAATTTCTAAATGACTCGTACCGGGTAGTCTTGTTCTGGGTCAAGAGGGGTGTCGGTCAGGTAGGGTAGTCCTTCGAAGGTGTTCGGAGAATAGGAGTAGGTAGTCTCCCGTCTGTCTTTATCTCGGTGTTAGTATCTTTGACTGATTTGACTAGTACACCTAACGTCGGAACAGATTAATTTACTTTGATACTCGGTACGGTACATCCCGGTGGGTTCTACCTACCCAGTGTCACCTCTCAAGACTGTTTTACACCAGGTGACCTCTTCCCTTACCGTTTGATGTGGTCGTAAGAACCGAACTCGTTAGTTACTTGTCATATTTTTTCGTTTTTCTATACTGTGACTTTCTACTTGAGGGGTCCAGACATTCACGGGTTATACGATGACCTCTTCTCACCTCTTTATCGAGGTCCTTCTTACTTCTCCGATTTGGTTTCGTCTTTGTTACGGGTCAACAAGTACACAGACCACCACTTTCATTTCAGGTTACGACATTTCTATTTATAACGTATCCTTGGTCCTTATAATCCAGGTACTTAGTTCCATTTGACCTGTACCAGTTTGTCCTCTACAGTTCTCACTTGTAGTTGTAAAATTCTTAGTCACGTGATTTTACCTGGTTTTACCCACTTAAATTAAGTCTACTGGTATTATAGATAATGACACCCGTTCTTAGGGAATCTTCTTTACCTCATCGGGAGTGTCAGGTGTTCTCTCAGGTTTTACGTCATGAACCCACTTTAGAGTTTTTACTGTCTTACTAAAGGTAATTAAAGGTTCTTTTGGTAAGTTATAGTGTTATTAGGTACAGATACGGGGTTGGTTCAGCACCGTCGGTCCTCCTCGTTGGGGTACAGGTTCCTCTCCACCGACGTGTCCGCGTCCCCCCGGATCTCCTCGATAAGGTGCAAGTTCCAGTCCTCCCCGCAGCCACTCCTCTATGGGGAGTAGGTTCCATTCCTCCTCGTCGACGTGAAACGACTTCGTCGGCACTTCTCTATGGGGTGCGGGTTCCATTCTCTTTGGGTTCATTATGTCATCCACAACGTTCGCCCGTAGTCTCCCGTCTGTGTGACTTTGGTATTAGTGTCTTTTGATCAGTTAGATTAGTGTGATCCTGGTGTCGGAACAGATTGAGTTACTTTGATTCGGTACGGGCAGTCCGGTGGGTTCTACCCGCTCAGTACCACCTCTCCAGACTGTCTTACACCAGGTGACCTCTTCCCTTACCGCTTGGTGAAGTCATAAGAACGGAACTCTTGGGGTACTTGTCATACTTTTCCGTTTTACTATCCTATGACTTTCTCCTTGAGGGGTCTAGTCATCCACGGGTTATACGATGACCTCTAGTCACCTCTTTATTGAGGTCTTTCCTACTTCCCTACCTCGGTTTCGTTTTTGTTATGGGTCAACACCTACACTGACCACTATCTTCGCTCTAGGTTACGACATTTCTCGTTATAACGTATCCTTGGACCTTACAGTCCAAGTACTTAGTTCCGTTTACCCTTCACCAGTTTGTTCTCTACCGTTCTCACTTGCAGTGGTAAGGTCCGTAGTCTCTTGATTTTACCTGACCTTACCCACTTAAATTGAGTCTACTGGAATATAGATGATGACGCCCGTCCTTAGGGAGTCTTCTTTACCTCATCGGAAGTATCAGTTGTTTTCTCAGGCTTTACGTCATGAACTTTAATGAACTTTACGTCATGAACTTTCATGAACTTTTCATGAACTTTCATGAACTTTACGTCAGAGTTTTTGTTGTCTTACTAGAGACAAGTAAAGGTCCCGTTTGTTAAGTTATAGTGTCATTAAGTTCAGATACGGGGTTGGTCATTACGACTTCTTCGACTTCAACTTACCAAGATACTTCTGGATGTTCTGGAAAATCTTGATTGTGGGTTTTTTCTACAGGAAAAGTAATGTCCCCTGATCATACGTTTTCATCCTTCAGTTCTTTGTGGACCTCATTGTCCGCTTAAACCGGCACCTCGTGTCTTACTTCGTCCCGTTTTGATTATCTCAAAACGGCTCTTTCACGTGACCAGTATCGTTTGTGGGAGAAGGTTATTGTGTTCTCTTCTGATGTGTACCTGTAGTGGTCCACCAGTTGTTGTTTTAGTCTAACTAATATAAGAAACGTCGGTTTCTACCTCTTCGAGATATGTCAGTTGTTTTCGTTCTGGTCCTCGACTGACACGGAACCTAGTACTTGAGGTATAACGGTTTAAGTCTGAATTTAACTTCTTTCATCCCTTTTGGTGATCTGGTAAGTCCATACTGGATTTAGTTTAGGGAATACTAATATGTCACCTTCACTCTTTATCCAAATTCCCTGATCTAGACTATCTATCTCAGGGACTACTTGATTCCTAACTCCAAGTACTGTAACATGTCCTCTGTCCCTGGTTCTGGTAGGGGTACCTTTTCTTTACGTTTTTTTCGTTTTACCGACATACTCCTCCGGAATGTTTATCGACACTTTTCTTCTCTCCACTTTTCGTTTCTTCTTTTCCTTTCTATATTCGTAGACTTACGTTTCAAGGTTTCTTATCTTTTCTCTCTATTCTTTCGGGAGGAGTCGCTAGTTACGTTTCTTTATCTCCTTTTCTTGTCTTACCCTTTCTGGTCTCTATAGAAGTTCTTTTAATCTCTATGGTCCCCTTGTAAAGTACGTTTCTACCCGAGTTATTTCCTGTCTTTTACATACCTGGATTGTCTTTGTCTTCTATAATTCTTCACCGTTCTTATGTGTCTTCTTAACATGTTTTTCCTAGAAGTTCTGGTTCTATTAGTACTACCACACTAATGAGTGGATCTCGGTCTGTAGGACCTTACACTTTAGTGTACCCGGAATCTTTCGTAGTGATGTTTGTTTCGATCACCTCCACTACCTTAAGATCAACTCGAGAAAGTTTAGGACTTTCTGCCACGACACTTTCACGACGTAAGTTATACGGTCGTTTAAACCTTTTGAGTCGTCACCGCTGTCCTGACCTTTTCCAGTCAAAAGTAAGGTTATGGTTTCTTTCCGTTACGGTTTCTTACGAGTTTGATGACGTGTTAACGTGAGTAGAGTGTGCGATCATTTCATTACGAGTTTTAAGAGGTTCGGTCCGAAATCGTTATGCACTTGGCACTTGAACGTTTACAAGTTCGACCAAAATCGTTTTCGTCTCCTTGGTCTTTAGTTTAACGGTCGTAGACGACCTAGTACCTTTTTCGTTCTCTCAAGGTCTTTTTGTAGATTAAGACGAAATAACTGATACGGTTTCGGAAACTGACATACATAGTGTTATTTGACACCCTTTAAGACTTTCTCTACCCTTATGGTCTGGTGGACTGGACGGAGAACTCTTTGGATATACGTCCAGTCCTTCGTTGTCAATCTTGACCTGTACCTTGTTGTCTGACCAAGGTATCTCCTTTTCCTCATGCAGTTCCGATATATAACAGTGGGACGAATAAATTGAATATACGTCTCATGTAGTACTCTTTGCGACCCGACCTTCTTCGTGTTCGACCTTAGTTCTAACGGCCCTCTTTATAGTTATTGGAGTCTATACGTCTACTGTGGGGGGAANGTGGGAATACCGTCTTTCACTTCTCCTTGATTTTTTGGAGAACTACTTTCACTTTCTCCTCTCACTTTTTCAACCGAATTTCGAGTTGTCAGTCTTTTGTTTCTAGTACCGCAGACCAGGGGTAGTGAAATACCGTTTATCTACCCCTTTGTCACCTTTATCACAGTCTGAAATAAAACCCCCCGAGGTTTTAGTGACATCTACCACTGACGTCGGTACTTTAATTTTCTGCGAATGAGGAACCTTCTTTTCAATACTGGTTAGATCTATCGTATAAGTTTTCGTCTCTGTAATGAAACGGCTGATTCCAGGGAGATCAGTTCCGATACCAAAAAGGAGACCGGTACATACCTACACTCTCAACCTGACACTTCTTCCGACTCGTGGCTTCTTAACTACGAAAACTTGACACCACAACCTCTTCTGAGAACTCTCAGGGAACCTGAAGTTCCTCTAGGTTGGTCAGGTAAGACTTCCTCTAGTCGGGACCCTAAAGAAACCTCCCTCGCTACGACTNTAAGTTTTCGCCTCTGTAATGAAACGGCTGATTCCAGGGAGATCAGTTCCGATACCAAAAAGGAGACCGGTACATACCTACACTCTCAACCTGACACTTCTTCCGACTCGTGGCTTCTTAACTACGAAAACTTGACACCACAACCTCTTCTGAGAACTCTCAGGGAACCTGAAGTTCCTCTAGGTTGGTCAGGTAAGACTTCCTCTAGTCGGGACCCTAAAGAAACCTCCCTCGCTACGACTTCGACGTTGAGGTCATGAAACCGGTGGAGTACGCTTCTCAACTGAGTAACCTTTTCTGAGACTACGACCCTCCCTAACCCCCGTCCTCCTCTTCCCCAGCTGTCTCCTACTCTACCGACCTACCGTAGTGACGGAGCTACCTACACTCAGACTCACTTGAGGTCCTCAACCACTACCTGTCCCTCCGGACCACACGACGCTAAGTACCCCAGTGTTTCTCAACCGGTACTGACTCGATGATTTGACTTGACTTGACTGGAATACCAGGTTGGTGACTACGGTTTTATCGACTTCGACTTGTCTAAATACTTCTAGATGTTCTTGAAGACCTTGATTGTAGTTTTTTTCTACAGTAAAAGGAGGATCCACACACCTTTCGTTTTCATCCTTCAGTTCTCTATGGACCTCATTGTCCGTTCAAACCGGAATCTAATGTTTTCCTTCGTCCCGCTTTCGATTGTCTTAAAACGGTTCTTTTGAGTGACCAGTATCACTTGTGGGAGAAGGTTGTTGTACTCTCTACTGAGATGTGTACCTGTAGTGGTCTACCAGTTATGGTTTTAGTCTAACTAATATAAGAAACGTCGGTTTCTACCTCTTCGAGATGTGTCAGTCGTTTTTGTTCTGACCCTCGACTGACACCGAGTCTAGTACTTGAGGAATAACGTTTTAAGTCTGAATTTAACTTCATCCCTTTTAATGATCTTGTCAGTCCATACTGGAGTCAGTTTAGGGAACGTTAATGTGTCACCTTCACTGTCTTAGTTCCCCAATCTAGACTCTCTCACGGACTTCTTGATACCTGTCTCAAAGTATTGTGACATGTCACCACCACTAGTTTTGGTAGGGGTTCTTTTCTTTACATCTATCGTTTTACCAACAGACTCCTCCGGAATGTCTATTGACTCTTATCTTCTCTTCGCTCTCTGTTTCCTCTTTTCCTTTTTATATGGGTAGACTCAAGGTTTCTTATCGTTCCTTTCTATTATTTCGGAAGGATTCACTTGTTATGTTTATCTCCTTTTGTTGTCTTACCCTTTCTGATCGCTAGAGAAGTTCTTTTAATCTCTATGGTTCCCTTGTAAAGTACGTTTCTACCTGTGTTTCTTCCTGTCTTTGCTATTCCTGGATTGTCTTCGTCTTTCATAATTCTTCACCACCACTTTTATGTGTCTTCTTGATATGTTTTGAATAGAATTACTGGGTGTATGGATACTACCACACTAGGGAGTGGATTTCGGTCTGTAGGGTCTTACGCTTCAGTTCACCTGAAATCCTTGGTAGTGAGCACGTTTCGGTCACCTCCACTACCTTAAGGTCGACTCGATAAAGTTCAGGATTTTCTACTACGATTTCTACAATTTCACGACGTGAGTTGTACGGTCGTTTAAACCCTTTGAGTCGTCACCGGGGTCCTGACCTTTTAAAGTCAAAACGGATTTCTTCCCGTTTACAAGTTTGATGGTGTGTTAACGTGACTAAAGTGTAAGATCGTTCCAGTACGAGTTTTAGTAGGTTCCATCCGAAGTTATCATACACTTGTCTCTTGAAAGTCTACATGTTCGACCCAAATCTTTTCCGTCTCCTTGATTTGTAGTTTAACGGTTGTAGGTAACCTAGTATCTTTTTCGTTCTTTTAAGGTCTTTATGTAGATGTAGACGAAGTAACTAATGTGATTTCGGAACCTGACACACCTAGTGTTGTTTGACACCTTTTAAGAAATTCTCTACCTTTATGGTCTGGTGGAATACACGACGGACACTTCGGACATACGTCAAGTTCTTTGTTGTCAATCTTTGTCTGTACCTTGTTACCTGACCAAGGTTTAACCCTTTCCTCATACAGTTCCGACGTATAGCAGTGGGGCAAATAAATTGAATATACGTCTCATGTAGGACATTTTACGACCCGACTTACTTCGTGTTCGACCTTAGTTCTAACGACACTCTTTATTATTGGAGTCTATACGTCTACTATAGTAAGAATACCGTTTTTCGTTTCTCCTTGATGTCTCGGAGAATTACTTCTACTTTCTCCTCTCACTTTTTCGACCGAATTTTGAGTCGTAAGTTTTTTACTTCTAGTACCGTAGGTTAGGGTAGTGAAGTACCGTTTATCTACCCCTTTGTTACCTTTATCACTGTCCGAAATAAAAGAACCCGAGGTTTAATGACGTCTACCACTGATGTCAGTACTTTAATTTTCTACGAACGAGGAACCTTCTTTTCGTATAATTTTATTCGTATAATTTTTTATTTAAATTTTTTTATTTTATTTTATTCGTATAATTTTATTCTCTGTAATGAAACGGTTGTTTCTAGGTAGATCAGTTTCGATACCAAAAAGGTCATCAGTACATACCTACACTCTCAACCTGATATTTCTTTCGACTCACGACTTCTTGTCTACGAAAACTTGACACTACAATCTCTTCTGAGAACTGTCAGGAACCTGACGTACTAGTTTGGTCAGTTAGGATTTCCTTTAGTTAGGACTTATAAGTAACCTTCCTATTTACAACTTCGACTTCGAGGTTATGAAACCGGAGGACTACGTTTCTAGGTTGAGTAACCTTTTCTGGGACTACGACCCTTTCTAACTTCCGTTCTCTTCCTCTACTGTCTCCTGTTCTACCAACCTACCGTAGTGGTTGAGTTACCTATACTCAAACTCGATTGAGATCCTTTACTACTTCCTGTCCCTTCGGAACACACGACGTCAGGTACCCCAGTGTTTTTCAACCTGTGCTGACTCACTGTCTTTTTGTCTAATATTTAATACGTTTATAGATAAAAGTGATTTTGTAATCACTCGTAGACATCACACGGTCCGAGACAGTCTCCACGATACCCATGGTTGGGTTTATTCTGTCTCACAGACGGAGGGGTGGTGGGGTTCGAGATTAACCTCGTCCTCCGTCGATTTCTCTCCTAATATCATCCTGTGTCAGTCACGACACGATTTCTCTTCGTACTCACCGACGTCATTGTGTACCCTCGTTCGGAGTAGGAGGACCGACCCCTATTCCCGTCCACATGAAGGACCTCCTGTGTTACGGGTTCCGTGTGGGACTTCCTACCTACTCTCCTCACTCTACCTTTCTCCTCTGACTCGTCCCGAAGATTCTTCTTCCAGGTCAGTTGATTTCTGTGCACCAAACTTTGTTTGTCGACATTACCAGAGTCAGTGAACCCTACTCTGATACCTGTCTGTCTAGTCTATGTCTTATGTCTTTAGATACCTCTTAAAATTCGTCCCCTTCCTCACAAAATCATTCTATTGGTACGAGTGTGACACTCCTTTGGTACGATCTTTTCTCTATCTGGGTTTGGGTCCTCCTGTATCTATTATCTTTAAAACTTGTTAATTTTTGAAGATTTTACACCAATCACCACTTATTTCCCTTCCACTATCAGTGTTCGAAGTTGTTGGTTTGGTCGTGTCCGTGACGGGTTAGTCTTATTTATGATCGGTTTGTGCTTCCGTCTAGTGAGTAGACCCGTCTACCGTCGGGACCTTCTTGTTATTTACGAGAAGGTAGATCAAGTGAGAGAACTACTCCCTCGGTTATACTTCATAGAACGAAATAGGTCCTAAAGAAGATCGGGGACGGTAAGATCTAACTAACGTAACTCCAGGGAGACAAAATGAGGAGGGATAGTAAAGACTGAAACCTCAAAGAGACAATTTCCGACACATATGGGGGACTTCGGGAACACTGATTGAAGTTGGTGATGGTGGTCCGCCTGCACTCTCACACGGTCGAGACTCGGATCCGGTGTCTCCAGGGTGTACACAGGAAAACGAGTAAAAGTGGGGACGGTAATAGTCTTCCGGTATGGACCCGATTAGACGACCTCTTACTCCCTGTGTGTCTCGTCCCGTCTCAGTGGGATCGTTGGGGTCACCTCCGGTACGACCCAACCGGTAGTCGGTCGGTTAGGGACTGGTCCACTTGTTCGGGTCTGTCCTGGTCGTCTCGACAGAACGACTAGGGGTCGTTCGAGGGTTGTCTCTTTCCGAATAAACAACAGTGTCCGTAACTTCAAAACATCGACAAACAACACACGAATTAGTAAGTAAGTACAGGTTGAGAAACACTGGGGTACCTGATATGTCAGGTACCTTAAGAGGTCCGGTCTTATGACCTCACCCATCAGAAAGGGAAGAGGTCGTATAGAAGGGTTGGGACCCTGACTTGGGTCCAGAGGACGTAACGTCCGTCTAAGAAATGGTCGACTCAGTGTTCTCTTCAACAAACAAACTGTGGGAATAATACCTCCATCTATGTAAGTGGGAAGACGGGGGACGAAAAGTGTCGTGAACACATGTTTAGACAAAGTATTTTGTCAGTCCCACAGTAGGTTGAGAGAGTAGTCGTAAGAATTATATTTTTATAGTTTTTATAAATTGTCCTTTCAATGGACTTTTAAGATAGTAGTCCACCGAACGTTCGACTTACAGAAAATTTTGGGGGTGAGAGTCACCCACCTCCTTTTTGGTCTTTTCCATGTGTCCACCCCTTATTCGACCCCGTAGAGACGGGAAGTAATAAACTCACGGGACGTGGGTGTAATTCGTGGAGAAATAATAATTAGGTTACGTAATCCTGAAATCCTATAGTCGTTTGTTACATGAAAAAAGAGAATTAAGTTTGGTTGATTCTATTTGTACCCTCTGTTCGTCTATATGTCCTTTTCCAATTGAAAATACGACTATTTACCTCGTACACCAAACTCTATCCTAGTTTCCCGATCAGTTGTTGTGAAGTCGGACTCTAATTTGAATGGGTGGACCGTGTCCCCCACGACCTTTGACGATCGAGGGACGTCCTGTCCTATGGATCCACACCGACTCTTGTCTGGTCCTGTGTGTAAGCGACCTCCGTCTGTCAGTTCGGAGGGTGTGGGTGGCAGTCTTCACACGGGGAGATGGGTACTCCTCTTCATTCCCCACTCCTCCCTCCGGTACACCGTGTCCGGAGGTCCACCTTTCCGTTCCCCGTTCCTTTTTCAAAGGACGACTGTAGGACCGTTATGAGAGGACGGGGTCTAAGGTCACTTTGACGACGACCGGAACGAGGGACTGTCGTGGGTACCGTGTGACCGTCCTTATAAGTGAAGGTTAGAACGACAGGCACCTGCAGAGAAGAGTACATTAGGTCGGTGTCCCCATGTGCACGGGTTTGTGTCTGTGTATTTATATATGGCACGTCGTTTATCTTCCGGAAGTGAGAACTGTTGGAAGATTGGATTTGAGAACTCCTGGGTCTGGAGGGTGTCGTGGGACCGGTTTCGACATATCTAGGACCTCTCCACGGCGACGTCACGACTCTGGGTAAGTGATTTGATTCGCTCATACTTGGGACAGGACAATGTGGAAGATTAGTAGAAGGGAATCCCTTTAATTAGAGATACTCAGAGACAAGGGAGTAGATATATTACCCTATTACCTTGGGGTGTTCAAACAACACTTCGAACTTATTTTATTAAGTATACAGGTGGGACACCAACAATCCCAGTACGTGCACAGGAGTCAGTGAAGTCAGCTCAGACTGAGAAACACTGGGATACGTGACGTCGGGTGGTCCGAGGAGACAGTCATCCTAAGAGGTCCGTTCTCATGACCTAACCCAACAGTACGGGAGAAGGTCCTCTAGAAGGACTGAGTCCCTAGCTTCAGCGTAGAGGACACAGAGGACGTAACGTTCGTCTAAGAAATGGGTGGATCGATCGACCCTTCGGGTCAATCCCAATATCAGGAGGGACTTAACTTACAATGTATTTTTGTGTACGTATATCACACATTGATGCAGAATAGACCCCCGTCCTCCCTGGGGTCTCCCTAAGATTAGTGCGGAATCGGACCGAATGTCCGGGTTGAACTGCCCAGGGACTGATGGGGAGGTGGAAGTAGAGGTGGTGAGTCGTACAAGAGGTACGAGATCGACACGACTTCTGTAAAACAAGAGGTGAGAGAGGTGACGGGGGAAACGGACCTTATCAGACTAATACGGAGAAAACGGACCTTATCAGACTGATACGGAAAAGGAAAGAGTGTGTGTGAGAATGGGACATATTGACGATGGGTTCCTAGTCCGAGTCGATTCAGAGTAAAAGTAAGTAAGTTATTTATAGATAACGGACATACGAAGTAAATTCAAGTCAAGTCAAAGAGTCAACACAGACTGAGAAACGCTGGGGCACCTGACGACGTACGGTCCGGAGGGACAGGTAGTGGTTTAGGGCCTCGAACAAGTTTGAGTACTGGTAACTCAGCCACTACGGTAGGTTGGTAGAATAGGAGACGGTAGGGGAAGAGGAGGATGGAAGTTAGAAAGGGTCGTAGTCCCAGAAAAGGTTAATTCAGTCAAGAAGTGTAGTCCACCGGTTACATAACCTCAAAGTTGAAGTCGCAGTCAGGAAGGTTACTTGTAAGTCCTGACTAAAGGAAATCCTAACTGACCAAACTAGAGGAACATCAGGTTCCTGAGAGTTCTCAGAAGAGGTTGTGGTGTCAAGTTTTCGTGGTTAAGAAGTCACGAGTCGAAAGAAGAACCAGGTTGAGAGTGTAAGTATGTACTGATGACCTTTTTGATATCGAAACTGATCTACCTGGAAACAGTCGTTTCATTACAGAGACGAAAAATTATACGACAGATCCAACCAGTATCGAAAAGGAGGTTCCTCGTTCGTAGAAAATTAAAGTACCGACGTCAGTGGTAGACGTCACTAAAACCTCGGGGGGTTTTATTTCAGACAGTGACAAAAGTGACAAAGGGGAAGATAAACGGTACTTCACTACTCTAGTCTACGGAACTAGAATCAAAAGACTTACAACTCAAATGCGGTTGAAAAAGTCAGAGGAGAAGGTGAAAGTAGTTCTCCGAGAAATCGAGAAGCGAAAGACGGTATTCCCACCACAGTAGACGAATAGACTCCAATAACTATAAAGAGTCATACGAATTACACAGAATTGCGGATATAATCAGACGAGTTCTACGGTGTCGTTTCATGGTGACTGACTCCCTCAATTGTCTATCTTTAAATAGAAGAGTGTCTAGGCGTTCAATCTCCAAGTTCTAGTTCCACGACCGTCCCGATAAAAAGGAATCAGGAGAGAGGAACCGAACGTCCGTAAGTAGAGAGAGAGGGAGAGAGACTGAGTGTGTCAGAAAGGAGACACGAACACGGACAGATGCAGGATTAGAGGAGGAGAATGGTCTTGTGGTCAGTATAACCGGATTACGGGTGGGTAGACTGGATTAAAATGGAAACTGTGGAATTTTTTTAATAGAGGTTCATGTCAGTGCAAGACTCCATGACCCCCATTCCTGAGTTACATACTTAGAGTCCCCCCTGTGTTTAAGTCGAAGATTGTCGTGGTCTTACACTTGGTAAAAGAGGGGTGGTTTAGACCTACTCTTCTGTGAAGGTTCGTGGAAAGATGTAGAGGTCAATACAGTCCTAGGAAGTAATAACGGACGAAGAAGTGGTTTACTTAACGTATAGTTCGGTCTGAGGTCAGGTCCTTCCTTTCTGAGACATAACCAGAATCAGTGATACAATTTGTAAAGTCTATACTACTACTCGTTATACATCATCTCTATTGCTGCCTATAAAGAACTTACTTACTCGAAAGAAGCAATAGTAAAGACGTACGGTTTTGGTGTAGGAATTATCTTTTACACCGGTTCTTCTTGTACACTATTAATAGGGGTGTAAATTTCCCGGGAAATGTATAAGTTCTCGGAAATGTAGGGAATATAGTAAAGGGAAGGAGTCACCGGGACACCTTACCCATGTCCGTAGAAGTAAACCGTCCTCTTCGATGTGACACGATGTGACACATAGTAAGAGAGGAGGGTCCCACTGTCCTGAGATGTGTAGGGTGTATAAATTTCCGATCAGAGTAGGAAATTTCATACTTTCTGATTTTTTAGCGGACTTGAAGTTTTCTGTAAATTCTGGCACGGGAAAGTTCAAATTGTAAAGAAGTTCTTGTTTTTTATCAAGTTACGAACAACGAAAACCTTAGGTCAAGAATAATGAGTACATAAAAAGGAGGTTTTCTTGGTAAAGTGTAAACCCATTACGAAGAACCGTCGTAAACAGTTCTCGTCGGGCGTTTTGTGGAGGACCTAGGTCGTACTGGACCGATGTCTTTCCCCTCGTCCCGTACCCTTTGATACGCGGAAAATCTCGTCTGTAAACTTTCGTTCTCTCAGTAGTCTTTCCGAATGTGGTTTCATACGACACTGGGTGCCCACTTCCTCTGTCTTTCTCCGATCTTTCGTACCCGAAACGGTATAGATCTGGACGAAAGTCTAGGATCAAGGTGAGAGTGACACACTAAACCTCGTCCATCGAATCGGAAGGATTTAAAGTCAAAGTAGTAGACATTTTACCTTTGATATTATTCTGTATAAAGTGTTATAACACTCTTAATTGTTTAATGATGTACGGAACAAGGTCAGGGACTGTGTAATTTTGGTTGTAGACGTGTCTCGAACGGAAGGGGTACGGTCGGAGCCCCCTGTCAGTTCTTCTCCCCAGGGTCTCTACTAAGTTCGAGGTCGTACCTCAGGACAAGATCAGGAAGGGGAGATTAACCCCACGAACACTAACACCGAGAACACCAGGACTTTCTCTCGTCGACAGAAGGAGAGGTGAATGAGACCGTAGACGGGAGACGGTTTGGTAAGGAGGGGATTGGGTGGGACAAGTAGAGTTTAAAGATGGTTTGAAGTCAAGACTCCGAGGTCGGAGTGGACTTTTTATCGGAAGATTGAGTAGAGTGTAGGAGTGAGGGTCCGTCTCGAGAAACCAACGTTTTTCTTACCCAGTATAACTTGTTCGATTTTGTTTTATTTTGTTTTTGGTCTCGTCCTCATTTCCTTGATGTATCTATAACGTACCTTTGTTTTGTGTCAACCTAGAGAGTCTTGTAGTTTTCCGTAGTTATGGTGGTACCCCAGAGTCGAAGATACACTTGGTAAGTCATAGAGACTTGGAAGAGACGGGAGGTCTAAAGAGACACACCGGTGGTAAACGTTGACTGGAGTTTAAGTTGGTTAGTGATGACAAACTGATATATGAAACCCAGAAAGAGTTCCCTGTTAAACTTACAGGGTCGAGAAAAGGATATGTGTTCACGGGAACTTAGTCTACGGAGGAACATGGGGTTGACCACCACCGGTCCCTCCACCCCACACACCGTAGTTGTACCGATCGGGACAGGGAAGGAAGTCGTCCTCGGAGTCTTCTCCAAGGTACGAGTCTCTTGTCCAATACCTTACAACTTTACAGTAGAGACAACTACACTTCGGTGAAGACAGAGACCAAAAGTTGATGTCCTGACGTGATCAGATAACCCTTCTCTCCTTCCTCTTTCGTGCTCCTTTCTCACCCGACCTTGACCCCACGTGTCCGTCTCTACAAACGGGTTCTGTTGTTCTCCGTCCCATTTGTCGACCTATTGGTCTTAATAACGGACCTCTGGGACTCTAGTTACGGTTCCTAAGTCCCCGTTACTAGTTTAATCCCTTCACTCCGTCCAGATTGATCATCTTCTAGGGGTAGTTCCAGTCTCTATCCCTCCCAGTCTTCGTTGGGTCTTAATATATCCTTATATCCAGTTTCTTGACCAAGTCTTGGTTCTTTTCCTTACCATGGATACGGCTGGGAATCGACCTCAAACCTAGTAGAAGGGTCCAACTCAACCGGTAAAATTCCACCGAGAACCACCACCACGACATCAATGATTTAATGCAAGATGAAAACATCGGTGTACCTAACATCGGACGGTCCGAGGAGACAGGTACCCTAAAAGGTCGGTTCTTATGACCAAACGGTAAAGGAAGAGGTCCCTTAGAAGGGTTGGGTCCCTAGTTTGGGTGTATAAGACGTAACGTCCTCCTAAGAAAGGACGACTCTTCAACCGACAATCCTCGTCCAATAGGTAAGTGGGGTTGTCAAGGATGGATGTTCCGAGGATGCGAGTAGGATCATACTCCTTCATGGGAGGAGGGGACACACAACGACGACGACGACGACGATTCGGTGAAGTCAGTACAGGTTGAGACACGTTGGGGTATTTACCGTCGGGTGGTCCGAGGGGACAGGGACCTTGAGAGGTCCGTTCTTGTGACCTCATCCAGCGGTAAAGGAAGAGGTTACGTACTTTCACTTTTCACTTTCACTTCAACGAGTCACCACAGGCTGAGAATCGTTGGGGTACCTGACGTCGGATGGTCCGAGGAGGCGGGTACCCTAAAAGGTCCGTTCTCATGACCTCACCCCACGGTAACGGAAGAGGGGGTGATACACAATGTGAAGGTTAAAAAGATCATGGGTTATCGTATAGGTTACCGAAGTCAGTTGGGTTAAAGTCAAAAGTCGGAGGGTGTCAGGTATAGGGGGAACCTTACGTTTATTTGAGGGACCCAAGTATGATCTTCTGTTAAACTTTCTAGGACGGGACTTAAAACGAGTCAGGTAGTGAGGAGTGACTGGTGGTTGGACACAACTCCCGGTTGAACATGGTTGAACAAGGAGAACTTTACTCAAGGAAAAGGTAGGTCATAAATGTGGATGCACGTCCTACACTCCAACAATAATAAGGTAATAAAGAGTGATTTTCCTTAGGACCGGGACCCTAGTCGGTAATCTAGGTCACCGAGGTCTGTGACAAAGAAGATTTTCCGTGTGATCCTCGAGAACATTTGTAGTGACGGATCCTGGGACCCGCCACACTGAAGGGTAAGTAGGTTACGAAGTACTGATCGAACCGGAGAGGGGTCCGGACAAGGACGTAGAATATGTTGTAGACCCAAGGAAAGGTGAATGAGGAGAAACTGATTAATTAAATAAATTATTTTTATATCCTGGATGAGAAACGGTTTGTCAGACAATACATGTAACTGTCGTAAAAACGAAAACAAAGGTTTTCAAATATGAAAGTACCCTGTTATTCTGGTTACTCAGTTGTTAAAGTTATTTTATACTATGATTACGAACTTATTACCCCGTTCTCCTAAGTGACTCTTATTCTTTCTAACCTTAAATAGGGTCCAACGACCCCAGCCCCTACTCCCCAGAACCTTCCGATGTCCTCCTCCTCTGTTTCTGTCTTAAAACTCCTCAGTGCGACTTGACTGATGGACTTCTTCTTACGTACCTCTTTCTTGCGTCCCTCTACCGTAAGGTCTGTCTTTTCGTGAGACGACTTCCAACTCCTACGCTTTCCCTCTCGACACAAGCTTCTTGATGTGTTAAAAGATCAACGGGCCGTTAAAGGGGTACTTAGATAGTAGACTCTCCACTCCAGTCCCTCGTTTCGTCTTCGTCCTGTAACTCCCCACTGATCGGCTCTCAAAACACCTCAAGCAACACGTAAAATTCATCCTCTCACTACGGTAATCCAGACACAACTCCCCCGAGCCGTCTCCTACCCCATGTCCGGAACGACTTACGGTGTGACCCTCTGGTGGGAATGTGGGTGGGCGTGGATGACGTCCCAGGGGTCTCTCTTCACGGCTACCTCTTCCCCTCACCCTCCTGTACTTCTCAACTGGAGAGTTTACTGACGTCAGAGGGGAAAGGACTCGTCTCGTTTCTTTTTATTTAGGGGGGAGTTTACCGTCTCTGGTCCCGAAGGACGTGCCAACAGATTAATCCACACGCTAATGTGGTGTCCAGACCAATGACCTCCGGGTAGCCCTAGTTAAGGTTGTCGTAGTCTGTTCTTATTCACTCTGGAGCGACCTTACTTTTGTCCTCTCTATCTTTTCAGGCGGTGATGGGGGAGGAGTGGGAGGTCGATGATTTAACTTATCAGTCTAAAATTACTCCCTAAATTTTCCTCCTTCTATTTACTAAACGATTCTAAAATGTGAGTCAAAGTAAAGACTGCACCTAGAGACTAATGTATGTCTATTCCATACTTTCTTAGTTCCTTCACTCTCTATTGGTATTCGGGTCGAATGAAAAGATTATTTGTAAGGACTTTTCATTAACAGACGACACACATTCTACAACGTGACAGACGTCCCATGTGCCTTCACTAATCCTGTACCGGGGAAGGGTTCCTCGAGTGATAGATTACTCCTTCTTACTGAGTTATTGAGTATTGTCTTTAAACAAGAAAAGAGGATTAAAACTATCCCTGTGTCTCTTGTAAGTCTTTTAACAGTGTCTTCTGCGACCAAATTGACAGAATTTTTCGAGTGGTCCGTTACTTCTTTCTCTTCTTTGACGAATGAGTTTTCGTATATATACTCTTTTTACTTCCGAAAAAGTGTTTATCATCCCTGGTATCAGGGAACTAAGAGTCTCAAGTGACCAAAAGTCCGTACGGTAAGTAATATGAAAGAATTGTCCCCTATTTTTCCTTTCTACGCAATGATTTATTTCTATGATTTATTTTTGATAGATGGGTATTATCGTATATACATAGGGGTGGAAATATCTCATGAAATAAATGTCAAAGGGATACAGAATAGATATAAGTCGTAGGCTTTTGTGAAGACGAAGTAGAAACCTACAATCTCCAATATGCACCGTGTTCTCACTGAGTGTTGAATAATATAGTACAAGAGGTGTAGAACTGGAGTAAACATGAAGATACTGACTGTCATAGTAAAAATCTTCATAAAATCTCATCGTCCTAAAGTAAACGGTAAACTATTATGAGTAGAGAAAGGAGAGGAAGTAACTCAATATGTTACGTTGTAGTACTGGAGAATTAAAATAATATAGTATAAAGATTCCCTTAGTAGGTGAAACAGACTACATTTTACTTTAATTTTCGGATTTATGATTATATTGATAATTGCTTTAACTTCTGACCAAAATTTAGAAGGGTGTTTCTTTAAAAGTCCGAGTCTACCTACCAAAATGTTCATTTAAGATGGTTCGAGAGTTCCTTGTCTATTAAGGTTATAGTATGTTTCAGAAAATTTCTTGTCTTTATAAGGGGTTGCTCAAAATACTCCAATCATATTAGAACTACGGTTTAGATCTGTTTCTTATTTTTTATTTTTAATGTCCATAACAGTGAGTATTTAACTCGAAGTTTATAATTTTCGATTCTATGGAAGGACTTATACATCTTTGAACGAAGTACCGTCTTCGTCGAAACGATCATATACCCTTTCTGGTCGGTAAATTATTTACCACGATCCTTATAACCCATGTTTAATGACCCATGTTTGATACCCCTTTTTATATTTTGAAGTATGATGGAGTGTAGTATATACTATTAACTAAGGTCACCTAATTCCTGGAGTTATATTTTTCATCTTGAAATTTGTATACATCTCTTGTTTGAATTACTTATGGTTCCCCTTTAACCCCCCACCCCCTACCTAACCCTCTAACCCTAACCCTAATGTATGTGATTTTGTCTATTGATTTCTCTTGAATGACATATTGTGTCCCTTGAGACGAGTTACGAGAGACCACTGTATTTACCCTTTCTTTAGAGTTTTTCTTCCCTATATACATATTGACTAAGTGAAACGACATGTCGTCTTTGAATATGTTGTAACATTTCGTTATGGGGTTATTTTAAAGTGAATTTTTCATCTTGAAGTTTTCAAATTTCCTCTCATCTCTTCCAGAAATATTAGAATCATTTCCCTTGCTAAGACATTGTTCTGTCTTCCGTGATTGGTGTCATTTCTTCATTTAATTATTTTAACTTTAAACACTGATACAATTTTAGTTTTCGAAGAGAACACTTTTCTCGAACATTTTCAACTTTTATTGTTCGGTATTTAGGTATCTCTTATACAGGTATATTTATCGTTTGGTAATAATAGGTTTATATACTTTCTTAAGGAGAATCGGTGATTTCTACAACCTTTCCTCGTGTGACTCCCCGAAGTTTTTGTAGTTATTCGCAAAGAAAGAATTTGGTTCCCTACCCTTGTCCTCACAAACAAACTAATACGAAATATAGATTGTAAACCCCGAAGGGTCCACCGTGTCACCATTTCTTAGGTGGACGGTTACGTCCTATGTGTTCTCTACACCCAAGTTAGGACCCTAGTCTTTCTAGGGGACCTCCTCCTTTACCGTTGGGTGAGGTCATAAGAACGGATATTTTAAGGTACCTGTCCCCTAGGACCACCCGGTGTCAGATGTCCCAATGTTTCTCAGTCTGTGCTGGCGTGTTGACTCGTGTCGTCGTACCGTGTATGGACTGTGCATGTATCATACAACACGAGGTTACTTTACATAATATTATTTTTCGTGATAGACTCTTAATGTGTTTTAAACTGATATCTTAGTTATTTCTTTTGTATTGGTGGAATTAAGATGATAGGTATCTATTGACGACGATCGTAAAAATATAAGAAAAATGAGAAATAAAATACATGGGTGAAATTTTCCAAAAAATTTCACGTTCCAAAAAATTTCACGTATGTGTGTTTAACCGACCTTCAGAACTGTCTATCCTTAACCAGGAACGTACTCTCGTAAAAGTTTCTATCCTCTCCATCTATATCATCTAAACCTCGGATACACTCGTGTGCATATGTGTGTGTGTGTGTGTGTGTGTGTGTGTTTCCGTCGCCGATAAGAATAGTGTTGAATGAAGGGATTGACAGACGACTTTTGAAAAATAAAATTGTTATTGATGCTTCACGTAGAGTCTCACACTTTTTTTATGTAGAAGTTTAGATCTTTTATATTACCGTATCATTCGTCCTAGTCTCTCGTGTTTACTTTTCTCTTTCTCAACCTTTTATTGGTATGTACTTAGACTTCTCCCTTTGACTGTAGTCTCTCAAAAGTACCTTTCACTCCCTTGTACGTCTGGAGACCAGGTACGATGTCGTCGGTCTGTAAACATGACGTGGGAGAAGAAAAACTTCTTTTCTGTTGACTCAGATACGTACATTATATATACATGAATATAGAAACGTTCTACATTCATGAGAACTCTCGGAGAACCTGACGTTCCTCTAGTTTGGTCAGTTAGGATTTCCTTTGGTCAGGACTTATCGGTAACCTTCCCGACTAGGACTTCGACTTCGAGGTTATGAAACCAGTGGACTGTATTTCTTGACTGAGTAATCTTTTCTGGGACTACGACCCTTTCTAACTTTCGTCCTCCTCTTCCCCTACTGTCTCCTACTCTACCAACTTACCGTAGTGGTTGAGTTACCTGTACTCAAACTCGTTCGAGACCCTCGACCACTACCTGTCCCTTCGGATCGTACGACATCAGGTACCCAACGTTTTCTCACCCTGTGCTGACTCGTTGACTTGACTTGAATATAGAAACGTTTAATATACAAATAAAGAGATAACAATTATTATTTGATTTGTATTCTTCATTAGACTCGCGACTTCTTAACTACGAAAACTTGACACCACAACCTCTTCTGAGAACTCTCAGGGAACCTGACGTTCCTCTAGGTTGGTCAGGTAAGACTTCCTCTCGTCGGGACCCTAAAGAAACCTTCCTTACTACGATTTCGACTTTGAGGTCATGAAACCGGTGGAGTACGTTTCTCAACTGAGTAACCTTTACTGAGACTACGACCCTCCCTAACCCCCGTCCTCCTCTTCCCCTACTGTCTCCTACTCTACCGACCTACCGTAGTGACTGAACTACCTGCACTCAGACTCACTTGAGGCCCTCAACCACTACCTGTCCCTCCGGACCGCACGACGCTAAGTACCCCAATGTTTCTCAGCCTGTACTGACTCGCTGACTTGACTTATAAAATAAGGAGTGGGGTTAGTAACGGAACTCGTGAATTGTTCTTTATACGTGGGGAGACATTTCTGTGACGAGATTTGTTCCTCCAGATACCTTCCCAAGGAAAAAAATTGACTTCATAATCGTTGATATGAGGTTATTTTTTCCAAATTTTTCTATGTACGTGGAGTACAAATGTCGGGGTGGTCAATGTTATCTGTTCTGTACCTTCGTTGGATTTACAGATATTTGTCTACTTACCTATTTCTTTTACACCATATAATATGTTACCTTATAATGATCGGTATTTGTCTTACTTTATTACAGTGAACGTCGTTGTACCTACCTAAATCTCTAATAGTTAGATTCACTTCAGTCTTTCTCTTTCTGTTTATGGTATTCTATATGGTGATACGCACTTTAGATTTTATACTGTGTTGGAAAAGATGTTTTGTCTGAGTGTCTATACCTTCCCAACGGACCTCTTAGGGTCCCTGCCTCCTCGGACCACCCGACGGTAGATACCCCAGCGTATCTCAGCCTGTGCTGACTTCGCTGAATCGTCGTCGTCGTCGTCATTTGTACCCAACCCCCTCCATTACACCAGTCTACTCGACAGACGAGTAACAACAAATGAGTGATTCAGGACAGACTGAGAAAACACTGGGGTGTCAGACATTGGGTGGTCCGAGGAGACAGGTACCTTAAAGGGTCCACTCTTATCACCTCACCCGACGGTAAAGGAAGGAGTCCCCTAGAAGGAATTGACTCCTAGTTTGAATGTAGAGGACGTAACCGTCCGTCTAAGAAATTAGGTATAATTTATTCTATTGTTTACTTAAATAAGAAGTCATCATTCACGTCTTCTGTTCCCTACGTGAGACCGTTGTTTCGTTTTCTGTCTCCCTTTCCCTTTCTGTTTTCTCTCCGACATCCATAGATCAACGGGTCCCAAACCCAAACATAGTTTGACATAGGGACGGAGGTTTCAGTTGTCGTTCCCTCTTCCACTTTTTTTAAGGTTCTAAATCAAGGATTCATTTAAACAATATTGATTTTTCGTCTAATCTACACTATCGATTCTTTCGCCGTCAATAACTCCTACCAGCACTGCCCTACCTAGTACTGTGGGGGTTGATCCTGGTTCTTGTGGACTTCTCCTCGTCCCGGCGTTTCATTACCCCCTTCCCGTCGAGACTCGGACTCTTGAACTCTTCAGACGTTCTATGAATCATGGACCTAGTCTCGTACTCTCCTCCCTCTCTCTCTTGAGAACTGACACTGGATACCATTTCATGAAAATGTTCCATTGGTCCAGTGGGATTGTTCGTGTTGATTTATGTACAAACACACACACACACACACATATATATATATATATCTGAGCCGTGTCTTCAAGTGTTTTGTTCTAAACATGGTATACTATTCATACCATGTAGGACATTATAAAAACGAGACAAGATAATTCATACTTATCGTTAGGTGTTTCAACTAAAGGACTGAGGTCAGACCTTTTGTTATCCAATCTCTTTAACTAATTTTGTCTTGTTAAGTAAGATTGGTGAGTCCGTAGTACAGTACTTTTCTATAACCTGATACCCGAAGTCAAATTAAGGTCTTCATGGGAGATCCTTGATCTACCGGAACCTGTTCAGATTCAGAGTCTAAGGAGTAGACAATTTTGACTTTAATACCATAGACAGAGTATCCGAAAACCACTACTAATTTACTTTCTTGTATTCGTACCATAGACTGTGTACCGACTGTGACTTAGGGACACTCGGGGAGGAATAGTAAAGAGGTTAGGACTATCTTTGTGTTTGATAATTTCGTCAAAAAGGATCCTTCGGTGGTTAAAGGACTCCTACTTCGAATTGACGAGTCTGGTTTTAAAGTTCATTTTTAATTCTGACTTGACTGGAACAAAATGGGTCTCTAAATTCCCACCAATTAGGACTATATACCTACGGAACTTTAGGACGTATTAGACACACAGGACACTGGGTCATTCCATTATGAACCGGTTTTATTTTTTTAAGGGAACATAACGTTTTGTGAACTGTACGTGAGTATAACTTCAATGCCGAGCAACTTTCCAGTCGTACCGGGGGTTCCTGTCTTTACTTTTTCTTATGAACAACAACTACCTCCAAAACTTTTGTACTACTAATTTGTGTCTTAGGTTTTTTTATTATCAGGCTATAGAGGTTTTGGATCTGTCCCAAATTTTGATGTATCGGACTTTTACTTTTTATTTAAACGTTCTCTTCGTTTCTTCCTTACAAAAACAATTATTTTACTCGAAACCTCAGTTCACCTTGAATTTAAGGACGGTACCTTGAATCATTCGTATATTGGAACTTGTTCATGAACTCGAGAAACGGAGTCTAAAGAACAGACCGTTTGCTCCTGTGTATGATGCACCGAATGTCCATATAGTCTGAGAATAGTACCACGACAGAGTGTGTGTGTCAAGTCATTCTGTCGTGTCCTTCACCAATGAAGTTGGTGATTTCCTTTGCCCGTCGGACTCAATGTATGTAATCAATGTGTAAAAGATCATAGATGATGTAACCCAACCGTTTTTTCAGGATATTGTAGCATACCTTTTTGGACTTGTTTAAGAACCGGTTGGGTTATATTACATGTGACAGACAATTGATCTTCCTAGTAAAATGAAATACAGATAAGACTTTTACGTTAGGAAAATTGGTAAAAGTGACATAGAAACACCTAATCTTTGGTGGATTCGACCCGAACTCAAGTCCAAAGACTCTTCGTCTGAAATAGGACGATAGATCTCGGGGTATTACTTCTTGTGAGCCTGTAAAACTTTTCTCAGTTTGTAAAGTGTTGGAACACTTACGGTAGGATTTTTAGAACCCTTTGTGATTATCGTCGATACAAATCGAAATTTTGTATGTACAACGAAAGAGAAAATGACGTAGTATTAAGGTCGTAAGTTATTATATTTCAGTTTAACTCTATTAGTCTTGTTACCACATCCTAATACGGTGCAAGAAAGTAAAGAAGTACTGATGTCCTCAAATTTGTGTGCGTCTGTGTATGTGTGTGTGTCGACTGTAGTTTATCCGTGAAAGTACGGAGACCCGAAAATAAGGTCGACACTGAAGTCGAACCTCACAGGAAGGGGGAAAAAGGAGGGATTTCACTTAAGAACAAGTAAGAAGATTCGAGTCGAGTTTGTAGTAGAAGAAACAGTATGGAGAGACCTGAACTGGGATTGGGTGGGTTCACCTTTCTTAATTCGTAAACAAAAGATTCGAAGGTAACGAGAAAAGAAAAAAGTACACAGATTTTATATCGTGAGTTAGTACACTAAATCAAAATTTCTATTTAATACACACACGAGGTGTATAGTCTATCCCCATTTGACGACATCGTTGATCTACGGGGTTTTATCTTCCCACGAATCTTCTGTGTGCGAATAAAGAAAGAGTGATTGACAGGTCTCACCCATAAGGTCCAGCCACCCGTAGAGAGGAGGTGTACCAATAAGTTCCTGAGTCTGGCTGGAACCTAGACCGCACGTATTGTGGACAAAGACTCCGCCGAGACCATAAACACTAAGGTCGGCACCCTTTCCGGCCCTCGTTCCTGTGCTCTTCCTCCGCGAGGGGTACCACACCGGTTACGGTGAAGAGAGTGTGACGTGACCTCTCTTGAGTCGGGGTGCCGGCGTCGACTGAGGTTCTACCCCGACCTTTTATGTCTCGGACCGAACCGTCGGTGTAGCCAGGGAGGATATTGGAAAATAATACCTTCTTCTTTTGTTATGTAAAACCACCCGTCGGGTATGGAGAGCAGTGTGAGTGTACTCCCGTCACTGTTCTAGGCTGTCTTTTGAACCATTTAAAATCAAGAGAGCGGTGGTAACTCTGGTAGGGGTTATGGGTATGACGGTTGGGGTTGTTAAATATTTGAGGTAGTCGAACTAAAGAAAGTAATTATCAATGATGATAGATTATGTAATAAATAAAATGAATAAAATAAAGTGAAGACTGAGGGGGAAATACAACATACAAGGTGCTTCCGTTCTTAAAGACGGATAGACAAGGGATTACAACGAGTCATTCACAAACAGTTTGTTTTTTGATTTGGTCATTCGAAAAAGGAAACTCGCGACTGGACAAAGTATGAGATTTCTGTGAACAAGAAGAACATGATTGGAGAGACCAGTGGACACAAGAGTCCCGAAGTCGACTAAGGTTGTTCGAGGAGTTAGATTTAGACGACTCAATTAAACGTTCTAGGGAAAAAACCTCCAAGTCTGGGAAATTGTGTCTTGACACATAAGGGTAACCCATTAACAAATTGTTGATATCTATTTATCTTCACGAATGTGTTGTGTTTACTATTTACCACTCTTCCTTGAAAATTTTTATATTTCGGTATGCGTTTACAATTTTCTTCACAAATTTTGGTCAGGAACGAAAATATATCTTTTACCTAAAATTTTACCCACCGACAACTCTCGAAACCGTTTCTGAGACGTTACCTCACCCAAGACAGAGTTACGAGGACTATACCCGGTCCCTTTATCCGTCCCCCCGTACAGGTCTACTCTAGTGTGTCCGCACGCAGGTACTCTTTGACGTCGACGATTACATGTACAACGACTCTTACCCTCCGTCACGACGACCGTTTCGTCATCCTTAGTGTTTCCCCGACAGCTGTGCCGAAGTTCGTTCAGCAGGACCCGTGGTCTCTTGGTTCCTCACTTCTTTTGAGTGTGAAAGAACCTGGTACTCGGTCTCTACCTCAACTATTCGGAACGTACTGTAACCGTTGTCGGGTCTGGGACCTCGTTTCCGTTCGTCGGGTAACCCTCCCCTCCTGTCTACGTCTGACAATAAATAATTCTCAGACGTTGTATGGTCTGTAGCTTTTGTTTAGTAGGATCCTGTAAATGTATGGAATAGAGAAAATGGGGAATGGTTTAGGGGTATTTTATTATATTTGTTATCATTATTATTATATGTATGATTATAGGTGAAGTTTTGAGAGATGAATAATTTCCGGATGACTCTCGTAGTGTAACCTGGTCGTAGACATGTCGTAGTAGAGTAATTAAGAAGTTTTTATGATTCCGTATTGTGTATAAGGGGTAAAAATATCTACTATTGAAAGTATTTAGAGTCTTTCCATTTCTTAAACGGTTTCCGGTTTCGGTCCTGTGTCCAAATCTTCATATTTGGACTCAAAGAAGTTGGTACGGTTCGATGATTTATTCCACTTGTATTCCGAAGGAAGATAAAAGGTCAAGGATTTCGTACTCTATGACAACAGACTATAGTCATAAGAACTCTGGACTCCGGTCCATCCGTTGTGGTTCCTCAAGAAAAGTAGAGAGACAATTAGAGATCTTGAACCGGTAATCAACCGACGTGATCACTGGTATCCTAAACAACCTAGGAAGTGTTGAACAAGTCAACGATTCAGTACAGACTGAGAAACACTAGGGTACCTGACGTCGTACGGTCCGAGGAGACAGGAGGTGATAGACGGTCTCAAACGAGTTTAAGTACAGGTAACTCAGTCACTACGATTGATGGGTAGAGTAGGAGACAACTAGGGCAGAGGAAAACGGAAGTCAGAAAGGGTCTTAGTTCCAGAAAAGGTCACGTAGTCGAGAAGTTTAGTTCATCGGTTTCAGTCGTAATCAGGAAGGTTTCCTATAAGTACCAACTAAAGCAAATCCTAACTGACCAAACTAGAGGAACGACAGGTTCCCTGAGAGTTCTTAGAAGAGGTCGTGATATTAAGTTTTCGTAGTTAAGAAGTCACGAGTCGAAAGAAATACCAGATTGAGAGTGTAGGTATGTACTGATGACCTATTTGGTATTGAAACAGATATGTTTGGAAACGGTCCTTGTACTACAGAGACGAAAACTTATGTGACAGATCCAGACAGTATCTAAAGGAAGGTTCTTCGTTCGAAGAAAATTAAAGTACCGAAGTCAAGTGTGGACTTGTGGGTGGTTTGGGGGACGAAAGTGAACGTCCCCTCCCCGAGACTCATGCAGGTTTTGTCCGACCGTCCGACTAGTAGGATTTTGGTTTAAGACTAGTGTAGTCAGTGACAAGTGGTTCACTCCTTGACACCTCACGAAAGTTACAATTCAAGCCCAGGATTTGAGTCTGTAACTCTTCGGGTCGTCATCACAGAATATTATGAGTGACTCGTAAAGGGGACACGGTCCGTAACCAGACTTATGAAAAGTACACAATTCTGTCTATTTGGGGTACTACTTCCCTACAACAATCGTAGGGTAAAAGGTCTGTCACTCTAACTGTGTCTCCATTATGAACGGCTTCCGGTGTGTCTACTGTCACGGTCCTAAGACGGGGTTCCTGATACAGTCATCTTAGTCAGGAGGTGGTATACCAAAGGAAGATCAGGTTCTCCGATGAGTCTACGGAACGACACCCCGAAGGTGTCCTTTGGGATTCGTGAGAGTATGCACGTTGCGTCTTTCGTCTCCACCCTCTTCGGATTTCCCGGTAAGAACTGGATCATAAATGTACGAATAAGGAACGTGGGGGAGTCGTCAAACCTATACGTTAAGTCTTCAGAACCCCCCAGGTCACAATCGACAGGTCTCGTCCCCCTCGAGTTACCACGGGTAAACGTGACCGAAAGAGGAAGAGATGAAGGGAGGAGGCAAGAAGGAAGTGGGGATTCACAAGGGACTCTGGTAAGGATTTATTTGATGGACGTGTGTTCAGAGACAAAACCCAAGACGAAGAGTCCTATGAACCCAATTCTGTCTCTTCCCGTGGTGTTGTGTCCTGTGAATTGTTTTTTGGGTCGCAAAGTCTTTTATGACAGTCTTTTGGTCGAGACCCCCGACGACGGTACAGTAGTTCAGTGAAGTATAGAGACTTGGAGTCAGAGGAGTGAGTACTATACCCAATGTACTATCGATGGACAGATGTGAGTTGTTTTTATAACAACTCTTTTACTCTCAAACGTCCTTTTTTTTTTCTTGGGAGAGTTTATGTGTTTCACGATATTTTTTACGTTCCAAAGTAAAATCCTTACGTACTTTCGAATCGAAGACAGAGTCCGAAACCGGGTTTATAAGGAAAATCGTAGTCGAATGGGAACGCAAAACGGAAAAAACTATAGTGAAGACCATAGGGACTTGAACACGTACTGGTCACTAAAGTACTGACGTATTCAGTTGCAGTATAGACTATTGTAGTCACTAAGGTCATTCCGCTCAGTAAACTTAATTGAACATTCTTATAGACCAATTGGTGAAATTTTATATCTATTAGTAATATCTACATTGAATGTTCATTTTTTTTTTAGATAACACGAAGTACACTATCAGATGTTATACAGTTGTATCAGTAATAACGTTCTCGTTAATGACGTTATAAGTGATAAATAATATTTTCGATAAGTGTACAAAAATTTAAAAATACATACTTCCCTTTGTCCAACTAAAAATTATACTAATAACTCTTTGTCAGAAAAACGATCTATCGAAAATCCTTTCAGTATATTATCAAAGCCTTAGATTTCAAAAAGATCTTCAAATTCATTTTTATCCTATCTTCACGACTCTTTAATTACAAAGATGAAAATTGGAGGTTTTTACAACTATTATTTACCAATTATTAATTAAAACTTATTATAAATTTTAATCGGAAAGTCTGTACGGAGAAGACACAACTATTATAATTTAAAATTCACCTATAAATAAAACTATAAACCGGTAAACTGTGACCCAAATTTATATAAAACACTTGGAGATCACGGGAACTATAGATAAGAGGTTGTTATAAACCCCTATGGTACTAGAGGAAATTCATTGTCGACAAATAAGTGTGTGGGTAGGTGAATAAGTAACTAAGTTGACAAATGACTTGTGGATGATACACGGTCATCTGATTACAAGTAGAGATATAAGGGTCAAGGATTTTGTTTTAGGTTATCTCGATAAAGTTTGAAGTTATCGTCCTGAAAAGTAGTTTATTTTGGAATAAATTGTATTCTGTTTATTTTAATTATTTGAGTAAGTATGTATGTATTAGACATAACTAGTGGGTGTACACGGTCCGTTAGACGATCCGTGTCTCCTCTATTGTCACTTGTATTGTTTCAGGGACGGGAGCACCCCGAATGTGAGATCAGTCCCTCTTTCTACGTCGTTTTCTTTATATGTTCATTTATACAGTATATAGTCTACCACCGTTCACAATGTTTCTTTTCATTCCGTGTCATTTCTGTTATTTCTCACGACTTCGGACTCTCTAGTGATTAAAATATGTCACACCATTCTTCTACGGAGTGACTAATCCGTTGGAAACTCGTCTCTGCATCGGTAGACCCAAGTCGTCTTGAGGTGATAATACCCATATTCTTTTTATATCCTTAATCTGAAATGTGTATATATCCTTCTTTACCCCTTCCACTTCTAGACTGAACCATCAACCCCGACTCAGGGATTAATCAGGAGGATTTCCCGGTTGAATTTTCCTTTTAACGTCGAACGTACCTAAGATCTTCGGTTCCTAAATATCGGTGATCTCCACTGGCACTTATTTCGAGTACCTTTCCAGATACCCTCGATAACGAAGATACCTTGATAAAGGAGATGTTTCAATATCGTTTTCTAGACCCGTGTCTCCTATTCTCTCACTCGTCTTCGACCCTGAACGGTCCGTGAGACAGACAGGTAGTTGTGGCGGGTATTGTTGAAAGGATCTCTTTCTTGATGACGAGAGAAGGTCGGAAGGTTTAGAGTACCTACAAGGAAACAACGGTCAAGACTGGATCTTTCTACTATCCTTGTCATTAAGACCCTTTATGTCCAGGATAGAGTTGGTACAATTATCTCGAGTTAGGTTACCGTCATTTCTGGATCGATACCCGATGATCTTCTCTGAAGGTGCATCTTGTAGTGTATGTTTCCGGGTCTCCACCCTGAAATGAACAGTACTATACACACACGTACGAGTCAGCAGGTCAGCACAGGTTGAGAAACGTTGGAGTTTGAGAATATCGGGTAGTCCGAGAAGACAGGTACCTTAAAAAGTCCCTTGTTATGACCTCACCCGACGGTAAAGGAGGAGGTCCCCTAGAAGGGCTGGGTCCCTAGTTTGGACGTAAAAGACGTGACCGTCCGTCTAAGAAATGGTGACTCGATGATCCCTCCGAGGAAGTCTGAATATTAATGTTAGTTTAGGTACTCACGAAATCTCTTACCTTTCCTCCGTTAAAGTTTCAGTTCGGAATCAACTCTCCGGAATTTTTTTTTACTTTCTTTCTTTTGTCCCTTGTTCATATCTTTATATAAACTTCTCACGAAGTCTGTTTTCATCTTCTTGTATTACGTGGACCGACTCCAAAACTATCCCATAGGAAGGTCCCTAAGACCTAAGTTCTAGCTCAAACTAGTGTACCCATACCAACTACCTTTGTACCTGTATGGTTGTTGTATTTATTTCAACTTTAAGGTCTTTAGGAAACCATAATCATCTCCTTCCTTAGTTTCAGATACTCCCTATCCTTTCGATCTCACCTAAATAGTACACACTGGGTCAGTGAGGGATGGAGACTGACAGTACAACTAAACTTGTGTGAGAGGATGGTTCCGGAGTTCTAGATGTAACTACTTCTCTCATAGTCGTCGTGACTTTTCACGAAAGCACAGTAGAGAGACGCCCAGTCCCTACGACTACTTTCCTCAAGGTCCATTTTACCTCAGCAAATAAAGTGACGTTTCTCCCTTGAAGTCACCCTGTTTCCCGTTCGTCTTTGTAAAGTAGATACCAAAATTTGATCCATACTAGTGGTTTTGTCTGTCGTTATAACGTCACAGACTGAATGTCCCTATTCTCGCATTCCACGTCAACTGGATCCGGGATTTATTTGGTCGTAGAGTGCTTCCTGGATCTATAGAATCCGAATACTATGGTTTTATAATACGACGATTATAACAACGTCAGGGATTCCGTTAGAGGTATACACTTATTTTGGTTCTAGAGAACTTATTTCCCTACCGGTTCATGTGAACTTCTCCCTTGTTTCCTCATATATTTATAAAAACCTCTATACGTGACATCGAGTAACAGGAACAGAAAAAGGTTCCATGACGATGACGATGCCGATTCAGTGAAGTCAGCACAGGCTGAGACACGCTGGGGTATCTGCCGTCGGGTGGTCCGAGGGGGCAGGGACCCTAAGAGGTCCGTTCTTGTGACCTCACCGAACGGTAAAGGAAGAGGTTACGTACTTTCACTTTTCACTTTCACTTCAACGAGTCAGTACAGACTGGGAGTCGCTGGGGTACCTGACGTCGGAAGGTCCGAGGAGGTAGGTACCCTAAAAGGTCCGTTCTCATGACCTCATCCCACGGTAACGGAAGAGGCGGGTTCCATGACCACGGAATTTTTAAATTTTTTTTTTTTTTCTCATTTATATGAAGATTCCTTAATGATCAGTGACCGGAATAAACTTGTGACTTGGGTCTTAGATGACGTCGGTTTATCTGTCTCACTCGAGTTCACTATTTATCTTAAATTAAGTTGAAACAAAGTACCGTTCGAGTCACCTTTCGGGTTTAGTTAGGACCCTAAAGATCATATCTCAATCTTTATGTAAGAGACCTTGAGTCTCTTAGGTGTGTGACCGAAGGATTAGGTACTTTTTCCCCGATTCATCTTTTCCGATTCCCTTATGAGGACGCGAAGAGGAAGGGACGTTTTGTGATCTAGTTTTCGTGACAGTACAGGGACCTCCGTCTTTAGTAACTCTAATCACGGAATGGTTTCTTGACCTTCTACATCTTCGTCACCAAGGATGGTATAGGACTTAATGACGGTCAAACGTGTCGAGACGTCGTGATGAATGTATCTTTTATGTGCTACTAACTGAGAAGGTTTCGACACACTTTGTCACGGGACCGTCTACGAGAAAGTAACAGATAAAACCGAATATACCGTCTGTCTCTTGAAAACCTTGGTACGATATGACGGTTTTGAGGGTCACTGTAGACCTTCTTCACCATTATGTAATATATACTACTCTTGGTGACCAAGAGGCCTTCGTTCGTTAGACAAAGGGTTGTCCTACACCTCGTAGGTGTCGACCCCGAAAGGTGGAAGTGGGATGTTTACCTCTTTCATTTCCGGTTCTCGTTTGACTGGACAGGACCAAATGTAGTGGTAATTCTTCGTCTCGACCCAGACTCGGAGAAGATCGGGGGATGGGACATCACTTTCGTGGATCTCAAGTGGTTGAGGTACGACGCCATCTTCCATGTCCAAAAGACCTGAGACTCGGTACCGGTCTTTTGTTATACGAAGGGACCATTTCTGTTCTCTTTCTGCTTTTTTAGTTCTTAACTGACGGCCGGTACGAGTCCTACCTTAAAGAAGGGTTGAGACTGTAGTAAACCCTCGAATAAAAGTTGACTTACAACACAAATCTCAGTCACCCCCGAACGTGGTTCCCTTGAGTCAACTGTCTACGGAAAAGGAGAAATCAAAGGTTCTTTCGTCCACCGATGTCGGTTGAGGGGTTCATGGGTTCACACGTCAGATTTCAAGAGACTTAAACCCTTGTCGGAGTTAGGGTGTCTGAGTAGTAGACCCATCTCTCTACTAAGTCGGTTTACTGTAACCGGTATTGGTAAACTCTCAGAAAATACTACACCAGGTTGACATGTAGTCCCTGAACCGGTTTTACATTTCCCTAAAAAAAATTCTGATAGGGGGAAATGCAAGTTTATACATCTGGTAAACCTTGTAAGAGATTTGGTGGACCCGGGACCCTAACTTAAAGTACTACATGAGATATTTTTTTTTATTCAGAATCTTTATTGTATGGTGTAATCGTTGATTCCTACACAAGTTTAGGATAACCGTTTACGTGAGAGTTCTGTCTTTCCTCTCAATTACTCTTCCTTCCCAACGTCCACTCAAAATCTCCAATGGGGACTCACCTTTTTCTTACGATCTTAAAGGTACTTCTGAACTCTTCTGAGTTTTCTCATACAAGATTTCAGTCACCCGAGATCAATGAAAACCGAATATCAACCACCCGGTCTCCTCCCCTCCCTTGTTTATAATCGTCGACATTGGTGTTGTGGGGTCTCTTCTGACAATTGAGATGTTCAATGAAAATCCCCTCCTCGAACCTAGTCCAACACCCCTTGGGATCCCACTGTTTCTCATCGAGGGCGATCTTACAGAAGTGGACGACAGAGTTGACGACGAAACAACGTCGAGTGGGGAACGGGTTGAGTGTAAGGTAGAAAGTAATGTTTTAGGTACAGGTACCCCTTGGGTGTGTTTCCGTCTTCGAGGGTACTAGGACTTAGAAAATAAGTGGTGTGGTTTTTTGATGTCGAGATGAGACTTACGAACTTATTGTCACCTTTTGACATATCAACTAAAGCAGTTTCCGTGTTACGGTCTGTAGAACGTGGATGGGTCTTTAGGAAGACTTTTTTCTTAGTGGTAAAAGTACGGAAGTAAAGGACATTATTTAAAGAATTAGTCAGAAGGGCTTTTCAATTTTCTTTTTTTAGTGGTGAAAGAGGAGAGGAGTTTCAAAGTAGGAGTGCCTTTTAAGACTTTCAGGTAAAGAAAGAGGGAAGGAGGAGGGGAGAACGACGTGTTTTCTCGAAGAGGTCAAACAACAGCCAATCAGAGGGTGGTGACTACGGAGGAATTGGAGGGTAGAACGATCCCTCGTTCTACACCAGACCTAGGGACGGACGAAAGAGAGAAGGTTTTCGTCGACACAAAAATAGGTGTAAAATAGAGAGACGGGTGAACATTCGAGGCATTCAAGTCCTGACCCAGGTTGATAGAGACGGAAGGGACAGTATCGTTGTTACGTATCATTTTCGTGGTGCTTACAAACAGCGACGTCGTCTCTATACACCTTTATCTCCTACCCCGAAAAAGACGAACGGACAGACCTTTGACTGACAATCGTAGACGGGAGTGATTGGGTTCCATACGGTAAAAGAGTCTACATAATTAAGACTCCAGACGACAGGGTTAATGGTGTTTGAACCGTCGAATTTTGTCTTTATATAAGAAAGTATCAAGACCTCCGTTCTTCATACTTTAGTCCCATAACCGTTCCGGTACGAGGAAGGGTTCTGAGAGCCCGTCTTAAGAGGGAGGAAAGAGGTTCGAAGACTACCGGAGTCCGTAAAGACCCGAACGAGGACATAGGGAGGTTGACGACGGAGATAGAAGAGTACCGAAGAAGTGACACAGAAACAAAGATGTGTGTCGGAAGAATTTTCTTGTACTTTTTTTTTAGCAAAAAACCGGTCCGTCGGACCGTACTTCCCAGAATCAAGGGACTGGTCCCTAACGAACTTGGACCCAGGAGTTAACATTTTCGTACCTCAGGATGAGTACCCTGGTGGTTCAGTAGGATTAGGTGACACTATAGTAGAATTTGAGTAGTTGACATAGACGTTTCTGGGATAAGGATTTATTCCAGTGTAAGACTCTAGGATTCATCTGGACTTAATCCTCCCTGTTGGGTGATGTGATCCTTTACTTCTATGTTATAAAACTTCGTCTGTCTATTTTACCAAAGAAAGAAATTACTGGATCCGTCCAATACGGAATACCACTTTGGGAACGGAACAACCAGTCGAGTCAAGTCAAGTCAGTGAGTCAACACAGACTGAGAAACGCTGAAGTACTTAGTGTCGTGCGATCCGGAGAGACAGGTAGTGGTTGAGGGTCTCAAATGGGTTTGAGTACAGGTAGTTCAGCGACTACGGTAGGTCGGTAGAGTAGGAACCAGCAGGGGAAGACGACGGGAGCTCAGTTAAGAAGCGTACTCCACCGGTTTCATGACCTCAAAGTCGAAATTGTAGTAAGGAAGGTTTCTTGTGGGTCCTGACTAGAGGAAATCTTACCTGACCAACCTAGAGGACGTCAGATACCCTGAGAGTTCTCAGAAGAGATTGTGGTGTCAAGTTTTCGTAGTTAAGAAACCGCGAGTCGAAAGAAGTGTCAGGTTGAGATTCCCCATCGATTAACAAAGTTGTTTATTTTTACAGAATAGAACATGTAATGTATTCTTTAGGGATTGAAGAACCAGAGGTCTGGGACGACCTGTTCAAAAGAAGGGTACAAAGAGGTAGCACTCCTGGTTTCTTCGGTGTCGATAATTATGATAAAGAACGGACGACCTCCTCCGACTAAATTCAAACCACGACGGATTTCAAGTATACCAAACAAGGACACCCCCGGGAGAATTTCTTTTTCTTATGCCTTAATACTTAGATTTTCAGTTAAGTTCTAACTTATAAATGAATCTTACTCTTTTATTTACTGGTATGTGATATTTAAAAATTTTCGACTGTTTATGGTATTTTAGGGTTTAAAAACAAAAACAATTAATCAAAAAAAGGGATGTAAAAACCGACGTATGAGAAACTAGTGGAGAAGTGTGTTATTGTTAAAACATTATAAAAGACGTCTCCCTTGTTTTTCTAGTAACTCGGGAAGAAGGAGGTCGTACCTGGGAACTTTAAACAAAAAGAATACCCATCAAATCTTTTTCAAAATCGTCGGGTTGAACAATGACTCTTACAGTACATTTAAAGGCCCTATTGGTAATTTAACCCCCTTATAGATATTTCAAAGAAAGTATACGTTCGATATTCCAAAGTCCCGTAAAGTTCAAAATAACATATACTGATTACAATTTATAAAAGACTCAACTGCTGTAAGTTACTGGTCAAACTACAGTCACTGGAACATATCGTGTACTTCTCCAAATATATTAAAAATTCAACAGAAAACGGTTTCGTTTACTTACTCTAATGTCGAGTAAAATTGTTCTGTGTACTTTTCCGTATTACTTAAGTAGGTTTATTTCGGTGATAACTGGAGATTGGATGTACACACGAGAGGACTCCAATGTTTAATGGAATAAGAGACGATAATAAAGATAAAGAGAAACCGAAACCACAGAAGACAAATCCTCATAGGACTAAGAGTGGTAGAGAAATCGAGAAGGTAGTCAAAGTCATAGACATAAATGAATCGATAGTAATAATAAAACAATAGAAGTACAAAACTGGTAGTCTCTAATCTCAATGGAAACAATATGTTATTCTCTCGAAAACTGTAAATGAAAATTAATTGTAAGAAGAAAAGTCAAATGTAAAAACCGAAGATGAGTGTTCTAGACTTAAGTCCATCCTAGTTATTAAGACTTTTTTTACATGTCTTAATTAGATTTTAATTTTCACTAACTATGAATATAAAATAAGTCGAGATATTAACATATTCGTTTAATAAAAAAAATTGGTTGACTCTCACTGATACCCGTCTTTACAACAGTGACTTCATGAACAGATACGTCGGATAAAAGACTGTAGTCACTGTTAAAATTCATGTTAAAGAAGACCTCGGTTGTATCCGAAACACTCTTTGTCTACACAGTCTATGACAGTCTGTCCAGTCTGTGATTCTGTCCTACGTTTTGGTCCTCTGACGTGCGACTGTTTGAGGACAACCGTCAAGACTATGTCGAGACACGGGACCTTCATGTCTGACAAGGACCCAGGATAAACCACGTCTATTATATTCCCCGTAAATATTGACACGTACGACAGAACAATTGTATAAAAATCATCCGTACGTGAAAGTAAAACTGGTCCATGGTTCCTCTTTGTCTAGATGGTGAATATTAAAATTTCCAGACTATTAACATTTATGAAAGGAGTCTTATCGAAGACCGGAGTATGTAGACATTCTTAACCCGGTATTTCTTCTGACCTTTCCTTTCCCTTCACTTCAGCGAGTCAGCACAGGCTGAGAAACACTGGGGTACCTGACATCGGATGGTCCGAGGAGACAGGTACCCTAAAAGGTCCGTTCTCGTGACCTCACCCAACGGTAAAGGAAGAGGTCCCCTAGAAGGGTTGCTTCCCTATCCCTTCTGACTCACGGTTGCTTAACTACGAAAGTTTAACACCACGATCTCTTCTGAGAACTCTGAGGGAACCTGACGTTCCTCTAGTTTGGTCAGTTAGGATTTCCTTTAGTTGGGACTTATAAATAACCTTCCTGATTACGACTTCGATTCGAGGTTATGAAACCGGTGGATTACCCTTCTCGGTTGAGTAACCTTTTCTGGGACTACGACCCTTTCTAACTTACATCCTCCTCTTCTCCCGTTGTCTCCTACTCTACTAATCTGTCGTAGTGACTAAGTTATCTATACTTAAACTCGTTTGAGGTCCTCTATCGTCTCCTATCTCTTCGACCGTACGACGTCAGGTACCCCGACGGCTCAACCTGTGCCGAATCACTGACTTGTTCTCGTTGGTATGTAAAGTTTATGACAAAGAAGAAGTAACAGGTACATAAAGACGACGTATCTGATCGTGTACACAAGTATGGTCCTAGGGTGGAGACCGGGACGGTCTCGGGTCACTCATCATCTTTATCAACACCTTCTGAAAGGATACGGTCGTACTGGTAGTGTCGATTTGATCTGTACCTCCCCTGGCACTAAGTGTAGTGTAGAGTACGTATGTACGATTCAGTGAAGTCAGTACAGACTGAGAAACTTTAGGATACCTGATATCGGAAGGTCCGAAGAGACAGGTACCCTAAGAGGTCTGTTATTATGACCTCACCCAACGCTCCGAGAAGAGGTTCCCTAGAAGGGTTGGGTTCCTAGTTTGGGCACAGAGTAATACAGAGGACGTATCGTCCGCACAAGAAATGGTGATCGTGGTGAGTCCTTCGGGGTGATTTGGGGTTAATTTACTGGGTTGTAGGGGGGTTCGTTTAGGGTCGTTACAGACGTCGGGAGGTTGTGGTCAATTGTGGTCCGTTACACATTATATAATCTTCGACTACGTTTCTCCGTCCCCGGACCTGACTAAATTTACTTTATGGATTGAAAACTTGTGACATGTCTAAGTGTACTAGTGCTTTCACGTAACGGACTCAGGGAGGTCCTCGGAACCTTCCGTGTACCTGTTCACTCCTCGGGCCTTGGGGTTCACGATAATTGGAACCCCATTTAAATACAAAAGAACCGTCAGTAGTTATAAGGAGAAACGGACTTAAGGTCCTCTTTTAACCTGTGAGACCGGGTGAAGAAAGGACCGGATTGTAAATAGATGTTTCTAGGGAATATATAATTTGGTGTCCCTGAATAATCCTCCGTCCTTTCGAGGAGTGGTACACGACCATCTATTTGTAAGGTCGAAAAAATATTTACTGACTTGGAACACTAATGTAGGTCAGGTGAGTCAGATATAGTGAGTTACTGGTGTGTGGAGGGTTGATAGTAGACGAGGTTCTTCTACACCATTATTCCTGAGAGACCTTATTTGTAGTATGGAAACCCGTGTCTCTACTTCCCAAAAAAAAAAATTAACGAAAATTTTGAGTAAGTTTATAAATAGTTAAGAATGATACATGGCCCACGACAAAGTGTCCGATCTTTATCTTATTTCGTTTGTTCTTAAGGGTCGGAGTGTTTCGAGTACAAGATCGTACCTGTTCCCCCGGGTGATCCTCTCCCGTCTGTTACTTGTTCGTCTATTTGTTTGTAGTTTGTTCCTGCATTTATTTATAGAATCTATTGTTCTTGACACCTCCTTTTATCTTGTACCTATAGTTACCCGTCTTCCAACGACGTAACGTATCGTTCTAGTCCCTTCCTGACAGACTCCTTTACTGTAAACTCTACTCTGGACTTAATTTTCTTCTACAGTCGGTATTTATTGGTCTATATTTCCATAATGACTGTTCTTTCTTCTGTCGTTTATGCTTCCGAGACTCCGTCCTTGTTCAAATCATTTCGGTCTCTTGTTTTTCGTCCGGTCACCCCGAATCGGTTCACTCCTTCTCGTTTTCTGGAGTTGCCTCATCCTCCCCTGTCTACGACCTTTTAACACATCGGGTAGTATACCTTGACTTAAACGTCTCACACTGCTCCTCGGTGACCTTCCCTCCGAAAACTTATCCTCTCATTACACCAGACTAAATACAAAAGTCTCTAATGAAACTAAGTGAGTCACCTATTAGGTAGTATCTCCCCGTTCTGAGTTTCTCTCTGTTAAACCACTAATAAAGTCATCGGGTCATTCTCTGTTACTAGAGGATAAATTATAAATAGAAAACAGAATTCCTTCCTTCCTTTCTTTTGTAAAATTCACCCCTTTGACCTGAGGTAGTAAGGACTTTCAAAAGTTTGGGTAAAATGACAACTTCTCATAAGATCAGGGACGAAGTGGTGTATGGAGGGGAAAGAAAAAGTTTTACTTCAGTCAAGAAGACACCGATAAGGTGCTCAGGAGGGGTCGAGAGAGTCCCTCACGAGTAAAGGTGTAGAAAGACACAAATAAGTCATTTGTCAGGGATTGTCGGACGAGACACGGACAGCCCCGAAACACACACAGGAACGTGGTCCTAATGACTCTACCGAGTCTCTTGTGGGAGATCCTCTGTGTCTGTATATATTCCACCTCCTGCGTTTCACGATTTACGACATCATTTCTCCACTCCAAAATGAAGAACTACGACGATTCAGCGAAGTCAGCACAGACTGAGACACGTTGGGGCACCTGACGTCGGATGGTCCGAGGAGGCAGGTTCCCTAAAAGGTCCGTTCTCATGACCTCACCCCACGGTAACGGAAGAGGAATGAAGAACGATGAAGTCCAGTTTTTTTTTTTTTTTCTCGTTTTGTCTTCCAGTCATATACTCTTAGTCTGTGTCTCGACGAAAAGTATATCTTGTCCTGATGACCGACCCCCAAGTACTCGTCCTAAACCGGAACACCTTTAGTAGATTTCATCCTTCCTGGTTCTCCGTGTACAAGTCGTAGTGATTAATAGTCCCTTTACGTTTAGTTTTGGTGTTACTCTATAGTGGATTGTGACCAGTCTTACCGACATAGGTTTTCTTGTGTTTATTGTTTACAATCACTCTTGCACCTGTTTTCCGTTGTGAACGTATGACAACCATCTTTACATTTGGACACGTCAGTAATCCCTTGTGTCCTACCACCCAGGAATTTTTCGATTTTTATCTTGTTACTATATTAGATCATTAAGGTGAGGATCCATATATAGGCTTTTGTTTTTGTGATTAAACTTTTCTCCGTGTATGAGGTTACAAGTATCGTCGTAATGAATGTTGACAGTGCTATACCTTCGTTGGATTCGTAGGTGGTCGTCTATTGATTTCTTCTACACCACATATGCACCACGCACATTCGAGACCCTCGACCATTATCTGTCCCTTCGGGTGCGAAGGACACGACGTCAGGTACCCCAGTGTTTCTCAGCCTGAACTGACTCTCTGACTGGACTTGACTATATATGCGTTACCTTATGAAGAGTCAGTATTTTTTCAGTACTTTAAAACGGTAAACGTCGTTGTACCTACCTGAACCTCCCGAAATACGATTCACTTTATTCAGGCTATCTCTTTCTTTTCATGACATATTATGGTGAATATACACCTTAGATTTTTTATGTTCTTTGATCACTTACGGTTACCCCCAACTCCCGTTGTGCCCCCACCACCTCGACCTCCATGTTCGATAACCCACATTCCATCCGAGTTCCTACACAACACTTTGTGTTCCTTATATCGGTCATAAAACTTTACTGACATTTACCTTTCATTGGAAATTTTCAATATACTTTTGAAAAAACAACATATCATTATATTTTGTCCTTCCTGGGGTTCAGTGGTCCCAAGTCATAACCTACGACAAGACCAATTCCTGACTCTGCGACCCGTCCCGATGTCGACAACCGGATCCTTCTTTCTGGATCCGTGTCAGGGTCTGGATATTGAGTCCGGTTAGTATCCTCTCTTTTCAGAGTTTAATCTCAAATGACTTCTCGACCCGAATTGACGCTGTGTCCTTAATTCCCAGGAAATCGACATTTCTTCGGACTCAATCCCCCTTTATCTCCTCCTTTCGTCCTTTGATGGTAAATCCAGAAGGGTCGGGTCACGGGTTCCGACAGAATAGTCGAAAGAGTCTACACCGAACCTTCAACATCTATCTATCCACCCAGGACTTTCAACAATCGGTAGTTTGTAATTTTTACCTCAGTCTAAGAACTAATGTTATACATTGACGATAAACTGTAGAGGGGAACCTACAGATCATTTGTCAGTTCAAGTGATACCAGTTTGTTTTAAACTAAATGTTGCGAAAGTGGGGAGTTGAACTGGAAGGGAACCGGGAGAGGTAATTTCATTTACCGTGGTAGTAGACGGGTACACGTATCCGGTTTAAGGAGCCTTTCTACCGAATTTGTATTCCACCATTGTCCCCTCCACCTCCCCTCTCTCACCTAAATCCTATTCACGAGTGTCAGATCTACTTTTACCCCCAACGCAGTACCTCTCTTTAAGTTCCACTGAGGGTCCTAAATCTGATCAAAATCAAAAGTGACAGATGTATCGGGAATAGAGTAAGAGGGAGTAAGGGGGGTTCTTCCTTTTTTTATTCGAGAGAAACCAAAAATCTGTTTACAACCATCTCTCCATCGGACCAGATGACCTTTCTTGTAACTAAAATGTCTGTCTGGCAAGATCCAACTTGTGGAAAGAAGTGGTATCGACCCACCAGAACCTGTTGCATAAACAGCACAGATTGGGAACGTCGATATTTTATCTCTCCAATTAACGATGATGAGTCTCAATAACTCTGTAAATTTAATTGTATCCGTTTCGTGAATCCTACTAAGATAGAATGTGCGTCGTCCATCATTAGCACATTTCCCTCTTCGAAGAAAGAGGGTACTTATACGGGTAATAATTATCATTATTATAAATGAGGTATGGGTTCAGTAAAGGAATAGTCGGTCGGGACTGGGGACCAAAGAAGTCTTTTCCTTGACAGAGACTATTCTCGTATCCGAAACCTCTACAGAGACTTTAACTAAGTGACTCCCTGGGTCCCTTCAAACAGTTGGAGTCATTCTGAGTCACAGGCATAAACTCTTTACTGTCAGTATCCTAAGCTACGTGTAAACTACTTTAGTGGTTACGAATTATAGACAGAATGAGTGGCTAAACGTGTAAAGGACGTCCATTCCGGGGTAGAGACACCGAACGAAGACCCAGAGGTTGTAGACTGTGACTTTACAGGGTGAGGTCTTCGACCTCAAGACTGTAAGTGACGGTCTAGTGAACGGGTCTACGGGTGATGGGTGGTTCGTAAGTGATGGTCCGACATGGGTTTGGTTTGACGGAAGGGTGTGTAACGTAACTCACTCATGGGATGGGACCTGGTGGACCACCACGGGTGAACGGACGTATGAAGTAACCCGTCTCTTCAGACATTTATCGTTTCTCCGTACGGGGTCGTATCGGGGGGTAGGGGTCTGGACCGGGTTGGTAGGAGGGACTATTATTCGGTCCAAATTTCGTCCTCGTCTCGAAACCTTTCACACAAAGTCTTGTGTCTTGTCGTACTCGTTTCCAACGTCCGAATGTTTTTCGGGTAGGTCTGACTCTCTCGTGCGATACGTTCACCCCCTTTCATTTCCGACCTCCCTCAAACACGGTCTGGTGTCCGTCGAAGTTACGGCTCCTCCGACCTGAAATAAGAAATCCTCCGTGGTTCAAAAAACTTGTCCTTCTCTACACTAGTTTTCAAGATGGTTCTTCTTAGAGTGTCGTACTTGTACAATCCAATCAGTCCCCTCCCTGTCTCTGTTCCTTTAATCACTCTTCGGATTGCGTATCACCTCTATTCGTCGGAGGGGTCAGAGTTCTTTCAAAGGATTATCAGTGTGGTTTGTAACTACATGTAAAAGATATTGAGGACCTACTGGAACTCACTCACTGGACCTAACGTCAGTACCGGTGTTAGACGACACACTAAGACCGGTCGGAGAAGTGGGGAGACTCGGAGGGAAAAGAATAGATGTATTGCTTCCCGAACCTAGTTTCCTAGTGAGTCAAGACGTAAAGGGACCGGAAGTCTTTAAATAAAGTTGTAAACGTTTGGGAACAATTTTCTGACTATTCAGGGGAACTATCTTTGGTCTCTCGGTTCCACAGGTGTCTCTGGGGTGGTCCGAAGAGGTCTACATGTGGTAATGGTAAAGTGCAACTCTTGGAGGTCCGTTACTTTTGTCTCATAAGTCCCTTTAATAAGACATTGACCGGTAAAGAGAGACATTCGAATTTAGTGTCATGATACTCTTATTTGACAAGAGTACTCCTGTATTGTAACAAGGAAGACCTGACCCTTACGTCGTCTGCACCACGAAGACGACTACGAAGAGACCATGTGGTTAGAGTCTCCGGCATTATATAAAGACGACGACGACGGCGACGATTCAGTGAAGTCAGCACAGGCTGAGTCACGTTGAGGTATCTGCCGTCGGGTGGTCCGAGGGGGCAGGGACTCTAAGAGGTCCGTTCTTGTGACCTCACCCAACGGTAAAGGAAGAGGTTACGTACTTTCACTTTTCACTTTCCCTTCAGTGAGTTAGTACAGGCTGAGAATCGCTGGGGTACCTGACGTCGGGTGGTCCGAGGAGATAGGTACCCTAAAAGGTCCGTTCTCATGACCTCACCCCACGGTAACGGAAGAGGATTATATAAAGATCTCCATCGGTAGGTCGACAGTCCATTGACCTCTGCTCACCCTCTCTTTATATGATACCCACGGCTGAGAGACTCCTTTGGTCGTCGATCCTTCTGTTTCAGTATCTCGTTTGTTTGTTTGGATTTGTTTAGTTTTGATCATTTTATCCTTTTCTACGACTTTCTTCTTTGGTAGAACCCTTCTTCGTTACGTCACTCGACCCTCCTCACCTTTCAGTCCCGTTCTGACGGCGGGTGGAGATAGGATCACGTGTCTTGTGTGAGTAGAAGACCTTCGTAAAACCGAGACTGTAAGACCCTAAACTGAAAGGGTCACACCCAATCTATTAAAGCTCAGGAGCTCAAAGGTTCCCTTTTTTCTTGTTCAAAACCTTAGACATACAGTGTGGTCCGAGATGTGTTTGGTCACACACTACAGTCCGTCTAACAAATCTGAGACCCTCAGAGTTAAAGGAGTAGACCTTTTGTACCTCACACCGTAGATGACATAAAGTAGCTTACATTGTGTGGTATTTGACATTCTAAGTAATAACAATATACATGTACATCTTTTTGTGTGGCTGTTAATTTGGTGTTATATTGCAAGAGAATAGTGTATCTAACATTTTACGTTGTACGTTGAACTAGAGTCGCTACGATTGCACACACCTTTACGCCTCAGATTCTTAGATACTTTATACTATTAACGTTCCGACGACACTCGAGATTTTACTCTGGTAGACACCCTTTTACGGATGGTTCACACCACGATCTGTGTAAAGTCTTTGTTTATATATCAACACTAATGGTAACTAAGAGTATTTTATAACAGACTCGGGAGACGTTAAAGGACCTTTCGTCCTAAACTATCATAGTTTACGACTCCGGGGAAAACGAAGAGAGGTGGCTGGTGGTTGGTGGTGGCTAGGTTAGGAAATCTTATAAATCGTTTACGGTGATCCACGGTAGTTCTACGATTCTCGAAATGTTCGTGAGTAAGTAGGTGACTCAATCACAAGAAGGGTTTGTGTGTCTTACTGGGTGTGATTCTGGTCCTCCTTGTGCCGAACTTGGAAGACGGGATCCAAGTGCAGGGGTGGTCGAGAAACTGTCTTCACAACAGAGACCCGACTATTTCCTCCCTCCCAATCCTCATGGTAAACTGAAGAAGGGTCTCAAGGACGACGGGTTAATTCACTAGTCTTCTACGAGTCGGAGTGGTTACTAAATAAAAAATTCTAAGTATACGAAACAAAATACGAAAGAGGGGGAAGAGTATAAAAATTTTAAAGATAAAATAAAAATTTTACAAAGGAATTAGTAAATCGTTGTATACACACACACATATGTATATGAAAAAAATTGTAAAGTGGAAATGAAAAATTGACAAAATAAGGATAAAATGTAAAATTTCTAGACACATTGACAAAATGAAGTAAACAGTACCGGATATTAGTAATAGGAAATTGAGAAAGTAAAAGTATAAAAATACGAAATAAAAAATCGGAAAGTAGAATAAAAATTAAAATAGGTCTGAAAGAGTGATAATATAAAGTCGAGACTCGGAAAGTAAAGTGATCTAATTTTTAAGAGAAAAAGAGTACCTAATGGAAAATCAATTTTTATTCCCGTGACTTTAAATTTTAATAGAAGAAAGGATGAAGTAAAATAAGAAGTGGGTAAAAAGGGAATTTTAAAAAGAAACAGAAAATAAACATCCTTCGTAATCATACTTATTTCGATCACCTCCACTACCTTAAGGTCGACTCGATAAAGTTCAGTGACACTCCTTCCGACTCGGGACTTCTTAACTACGAAAACTTGACATCACAACCTCTTCTGAGAACTCTCAGGGAACCTGACGTTCCTCTAGGTTGGTCAGGTAAGACTTCCTCTAGTCGGGACCCTAAAGAAACTTTCCTTACTACGATTTCGACTTCGAGGTCATGAAACCGGTGGAGTACGCTTCTCAACTAAGTAACCTTTTCTGAGACTACGACCCTCCCTAACCCCTATCCTCCTCTTCCCCTGCTGGTTCCTACTCTACCGACCTACCGTAGTGCCTGAGTTACCTGCACTCAGACTCACTTGAGGCCCTCTACCACGACCTGTCCCTCCGGACCCCACGACGCTAAGTACCCCAGTGTTTCTCAGTCTGTGCTGACTCGCTGACTTCACTTGACTTTTCTACTACGACACTTTCATGGCGTGAGTTATACGGTCGTTCAAACCTTTTGAGTCATCACCGGTGTCCTGACCTTTTCCAGTCAAAAGTAATATTAGGGTTTCTTACCGTTACGGTTTCTTACAAGTTTGATGGTTTGTCGACACGAGTAAAGTGTACGATCATTCCAATACGGGGTTTAGGAACTTCGACCCGAAGTTGCTATGTATTTTGTTATTGAAGGTCTACAAGTTCGACCCAAATCTTTTCCGTCTCCTTGGTCTCTAGTGTAACGGCTGTAAACGGTCTAGTATCTCTTTCGTTCCCTTAAGGTCTTTTTGTAGATGAAGACGAAGTGACTGATAAGATTTTAGAAACTTACACATCTAGTTTTGTTTGACACCTTTTAAGAAGTTCCCTGTCCTTATGGTCTGGTGGAATGGACAGAGGATTTTTTATAGACCTACATCCAGTTCTTCGTTGCCAATCTTGGTCTGCACCTTGTTGACTGACTAAGTTTTAGCCCTTTCCTCATACTGTTCCGACATACAACAGTAGAACGAATAAATTGAATATACGTTTCATGTAGTACACTTTACGGTTCGACCTAATCAGTGTTCGACCTCAGGTCTAACGACCCTTTTTATAGTTGTTGGAGTCTACTCGTCTACTATGATGAGATTTCCATCTTTCACTTTTCCTTGATATCTCGAAGAACTACTCTCACTTTCTCCTCTCACTTTTTCGACAGAATTTTGAGTCGTAAGTTTTTTGATTCTAGTAACGTAGACCAGGGTAGTGAAGTACCGTTATCCTCTTTTCTCCTTTGTCGTGGTATAAAATAAAAGAACCCGAGGTTTTAGTGACACCTGTTACTGACGTTGGTTCTTTCATTTTCTGTGAACGAGGAATCTTCCTTTCGATACTGTTTGGATCTTTCTTTCTTTCTTTTACTTTAGCGAGTCAACACAGACTGAGAAACGTCGGTGTACCTGACATCGGATGGTCCGAGGAGGTAGGTACCTTAAAAGGTCCGTTCTCATGACCTCACCCAACGGTAAAGAAAGAGGTCCCCTAGAAGGACTGGGTCCCTAGCTTGGACCCAGAGGGCGTAACGTCCGTCTACGAAATGGTAGACTCGGTGGTCCCTTCGGGGTTTGGGTCCGTCGTATAATTTTTCGTCTTTGGAGGTAAACGACTCTTTCCAGGTATATCAGTCTGGATACTAAAAAGGTCATCAGTACATGCTTAAACTCTCAACTTGGTATTTCTTCCGACTCACGACTTCTTAACTACGAAAACTTAATACCACACCTCTTCTGAGAACTCCCAGAGAACCTGACGTTCCTCTAGTTTGGTCAGTCAGAATATCCTTTAGTTGGGACTTATCAGTAACCTTCCTGACTACGACTTCAAGGTTATGAAATCAGTGGTATACGTTTCTCTGTTGAGTGACCTGTTCTCGGACCACGACCCTTTCTAACCTTCCGTCCTCCTCTTCCCCCACTATCTCCTACTCTACCAATCTATCGTAGTGACTGAGTTACCTGGACTTAAACTCGTTTGAGGTCCTCTATCACTTCCTGTCCTTTTGGACTGTACGACGTCAGGTACGCTAGTGTCCCTCAGTCTGTGTTGAATCGTTGACTTGTTGTTGTTGTTGTTTATTATTGTATCTTCTTCACATTAAGGACCCAGTATATTTTACCCTCAAGAAGTCTGTGTTTTCTATATATGTGTATTAAAGTTATTATATCCGTTTTAATCATGTATGATAATCTTCAGTTCTGTTAGTAATACTCGGACCGACCACCCACTCTTATTTAGGTATAATGTCTACCAGTAGTCTCAACGGAATCAACCTCCCTTTTGACGTCCTTCTACACTTCCCCTTCCCAGAATTGAGAGGGATTCGATGATTCCTACCAAATAAGAGACACACACACACACACACACACACACACACACACACACGTACACGCGTATACAATTAAACGAAGTCAACACAGATTAAGAAACACTGGGATACTTGACATCGGGTGGTCTGAAGAGACAGGTACCCTAAAAGGTCCGTTCTTATGACCTCACTCAACGGTAAAGGAAGAGGTCCCCTAGAAGGGTTGGGTCCCTAGTTTGGGCCCAGAAGACGTAACGTCCGTCTGCGAAATAGGAGACTCGGTGGTCCCTTCAGAGAAATAGTGATCGTGGTGGAGTGAGAGCTAGGGAGTGGTTTTGGAGGTCCTATCTGGGAAGGTTCCAGTGTCAAGAGAGACACGTTTGGTAGATGGACGGAATGATCGTTAGAGTGACCAAATAGGTAGGGTGTTATAATAACCGTCAGACGTCTTGTAATTTGTTCCAGACCGTACCTCATTTATTGTCTACAGTTTTCTACAGTAAAGAAAAAGAGAGAGGGGTGACCTCGTGTTCGAGACATTCCTTCTCCCGTAATAGACTCTGTCCTACCCCTGTGTTACTTTCGTGTACCTTCCACTAGATTGTGAAGTCCACACATCCATCCTTCTTAAACCCCTTTTGAGAGATCTCCTTCTAAGTGGAAGTCAACTCTAGAGATCCTTCACCCGTTGTTCTCCTCTCATGAAGTTCTACACTACTGGTGTACCCGTTTCTGGACGTCCACTTCTCACACCTTGAGAACTCCTTGATTTCTCTGAGTCAGGTCTTTAAAGAGTCGTAAAGTGTGATGGTCGTGAAATTTTAGATCTCAACACGGTTTGGCACAGTTGTATACAGTGAACGGTCCGACCCATCCCGCCACCCTCCAGAGTGGACTCTTCTCGTAGGAGAAAACTCGTTATTCCCTTGAGACCTGGAGGTGTACCCTCCTCGTGTCCCTGGCCAGATTTGGTCCGAAGACGGTGGGAACAGTGAGAATGGGAACATAATCACAAAGGTCTGACAAGGTAGTTGGAAGGACCATCTATAAGTCCCCGAAGGAGACACTGAAGAAGATATTAGAAAGAAACATACTAACAGTCTCTCTTCGATTGATCTTAAAATTTTTGTCCTGTTTAACGGGGGATTGATGTTTTGAATGTGATTCATATGGTATGAGCGAACTTCATAACCTTGGGTTCGATAGGGATCCGAAATCCAGGTGATTTTTTCTAGTACCCCGGGTCCCTTCTCTCGTTTTGTTGGGAAGAGATAAAGAAGGGGTCCCAAGGGTTTCCCTTGTGATTCAATCAGATATATGATAATTTGGAATCAAACAATCACTTTCCAGTCCCGCTCCAGTCCTACTTTCCAGTCCCGCTCCAGTCCTACTTTCAAGTCCCGTTCCAGTCCACACAACTCCGTACGGACCCGTACGGGCCCGTACAGCCCTGTACAGGGCCGTCTCCCGCGACGTCTGTTCGGGGTCTCTGTCCGGCCGTTGGTTCGGCTGGTTAGTCCTCGGTTGTGCTTCGGGAACCTGTGGTTGGTGGCGACTCGGGCGCAAAAGAAGGAATATACCCTCCGGGCCGGTCCCGATATTTTGGGAAGGGGTGGGAGTGTCTGAAACGTCTGAGGGAAATGGGGCGTCTGAGGGAAACGAAGCGTCTGGGGGCGGGGGAGCGAAGGAACGAATGGGCGGGGGCCCTCAAGACGGGCTCTCGCTGAGGGGTTATTTTCCGGGACTAGTTGCCAGACATCCCCACCGAGGAAGAAGGGCGGTGCAAAGAATGTAGACCGTGGGTTGCACCCCGAGCTCCACTCCCGAAGGCCGTGAGCGGGAACTCCGGGGGAGCTCGAGGTGACGACGCCATCGGGGGGTCTGGGTCCGCCGACTGGTTGGGGGGCCTGTCGTCCTATGCCCCATTCAGGGAAGCCGAAACCTCGGGCGGGAGGGACCGTTGGTGAAGGATCCTGGGTCATTGCCCACGCGTGAATGACCCGGGAGGGCCAGTGGTCGAGCACTCCCTCTGCAGGGCTTGCCGACGCATCTGGAGGTCGAAGCCGGAGGCCGAAGCCGGAGGAGCCAGGGGTCGAGCCCTCCCTCTGCAGGGCTTGCCGACATGCCTGGGAGGCCGAAACCGGAAAGGTCAGGGGGTCGTGCCCTCCTTCTGCAAGACTTGCCGACACGCCTAGAGGCCGAAGGGAACCGTGGGCTTCTGCAAGCCCGTCGCCCCCAATCAGAGGCAAACCACTAGCGGTACCCTAGTTGCCGGAGGTTTGGGTTAGGGGTTATAAGGTGGGGGAATCTCACGGACTACCGATTGGACGCCTGGGATTTTGATTTCCCTATATGACGAGGTTCGTCGAGTGAACAGACACAAGTGTTCGGACCGGAGTCATAGGGGATCTATTACCGAGTGTTACCGGTCGGTGTCCCTGTAAACTGAAACTGCAGGAGGCACTAAATCTATTGATGACGGCCTCTTGCCCTTTTACCAGACTCCGGGGGATACAAGTCCGGAAAACCCGCAACGTGAGAGCGGGGTGGGACACGTGGAGCACGTGAGGGGCGGTTTAGGACGAATGGTACCGAGGGGGATAAGGTGGGAGGGCCCGGTTCGGTCGAGGAGGGCAGAGACTCAGGAGACGGAAGAGACAAGAGGGTCTTCTAGACCACCGGGGAGGAGGGATATGGAGAGGGTGCCGGGAATGGGGAAGGTGAGGCCAAAGACGATGGAGGGGAAGGTGAGGCCTGAGAGGATGGAGGCGAGGACGGGGGCTCTAAGGTGGTGGCCAGGACCTAGGAGACCGGGAATCGGGATAGAACATAGGAGGAGAAGGGGGGCAGTGAGGGAGGGGAAGGGGCCAATCGAGGGTGTGAGTGAGGGTGGCGTTGGGAGACCCTCGGAGGGAAGGGGGAGGGGGTCGGGGCGATAAGGGAGAGGCTGTTCATCGGCCTCGACTCCCAGATCGGGTTCAGGTACAGGGGAAGAGGGAGGTTCTGAATCGTGTCTAACTCCGGTTTGACCCAAGGAAGAGGAGGTTGGGGCGAGTCATGTAATTCGTCAAATGACCAGACTGGCCACGGATGCGGAACTGTACCGTCCTGGATATACAGTAGGACCCCAGATGGTGGTGGGGGCTCCTCTCCGTCCGATAGACCTACCGTCGGTTCCGAGTCCGGCTGGTCGCCGTGATACGGTTGGGGAGGGGACTCGCGGGGGGTCCCCGAGTCCGCCAGGGACTGTGACTGGGACTAACCTTGATGGTCCTCTCCCCACCACCGGTCGACGCTCATGCGATATACTAGCTCACGTAGGAGCTACCCTACCTTTGCAGGAGAGTGTTCCAACATTTGGAGGAGTTTGACCTACTCCACTGGGTCCCCGGGCTGTTTTTGGGTCGGTACAAGGAATTAGCCGACTGGCTCCGGGAGTAGGTTATGTGGTCCGACAGTGGACTCAGGGGGTAACCCCGCCGGTGGAACCGGTTAGCAAAATAGAGGGTCAGACGGGGGCTATAGGCCTTTTTCAACCGGTTCCGGCTCCTGTCGGGAGTCTGGGGATAGACTCTGGACCATTTTTACCGAAAATTCCAGATGGTACGGGCGTTCCTTTGACGACTCCGGTCGGCTTTCCGTTCCGAGTTCGTTTTCCGGTTTAAAGTCCGTTCGGAGGATTTGGTCGTTTGGGTCCGGAACCATCGCCGGGACACCGGTCGCCGCCCGAGCCCCGGGGTTTTGGGGGGAGGCCCCCGGACGAAGTTCACGCTGGTTCTTCCCGTGACCCGGTCCTACACGGGGTTAGGCGCTGGAGGAAGGTTCGTCACGGGCAACACGTTTGCTACTCCTGTGACCCGATCACTGACAGGGGTCCGGAGAACCCGGAGCTGGAAATCCCCGGCCCCTGGTCTCGCGGGGTCCCTCTGGAGGACGGGAGGAAGCCGAACCCTCGACGACTTGAAGTTACCGCTGACTGCGGCGGGTCTGAGCCCCTGGGGTTATTGGGTTCGGCTCGGGTCCCATTGCGAGGTCCATCACTCATTCAGGTAGTTAAAGGATGGATAAGCCAGGAAAGGAGAAAGCCTCCGTGAAATGCAGGAAGGGTCCAAAGCCAATACCCGTAACTGCCGGTTGGGAGCACAGACGAGGTTTGGGTCGGTGATAGGGCAGTCAACCTAAGGGCAGATAAATGGGTGAGGAAAGACCAGTAGGGGAGGACGGGACGAGGAGAGAACCCTTCTCTGTATGACCGATTCGACTTCCGGTGAGAAGTCGATCGAGGTCCCAGCCGAGGGTGCAGTCCCCGGAAGGATTACGATGACCAACTGGGAGGTTGGGGAAGACAATTAGGACTCCAGACCCTGTGGACTCAGGGCCACCACCGAGCTGTGGTGGGAGGTCAGGAGTAGGTCGATTCCCTGGGGTGGACAAAGGGGCGGACCAGGGTCAAAGGAAATAGATGAGCGTTGGAGTCTCCCGATTTCGGGTAGTAGCTGGTAGAGTACCCTGTCCCAGAGGACTAGGGGTGCTGGAGGGGGACATTGTGCGGATAAGAGGGACAAGCCTTCCGAAGTCCTCTGATGGCCGATCACGTCCTAGAGGCGGACTAGTTGAGCCGCCACTAGGGACGGGTAGGTGAACAGGGATTGGGGATGTGGGAGGAAAGAAGGTATGGAGGAGTCTGGAGGGTAAAATGTCCCTACGGAAAAATGGTAGGGTGAAGTGGGTGTACGGGTCTGTAACTCGGATGGCGATAGACGACCAGAACCCCCTGTGGAAAAGTCCTACCCAGCTCCGGAAGGGGTGGCGGGCCCTCTGCCGTCGCCGTCACCGTCTCCAGAACTGCCGGGTAGAGTAAGGGTCTAAACCCAACGGTTTGAGAGAGGTCAGACTGTTACCCGGACGTAAGTAGAGCGTCTAGAGAATCGTCCACCGACGCCGGGATCCATAGCCGACCGTAGAAGTGTAGGGAATAGCCGGGGTTAGCAGTCCGTTCCATCTCGCCCACTTGCCGTAGTAGTTCTGTGTAGACTGGTTCTGTCGGCGTCAAGACTCCGTTCGGACAGAACCCAGCTGGAGGAAGGAGACCGCGAGTGAGCGTAAGCGTGGCGTGGTGTGAGGTTTTGTCCAAACTGGGGAAAACTTGACGAGATGCCGTCCGGGATAGAGGACTGCGTGGAGGGGCTCCCTCTCCGAGGGGGTGGACGCCCCATGGAGGGGGAGAAGAGGGAGGATACTAGGAACGACTCCCTTGTGCGTCTGGTCCAGGACGGCGTTGGTTGTCTGCTGCGTCCCGGGTGGGCCGGAGATCGTGGTCCTCTAGTCCATGACGACTTTTGGGATCCAGGGGCGGGTGATGTCGGAGCGACCTGCCCTGGGGTATGACATTAGGAGTGGTGAGGATGTCGGTGGTTTGAGGATCATGGGCTCGGGACCATGGTGGACTGGGCTGAATCTGCTCGAGGGGGCCCAGAGGGTCGCTGTCCCCACCGGGGTCCTTCTGTAATCCCTCTCGTTGGCTCTCTCTCCTGTCTTCCTCATCCTGTCTCTCCGTCCCTCTGCTCCCTTCCCTTCTTGTTCCCCCTTCTCTCGTTCTCATCTCTCCTTCTCTCTCTTTCGTTTTCTTTCAGTCTCTTTCCTTTCTCTTCTCAACTTCTCGCTTTTCCTCTTCCGTTTTCTTTCATCCTTTCTCTCTATCTCACCGCCTCTTCCCCTTCCTTCCTTCTTCCTATTTCTGACCTTGACTTTCTCACTTTCTGCTCTCTGTCTTTCCTTAATCTCTCACACTGTCTTCCCTTTCCTTTCTCGTTTCTCTCTGTCTTAGCTTCCTTTTCTCTCTCTGCCTCTCTTTGGCTTCCTAACCAGGGGGTGAGAAACTGACAGGGATTGGGAGTGTATGGACTGGTGGACGAAGGATGAGGACCCCACGATAAGGGAACCTTGTGGGACTGGACCAATGGTCGAGGTAGGAGTGCCCTGGGGGCTCCGACCAATAGGTGGTGTGGCGAAAAGTGGGGTTGGAGCCTTGTTACACCCCGAGAGATGAGACCCAACAAGACCCCCATGACCCCCAGGACCTCCTTCCCCCTGTGTGGTTGGTTTTGGGGGTGGTCAGGAAAGTCTAGTGAACCTACGAGGCCTTACCTGACTGAGCACTCCATGAGTTAAACTGGTGACCTTAAGTGGGGGGATCATGCACCACCGGTCTAGACATAAAGTTAGAGTTTCTGGAATATTTCTGAAGAACCAGTCACTGGGCCTGGTCTTTGAAACCCAAGACCCGTACAGGGCCTGTGGATTTCTGTGTATTAACCCTCTGAACACCTCCTGACGTTGTAATAAAGACAACCAGGACCTCGGCACAGTGGAGGTTACTACCCTCTACCTCTACCCTCCAGTCCTTGGCCCTGGATCAGTTAAAGAGAAAACAGGCTGGGATAGCGCCCTAACGAGTCCACTTTCATTACAAGTTGGTCCTTCGCCGATTTGACCTCTCCAGAACCCATAGGCCCGATAGTACCCCGAAGGTTGAGATACGACTCACCAAACTTCGTTGCGGTCCCCCTTAAGACCAGCAATCAGTCTGTTATCTTGGACAAGTCCAGGTACGACACCCAGGGTTGGTCCAATAACGTGGAGGGGCGGGGAGTGGTGTCCCCTGTTTGCGGTGTTTACAACACTGGAGCGGATGGGAGTGTGGGAGGGAAGTCGACTGGGCCTGACTGGGCGATCTCTGGGTCCTTGGGGACACCCGGAATCAGTTTTTTTGAATGTTCCGGGAGTTGGTGAGGTTAGGATTGCGCTGGGTTAGGACGACCGAAACGATGTGGGATGTAGGTGGAACGATGGATGTTGAATAGGTAAGACAGGTTGGGTGGCGTCACGAGAACCCCTCTGGTGTTCCACCCGGAATGGTACTTTCTTCATACCCCAAGCCCCTGGACGAATCCGTGCCAGGGATGCCTATTTGTTTGGAACACACGGGTCTGACCGTTACTATGGTTGAAGCGGTTATTCTGGATGTAGTATGGACTGTGACCCCCTACCACCCACACGAGTGTCTGACCCGATTACGGGACAGAGGTGAACCGACAGAAGTTGGTCTCGTCCCTTAAGACACAGTACCATCGCCATCACGGGTTCTAATGTATGGTAGGTCTTCTCCAGGAGATGTTGAAAACCCTGGCTTTGTGGGGTCGAGGATCTGTATTCTCCCTCGGGCAATATCGATAATGGGACCGTTGCGACAAGCGGGACCCTCGTCGACCCTGTCCGTACCCGTAACGAAGGGACTGGTGTGTTGTAGTCCCGAAGTAGTGGGGCTCCCGGCGTTAGCTGCTTCTGTAGCGGGCGTATCTTTTCAGGTACTACCGGGATCTTTTCAGGGACTGAAGGGAAAGGATTCACCATAATGTTTTGGCGTCCCCTGATCTGGACCAGAAAAACGTCGTCCCCCCGGAGACACGTCGGGAGTCTCTTCTTACGATAAAGATGCGACTAGTATGACCCCACCAAGCACTCAGGTACCGATTTCATTCTCTCCCTAATCTTACGTCCTCCTCTCTCTCCCTCCGAGTCGTCCCGACCGAGCTCAGGACCAAGGTCTCGAGGGGAACCGACTGTTGAAACGATAGAAGGGATCACCCTGGCTAGCAGTAAAAAGACGACGAGGACTGAAAGTCCGGGACATAGGATTTGTTCGAAAACCGGAAGTAGTTTGTCTCCGAGCTGTGCTAGGTCGACTACCATGTGGTTGTTGTCATGGTTCCCGAAGGTTGTTCGTGAGGCACCGTTCTAATTGCCGTCTGCGGGGGACAGTAGGGTCGGCATGGGATGGGGAACAGCGGGGGTAAGTCGTCCTTCATCGGTCTCTCTCAGCCGCGGGGAACACGATATAGTTTTTCCGGCCCTACTTTCCAGTCCCGCTCCAGTCCTACTTTCCAGTCCCGTTCCGGTCCTACTTTCCAGTCCCGCTCCAGTCCGCACAACTCCGTACGGACCCGTACGGGCCCGTACAGCCCTGTACAGGGCCGTCTCCCGCGACGTCTGTTCGGGGTCTCTACCCGGTCGTTGGTTCGGTTGGTTAGTCCTCGGCTGTACTTCGGGAGCGGTAGGTTAGTCCTCGACTGTGTCTCGGGAACCTGTGGTTAGTGGCGACTCGGGCGCAAAAGAAGGAATATACCCTCCGGGCCGGGCCCGATATTTTGGGAAGGAATGGGAGTGTCTGAAGCGTCTGAGGGAAATGGGGCGTCTGAGGGAAACGAAGCGTCTGGGGGGGGGGGGGTGGAGCGAAGGAACGAATGGACGGGGGCCCTCAAGACGGGTTCTCGCTGGCGGGTTATTTTCCGGGACTACTTGTCAGATATCCCCACCGAGGAAGAAGGGCGCCTCAAAGAATGTCAATCAACGAGTCAGTGTAGGTTGAGAAACACTGGGGTACCTGACATCGGGTGGTCCGAGGAGACAGGTACCCTAAAGGATCCGTTCTTAGGACCTCACTCAGTGGTAAAGGAAGAGGTCCCCTTAGAAGGGCTTGGTCCCTAGTTTGGGTCCAGAGGATGTGACGTCCGTCTAAGAAATGACAGACTCGGTGGTCCCTTCGGGATATTTGGAGTTTAGTTGGTAATTCTATTGTTTTATTTCTCTAGATCGATTTTTCAATTTTTCCTCTATTTTTTAACTTATTATTTTTTCATAGTTAGATTTTATTCTCTTTTGTTTTACTTCTACCCTGTTTATGTTTTGTTTATCGTCTTACTATCTGGATTTGGATTCGTATAATCATTAGTGTAATCTACATTAAACGGTATATTTGTTTCTACGTTATACTTTTTTAAAAATCGTTTAAATTAAATTTTTACAATTTCTTTTCCAGTTAAGTAGTACTGGTTCATCCTAGTTCGGATCCTTAGATTTCAACAAAATCATAAGTTTTTTAATTAATTATATTAAGTGATATACTTGTTTGATTATATATATATCTCTCTCTCGGTAGTTATCTACGTTTTTTTTATTATAATTCGTGAACTGTTGTAGGTTGTAGGTAAAGACAACTTTTGAGAATCGTTTGATTTTTTCTTACCGTGAAGGAGTTAGACTATTTCCCGTGGACACTTTTGGGATGTCGATCTCAGTAAGAATTCCCATTTTCTGAATTACAAAAGGGAGGCTTCTAGTCCTTATGCTATTTCTACAGATGACAAAAATGAAGATAAGTTGTAACATGACCCCCAACCCTGTCTCAAACATTCATATTAGTTCGTTCTTTTACTTTATCGTCCGTAGGTCTAACCTTTTCTACTTTGTTTTGGTAGAAATAAGTATCTATTGTCTTGGTAGATGAATCTTTTAAGAGATATGTTTTTGTGATGATTCGGACGATTCATATTGTTTCTCCTTCTTATGTAACGGTTATAAGTTTTAAGTTAACATGAAGATATATAATCGTTATTTATTAGTATTTGTCTTTCAAAAATATTACAGTAAATGTTCTCGTAGTTTTTATATTTATGTTAATTCAGACTGTTTTCAACACTTCTTTATATGTGAATTTTACTGTTTTATAATGTCTCCAATTTCTTCTAGATTTATTTACCTCTCTATTTAGGATAAGTTCCAAATCTGCAAATCTACAGTCACGATGGGTAAAACAGAATAACTAAGTTGTATAGAGTTGTTTTTAAGGTCCACCAAAACAAAAAAACAAACAAACAAACAAAACGTCCTTAATTGTCTGACTAAGATTTTAAGTACACCTTTACCTTTAGTAGATCTGATCAATTTTGTTGAAACTACTTCTCGTTTTAACTTCCCGTAACGATGGGTTAAAGTTCTGAATAATATTTCGATATTATTACCTCTATAACACTATAATAATATCTGTTTATCTAGTTACCTTAGTATATCCCAAGTCTTTATCTGTGTATGTATACATGGGTTGACTATAAAAATTGTTTTTTGTCTACCGTTAAATTACCTCTTTATTATGAGACTTCTACCACGATTTCGTAAGTATACGTCTTTTTCGATTAAAAATAGATATGAAGTTTGTTATATCTTTTTACTTGGTTCATCTAGTGTACTTCTAGATTACATTTTCGATTTGAAGTTGGAGTGTTTTTAATTGAACTTTACCTAATTTCTGAATTTACAGTCTGGTCTTCGGTATTTTGTGGATCTCCTTTTCAGAGGAACTCTAACTAGAACCGTCGTTAAAAAACATCCACTTTAGTTTTCGTGTTCGTTGTTTTCGTTTTTGTTTGTTTACCCCGATGTATTTTTGAGGTGTGTTGTCTTCTTTTTTTAGTTGTTTCACTTTTCGTTGTATACCTTACCCAAGTTTTTATAGACGTTTGGTATATGGACTATGCTCCAATTATTGTTTAATATAGTCCTTGAGTACGTTAAGTTATCGTTTTTTGTTTAGTATACTAATTTCTTACCCCTTTCTTGGGACCTATCTGTAAAAAGGTTTCTTCTTTAGGCCCAAGTACTTTACCGGTGGTCCATGTACTTTTACACGAGTTGCAGTGATTGTCGATCCCTTTACGTTTAGTTAGTGTCACTCTATAATAAAGTGTGGACAATCTTACCGATAATAGTTTCTCTTCATTCACAACCTTTCTTAAGTGTCTTTTCCCTTAGGAGTCAGTGACTATCACCCCTACATTTTGACCATGTCGGTGGTACGGTTTCTCGTGTCTTCTTGGAGTTTTTTAATTTTTATCTTGATACTATAGTAGGTCGTTAGGATGAAGACCCAAATATCGGTTTCCTTTATTTTAGGGATAGAGTTTCTCTATAGACAAAGGGGTATAAGTAGCTTTGTAATAAGTGTTATCGGTTCCGTCTCTTTATCGGATTCATTCACAAACAACTACTTATTTCATTATTTCTTTTATACTTATTTATAAACGTTTTAAATTTTTGGAGTTGATATTTTGAAAATCTTCTATTGTGTCTTTTTTGTAAAACATCGGAACTTAGTCCGTTTCGAAAAAAGAATCTATTCTGTCATGTTGGTACTAGGTACTTTCTTGTTCAACTCTTTGACTATCTGAGACAATTCTCTGACTTTCCTTTCCAGTCTCTGACTCTTTTTTATAAATGTTTTGTGATTAGACTATTACCTAAACATATACTTTAGGCTTTTCTTGAGAGTTTTGAGTTATCGTCCGTTTGTTTTCTCGGTCAAAAATTTTCAGTTGTCTTCTAAACTTGTAAGTGTCGTCTTTATGTATATTATATATAATACACGCATACAGTTTATTCGTGTATTTTTCTACGAGTTGTCTTGTCACACCTCCAAGGAAATTTTTGATTTTTATTTGGAGGGTATATAGGTTATTAAGGTGAGGACCCGTATATGGGTCTTTTTTTTTGTATTAAGTTTTTCTATGTGTGTGGGGTCACACGTCGTGATAAATGTTATCGGCTCTGAGTCTTTGTTGAATTTACAGGTAACTGTCTACTTACCTATTTTTCTACACCATATATATATATATGTGTTACCTTATAATCGGTATTTTCTATTGTTTTATTACAGTAAACGTCGTTGTACCTACCTGAATCTCTGATGGTATGATTCATTTCATTCGGTCTATTTCTGTTTATAGTATACTATAGTAAGTATACACCTTAGATTTTTTTTACTATGGTCACTTGAATATATGTTTTGTCTTCATCTGAGTATCTGTATTTTTGTTTGTATACCAATGGTTTCCCCCTTTACTCTCCCCTATTTAATCCTGAGTCAAGTCAAGTCAAGTCAGCGAGTCAGCGCAGGCTGAGAAACGCTGGGGTACTTAACGTCGTGCGGTCCGGAGGGACAGGTAGTGGTTGAGGGTCTCAAGTGAGTCTGAGTGTAGGTAGCTCAGGCACTACGGTAGGTCGGTAGAGTAGGAGACAGCAGGGGAAGAGGAGGACGGGTGTTAGGGAGGGTCGTAGTCTCAGAAAAGGTTACTCAGTTGACAAGGTACTCCACCGGTTTCATGACCTCAAAGTCGAAATCGTAATCAGGAAGGTTTCTTTAGGGTCCCGACTAGAGGAAGTCTTACCTGACCAACCTAGAGGAACGTCAGGTTCCCTGAGAGTTCTCAGAAGAGGTTGTGGTGTCAGGTTTTCGTAGTTAAGAAACCACGAGTCGGAAGAAGTGTCAGGTTGAGAGAGTAGGTATGTACTGGTGTCTTTTTTGGTATCGGAACTGAATCTTCCTAGAATCAACCGTTTCATTACAGAGACGAAAACTTATACGATAGATTCAACCAGTATTGAAAAGAAGGTTCCTCATTCGCAGAAAATTAAAGTACCGACGTTAGTGGTAGACCTCACTAAAACCTCGGGGGTTTTTATTTCAGACTGTGACAAAGGTGACAAAGGGGTAGAAAAAGGGTACTTCACTACCGTGGTCTACGGTACTAGAATCAAAAGACTTACAACTCGAAATCCGGTCGAAAAAGTGAAAGGAGAAAGTGAAAGTAGTTCTCCGAAAAATCAAGGAGAAGTGAAAGACGGTATTCCCACCACAATAGACGTATAGACTCCAATAACTATAAAGAGGGTCGTTAGAAGTAAGGTCGAACACGAAGAAGTTCGGGTCGTAAAGATTACTACATGAGACGTGTCTCAAATTTATTCGGTCTCGTTAGAACTTTTTCTTCTTGTTTCTTCCTCTATATGCAAGGGACTAAAGTTTGATATGACGTTTCGATATGATTAGTTTTCTCATACTATGACAGTAATTTTGTCCATCGAGTCACCTTGTCTCAGATCTTTATTTGGGAAAGAATATACCACTTAATTAGATGTTGTTTCTAACGTTCTCATATGTTCTTTTTCCACCAGAGAAGTTATTTACCATAATTCTTTTGACCTGGTAAAAGTATATGGTACATGTTTTCATTTGGTATTTTATCAAATTTCTGAATTTGTATACTGAACTTTGATATTGAGAGACTGTGATCAAAATCGTTATAAAACCCCCCTTGGACAGAACAAAACCCGTTGTTTAATTTTTATTTGTTTACCTTCATGTGGTTTGATTTTGAAAACGAGTCATTTCCTTTGCTAGCTATTTAGTTTCCAGTTGGATGTCCTTAACCTCTTCTATAAACGTTTACTATACAGGTTATTACCCAACTATAAGTTTTATACTTAATGAATATAGTGAACTATAGTTTTGTTTGTTGGGTTAATTTTTGACCAGTCATCTGGACTTGTTTATAAAGATGTTTCTTCTGGATGTCTACCGGTTGTTCGTGTATTTTTCTACAAGTTATAGTGAGTAGTCCCTTTATATTCAGTTTTAGTGTTTCTCTATGGTGGAGTGTTGACAGTGTTACTGATAATAGTTTTTCTGTTCTTCATTGTTCATAAAAGTTTCTATGTCTCTCTTTCCTTAGAAGTACGTGAGAGTCTCTTAGGTTGATGTCATCTTTTGTTATACTTTAAAGGAGTATTTTAACTTTTATCTTGGTGGTATGTTACGTCGTTAAGGTGAAGACCCGTAAATAGGTTTCTTTTATTTTGTGTATAAACTTTTCTATGTACACGAAGATACAAGTGACGTCATAATAAATATTATCGTTTCCATACTTTCGTTGAATTCACAGGTAACGACCCACTTACTTATTTCTTTTGTACTTTTTTATATATATTATGTATGTACTATCTTATAATGAGTTGGTATTTTTCTTAACACGGTAAATGTTGTTGTACCGATCTGGATCGTCCATAATACGATTCACTTTATTCAGACTGTCTCTTTTTGTTTATGGCATACTATTGTGAATGTCCATCTTTAGGTTTTTTCGTTTTATCTACTTTGTTTTCGTCCGAGTCTATGTCTCTTGTTTAACCATCAACGGTCTCCCCTCCCCCGTACCCCTCTGTCCGTTTTGTCCATGTCCTCTAATCTCCATGTTCGAAGATCAATATTTCATTCAGTGTCCTTACGTTATATGACATATCACTTATGTCAGTTTTTATAACATTATCGAAATATACCACTGTCTACCATTGATCTGAATAGTACCACTAGTAAAGTGTTACATATTTTATAACTTAGTGATACACAACATATGGACTTTGAGTATTATAACATTCAGTTGATATTAAGTTAAATTTTTTTTTTTTTTTTCTTAATTCCGAGAATACCGGATTTTATCCTTAGTCAATAGGTACTCAGGACCAAGGTTGGACACTTGTGACTCTTTACAGTCAACATAAATTTCATTTCCTGTGAATTCTAAGTAGAGTAGAACTACATTTATTTCTAATCGTGTACAGATAAACAGGTTCAGATGTCCACCCTCTAAAGATTAGTGTAGGGGTGGAGGTCAGTCAATAATGACGGGGTGTGGGGATTGGGACGGTTTTGTAGAAAATTTGTCGACCTTCAAGATGAACGACTGAAACGTTTTCGGGGAGAATTTAAGGAGAAAAGAATCTTTCATCGAGACGGTTCACGATTCTTCAAGTGTGGTCTACCCTACGTAAATGTGTCTTGGTCCCGGTTTCTTGCGGGTAGAGAAACACGTCCCGGGTGTCCGACCCGTCTTTTGTAACAGACTTGGTGACGAAAAGTGTGGACGGTCTACATTGTTAGGACACGGACAGACGAAAAACCACTTTCACTGAAGGGACTAATTCTTTATAGAAATTTGTTTATATGTCAATCTCATAAAAGGTGATATTACGGTAAGAAAAGTGTATAAGTACTAGAACTTAGTTTCGGTTTTTCTACGAGGGATCAGTACACAGAAACTTTCAACCTCGACCTAGACAGGTAAGGGATGAATTAAATACTCTCTTTGTACAAGACTGGTGTTAGTGTACGGTCAATGTCAGTAAAGAAAAAGGTCCCGGACAGAGACGCCTCAACCCCACGAGTAGAAGTTCAAGTCCGGAGAAGATAAACCTTCTATAACACGAAGTCAAAGAAACCCTTCTCTCAAGACTCAACCTTTAATCGTACGTACTTCAAGTAATTCCGTGTGAGTTCTAGATTCAGACACCTACCCTTCCTTTCTTATATCCTAACCCATCTGACTTTTCGGTCCGAAATCGACTGACGTGTCGTTCGAGTATGAATTCGGGAAGTCTTAATGGGTAAGACATCTTTTTAGGTACCCGAAAAAACGTAACTCGTGAGTAACCTACGTCCGATGGGGTCTTTCCTACATACCGAAAACCCATTCCTTTGAGAGAGGTCCGGTCCCGTTAAAGGTTTCATTTGGCCTTCGTAAAGGTCGGTGATCCCTCTTTTTGGTAAATAACCACTTCCCCTTAAAAATAACCACCGTGTAATGTCGTAAGTGATGTACAACTTCGACTTTAAGGTTATGAAACCGGTGGACTACGTTTCTCGATTGAGTAAACTTTTCTGGGACTACGACCCTTTCTAACTCCGTCTTCCTCTACCCCTGTTGTCTCCTACTCTACCTACCTACCATAGTGGTTGAGTTACCTGTGGTTGAGACCCTCAACCACTACCTGTCCCTCCGGACCGTACGAGACCAGGAACCCCGGTGTTTCTCAGTTTGTGATGAACTTGACTTGACTTGACTTGTATAGAATATAGGTATCGATCTCAAGTGCAATCCGTCGTACTACAGTACCGTACCTGGTTTATTCCTGATCTGGTTCTTGACGGAAGTTTTAGACCCACTGGAAATCATTGTCGGCAGTGTCCCCGAGACGTTCGGTTTTTTCTAGATCGGAGATCAGTTCGAACACTGTGAGTACGGACGAGTCAGTACAGACTGAGAAACGTTGGGATACCTGGAATCGGGTGGTCCGAGAAGACAGGTGCTCTAAAAGGTCTTATTATGACTTCATCCAAAGTCGTCTAGACTAGAACGGGAGTTGAGGTAACGTGTGTCATATACAAGTTCAGGGTCCGACGTGGTCGGATATTTGTCTTCGATCCTTGTCTAAACAGAGTGGGACCGTGAAGGAACACCAAAGTAAGGACTTACTGACTGTGACCTAATGTTCCTCGGGTGACGATAGTTGGTAGGACACGGACGTTTAGTCTGGGTGACTGGGTGTCGGTGGTTGTGTTTTCTGTCGTGTATGAGGTCGGGGTAAATGAAATGAATCCTAGAATGAGAGTAAGGGTCTAGGTTCGAAAACGGACCGAACCTCTAAAGAGAATATGACGGACGAAGACCCTTACCCATTTACTTAATAAAAAAATTATATTTAAATAAATAAAATTAACCTCCAATTACTGAAATGTTATAACATAACCAAAACGGTGTGTAGTTGCACTTAGGCGGTGCCCGCATGTGCACAAGGGGTAGGACTTCGGGGGAGGGAGGAGGGAGGGGTATGGTAGGGAGACCCAGTAGAGTCACGTGGTCGGGGTCCGTAGGTCATAGTACGTAGCTTGGAACTGACCGATAAGTAAAGTATATACTATAATATGTACAAAGTTACGGTAAGAGGGTTTAGTAGGGTCGGAGCGGGAGAGGGTGTCTCAGGTTTCTGACAAGATATGTAGACACAGAGAAAACGACAGAGTGTATGTCCCAATAACAATGGTAGAAAGATTTAAGGTATATATACACAATCATATGACATAACCACAAAAAGAAAGACCGAATGAAGTAAGACATATTATCCGAGGTCAAAGTTGGTGGAGTAATCCTGACTAAGTTTACATAAGAAAAATTACCGACTCATTATGAGGTAACACATATACATGGTGTCGAAAGAACAAGTAAGTAGACGACTACCTGTAGATCCAACGAAGGTACAGGACCGACAATATTTGTCATGACACTACTTGTAACCCCATGTGCACAGAGAAAGTTAAGACTAAAGGAGCCACACATACGGGTCGTCACCCTAACGACCCAGTATTCCGTCGTAGTTCTGTCATACCATGACCGTGTTTCTATCTTTATATCTAGTTACCTTGTTTTATCTTTCGGGTCTCTATTTAGGTACGTGGATACCTGTGGAATAGAAACTGTTTACTCCGTTCTTATATGTTACCTAATTTCTGTCAGAGAAATTTTTCACCACGACCCTTTTGACCAGTTGGTGAACATTTTCTTACTTTGATCTAGTGAAAGATTGTGGTATGTGTTTTTATTTGAGTTTTACCTAATTTCTAGATTTGCATTCTGGTCTTTGATATTTTGAGGATCTCCTCTTGCATCCTTTTTGTGAGAGGCTGTATATAGTGTCGTCCTAAGAGATACTGGGTCTTATAACCTTTATTTTCGTTTTTATTTGTTGCCCTGAATTAATTTGAATTTTCGAAGACGTGTTGTTTCCTTTAATATTCGTTCCACTTTTCTGGCGGAAGTCTTACCCTCTTTTATTATCGTTTACTTCGTTGACTGTTTGTTGATTAGAGTTTTTATATGTTTGTTGAGGACGTCGAGTTAAGGTCTTTTTATTTACTGGGTTAGTTTTTTACCCAGTTTCTTGATTTATCTGTAAAGAGGTTTCTTCTGTATGTCTACCGACTGTTTGTGTACTTTTCTACGAGTTGTAGTGAGTAATAGTCTCTTTACGTTTAGTTTTGGTGTTACTCCATTGTAAAGTGCGGTCAGTCTTACCGACGCTAGGTTTTCAGATGTTCGTTATTTACGACCTCTCCCACACCTCTTTTCCCTTGGGAGAATGTATGTGACAACCACCCTTACGTTTGATCATGTCGGTGATACCTCTTGTCCCTCCTCTAAGGAATTTGTTGACCCTAATCCATTTACTTAATACTGAAGGAGGGAACCCAGGAGTAGAAGACACTAAGGTCTAGATCAGGAAGTCAAGGATCTACAAGGGTTATTGGACGCCTACGTTCGATGCTCTACGGACTACAACGTCTGACTTAACACAGGGGGGTTTTAGTATTGTGGGGTCATGGATCTTACACTGGATACTTTTGACCCGGAAATGTCTTCATTAATCCAATTTTAATCCAGTAATCCCATCCGGATCAGATTATTTTGTCCGAAGATACTTTTCCCCTTTAAACCTATATCAATGGGTGTGTCCCTTTTATAGTACATTTGTGCTTTCGTCTCTACCCCACTGTAAAGAAATTCGGTTCCTTGTGGTTGTTGACGGTTGTTGGTAACCTTCAATCTCTTCTTCGTACCTCATCTAAGAGGGAGTCTAGCAGGGATGGCTGTGAAACGGAAGAGAGGAGGTTTTGGTACTCCGTTATGTAAAAACAACGAAATCGGTTGATCAAACACCACGAAACGATCCGTCGGGATCCTTAACTTATGTGGACCCTTACAACGGGTAGGTAGGAGCGGACGTAGATTTAGTAGTGAGATCTATTCGGATGGTATCCGGGGGAATTTTGTTTCTCGTATTTGTAGAGTGCTCTCAGTGTTCCGGTAGTCTATTTTCTCTATCCTCGTGTAATCTTCAGTCCGTTAGACCTTTAGTTTTAGTGTCATTTTATAATGGAGTATGGTTGATTTTACTCCACTTCACTTCACTTTAAACGAGTCAGCACAGACTGAGAAACGTTGGGGCACCTATCAGGTACCTTAAGAGGTCTGGTCTTATGACCCTACCCATCGGAAAGGGAAGAGGTCCCCTAGAAGGGTTGCGTCCTTAGCTTGGGTCCAGAGGGTGTAACGTCCACCTAAGAAATGATCGACTCGGTGTTCCCTCCGGGTTGTTATGACCTCACCCATCGGAAAGGGAAGAGGTCCCTTAGAAGGGCTGGTCCTTAGCTTAGTCCCAGAGGACGTAATGTCCGTCTAAGAAATGGTTCACTCGATAATCCTTTCGGCTGGTTAATCTTACCGACGATAATTTTTTTGTTTGGTGTGTGTGTTTTTGTTTTCGTTTCACAACCTCACCTATACTTCTTTAACAGCACCGACCATCCTCACATTTTACCATGTGAACTCTTTTCTCATATTCAAAGTAGTTTTTTGATTTTTATGTTAATGGTGTACTAAGTGGTTAAAGTGAATTAAAGTGAAGACCCATATATAGGTTTTCTAAACTTTCGTCTTATAACTTCTCCATCAACATGTTGACACAATAATGTCGTAATAAATGATATCATCGGGTTTTTGGGTGACCGTTCCGGAGGGGTCACCGGGTCACTAATTCTTAGAGGGATGACTACGGTCTCTGTGTCCAAACTAGGAACCAGGTCCTTCCAGGGTATACGACACTCCTTTGATTCGGGCACGTGGTGTCGATAATGTCTTCGATCCTTGTCTAAAGAAAATCCTAAAGAAAAGAAGATCCTTGTCTTCTTTTGTCTAAAGAAAGAAGATCCTTGTTCGTGGATCTCAGACATGAGGTGTTGTTTTCGGTGACGTTACTCCTCGGACGAACGGGGTTGATCTCTTTCGGGTGTGCGTTGTTATTTCTGGGTCACATCGGTTTTTAAATTTTTTTTTTTTTAGGGTCTACTTATTTCTTTTGCACCAAATACGTAAAACGTTACCTTATAATGGGTCGGAAATTTTTATTCGTAGGATAGTGTACGATGTTGTACTTACTTTGAACTCCTGTAATACGACTCACTTTATATTCGGTCAGTGTTTTTCTGTTTATGACATACTAAGATGAATGTACTCAAAAGATCTCATCAGTTTTAGTACCTTTGTCTTTCGTCTTACCACCAACAGTCCCGGACACTCCTTCCCCTCCCCTCGTCAAGGTACCTATATCCCAAAGTCAAAACGTTCCATTTTTTCAAGATCTCTAGACAATGTGTTATTACACTTATTTCAATTGTGATGACTTTACATGTGGATTTTCAATTCTCCCATTTGAAATATAGTACACCAAAAAATTGGTGTTAAATTTTCTTTTTCTTCGATCTCCGATCCAGTAGACCGAGGATCGGGTCGTGAAAAACGGGGTCGTGGTGGAGTCGTAGGTGTGGTTGTGAAACGTCTTCCTGTTCCCTGTCTGGGCAGAAAGTCGGTTTCGTGACGGGTAGGTGACTTCGGTTATTTAGTGGAATATTAGTACCACCCCCACCCCACCACCGTAAGAAACTCGTTGATAAGGTCTCGACTTTCAAATGTAACAGAGTACACTAGAATACCCACTACGACACTTCGTCAGGAGTAAAGAGGTGCAACATCTACTCTTTGACGGGGAACCTCCTGACTTCCCTTGATTGACAAGGTTCAGGTCACCGACTGTCGTCCGTCTGGACCCTGAAGGCTGGTGGTGGGGTTAACGGATAATCTGTTGTAAAATGAACAATTTTAGTGGTACGAGTCTCTAAAGTCAAAAGTTTCTCCATTGACCTGACAGACGGTGTGCGTGAGTAGGACACAAGTAGACAAACCAAAAAAAGGAAAAGAAAAGAAAGGGGGTTGTGGGGAGGAAAAAAAAAAAGTCCCTTCTTTTCAGTTAGTAGATCACTTTTTGTAAAAGGAATCTCTAGTAAATTCTATAACCGCTAACGGTTTATAGCGTTTTCTCTTTCTTCTTTCTACGTCCCGACTCCCTATTTTCTTTTGAAAGTCGGTCAGGAATTTCGGACCCCTTGACGAAGTCCGTGCGGAGGGAACAGTAGTGGGGTCTTCAAGTGTGTCGGAAAGTTCAACCGTCTGGGAGCCCTACGACTCACTCCCACCGGGTCCGGTGAAGAACGGTTAGTCCTTGGGAGAGCTTAAGGAGGGTGAGTTTTGTTTGGTCGACGGGGGTAGTGGCGGGGGGGTTGGGGGCGGGTTCGGAACCACACAAGTTTAAAGAAAGGGTGAACGGTTTTGGACTAAAGGACAAAGATTCTTTTTTTTGAAAATTTTATGGGGAACCTTTTTTTTTTTTCTGAGGAATTCCGTCGAATTTGTAGTTTCTCGAGAATCTTTTATCCCAAGACAAACCAATTCACGTGTACTTAGTCTTTTTTTAAGGCTAATTTAAAGGGGAAAATTCACGATTCCTAAAAATGACCTGAACCCGTTTTTTAAATGTTTGTTTTGTATCTAAGAACCCCTGATGTTCCGTGTAAGTAGACCAGGTCAGACGAATGACGTGTGTCCTCCTTGGGTTCCGGGCCTTTTCCTTTCATTGATTCTCGAGAATCGTTCTTTCGACTCTCCCACCGGTAGGACCCAGGAATCTGAGAGATTAGTTAACTATTCTTCGGTCTGTTCCTTAAGTTCGTTCCGAAATAAACCTGAGTACCACGATGTCTTTCTCCCTCTCTCGTTCTTTGTCCACGGGAACGAGGGAGAGTTCCTCTTAACCGACCAAGGAGTTGACCCTCCCATCTGCACCTATCCACCTCCCGTTCCCGTCTATCCACCCAATCCATCCTCCCCATCGAACCACCAGACGGGTGGGGGTGAAGAACCGTCATGTCATACGTCCCAATACGTGTCATGGGACGAAAACGAGGTCGTGGAGTCTTCGTCGTCAACCCAAAAACAAAAAAACATAGAATACCAAGTATTACACGGGGTTAACACCCACATACGTTAAGAAAAATCAGAGAACGTCAAAGAAACATAAGACAACGAGTTCCTCTACAAACAGGTCCACGTTTGAGAGGTCAGTTCCCGAGGTCCAGAGTCGGACAGAGTCTCCGTGGTCTTGGTTTGGGTTCGGTTCCGGGAATTAAGGGTTAGACCACAAAAAACACACAGAGACAGTTAAAAAGAACATTGACCTTTAACATTCCAAAAAAAAAAAAGGGGGGTCTCAGTTTCCATCAAATTGCACACTTTAGAAGTCTACCTTCGATCATTACAGTAATGAAATTTTTCCATGATCCCAGAGTTTTCTTTTCGGAATGGATAATGACTCGTCCATAAAATATACCCGTAACAAGTGAAGTGGTGTTAAGATACTCTATTTAGTGACAAGAGAGGTAAAATGTTTTCGTTTGTCTCCCTCCTGTTTCTAATTTAAGACCGAGTAAAAACGAGATAATTAATCCGAGGAAGATTTTGGATAATAGTTAGTCCGGGGTTCCGTTAGTATTCTCCGTCCGTAGTAGTAGACGCAACGTGTTTCCTCTTTTAGACTAGAATTTCTTTACAGAGTGGTAAGAGTTCAAGAGTTCTGGGTCGTCACCATCTCGACCCTAACTTTGGGTACTGGACTTTGAGGTAGGAGAGACAATGGGTGAAGTGTCGCAACAAAAGTCCCAGTTTAGTTTAGTACCTTCGGTTTCGGGAAACATTTTTGACATTTCCTAAATTGTCTAAGTTCTCTAATAACAAACACTCCGATTTAACAAAATAAAAGGATTTAAAGGTGAGACCGAAACTCGTCGTTGTCCTAGGATCTCGGATCGTCACTGTGTTCCGGGTCCAGAGAGTCGACTTTTTGTAAAAGGTTTATTTTCTAAACTAACTCGTGTGAGAACAAAAGCAACCCGTCCAGGGTTGGGGGGTTTGCAAGTTAATCCAACCTTTCAAAACTAGGGTCACCGGTAACAACGTCCGTTTACTCTTTGCACCTTGGAATCAGAGACTGGGACGGTTCCTCTTCTCATGGGCTTTATTGGTGCCTTTCGTCAGTGGGACGACCGTCGATCCGACAGGTTTATCGTCGTAATAATTTAGATTACGATCGAGCAAGGACACGAACACACAAATGAGGACCGACAAAATATTCGTAGAAGATGTTTGACATGGGGTGAGACCTGTATACCCTATGTCTCTCTTTACTCGGTGTTAGAGAGGGAGTTCCTCGGGTGTCAGGGGTCCGGAAGACGAGTGTCGGGGGTACTTACAGGGGGACAGGAAAGACCAGTGTTAAATAAGAAGTAAGAAGAGACGTCCTGTTGTCACGTACGACCACAATACTTGACTTAGTATAGGGTGGTTCAAGGATACAACTTCCGGAAGGATCTGGACTCTGGATCTCTGGATCCTGGACTCTTGTACAGACATAAACCTCTTTCCGAGATATTTCTCCCCATTTTGCTGTCGAGTGGACACCCATTCGGGATGAGATCATCCTGTTCACAGTATGTTCTTCTCCTCTGACACTATGTCTGGGTGTGCCTTCCTTCTGGTGTACTATGTGCCCCTCTTCTGTTGGTAGGCGTTCAGTTCCTCCCTCTGACGTCATCTTCGCTGGTGCGGCGTGAAACTAGAGCGTGAAGATCGGAGGTCTTAACACTCTTTTATTTAGGGACAACAAATTAAGTAGGTCAGACACCGGTAAACAATATCGTCGGACTCGTTTGATTATTTTGGTGGATTTCGTAACTGAGACTAGACGTCTAATACTCAATAAAAAAACGCAAATTTCTTTATTGTTGTTTTTCTTTTTTCGTACCTGGTGGGAGTTCTTTAAACACCAGAAAAAAAAAAAAAGAAAAAATTAACCTCCTATTGACGAAATGTTACAACACAACCAAAGACGACATGTTGTTACGTTTAGTCAGTAATTAAAATATATATGTATATAGGGGACACTCGGAAGGAGGGAGGAGGGTAGAGTGGGGAGATCCAACAGTGTCTCACTGTCTGACCCGAGGGACACAATATGTCTTCGAAGGGTGATCAATGGACAAAATGTCGACAAAATGTGTACTATCACATATATATAGTTACGATGAAAGAGTTAAGCGGGAAGGGAGAGGAAGGGGACGACACAGGTGTTCATCTCTACTCAACAAAAAGAGGGAACATGATATCCACGACCTCTGCGATCGTACCTTTTCGACACCTGGAAGAGGTACCTCGTGTGTAAGGTCGTCTCCTTGGTTTGAACGTTCACAGAAGACGTAGCAGTAAAAGATTCAGACCGACATTCCCCTATGTCACGTAAGGAAATACATAGGGACTTGGGTCGATCCCCTTCCTGTCCGAGTCCCGTGCAAAGGACCTCTTCTTGGAGGGGGAGGTCGTTCTTCACTTTCACAATTAGTGAATCAGGACACACTGAGAAACTCTGGGGTACCTGACATCGGGAGGTCCGAGGAGACAGGTTCCCTAAGAAGTCCGTTCTTATGACCTCACCCAACGGTAAAGAAAAAGGTCTCATAGAAGGGTTGGGTCCCTAGTTTGGACCCAGAGGAGGTGACGTCCGTCTCAGAAATGGTAGATTCGGTGATCCCTTCGGGGGGTGGTGCTTCATATTTCTCTACAATACGTCCTCCTCCACCACAGTCTTGTAAGGTCCGTAACGGTGTACGATTCAGGTAAGTTCACTTCCTACCCTTCTCTCTCCGAGACCGGTTTCGTCCCGGTCCAGTACCTCCCCACACCCGGCTCTCCGTCAACCCACCACCGACTACCCCTGAGTCTGTGACTTCTCAAAGTTCGTACTAAAACGAGTCTAAATCAGTGACGTAGTAGGAGGTTTACGTCAGAAAGTGTCTTCGTCGTGACCTCCTTACAAACAACTAAACTTCACTGATTTGGTTTTCTACCGAATCTTGAGGTGACGACTCTTCTTTAGTGTTAAGGGGAAAGGGAGAAGAGGTAGATCAGTCCGGGGTCGAAGGGAGGACGTTTGGGAATAAGTAATCACTTTATGAGGGTCTTTCGAGTCCGAGTGTATTAGAAGAAGAGCCAATATAGAGAATAATGGTCAGTGTGGACACGAAGAATAACTCACCGGGACACCCCAGTCAATCCGTCTGAACCTCGGTCAGGACTGGTAAGACTCTGGAATCCCGTCCAACGAAGTCGAAAGATCCGGAGTCACGGGGTAGAAAATTTACCCCCATTGGTATAAACGGTATATACAAGAGGAAAAGGAGGAGAATACTATCTTAGGGGTAGAGTAAAATCGACCCATGGGTACCGGTACTCGGTCTCCGGGGTAAAGGGTCGGAGGAAACGTCGGTCTACGTCAGTGTACCAGTACACTCAGATGAGTCTTGTTGCCCCGGACTCGTCTTCACTTTACACGTCGAAGGTTCAGTGAGGAATATCTGACAGAATCGATAAAAAGTGTCCCGGACAAAGTAGGAAAGACGTCCTAACCTTTACCTTTGTTGGTCTCGAGAGTGTTTCCGTGTGGTGTGTCCACTGTCTGACTGGATGGTCGTCCCAGGGAGGTATTCTTTCCCTATTCACTATTGGGGGAAGTGTGGTGACTTAAGGACCCGGGAAACACGTGGTCGAAACAGACATGTGATTCTTTGGGTGTCGGAAGAAAACCTCTAACATCTTTTAGATAAGATGTGCACCGTCCGTCCTCTAATTGGTCATGACGGTATCGATAATAGTGTTACTTAGTTGCCTCACACTACTGACCACTCGACACTGACCCTTTCCTCTTTAAGTGGTGTGAGACTCTAAAGTGAGGACACACAGACCCTTTTACCACCCTGAAGACTATCTTCCCTCTGACTCCATCCCTCTCGTTATCCTCTCCCTTGTCCGAAATGGCCTCAACTTAACTCAACGACCGTCTCAAGTGTCTTTCTCTACGGTCATCCGTTAAACTTTGGGTTCGACTTTAACTCCGGATCTTTGTTTCTTGACCCGACCCCAACCGTCCCCTCGACTTCGACTCTGTGACCTACTCGGGAGATTCCCTCTCCCGGTGTGTGCGTCTATAGCCTACCTATTGCACCCCGGTTCAGACCGACTTGTTTGTGAAAATTCTATGTTTTCCTTCTTTGACGACCCTTTCAGGACACTCCTCTTGTTCAGAATGCATGTCCGTCGTCCCCCGTACCGACCGAGACTACCCCCGACCCTTACCCCTCCTCAGGGGCACTAGATGATCTCCTAGGGACCCTCCTGTGTCTCCTTCTTTGAAGCAGACCCTCTACTCGCCGATTGTCCATATTGGTAAAGGGATCTCGAAATTGTCACTCCCTCACATTTAGTAAGTCGACCCAGACTGAGAAACGCTGGGGTACCTGATATCGGGTGGTCCGAGGAGAAGGTACTCTAAGAGGTCCGTTCTTGTGACCTCTTCCAACGGTAATGGAGGAGTTCTCCCTAGAAGGGTTGGGTTCCTAGTTTGGGTCCAGAGAACGTAACGTCCGTCTAAGAAATGGTAGACTCGGTGGTCCTTTCGGGTTGTGTACGGTTTATACTCCTTGTCGAAGTCATTTGTAGATCGGAGATCCTTCACCAAACACCCTAATATCGTAGAAAACCATAATTTTTTAACCTACTTTAGTTTATAAAATTTTCACCAGACTCACACACAATCCTTGAACCAGGTAGTTTCGTGAAATTTCCGTCTATAAAACTCCTCTAAGAACACCTCCGTCACTTTGAGTTCTAAACCGGTCTTACTAAGGTACCTTGTCTTTTGTCGTAGAACTTTCTCCTTTCTTTACACAGAGGACATGTTTACAAGTCGGTCGTCTATACGTGCCCCCAGAGGAGACACACATGCACACGTACACGACCCACGACAATCACGTGTGACTTACCTCCCCTGCCTACTATTTGTCCAGTCCTCAATCCTCTCGACACCACCTTTTACTTCGACCCCCCCCATTTTTACACCTGTTTTACACCAGGTGACCTCTTCCCTTACCGTTTGGGGAAGTTATAACAACGGAACTATTGGGGTACTTGTTATACTGTTCCGTTTTTCTATCTCCGTGACTTTCTCCGTGAAGGGCCAGTCATCCCCGGGTTTTACGATGACCTCCTCACCTCTTTACTGAGGTTTTTCTTACTTCTCTACCTCGGTTTCGCTTTTATTACGGATCAACACCTACACTGACCATTACTTTCATTTGAGACTACGACATTTCTTGTTATGACGTATCCTTGGACCTTACAATCCAGATACTTAGTTCCATTTGACCTTCACCAGTTTGTCCTCTACCGTTCTCACTTGTAGTTATAAAATCCGTAGTCACTGGATTTTACCTGACCTTACCCGTTTAAATTGAGTCTACTGGAATATAGATGATGACACCCGTTCTTAGGGAATCTTCTTTACCCCATCCGGAGCATCAGTTGTTTCCCCAGACTTTACGTCATGAACCCACGTTAGAGTTTTCGTTATCTTACTAGAGACAAATAAAGGTTCCGTTTGGTAAGTTATAGTGTCATTAGGTTCAGATACGGGTTGGTCATTACGACTTCTTCGACTCCAAGTTAACAAGATACTTCTGGATGTTCTGGAAGATCTTGATTATGGGGGTTTTTTTACAGGAAAAGTAATATTCCCTGATCTTACGTTTTCATCCTTTAATTCTCTATGGACCTCATTATCCGTTTAAACCGGAACCTCATGTTTTACTTCGTCCTGTTTCCGACTGTCTCAAAACGGTTCTCTTACGTGACCAGTATCATTTGTGGGAGAAGGTTGTTGTGTTCTCCTCTGAGATGTACGTGTAGTGTCTACCAGTTGTGACTTTAGTCTAACTAATATAAGAAACGTCGGTTTCTAGTTCTTCGAGATATGTCAGTCGTTTTTGTTCTGGTCCTCAACTGACACCGAGTCTAGTACTTGAGGAATAACGGTTTAAGTCTGAATTTAACTTCTTTCATCCCTTTTGGTGATCTGGTAGGTGCATACTGGATTTAGTTTAGGTAAACTAATATGAAGGTACTAATAGGTCACCTTCACTGTTTGTCTAAGTCCCTAATCTAGACTATCTGTGTCGCGGACTTCTTGATGTCTGTCTCCAAACACTGTGACATGTCCTCTTTCCCTAGTTCTGGTAGAGGTTCTTTTTCTTTACGTTTTTCCGTTTCACCAACAGACTCCTACGGAATACTTATCGACTCTTTTCTTCTCTTCACTTTCCGTTTCCTCTTTTCCTTTCTATATGGGTAAACTTAACGTCTCGAGGTTTCGTATCGTTCCTCTCTATTGTTTCGGAAGGAATCACCAGTCACGTCTCTTTATTGTTATCTTAACCTTTCTGATCTCTAGAGAACTTCTTTTAATCTCTATGGTTCCCTTGTAAAGTACGTTTCTACCCGTGTTATTTTCTGTCTTTACCATACCTGAATTGTCTTCGTCTTCTATAATTCTTCTGCACCGTTCTTATGTGTATTCTTGATATGTTTTTTCTAGAAGTACTGGGTCTATTAGTGTTACCACACTAGTGAGTGGATTTCGGTCTGTAGGACTTTACGTTTTAGTTCACCCGGAATTCTTCGTAGTATGTTTGTTTCGATCACCTCCATTACCTTAAGGTTAACTCGATAAAGTTTAGGATTTTGTACTACGACACTTTCACGACGTAAGTTATACGGTCGTTTAAATCTTTTGAGACTCAACGGTGTCCTCTCCTTTACCAGTCAAAAGTAAGGTTAGGGTTTCTTTCCGTTACGGTTTCTTACAAGTTTGATGACGTGTTTTATAACAGTAGAGTGTGTGATCGTTTCACTACGAGTTTTAAGAGGTTCGGTCCGAACTTGTCACATATTTGGTACTTGAAGGTCTACAAGTTCGACCTGAATGTTTTCCATCTCCTTGGTTTCTAGTTTAACGGTTGTAGACGACCTAGTACCTTTTTGGATCTCTCAAGGTCCTTTTGTATATGAGGACGAAATAACTGATACGGTTTCGGAAACTGACACACCTAGTGTTGTTTGACACCTTTTAAGAAGTTCTCTACCCTTATGGTCTAGTGGAATGGACAGAGGACTCTTTAGATATACGTCCAGTTCTTGTTGTCAATCTTGGTCTGTACTTTGTTCTCTGACCAAGGTTTAACCCTTTCCTAATGTAGTTCCGACATATAACAGTGGGACGAATAAATTAAATATACGTCTTATGTAGTACCCTTTACGGTTCGACCTACTTCGTGTCCGACCTTAGTTCTAACGGTCCTCTTTATAGTTGTTGGAGTCTACACGTCTACTATAGTGGGAATACCGTCTTTCACTCCTTCTTGATTTCTCGGAGAACTATTTTCAGTTTCTCCTCTCACTTTTCTAACCGATTTTTGAGTCGTAAGCCTTTTGATTCTAGTACCGTAGACCAGGGTAGTGAAGTACCGTTTATCTAACCCTTTGTTACCTTTGTCACTGTCTGACATAAAACCCCCCCGAGGTTTTAGTGACGTCTACCACTGACGTCGGTACTTTAATTTTCTGTGAACGAGGAACCTTCTCGTTGGATCTGTCGTATAATTTTTCATCTCTGTAATGAGACGATTGTCTTCAGGTAGATCAGTTTCGATACCAAGAAGGTCATCAGTACATACCTATGCTCTCAACCTGATGTTTCTTTCGACTCGTGACTTCTTGACTACGAAAACTTCACTCCACAACCTCTTCTGAGAACTCTCAGGGAACCTGATGTTCCTCTAGGTTGGTCAGGTAGGACTTCCTTTAGTCAGGACTTATCAGAAACCTTCCTGACTACGATTTCGACTTTAAGGTTATGAAACCAGTGGACTATGTTTCTTGACTGAGTAAACTTTTCTGGGACTACGACCCTTTCTAACTTCCGTCCTCCTCTTCCCCTGTACTGTCTCCTACTCTACCAACCTACCGTAGTGACTGAGCTACCTGTACTGAAACTCGTTCGAGGTCCTCAGCCACTACCTGTCCCTTCTGACCACACGACATCAGGTACCCCAGCGTTTCTCAACCTGTACTGACTCACTGACTTGACTTGACTTGACTCTCCCATCTTTACTTGTCGTGTCGACGGAATGGAGTCCCTTCGAGGGTGACTTCACTGGAACCTCGGGTCTGTCCCCTCACTCCCTTCGGTACGTCAAGAGTTTCCGTTTTCCTTACCGTTTCCGGGGTCCCACCTTCTCCTGTGTCGTACAAACTTCTGACCGGTCCTGACGGAGTAATTCCACTCCGTTCACTTCTTGGATCTACATTCTTCCTTCGGAAGACGTGATGACCACCCTTACATTTGACCACGTCGGTGATACCTCTTGTCATACCTCCAAGGAATTTTTTGATTTTTATCTCGATGGTAGTCAAGTCAAGTCGAGTCAGAGAGTCAGCACAGGTTGAGAAACGTTGGGGTACTTAGTGTCGTGTGGTCCGGAGGGACAGGTAGTGGTTGAGGGCCTCAAGTGAGTTTGAGTGCAGGTAGCTCAGACACTACGGTAGGTGGGTAGAGTAGGAGACAATAGGGGAAGAGGAGGACGGGGGTTAGGGAGGGTCGTAGTCCCAGAAAAGGTTACTCAGTTGAGAATCGTACTCCACCGGTTACATAACCTCAAAGTCGGAGTCGTAGTCAGGAAGGTCACTTATGGGTCCTGACTAGAGGAAATCCTACCTGACCAACCTAGAGGAACGTCAGATTCCCTGAGAGGTCTCAGAAGAGGTTGTGGTGTCAAGTTTTCGTAGTTAAGAAGTCGCGAGTCGAAAGAAGTGTCAGGTTGAGAGTGTAGGTATGTACTGGTGACCTTTCTGGTATCGGAACTGATGTACCTGGAAACAGTCGTTTCATTCTCGATGGTATACTAGGTTGTTAAGGAGAGGACCTGCATATACGTCTCATTTAATATTAAACTTTACTATGTACGTGGAATTACAAGTGTCGTAGTGGTAAATATTATCGACTCTTCTTCGTTGGATTTGTAGGTAGGATTCTCCTATCTATATAATATCTATCTATCTATCTATTACCTTATAATAAGTCAGTAATTTTTCTTACTTTACTACGGTAAACGTCGTTGTACCTACGTGGGTCTCTAATAGTATGATTTACTTTCTGTGTATAGTATTCTGTAGTGAATATACACTTTAGATTTTCTTTTTTTTTATGTTTACTTGAATAAATGTTTTGATCTTCTCTGAGTATCTGTATCTATTGTTTGAATAACAATGGTTTCTCCTTCCCACCATACGTTCATGTATGAGAGAGGACTCTCTTCCCTATTTAATCCTCAGACCCTAATTGTCTATGTTTGATAATATATATTTTATCTATTTGTTGTTTACGATGCCATATCGTGTCCCTTGACGTGAGTTATAGAGCATTATTGGATAATACCTTTTCTTACACTTTCTCTTACACACACACACACACACACACACATACACACACACATAGGTTTAGTGAAACGACATGTGGACTTTGATTGTGTCACATCTAGTTGAAGTTAAATTAAATTTTTTTTTTTTAATTCCTCCGGGAGTGAGAATTCCCCGGTGTGTTTACGGTTGGTTCCTCCCTCACAGAGGAATGTAAAACACGGGACTGGTGTAAAGTAAGAAGAACGAAGTGGAACCGGATTCAGGGTCTCGACTCATCCTCGACCCCTCTCACCGTCTCTGGGGTCTCACCGGGGGTCTGAGTCTTCTATACCCATAGTCCTTAAGGTTCTGATATCTACTGAGTGGATGAACAAGAAGGATCCTTTGGATTACAGCTCTATGGGGATGTTCGGACCTTCCCAATAGATTTTCTAATCTCCCCGAATCTAGGTGAAGAAATATATAATATCCTAGAAGTGATTCTTCGTCCTTTCTTCTCAAGGTCGAAACAGAGGGTTGTCCTGTATCGAACCGTTGGAGTCCGTCGGGGGAAAGGGTGAGTCGTGAGTTTAAAGAAATGACATGGTACTTTCCTAACGTAATCTACTTGAGTTTCAGGAGGGTTGTGGTGGGTCCAGACTTTAAGATACTAAGATACTTGAGTCTTGTTTGGAGACAAATTTATCCTCGTCTTCCTAACGTTTCTCTAATAGTTTTCGAGTTTCTTTTGTTTGGAAAAAAGAAGAAGGGGTTCATAAAGATTCTGTGAACCCTCGATCAAAGTCTCAAGGTCAACCGGGTTTGAACTGGTCTCAGACCTTAATAAGAGAGAGACACCCTGTCCTCTCGGGGAGAACCTACCACTGTTGGACCGACAGTCATTGTCCGACCCTAGACAATAGGATCGTTCACAAGTGTGTGACCACGGAGGCGTCCACTCTTGGTGCCACCTGTGGGTACCCTCCCTGGTAAAGTTCTTAGTCTATTACTTTTCCTTACAAGACAAAACTTGTTTCTTCCGGTGAACGTCGGTTCAAAAGGTAAGTACTTGGACTCGGTTGTGTCTATATTGACGGAGTAATGAAGAAAAAGAATCCGAAAAGTGTCGATTAAAACAAGAGAGATACACTGATTGTTAACGGATCCCCTAATCTCACAAACTTCTTAAAATGTAGAACTGTAAGTTGGACTGAATACGTGAGTCCTAGACTTCGTCCTTAATGGTAGTAAGGAGGAAATGTTTACTCCTTCGACACCGGGAGTCTCTCCTCCACTCTTGGTAGGGGGTTCATTCACAGTCTGGTTTTTGTGTAACTGTCGTTATGGAATATTTTAGCCACGGTACTTTAAGTACAATTGACTCCCAAGTCAAGTCAAGTATAGTCAGCGAGTTAGTGCAGGTTGAGAAACACTGGGTACCTGACGTCATGAGTTCCGAAGGGACAGGTAGTGGTTGAGGGTTTCGAACGAGTTTGAGTACAGGTAGTTCATTCACTACGGTGGGTCGGTAACGTAGGGTACAGTAGGGGAAGAGGAGAGTAGAAATTAGAAAGGGTCGTAGTCCTAGAAAAGTCTACTCAGTCAAGAAGTGTAGTCCACCGGTTTCATAACCTTAAAGTCGAAGTCGTAGTCAGGAAGGTTACTGATAAGTCCTGAATAAAGGAAATCCTACCTGACCAACCTAGAGGAACGTCAATTAATTTTCTTTATGGGGACGGACAACGTAGTCACTTAGTTTAGAGTGAAAGTGTAAAATGTCAAGGGACCACCGACTTACCATTTCTTAGGTGTAAGTCACATCCTCTGGGTTCAAGTTAGGGATCTAGTCCTTCTAGACCTTTTCCTTTACCGTTGGGTAAGGTCATAAGAACGGACCCTTTAGGGTACCTTCTCATTGGACCCCTGATGTCAGGTACCCAAGAGTTCTTAGTCTGTGCTGGATCACTGATTTGGTGATGATAGATGAATAGGACAGAGTCAAAAGGTCTGTCGTCCCTGTGTCGGTGGTGGAGACGGGAGGTGGGAGGAGTTGTGGTAGGAGGAGAGACGGTTCGGGATTTTGTGTAAGACTGAGGAAGGCGGGGAGGAGATTTTCAGGTACGTGTAGTCGAGGTCCTTTGTCTCAGGGTCCTCCTAGTGGTACGGTGACCAAGACGGTAGTCGGACGGAGGTCCCGTCCAGACCCACGGGAACCTCGGACGAGTCCGATACGACCAGATGTCTTTTAGAAACGTTTCGGAGTCCCTCCGGAGGTGGGAATTTCCCACCTCCTTAACCCTGTGAATCTAGGTCCTGTGGTCGCTGAGAGTAAAAGGTGAGAACTGAGTCTCACGGGACGGGTCCTTCCGGTAACCTGGGGTCCGACGGGTGTCTAGTCGTACGGTTCTAACCATCTACACAAACGGACACATTCACCTCAATTTCTTACCTTTGAGACCGGGGCAAGACCCCTCTTTCAAGCGCTCTTATTACGAAAGAGACTGAACTGGACTATCTTTTTCAACCCTCTCCAGTCTCGACCCTCTCCTCTCCACTACTAGACTCAGTCTCTTTCGTCAACATGTCTACGTCTCTTTCGGTCGGTGCGGTGGTGGTTCTCTTCCCACCTGGGTACCGTTCCTTCGTCCGACGTCTTCAATGGAAGTATTTAATTGAACAAAAGTGAACCCCAAAATCGTTGGTTGTTAATCAAAATATCTTTTACCTTTTTAGGTTCAAGTTTCTGAGATCAGGAGGTTATCGGTCGAAGTCCGTTAAGATTAGTTCGTTATTCACTTTCTTAATTGGAGTTTTTTCCCGATCCTCCAAGTCTTATCTAAGGTCAAACTAGACCTTTTTAGAAGAGAGAGGGAACTCGAAGTTTATCATGAAAGTAAACGATGAGAATCAAGACTTGGTAGGGTTGTCAGAAAGTTCTTTATGGAATAATACTGATAAAACGTCCACTCCTTCGACTTCGAGTTTCTTCACTTCACTGAATCAGTTCCAATATAGAATGATACACAGTATCGATTTACCTTTAAGATAAGGTACAGACGGACTTGGATCCCGAAGATCGGTGGTATGGTATACGGAGTTTTGTTTGTTCTTCCTAAATAATATAGAGACTAAGTTTCTCCAATCCACTAAAAGGGTTCCAACGTGTCTTATATTTAAGTTTATCATCCTTCACTTGGGTCCACAGAATGGTGGTCTTTTTCTCGGAAAACGGAGTACGGTGAGACGGGAGTAGTGGAGAGAGACAAGACTAGATAGGGAAGGTCGACGGTTTCGTCGTAAACCATATATCGTCCACGATTTATTTATAAACCACTTATTTACTCAGGAAGAAACTTCACTCCAGAATAATCCATTAGTCTATTCTGAATTGACTCACTCTATCACTAAGTAAAACGAGTTCCGAATTTAGACTTAAACCTCCGTTCGAGAAGTGAATCGACATGTTATACAGGGACCCGAGGAGGGGTCAATTCCTGTCCCTACTGACCTCTTTCTTGGGTGACAAGGAGAGACCTTACTCTTATTTGGGTATTGACTCCGAAAATACAAAAAGAAGAGGTCCTGTTAGTCCCTTGTTTCTGAGAAGAACTGAAGTGACGTTACAGGTTCTCTTATCCCGGAAATTCACAGGTCTGTGATCAAAAGAAGAGTAATGGACACTAAAACAATTCAATATCGCTAAGTGGTTATCTTTTAACATGTTGTTTTTTTGACACCCCGAATGGAGATCCCTTTTAAGGAGGATGTAGATAGAGTTTGTAAGAGAACTCATGACCCCTCATGAACCCTTGTCCCTCATCGCCCGTGCTTTCCCCGACGGTGTACGTTGGAGAAGAGGTTTGTCCTAGGGTCCGTAGAAGGGACACTCAGACGTCTACCCCTCGGGGTCAGGTGTCACTCCTCTTCGATTCCTAGTTACATTCACCGTCTCGGTCCTAAACTTGAGATTAAAGGGATTCCGTCTCGGACACAAGAAAGGATGTATTGTGTCAATCTCAGAGGATTACTTTTCATAGTAGTGTCTCCTTTGACGAAATGTTTCTTCATGGTGGACGAGATAGACAGTCATACACTCGTATGTTACTCTCCCTGTCTCGTCCCTACTCGGGGTAAAATATCTACTCCTTTGTCTCCGGCTGAAATACAACTTTCACTACGTACATACATGATACGTGATGTATATTAAGGACAAAAATGTCTGTCCTTTGCCTTCGAGTCTCGTTGGTTCAATGGATGGGTAAATGTATATAATATATATAAGTATAATACGAGGATGTTACATGTGCAAGGGTGGACTGTAAATATAACGATGGAGAGGTTTGAAGTTAAAGACGAAAAGATTTTACTCCTACTCACCGAGTCGACTTTCACTAGTGGACCTCTTGCGACTTTGTAAACCTTCGTCTTAGATGAAGACTAAGATGAAAAAGTTTAAGACTAAACTTTGGAATAGCTTGACAACAGATAATGTTCCTAGAGGTTCGGAAATCGCCTGATAAAGAAGATGAGACTACAGTACTTTATACATTGAGAATTTTCGTAGATGTACATCTTGTAAAATGGTTAACGATCGGTCGCATCTATGAAGTTGTTTATGAAGTGACTTGGACACGTCTTTCAGTTAAGACTACGAATATACTTATTAAGTAAGTACTTTAGTTTTGATATATAAGATTGTCACATCCTTCCGACGTAGATTTATTTAGGACAGACCGCACAACGGGTATTTTACCAGCCCCGCCCCCCCCCCCCCCCCNCCGACCTGGTCCCCCCGGGAAGTAAGTCGCGTGATACGGTTTACGAATTTTAATTTTACCGGAAACAGGAGAACTCCACGTTCTTTGTGATATAACCTGCTTTGGTACTTTCTGTATCTGGTGAACCGGTTAGAGACGTCTTTCAAAGGAAAGGTCGGTTCTAACAACTCGTGGTAGGGACACGAGTCCCTTCCAGTCGACTTACGGACCTACTCGTTTTGCGAGGTCGACCCACCCTCCCACCCCCTCACCGGTTCGTGTCTTCTCCCGTCTCGACGAAAAGTCTTGAGAGTCCCGTCGGGTCCACCTTTCCGTAGTCGACCCTTTGACTTTGACCTTCGATCCCAGTGTGACCCTTTCTAGTATTCACAGACATGACTTCCTAAGTCATCGTTTCTTTATGTTAGTCTTGTCAAAATCTTTTTGGTCAGAAAACAAGTGAGTAGCTTGTAGATAGCCCGTGCAACGGTCGGTATCGTCCCGTGGAAACACGATGACGAAGGACCCCTGACCGTACTCCTTCCGATCGTTTTTTTTTGTCCGTGAGCCACTATAATTTGTACCCTGACGACGTCACCTCTAGGTACGGTCGACGTCGTCCCTGGTTTCTCCACAGAGTCCGACACGAGAGGATTTTCGTCTGGGTCTCTGTTCTCGAACTTACATTCCTCAATAAGTCTACAAGAGTCCTCCGTAAGTACCCCCTGACCCCTTCACTCTGTCCTTTTCCTCGATTATGGTACCCCGTCGACCAGAATTAGAGTGACCTACGAGGATCCTCTGACACATCTTCCGAAAAGACTCAATAAGGTGGATTCCTTACTCCTTCGACCCGATAATTGGATGGTGGAGGGTAGGAAAGAATCGACTCCCGACGAGGGATCTCTACCCTGGTGGGTCCGACGGGTGTCTGATACCAGACACCGTTCTCTTTCGGGACTCCGTCACACATACCCGCTCTGGGATCCCTTACATTCGTCCATTCCCCTATTCTGGGAGGTGCCGAGGGACCCCCAGTCCGTCCCGGAGTGACGCGTCCACCACGAACTCGACTCCGACCCTCGTGGTCGTCGTCCCAGGTGTTTCCCGCCATCTCGCCTACCAGGAGACACAGACCATCCACTTTGCTCCCTCAAATCCTCCTCTCTCATTACTCACTACGTTGACTCGTCCGTTCTTGGTCTGACACCTCCTGGAACCCAAAGGGTATTCTAAACATCTGACACACGACACTGTAGTAGGACTATTGTGTCCCTCCGGCTTAGACCACCATCTCTGGCAAACTCTCCCTCATTACACCCCCCAAGATGACTTTTTCGGGTATACTCTTTAGTGTCCGAACTTCATCTCGCCCCGGATGTCCTAAATTTTGTTCCCTTGACTGTTCTCTCCGTACATCTCCCAGGAGGGACCACCAGGTCACCAATTCTAAGACACGAAGGTGAGGTCCCCCGTGTCCAAGTTAGACAGTAACTCCTTGATTCTAGGGTGTACACCATCAAATCACCGATTTAACACAGGTCGAGAACGCTGGGGTACCTGACATTAGACGATCCGAGAAGACAGGTACCCTAAAAGGTCCGTCCCTATAACCTCACCCAACGGTAAAGGAAGAGGTCCCCTAGAACGACTGAGTCCTTAGTTTGGGTCCAGAGGACGTAATTTCCGTCTAAGAAATGGTTGACTCGATGTTCCTTTCGGGTACGACAGCCCCCGTCCCCTCTACACATATTNCCCCCCACCCCCCAGGTTCTTTTCTCTCTCTCTCTAAATCTTTCTTCTCACGAGATGGACTCAAGTGTTTCAATCTCAAAAGACGACCTGTTCAATCCCTCCCTTTTGTTTAAGGTTCATTTATCTATGAACCTTTCTCACATTGTTTTTACCTTTCCTCGACTCCTCACCTTGTGTTTGTGTAGTGATGTTGGTGTAGGTCCCAGACCTCCTTGGCCAATGTCGGTATCTCGACCACTCGAAACTCCTGTTGATTCTCCACAGGAGTGTGTCTTCGGTTTCCTCGTGTTGGTCGTGGTGTCCAGTCGTCTCGGGTCCTCGTCTCCAGTCCCTCGTTCTCCGGTACGGTGTCGACGTCCGCCACCAGGGACCCTCCCTCTAGTGTCTACCGAGAAAAGAAGTCACTTTCTAATTACTCAGTTCGCTATCTGGCCACCGTCACGTCTATTCCTTCGGTCTCGTTCTTCAAACCGTTACTTATCTATTTCTCTACGTCCATCGAACCCCACCCCTCCCCCTCCTACTACATCCCACCTTCCACCTCCTCTCCATACCGTTCCTGGTGTCGTAGTACCCTTCGTAGAAGTCCGGCTTCTCACGTCGGGTGTCTTCTTCTACTCCAACTTCTGCTACTTTTTCCTTCTTGAAGTCCTTCCCCTTTAGTTACAAAGTTATCTTTCTTAACCCTGAGGGATTCCGGTAATGACGGGAAATCAGAGACCCATTGGTACCATTGGTCGAAGGTTCTACTGGTGAGTACTAGGGATGGAGGACCATAAGTGTGGGACACACCAAGGGGGTGTGTGACATGGTCACAACAAGACACTGGTCATCATATGCCGCCTTCACTACCATATCGTAAAGGTTCTAGTTCAATACTTGCTACGACACCGAAGGGAAACCACGAGAGACTTAGAGAGAGAACTTCGGGATGTCCCTATGGGTGTACCCTCTTTACTTTGGAAGGACGGTTGTCGGGGCACTCATTCGAACTCGAACCTTCACCTGTTGTGGAAGGGGTGACTGATGAATTGATATCGAAGTACTCTGTGGGACTCGGTCTTGGTGGGTCGAATGAGGAGAACGTCGGAGGAGTCGGAACCTATGACCCCCTCTATTTTGGACGAACAAAAAAAAATTGTTTCTGACTCAGAACCCCTTTAAGTAATGTGTCACTACCCGATTGATCATGTTACCAGTAGGACCGGACCAATTACCCTTCCATTTTACTTTATTTCTTACCTTACCGTATCTCTAAGTACTTTTATATCTCCTCTCTGATTCTCCGTCCGAGTTTCTCCGTCCGTCTCCTTTTCGGCGGAGAGGAAGACTGGAGACCCACCTCTCGTCTTCGAGGGGCACGACGGGACTGACTCGGCACGGACCGGTCCGGGTCTCTATGGAGTAGGTCTCGTGGACTGACGTAGGGGTCTGGAGGGACGTCCCTACCTCCGTGGTGTGTCGAAAAGGGTCTTTCTTTGGTACCAATCGTCTCCAGACGAATCATGGACCTACTGTCTCCGTCTCGGCTCTCCCCTCTTCTTCTCTTTATCTAACACGAGTCCGGAGCGAGTCCCGTCCCTCACCCACCCTCCGAGACTCCTCTCCACACTCCACCGCCCTTGGTCCTCGACCCCTCCCGTACTCCTTCCACTCGGGTCTAGGCGGTCGGACCCGCCCTCTTGGGAGGTGGAAGCCTCCGGTGACCGAGAGCCTCACGTCCTTTGAAGGGTGTATGGAGACTAACTTCCAGATCGAGTGCAAAATCGGAAAATTTCATTTTTGAGTCCCTATATGGGTCCGGTAGACACAAATGGTCTTTCCCGGTAAAAAGGTAGGGGGACTGCCGGTCCTTCCACGAGATGATTCCTTGTCTCGTATAAAGTGGTGGGTTGAACCGGAGGAGGAACGGTCGTCCGACCCGGACCGAGGTGTTTGGAGGTAGGTCTCTGTTAGTCTTGGGAAAATTTCCCGACTGTGTCCAGAAGACCCGTAAAGTGGATCGGGACTTTTAGGGCCTCTACCACCGCCGTAGACTCGGTAAAGGGACAAAATCCGTTTTTACTACACAGGGGTTCTGATTGACCTGCATAATCACGATAGAAGAGGTCTTTAGTTGGTCAGTGTATTCTTTAAAAATCAATTGTTTGTGTATTCTTACTTTTTTTTTTAGTCAACAGTTTAATAACGGAGTGAAGGGTTAACAGAAACACAAAATCACGATATTTTTGTCTTTCTGTCGACACCGAGTCCGTAAAGTCACACACACATATGAGTCAGGAGTCAGTACAGGTCAAGAAACACTGGAGTCCGAGGACATCGGTTGGTCCGAGGAGACGGGGACCTTAAGAGGTCCGTTCTTATGACCTTACCCGTCGGTAAAGGAGGAGGTCCCCTAGAAGTGCTGGGTCCCTAACTTGGGTGCAGAGGACGCAGAGGACGTAATATCTGTCTCGGAAATGACGACTCGGTGGACTGTTCGGGTATGCTCACTTCGGTCCTAGTCCTTAGACGTCATAGAGTCGGAGAAGGGTAGGGGACTTCCTATTTGAACAAAGGAATAGAATGAGTTCGGGAGGGATTCACCGAGGACAGAGATAAAGGTAAATGTCGGTGTTAGGGAGACCCTTTTAGAAGGGGGTTGGGTTCTGGGGGAAGAGTTTGGAGGTGTGGAAACGGGTCCGACACCGGAGACGGATTTTGTGGAAGGGAAAGAGCTAGTCACTTTTAGATGGAGGAGGAGTTCAAGGCGGAAAGGGGCTTACGGAGGTCTACCTCGATAGAAACTCCTGTCCCGTCGTGGAGGAAGAGAGACAGGGGAGTCCTGGGTCGTAACGAGACCGTAATTCCTCTACGAGGTACACAAACAATTTTGTGTAGTAGCCCTTACTTCGGTAACTGAGTTCAAGAAAAGACCGTCCTCTCCCCGGTAAGGACGGTGCGACCTCCCTTGCGGGTGGACCCTCTTCCACGACCTCTTCCGTGCTTTGTGAGACAAGGAGACGAAACGAGTAGAGGGTCTACAGTCCTCCTACCCTTTTCACCTAGAGTAGGAGCAGTAGCGTTTAGTAGGCCCACAACGAGACCAAAAAGAAATTTTCCTAATAATTTTCCCTCCCTGGGAGGTTAATGTCGGTACACCCCTTTCGTAGTGTGTAAAGTTCTCTCCTCTTTTTCACGAGACCATTGACCGGACCGAAACCAGGTGTCGGACAGAGGGAGGTCCCGGATCTTTACGACGGTGTACCCCTCCTTCCACTGACGTCAGGGTTCCCCGTCCGTTCACTATTTACAACCGAGGTAAGAGTGTGTTGTGTCGACGTCTCCGGTTCCCCCCTATGCTTTCGTAGTGTTCCTTCGGAAGGGTCCTCCGGACGGAAGGTAAGGAACGTCTAGACCCCCGGAGAAACGATCGTTTGGACGACCGAAAGGGGTAAGTCTCGGAAAGACAAAGGACGAACCGTTTGTGGTTCAATCTTTTGTTTGGGAGACGTAATGCCACGACCAATTTCCTCTGGTAGTTGAGGTGCTCCTGTCCATCGGACACTGCCGGCTGTCTCAAGAGTCCCTTGTCACCAATCTCCGCACTTACTTCTTTAGTACCATCGAGATCCGGGTGGTATTGAATGTGACTACGATCAAAGGGAAAAGACGGTCCTTATCAACTCAGGTTATTTACAAATACTTGGTAAACAGGACTTACACGAATTGCACCACCTCTTATGTTTTCTCCATGTGACACTCGGGAGGAGGTCTGAGACTCTACTACAGTTGTGGTCATTTTGTGTCCTATCCCACTCCATTCACCTGTTTCTTTTCTTCCGATACCCTTTAACCGAACTTACCCCACCGGCCGAGACCAACTAGGTCGTCCCGTTTTTTCTTCACTCCTTTTCGACTTTCGGTCAGGTGTGTGTTTTCTACCGTACTGCTTACTAACACCCCATGTGAACATAAAAATAATCTGATTCCCTAGGTCCTAACGGACCTGAGAGAATGTGTGCTTTTTAGTTTCAAATATAATTATCAACCTGAACCTAGGTTTGGGAGGTGCACCTCAAACGACCTCGAAAAAGACTTCGACTTCTAGGTTTAAGTCTAGAACCTTAGTCTGGTGGTCCGTCGGTTACACCCCCTGTTCTCCGGTCTCGACTTTCGGGAACTCGTGTACGGACTTCCTTTGCCCTCCTCCGACCCAGAGGAGGAACGTTCGACCTGGGACCGAGGAGAGGACGAGGACCTAGATCTCCCCGTTTGGTCTTTAAGTGGGAGGGTACGTGACGGAAAAGTATGTCACTAGAGGGGTCGTGACGAGTACTCAAATGGAGCAATAGAACCCTAGACTTGGTACTAATTGTTAAACGGGTGTGAAGACCCTCTCCCCCTCCTCTCATCCATTCCTCCTACATCTTCCACCATTCTTCCCTCCAGAGGAACGATCGTCTGGGGACGTGAACCCCCGATGTCCATCACCTTTTGTAGAATGATAAGAGACCAAGACGGGGAAACGTGGGGGACGTAGGAGAAACAAGACGGTTGTGGATGAGTAGGAGGTTCTAGGTCCGTCCTAGGGAAGGGGGTCCTACCGGAGAGTCCACGGGATAGACTCAGTTGACGAGAGAGTCTTAACTCATGTCCCTTGGTGGTACGGGTCCCTCTTGTAGAAGGTGTAACGGAACAGTAGAAGAAGAAAAAAAAAAAAAAAACGTCCGTTTTTTGTGTGTGTTGTCGAATACAAGAACGAAAAGAGAGAGAGACAGTACGTGTGTTTGTGTGTCTCTGTAGTGTTATATAGGTCTACCCGGAATTATTACTCTTGAGAAAGGGGAACCATTATAAAATTGGAAATAATATGTGGACGGGTCTATACTAAAGTAAGTTCATCGTGTTGTCAGGACGAGATTCGTCTCTGTCTAGAGTAGGAACGAAGGATGTATCTGGTCAAATTATTATACCTTTACTAAGAAGTTGTTTTCAGTCTTCTGACTAAACATATGGACCTTAGACAACTATAAACGATATCTGACTTACAAACACATAGGAGTACGGGGTTTTTTTCAGGTATACAACTTTAGATTAGAGCTTCCACTACCATAAACCTCCACCCCGGAAACCTTTCATTAATATAGTATTCCCACCTAGGGAGTACTTACTATAATCACAGGACATTTCTGGGGTCTCTCGAGAGAAAGGGGAAGTGGTACTCCTGTACCGTTCTTCTACCGGTAGATACTTGATCCTTCACCCACATGTGTTCCATGGATTAGTCCTGTCGTGGGGAACTAGAACCTGAAACGTCGGAGAATCCGTATTTAAAAGGAATAAATATTTTGTGGTCAGATACTATAAGACAATATCGTCCGGTCTATCTGATTCTGTTCCAAATTCCAACTATTTGAATTTTTTATTTTTTAATGAATGGGAAATTTCGGTTTCGTTCTCAAGGACCCTTCCAGTCTTGTACGGGGAACACCTTACAGACACAGAGGACATCTGACATTCCAGGGACCCCGCCTCGGAGATGGACGACATAAGTCGTGACATAGAGGTCCTGGATCGGGACACGGACCATGTACTAGTTCCGAGTTTAATTATGTATTCATTTACTTTTTATTTACAAGAAAGGACTTAAAGTTAACAGACACGGATCGTCACTCCCTTCGAATTACCTCCTAGACACCATACCAGTGTTCAAGAAGGTCCGGACTTGAGGTACTCAGCGAAAACGACGACTGTACAAGTGTCACCCAATACTTGATGTTTCTCGGAACTAGGAGTATCTTTCTTGGAGTATCCACTCACCAAGTAGGGGGTGACTTACGATCCAAGTAACTCCTGTCTTGGAATTAATAAGGACACAGGGTCCTGAGGATAAAAACGTATACCGTTTACGAATCATACAAGTAAGTTCTGAGTTGGTTCATCACTGGACTACGAGTCTCCCCGTCGAACAAGGTCAGTGTGTCGAATAACCACTACCTCGGTTACCCTACGGGTCCAGAGACATGAAGGATGGGATAATATAGTTCATGACACACTAAGAAAAAGATTAAAAAATTAACTTCCTAGTAACAAAATGTTACGACACAACCGGAGTTCATGACACACTAAAATATGCCCTCCGACACTACCTCTGAGTCTTCACCTGGAGTAGGGAGACAGGGGTGTCCGGTGACACGAGTAGTTTCCGGTTCTCCTATCCTAAGCGGGAGGAGATCGTCCCGAGGAGACCTTGAATACGTCACCGAACGACGTCCATAGCAACCCTCGTAGACTCGAACCTTGAATCTACGGAGGTTCACGTTTTCTGTTTCGATACCTCTGTCAACATCCTTTTCAGTGTAGGGGTGTTTCTATCTAACATCTAGATTAGAGATCATGGACACTTGTATTGGAATAACCCTTTATACCAGAAACGTCTACATTAGTTCCACTTTACACCAGTATGACTTAATATAGGTCACTCACCATAGGGATGTCCTTCCGGTACACCTCGGTTCTCTCTCGCTCTTTCGGTATACTGTTGTTTCCGTCTCTAACCTCGGCACGTCAATGTTCTGTTTGTAACAGTCTTCGGCGGTCTTTCATCGTTCTCCGTTCCTTCCTAAGAGGGGATCCCGAATGTCTCCCTTCTGTCGAGGCTACTGTGGAACTAAAGTCTGAAGATCGGAGGTCTTGACACTCTGATATTTACAGTCAACAAAATTCGGTCAAAAACCATGAGACAATGTCGTCGAAGTCCTTTGATTGTGTCCTTGTTTTCGGACTTCATTCTCTACAAAAAGAAGTCATGTTCGTTCCCCTTTCCTGTACCCTTTTCCTTCTCATCTCCTTTACTTTACTCTACCTCTGTATTAAGCATCAAGTGTAAACTTCTGGGTCCATCTAAGGACAATGGACATCAACATCTTCCACACATACAAATAGTTGTGGTAGTTTACTATAACTGTGTCTTGACACACATACACACTGAAATGTGTTAATCCCTTGTCGTATGATAAGTCTTATTTTGTTAGTTGACTAAAAGAACAAGTGTTAAACCTCCTTCCATATGGGTCAGTTTACCAGTTGTTCACAAGTGACTTCGACGAAGGACGTTGACCGTGTGTCTCTGAGTGTCATTTACTTCCGGGATGGGTTCTCCCGAGTACTAAGTGAAACACTCTGTAGTGTAACTTAGTCCGTCTGTGTGTTTGTAAACTGTTTAGAGGAACCTCGTGTGTCTCTTCCGTCCCGTCCTTACAAATTGTCTCCTCCACAAGTACATCGACGGTACGTTTTAGGTCTCGTACAGAGTAATTTCCCGGTTACTATAGGAAACCAAACCACCCTAGGTCACTTTTCCTTTTTCTGTCTACACAACTAATGGATAAATCATGTACACTTAAAGAGTGACATGTATAACTTCACACATTCTTCACGTTGAATGAAAAAAATGTTTCGTGGGACAAAAGATATCTGATTCAGGAAGAACTACTTTCACTTTCTCCTCTCGTTTTTTCAACCGAATTTCAAGTTGTAAGTCTTTTGATTCTAGTACCGTAGACCAGGGTAGTGAAGTACCCTTTATCCGCCCCTTTGTCACCTTTGTCACAGTCTGAAATAAAAAGACCCGAGGTTTTAGTGACGTCTACCACTGACGTCGGTACTTTAATTTTCTACGAATGAGGAACCTTCCTTTCAATACTGGTTGAATCTATCGTATAAGTTTTCGTCTCTGTAATGAAACGGTTACTTCCAGGCAGATTAGTTCCGACACTAAAAAGGTCATCAGTACATACCTACACTCTCAACCTAACACTTCTTTCGACTCACGACTTCTTATCTACGAAAACTTGACACCACAACCTCTTCTGAGTACTCTCAGGGAACCTGACGTTCCTCTAGGTTGGTCAGGTAAGACTTCCTATAGTCAGGACCCACAAAAAAACCTTCATTACTACGATTTCGACTTTGAGGTCATGAAACCGGAGGAGTACGCTTCTCAACTGAGTAACCTTTTCTGAGACTACGACCTCCCTAACCCCCGTCCTCCTTTTCCCCTACTGTCTCCTACTCTACCGACCTACTGTAGTGACTGAGCTACCTGTACTCAAACTCACTTGAGGCCCTCAACCAGCACCTGTCCCTCCGGACTGCACGACGTTAAGTACCCCAGCGTTTCTCAACCTGTGCTGACTCGATGACTTGACTTGACTTTACTCCAGGTATAAGACGGGTTCCCTTCTTTAGGGTCATTTTAGTTGAACTCCAAAAAGAATTTTATTGATCCAAAAAGAGTTCAGTTTCAAAACAGGGAGGGTCTGGTTAGGGTTCTACCATGGAATCGGGACTACGTCGCTCCTTGTGACCTTACCTCCCCGACCGTGCACCACAGTTCCGTGACCTCTCTCCGGGTCCCTCCATCTGAAGAGTAGGATTCATGGTTGTAGGTACCTCTGTTTACGTCTTGGATGACGGGTAGTAGGGAACGGGTGAGAACTTTAGGGATCTGGGTAAGGTACAGTTATAGTATAGTTAGAGGTGACGAGATGTGGTGTCCTTACAATACCAAACATTCACACAGTTGAACTGATTCGATAATTATCTTGATATAAAGGGTCTGATCGAAAGGATATGTTAAAGTCCAACCTTAACCAGTCTTCTCTTTTCATACGTTCTGACTCTTCACCTTCATTTCGTCGTAGGTCACGAGAGAATTCCGACAACATAAAAAAAAATTAAAATTAAAAATGAAATAAAATGAAATGTTATGGTATAACCAAAACGGTATGTAACTGTACTTAGGTGGTGTCCACATGTACGTAAGGGTTTGTACTTGGGAGGGAGGGTGGAGGGAGGGGTATTGTAGAGAGACCCAGTAGGGGCACGTGGTCGGGGTTCGTAGGACATAGGACGTAACCTGTATCTGACCGCTAAGCAAAGAATGTACTATCATATGTACAAAGTCACGGTAAGAATCTACCCCCTTACCCGTCTACGTCTCCCAGGACCTCTAGGTCGAGAAAGAGGGAGTGAACAGACTGACGTCGTCAGAGTTTTTACAACCAATCTCTGAAAAGAAACAAGAAGGTTGACGGATCAAGTCTGGAAATAAAGGGGTAGAAGAGGATGTTAAAATACTCCAGAACAAAGATTTTATTTAGGAAATAAGGTATTGTTAATATTACTAAGACGAAGTAACTAACTTGAGACGGACTAAGTTACCCCTTTATAAACGGTAAGATACTCCCGAAAGACATCGTTCTAATGATTAACAGGGGTCATAGGTAAGACAGAACTAAGGGTAATTGAAATTTCGGGGTGTGGATATTCAGAGTCGAACAGGTTATTGGTAGTCGATCCCTAAGGTAAAGGTTGGGAAAAGAACGTCGACCCTTACAGATATACTATTTCAAGGTCGGTTATCCTACACTTTTCTTCGTTTCACATTTTGAAGACCGGTACGGAACTTTCCCTTCGTCGAACGAAGGTAAAGGGCGGAAGGAAAAGGGTGGAAAGTCGAGTGATTTCACATCCACACCATCTACTCTCGATTGGTGTCGAGAGTACTAACTCTACGAAGTCTCTCGGTCTTGGTAGGGGGATCCTACCCCCTCATTGCTCTTTCTTCCTGAGTACCTTGTGTCGACGGAAAGGAAGGACCCAGTGGTTGATCAGATTTGCAGCTCACTGTCTTTATTGGAAAGAGTAAAGTCGGTGACAATGAAAGTCGAGTCGATCTCTTCGTTCGTTTATAGGGTAATATAGTAGTAAGGTGGGTAGGTCCTGTTTCGTCTCCTTCTGGGAACACCCAGAGTACAACAGGGTCTTACCCCTTAGTCTACGACCGGTATTCAAGGGGTCAGGGGGAAGAAACCCTGAGTAGTTTGAGTGAACCCCTACGTAAGTGGGAGAGAATATAGAAGTTTTCCCTGTTCTTTTGTGACTCTGGTCTCTGCATGAGACAACGGGAGGAGAGGTCGATAAGGTAGAAAGATGGTCGGGTCTTTCGGAACCCGAAAAAAATAGATTCTGTTATCGTCGTAAGGACCTAGGAGTCGACGAATTACGTATTTGACGTCCGGGACTCAACCAGGTCCGAAACAGGAGACACATCTGACAGACGACGATCCTTGAAGTTTCCAGACGAATCTTTAGGATTACCACTGAAAAATTTTAGTCACAAAGATGGGATTACTGGTACGAAGTCACTCAGACCTTGTACGACCGGTGAGAAACTTTTCTCTCCGCTGTTGTTAATTATGAACTGTTGTAAAAGAGGTTGTGGACACTTTACGTCTGGTAGTACGATCTGAACCAAGTAAAAAAGATGTTGGGTGGGGACTTCTGCTTAAGAGAGTAAACACTTTACCTGCATTATCCTGGGAGTTACTTTATTGAACAAACTTGAGTGTATCTGTCCTTCAACACCTTGTGTTGAATTAGAGTTTAGGTACGAAAAAGTCGATGTGTAGAAACACACCGACCACACTCGGTCGACCTACCTCTACACCTTCCATGAAACCCGTTTTAGATTCCCTATGCATTGGAACTTTTAGTCCGTTTCCCTTTACCTGAAACCAAAGAGAAAGTTAAAAAAAGAAAAATCAAAATCAAATAAAAATTACCAACGTAAAGAAGGTAAAAGAAAGTGTTTTCCTGGAATCTAATTTAAGTATAAAGTTGGTTAAAAAATTACAAATTGATGAAAAATACAGGATCCGTCTTTAGACTGGTAATTTATTGTATTTGTAATTTTAATATAAGGGAAAATCTTATTACTTTCTAATTTTGTCTTCGTACCTCTCGAAAAAGTTTCCGTACGAAGAATTATAAGAAACATTAAGGTTTGATTATAAATAACAAAGCGTAGTTATTAAAAGTACTAAATTGATATGTATAACCTTATAAAAAGAATGTATAATTTACTTGGAGTTCTTTTCCTTTGAACGGAAACTTTTAGCCACTGAAAATGTTGATATATATTTATAATACATCTACAAAACTTACAAAAGACAACTTGTTCTCAAGATAAAGAGAAGGGATTATGAATGTCTCACTAAATAAAAAAAAGATGTCTAAATTTCCGTTCCCATCCTCCCTCAGAAACTTCGTCCCATATCATCAAAGGAAAACGATAATATTGTTTAACGGTTTTTCAATCACCGAAATTTTTGTTTTAATAAGAAAATACTAAGACCTCCAACCTGAGGTTTGAGTCGAACTCAATGTCACTTCCACAGTCGTCCAGACCGTGGAAGACCTCCGAGAATACCCTTCTACGTAGAGGTCCGGAAAAAGTCGAAACTCTTCGGTGACGTAAAGAACCAATCGTCGGGGAAAGAGGTAGAAGTTTCACAGAGTGGAAAAAGAGACAAGACAGTAGTATAACGAAAGAGGAACCTGGGATTGAAGACACGGGGAAAATGTTCCTGACAATACTAATGTACTCCGGGTGGTCTAGAAGGTCGTGTCTGTGGGGTAGAGTCCTAAGAATTAAATTAGTGTTGACGTTTCAGGGAAATGATGTGGTACAGAGTATGCGGGTCCAGGACCTCTATCCCGTCCCTGTAGAAACCCCCGGAAGTCAAGTCAAGTCAAGTCAGGTCAGCGAGTTAGCACAGGCTGAGAAACGCTGGGGTATTTGGCGTCGTGCGGTCCGGAGGGACAGGTAGTGGTTCAGGGTCTCAAGTGGGTCTGAGTGCAGGTAGTTCAACCACTACGGTAGGTCGGTAGAGTAGGAGACAGTAGGGCAAAAGGAGGACGGGGGTTAGGGAGGGTCGTAGTCTCAAAAAGGTTACTCAGTTGAGAAGCGTACCCGGAATCGAATGGTGTCACCCCTGTGACCACCTCTCACGCCGACACCCGTGGTCACCTCTGGTTCCTACATACACCGACACTGGGACGTCTCAGTCTCCTTTCTCGTCTCCAAACAGTTGTTCTCTCTAGGGTAGTCCTTGTCGATATCTTAAACGTCCCGGGTCACGTTTTACTTTTACGTTCTGGGCAACTAGTTTTTAATAATTCTAAAATTCTTTCGTGTTGTCTCATAATCTCGATGTGTCCACCGTACGGGTTCTTCGGTCAAGACTTGACTCAATGTCCGACCAGACCCCGCAAACGATGAAGACACTGGAACCTGTTTCAGTATTTGAGAAAGAACCGGAGTCAAAAGAATGGATATTTTGATTTTTTCGTAAAGACATAATGTCCATAATTTTTTAATGGTTTACGAATGACCGAATTTTGTTGTCTTTGAATGAGAGACTGTCAAGTACTTTGATTTTCAGGTTTTAGTTCCACAACCGTCTCAACCAAGAGTGATCTCTGTGACTATATCTTGTGCAAGGGACGGTGAGAGGTCCGAGGGTCACTGGTAAACGTCAGGAACCGTAAGGAGTCGACCATCTAGGTAGTGAGGTTGGAGACAGGGGTAGAAGTATACCAGAAGACAGACATAGAAGTTTAGTTTAGAGAGGGAAGAGAATATTCCTATGGTCGGTACCTATCTCACGGGTGAGATTTATGTCTACTGGAGTAGGGTTTTAGGAATTAAATTAGGTGACTGGGACAAAGGTGTACTCCAGTGTAAGTATCAATGATCCCAATCTTAAACCTGTAAATAAAACCCCCTTTGTGATAAGTTAGGTGATGTCATCCCAACAACACTTATAAATTCTATGACATATACTTTACGAGTTGTCTCGTAGAACCTGTATATGACACCAATCGACGAGTCAGTACAGGTTGAGAAACGCTGGGGGTACCTGGTATCAGACGGTCCTAGGAGACAGGTACCCAAAAGAGGTCCGTTCTTATGTATCCTCCGAGATTTTTAATATGAATAATAATAATAATTTATATTAGTTTCATTTCGAACCCGTATGTAAACTACTACTGATTGTAGATTCTACCACTGACGTCGGTACTTTAATTTTCTGCGAATGAGGAATCTTCTTTTCAATACTGGTTGGATCTATCGTATAAGTTTTGGTCTCTGTAATGAAACGGTCGTTTACAGGCAGATCAGTTCCGATACCAAAAAGGTCCTCAGTACATACCTACACTCTCAACCTGACAGTTCTTCCGACTCGTGACTTCTTGACTACGAAAAGTTGACACCACAACCTCTTCTGAGAACTCTCAGGGAACCTGACGTTCCTCTAGGTTGGTCAGGTAGGATTTCCTTTGGTCGGGACCCTAAAGAAACCTTCCTTTCTACGATTTCGACTTTGAGGTCATGAAACCGGCGGAGTACGCTTCTCGACTGAGTAACCTTTTCTGAGACTACGACCCTCCCTAACCCCCGTCCTCCTCTTCCCCTATTGTCTCCTACTCTACCGACCTACCGTAGTGCCTGAGCTACCTGCACTCAGACTCACTTGAGACCTTCAACCACTACCTGTCCCTCCGGACCGCACGACGCTAAGTACCCCAGCGTTTCTCAGCCTGTACTGACTCACTGACTTGACTTGACTTGACTTGTAGATTCTTACCTTTAGGTCTCTGACTTTTACTCTCGAACGAATATAGATTTTTTCCGATTCACGTTCTCCCGTTTGGGGACCCGAGGTCCGAACGGTGTTTCGTTTTTTAAAGGATCTCCTCGTCGGGGTCTGTGACCCCCCTTCGGACTTCATCTCTGTTTTTAACCGTGTCCCTGTGGGGTGACCTTTTGTACCCCTGGACCGTCCATTTGTTTTCTAAGTGGGTAAATAGGGAAGTTAGTGGGTAATAAATAACGGGTGGATGATCTCAGTCCGTACCGTGGTCAGAGGTCCCTAAGGTTCGTATCGTTCTTGTGATGTAAAATCTTTCTAAAGATAAAACTCACCCCCACCCCTCCCTATTGGAAAAATTTAAACAAACGAAATCAGTATTTTAATTAGTTCCAATAATCTTTTATAATCCCGTTTGTCTACCGGACTCGTCCATCGACACCATGTCTCTTCTGATATCCGAAGTTTGTACGAGTGTATCGACATTCTAGAACCAGTACAGTAAGTTTGAGAGACTCGGAGTCAAAAGAGTGGACATTTTATCCCCATTATTATAAGGAGTGGAGGGGTAACCCCTTCCGGATATACTGCACTTTTTTGTGTACACTTCGTGAACCATGTTCTTGACTTTGTTCCTTCCAAACGTTATTTATGGGGAAAAGGGAAAGTCCAACCACAAAGTCTTCTTCTGGGCTCGTAGGAGCGTGAGTAAGTGATATATTACACTGTGAGTATAAGGGATTCAGTTGAAAGTGGTCTCCGATTACCCGACAAAAGAAAGTCAAGTTCGTTCTATAAAAGGACCGACCCGACATCGACCTTTCTTTTCGTTCTTTATATCCTATGTCACTTGAACCCTTTAGAAAGGACATTTTTGGGACCGTCTAAATAGTGTCTACAGACCGGGTGAGTACCGGAAGAGGACTTAAGATAATTCTTATTATTGTTTGTTAGTCCTTTGACTTGGGGCTTCGGGTCTTTTGTCACAAGACCCAGAGACCGTTTCACCCCAGTACATGTGTGTGTACTCTGGGGTCCGGGAGGTCCGTGAGAAATCAACGGTCCTGTTCCTTCAGCCGTTAATGTCTCTTGGGGACTACCTGTGACACGATCCGGAAGAGTGTAAGTATTCGAGAAAACCTAGGAACCTTTCTCGACAACCAGGGAGTAAAAAGTCTGTTCTTTTGGATCCCGATTCTCTTCCACTCAAAAAATACGACTCTACGAGTTCGCACGTTCGTGTATCCTGAGTGTCTCGAATACATTTTATGTCTCCAAGACTGAATCGTCCAGACTTCATCCCCGAGACCGTACTTATAAAAAATATTTATAACCTCCACTAAGGTTACATATGTAAGACGACTGATTACTGGAGACATCGTGTCCGAGATTCAGACACTCTAAACCTGACTACAGGGTAGAGACAGTCAATGGATTGTTGTTGAAAAGTCAGTCAAGTCAGCGAGTCAGCACAGGTTGAGAAACGCTGGGGTACTTAGCGTCGTGCGGTCCGGAGGGACAGGTAGTGGTTGAGGGTCTCAAGTGAGTCTGAGTGCAGGTAGCTCAGTCACTACGGTAAGTCGGTAGAGTAGGAGACAGCAGGGGAAGAGGAGGACGGGGGTTAGGGAGGGTCGTAGTCTCAGAAGAGGTTACTCAGTTGAGAAGTGTACTCCACCGGTTTCATGACCTCGAAGTCGAAATCGTAGTAAGGAAGGTTTCTTTAGGGTCCCAACTAGAGGAAGTCTTACCTGACCAACCTAGAGGAACGTCAGGTTCCCTGAGAGTTCTCAGAAGAGGTTGTCAACTTTTCGTAGTTAAGAAGCCGTGAGTCGGAAGAACTGTCAGGTTGAGAGTGTAGGTATGTACTGGTGTCCTTTTTAGTATCGGAACTGATCTGTCTGGCATCAGCCGTTTCATTACAGAGACGAAAACTTATACGAGAGATCCAACCAGTATTGAAAAGAAGATTCCTCATCGCAGAAAATTAAAGTACCGACGTCAGTGGTAGATGTCACTAAAACCTCGGGGTTTTTTATTTCAGACTGTGACAAAGGTGACAAAGGGGTAGATAAAGGGTACTACACCACCCTGGTCTACGGTACTAGAAGCAAAAGACTTACAACTCGAAATTCGGTTGAAAAAGTGAGAGGAGAAAGTGAAAGTAGTTCTCCGAAAAATCAAGGAGAAGTGAAAGACGGTATTCCCACCACAGTAGACGTATAGACTCCAATAACTATAAAGAGGGCCGTTAGAACTAAGGTCGAATACAAAGAAGGTCAGGTCGCAAAGAGTACTCCATGAGACGCATATTCAATTTATTCGTCCCACTGTTATATGTCGGAACTGCATGAGGAAAAGGATAAACCTTGGTCAGACAACAAGGTACAGGTCAAGATTGACAACGAAGGACTGGACGTATGTCTAAAGAGTTCTCCGTCCAATCCACCAGACCATAAGGGTAGAGAAAGTCTTAAAAGGTCAAATAACACTAGGTGTGTCAGTTTCCGAAACCGTATCAGTTATTTCGTCTTTATCTACAAAAAGACCTTGAGAGAACGAAAAAGCTACTAGGTCACCTACAACCGTTAAACTAGACATTGTTCCATCGTGAATCCTTCAACGAACTAGAGAGACTAGGAGTCAAAGATGAAGACAGTTTACCCACATTAATTTGGGTTAGGTATTTCAAAAAATTAGTTTCACTTTCAGTGAGTCAGTACAGGTTGAGAAACGTTGGGGAATCTGATATGACTGATATGTCAGCTACCTTAAGAGTCCAGTCTAATGATCTCACCCATTTGAAAGGAAGAGGTCTCCTAGAAGGGTTGGGTCCCTAGCTTAGGTCCTCAGGGCGTAACGTCCGTCTAAGAAATGGTCGACTCGGTGTTCCCTTCGGGTTCTTATGACCCCACCCATCTGATAGGGAAGAGGTCCCCTAGAAGGGGTGGGTCCTTAGCTTGGTCCCAGAGGACGTAACGTCCTTCTAAGAAATGGTTGACGCGATACTCCCTTTGGGAAAAATTAGTTCTTAGAATATTTTTACTCAACGATAAGGTGTTCTTCATGAGTTATTTAGTATCGTTCAGTATACCGATGACTAATAAAGACACCGGAATTCGTTCAAAGAATTGAGAATCCGAAGTTCCAGAGAAGACATTTTACTCCCTGGAATCCTATCTTAGAAATCCTTTGTAAAACGAGGTACATTGGCTCACCCACGGATAATTATATACAGGGAGGAAGGTACTTCTACTTGGGGTGACCGGTAAATTCGCTACTCGGTTAAGACCCGTTTCTCGTTCAACTCGTTCTTTGTTACGAATGTAGTTCGGTTGCACAAAAACAGAAGGTGGGGTCCGACATAGACGTCGGCTACGAACGACTTTACAGAGGTGCATTGGGAGTTGAACGGGAAGGATAATATACGAGGAGTACGACGGACCTCAATGTATTTCGAGAGTTCGTCGTCCTTTGTCGTACTGACGTGAACACTAGTGTTGTCACTCGACCCGACGGACCAAAACGAGGAGGTCAAACGTCGGTACCTACTTACCTTACATCCTTGTCGGTAAGTAAGTAGGGAAGTTATATAGACCGGGGTGACACCCGGTCTACGTCACCACCCACGACTTCTACGACTCTGTTATACGTTCCGGACATGATTTCAAGTACTAGTTTCCTGTCTCGTCGTTAGTACTGTTCTCCGGTTACAACACTGAGTCTCCCATCTCCTGTCTACAGACACCCACGTGGTTCCCCTGGACCTTCGGTCCCGGGTCCCGACGGAATGAGTAACTAAGGAAGTACGTATTCGTGTAGACACACGGTCCGAGACCCGATCAGTGATCGAAAGAGCCCAGTAGTAGTGTAGACGAGAGTCCCAAACTCGACGAGTGTCGAAGTCAGGACCCGAGAGTAGGTGGGTACACGTCCCGAGTCGTGATGGGTACTTATATCGAGACATGAGGGTGTGGGGACATCGAGATCCAGAGAGATCCATCTGAAACGTGGTTTTCTACTCTTGTGTGTCTCCGTCGTTAACAAGGTATCTGTGCCGTTGGAGTCAGGACTCAGACTTGGTCCGTATCTTCTTCCACCACTCTTCACCAGTCCGTCAACTACTCCTTTTCGCTTCTCTAACCTCTGAGGTCCGAAGAGGATCCTCTTCCTCCCTTCCAGTTAAAGTAAGAGATTCTAAGAGTTTGAAATGACACGGTCCGTGAGACTCCTTATGTCTGTCGGGGTGGATGCCTCAAGTCAGATCCGGACCGACCCACGTCGTCGGTCCGATTGCATACTAGACAGAGTCTCCTCAGTCCTCCCCGGAACCGGGTGGGGAGTCCGGGTTTCCCGGAGTAATCTTTAAGGTAAATCCGAAACTTCTCCATTTTACATATCGGGGTCTGTACAGGGTCGTCCTAATCTTTTTCTTACTAGTACCAACCTAGAATTTGTGTAGGATAAAATATTACGATAGACCGAAAAAAAAAAAAAAGTAAAAAATAATAGACGTTCTTACTGTTACCGACTCCGGAGAAGTGTAGAGGGTTTTGAAGTAGATACTCGTCGAGGAATACAAAAGTCGGGACAACTCAACGGGTCGGTCGGTGTTCCGACATTTCTACCTTTTCCGTCTCCCTTTGCTCCGAGGGTCTCCACTACTCTGAGTGGATGTCAATGTGTCTACGGTTAGGTTGTATCCCCCGTTTGGAACCTCAGACTGTCGTCCGGTACACGTACCCCGGAAAGGTAGACCGGTTCTTGGGACCGGGGTCTCTCCCCCGACAAGTATCCTACCGAAGTATCCTACGGGTATTTCACTGGAAGAGTGACTAGAGAGATGTCAGAGTAACTTACCCCTTTCACCCCCTGTAAAGTTCTTTTGTTCTCTAAAGTCTACTTCTGTTTCTTAAAATCTCAGTCGGACCGGGTCCTCTTTCGTGTATCAGAAACCTCAATCTAGCAGTCTCAGGTATGTATCCGGATGACGAGAGACACCCTCTTAATCCACACTCCTAAATTATTCTCTGACTACGTACATTTCGTGGGCTACGCACACACACACACACACACACACACGGGTGAGTCAGTACAACTGACAAACACTGGGGTACCTGGTATATCGGGTGGACCGAAGAGACAGATACCTTAAATGATCCGTGCTTATGACCTCACCCACTGGTAAAGGAAGGGGTCCTCTAGAAGAGCTGGGTCTCCTAGAAGGGTTGGGACAACCGTCTACCTAAGAAATGGTGACGCGGTGAACACATCCACAATTAAACATCGTTATTATTGTCGTTGTAAAAACCAAAAATTAACATCCTTTTAACGAAATTTCACAACACAACAAAGGATGGTATGTTGTGAGACTTAGTCAGTATTAGTATATGTATGGGGGAGGGAGGGGAGAGGAGAGGGTGGGGACATCCAGTAGTGTTTCGGGGTCTGACCAGAGGGACACAATTTATCGTCGAGGGTAATCGATAGATACAATGAGTACTATCACACAGACAGTTACGAGGAAAGAGTCAAGTCGGGTGGGAGAGAAAGGGGTCGACACAGAGATGTAGACACAGAGGTTAGGAAGAGACGTTTATCCAAGTCGTCATAAAAAAGATCTAAGGTGTATATGCACAATTATATACTACAGACAAAAAGAGATACTGAATGAAATAAGACGTATTCTCCGAGATCCAAACAGATGGAGTAATGTTGCCTGAGTCTAAGTGAGGGAAAATACCGACTCGTTATGAGGTAGCACATATACACGGTGTCGAAAGAATCGGTAAGCAGACGACTACCCGTAGATCCAGCGGAGGTACAGGACCGATAACATTTGTCACGACGTTACTTGTGACCCCATGTGTACAGAAAATCTTAGTACCAATTTTCTTTGTTAACACCAAAAGAGTCCCACATGTGGTTCGTCACCCTAACGACCCAGTACACTCGAAGGGAGCATCGAGTCAACCGTTTCTTAGACGGTCCAAGCTAAGGACCCAACCCATCTAAAGGACCTCTTCCTTTACCGTTAGGTGAGGTCATAAGAACGGACCTCTTAGGGTACCTGTCTCCTCGGACCACCTGATGTTAGATACCCCAGAGTTCTCAACCTATACTGAATCGTTGATTTACTGGTGGTTCTATGTAAATAAGGATCCTTAGAGGTAAAACGAGAGGTATTACCGACGTATCCAAATGTAAGGGTGGTTGTCACGTCCTCGCAAGGGAAAAGAGGTGTGGGAGAGGTCGTAAATAACAAACATCTAAAAAAGACTACTACCGGTAAGACTGACCACACTCCATTCTCGTTGTAAATCGATCCCGAATGTACGACAAGACACGTGAAGGACATATATTTGAGAAATCGGAATGTAGTTGAGATACTACATTCAACATCGTTATCAGAGGGTAAACTGTCTACTCCTTTATCTCCGTGTGTGTTTTTTTTCCTTTTTCTCTCTCTTTACGACTCTCAGTGTGTCAATCATCCCTCTTCACATCGATTTTAAACTTGTGTCCGAGGTCTTTGTCCCGGGATTTGGTCACACGATATAGTACGGAAAAACATTCGTCGTACACACGAACACACAGAGTCACTACAGGTTGAGAAAACACTGAGGTACCTGCTATCGGAGGATCCGAGGAGACAGGTACCTTAAAAGGTCCGTTCTTATGACCTCATCCAACGGTGAAGGATGAGGTCCCCTCGAAGGGTTGGGTCACTAATTTGGATACTGAGAGTATAGAGGACGTAACGTCCACCCAAGAAATGGTGACTCGACGTAGGGAGTATTTTGTCTTAATTGACGGAAAATGAAGGGGATTTTGACTGAAATCGTTTAAAGTCTTTCTTAAGACCCGACTTATAGTGTCTGAGTCATCGGAACCACCGATGAGGGATTCGTTCCCAGAAGAACCGAAAGGGGAAGGTCGGAATGGAGAGACCCTATTCCGGTAGGGTCACGGATGACCGGGTGGGTGGTGGGTGGAAAGGGTCTACCCATGTTTTGAGTAGAGTTCAGTCGGACGGACCTAAGATAAATCTGTAAGAAGAGTCTTCGTCTATCATGTCTACGAAGACGACTTACTCTTCGTCCATGTTCAAATGGGGTGTGCAGTTTCCTGTTCTGTCTACCCACGGGGAGTTCCGTGAGAGTAGGGTGGGTCGTTGTCCGGTGGGTGGTCGGAGGGGAAGTCGAGACTGGGGGACCCCTGGGGTGGTTTGAGAGAGATCAGTAGTAAAGAGTAAAGTGTGAGACCCTCCCCTCTTTCTAGACGCAATCCACCCTCTATGTAAAAGTGTCTCTGTAGAAGCAACCGAAAAAAAAAAAAATTAGAAGTAATCAGTGGCGTGAGTCCGAAGGGAACACCGAGTCGACCATTCCTTAGGCGGACTTTGTGCCCTCTGGACCCAAACTAGGGACCCAACCCTTCTAGGGGACCTCTTCCCTTTCCGATGGGTGAGGTCACGAGACCGGACCTCTCAAGGTAACTGACACATCACACATATCAGGTACCCCAGTGTTTCTCAGTCTGTGCTGACTCGCTTAAAGTCAGTGACGCGAGTGGGTCTACTGACTCTCTCAATTTTACACACTCGTAGAAGACTCTCGTCCGGAAGTCCACACCATACACATACGAGCTAAAAGAGTAGGTGTTTTACTTCTACGGAGAACATGTCACGACTAGTCCCTACTCTAGTTTACTTCTCTGTAAAATTACTTCTTTTTGTCGGAAACAGTCACCAAGGGGATTCTATTGTTTGAAAGATAACACGGAAAAGAATCTTGACTAGGATTTTACCTCGAGTTTTACGGTTGATGTTCCACCTTTGTTTTGGGAGTCTCGGGAAGGGTCACGTCGTTATACAGCCCCTTTCTCGGGACCGGACCTGGGCAGGGTCAAGTCGGACAGTGAACGACACATTGACTCGTTCAGAGTAAAGACGGATATTTTATTCTCGTGATTATTGTGGGCACCCCGGAGGGTCCACCGAGTCACTATTTCTTAGGTGGACGGTTACGTCCTTCTACGTCCTCTGTTCCCAGGTTAGGGACCCAGTCCTGTTAGAGGACCTCTTCTGTTACTGTTAGTCATAAGAACGGACTTTTTTAGGTACCTGTCTCCTTGGACCATCCGTTGTCAGATACCCCGACGTTTTTCGGCCTATACTGACTCGCTGATTCGTACGTGTTAATTGTTGTGGTGGTTCCCGAACGGACCGTGAACGATGTACGAGCCGTGAGAAGGATCCCGAGAGTCTATAATTGAGTAAATTTATTTTATTTATTTTAGTCTACTTCGGACCTAGAAGTGTAAAGGAGGGTCGAGACGGACAGCCCCTGATCGTCCGGGCGAAACCCAAAGACATTGATTCTCTCCACAATTACCGGGAATAGACAGGGGTCTAATAGTCCGGTCTATCTCGGGTCGAGACGCAACAGTCGTGGTTCGTGACCCCCAGAGGTGTCGTCACACCATCCGGAAGGAGGAGCTCGGGTCCCATTAACTACTCCACACCCCCGTCGCTGACCTGCTCGTTGGTCACTCTCTCGTTTGTCTCGTTCACTAACTTGTCTCCTCGTCTCGCCGACCGGTGTGAGCCGGAGGAGTCTTCTGGGGAGAAACCTCCGGTAGGTCTGTCCTTTGTACTAGGAGGTGGCCGGTCGACCCAGAAAAGTGTCGTTTGGAACAAGTTTACCCTTTGGTGAAAAGTCACCGGAGAGAGAAGAGTAAAAATCTAATCTCCCACTGCTACCTGAACGGTTTCCCTTTCTATTTCAAACAAAGTATATACCTCAGTCCAGACGAACGGGCAGGGAGGGTGAGAGAGGACGACGGAGAGATCGGCGGAATAAAAGGTTTACTCGGCGTCTGGAGGTAGGGAGGGTTGGGAACAGGTAAGACCAGGAAGGTGGACCTCATGGGAAGACAGAGGTGAGATGGATCTGTCGTAGAAGAAGAAGAAGTCCTGAGGTCAGTTTCCAGTGGAGTAGGAAGATCTTCCAAGACCTGGGAAGAGACGTCGGAACAACTCAGTCTCTGAACCTGTCTTAGTATCGAGAAAAGTATAACACGTGATTAGTGAACCCATATCTAATTTTACTTTTTTGGACAGTAGGTCGTCTCTTGTTACAAGTTCAGACCAGGTTACGAATATGGATGTACTGGAACCCGTTCTACCGATTGGAAGTCGAAGACGAGGGAACCGATAATTTACCCCTATTGTTACGCATAGATTCGGTCGTCGTCGTTCGTCGTCGACTCTGGTACACCCCTACCACGGACGTCCCACGAACCGTCCCCGGTTCGAGTACCGTCGAGACGAGTCCCAGCGACGACAACTTACTGGAAGGGGTTCGACGTTTTCCTCTCCCCAACTCTTAGAATATAAATCCTCTAGACCTAAATCATACCGAGGGGACGAGGAAAGAAATGTTATTAACAAAAATGACACTCAGTTCTTAAAGTTGACGTATAAAACTCAAGAGAAAAGAGAGGTTAAGTTGGGAAAGGTCGTCCGACACGACGGTCAAACTCACTAGACGGACCTGAACCCACGGTGGTCAATAGTCATCCACTCTAATCCCTCCAGAGATATTACACAGTCAGTGACTCGGTCCACGAAGGATACGAAAGGTAGAGTAGATATGTCGGCTACAGGGGTATAATATCCACTGTTTTATCTCCTCGTCCGTCAGACCGAACGGTAGGTGGTGAGTCACCAACGTACTGGATTCCTTCGATGACTTTGATGCCTCGAAGACAAGGAGTGGACCTTTCATCCCTAGTACACTCCTTACCTACTCTGTTTCTTCCGCCCCCCAATCCATCCCACGGACCACATACCCTTCGGGTACCGTGTGCGACACGACAACGTCCGTTCGGATTTCAAGCGGGAGCTATTTACAGTCGGGAGAGGTGGATGGAATTGACGTTCAGAAGTCCAAAGGGGAATCGGTATTACTTAAATTCAAGGGGCTAAGGGTATGAGAGAGTGGAATTCAAGAAGTGAACATGACAAGGGAATAGACTTTGTAAGGAGACGAGAAGTGACGGTCCGTTGAGGTTGAATAGGCTAATTTACAGTCGAAGAGGTCCCCCGGAAGGGACAATAAAATGAGACTCAATATGTGATGAGGATCTCCATGGAATGTGATAGGGGTAGTAATAGGTTTCAAGTTTTGTTGTATTTTACCACATTTCACCACTTTTTGACTGAAGATTGGGACAGGGTAGGTGGGTGGAAGGGAGTGAAGTTGTCCAGAGTGTAAGGAAACAAAGAACCCATAGGGAGGATCTCAATGAAGTCCGTTTATTTTTATACATAAGAATAAAAGGGGGTAAGACTGTACTTTTCATCGTGTGAGGTATTAGTAAAGAGTGGACCAAGAACGGTGTAGTGTGGGATGGTACCTCTAGTAAAGAGTAGTCCTACATATCGTGAAAGAATAAGAAAGGGTGGTATTGGATCGTAAGATAACATACCTTAAATGGATTAGTCAGGGGTGACTACTTGTACATATAGACGACACGACGACCATACGTTATGTACATCTCCTATTTAAAGAGGGTCTTTACTCCTTTTCCTTAAATATTATGTCACATTATAGAAGGGACTAAGTTTATATTTGGAGTACTCCCGACCCTGTAGACAGAAGTGACTCGTATCCCGTCTCGGGGGGTGGGTGTGGAGGAGGTCCCGAGGTGTAGGAGGGTGGTGTGTCGGGGTGAACCTTTCCCTGTGTCTACAGACACACGAAAGGAGAAAGACTGGAGAGAGGGGTTTTCGTCATAAGGACGTTATGGGGTCCTTTGTTAAATAATGATAAACTTAAGAGTTGAGTCCAAAGGTTTATGATTGAATAGTTCTAATCATAAACTTAAAGGTTTTTTCTGTCATTCCTACCCCTCGGAATCTCCAACTGGACCAAGAAACGGTAAACGGGTAGTGGGGAGTCTAGGTAACAGTTGATACGTTGAAAGGTTCCGACCTCCCTTAATCAGTCACTACCATAAGGATATAGACACTTCCGGTGACGTCAATTACAGTGGTGTACTTCGATGTCAACCCTTGGTGAGTGAGAGTGAGGAGAAAAAGTGTTAAAGTATAGTAATCAGTAGTTCAGGATAGTTACTATGGAGAATTTTTAGGGATTGTAGAGGTATCAGAGACATAGAAAAGACCTACTGTCGGAATAGGATGTAGAGAGGAGAAAACTTCATGACATATTAAAAGTCTTTCAATTTTATTTTTACTGATAGTACTATTGTATTTCAATTGTACACAAGTTCTAAATAAATTAAGTAATTACTCCTTTGGACTATCATTTCGACCGAACCTCAAAAAAACTTCTCGACTCATAACTATAATGTATTCACGATGTCTCTCTTATAACCTTATTCTATAGAACAATCTATGTTTTGATCAATTACAGGAAGTCCTGTTTTTTTCGTCTTGGAAAAAAGATAGTCTATTTGATAAAATAGAGACCGTCTGTTTTTAGGTCTTTAGTTTTTCCTTAAAGTATCTCGGACCCAGATTAGTTATCATTTATTATATAGGTTGTTCTTATGTACGTTTAAACGAAGACATCAAAGACTGAGAAACTCTGGGGTATCTGACATCGGGTGGTCCGAGGAGACAGGTTCCTTACAAGGTTCGTTCTTATGACCTCATCCAACGGTAAAGGATGAGGTCCCCTAGAAGGATTGGGTCCCTAGCTTGGACGTACAGAACACAAAGGACGTAACCGTCCACCTAAGAAATGGTGACACGGTGGACCCGAAGCGAACGGGTTGTTCTCATGTAGGGGTGTTTCTTTCTACTCTCGGTCGAAAACAAAAACATTTATTTCAAAATAAATGTAGTAAATACAAGTAAGTGAATGGATGGCAGAAACTGACGACCACATGATGTTACCATAACAACTTACGGACACTACCTCTTGTATTGTTGGTGTTTCTAAGAGTGAAGGGAGGGTGGGTGAAGGATCTGACAATGGTCTCGTTAGGAAGTTTTAGTGCGTTACGTGTAACAGTCAAGAGACGGATTTTAGAAAGACTTAGGGGTAACGAGTGATCAATTGAACTGGAACATGCTTAGGGACTTGGGAGACTGGGGGTCAGTGGAACTGGACGCTACTGGAGATAGTACACTATACACACTGTCGAGACACCTGGACTTTCGGACACGTGTTCCAGACATGAACGCAGACACTAGTCCTCCTAAGTAAAAAGAGGTGTAGAGTTTCGTGACCCTTCTGAAACCCGTAGAGACCAAACTCCCTTGACCCCTTACTTTTTTGCTAATTATGGTTGGTGGGGACTTCGAAACCCCCTCTTAATTCCCCCTTTGAACAAATATCTCGAACCGTGGACCATTTCTCGAGGTATTTACACTCGAATAAGGGGATGTCAGGCGAATGGAGTACACCTAGACTTTATTCCTAATACGAAGACTCTCCCTCTTCTCCGTCACTCCTCCTCTCCCGCCGCTCCGACCTTCCCTTTTAACGTCACTCCTGGTGTAGACGAAAGATAAGGGGTCTGAGCCCGGGGGCCGGCGGGAGGGCCACATTGCAAAGAGGCAAGGCATATTTGTCTTTCCTACTGAGAGCATTAGAGCCGTTGTTTTATGCGTTCGTATTTTTACCCAGTATAAAATGAAATTACTCTCTTTGCTCCCGGACAAAGGAAGTGTGTCTCTTCGGACCCAACGACATTAATTGTGGTTTACCCGGGCTCCGACTAGAGAGTTTACACTTCTCCAACAACCTTAACCTTCTTCGGACCCCAGAGACCTCCACTATTCGTAACGGTAGGGAAGTGAGGAGGGTAGGGATTGGGGGAGAAGGTCGGTCGACGGTCCAGGACTTTTCGTTCCCTCCTAATTGAAAGTAATTCGTGAATGATCCACGAAGTGTCCTTTTGTGTGTACCCTTACGTACTTGTGTGTGTGTGTGTGTGTGTGTGTGTGTGTGTGTGTGTGTGTGCCTACGTTAGTCCTTTCCGTAAAGGTCTAGTCTTCTGATTCGGAGTCTCTCCACTTCGTTAAACGGATTAGAAACGGTCGAACCTTCTCTACCCTAGGAAATGGTAGACCGTAATTGAAGAGAAAGTTTAGAGTAGGGAGGTATTGTTGGGAGGACATACCGTTCCTTTAGTTTGGTCAGTTTGTATTGCCTTTAGTCAGGACTGATAAGTGACCTTTCTAACCACGACTTCGATTTCGAGGTTGTGAAACCGGTGGACTACGACCCTTTCTAACTTCCGTCCTCCTCTTCCCTTACTGTTTCCTACTCTACCAACCTACCACAGTGGATGAACTACCTGTGTTTAAACTTGTTTGAGATCCTCGACCGCTACCTGTCGCTTCGGACTGTACGACGTCAGGTACCCCACCGTTCTCAACCCGCACTGACCCGCTGACTTGACTTGACATCATATATTAGGTTAGTGTAACCTGGGGAAAGGTAAAGGGCAAATACCGGTTGACGACGGATAAACACCCGACCATTTGGTTGGTGGAAAGGAAATGAAGAAACGAGAACTTTATGACCAAGTAGAAAGTTTTGGTTCAGTTTTAACTCGTATCGTACCTAATTACCGTGTCTTGTACGCATACCTGTAACCCTAGTGAGTTTGGTGGAAGTGTATGGCTACGACGGTAGAGTAAGTGGAGAAGAGAAATTCGGGATGAACGGGTACACATTTTACCCCTATCGTTGTGTCTCCACACCATCCTCACTTCCTCAGTTGTATATAATCTACAGCGTGTCGCGAAACTTGGGTCATAAACGGAAGACATATAGACCACCTTTGAACCGTTGTAACGGTCGGTAGTCCTTTCTTTGTTTGTTGTTTCTGTAAAGTTTCCATATGAGAGTACTACTTTACTGATGAGAGTGTCTGCTGGTACTTTACAGGGTTGGGTAAGGGGAACGGTCTCTGTGTAATAGGGTTCTACGGATGGACGGGTAGAAACAAACCCCCGACGAAGTTATTACTGTCAACCTACGTCTACTGTCCCACAGTTGAGGGATTCGATCAGGAGTCAACGACTAGGATCTGAATGGTGTCTTTCAACGGTCGTGGTCTATCTCATAGACTAGACATCCGTTTATTTTCATACTATTGTCACTGTTTAAGTTTGATAACGAGAGGGAAAAAATATTCTGAAGAAAGTCCCCTTGTCCAACCGTACGGTGATACTTATTTCTTTACCCCGAACTTTTCTATTCTTCTACCCTTCTAGTCTCTCCTTTAAGAACCTCCTAAGATGTCTTATTACTGGACTTATACACGAGTCCCAGAAAAGTGACAAGATCGAAGGTCCCTAGTAAGTTGGTGGTTTTATTTGAACCGAGTAACATCACCGGATCTTCTTTTCGGCCTATACCGACTGTGAAGTTTATGACCCTTTCTCCTGATTTCTACTCCCTGAGTAAGTAACAATGTGGTTTCCTTCTTGAGTTTGGGGTGGACTTTTCTCCGAACGGAAGGATCTTCTTAGACGTCACTTCTGAAGTTAATACTCCAGTGCCCTTCTTTCGTACGACCTTGGAGATCCCAGTCCCTCTCCTTGGTAGGGAGGTTGATCGAGACACACCGAGATCTTCTCCAGTCGATAAAAAGTCTCCACGGACACAGTCTCCCTTCACCGTTGTACCCCAACTTCTGTGGGGTAAAGGTTACCTTATAATATTGTTTCTCCGAGGGAAGGGATGGGTTAGAATTGTTTGGACAGTAGTTGTTGGATGGTCTTTTTTTTTGAAGAGACAGAAGGTGATGGATAACCGGAGGGAACCGGGTTTTCTGGGGTTACGGAACACGCGTATGAGATGTTTTGTACATGAATGTCCGGTCTATAATAATTTCCCTAGTCTTCGGTAACTCCGTCCCTCTGGAAAGGGTTGTACACCGAAAATTCCTCCGTTCTATGACAATCTTAAGAATTACTCTATCACACTTTCGTGTGTGTGTTTTTGTGGAAAATCATGATATGTGCACTAAAGATTTAAGATTTCAAGTTAATTTTTGTAAATTTTGATACCAAGTTATTGTGAATAGAGTGTGTAATCTTTTCATTACGAGTTTTAAGAGGTTCGGTCCGAAGTCGCTGTACACTTGGTACTTGAAGGTCTACAAGTTCGACCAAAATCTTTTCCGTCTCCTTGGTCTCTAGTTTAACGGTTGTAGATGACCTAGAACCTTTTTCGTTCTTTCAAGTTCTTTTTGTAGAGAAAGACGAAATAACTGATACGGTTTCGGAAACTGACACACCTAGTGTTATTTGACACCTTTTAAGACTCTCTCTACCCTTATGGTCTGGTGGACTGGACGGAGAACTCTTTGGATATACGTCCAGTCCTTCGTTGTCAATTTTGACCTGTACCTTGTTGTTTGACCAAGGTTTCTCCTTTTCCTCATACAGTTCCGACATATAACAGTGGGATGAATAAATTGAAGACACGTCTCATATAGTACTCTTAGTGATCCGACCTTCTTCGTGTTCGACCTTAGTTCTAACGGTCCTCTTTATAGTTATTAGAGTCTATACGTCTACTGTGGTGGGAATACCGTCTTTCATTTCTTCTTGATTTGTCGAAGAACTACTTTCACTTTCTCCTCTCGCTTTTTCAACCGAATTTCGAGTTGTAAGTCTTTTGCTTCTAGTTCCATAGACCAGGGTAGTGAAGTACCCTTTATCTACCCCTTTGTCACCTTTGTCACAGTCTGAAATAAAAACCCCCGAGGTTTTAGTGACGTCTACCACTAACGTCGGTACTTTAATTCTACGAATGAGGAACCTTTCTTTCAATACTGGTTGGATCTATCGTATAAGTTTTCGTCTCTGTAATGAAACGACTGATTCCAGGCAGATCAGTTCCGATACCAAAAAGGTCATCAGTACATACCTACACTCTCAACCTGACACTTTTTTCGACTCGTGACTTCTTAACTACGAAAACTTGACACCACAACCTCTTCTGTGACCTCTCAGGGAACCTGACGTTCCTCTAGGTTGGTCAGGTAAGACTTCCTCTAGTCGGGACCCACAAGAAACCTTCCTTACTACGCTTTCGACTTTGAGGTTATGAAGCCGGTGGAGTACACTTCTCAACTGAGTAACCTTTTCTGAGACTACGACCCTCCCTAACCCCCGTCCTCCTCTTCCCCAGCTGTCTCCTACTCTACCGACCTACCGTAGTGGCTGAGTTACCTGCACTCAAACTCACTTGAGGTCCTCAACCACTACCTGTCCCTCCAGACCGTACGACGCTAAGTACCCCAGCGTTTCTCAGTCTGTGCTGACTCGCTGACTTGACTTGACTTGACTTGACTACACTAGATCCCTCGAGAACAACTATATCTGAGTTTTGTGACTCGGAAGTGTATCAGTTATTCGAGGGATCATTCAAGGGACCCTAGTCGTCGTTTGAAACGTACTCATTTTTCCTGTGAATCCTAAAAAAATTCGGAAGCTCTAACTCCCACCCTCACAATTAAGGACGCAATTAGATAAGGTGGTCACGTTTCCGGTTCTTTTTTTGCATTCGAGGCCCTTCTATTCCGGGAACTGATAAGACAGTATGGGGGAAGGGGGTCGTTATCGTGTTTGATGATGGTTTATATCGGAAGATTAACAACGATAAGAATAACTTTCTTGAAAAGTTTGTAATTTCTTCAGTTTCTCAATACGCGGAAATTTTTTTCCGTATGGGGATCGACTCTTTGGTGAACTCTTCCTAAGATTGGTTTCCTTTGAATTTAATTTTGTTTTCAGAGTTCTATGTCTCCTACTGTTCATATTCTTTTTCATTATTCGTTACTTAGAATACCATAAAATAATAATTTAGATTTTTGTTTACTACTTACGAACTGACCCTTAACATTATACTCAATTCACTCCTAATAACTTTGTCTTCTCCGTATAACATTCTTTTATACCCTATTATCTTACTTTCACGACTTAAATGAACCGTTTTGGGTTCTCCATCCCCAACCCCCATATCCCCCTCTCCAAAGTGCTCCCCCATCCTTTTATTTCTTCAATTTTACAAATTTCCAAAGTAGTGATACCTCTCGTGTCTCGGTTCATTTTGTTACTCCTCTCTTTTTTAATCCTTCTGAACAACTCAAAAATGTATCGTCATCTCTTTATAAATTGACACTCCTAACAATTGTTAATGACACTAATTCTGTGGATAATAAACCGGTAAATAAGTTGTTTATCCATAACTCGTGGATCTTATACGGTTTATAAAAAGATCCACAACCTCTATCTATTCATATATGTAGTCATTTATGTTGTACGTTCCAAGGATGAGAGCAAGAGTTCTTCCTTCTGTACGTTACTTGTCTAATAGTTTTTTTATTGTTAAAGTCTACCACTATTGATGGTAGAGAACAGGAACCGACTATCGAATCCTTTCTTATCTTTAATAGGTATAATTCGATTTTCCTCTCGTATCACAAGATTCGTTTCTTAATGTCGTCACTATTCGAATTATACAAGTTCGTGATTTTCCTTCCAGTCTTGTCGACCTCCGAACACACACACAGGTCTCTAGTCCTACCCCAACGTTATGGTCAAGTGTTTTCACCGTTTAGTGTGTCTTGAAGTACTCCAATTCATTTTTGTATGTTAATAAGGTTTACACAACCCTTCGGTGACCACCCCCCCACTCCCCCCACCTCCACCCCTCCCAAAATCCTTCTCCTTACAGTACTAGAGTATACAAAATTCTTCTGATGACCGACTGCTCTTCCTTTACCGTTGGGTGAGGTCATAAGAACGGACCTCTTAAGGTACCTGTCACCTCGACCCGTCCGATGTTCAGGTATCTCAGTGTTTCTCAACCTGACTCACTGATTTGTCGTTGTTGACCGACTACGTACCTCTTTTCTAATATCTCCCGTCTCGTTCTTTCTTTCGTCCCCGTCGTTCATCCCGTACTACCACCGAACTGGTTCCCCATCGTCACCAGGGTCCACTTCCCTTCCCTTCTTAGTCAACTGAGTTTTAAAGACCGAACTCGTGAACTTATCTTCTTAGTCCCGGATGACAAGCCCTTGATCTCCTTTCATCCAACATTTATTTCTATTCAAATCCACTCGAGTCAGACTCTACGAACGATTTGGAGGTTCTTTCTCTGTACAGGTTCGAGTGTGACCTATATACTCGAATTCACTCTTGAGTCCCTACCTCCTATTACGAGTAGTCTCTCTTCCGTAGATCTCGGTTTCCTCACGCGTCCGATGCTATAAATGTATCGATGGTATATTTCGTGGATCGGACCCTGAATCGTATACCGCCCACGAGTTATTTACCAAGAGAGAGGGAAAGACGATTCCTACTCAATACTACCAGAAGATCTTACTTATGACCCGGTTCACAGTCCTCCGACATATAATTAGGACAGTATCCGTCCTGCATAATGGAAGACCAGAAGCCAAAAGAGTCACTGATATTTTTTTTCCTTCCCGAAGGGACCACCGAGTTTGTCATTTCTTAGACGGACATTACGAAGTCTGGTCTCAAGTTAGGGACCCAACCCTTTTAGGGGACCTCTTCCCTTACCCATGGGTGAGGTTATAAGAACGGATCTCTTAAGGTACTTCTCTCCTCAGACACTCTGACATCAGGTGTCCCAACGTTTCTCAGTTTGTGCTGACTCGTTGATTGTGAAATGAAAAAAGAAAAGTATGTTTTTCCTTTGTATAGTTATCACTAGTAGACCCCTACCCCACCCCACCCCCTTCCCTTACCTAATGTTGCTTCGTGTCCCTTTGAAATCTCCTGCCCATAAAATAAATACAGCTGAGAAGACTACCAAAGTGTCTATCCAAGTATAGAGTTTTAAGTAGTGTTAACATGTGAATTTAGCCACATCTAATAACACACAGTTAATATGAAATTGATGTAACGATTTCATTTTTACTTCCCTTGTTGAAGACGAAATAATAGAGGGACCCAGTGACACAGGGATCCTAATTAATATTTTTGTGAACTTTATTATTTTTACCTGTGTTGTATCCTGTGTACCTTACATAAGATGACAACACTACAAAACGAGAGACGTTTATCGGTGACATAATAAACCCTCTCTCTACCCTTATGGTCTGGTGGACTGGACGGAGAACTCTTTAGACATACGTCCAGTCCTTCGTTGTCAATCTTGACCTGTACCTTGTTGTCTGACCAAGGTTTCTCCTTTTCCTCATGCAGTTCCGACATATAACAGTGGGACGAATAAATTGAAGATACGTCTCTTTGAGACCTGACCTTCTTCGTGTTCGACCTTAGTTCTAACGGTCCTCTTTATAGTTATTAGAGTCTATACGTCTACTGTGGTGGTAATACCGTCTTTCACTTCTCCTTGATTTTTCGGAGAACTACTTTCACTTTCTCCTCTCGCTTTTTCAACCGAATTTCGAGTTGTAAGTCTTTTGCTTCTAGTACCGTAGACCAGAGTAGTGAAGTACCCTTTATCTACCCCTTTGTCACCTTTGTCCCAGTCTGAAATAAAAAACCCCGAAGTTTTAGTGACTTCTACCACTGACGTCGGTACTTTAATTTTCTGTGAATGAGGAACCTTCTTTTCAATACTGGTTGGATCTATCGTATAAGTTTTGGTCTCTGTAATGAAACGGTTGATTCCAGGTAGATCAGTTCCGATAACAAAAAGGTCATCAGTACATACCTACACTCTCAACCTGACACTACTTTCGACTCGTGACTTCTTAAGTACGAAAACTTGACACCACAACCTCTTCTGAGAACTCTCAGGGAACCTGACGTTCCTCTAGGTTGGTCAGGTAAGACTTCTAGTCGGGACCCTAAAGAAACCTTCCTTACTACGACTTCGACTTCGAGGTCACGAAACCGGTGGACTACGTTTCTCAACTGAGTAACCTTTTCTGAGACTACGACCCTCCCTAACCCCCGTCCTCCTCTTCCCCTGTTGTCTCCTACTCTACCGACCTACCGTAGTGCCTGAGCTACCTGCACTCAGACTCACTTGAGACCCTCAACCACTACCTGTCCCTCCGGACCGCACGACGCTAAGTACCCCAGGGTTTCTCAGCCTGTACTGACTCACTGACTTTACTTGACTTGACTTGACTTAACTCATACTCAACTTTCTATGTACTTTGTTTTTATACTTCTAAAAGGACTTTTTGACTGTTCCGTCTACCCTTCCTCTGACATAATCAGTCTCAAGAGACCCCTTTATCTTGACTGTCCTATACACACACAAACACCCACACCTATACCCACACCCACATACCAAATAAAATTCCTTGACCGAGTGTGTAATACTTCCGACTGTTCAGGGTTCTAGACGTCAACCGGTCGACCTCCGGGTCTTCTCGACCACCACATCAAGTTCAGACTCATTTTCCCGGACTCTAGGCCGTCTCGAGTCCCAACTCTAGGTTAGACTTGTACGTCCGAGTTTCGGGTCCGTCTCCACTACAAAGTTAGGACTCAGGTTTCCGTACCTTTTTGGTTACAGGATTACGTTTCCGTCATCCGTCCTACTCTAGGGAAAATGAGTCGGAAAAACAAGATAAGTCCGGGGGTTGTCTAACCTACTCGGGGGAGGGTAATGATTCCCTTTCAACGAAATGATTACTCCGTCCTCTATCTACTCGACGTCCAATCTGTAATTGTCGGTCGGAGAACAAACGTAAAGTACCCCGTCCTTCTTCACCCGAAGTCCGACCTATGAATGTTGATCTAAGGACAAACGTAAAGGAACTCTGTTCTCTAACCACCCGAGGTCAATTCCGTAAATGTTAGTCTGAGGATGCACGGGAGAGTTTATCTTCATTGTTGTCTTTGTCCCTTTTATCGGTCAGAAACTGAGCATTTTAGGGTCATTCAAAGAACTGTTTGGGGTCATTCTACCATCCGTGACCTCGTCAACATTCCTCTATGGGGTACAGGTTCTCGTTTCTTCGGGGTCGTTCTACCATCCTCCCCGTTTAAGCACAAATGTTAGTTCGGGATAAGGACGGTCTCTGTGAGTCTCCCGAGTTTGTTTGGAACACGTGTGGTCCTGGGTCCCTGGGTTTCTCTGACTCTGTCTTGACACAAACTCGTAGAGGACTCCTCCATACCCAGTCGTCACCGGACGGTGTCCCTGTCGCCGGAACCCACGTCGTCTGAACCCACACCGTACTCGGGAGAACCTCCTCCAGTGGTAATTGGGTGGTATCCCGACGGTCTTGAATGTGTCCTGACCCTTTATCTGAGGACCTCCCGTGTTTGTCTTGGAACACGTGGTCCTGGGTCCTCTTGCCTCCTCACTGGGGTGTTCTCTGACTGGGTCTGAACGGACGCTCACAGGTCCTCAAAGGTCGTCTCCGGACCCAGTTACCACCGGACTACGTTCGAACCCCTGTGGTTTACGTCGTCGTGTACGCACTCTGGAAAACTTCCTCCAGTGGTAGTAGAAGTAACGGAGGTGGTATCAGACCGGGGTCCGTTGATCGTCCCTCGATTGTGTCGAGGTGGGTAGTTGTCTTTTAACCTAATTTCTGAATGACTCGTACCGGGGCGGGTAGTCTTGTTCTGGGTCAAAGGGGGAGTCAGACAGAGAGGGTAGTCCTTCGAAGGTATTCGGAGAGCAAGAATAGGTAGTCTCCGGTCTCTCTGACTTTTGGTGTTAGTGTCTTTTGATTGGTTAGATTAGTGTGCCTGGTGTCGGAACAGATTAAGTTACTTTGATACTCGGTACGGTACATCCCGGTGGCTTCTGTCTACCGAGTACCACCTCTCAAGACTGTTTTACACCAGGTAACCTTTTCCCTTACCTTTTGGTGCAGTCATAAGAACGGAACTCTTGGGGTACTTGTCATACTTTTCCGTTTTTCTATCCTGTGACTTTCTACTTGAGGGGTCCAGTCAGCCACGGGTTATACGATGACCTCTTGTCACCTTTTTATTGAGGTTTTTCTTACTTCTCTACCTCGGTTTCGTTTTTGTTATGGGTCGACACCTACCGTAACCACTACCTTCTTTCCAGGTTACGACATTTCTCGTTATAACGTATCCTTGGACCTGACAATCCAGGTACTTAGTTCCGTTTAACCTTCATCAGTTTGTCCTCTACCGTTCTCACTTACATCTGTAAAATCCTTAGTCACTTGATTTTACCTGACCTTACCCACTTAAATTGAGTCTACTGGTAATATGGATGATGACAGCCGTCCTTAGGGAATCTTCTTTACCTCATCTGTTGTTTTCTCAGACTTTACGTCATGAACCTACGTTAAAGTTTTTGCTATCTTACTAGAGACAAGTAAAGGTTTCGTTTGGTAAGTTATAGTGTCATTAGAATTCAGATACGGGACTGGTCATTACGACTTCTTCGACTTCAACTTACCAAGATACTTCTGGATATTCTGCAAGACCTTGATTATGGATTTTCTCTACAGGAAAAGTAATGTCCCGTCACCTTACGTTTTCATCCTTCAGTTGTTTGTGTACCTCATTGTCCGTTTAAACCGGAACCTAATGTCTTACTTCGTCCCGTTTCTGATTATCTCAAAACGGTTCTTTTGTGTGACTAGTATCGTTTGTGGGAGAAGGTTGTTGTGTCGTCTTCTGAGACGTGTACCTGTAGTGGTATGCCAGTTCTGGCTTTAGTCTAACTAATATAAGAAACGGTGGTTTCTACCTCTTCGAGATATGTCCGTCGTTTTTGTTCTGGTCCTCGACTGACATCGGGTCAAGTACTTAAGAAGTAACGGTTTAAGTCTGAATTCAACTTCTTTCCTCCCTTTTGGTGATCTGGTAAGTACATACTGGATTTAGTTTAGGGAATACTAATATGTCACCTTCGCTCTTTATCTAAATTCCCTGATTTAGACTATCTGTCTCACGGACTACTCGATCCTCTGTCCCTATTTCTGGTAGGGGCACCTTTTCTTTACGTTTTTTCGTTTTACCGATAGACTCCTCCGGAATGTTTATCGACACTTTTCTTCTCTTCACTTTTCGTTTCCTCTTTTCCTTTCTATATAGGTAAACTTACGGCTCAAGGTTTCTTATCGTTCCTCTCTATTCTTTCGGAAGGAGTCACTAATTACGTTTCTATATCTCCTTTTGTTATCTTATTCTTTCTGATCTCTAGAGAAGTTCTCTTAATCTCCATAGTTCCCTTGTAAAGTACGTTTCTACCCGAGTTATTTCCTGTCTTTACCATACCTGGATTGTCTTCGTCTTCTATAATTCTTCTCCACCGTTCTTATGTGTCTTCTTACATGTTTTTTCTATGAGTACTGGGTCTATTGGTGTTACCACACTAGTGAGTGGATCTCGGTCTGTAGGACCTTACACTTCAGTTCACCCGGAATCCTTCCCCGGAATCCTTCGTAGTGATACTTGTTTCGATCACCTCCACTACCTTAAGGTCAACTCGATAAACTTGATAAAGTTTAGGATTTTCTACTACGACACTTTCACGACGTGAGTTATACGGTCGTTTAAACCTTTTGAAGTCGTCACCGGTGTCCTGTCCTTTTCCAGTCAAAAGTAAGGTTAGCGTCTCATTCCGTTACGGTTCCTTACGAGTTTGATGACGTGTTAACGTGAGTAGAGTGTACGATCATTTCATTACGAGTTTTAAGAGGTTCGGTCCGAAATCGTTATACACTTGACACTTGAAGGTCTACAAGTTCGACCAAAATCTTTTCCGTCTCCTTGGTCTCTAGTTTAACAGTTGTAGACGACCTAGTAACTTTTTCGTTCTCTCAAGGTCTTGTTGTAGATAAACACAAAATAACTGATACGGTTTCGGAAACTGACACACCTAGTATTATTTGACACCTTTTAAGACTTTCTCTTCTCTTATGGTCTGCTGGACTGGACGGAGGACTCTTTAGACATACGTCCAGTTCTACGTTGGTAACCTTGGTCTGTACCTTGTTGTCTGACCAAGGTTTATCCTTTTCCTCATACAGTTTCGACATATAACGGTGGGACAAATAAGTTGAATATAAGTCTCATGTAGTACTATTTGCGACCGGACCTACTTAGTGTTTGACTTTAGTTCCAACGGTCCTCTTTATAGTTATTGGAGTCTATACGTCTACTGTAGTGGGAATACCGTCTTTCACCTCTTCTTGATTTCTCGGGGAACTACTTTCACTTTCTCCTCTCACTTTTTCAACCGAAGTTTGAGTTGTAAGTCTTTTGATTCTAGTAGCGTACACCAGGGTAGTGAAGTACCGTTTATCTACCCCTTTGTCACCTTTGTCAACGACTGAAAAAACGTCCCCTGAGGTTTTACAGACGTCTACCACTGACGTCGGTACTTTAATTTTCTGTGAATGAGGAACCTTCTTTTCAAAACTGGTTGGATCTGTCGTGTAATCCTCTTCCGTTACCGTGGGGTGAGGTCATGAGAACGGACCTTCAGGGTACCTACCTCCTCGGACCATCCGACGTCAGGTACCCCAGCGATTCTCATCCTGTGTTGACTCGCTGAATTGAAAGTGAAACCCTAGATAGAACTGACTCCCCATGAACGTGTGGGTCCCATTCCAACGTCCCATCCAGTCCACACCCTTTTCTTTGGTCTATAACCGATTTCCATTTGTTTCTACACCTTCTTGACTGGATATATTTACTGAATTGGTGGAGAAATGACATCGGATATCGGAAAGTCAGGTACACTAAAAGGTCTGTCCTTATGACCTCACGATCGGTAAGGGAAGAGGTCCCCTAGAAGGACCGGGTCTCTAGTTTGAGTCCAGAGGACGTGTAGTCCGGTCAAGAAATGGCAGACTCGGGGATCCGATGAGTCCAAGTCGAGGACCTGTCTTAATTATAGAGTAAAGTGTGGTGGCGAGTGACGACGGAGTAGGTGGTTTTAGTGATTCACGTGGTTAAATTTACAATTAGTGTGGGTTTTGTGGGTGTCTGTCATGTTACAAAGTGATTTATAGACCGGTAGACACCGGGTCAGTTCAACGGTGTTTTTTAATTGGTAGAGATAATCCCATGTGGAGATAATGGGGGATCAGTGTCTGCTTCGAGTTTCCCTGTTTCTCACTATTGGAAAACGGGTTCTTATGTCTTAACGGTTTGACTGTCTCGACCTAAAAGTTTAAAGTAAAATAGCCTCAGATGGCGTGGTTTGGGGTGAAGAATCTTAGGGTTCGAAGTCTCAACTTACTCGGGAATGTCTAAGAGATCAGGGTAGAGAACAAAATGACTTTTCACTTTTCGACTCCAGTGTGTCGATCAATACCTCTCTCGACCCCCAGATCGAAACCGATCACGAGGAAGTCCGGTGTATAGGGGACGACAATCCGAGAATCGGTCTTAGGTTGAGGTAGAAACCGGTGAACAGGGTCGGGTCTGACATTCCTCTTTCTTTCTCGGATGAGACCCTAGTACAAGACGGGAGTTCCAGAGTTGTCACTACCTCTTCTAAAGGTGTCCATTCGGGGGTAGATCGGAGAGTGGTAAACGTCGGGGGAGTGGGTTCCAACTGGTCCACGTCTTCGGGTCTATAAAGTGTTCATCGGGTAACCGTGGAGAAAAGGAGTAGACCACCTCTTTTACAACGAGTTTCTAGGACTAAAGTCCTCCCACCCGGACGGAGTCACCCATTAGAAGAGACATCCTTCAAAGGGAAACCCCTTCGAGTAAAGAAATTCCAGTATTTACTGACCTAGGATCCTACGATCCCTCGAGGTCTCTTCATTCCTCGCCCCCTTCCTTTCCTCTCCTTTGAAATAGTCTCTCTCCGATGGGGTCCTTTTAAAAAATATCTATTACGACAATCGGAAACTGTTGAACGTACAGTCGGTGATCAGATTCATTGAGTCTCATAGAGTTACCGGGATCAGTGGGGTGTTCCATCCATAATACGTGGCTCGGGCATAGAGGCTTGACTGGCTCTCTCTTTCGTTCAGGTGGTGGCATTACGTTTCCGTTCTTCCCTCAAACAAATAAGGATCGCGCGATCCCGGGTTCACAGTAGGGCGTGTTCCCTTAGGCTGTTCTCGGGGCTTGTTTACTCATACGTCCGAATATATGTCCGTTAAGAAACAGAGTCAATGTCCTCATCGACCGCAATGTACTAACCGGTCCGTCCTACTCGCGTATAGAACAGAGAAAGACCATTTGTACTGAGTCCAGGATCTCGGGCAGCAAACCAGGGATTGTCATCCATGTAAAAGAATGGGGTAAAACGATTCTAATTTTCTTTTTGACTCCTTGTTTCTACGAATCACTACAGGCGTTCCAGTGTGTCTTATCGACTCCTCGAATAAAACATGGAGACAGACAGGTTTAAGTCTTCGACCCAGGATTGAGAACGTGTCTTCAAAATGTCAAATGTTTCGTAGAAAGGCGGTCAATAGAGTACCCTAAATGTGACATACGGACACTGAATCCCAAACGATAAACTGACCTAAAGGAAGTTCAAATGATTTGTGGGTGAGACCCCGTCCGTCTCGGAGACGAGAGTCTCTCGATGTCTGATCGTCCTCCGTCACACACACACAATCAGAGAAATCAGCACAGGTCGAGAAGCGCTAGGGTACCTGACATCGGGCGGTCCGAAGAGACGGATTGGGTCCGTTCTTATGACCTCACCCAACGGTAAGGGAAGAGGTCCCGTAGAAGGGTTGAGTCCCTAACTTGGGTGCAGAGGACACAGAGGACGTACCGTCCGTCTAAGAAAGGGTAGACTCGGTAATCCCTTAAGTCCTTCGTCTCTGTTAAAGTTATGTCAGAGAAAATAATAAAATAAAAAAGTACAATAACTTCATTTTGTTACGTCATTTCATGTGTTTAGTTTCACACGTCAAGTTATTTTACGAGTAAGTTATATTTGTACACACACACAAACACACACACACACACACACACACACACACACATATTGGTGGACTACTTAGTTCTATATCTGATAAAGGTTGTGGCGGGTTCCCATAGATTATCGTTCCAGTGGCAATAAGACCGGAGAAAGTGGAGAAGATAGTTCGGTAAAACGACAGGAGACGAAAGTAAGTTCACCTTAAGATACAACACAAAGGAAAGTATCGACCGAGAGGAGTGGGTCGTAAGTGTCCAACGGAGACAGTATCAAACAAGAAAAATAACGACGTACCACAAAATAACGGACCTAAGTGGTATGCGACGTCCAAACGAGAGATACTGAGGTTGAGACTCTGTTTCTAATCGTAAGTCATAGTAGTGATCCTTCACGGGAACCCTACTGTCGACACCTTTCCTCCCCGTCCTTACCCTAGCCGTTCTTCCTCTTAAGGTCTCTAGACATGTCTGGGTCCGTTGGAGTGTTCCACTGGATTTCGATTTTTACCAGAATCGCCATACCGACACACCTATTCCGGAGGGGGTCCTTCCCTTCGGAACCCGTTCCACCGAACCCTGTCGGTTCCGTAACGACCTTCCCCGACTGTCGGACTTTCCACAGACGGTCACCGCGACCGTTTTCGATCCTGTCGTTCAGAGCGGAACTTCCCCTTAGACTCGGCGTGTACTGGCATAGGTGGTAAGAATTACATAAAGAGGTAAGAGGACAACTACCTGTAGACCCACCTAAGGTCAATCGTAATAATACTTATTACGACGGTATTTATAAGAATATCTACAGAAAACTACCTGTATCGGCGAACAAAGACAATCTGGATATTGGTCTTCGTCTTACGAACCAGTCAGTATCCCATATATAGTTAAATGCGAGAGTGGTTATAAAGTCAACAAGGTTTAAGATTTTAATTTCACAGAAATTAAAATCAGTAAGAACACCCACTCAGAAATCTCCATAGAGTAATACCAAGACTAGACGTAAGGGAACTGACCGATTTGGTGTATCGGTAGGTCATAGACGGGTCCGAGAGTACAGACCACGACCACCTCGATTTAAACTTGGGTTCCATTCAACTCAGATTTTTACGGTTTAAAGAGGAACAGATAAGTTCCTGTCCCACATAGATATACTTCCGACTTGACGAAAACTTTAGCAGTACTGGATACTTAGTTGGACGGGAGGACGACCCACACACCACATATACCCAAGGGAAGACCCCGTCTACGACGACCTTCAGATGGGTGTCGGTCACGGACGAGAAAGGAACGAGAGTATGTGAGACCCAAATTCTCTCTCCTGTTACTTTGTACTTCCACACAACGACCCCGGTAACTCTGAGTCCGACCACAGAAACTGTTGTAGGAGTTTGTTAAGTCAAAGAATCGGGGTCTTGGAGGGTATCAAGACTACAAGGTTTTGTAGTTTTCTATGTAAAAGGAAAGTAATTCGGTAAACTCAGTCCAGAAGACAATGAATGTCGATTTTTATAGGATTGTGGGGGAAAGGGTGTGGACCTGAATCTGTTTAACTTTGAAGAGAAAGGGGAAGAGAAATGTTATACCAAACTACCTTTTCCTTTTACGTCTTTGGAGTAGGAATATTATAAATATTATTGTCTAATAAAAGTAAGATACGTCTCTTTGAGACTCTTAATCCCCAATCACACTTCAGATAGTTTTATCTACTCTTTTGTTATCTTAGTTCAGATACGAAGGATTTCTGAACTAGCAGAGGTTTTCGGGAAGGTTCGTTGCTGGAGAAAAAAAAAAAAGGTTTTGATGTCGGTTCTGCTTCTCCCTCCTTCACAACACAAACACCGGTGTGAAGGTCATTCATCTTGTCGACTTTAGACTACCTGACTCCTAGTACGAGAAAAGAAATCTTGAGATATATTTTGTTAAGAAGGGAATTTTCTTTCGACGACGACGACGACGATTCAGCGACGTCAGCACAGGCTGAGACACATTGGGGTATCTTTCGTCGGGTTAATTTTGGTCTTGAAACTTTTCAAGTTCATGTGTCAGAGGGGTCCAAAATTGACGTGTTATTTGTCAGGAGTCGAAGTCTCCTACGTTCCAACTTGGGGAGGACGTAATAGAGTGTCTCCTGTGTATAAGACTGTGACTCCTCTTTTACTTTCACTGAGACACAGGTTCTGAGTATTTCAATCGTGGAAACATCTCTACCTGTCAGAAGGGACTCCATGGCCTTTAAGTGACTCTCGGTCGGGACGACACGTTTCTTTTCCTCTCGTCTCCAGGGAGAAGAGTCGGAGTTCCCACCCCGTCTCCTCTCCCCTGCCGACGAAAGGTGTGACAGGTGCGGTTTCCGAGTCTCAGTGACTCTCTGTCTTGACGTCCAGAAAGAGACCGGGAGTCCTGAGACTAGGAGGAGGTGAAAACGGGAAAGGACGGTCCCAGGAGGAAGGGAGAGTAGAGACCTCGACAGTCGTCGGAGAGAAGGGAGACGTCCCGAGACTAGAGGAGTGGGGTTATGACTTGTGATCTCTTCCGTGGTGGGGTCGAGGTGTTTGTGTGAGAGTGAACGACGGGGTTTCAATTCAGGAACCAGAGAAACTAAATACTAAGAATAGCACTCGAAAATTACGTTCGCGTATTGACTTTAAGTGAACCGAAACGACGTTTTACCTACTGTTCTTCTACTTCCATCTGTTCTTCTGTCCCCGGTGAGGTCCGTCCTTAAACGTCCGAAACAATGTGTCAACCCGGAATAGAGGTTTCGTTTCCCTTCGATGACTCCCTAAAATTCGTCCTGGTGATATAGTCCACACTCATAATCCTTTTAGTGAGAATACCGGTTCCCTTCCAACGTCTCTTTTCCTTTCCCTGTTCCGATCTTTGGTTTCCGTTAGTACACCCCACGAAAAAGTCCATTCCTCGAGGCAGTGACGTCATACGTTTGTCTCTATCTCTTTGGTATCCCTCCTGATGATACTACCTATGTGTCAACCTGATCGAGTACGGGTTCCAGGAAGGTCTAAATCTGTGCCTCTAAGAAACGTTCTTTTAAATGAACGGGTCCAGGTTGGAGGGAAGGGGGTTCAAGTGTCCGATACTTTTAGTCTTCACGGTTCCTGACCTTCAGCTAGACCCTACCGTCACAGAGTCAGGTTCGGACCCATCCAAAGGTAGAGGTACCGGGTTAGTTCTAGGACTTCGGTCACGGGTGGTACCCCTGTTCCCCACCAAGGTAAAACAACACGTTGTCGAGTATTTAGGTCCTTAATGTTTGTTTCCCCTAAGACAATGTCCATTTATGGTAAACTTTATGTTAGGGACATTCCCGAAAGACAAACAGTACTTAAAATATTTAACAACGTCATTAATTGTCCCGTATTTTGTCAGAAGGATGGGGTAGGTCCTTCCGGAAGGACTTACGACGTAACAGTCTACACGGTGAGTCGGAGAATCTCACCGCCATTGAACCCACTATGATCCATATCCTCCTCCCACCCCCGGAGGTTGGGACCCTTTTTGCGGAGGTAAGTACTCGGTCATCAAATTACCCGAGTAAAATCCTCCGAATCTTTTACTGTAGCTCTAAATGGAGGACCCGGGAAGGGAGATATTTAATCTTTCCCGGGACCCCGGACCCTCTGTTAATCCTGGAAGGAGACGTAAAGTATGACTTCGACCCGTTACTCCTGGGAAAAGAGGAAACGACACTGACGTATGTAAACCCCATAAAAAGATGAAAAAAGGTGGAAAAAGACAGAGGGACCCTTTTGGTAGTTTGTGACATACCTTTTCTTTCTGAGGTTAAGTACTTGTGTTAAAACCAAAGAAAGATCTTTTATCATGCAAGAATTTCAGAGTTTACTGGATTTCTTAACTAAGTCTCGGGAGGACAAGGGTGGTGGGACCTCCTAAGACACAGGGGAAGGTCTGTCGTACGTACTACAGTCCTGTTCCGTTACTCGTACCACCGGAACCATGAAGGAGGTGTACTTAAAGATTAACTTTTTTTATTAAAGTCGTCTGTGTTTCATATTCACCATATTTATTATAAATACTTGGATGATGGATCCACTTTTATATTTTGTAATAAATAGTTTGACTTCGGGGACCCGGGGGAGGGTATAAAGTTAATGTACAGGATACCCTAAAATCGTCCTTCACTGTACTAGTCTACTCAACAACCCTCGAGTGAGACTGATGTCATACCTAGTCTCCTTGGTTCGACATGAGTCTCCCTGGTGGTCTGGTTTCTCACCTCGCGGTTTCCGGGGCGAGGTGTGGGGAGTTACGATTCGTACCGTTTAGTTGTCGGTTTGTTTCAAATGTTATTACCGTTGAATATGACCAAAGAGTCTGAAGTTCAGTAAGGTATAAAAAGTTTGACTGAATTGTCAGTTTAAGGGAGGTATTTAGAAATAAATTAAGGTGAAATGTATATACGTTTCACTCTGAGTTCCCATAATTTATTAAAAAGGTTCTAGTATGACGACCAAAACTTATGGTCGATCACGGAGTACCGGGTAAGGGAACTGTTGCACAGTCAGATTATAGATCCTGTCTTGGACCGAGTATCTGACACACACGAGACAGTTGCGAGTGACATGTTAACTTAGTGAGGACGATATGTAGGAGGGACGAGAAATCTCTAAATTAGTACATAACGGGTTACGGTTTAAAAAACCGTAAATACGTGTATTTTATTAACCGTTAATATATAAAGGATTGAATTTTCATTTGAGGAACTTCCTTGTCATTTCAAAGAATTGAGGACCGTGTTTCATCCTTAAGTAGTAATATTAATACATTGTCCGTGTGTCTGAAAATTTGGTCTCCTTTATAAAATCCTGTAGACCAATTTCAGAAAATATAATATCTACTCTTTTGACTCTGAACCTTTCTTTTTTTTACGGTCTGGTACCAGGAGTCTCACTCCGTCCTTTAACACACGTGCATATCGTCCCGGTGAAAGAGGTTCTAGGAAGTCGGTCGGGTATAAATCTTTGGGAGACGATACGGTCCGAGGTCCTACTCGTGACCCTGTAGAACCCGTTATTCTATGTCGAGAACGAGACATCCTGTGTCCCCGAGTACCTGGTGAGGTGACATATTTCGGTAGTGTCTTATTTTGTCTCTCCCTCCCGGACACCGGTTTCTTTCTGTAAATTTAAAGTAACAATATGTCACACGGTTCTTTTGTACTGTGTAAACCTTCGTTTTAGACCGGTAAACCGGTAACTCCGTCGTCAACACTCGGGGGATCTCTCAGGTAGTAAGGTGACCACTAAGTCCCAGTGCCCCGTGTCACCGATTAATACGACATGTACGTAGGTGTTCTGGACATACCGTAATTTTGTAGGTAAGTACCTTAATAAGACGGAAGTATGACTGGTATCACGAGTGTGAGGTGGACCCTAGTTAATAACTTACCAGTGGAAGGTTTGTGTTTAGATCTCAGTATTTACAGATTGGGTCAGTAACGTGAAGACCCTTAGACAAGATTTCTTTAGTAGGATTCAGAACCCTTTAGTGTGTGCTACAAGTGACTTGGTACCAAATATTACCTCTTCTTGATGTATATCATTATTATTAATATTCGTACACAATTTATGAAAAGTAAATCCAATTGTATAGTTTCCTGATTATTTATACTAAAGTTAGAGTAATCAAAAGTGATAGTTGAGATACTTTTCTGATACTAACAGGGGTAAAATGCCAACTCCTCTAACTCCGAGTCTCTCCATTAATCGATTAGGTTGAAACATTTCGATCTTCACCACCACTATATTCTGTAGGGTCTCGGTCACTAGAATATGTAATCTGAATTCTAGTTTGTCGTCTCGTCATTTATTTCCAAACGAAAATTACATTATAATAGGTTGAAGACTTTTAATACAAATACTTTTGACGGATATCATAGGTTTCGTTACTTTTATTATTACTCAACTGTAAACATAAAAATGTTACTGTTAATACCAATATACATACATTTGTGTGAGTGTGTAGGACTTTCTGATATTTGGTTTTAAAATGGTCACCAACGGTACTCCATTATAACAGAATCAGTAAGTCAACACAGCCTGAGAAACACTGGGGTACCTGAGATCGGACGGTCAGAGGAGACGGGTACTTTAAGAGGTCCGTTCTTATGACCTCATCCAACGGTACGGGGCGAGGTCCCCGAGAAGGGTTGGGTCCTTAGTTTGGGTCCAGAGGGTGTAACGTCCGTCTAAGAAATGGTTGACTCGGTGGTACCCCACTAATAAAATGAAACACAGAACTAAAAACTTTATCAAATCTTATTAGTACCGTTTAATGAAACTATCAACCTTTTCATATAAATGGTATAAATACTTATTATTAAGATTGTTCGCAGATGAGAGGAGTGTAATTAGTAGACATCTTAAAGACTGTCTTTTGTAGGTGGTACGTCTCATAATTACAATGTTGTCAAACGGTTTTTTACGAGTCAGAATTTCTCTCTTTTCTTTGTTTACCTTTTTCTTGTCAACACGTGAAGAGACAGTAAACAAGAGTAGTAAAAGGGACAGAGTTGGAGTCTGAAAGGATTTTGGTCTCCTTCTTTTGGTCTTAAAGTACCTTAGGGACTGAGCCATCCTTCGGACCTTCAGTAGACGGGTAGGGGATGACCCATGTCTTTAGGGTCGGTTCCGCGACGTCTCTAAAGACCCCGACACTGTGAGTTAACACAACCCTTTGTTAAGAGGTACCCGGGGATTACAAAGACGTATAGGGCATTCGTCTCCGTGGGAAAAAAAAAAAAGGAGGAAAAGAGAAAAAAACGATATGGTACGACGTCCGTCTTGAAGGACGTGGTCCCTAGCTTGGGTGTGGTAGACGGGACCTTTGTACTTCAGAATCGGTGACCTGGTGTTTTCTTCAGGGTTCCGTGGTTGATAGAAAAGTTTCTACAAACATCTTGTTTGTCTGAACCTTTGATCTCAGAGGGAGTCCTCGTCTTCCGTCTAAATAAACGGGGGTCTCTTATTTTCGTTACAGAAGGGGGTCCCGTTTCCAGTCCACCTAAACGTACGTCGGTAATATTTTCTAAACAAAAGGATTTGAGCTCAAAGTAGTCAGGACTTCGTTTGAGTCAGAGGGACGTCGTGGACAGACCCGGAGCACCGCAGTGGGGGGGTGGGGGTGGAGTCCTGAACTCCCTGTTTTCTTGTAGTGTATTCGTTCGACACGACGAGCGACACGGCACTCATTATTTCAAGAAACAGAGGTTGGGTCTCCAGTGGTCAAAAGGTACTGTAGGCACTTTGGTACCGTCCGATTGCACAATTGAACCTTCCTCCCTCTTCAGGAGTGACAAGAAGTTTTGATAAAAGATTCTGTTAAGAAGGAGACGAAAGTGTATATAGGTACAATAAGGGTCTACTGTACATTTCGAGGAAGAGAATTAAAAAACAACAATCTCATCTAAATTCGATCTCAAATTCGGCCTAAAGTTTATATACTACCAGTCTTCTGGACCCAACAGGTGTAACGGTTAGGTAAATATGGATAACAAGGTCGTATTGATAATCATTGTGAGGAAAGGTAAGGGGTTTGCCAGGATCAAATCTACTATTTAATGTGTATGAGAGACTGATTTCCCTCTCGCGTTCAATTGAATCCCGGTTCAATTGTTCTCCCTTTCGGGTTCCCGACGTCTGGGACGGACATAGGAAGGTCGTAAAGGACAGTTTTGTTATCCTATGTTTTGTTTCGAGAGACACGGTTATAATTTTTAGAGTACCGAGACCCTTCGATAACTTGGAGAAACACGAAACTAAAGAAATAGACATTTTACCGTTATTATTATCATAGACAAGATATTCCAACATCATTTCTAATTTAGTCATTTCATAAATTCATATTTTATGAATCTTGTTACGGATCGAATGTTATATTGATAGTACGTAACCGAATAATAGTAAAATTAATAGTGGTAGTGTAAGTAAATTGGAGTTTTTGATTAATGAGACCTCCAAACAGTCGTGGGTGACTAGATAAAGTACGTAAGTACCTTGAGTTTTCTCGGGACTCACCAATAAGTACGGTATGGGAACTGAAGTTCGGTTTGACATGAAGCAGTTTGAGTTCTACCACCGAGTAAACTGAAAAGTACTTTGAGTGACCTCCTGGGACATATCGTCGTAATGTCTTGGCACGTTATTTGTTAATCCTTATTTAATTTCGTCAGAGTAAGGATATTTGAACATAGACGAAGTACTGAGGTTTGAAAGTGGCAAAAATGCAATTTTTATACGTATACGTATGGATACAAAACAATTTCTATGATGAGGCATAGATTCTCCCTTTACTCCATGATCATTATAAATATGACGTTATTATCTGTTTACTTCTGTTACGTTCCGTTTGACCCAGTCTACCAGTTTACCTTGATTGTGTGTGTTTCCATGTTTCACCCAACAGAATCCTCGATCACCGGAAGGGTTACAGTTCCAGAGAGTCATTTGAAATAACCTAATACCCGTCATTCGTCCCTCGGGAGAAGATTGTACGACCACGGGTCCGGGCTGTTGAATTAACGTCCCATCGTAAAGTCAATGTTTCGTTCTTGAAAGGTTCAGACCACCCAACCTGTCCTCCCAGTCTCCCCTAGAGACTTAGACGTGTGAGATATTTTCCGTCCTGTAAAAATACCGGGACCCCCCTGTTATTTACACTTTTGTGGTTTCCACCGTTATATTGGTCATACGTTTTATAGGGTGTCCCAGAATTTAGAGTCTCGTCTCGTCGAGTACAAACTAACAGAAGGTCAGGACTGTTCATATTAATAACAGGTTCTGTGGGAGGTGATCCGTAGTCCTTCCTTCACAACTCGTACAGTTCATACTTTATAAGGAGAAAAATTTTAAGCAAATAAGGAGTCCTTTGGATTCGACGAAACGTGTGAGGTTCACACACGGACATGGGAAACACTCGTCTTGTTAACTTTACCTATACTAGTAAACACTTTGATTCTAGAAACTCTAAGTCGTCGGGGGTGGGAGGCCGGGGTTCGGTACTAGACGTCATGTGCCATCGATACGTCTCTTAACCAAGACGGACTATTAACGACCAGTCTGACTCCTGACTGTAAGAAACAAGAACAGTGAGATCCAAGTGGACTAGTCTCCCCGACGTCCAAAAAGAATTAGTCCCCTTTATTATGATTATCATTATTATTATAGTCGATACTACTGACAATGTAGATGACATAGGACACGGGAATAATACATCCATACACTCAGACAATCTAGGAGGTCCTTCGTCTGTGACTCTTATCTAGCCCCATGTTTCCCATCTAACCCTCATCACAGACATTTTCAAAGTTCACCCTCTTCCGTCCTAACCCACCCCTTTCAGGTTGTCTGTCCATTCTTAGACTGTGGACCTTTTCCTTTCGTCCCTCCTTCACCCTAAGCGTCTCTCACTGTTGACCGAGGGTTGGGTTATCCTGGAAGCTTCGTTTCTGTGGGGGGGGGGGGGGCCTCCTGAGGGCACGGCCCGTCCTTTCCGGGGTTCATAAGTCAGTGACCGAACCCAGTTTCTGACACCGTCCAGGACCTACCTGACACTGACTCCTGAAAGTCTCGAGGTACCGACGGTGACACAATAAGACGGACGAAACAGTAGTTGACCTTTTCATCTCGGGTCTCTCCTTCGAGGGGTTCGTGTGTGTCGGTACTTCGACGTCCCGTCTTTCCCTCATCCATGTCTGAATGCAAGTTTCCGGATGGAAGAATATTGGTAGTTCCTTTTGGTACTCCTTCTCCACTTGTAGAGATTTATACAAAATAAAACATGTAAAATTCGATATAAGTTTACAACAATATAACGTAAATAATAAAACGTTGAACGGAAAAAGTATATTATAAAATAGATACTCTAAATAGGAATTCTTATGAAGGTCGGACAAGTAACAAAAAAGAAGACGAAGTATCATAAAGTAATTATTCTCGTAAGATTTACGAGAAATCTTGTAAGATTTACAAGTAAGAGAATAGTTACTTGTAATCTTCCAAAGGGAAAAAGAAATAATGTTTATTAAACTAATTTTATAAGTGTAAATTTTTATTTATATTATTTTGAAGTGTCTCCCGGAAAATACAGTATAAAGTATTGAGTCGGCACCCGACGTCTATGAGTTCCTCCTCTGTGTCAGAAAGAGAGGTCTCTCTACCAAAGTCCAATCACACTATTCGCAGACCTCCTACCTCAACATACGTCTAAATTCTTCCAGTCGAGAAAATTCGAGGTGTTCGAAGGCAGTTCTTGGAACGTACTTGTCGTCTGTCGTTACGGGTCCTTCATACGGCGATCGTCGTACGTGTCTTCTCGACACTTACTTCACCGGCTCTGGTCGAAGGAGGGTCGAGGTACAAAGATGTGACGGACAGAAGGGGGACTTGAAGACCTGTAGGTCACGAATTGCCTCGAGTTGGAAGTGTAAACCGAACTTGAGTTGAGGGTCGGATCTAGAATGCAAAGTCAGGAGAGGAAACTGTAGATCTGGACGGGTCTATCGAATCTCGGAGTGTCTAACTTGTCACACTTTGGTAGGGACATTCCGGTCCCGGGTCCTGGGTTGGAGGGTGACCTTACGTCGGACTAGTAGATAGATGTGGTGTGGTCGAGTCGGGAACAAGATATGGGAGTTGATCTTTTGTGAAGTTCCGTCTTCTCACCGTGACCGACTTGACTTTACTAAACCTAAGTCGGAAAGTACCAAAGACCTCACAAGTTACCAGTCTTGATTTTACAGACGAGACTTTGACGATAGGCCCTCGAATGAGAGTGTGGGTCCTACCACCTTAAACTGGTGACTGACTCAAAGAGTACTTCTTACGTCTGACTACCTTTCTCACAGTCGAATCTCAGTCTTCCTCAAAGTCAGGGTCGAGTCGGTGTAGAAGCACCCGGAACCCGTCTGGTGAAGTAAGAGACTCGGAGTCAAAAGGATAGACATATTATTCTTAACACCACGAGCTTTTCTAAGATCTCTCAGAGAACCTGACGTTCCTCTAGTTAGGTTAATTAGGATTTCCTTAGGTTGGGACTTATAAGTAACCTTCCTGACTAGGACTTCGAGGTTATGAAACCGGTGGACTAACTTCCGTTCTCCTCTTCTCCCGTCGTCTCCTACTCTACCAATCTATCGTAGTGGTTGAGTTATATGAACTTAGACTCGTTTGAGACCCTCTGTCACTTCCTGTCCCTTTGGTCCACACGACGTCAGGTACCCCAGCGTTTCTCACCCTGTACTGAACCGTTGACTGATCGTTCTTCTTCTTCTAAAATCTCGATTATATTTCTAATAAAATTTCTAAATTCTCGATTATATGTCTTCGAGAAACGGTGGAACTCAGTGTCCTAATAAGATTCCAAATCACTATTTATTTATGTCACACAGATTATTTTATGGATTTTGTACTCTCCATGTTTTATTCAATGTGAACATTTTTAATTCTAGTAATGACAAACGGTTGTTGTTGAAATAAGTATTTATTGGAGAGTCTTGTTACAGATAGAGTGTTTTGTAAATGTTCAGGTAATGGAACAAACTAGGAAAGTTGGGTCAGGTTTTTTTGAGGTATGGAGGTAAGGTGTCTTTGTATTTGACTCTAAATTCATTGACCGGGAGTCACGGAACAAGTCCAGTGGGACAGGGTATCGTTTCCGCGAGTGAGTGGTCTAGACAGGGTGTTTGGACCTTTGAGAGTGATCCAAGAAGACCGAGACCAGCGTGGTGTCGAGAGACTTAAGGTATTCTCGTCTTTAAGGTAAAGGGTAACGTAAACCTTTGAGACTCTTGGTCCACCAGTTTCTTGTCCGGAGACCAGTGTGTATTGGGTCTCTTTCTCTTCCTTGGTTCAAAGACAGGTCAAAGACTCGTTCAGAGGACCCGGTACGGAACTCCCCTCGAACCGCCGTAGAGGTTTTCGGTCCGACTTAGAGTGTACGTATACGCTCCGTTGGACTCTTCATTTGGGTAAAATGACTACTCCTGTTATGCTACGGATCTTCCTTTCCCCTATGTGACACCCCTACACGTTTGTCGGGACCGACCCTTAGTCCTCGGGACCTAACTTCAGAATCGAGTCTACAACTGACTAAGTGTCACCTCGATGTTCATTCAGTGACGAGAGAAGTTAGGAGTCATAGGACGGAGTTCTAAAAGGATGTCAAGAGAGTCTTTGATTGGGTCCCTTTAGGGGAGTGTTAGGTGTGGCTCGTACCGGAGCATGTGTCGAGGTCCAGGACCACCGAAGAACGTTACGAGAGTCCTGAATTGTTGAGTCTCGGGTACACCCGGAGGTCCAGGGATTAGGTCCTGGAAGGAACGGTAAGTTTGTATACCATGGTCAATCCTCATGAGTCGGTTAGAAGGTGGGTGGTACGTCGAGTCTCATCTTCGGACCAATGTCCAATTTACGGACATTACACTTCCATGCCTCTTCCACTACCGTGGGACGGTCCCAGGTCGGGGCCAGCTAGGTCCCATTAAGCTTCACCCCTGCCTCAGTCGTAGGATCCTTAATTAACGAATTAATTTCTATATCTCCCTCTAATCTTTCTTTATCACATCATTCTTTTAATCACCTCTTTTTTTCCGACTTATCGAACCAAATGCACCCTATGGTTATTTCGAAGCTCTGTTCTTCGAACGTGGTGGATGCATCCGGTGGCCACGGGTGAACTTATAGTCTCCCACGGGGCGGAACCCGAGGGAGAGTGCACCTTGAATTTTCGGTCCCGTTTTGATCGTCCGAACCGCTCGTGGGTGCGAGGTCTATCCTTAAGTCGGTCTTTTTGCCTCTTTTTCTTTCTTGCTGTGCCCCCTTAGTCAGAAAGGTCTTTGACTAGGCTAAAGAAATAAAAGTCCAAACGAATATATGGAAAAAAATGTGTATTTCTGTTTGCCTTTAAAATTTCAGTGCACCCCCAGTCGTCAGGACTGGAAATAGTTTTAGTCCACGAAGTATATTTACATATGTTTTTTCCAGAATCCTCAAAATGTAGTAGAAGACCGGTACTCCGGACGACTGTAAAATACTAGGAAAGAAAGACTATTGTCAGTCAGTTGGTTTGGAATAAAAGGTCCCCACTAAAAAGAATTTGGTCCGTGGTGGGAGGCTTCCATGGTCTATTTCAACGTAAGGAGATCCCACTCCGACATCACCCAATGTTAATTCTTTCCTTAAATGAGTCGGATTCCAATTGTACTAATTAGCATTTCCAATTATGAATAAAGAAGATATACGATCAATATAAGTAATATTCCCGTCCCTTATACCTCTGAATCGTCGTTTATAACCGAGTTGTTTACTTTTTGGGAAGTGGTTATATTAAAGATTAGTTGGGTGATTATGATATGATTATTAAAACATTGAAGAGTTTTCTTAGACATATATCTTTCAAATTTCGTAGAGCACGGAGAGTACCAACCCTCCGACATTTGTTAGTGTACACCGGCCTGCTTGGACATGTCCGTCCGATCTATTGGAAGTCTCCTCAAGCATTCAACTTTGTGAGGACAGTGCGGGTCCTTAAAAATAATTGACCTCGACATCCAATTGAGGAAGAGGCTCTCTCCACTACCCCCTCTCGGGGGACATTTCAGTCTCCATATCCATTCTCGTATTTTGTCATTTCACCCGTCTGAGACCAAAACCCCCATCTACGAGCCCTTGTCCCCCAAAGGACTCCGAGCTAGGGTGGAAACGTATACGACTTCCGAGGAAGGAGTACTGGAAACGGTACCCGCCTCAAGGAGTGCGACCGAGGGCCGTCGTGGGACGAGGTCATGAGAACGGACCTCCTAGGGTCCCTACCCCCTCGGACCACCCGACGGCAGATGCCCCAGTGTGTCTCAGTCTGTGCTGACTTCACTGAATCGTCGTCGTCATCGTTACACTTTCACTTCGACATTTATCCTAGGTCCGGTGTCGTCCATCCCACACCTACTCTCCGGAGGTCTGGTCGGTCCCACCATGGATCTACTGTCACTTCGACCCTAAGAGTGAACAGTTATCTGAGTCTGGGACACCCTACACTCCCAGAAAGAACCCCCACGACGATCCCTTTCGATTCACGACAACGCATCCCCTATTGGGGAAAGTTGACTTTCCCTTTGTGTGTTGTATTCTTGGCACTTAACTCAAATTAAGTCCCGGAATTACGACTGATATCGGACCCTTTATCGGAAAGTCATAGAGACCCCCTGACGAGATTTCTCGGTCTCCCTCTCCGGTCACACACATACTAAGACCGTTCTGTCATACACGTCAGTTCGTATGTAGAGTCACTTCCTTCTCCCTGACCATAGAGTCAATTGGTAAAATCACGAAAAACTACATACCCTTCTTCGTTCTTAGACCTGAGTATTTTGGAAAAAGGATTCTAGTTAACTTTATGAATTCTCCAGAGCAAAAAGGTCTCGTGTCTTGTGGAATAGGATAAGAAGCAGGACTTAAGTAGAACCCACGTGAGTCAGTCACTGTCGTCTCTAGTCACTGAATTAGGAACGTCTTGTCTCCCACCCGGTGCACGAACCAAAATGTGGGTAGACAGACTCGGGGTCGGGGACGTGTGGTAGCCAGAGACTAGGACGGTGAGACCAGACCCTCTGAGGACCTTTCCGGGTATGTCCGGTAGTATTTCGACCCGGGACGTTCTATACTGTCTCTTCGTCCTAAGTTCCCGGGGCGTAAGGGATTTAGAATGAAGTGAATCTCCAGGACTATCGAACCTCTGTGAACTATTTCCTTTTACACGGAGTCCTAAAGAGGTGTCAAATGAGTCTTTGGTAGGTAAGTCTCTGGTCGGGTGTGTTCGGGTGTCTGGACATATTAAATGTTTCGAGACCAATAACTATAAAGGTAAATACTTTCCCATTTGACCCCAAAAGACCGAGGTCTTAAGTACGAGAATGAGTAATATGACGTAGTGGGAAATAGCCAATCGTAGTTGTTCCTCTGTCTTTGCACTACCCTCGTCCCTGTTTACTTATATTAATTGATCATTGTCACTATAGTCCTTTCCTTCTGTGTAATATATAGGACTCAAGAAATAGGTATTTCGTGACGTCTCCGTTCGTAGTCGTTCGGTAGGTACGAACGTAAGTTGGAGGTCCCAATAGACCCGGACATTCCCAACCTTTAAGTTTCACGGGTTATGTCTACGTCGAGGGTGGTAGTGTCTCAAGTCTGAGTGTTTTTACGGAGTATAAAATACCCGTTCCTAATTCTTTGTGGTTAACTCTGTTACTTTAATTAACCCTGATTTGTGGACCTTACTGACGAGTTTTCCCTGACCGTATAGACTTGGGGTGAGGTTTTGATGTCTTAGTCTTAAAATTATCCACGAGTCTCTTGTGTGTCGTGTTTGTGCACTTAGACTACCCCCTTCTGCCGTAGTTCCTTGTGGAAGGTTTTCTGATTATTATCTTCTCGATTATTATTATTATTATCTTCTCGATTATTATTATTATTATTTCTCGATTATTATTATCTTCTCGAGTGGTAAGGACGTCCGGTTGGCTGACGTCCTGTATCACGATTTGTAATGTTCCCGTAATAGAAGAGAACAGGAGGTCGTCGGTTAATCCATAAGGTAAACAATTAGTGTAGTTTAAAAACTCAATAATAAAAGTAGGGATAAAATGTTTACTAATTTTACTCAATTCTTCAAACAGGTTACGGTATGTCGATTATTCATTGTCTAGTAATTCGACATTGATAAGTTGGGTCGTCCGAAGGAACCACCGAGTCGCCATTTCTTAGACGGACGGTTCCGTCCTCTGAACCCAAACTAGGGACCCAGACCTTCTAGAGGACCTTTTCCCTTACCGATGGGTGAGGTGATAAGAACAGACCTCTTAAAGTACCTGTCTCCTCAGACCGCCCGATGTCAGGTACCCTAGCGTTCTCTTAGTCTGTGTTGAATCACTGATGTGTTATTGTTGTTAGGTTGGGTCGTGGAAACTCTCAAAAGGAGATTGTCGTAAGTGGAGAGAGATGGGAAGACGGGTAGGACGTCTGAGAAGGACAGCGGTCGATTTCTTTATCGTACACGTTTTAGGGTTTCCATTCTTTCTTGTATCGGATTTGATAAATTCCACCACTCCTTGTCTTTTACGATAACTACTCCGATCTCATCTTTACAAATTCCATTTTTCGTCCGACGTTTTAGATCTGGGTTGTCCGTCTACGAAAATTGGAGTCAAATCGGAACACTGAACGGATCTTTTCACAAGTAGAATCCAGGACTCATGAGGACAGAAACGGAGGTGACGTCGGTTCCGTATTCATGTGGATCCTTAGACTTCATTCCTTTAACCGTTTCAGATATGAAGTTTGAGGGGAGACTAGGAACCCTTGTGGGTCGAGTCTTAGCCACTACAGTTAGGGAGAAGGAATGGTGGGGAGACGCACCCAGAAACGTCACTCTGTCGTCGGTCACCAGGTTTGGGTCGAACATGAACATGTAAAGCGAGGACAGTAGTTCTAGTTGAACAGAACACAGGAAAACAAGTGACTCAATGATTATACTAATTACTTATTATATTAAGTAATCGAAAAAAAATTTCTGAAAAAAATTACACCTAGTAAAATTTTCAAAAAAAAATTAAACAATGTTATAACAAAGATAAAATACAAAACCCCCCAAAAAAAACCGGTGTTCCGTGCACCCTAGAATCAAGGGACTGGTCCCTAGCTTGGGTGTTGGGTACGTTACCTTCCACTTCAGAATTGGTGACCTTGTGGTCTCTTCAGGGGAAAGTAAAGAATTGTCACTGTTTATGGTCCTACTTATTCTTGTTCGAACACAAAACCAAATCCTTTTTACCTAAGCTCAAAACCGAATTGACAACCGATCCAGAGACTCGGAATCAACGAAGTAGACTTTTTTATTCCATTACGGTTGGGGAGTCTCGACGATTCTTCACTTTCTATTACAGTCACTTTTAGGTAAACTTTGGGGAAATGTTTTTAATAAAGTCATTTGAACTTACACCGGAGGATTACGAACAAACCAGGTAATTTGGAGGATGATTCCGATTTCAATCTTGACTTGTACCTTATCGTCTGACCAATATTTATCCTTTTCCTCATGCAGTTCCGACATATAACAGTGGGACGAATAAATTGAATATACGTCTCGTGTAGTGCTCTTTACGACTCGACCTTCTTTATGTTCGACCTTAGTTCTACCGACCCTCTTTATAGTTATTGGAGTGTATACGTCTACTGTGGTGGGAACATCGTCTTTCACTTCTCCTTGATTTTTCGGAGAACTACTTTCACTTTCTCCTCTCGCTTTTTCAACCGAATTTCGAGTTGTAAGTCTTTTGCTTCTAGTACCGTAGACCAGGGTAGTAAATTACCCTTTATCTACTTCTTTGTCACACTCTGAAATAAAACCCCCCGAGGTTTTAGTGACGTCTACCACTGACGTCGGTACTTTAATTTTCTGCGAATGAGGAACCTTCTTTTCAATACTGGTTGGATCTGTCGTATAAGTTTTCGTCTCTGTAATGAAACGGCTGATTCCAGGCAGATCAGTTCCGATACCAAAAAGGTCATCAGTATATACCTACACTCTCAACCTGACACTTCTTCGACTCGTGGTTTCTTAACTACGAAAACTTGACACCACAACCTCTTCTGAGAACTCTCAGGGAACCTGACGTTCCTCTAGGTTCGTCAGGTAGGATTTCTTCTAGCAGGACCCACAAGTAACTTTCCTGACTACGACTTCGTCTTTGAGGTTGTGAAACCGGTGGACTACACTTCTCAACTGAGTAACCTTTTCTGGGACTACGACCCTCCCTAACCTCCGTCCTCCTCTTCCCCTACTGTTTCCTACTCTACCGATCTACCGTAGTGGCTGAGCTACCTGTACTCAGACTCACTTGAGGCCCTCAACCACTACCTGTCCCTCCGGACCACACGACACTAAGTACCCCAGCGTATCTCGACCTGTGCTGACTCGCTGACTTGACTTGACTTGACTTCCGACTTACTCCTATCAGAGATACAGACTCTGTAAAGGAATCCAAATAGGTTCAGTTGCCAGGACGCACTCCGGGACCCTAGTCTTAGACGTGTCCGTCTAAGTCCCAGACAGACATTCTGTTAAACGAATTGAGATGACATAGAGTCAGAAGGACAAACATGTTACCTGTATTACTATCGTGGAGTAAGTATCCTAACAACACTCTTAATTTACGTTATTATGTTTCTTCAGGAAAAGCATCATAGAATATATATCGTTGACGAATCTTTATAATGAAAAAATTTTTAGAAGTGTTGTGTAAATATTCCCGACATAATAATGGAACAACAATGTCTATTTATTTGACTCCGAATGTCTCTAACTTCAGAGTTAGTTCTTGTAGGTTGGTCACTTGTCGTAACAACTCGAAACTTGGGTTCAGACACTTTACGGTTTAAGAAGAGGACAAGGTAGACGGGGTAGCAGAGAGTAACCCCTCGAACCGGTTGTCGAAGAGTCTACCCTAGTACTCAAGGATATACTCGAGTGACCATTGTACTAGAGTCCGAGGTTAAATTTACGAGAGGAGATCTCTTTCCCATTCTACTCCTGTCCCAAGAAGGCTCGTCGTCTCCGTCCCTACTCTCGTAGTTCTTCTCCTCCTCCCGAAAACTTTTGGAATCTTTTACACAGTTCACACCAGACTCGATCCTGTCACCGTCCCTTTCCTCTTCGTTCTGAGTCTTCTCGTACCTTACTTCTACTCGTCCTTCTGGGACGGTTTCCGGGCTCCGAACGGGACGGAGGGAAAAGTAGAGGGAGGTACAGATGTCCCCTGGAAGAAAAATGTTCCGAAATGGGGTCTTCTTTCTTTTTGACGTAGTCCTCTATAAAGAAGAGTAGACCACCTTGCGAGTAAGGGGTAACGTTTCCTCTTTTGTGTGGTGGGTATTTGTTGGGACTTAAGAGGTTTTTGGGTTCTTGACTGTGTGTCGTCGACGGAACGTAGTCACGGAGACTAAGACGGGGAGTCCTGTCTTTTAAGTAAGAAGATCCCCATGGTTCCCAGTCTAAGTCTTCCCAGGAATCTTTAGTAGTTGACCTTGGAACCACTCTTTTGATTCCGGTTCCCACCTTTTGATACCTTTCTCCTTATGAATCGATGGAGACGTCCGTGACCCTTTTATCAGTTTAGGAGAGGTGGAGTAAGTAAGTGAGTGAGTAAGTAAGTAAGTTATAGTGAATACTTCTATGTCTGAGATACGAGTCTTTATCTTCGTCCTTCGATGTTTGATTGTCGGGTTTTCGTAGTAAAAAAAATTGGTAATCTTATAAAGATTAAAAATTCAACTGTCGTAAATTTTTAGTCGTACGACGACGACGACGACGACGACGATTCAGCGAAGTCAACACAGGTTGAGACACACTGGGGTCTCTGCCGTCGGGTGGTCCGAGGAGGCAGGGACCCTAAGAGGTCCGTTCTTATGACCTCACCCAACAGTAACGGAAGAGGTTACGTACTTTCACTTTTCACTTTCACTTCAGTGAGTCAGTACAGGCTTAGAATCGCTAGGGTACCTGACAGATGGTCCGAAGAGGCAGGTCCGTTCTCATGACCTCACCCCCACGGTAACGGAAGAGGTTTTTAGTCGTATCAAAAGTAGTTATAGGTCTATAAACAGTAGAAAATTTATTAGTCTAAACTGGAGTTAAGGGGCTCGGACTTTTGTCAAAACTGAACCCGGGTACCGAGTCGGAGTACGGATCGTGGGGGTAACGTGGAGATAGGGTCGGAGTGACGTGGATGAGTACACAGACTCCTTCAAACGGAACGGAATGGAATGAGTAGAATAGAATACAACAAAAATGTGTACGATTGAGGGATAAGTCATCGTGAAGGATTTGAATTTTCACGTATACTTACCGGGTCGAATAACAATTTTAAGTCTAAGACTAAGATACCCAGACCCAATCTTGGACTCTAAGATATAAAGATTGGTTGACGACCCACTACGACCCCGACGGTCCGACCAGGACCCGGTGTGAAAACTTCTAGGTCCGAGGGTTCTTGTGGACCGACCACGAGTGTATACGGATTCCGTGTAAGGTGAGAAAGGTAAACAGATTGAAGTTGGAGAGACAGTCCTGAGTATCCGTGGCGGTAGAGGTCCTTCGGAAGGAACTCACAGGTCTCATCCGTTTCGGATCAAGAGTCGAGAGTTTGGAAAACACGAAGGGAGACAGGGTTCCTTCCTTCATTTATATTAGGTCACACTCCAACAGTTTTAACCCAAATTTATTCAGAGAAACGTTAGATGGAGGAATAGGTAATTATGTCTAACCACGTCTCTGTTACGGACTCTCGAACCACTTCACCTCGTTTACCTTGTTTCATCTTAACCTAAGTTCAGAAATGTGTGGTCGACCCTTTCTTTGTAATGGGACCACAGAGTCGAGAGACTTAAACTAAAGGAAACAGGCATTTTACTCATATCTTCATACGAGACAAGTCCAAAGAAAGGTCATATTTTAATTTAGTGTGTAGATCGAGTTACGGACCGTGGGTCATCCGTTACTTTACAAATAATACTGAATGGAGGATCAGTCAGGAACCCACGACGTTTCGAGACTTAGTTTTTCCTGTCCGGAAACTAGACTATCTGGTCTCACTAACATCTGATTGCGTCGGAAAGACCCCTACGGATGTCGGGTGTCCGACCAGTACTAGGACACCTATAGAGACGAGGAGACTAGTGTGTGGCCTGGGTCCGTCGTCCCCTCGTCGACATCGGGACCTCGGTGTCTGACCACACCGGAATCGGGGGAATAAAAGTGGACAGACTACACACCAAAATCGACATAGGCAGTCGGAGAGGGGTTGACCAATACTTGTTAGAAGAAAGAGAAGAGAGGAGAGACAAAAAAAAACAAAACAAAACAAAAACGAAGAAGGACGTAAGAAGTGTCGTTGGTAGAGATACGTTTCGATTAGAACCGAGACCATTGTCCAACACGACTTTTCCCGTGACTAGACTACCCTCTCGGGCTGTCAGTTCTTAGGTCAGACCCGACGTGAATGTCAGACACACGGGAATTAAAAAAGTTATCAATAGCTACCGACTCATTGTCTAATGGGACTTTAAATCGTCGAAATTTGTTATTGGTACATAATCAAGTGGATCTAAGACTCACACACCTTAGGTCCTTGTCACTCCAACCTACCAAGACCGAGTTCTGGAGAGTGCTCCAACAAGACTACAAGTCAACGATTCAACATAGCCTAAGAAACTTTGGGGTACCTGACGTCGTGCGGTCCGAAGGGACAGGAAGTGATAGAGAATCTCGAACGAGTTTGAGTACGGGTAACTCAACCACTACGCTAGGTTAGTATAGTACGAGACAGCCGGGGAAAAGGAGGACGGGACCTAGAGAGGGTCGTAGTCCCAGAAAAGGTTACTCAACCGAGAAACGTAATCCACTGGTTTCATAACCTTTAAGTCGAAGTCGTAGTCGGGAAGGTTACTTATAGGTCCCAACTAAAGGAAATCCTAAATGACCAAACTAGAGGAATGTCAGGTTCCCTGAGAGTTCTCAAAAGAGGTCGTGGTGTTAAGTTTTCGTAGTTAAGAAGCCGTGAGTCGGAAGAAATACCAGGTTGAGAGTGTAGGTATGTACTGATGACCTTTTTGGTATCGAAACTGATATGTCTGGAAACAGTCGTTTCACTACAGAGATAAAAAATTATGAGAATTCAAACAGTATCGAAAGGAAGGTTCCTCGTTCACAGAAAAATAAAACACCGACGTCAGTGGCAGGTGTCACTAAAACCTCGGGTTCTTTTATTGTAGACAGTGACAAAGGTAACAAAGGGGTAAATAAACGGTACTTCACTACCCTGTTCTACGGTACTAGAATCAAAAAACTTACAACTCAAAATTCGGTCGGAAAAGTGAGAGGACTGCTCCAACAAAAGGTTTACAAACTGACATCGACCTCCTAGACGAAACTGTTACCGAGCGAGGACGCCGACAGTCGTCTTCCGGAGTCAAGGGGTGTTGTAGTTGGAGTGGAGTCCTGTAGACCGAAGGGGGTCCCGTCCACTAGACTCTGTCTCTCTCTCTCTCGTCCTCGTTGGTTGTACCTTTGGTCAGAAAATCTTGTCGGATAGTGTTCGCTATCACGACGTCAGGTACCCCAGCGTGTCCTAGTCTGTACTGACCCGTTGACTTGTTGTTGTTGTAGTGTTCGCTGCGGTAACGAGACCGTGTGTGTCGACCGGTTGGTGTCTCTGTTCGGTCGAGACCTTCTCGCACCCTTCCCTGATGTGGTCCGACACCTTGCTCCTCCGTCCTAGTGACCCCTGTCAGAACCCCCGACCGGTGGACACTACCCGACTTAAGTACACAGGTTCAGGATTGGGGTGGGGTGGGGTCATGAAGTCTTACAATGACAAACCTCTATTCCAGAGATTCCATTAATTCCATTTTACTTCGACCCCTCCTGGGAGTTGGGTAGGCTGGACACGGGACTATACTTCTCCTTTAGACCTGCGTCTACCAATGTCTCCCTTCTTACACTTCTGTGTCCCTCTTCGGTCTGGAGATGTCGGTTTCTTTCTTCTTTCGTTGGGACGACTCGAGTCTGAGGGTCGGAGGTTTTCACACTCTTTTATTCATACACAACAACTTCGGTGGGCCGGATACCGACAAGTGTCCCGTTGGGATCTCTTGGGTATGTGTTGGTGTGGGGTCACGAAAGAGTGTGAAGAGAGTCCCCGACGATATCACTTCAGACACGGTTCACGTACCGTCTCGTGGGTGGTGTCTCGTCTCTTTCGGGAGACCCTACCACCAGAGGTACTCATCCGAAGGTGTCGGAATCCTCAGTCAGGGTCCCCCGGAGTCAAGAGTAGGGTCACTCCCGATACTGGGAAGAACTTTCGACCTTATCAAGATCTGGACCCGAAACCTCCACTCTTTATCCACCACCGATCGTCTCGGTTCGAAATGGAAGTCCCCGACGATCGCGGAAGTCGTTTAATATCCGATTCTCGAGATCTCGGGGGAGAAAGGGAAGTCAGTCCCTCTCTTGTCCGAGTATAGAGTTCTCAGGGAGAGGAGACGGGGACGAAACAGTCGACAGAGTAAGGGAGGAGGTTTGACCGGAGCCTAGACCCGGGAAAGTCGGGGTAAAGTGTTTGTGTCGGGTCCTTATCCGGTATTGTACACGTTCGAGTGTGTCGGTCCCGTTCCGGGTCACCTCGAAACCAAGGTCCGTGCGGGTGCCGTGTCCGGACGGAAGGTCCCGAATGTCGGAGGAAGAGAAGACACAGAGGTCGTGTCACGCACTGTACCTCCTCGACAAACTAAGTATGAACATATGCACTTTCTTACTCAACTTTTTTTTAGGGTACTTTTTTATTTTGATCCATGTCTTTTGTAGTTAGATCACCGGTATGACTTTCCCTGTGTGTTCAAAATAGAGGAGGTCCTTCGGGAGGGATTGGTGGGACAACTTTCTCTGGACCGGACCCCGCACGGGAAGGTCACCATGAATTCTCTGACAGTCGGTGACGACTGTCACGAGTCCCCCGTCCTTCCGTCCAGTCCACCCGTCCCCTCCGGGACTCCTGAACGGTACCCCGTCGGTGTCTCGACTCACGGGAGGTATTTCAAATAAACCGGAAGGGTCGAGATCCTGTTCCTCTCTTAAGAATTGTAACGACAGAGGGACATAGGACTGTTGATGGGGTTAACAGATCGACTAGTGACTTCGGTCCCACCCGTTCCGTCGTCTATCCTTCTTCAACCTCCTTCTGCACTCAACACCCTTGATGTCTGTACGAACAAGAGAGGACTAACCGTGTCGTTGTTCGGTCGTCGTCGTTGTCTGTACGACATAAGAGAACACCAGCGAGGTCACCTATGTCGGGGTTCCCGAAAAGTCCACTACGAAGGTATCCAGGACTACGAGTACGTGTAGAGTCGACAATGTATTGGTACGTTTCAGTAATAAATGTTTTGCACCCCACTCTCGTTCTCCTACACCTCTTTCTGTCGGTCTGGCGACGGGAGAACCGAGTAAACGAGAAAGGGATGTTGATGATACAAGTCAAAGGTATGTGTACTCTCTTCATGCAATGAACGGGTTTCAGTGTTTGTCTCTCGTGGGACAGACCGTGGAGCCTAGAAGAGATCCCGTCGGACGGGGAGTCTCCCTTCTGGTGGGTCCGGTCGTGCGGTTCGTGGTATTAACCTCCAGTTCCGGTGTCCCTTCTCCCGTCTCGAAACTCACCGAGAGATTCTATTCGAAAAAGAACTCCTGTGATCCGTTGGTGACTTTCCAAACTTTGTGACCCTAGTTGTGGCAGACTAATCACAAAACCCTTCCAGTGATACCGTCCTCGTCCTTTTATTTCCCTTCCTATCTTTAATCTAATCACCAAGAGTAACGTACCAGGGATCTCGTTATCGTAGGTGAAGTGGACCCTCGAACAATCTTTACGGTCCGGACTTCGCTGTGGCGTGGTGGTGGGGGGCTGGAACGGACTTAGAGACTTAATCTTTGTGATCCTTCCTTAAATCAGTAGACAAAATAATTCGGGATCTCTCCTCGACGTCTCTTCCGTTACCGTGGGGTGAGGTCATGAGAACGGACCTTTTAGGATACCTACCTCCTCGGACCACCCGACGTCAGGTACCCCAGCGACTTCCAGCCTGTGCTGACTCGTTGAAGTGAAAGTGAAAAGTGAAAGTACGTAACCTCTTCTTTTACCGTCGGGTGAGGTCACAAGAACGGATCTCTTAGGGCCCCTACCGTCTCGGACCACCCGACGGCAGATACCGCAGGGTGTCTCCGTCTGCGTTGACTTCACTGAATCGTCGTCGTCGTCGTCTCTCCTCGACCCCCGCTCCCACCCGATGCCAGGTACCCCAGCGTTTCTCAGTCTATGTTGGTTTCACTGACTCGCGTTCGTGTGCGCGTAAACGTGTGTGTACGCACACGCGCGCGTGTGTGTGTGTGTGTGTGTGTGTGTGTGTGTGTGTGTCCCCTGGGTAGCTGTCTACTGACCTATTTCTTCTACACGACATACATATGTATTACCTTATAATAGTCGGTATCTTTTCTTACTGTATAGGTATGGATACCGACTAAGTACAGCTACAAACCGTCTTTGGTTGTTATAAGACATTTCGTTAATAGAAAGGTAATTTTTTTAAGTTTTAAATTTTTTTACTTTATTCGGTAAACGTCGTTGTACCTACCTGTACCTCTAATAGTAGGGTTCGCTTCATTGAGTCTTTCTCTCTCTGTTTATAATATACTTTAGGGAATATACACCTTAGATTTTTTTACTATGTTTACTTGAATAAACGTTTTGTATTTATCTGAGTGTCTGTATCTTTTGTTTTGAATACTAAAGGTTTCTCTGCTCGTTCTATTTAAACCCTAAACCCTAATTATCTATAATAACCCGATGGGACCACCGAGTCTCCTATTTCGTAGACGGACCTTACGTCCTCTGGGCACAAACTAGATACCCAGTCCTTCTAGGGACCTCTTCCTTTACCGTTGGGTGAGGTCATGAGAACGGACCTCTTAGGGTACCTCCCTCCTCGGACCATCTGATGTCAGGTACCCCAGTGTTTCTCAACCTGTACTGACTCACTGAAGTGTAAGCGAAAGTGACATAATAATATATTTTATCTATCTGTTGTTCCTGGATCACATGTCAAGTTAAGTCAAGTCAAGTCAGTGAGTCAGCACAGGTTGAGAAACACTGTGGTACTTAACGTCGTACCGTCCGGAGGGACAGGTAGTGGTTGAGGGTCTCAAGTGGGTTTGAGTGCAGGTAACTCAACCACTACGGTAGGTCGGTAGAGTAGGAGACAGTAGGGGAAGAGGACGACGGGGGTTAGGGAGGGTCGTAGTCTCAGAAAAGGTTACTCAGTTGAGAAGCATACTCCACCGGTTTCAGGACCTCAAAGTCGAAATCGTAGTCAGGACGGTTACTTGTGGGTCCTGACTAGAGGAAATCTTACCTGACCAACCTAGAGGAACGTCAGGTTCCCTGATAGTTCTCAGAAGAGGTTATGGTGTCAAGTTTTCGTAGTCAAGAAGCCACGAGTCGAAAGAAGTATCAGGATGAGAGTGTAGGTATGTACTGGTGACCTTTTTGGTATCGGAACTGATCTGTCTGGAAACAACCGTTTCATTACAGAGACGAAAAGTTATACGATAGATCCAACCAGTGTTGAAAGGAAGGTTCCTCATTCGCAGAAAATTAAAGTACCAACGTTAATGGTAGACGTCACTAAAACCTCGGGTTTTTTTATTTCAGACTGTGACAAAGGTGATAAAGGGGGTAGATAAAGGTACTTCACTACCCTGATCTACGGAACTAAAAACAAAAGACTTACAACTGGAAATTCGGTTGAAAAAGTGAGAGGAGAAAGTGAAAGTAGTTCTCTGAAAAATCAAGGAGAAGTGAAAGACGGTATTCCCACCACAGTAGACGTATAGACTCCAATAACTATAAAGAGGGCCGTTAGAACTAAGGTCGAACACTAAGAAGGTCGGGTCGCAAAGAGTACTACATGAGACGTATCTTCAATTTATTCGTCCCACTGTTATATGTCGGAACTACATGAGGAAAAGGATGAACCTTGGTCAGACAACAAGGTGCAGGTCAAGATTGACAACGAAGGACTGGACGTATATCCAAAGAGTTCTCCGTCCAGTCCACCAGACTATAAGGGTAGAGAAAGTCTTAAAAGGTGTCAAATAACACTAGGTGTGTCAGTTTCGTAAACCGTATCAGTTATTTTGTCTTTATCTACAAAAAGACCTTGAGAGAACGAAAAAACTACTAGGTCGTCTACAACCGTTAAACTAGAGACCAAGGAGACGGAAAAGATTTTGGTCGAACTTATAGACCTTCAAATGTCAAGTACATAACGACTTCGGACCGAACCTCTTAAAACTTACAATGAAATTATCACACACTCTACTCACGTTAACACGTCATCAAACTCGTAAGAAACCGTAACGGAAAGAAACCCTAACCTTACTTTTGACTGGAAAAGGTCAGGACACCGGTGGCGACTCAAAAAGTTTAAACGACCGTATAACTCACGTCGTGAAAGTGTCGTAGTAGAAGGTCCTAGATTTTATCGAGTTGACCTTAAGGTAGTGGAGGTGGTCGAAACAAGTATCACTACGAAAGATTCCGGGTGAACTGAAGTGTAAGGTCCTACAGACCGAGATCCACTCACTAATGGACATATCATATATCATTATATATCATCTCACTCGGTATAAGTAATAGAACATTATTGGATATTACCTTTTCTTAGACTTTTCCTTAGTCAAGTCAAGTCAACGAGTCAGTACAGGTTGAGAAACGCCGGGGTACCTTACGTCGTGTGGTCCGGAGGTACAAGTAGTGGTTGAGGACCTCAAATGAGTTTGAGTACAGGTAACTCAGTCACTACTTTTTCCTACATAAATATATGTAAATATATGACCTGCGACGGACGGTACCAAAGGGGACCTCTTGACCCTCTCTACCTTTCCTCACGACACAAGAACGGGTAGACGAGGGAGAGTTCCAGACCCGGTGGACTGGGAAAACATTAAATAAAGATCAGTTCTCGTATTCGTCGTAAAGGACCAAAGTGGTTCTTTATAACGTTTTCAGTCTTGATTTTCTTCGTACACTCCGACGGGACCCCGGAAGACCTTATCAGGACTTCGTCATCGAGACCCGACATTACTCGACGACGGTGAGAACTCGGGACCCTGTCGAGTCGATGTCTCCTCGGGGGGTAGGAGTCCCGATGTGGTCGGTGATGGACTCGTGGAGGGGTAGGAGGTGTCAAACGTTTTACGAAAATATAGACGACGAGTCGGGACAAAGGGAGTCCGAGACTTCGACATCGCGTCAATGTCCTCCTCGACGGGTTGTCTTCCTCGACGTTAAGGGGTGCATCGTTTACTTCCTGGACTCTACTCCTCGTCTCGTTAAATGTATTTTCAACGGTCGGTTCCGGACCGACCGGGACGAACAGATAGAAAACATTAACAGGTAAGATGTTAAATATATAAACCTTTCTCTTTTTTTGAGTCGTTAAACAAACCTTCTACCATTTAGACTTAAGTGCGTTAGAAAAGAAGGAGAAAATTCTCCTTTTTTTTAACCCTCAATCAGAAATACCAATCAAATTCAGATACTAATATAATGGAGACGAAATGACTCCACGTTTTTACCTTTTAAGAAGTCTGAGGTTCTAGTAGCACGGCAGGTGACCCTATTGCGTCGTTGTTGCGGACCTTTTGCCGTCACCTGAACAACGTCCTAGGTGATACACGGTCCGTGGTCGACCCGTGTGTTGTGACCATTGGAGTATATTGGGGAAGGAAGGTCTACTCTCTGGATTTAGTTTCTCCACTGTTACTGTAGGAACTCCGGTGTATAGATCCTTCGGTTCTGAGTTTGGAGTGGTCTACGGTTTTGATCGCGTGTCCCTCCCGTTACAAGGTCTTTAGGTCAAGTAAAGACGCGGAACTCAGAAAAAGTGTAAAGGGGACACAACTGAGGATATGTTTCCTGTTCCCTTTTTTGATCTCCAATATCAGTGGGGAACTATAGGCGACCCCCCTGATCAGAGTCGATGGCGGGGGCGGTTCTATGATCTTAGGTGGCCACGAGTCAAGGAATGTATTTTACCACACTATAAACGTATATTGGATGTGTGTAGGAGGTCCTATGAAATTTAGTAGTGATTTAATGAATATTATCGATTACGTTACTTTTACGATACATTTATTAACGACGACGACGACGACGACGATTCAGTGAAGTCAGCACAGGTTGAGACACGCTGGGGTATCTGCCGTCGGGTGGTCCGAGACGGTAGGGACCCTAAGAGATCCGTTCTTGTGACCTCACCCAACGGTAAAGGAAGAGGTTACGTACTTTCACTTTCACTTCAGCGAGTCAGCACAGACTGAGAAGCGCTGGGGTACCTGACGTCGGATGGTCCGAGGAGGCAGGTACCTTAAAAGGTCCGTTCTCACGACCTCACCCAACGGTAACGGAAGAGGACCTTGAGTCATTTAAGCTCAAAACGAAAAACCTTGAAACCCCTAAAAAAAAGGGACTGATAAAAACTAGTTACCAGCCAACTTAGACGTCTACGTCCTCGGCACCTATGTCCCCCGGATGACATGAGGTCAAAAGGGAGAAAGGAGTTTAGAGACCGTGGAGAAGGGATAAGGGGATAGAGTCGACTACTGAAACAACAGAGAACAGTGACTCTTTGTACTTAAGACTTCTATTGAACATGTGTAAATGTGGGAGTACAGGTAACAGGTGGGACATGGGTACGGATACCAAAGAAGGTAAGGAGGACAGAGATCTCTGTCAGACAGGATACCTCTTTAACGGAGGTAAGAGAAGATACGAAAGTTTAAAAGGGAGACGTAAAAGGTAGGAGGTCGTTTGTGGACACAGGAAGGGTAGAGAGAATGTTTTGGGTTTTAACTGAGAAGTGTGAGGAGGTCGGTGACGAGGCAAAAAGACAAAGGGAAATGTTTTCTTGAGGAGGTTTCACGAAACCATAAGAGGGACCGAGTTACGGACGGGACTTCAAAGTGGACCTGGGAGAGGTCAGTACGAAGGTGGGGACGTAGGATACTTGTACTCAGACGGTTCCAATGTCTACTGAACGTACACGACTTAGGTTACTGGTCAAGGGAGCTCGCTTATCGTCGAAAACTGTGTCAACTAAGACGAAAGGTGATACCACGGAAAGAAATAAACCGAAAGTTGTAAGAGAACTAAGGGGAAGATAGAGTGACTACTGAGGACAAGTCGGAGAAAGAGACCAAAGGAGAGAAGAGGGACTGAGGATTTCAATCTCCCGATGTCTCGTGGTAAGAATCAAAGAAGCATAGAGAAGAGACCTAACTCTCTCTTCACTGTCTATCTACTATCTATGTATGTATGTGTCTCTATTTCTGTGTCTATGTATCTGTGTATCTGTCTGTCTGCGAACTACTAGAGTTGGTCAATATACCAAAATGTCTAGTATACGACTGCTGAGGATTCATACGTAGGATTAGGGTGTGAAGAGGGGATTTAGGGACTGAGTATATAGACGGATGAGTTGTAGAGGAGAAGCTGTAGATTAGGAATCTATAGTATCCATAAATTATCCATAAAGTCTGAGTCGTAGAGGTTTAAACTTGTGTACCAGAAGTAGGGTTTAAGACGAAGTAGAGGTCAGAAGTGGATTCAACTCTCTTTGGGTCTAGAAGACCAGTCTATTCAGTCATCGAGTCTCAGTAGGAGAGAGAGGTTAGGGTGTAGGTTAGACAGTCTTTTGGTCCGACCCGAATGGAAGGTCCATATCTGGTGAAGGATGGTGGAGACAATCGTAGGACCAGACTCCATAGTTGGGGAGGGTGAACCTAGATACGTCGTCGGAGGGTAGGTCGTACGGACGACGGTTGGCACAGGGGATGGCAGGTGAGAGTTGGTTCGACGTTCTTACTAGGTAAATTAATTTTTCTACTAGGTCTTCCTACCATGCCCCTCCCTCCTCTCTCCCCAAGTCCTACCCCTTGTGCACATATGGACATCGCCTAAGTACAACTACATACCGTTTGGGTTATGTTATAACATTTCATTAATTGGAGGTTAATTTTATTTATTTTAATATATAAAAAATTTTTCTACCTATTTCAATAAAGAGATGAGTCTTAGGAGTCAACTGAGGAGTAAAATGAGGCTCCTATTCGATTTGAATTCGGACTCGAGGTCAGGGACACCAGGTCCACAGACAGTAGTGAGACGGGTGAGGACGGCGACAGGTGGACCGAGGGAGGAGAGGTCGGTGCGACCGGATGGACGGAGAGACGACTCTTGTTAAAAAAGGTCTATATGTGTACCGAAGGAGGAAGTTCAGAGCCCAGGTTTCAATTGAACAGAAATTTTGACATTGACAGGATGGGGTGGGGGAGTGCTCGTAAGGGTTAGGGGGATTGGACGAGATAAAAAGGGTATCGAGAATGGTCAAATCGGTACATGAGTTATTGAAGGAAAAAGAACACAAATAACGAATAACGGATAGAAGGGGGTGATGTTACATTGAGCGTTCTCCAGTCTCAAACAAACAAACAAAGAAACCCCGAGTGATTAATTCGAGTTTGTGGATCTTATCACAGACCGTGTGTCCACGAAATCTTTATAAACAACTTAATTACTTACTCTTTCGTGGTAGGAATGGGACTTCCTATAAAGTCCGAACGACACTCAGAGATTACAGTCCCCGGTGAATGTGACTGTCTACGGGGACTTAGGGAAAGGAGTGGGAGGGTGAATAAAGAGGGTGGAGAATACGTCAGTTGTGGAGATGGTAAGTGGTCGTCCCGACGTAGACCCTTAAACAATAAAGAACCTGTATTTTCTGGAAGTAGTTGTCGGGGTTGTTGAAGACAGAGAACTCGTTACTAATACATATCCCTAGTGTGATCTGTAAAACTCATAGAATAGAGACCAGGAGTATCGTGGTGACTTTCCCGTAAAATTCAGAGATTGAGGAGTAAACATTTACTCCTGTGACTTTCCCTCGTCTCGAACCAGTGTAATTATTTACTCTCGCTACTGGACTTGACTCAAGTAGTCGGGGTTTAGGACACAAGAAAGGTGAGGGTGGAACAACCCTACCTCCCTCCTTCGGTATCGATTTGTCGAAAGTTGAAGGACGAAAAGAGAGAAAGAGACTTTAGGTGTGAGGAATCTTTGTTTCCTAAACCTCGAAGGGACAGGTTTAAGTTTAGGATCGAAGTGGTGAATGATTGACACATTTGAACCCGTTTAATGACTAGAGAGGATGAAGAGTAAAGGAAGTAGACATTTACAGTTATTATTGTCGTGGATGGACACCTCAACCCAGACCTAATTTAATCGTTTGTGAACGACGACGATTCGACGATTCAGTGAAGTCAGCACAGACTGAGATACACTGGGGTGTCTGCCGTCGGGTGGTCCGAGGGGGCAGGGACCCTAAGAGGTCCGTTCTTGTGACCTCACCCAACGGTAAAGGAAGAGGTTACATGTTTTCACTTTTCACTTTCACTTCAACGAGTCAACACAGGTTGGGGTTCACTGGGGTACCTGATGTCGGGTGGTCCGAGGAGGTAGGTACTCTAAAAGGCCCGTTCCCATGACCTCACCCCACGGTAACGGAAGAGACGTTTCTGAACGATCTCCTGTAAATTTTATACTGGACCTTACACCATTCATTATAACGACAATAAACAATAACAATGATAATAAGTTGTATCTAGTACTCTGACCAGTGTACCTTTCTCTTTTCTCTGATATTTCGTGACCCCCTTTTTACGAGGTTTTATAATTTTGATCACCGGAGACCCCTTCCATCTCGATATCCATAACGATAGAGACGGAGTTATTGTATTCTTAACTATCTACTGGGTGAGTTCAAGTCCTTTGACTTTGGTAATGTATCTTAGTCTTAAGTTTGGGGTCAAGACTCAGGTGTAGAGTCTTCGAGACCCGAAGGGACCATCGAGTCGACCATTTCTTAGATGGACTTTACGTCCTCTGGGACTAAACTAAGGATCCAACCCTTCTAGGGAACCTCCTCCCGTACCGTTGGGTGAGGTCACAAGAACGGACCTCTTAGGGGTACCTGTCTCCACGGATTACCCGATGTCAGGTACCCCAGCGTTTATCAGTCTGTACTGACTCACCGATTCGTGTTGTGTTGGAACACTAGAGAAAGGGGTTTGAATTAATTAAATTTCTAGATCTTTCACTTTTATATCCATGATATAAAAGACCCTTTTGTGTGTGTGTGTGTGTGTACACATTCGTCTGGACACGTCAAAGTTGGGTACAACAACTTCTCAGTTGACCTCTCTCTCTCTCTCTCTCTCTACTTCTAAAATTCTTTAACCGAGTTCGTCAAAACCTCCGACTGTTCATGTTTTAGAAGTCCCGTCTGGTCGTCCGGTTTGAGTCCTTCTCTATTATGAAGTCGAGTTTATTTTTCTGTCAGACCTCTGTCTTAAGGGAGAAGAAGTCCCCTCTAATCGGACAAAATAGATTCCAGAAAAACTCTAGGTAGGTGTAATATCTCCCATTAGAGGAAATGACTTTCAGATGTCTCATCTGACCATAGGTTTTTTCGATGGAACTGTCAGTGCAGATCTGAACGGAAACTGGTTTACAGACCTATGTTGGGTTAACTACGTATTTTTACTTGGGGTAGTATCCCCTATTATGGTTATGAAGGGGGACCTCGATTACCATTTATTGTTTCCTCTACCCTGTATTCTTTCAGTAAGACTTTCGACGTTTTTAGTGGATTTATACTCCTTAACGATAAGAGCTTTTTACGGTCTTCAGAAAAAAAAAAAAAAATTACTACTACTGTGGTTTCATCCTCTTTCGTTTCGTGGAATTGGTACCCCTCTGGAGGATAGTAAGTGTGTGAGACGCCCCTAGTTGGTGTACAAACGAAAGAGAAGGAGGATAAAACCTACCCGTCTCAAAAGATCTAGGGTTGTTTACATAAATCGGGGAGGTTCGTCACACCGTAATTCCTTCTTCAAAAATCAAAACTCGACTTTCATTTAGGAATTTATAAGGTGTTCGGGTTTAGAGTTATTAAGTCTATCTATAGGTCAGCACTTTCTCTCCCCATCTCTATCAGGAACTTATCGACAGAAAAGGTTGGAAGTTGAAGGGAAGGGTGTGTCGTCTCGAGTACGAATGACAACGGGTCGAGTGAGTCGTCAGTGACTCCGAATGACTTTGTACGTTGACCGATATGAGATTTGACACTGTAAAGGTTTACGGTCCCTTAAAAGAATTAGTAAACTCTTGTATACGTTGTACCGACGACCGAAAGGGGTCCCACTCGTTAGGATGTCGTTCTTATCTCTACTTAGACACTACGAAAAAAAAATTAAATAAACCAAAAAAACGAGACGACCCAGAAGTAACAACGAGTTCCCGAAAGAGAACAATGTCCCTCAACTCCGACGAAAAGTAACGCCACGTACCCGAAGAGTAACGTCACCGAAGAGAAGAACGTCTCGCGTGTGAGATCCGCGTTCCCGAGGTCGTCAGCCCCGTGTGCCCAAATCGACGGGGCGTCGTACACTACAGAAGGGTCTGGTCACTAGTTTAGACACAAGGGACGTAACCGCCCGTCTGAGGATTGGTGCCCAGTCCCTTCAGGGAGACACTACTAAAAAAAAAGTAATAAAAAAAATTAAATTTAAATAAATAAAATTAACCTCCGATTAATGAAATGTTAAAACATAACCAAAACGGTATGTAGTTGTACTTAGGCGGTGTCCACATGTGTACAAGGGGTAGGACTTCGGGGAAGGGTGGAGGGAGGGGCATGGTAGGGAGACCCAGTAGGGTCACGTGGTCGGGGCTCGTAGGACATAGGACGTAGCTTGGACCTGACCACTAAGCAAAGAATATACTATAATATGTACAAATTTACGGTAAGATGGTTTAGTAGGGTGGGAGAGGGAGAGGGTATCTCAGGTTTTCTGACAAGATATGTAGACACAGAAAAAACGACAGAGTGTATGTCCCAATAGCAATGGTAGAAAGATTTAAGGTATATATACACAATCATATGACATGACCACAAAAAGAAAGACCGAATGAAGTGAGACATATTATCCGAGGTCAAAGTAGGTGGAGTAATCTTGACGAAGTTGACATAAGAAAAATTACCGACTCATTATGAGGTAACACATATACATGGAAAATACTGGATTGAACCCTTCAGTGTGTCCCGTCCTCTTAGTCTGTCGTGAATGACTTTTCTGTTCACATTTTCTTAACATCTAGATAAAATTTTGGTGGTAGTTTTTACGGACACTTTGTATCATCTTTCACCCTTACCCTACCCCACCTTCCGCAGTAAGTCCATTGGACAAGATGGAGTTAAGTTCCAAGACACAACATCCAACTTACGTAGTTGTAAGATCTAAATTGTACGAGTTATTATTTATACGAAGTAAATACTGAATTTCATAACTATCTACCTACGATGTGACTTGACTTTCAACGAGTCAGTACAGGCTGAGAAATACTGGGGTACCTGACGTCGGACAGTCTGAGGAGACAGGTACCTCAAGAGGTCCGTTCTTATCACCTCACCCATCGGTAAGTGAAGAGGACCTCTAGAAAGGTTGGGTTCCTAGCTTTGACCCAGAGGACGTAACGTCCGTCTAAGAAATGGTAAACTCGGTGGTCCCTTAGGACCCACGATGTGACATCCATAAGTTTGGTCTTCCTTTGAAGGTCTAGTATCTTGGTTGAAGGAGTAAAATGCTTTCCCTTTTGATTCCGGGTGTCTCCCCGCCACTAAAAGGGTCCTGTTGAGTCATTCGGTCACCGGGTCGAGACGGCTCTTCAAACTAAGGGACAGGGGACCGTCTTGAAAAGGGTTGTGAAGTATGTCCCGGTATGCATTGCCCGAAAGGGGTTTAGTCGAACTGTATAGGATTCTTCTTTTACTCGAGATCTCTCCCACTACAGTAGTCCCTTCTATCTTTGTTTTACTTAAAATCCCTAAGAGTCCTTGACGACTCTGGACTCCGGGAAGACCGATACGTTACTCGACGGCAGGAAGGTCCTTGACCAGTTCTCACTTCAGTCGGTCCTCTCCTTTGCCTCTGCACGAGGGTCGACGTAGTGAGGGCGGGTGACGTCGGTCCCGACAGTAGTGACGGACAACTGACCCTTGTGACTGGTCTTTTGGGGACGGTACACCTGTCAGGAAGAGTCGTTGAGTCCTTGTGTCCCCAGTCGAGTTCAGTTCCTGTATTTTACTGTTTCTTTGTCTGGTTCCATCGACTCTCTGATAAAATGTAACGAAAGGTTCAACGAATAATGTGTCAAATAACCCCCGTCCTCCTCTTCCCCTACTGTCTCCTACTCTACCGACCTACCGTAGTTACTGAGCTATCTGCACTCAGACTCACTTGAGACCCTCAACCACTACCTGTCCCTCCGGACCGCACGACACTAAGTACCCCAGCGTTTCTCAACCTGTGCTGACTCTATGACTTGACTTGACTTGACTTGACTACGTAAACAATACGAGATATTACTAAAGTCAAATCGATGATTTGTCGTTGTTGTTGTACGAGACACTGTTAAACTGTAATAATTATAAATGTGTAGATGCGTAAAATACCAGTTATTTACACTGGATTGTTACACACGACATGAGTCAACGAGTCAGTACAGACTGAGACACACTGGGGTACCTGACATCGGACGGTCCGAGGAGACCGGTACTCTAAGAGGTCTATTCTTATGATCTCCCCCTACGGTAAAGGATGAGGTCCCCTAGGAGGTCTGGGTTTCTAGCTTACGTGTAGAGGACTCAAAGGATGGAACCGTCCACCTGAGATGGTGACGTGGTGTATCAAAATTAACATACCTAATACAACCCCTAAAAGTAGAGGGTCTAGAGGGTCAAGAACTCACTTCTTGAGACTTTGTCATTATTGTCTCCATCGGTAAGAACGGGAACAGTATCTCTCTATTCCACTGTACGGTCTCCTTGTGGACAAGACCCCAGTCTTACGGTTTGACTTTACGACGAAGACGGTACCTGGTCGACACTGAAACTCTTTCAGTAAACCGAAGAGGTACAACGTCACAGAAGTAACCATTTTACCTTCACTAACATCAACGACGGAGTACTCTAACAACCCTCTCTATTTGTTCAGTTGAAGACCTTTCGTGTTGTCTCCGACCACGTAACACCTTAGAGTCATAAAAGTCATGAACCGTGAATCATAACGACCCACGAAATCAGTATGAAAGGAAGAATCCGTGATCGTGGGTCTACAACGTTAAGTCGGGGGACGGGTTCTAGTGTTCCGGTCGAAAGGTTTGGTCCTTTCAACCTGATTTTCTAGAGACTCCAGGGTAAGTTTATTGATAAGGTACACGGAGTCTTCAAACTCTGATTTGACAGAGGTAGTCAGTACAATCCTAAGGTAGTCTTTCTGGATCTCTCCCTCTGACGAAGTGAATTATGTTTGTGTTTTACCAGTTCAAATTAGGTGTTGTTGGGATCCTCTAACCATATGACGGTGAGGTCAATTGTCCGTTCCTTTAACTCTGTGTGTCTCAGATAATCCACTGTGTTGATCATTCGTCGACTCAGTTTAAGTCCGACCCTAAATTGGTGGGGTCAAGGACTCAGACGACCCAAATTGGTGGAGTGACGTAGGTGTGACTGTCGAAAGGACGTCACTGTAACAACTCTACACCCACTCTACTTCACAACCTTAGTCGACCGTCGACTCATGACTAAGGAGTAATATATTAAACCGGTAGACGTGAGTGAGTGGTCAGAGGAACCCACTCCAGATACAAGACACAATTTTCATGTCCCGACCTCCTGTGTCTGTAATTTCCCAATCTTGTCTGTGTGATATAATTATGTGTAAAAAAGTCCGCGACTTACATATCGACGGGCGAGACGGGACTTAGACGGCGTGCGTCGAAAACACGGAAACGGTGGGAAAAAGAAGACGGACGTTACACAAGATGAACGTAGAGGTGAACCTTTTACGGATGAGGAGGAAACTCCAGAACGAGTGTAGTGAAGGAGAAACTTCAGAAGAGACTGAAGGGGTCCGTCTCAACGAGTCAAGAAATACTCGGGGGACGGGGCTAAAACGTGAAAAGTTTCAGCATCGTAAAGAGTCAAACATGTGACCAGTGGGGTCATTGTGCACAGAGAGAGAGGTATTGGAAAGATATTACACGTCGGGTTCCCGTCCTTGACTCAAAATCAGTTGGAGTTTGGACGATACGGGTCTTATCATGACCGGGCATCATCTCTTGACTACTCGTACTTGACTGGCTAATTTACTTACTTTCTGGGAAAAGAAGTTTCTCAAAGACACTAAACTATACTACAAAAAAGGGATCTTGAACACCAAAAGCCCGGTCTTCCACTGAAAGGGTGGTGCAGACGACGTTTGTCGAGATATTGAAACTGAAAGAATCTTCTTGTTCATAGTATACAACCACGTTATATACCTTAGATCTTTTACCATATCTACTTGGATAAACGTCCCGTTCTTATCTCTGCATCTCTATCTCTTACTGTACACTTGTGTCTCGTTCTTCCTCTCCCACCCTGCTTAACTCTCTCAGCGTAACTGTATATATGTGATGGTTCACATTTTATCACTCTTTGTCGATATCCCTTTAGTCGAGCGACGAGTCACCACTGGATCTCCTCACCCTACCTCCGCAACACCCTCCCTCTAATTTCTCCCTCCTCTATGTGTATATGTACATTGACTAAGTGAAACAACATGTCGTCTTTGATTGTGTTGTAATATTTCATTAACATGAGGTTATTTTTTTTTTTTTTTTCGAACTGAAAGACCTTGTAAAGGATGTAAAAGGAATACTAGTATAGGGTCAACAAAGGACAAACAAGTGTGGAGTATTGGGGGAGGAAGAAGGAGTAGATTATCAACGTCAGACAAAGGTGAAGTAGGGTCGTACGACCTGTCATGATTAGACCTAACTGTAGGAGAGCAGTCTGTCCGGACACCCGTACACCCCGTTAAAGGACCTTGACGTTATCCCTGGTTCAGAACCCGAAACCGAAGATGGTGAATAAGGGACCTACTTGGATAATGAGGTGAAACGATTTGAAACAAAAGGAACAGAGATTTTACCCTAGTGAGTAGGGAAGGAGGTATCTTACTACACTCCTCAGTTGGTTGACATGTACACACTCCACAATCGTGTACCGTCCGTGAGTTATTTCCGAGACCGTGGAAAGGAAAAGGAACACGTCTGTTCTAGACGAAAATTAGTATTACGTTGGGTAATAAGTAATAGGTCCTCTCTACTGTTGTTAGAGTCTATACGTGTACTATGATGAGATTAACGTCTTTTACTTCTCCTTGATTTTTCGGAGAACTACTCCCACTTTCTGTTCTCATTTTTCCGACCGAATTTCGAGTTGTAAGTGTTTTGATCTTAGTACCGTAGACCAGGGTAGGGAAGTACCGTTTATCTACCCCTTTTGCACCTTCGTCTCTGTCTAAAATAAAAGAACCCGAGGTTTGAGTGACGTCTGTCCTTTAATTTTCTACGAACGAGGAACCTTCTTTTCGATACTGTTTGGATCTGTCACATAATTCTTCGTCTTTGTAGTGAAACGGTTGTTTCCAGACATACCAGTTTCGATACCGAAAAGGTCATCAGTCCATACCTACACTCTCAACCTGGTATTTCTTCCGACTTACGGCTTCTTGACTACGGAAACTTGACGCCACGACCTCTTCTGAGAACTCTCTGGGAACCTGACGTTCTTGTAGTTTGGTCAGTTAGGATTTCTTTTAGTTGGGACTTATAGGTGACCTTCCTGACTACGATTTCGACTTCGTGATTGTGAGACCGGTGGACTACGTTTCTCGACTGAATAGTTTTTCTGGAACTACCACCCTTTCTATATTCCGTTTTCCTCTTCTCCCGTAGTCTCCTACTCTACCAATCTGTCGTAGTGGTTGAGTTACTTGTAATTAAACTCGTTTGAGACCCTCTATCCCTACCTGTCCCTTCGGACCGGACACCCTCGGACCATACGACGTCGGGTTCCCCAGTATTTCTCAGTCTGTACTGAATCGTTAACTTGTTGTTAGGTATATCGTCCCTATCTTTGTATATGACACGTGTCAATACTCTTCATTCTATGGAACTCAGATGGGTCGATAACAATCTAGGAGGGATAGGACGGGAGAGGGAACTATGGTACATCAATTCGTCTTTGGGTGTTACTTCAAGTATGAAGGGACACCGAGTCTGGTGTAACGTAGCGTGGATGGACAATGAGTAATCGTATGGTCTACTTGTCTCGTCTCCCCCTCACCACTCAAGATAGACCTCTTCACCCGTTTTATCCGAAGTCCCCGACTCTGACTCTCGTCTCTTCTCCCTCGTCACGTATTTCGTAGGGAGGGAGGAGTCTGGAGGTCTGACTTCCTCCTCCGTCCCTATTCTTGTCCCTAAGCCCCGAGTCGGACGGACCTACTTCATGTACATCCTGTTTTTCTCCTGAAACTCAGTGTTTTGGTTTCACTTCAGAACCGTCATCGTAATTGACCAGTTGGAACCCACTTGAGACTCGGACAAGGAGGAGACATTCACTCAACCTATTATGGTTGAGCATGTTATAGTCTCAAAACGTGTTTCTAGTGCGTTCCATTAGATTCACCTGTATGTCAAATTGATGTTCTATCACCTGTTAATCCTTTTCTAGAAAATTATTAGAACATCAGACAAAGATTAGAGGTTCGGAACCCCAAGAGACGGTCGGGTGAAACGGTTCTTAAAGAAGTCTATGGTAACATTCACGAAACGGGTCTAGGTTTTGACAACCACCGAAACCATTCTTCTAACCGTTGATCTCTTTAGAGAGTACGAATAAATCCTCTCAAACTAGAAATCGGTAGAAACGACAAAGGATGTTTTATCTACTCGTATATTTCTGTCTCCCTACTTTTTATTATCTTCTTAATCATTCGATGTGTTGATAGCAAGGGAAATGTGGAAATGGTATTTCTGATTAGTAAACATAAAGAATTAAATCTACACCTGAGAACTGTCCATCCCCAGTACTTATTTACTTTAATACAAACTTGTAGGTGTATACAACGTATGTCTTTGAACCTGTGTGCGGGTCCGTTAAGAAAGTACACGACGGTACGTTCTCCTCCAGAGTAAACTTTTGATTCTTGACTATGAGGAAGGGAAGGTTCACATTTGTCTTGGGACTAGGTCCTTAAATGGCAACACGGAGAGACCATCCGTAATCGGTCCTAACTAATTAAATCGTACTGACTACCCGTGTCCCAATCTTTAAAGAAGAAAGGGGTTTTGGAACATTACTCATCCGTGAGTCCTTTAATTTAGGTATTAATAGCCGACATGTAAAATAATAGAACAGAGACTAAGAATGTTATTATGACGTCTCACCCATAGAAACACGGGTAAAATGTCTACTCTTTCCACTATTTCAATGGTAACTTCACTGAAACTCATAGTTTCTACCATCTTGGGTCTAACCCTGATTTAAGTCAGTAGTGTTGTGTCGTGTATAAAAAAAAGTTCACAGGTAGTTCATTCTTTCATGGAACGGTTCGTGACCCTATCTTGCTACCTGTTTTTAGTCAGAACAGTAACGGGACACGTCTAGTGTCTTACTTATACTTTTATCTAAGTAAGTAGTAAGGATTTAAAAGGGTCTCCTTCAATGTATATTTGACTCAGAATTTACTACTTATCCTTAATCGTTTTCTCTTCTCTAAAATCTCGTCCCTCGGAAAGTCCGTCTCCTTCGTCTCTCCCCGTAAAAGTTCCTTTCCTCTCTCTTTACCTTTTTCTTGGACCTCTCCGTCACGACCCAACACCCTCGACCGTCCTGACAAGTCCTCAAGTCCAAAAGAGGACTCCCGTGAGCCCCGGAGACTTCCAGAGGGTACCCCTTTTCATGTATGGCTAAACACAGGGGACGTAAAGAAGAAGTGACAGTAGGTTGGAGGTCCAACGTAGGACGTTCCAGTACCCTGTTAAGTAACGTTTCACCAGTCACCAGGTCCCGTCCCTACGACCACCGGTCCTACGTCCGACACCGTCACGTCTACCTCTCCTCCCCTACTCGACTCCCTAGAGCCCCTTTGTCGGTCTGGGACTTCCGGGAACGTTCGGGGGTCGGGTAATGTCACACCCGCGGTCTAGGTCCTACAATACTTCTACTTCTTGCTTCTATTTCTTTTGCCTGGACTCCCTGATTATTCGTCCTCACAACCAAACTTAATACAAGAAACGGTCACACAAGAAAAAAGAAAGGCACAAGGAAGAAAAAAGGGGTTAGTATGCGTACTTCTATATTTGGTTTTCATAAGAGAAAATTTTCAAATATACCCTAGTATTGGGACAAAATATATACCCTTTTCCGACTGAGGGTCACCCAGAAGACATAAAAGTATAACGGTATTAAGTTTGTTACACTACTTAGTTGAACGACATTAAAGGTTTCGACCCGGGTCTCTTCGGCTTAAAATATCCCTTAAATCACTCGACACGGGACCCCGACCCATCATCAGGAATCTCCCTTTTCCATAAAGACCTTTCTACCTCTTCCCTTGATGGTAAATGTCTCACAAAGGACACACGGTCCTGTAAATAGGGAGTCCTTTCAGTGTACTTACAACAAAGTACATCTTCCTTTGAACTCCCCAATTCACTGAACGGACACCTGTGGGTTGACGATTGCCCTCTGGGGTCGATTGAAGTTACAGTCCAAGAAAGGGTTTGTCGTGTACGGAGGACCCGTATTCTTTGTGTGGGGTCACCTGAACTGACGTTCCTCCCTCCTCCGAAATCTTTAAAATAGGGACAAAGAGGTCGAAATTGTCTGGACCCACTTGGATTCATCCAGGGGAGTGACACGGGACTCGTGGGTGCAGGGTTTCTGTTTTCCCTTTTTACTCCCGACACGAGAAACGTTAATTAAAAGAGAAGACTGGGGTTTGGAAGAGTTCGACCGTGTGTCTCGGAGACCGAAGATCAGGATTGAGTTCCAGGTCATAAGTGCCGGGTAAGGTCCCTCTGGTAAGTTAACTACTCGGTTCCTTAATAGACGAAGTAGATTCTCAGAGAATGTTTGGACTTGTCTAGTTGCTCTTATATTTTTAACCTCTGGGAGTTTCGGTGACTCCTTAGACTAGACGAGAGAGACCTCAGTAGTCACGATACTAAGGTAAAATACAAATTCTTTCGACTCTGAACCTTTTAAACTCATTTAATAGGTGTCACAAATCATTATGGTAGTCCGACACTTAGAGTTAAAGTCTATATTTTCATCGGTCGTGTTAGAAGGTATTATCGTCCACAAGTTTTACACAAACGGACGGACGATGATCAAGAGTCGAACTGGGGACGGGGAGTGAGACCTTCTACCTGTAGATAACCGTAAAGGGGTCTCACTTGCGTCGACGACGGGACATCTAGACTCGGAGGTAGGGATTCTACACGGTATGCACCTGGAAACTTTCTTAATTGTTCGGGTGTACACCGCGTCCCATCTGACCCTCGGACCTGATTCCTCAGTATTTTTTAAAAATTCTCTTGAAATACCCTCACTCGGGAGGCCGTCCGGTTCGTCACTCCATCTCCCATCGCCGTCTCTTGACTCGTCTAGGTCTCCATCCTTCAGTCGAGACTCCTTCCTTTTCCTCGGGTCTTTTCTGGTGTAGGGGGTCCCCTCTCGTCACTCGGGTCTCGACCCCGACCCCGGGTTTCTGGTTCCGAGACTGATTAAGGGGTACACTACCTCCTGGTCAAGGAAGGGAATACGTCGACACGTGGTTTCTTATACGTACATGTTTTTACAAGATTTTACTTTTGCTCTTTTTCTTCTCTCTACCCTTCTTTCTTAACGAAGTCTACCCTAGCAGGTACCGTGGTAGTGTGGGGAGGGAGACAGGGCACGGGACACTAGTCCTGTGTGTCTGCACAGGAGTCCGAGGTTTGGTCGATACGTGTTCATGACACGTATACGACAAGTCTGATTCGACTCGTAAGAGAGGAGAGAAGAAACGGACCTTTTAAATATTAGACCAAAAGTCAAAAGTCCAGTACAGTGGAGGAGGTACTTCGAAAGGGACTAAGGGGAGGGTAAAGGTGGGTGAGTGTGAAAACTCAAAAATGTTGAAACGGAAGTAGACCGGTCCGAAGGGTCCACCAAGTCACCATTTCTTAGGGGACGGTTATGTCCTCCAAGTTTACTACACCCAAGTTAGGGACCCAATCCTCTTAGGAGATTTTATCCTTTACCGTTGGGTGAGGTCATAAGAACAGACCTTTTAAGGTACCTGTCTCTTCGGACCGTCCGATGTCAGGAACCCCAGTGTTTCTCAGCCTATGCTGATTCACTGACTCTTGTGTGTGTGTATAACCCAACTGGTTTTTCGAATAAGTACGAAGAAGTACTGTAGACACCTTTTGAGTTTCCTTGTAAGACCGGGTGGGTTATCTATGGGTTACTGTCGTAAATAGTGTAACACAAAATAACGTCCTCATAATCATGATCATTATATTTAGAAGATAGATTCCTTCGGTATAAAAAACTGTGACACTTTCACGACGTGAGTTATACGGTCGTTTAAACCTTTTGAGTCGTCACCGTTGTCCTGACCTTTTCCAGTCAAAAGTAAGGTTAGGGTTTCTTTCCGTTACGGTTTTTTACGAGTTTAATAACATGTTAACGTGAGTAGAGTGTGTGATCATTTCATTACAAGTTTTAAGAGGTTCGGTCCGAAGTCGTTATACACTTGGCACTTGAAGGTCTACAAGTTCGACCAAAATCTTTTCCGTCTCCTTGGTCTCCAGTTTAACGGTTGTAGGTGACCTAGTAGCTTTTTCGTTCTCTCAAGGTCTTTTTGTAGATAAAGACAAAATAACTGATACGGTTTCGGGAACTGATACACCTAGTGTTATTTGACACCTTTTAAGACTTTCTCTACCCTTATGATCTGGTGGACTGGACCGAGAACTCTTTGGATATACGTCCAATCCTTCGTTGTCAATCTTGACCTGTACCTTGTTGTCTGACCAAGGTTTATCCTTTTCCTCAGGCAGTTCCGACATATAACAGTGGGACGAATAAATTGAATATACGTCTCACTTCCACTTCCACTTCAGCGAGTCGGTAAAGGTTGAGAAACGCTGGGGTACCTGACATTGGATGATCCGAAGAGGTAGGTACCCTAAGAGGTCCGTTCTTATGACCTCACCTAACGGTAAAGGAAGAGGTCCCCTAGAAGGGCTGGGTCCCTAGTTTGGGCCCAGAGGGTGTAACCTCCGCTTGCGAAATTGGAGACTCGGTGGTCCCTTCGGGTATACGTCTCATGTAGTATTCTTTGTGACCCGACCTACTTTGTGTTCGACCTTAGTTCTAACGGTCCTCTTTATAGTTATAGGAGTATATACGTCTACTGTGGTGGGAATACCGTCTTTCACCTCTTCTTGATTTCTCGGAGAACTACTTTCACTTTCTCCTCTCACTTTTTCAACCGAATTTCGAGTTGATTTTTTGATTCTAATACCGTAAGTCGGGTAAAGTACCGTTTGTCTACCCCTTTGTCACCATTTGAAATAAAACCCCCCGAAGTTTTAGTGACGTCTACCACTGACGTCGGTACTTTAATTTTCTACGAATGAGAACCTTCAATACTGGTTGGATCTGTCGTATAATTTTTCGTCTCTGTAACGAAACGGTTGTTTCCAAGTAGATCAGTTTCGATACCAAAAAGGTCATCAGTACATACCTACACTCTCAACGTGATATTTCTTTCGATTCGCAGTTTCTTAACTACGAAAACTTGTCACCACAACCTCTTCTAAGAACTCTCAGGGAACCTGACGTTCCTCTAGGTTGGTTAGGTAGGATTTCCTCTAGTCGGGACTCACAAGTAACCTTCCCCACTCCAATTTCGACTTTGAGGTCATGAAACCGGTGGACTACACTTCCTGTATGAGTAAACTTTTCTGAGACTACAACCCTTTCTAACTTCCACCCTCCTCTTCCCCTACTGTCTCCTACTCTACCAACTTACCGTAGTGACTGAGTTACCTGTACTCAAACTCATTTGAGGCCCTCAACCACTACTTGTCCCTTAGGACCGTACGACGTCAGGTACCCCAGTGTTTCTCAGTCTGTGTTGACTCGTTGACTTGACTTGACTGACTAAAAAGAAAAAAACGGTCACAATCAGAAAAATATTCAACATATTAAATGTAAAGTAGGGTTACGGCATTTAATCCATAATAAAAGGGTTGAAATTCTTTACTTCTTTGTTTCTGGGGTTACTCCAGTCTTTAGAAGGATACACATGGGAACCCGTTCCCTGTCACGGATATAAACCTCGTTTCAGACTGAGACAATACGAAGGTCTGATGAGTGAGGTCTGTTTCTTCATTATTATCCGTTACTGGTTTTATTACGTGTTTACAGTGGTACCTCATTTCTCTCGAAGGTACACTTCGTACCGAAATTTGTTCGTAAAATAAAACGACGTTGGTAGGTAGGGTCTAGTGGGGGTGAGTCTCTGTTTTCGATCGGTATTCCTGGTGTATTAAATTGGTGCCCTTGTACTTCCTGATCCGTCCGATCTCCGACCGGGTCCAGTGTCGTGACGGAAACCGTGGACGGGTCGTCATAAAGAGTTGGAGACCACTCGTCGGGAGAGGTTTGACGAGGAAGGGTCTCGAGACGTAACCGTCACCCGGACAAAAGGAAGGGACTTTGTCTTCGAAAAGACACGGACAGGAATCTCTGTCTTCCTCGTGGTTTGGACACAAAGAACCAACACGAGAGGGTTAATTCGTTTCTTCGGTTGGTTTCTCAGGCGCTCAGCTTGATTAACGTAGAATCGTACTAGACAAGGACGGTTGAAATCGGATCTCAGTCCAAAATGTCCGGTGAATCGGGGTATGGGTCCCAAATACTACCTTTGGGACTGTTTCGACGTGACTATTCTGACGTCTCCTGGGTCCTCTGGTCTTTTGGATCATTAAAAGGTCCTAGATTTGGGTCGAAGGTAAGACTCCCGGGGAGCGGTCGGCTCTGAGACTTCACAGTCGGTTCTCCCGGGACCGTCTCTCGACAAACAAAGGTGTAGTTACGAGAGACCTTTAAGCCACACTATGGAACGACCCTAAAAATTACTGTTCAAAGAGGAAGTCGTAGTGGACCATACGTTAATCAAAAGGGAAGAAACCTGACGGGTTAGTAAATAAGTAAACCAGTAAGTAAGTGGTTTAAATTTGAGATAAGTTCAACGGTATACTAGGTCGTTAGGGTGAGGACCCGTATATAGGTCTGTTTTGATATTAAGTTTCTATGGACGTTGGGATACAAGTATCGTCGTGATAAGTGTTATCGGTTCTGCACCTTTGTTGCATTTATAAGTAGTTGGCTACTCACCTATTTCTTCTACACCAAGTATATATATATTACCTCATGATGAACCAGTATTTTTTTACTTTATTACGGTAAACGTCATTGTACTTACCCGGATCTCTAATAGTATGATTCACTTTATTTAGTCTTTCTTTATAGTATACTATGGTGAATATACATCTGAGATTTTATCCTATGTTTACTTGAATGGATACTTTGTCTACGTGTCTGTGTCTCTTATCTGAACATCAACGGTCTTACCTCCCTCCTCTTCCCATCTAACCTTCCGACCCCAATCGTCTACGTTGATGATATGTCTCTTACCTATTTGTTTTTCAGGATGACATATCGTGTCCCTGGATGTAAGTGATAGGACTCTAAATTTTTTATCACCTTTTTTTATACTTTTTCTTACAGTTATACATATTGACTTAGTTGACCGACATGTCGTCTTTAATTGTGTTTTATCATTTGGAAAAAGTCGATATAAACTTAAATTTTTTTTTGTGTTTTTTTAAATGTGAGATAAGGAAATAGTAAGTCAAACACGTGACGTATTGAGATTCCCCGATATTCAAGTATCTCATGACAGACTATTGACACCTTATCCCTCTCATTTTTATTTTGTCTTACACTTTTACGGTATATAAGTCAGATAATACCTACCAGTTGTTTGTGTACTTTTCTACGACCTGTACGTTTAGTTACTCTATAGTGGAGTATAACCAGTCTTACCGGTAGTGACTCTTCCGATGTTTATTTAAGATTTCTCCCACACCTCTTTTCCTTTAGAAAGATGTGACAACTACCTTTATACAATTTATTTAATCATATCAGTGACATTTTTTGTCATACCTCCAAGGAATCCTTTGATTTTTATCTTGATAGTGTAATGGATCGTTAGGGTAAGGACCCGTATATGGGGTCTCTTTTGGTATTAAATTTTTCTATGTACGGGAGACTACAAGTAACGTCGTGATAAATATTATTGGTCCTACACCTTCACTGGATTTACAAGTCGTTGTTTCTTTACCTGTTTCTTCTACACCATGTATGTGTGTTACCTTATAATGAGTCAGTTAATATCTTCTTTCTTGTAAGCGTTATTCAATTGACCCAGTATGTCGTTAAGGATCCGAGAATATCGTTAAAGGTAACAGAAAGATTGTGTCTTTTTCTTTTAGTCTTAATAGTGGGGGAACAAATTTTGTCCCAAAGAGTTGGAACTGTGATAACGATATAAATCGACTAAATGAGAAACAAACTCTAACAGGACAGGTACCATCTTATAGACAGTTGTATTGACCGGAGATGGGTGTCTACACTCATCGTTGAAGAGGGAGTGGTAGTACTATTAGACTCGGTGTTCCCTTCGGGTTTTGGCGGGAGTCAAGTCAATTCAAGTCAAGCCAGTGAGTCAGTTCAGACTGATACTGGGGTACCTGACGTCGTGTGGTACGAAGGGACAGGTAGTGGTTGATGGTCTCGAACGAGTTTACGTACAGGTAAAACAACCACTACGGTAGGGTGGTAGAGTAGGAGATAGTATTTGAAGAGGACGGAAGTTAGAAAGGGTCGTAGTCCCAGAAAAGGTTACTCAGGTTACTCAATAAGCATAGTCCACCGGTTTCATAAACTCGAAGTCGAAATCGTAGCCAGGAAGGTTACTTGTAAGTCCTTACTAAAGGAAATCCTAACTGACTAACCTAGAGGAACGTCAGGTTCCCTGAGAGCTCTCAGAAGAGGTCGTGGTGTTAAGTTTTCGTAGTTAAGAATTCACGAGTCGAAAGAAATACCAAGTTGATAGTATAGGTATGTACTAATGACCCTCTTGGTATTGAAACTGATATGCCCGGAAACAACCGTTTCATTTTTGAGACAAAAAACAAAATTAACCTCCGATTAATGAAATGTTATAACATAACCAAGACGGTGTGTAGTTGTACTTAGACGGTACCCGTATGTGCACAAGGAGTAGGACTTGGGGGGGAGGGAGGAGGGAGGGGTATGGTAGGGAGGTCCAGTAGGGTCACGTGGTCGGGGTTCGTAGGACATAGCTTGGACCTGACCACTAAGTAAAGTATATACTATAATATGTACAAAGTTACGGTAAGAAGGTTTAGCAGGGTAGAAGAGGGAGAGGGTGTCTCAGGTTTTCAGACAAGATATGTAGACACAGAGAAAACGACAGAGTGTATGTCCCAATAGTAATGGTAGAAAGATTTAGGTATATATACACAATCATATGACATAACCACAAAAAGAAAGACCGAATGAAGTGAGACATATTATCCGAGGTCAAAGTAGGTGGAGTAATCTTGACTAAGTTTACATAAGAAAAATTACCGACTCACTACGAGGTAACACATATACATGGGGTCGAAAGAATAGGTAAGTAGACGACTACCTGTAGATCCAGCAAAGGTACAGGACCGATAATATTTGTCACGACACTACTTGTAACCCCATGTGTACAGAGAAAGTTAAGACCAAAGGAGCCACACATACGGGTCATCACCCTAATGACCCAGTATTCCGTCAAGATAAAGGTCAAAAAATTCCTTAGAGGTGGGACAAGAGGTATCACCGACATGATCAAACGTAAGGGTGTTTGTCACATCCTCCCAAGGGAAAAGAGGTGTGGGAGAGGTCGTAAATAACGAACATCTGAAAACCTATCGTCGGTAAGACTGACCACACTTTACAATGGAGTAACACCAAGACTAAACGCTTACAACTACAACTCGTAGAAAGGTACACAAACAATCGGTAGACGTACAGAAGAAACCTCTTTACAGATAAATCAAGAAACTGGGTCAAAAAATAACCCAGCAAATAAAAAGACCTTAACTCGACGTCCTCAACGAACATATAAAAACTCTAATCGACAAACAGTCAACGAAGAAAAAGATAATAAAAGAGGGTAAAACTTCTAACAGAAAAGTGGAACGAATATCAAAGGAAACAACACGTCTTCGAAAATTAAAATTAATCCAGGATAATCGAATAAAAAGGAAAATAAAGGTTATAAGACCCTCCACCCAGTATCTCCTAGGACGACACTAAATACAGTCTCTCACAAAACGGATACAAGAGGAGATTCGCCAAATATCAAAGACCAGAATGGAAATCTATAAATTAGGTAAAAGTCAAATAAAAACACATACCACAATCTTTCACAAGATCAAAGTAAGAAAATGTTCACCAACTGGTCAAAAGGGTCGTGGTGAACAATTTCTCTAACAGAAATGAGGTAACATATAAGAACGGAGGAAACAGTTTCTATTCCATAGGTATCCACACACCTAAATAGAGACCCGAAAGATAAAANGAGATTCTCCAAATATCAAAGACCAGAATGGAAATCTATAAATTAGGTAAAAGTCAAATAAAAACACATACCACAATCTTTCACAAGATCAAAGTAAGAAAATGTTCACCAACTGGTCAAAAGGGTCGTAGTGAACAATTTCTCTAACAGAAAAGAGGTAACATATAAGAACGGAGGAAACAGTTTCTATTCCATAGGTATCCACACACCTAAATAGAGACCCGAAAGGTAAAACAAGGTAACTGGATATAAAGACAGAAACACGGTCATGGTATGAGAGAACTACTGACACCGAAACATCATCTCGGACTTCAGTCCGTTCAACTAAGGAGGTCAACGTAAGAAGAAAGAGTTCTAACGAAACCGATAAGCTCCAAAAAACATAAAGGTATGTTTAACACTTTAATAAACAAGATCGAGACACTTTTTATGGTAACCATCGAACTTTCCCTAACGTAACTTAGACATCTAACGAAACCCATCAGATGAGTAAAAGTGATATAACTAAGAAGGCTAGGTACTTGTACCATATAAAGAGGTAGATAATCACAGGAGAAACTAAAGAAAGTAGTCACAAAATATCAAAAGATATATATCCAGAAATCAAAGAAATCCATCTATATAAGGATTCATAAAATAAGAAAAGTAACGTTACCACTTACCTTAACAAAGGAATTAAAGAGAAAGATAAAAGAGTAATAATCACATATCCTTACGTTCCCTAAAGACACACAACTGAAATATAGGACGTTGAGATGATATAAGTAACTAATCAAGATCATTAAAAGACCACCTTAGAAATCCCAAAAGATACATTTCCTAGTACAGTAGACGTTTGTCACTCTCAAAATAAAGAAGAAAAGGTTAAACCTAAGGAAAATAAAGAAAAAGACGAGACTAACGACACCGGTTTTGAAGGTCTTGATACAACTTATCATCACCACTTTCACCTGTGGGAACAGAACAAGGACTGAAATCCCCTTTACGAAAGTTAAAAAGTGGTAACTCCTATTACAAACGACACCTAAACAGTATATATCGAAAATAATACAACTCCATACAAGGAAGATAAAGATGAAAGACCTCTCAAAAATAGTATTTACCTACAACTTACAACAGTTTCCGAAAGAGACGTAGATAACTCTATTAGTATAATACCGAAAATAAAAAGTTAAACAATTACACCACTTAATGTAACTAACTAAACGTCTATAACTTCTTAGGAACGTAGGGACCCTATTTCGGGTGAACCAGTACCACATACTAGAAAAATTACACAAAGTCCTAAGACTAACGATCTTAAAACAACTCCTAAAAACGTAGATACAAGTAGTCACTATAACCGGACATCAAAAGNTGTAACTAACTAAACGCCTATAACTTCTTAGGAACGTAGGGACCCTATTTCGGGTGAACCAGTGCCACATACTAGAAAAATTACACAAAGTCCTAAGAATAACGATCTTAAAATAATTCTTAAAAACGTAGATACAAACAAGTAGTCACTATAACCGGACATNAAAAGAAAAAAAAAAAAAAAAAAAACGTCGTAGAAACAGTCCAAAACCATAATCCCACTACCACCGGAGTATCTTACTCAAACTTTCAAATGGAAGGAGATTCTGAGACGAAAAATTGTACAACAAATGCAACCAGACGTCTATGACGGTTTACGGGTCCTTGTCATACCCCTCGTCATACCCCTCTTCCCCCGAAGGGTCCATCGAGTCGACTATTTCTTAGACGGACGTTACGTCCTCTGGGGTCAAGTTAAGGACCTAGGCCTTCAAGGGGACCTCTTCCCTATTCGATGGGTGAAGTCATAAGAACCCGAAGGATCACCGAGTCTATCATTTATTAGGAGGACGTTACGTCCTCTGGACCCAAGCTAGGGACCCAACCGTTCTAGGGGACCTCCTCCCATACCGTTGGGTGAGGTCATAAGAACGGACCTCTTAGGGGTACCTGTCTCCTCGGATCGTCCGATATCAGGTACCTCAGTGTTTCTCAGTCTGTACTGACTCGTTGATTCGTGCCGTGTCGTGTACGCCTCGTCCTCCCTTCTTTCGTTTAACACGGTTAACTTTTGGTGAACAAATTTTATTGGAGAAGAAGAGGGGTAAAGGAGGGGGTAAGGGAAGATAACGGGTGACTTACTTCAGTTTCTGTGAACCTAAAAGTGAGTTCTTGGAGTCCAACCCTGAGACGAATGGACACGTCTGGGTAGTGAGTGGTAAGGAGAAACGTAAGGTGGGGTGTGAAGAGGACGTCCGTCCGTAGGTATACAGGTGGAGGATGGTCATAAGAGGAACAGGGAGTTCCGAGTCACACCCAGGGGATTGAACACTTCGCAGAAGTCTGGGAAGGTAGAGGGGTCTGTCCACCTAAACAGGGATTTACTCTAGGAACCGTGATGTCCCGTGGTAGATGGTGTCGTGAATCTGATCACCCTCATAGTCAAGATTACTTGGTGTATCTTATAGTCAAAGATACAGAAACTTAATGAATCCCCATTATTAATATGTAGGGGTCTTGAATCATTTTAAACCGAGTTTCTCTAACTGAATCACTAACGAGATAGTATAAGTTCAAGTTACTTCCTAATTTTTCATTTTCATATCTTTTCGGGTATCCGAGGTGACCGTACGGGATGTCTTAATAGACCTTGAAGACCGGTCTCTCTGTCTCGAGAGTTGAGACACCAGTCTACTAGTCAGTAGACTAGAACCTGTTCAGTTAAGTAGGGAGACCAAACGGAGTTAAAGGAATACAAAATTTTGTTTTAGAGAGTGTTATCTAACTCCGTGTTGACTCAATGATGTACTTTCGTGAATCACTCGACGGTGATTGACATACTTGTACTTTCCAATAATAAAGAAAAATTATCATTCTAGGAAATTCTGTACCCGAAGGGTTCACTATGCTTACCATTTCATGGGTGGACGGTTATGTCCTCTATATTCCCTGTACCCAAGTTAGGGACCCAGTCTTTCTAGGAGACCTCTTCCCGTACCGTTGAGTGAGGTTGAAGGAACGGACCTTTTAGGGTACCTGTCTCCTCGGACCGTCTGATGTCAGGTACTATCGGTTCTCAGTCTGTGATGACTTCACTGAATCGTGTGTGTACGTACGGAATTCTGGTGGTGAGAGGACGTGACGTTCGTAGAAGAATGGTAACTCAGTGTCCCCTTCGAGTTTTTACAACTTGATTTTGCAAAACAAAATTAAAAATATAAAAATATTCTAAGGAGAAAGGAATATAACTTCGAACCAGTGTAGGATCAACACTTTCCGTAAAATAAACAATCCCAAAAAAGGTGGAGAGAACTTTTTATTCGGAAAGTAAACTATTTATGATAGGATGGATCTGAATAACATAAAGTCAAGTCTTTACAAAACAAAGAAGGACACCTCTTAAGTTTCTCAAAGAAACTAAAGGGACTTCGTCCGGTGTGGGTATTACCCTCCTGTAAAAAAGATTATCTGACATCGGACATTTAGAACTTAAAATTTTTGACACGTCTTACTATTGTTAATCCTATTTTTTGAAATGTTCTCCTCGAAGAAGATTTTGCATAAGAAGTAAACTCTGTTTTTTCCTTAATGTCATCAGAATTCCTTCACAGTAACTTTCTTTAGAGATTTCTTAAATCGTGATGACACCCAACTTAAGACAGGGTGTGTTTCCAGGATTCGGGGACATAGACATTCATACGGAATAAACCTTTATCCTCGAAAAGTTTACATAGGTACAAGTCTACTCCAGTATGACCTAAACTCACCCAGGACTAGATTATTCCCCGAAGAATCCACCGTGATCACCATTTCTTGGATGACGGTTCTCTTCTAAAGTCAGGGACTCAGTCCTTCCAGGGGACCCCGTTCCGTACCGTTGGGTGAGGTCATAAGAACGGACCTCTTATGATAACTGTCTCCTCGGACCACCCGATGTCAGGTATCTCAGTGTTTCTTAACCTGTACTGATTTTGTTGAATCGTACGTGTGTGACTAGATTATACTGACCACAGGAATATTCTTCTCTTCTTCTCTGTGTCTGTCCCTCTCTTGTACACTTCTGTCTCCGTCTCTGACCGTACTACATCGATGTTCGACGTGACTACCGGAAAGGAGGTAAGGAGTGAACTAAAAAGAGGTCTCCTTCTCTTCTTCAGTGGAGGAAGATGTTATATATTAACCACTCAGATCCTTTTCCTTAAGTTGTACGAGTTGCTCCGAGGTAGGAGGAAGACAAAAAGATTTAACGAATTTCCTTACGTATCAAACACGAAGAGATACGGAATATAAATCACACCGTTCGACGTCGGGATCCTATTCCGGGTATCACCCAGGTGACACGGTCACTATCCCTCTCTCAGTTTTAAATCTTCGTTTTACATTCGTGTGGGTGAACCGAAGACTAACTTTCGGTACAAGGTCAGTCGAAATAGTTAGTATTTACATCACAAAATTATACGTAAATGACATAGATAGAGACTTACCCGAAATTTGAGTTTTTCTCTTCATCTTCTAGTAGATAAAGTAGGCCCCTTAAGTCTCCTCCCCCAAGGTCTCGGATACCGTAGTAGTCACTAACTGTTTACTTCCCGTTATAACTAAAACTTATTTTTCTTGTTCCACCGTAGGGGTTTTTATAGACAACAAGATCTAAACGAGAAATGACCTCATTTAGTAATTGTAGTCTGTAAACCATGCGTCACCGACTAAAAAAAAGAGATTACTTGTCTTTTGTGTTCTCCAAATAAAAGAGGTCCGTCTTTGTCGTCATATGAACCAGTTCTATTATCGTTTTAAGGGTGAGATACGGTGTTTTAAATTCGGTGTTTCTGGAAGTGGTAGAAAGGATCCACCGTTTTACAATGAAGTAGTGTGATTATCATAGTAAAATAATCCCGGTCTTGTATCCTTTATCGTTTATGATATCTACGAATACCATTTTATGTCCGTTCGGTCCCCTACTCTCTCTTTAGAGTAATCTTACCGTCTGAACACTCAAGGAACACACGAGAGACGAGTCAACACGGGTTGAGAAACGCTGGGGTACCTGACATCAGGTGGTCAGAGGAGACAGGTACCCTACAAACCCCGTTCTTATGACCTCACGTAACGGTAAGGGTAGAGGTTCCCTAGAACGGACTGGGTCCCTAACCGTCTAAGAAATGGAGATTCAGTAACCTCTTCGGGACTCAAGGTACTCATGGTCATTCAGATAAGTACGACTAGAGGGTTTTCACTTATAATTGAATGACATGGAATTTGAAGGATGGTGAATTTTTCTTCGTGTTGTTAACCACTCAGAGACTTAAAACCTCCGTTGTATCTAAGGTAAACCGAACGGTGAAAGTGGGTAGACCCTCCATTTGATAGTCGAAATTCACTTCATGTGTTCTCCTCTTCAAAGAGACGGACCAGTTCCGACATTACGTCATTTAAGAATCTGAATGGACACTACTGGGTCGTCCAGGTTGTTATGAATCCCATAGACACGGTCAAGTCTTACGATGTACCGTAAGTATCGTTCGGAGTCGTGTTCTGACTACTATTTTTTGAAACTTCGTATTGTTGTTTAAGTCTATGATAAGTCGTTTATAAATGTGAGGAGAATTTTTTGTAACACACCTAACACTAACCCGGGGCAACCTGTTATGTACTGACTTTTATACTGTCTTTTATTCATGAGTGTGGATGGACTCGTGACACTTGTCCCACAATATATTAGGTGGTGGGTATTTCACGTACCGGTCGTCGAAAGGTTGTAGTCTACTTTTATATATGTACACCGGTCCTGTTATCCAAGAAGTTCGTGTTTATTTCCGAAGGTGGGGGTCTTACACGTCAGAACGGTATTAGGTAGAGGAGGTAGTCGGGTAGGACAATCGGGGTACCCTTCCATGGAGACTAATCACGTGACTATGTGTTCGTGACACCAAAAGATATCGAGGTGGGTCCTTGGTAGTCAACACATCTACAACTCTTTGGGACACGATCCGAGACACTTTCCCTACATCCTTATTTCTACGGTAAGGACGGACGTTCCTTCCACCCCTCCCTTGAAGCACGAAGGGACAGAAATACGGTACTACTCCTTTGTACTCCTCCCTGGTGGACTGGTCGAGCATCCTAACCCCTTCTGTCAGAGTGGAGTCTATTAAAGATTCCCTACCCATCCTTTATTGGTAGACCTGTTCTCTCCGTCTTTTCACAGGTTTATTCTTTTGTACAAGTGACTACGGTCTGAGACCCTCCCCCCTCGACACAGTCCCTGAGATCCGTCAGAACACACCGGTTTTATGTACGATACTACTCCACCTCTCCAATTCTCTATCGATCTTCCGATCCTCCTCGGTTCAGGGTCAGTATACTTCCTCGAGAATTTCTTAAAATCCCGAAGGGTCCACTCCGATCACCATTTCTTGGGTGGACGGTTACGTCTCCAGTATTCTCTGTGTCCAAGTTAGGGACACAACCCTTCTAGGTACCTTCTCCCGTACCGTTGGGTGAGGTCATAAGAACGGACCTCTTAGGGTACCTGTCTCCTCGGGCCACTCCATGTCAGGTACCCTAGTGTTTCTCAACCTGTAATGACTTCACTGAACCGTCGTCGTCGTTTCCCAAAATTCATTCCAATTTTTGTACTAATCTAAATTAAGATCTTTCTATCAGTCTCTACTATACCGTTTATTTAACCTCCTTATTCTGTGACTTTTCCCGCTGATCAACTCCTCACCATTGATATTCTCTCGACTCTTTACTACACTCGCTTTACTTCATCCCGTCCTCGTTTTGGTATCCCTCCCTCCCTCTCTGACTCTCTACTATTCCACCTTATCCGTAACTACTAATACCTTACCTATGGTACGAATTCTATGAATGAAAATAATAGAAAAATAATTATGATAGGGAAAAGTAGGGTTGTTGTCTGTGTCCCCCAGTAATGTGAAAATAGTAAAATGTGAGTTCCTTAAATTCCGATTTCCCTAATTTTATTGAACAGGTTCCAGTGTATTGACCATTCACCGTCTTGGTTGTAAACTTCTGTCTGTGTCGTCTACGGATTCACTAACAGAAAGGTGTCTCCGTAACAGTCCTCTCTCGTTAACCGGTTCACCGTCACCAGTCCGACAGAGTGAAGTACGGTGAGTGTAGGATGTCAACCCTAGTAGACACCGTAACGTGTGTGTGTAGCACCATATCAGGATATATTCGTGGTGGACTTTTCGAGAACTATCTCTCAACTCAACATAACTCAACTCATCAGCAACAACGACGACACAGTCGGTAATCTCTCATTTCGTTCAACGGAACGACGACGTTTATTACAGACGTCAAGGATCCGAGGAGCGTAGAAGAAGGTCGAAGAGACGAACAAGAAACGGATAGGAACCAAGTTGCTTACCACTCACTCTGTCGGTACATCGTGGGTTAGCTCAAATGATTTTTGTACTGATTCTTATTCAGGTTTTACTTGAGTCCAGTTCAGAAAAGGAATGAAGTGTCAGGATTACGATAAAGAGTTCGGTACACCATGTGCGAATCCCAAGATATGGATTAAAAAGTGAAGGACACCAGTTCGACTAAAGAATCGTGTATCCTCTATTAATTATCACCGATTTCTTCCTCTTTTTAGTATCGTCTTTATACTTTCTCAAATTTTTTTGAAAATAAACTATGATGGTTCTTAGTCTCTTTACGTTTAATTTTATTCGTTTTAAAATAAGAATAAGATTAAAGACGGATAGTCCAACTGAACACTACCCATCGAAGCATACGAGAAAGACTTTTCACTAAACTGTAATAGGTAACAGAAATTTTTCAGTACGAGAAACTACTGATGAGTCAATAAAGGAATTCTACTCTTGGATTCATTTCTAAATACCTGTTTCTATAAGTAGAGTCGAAAAAAATATCAGATTCGTCTTTTTCTCTACCCCTGTTAAAAGGTTTTTGCCCACTTACTACCATATTTAAGTTTACTACCTGATAATTAAGACGTCTTAAAGATTACTGTACTCTTTTAATGAGGTTATGTTGTGATTCACTTTTTACTTAAATTATTTGTGTTAACATACATGTCCTTCGAGGAGTACAACACATGTGTCTCAAGGGTCGATCTCGAATTCGTTATACATGGGAACCCTAACTCCGTACAGACCTTTACCGTCCACCTTCCTACCCTACTGAGGTCGTCTTAACAGGACCCTCTCGTCAATCGTTATCCTCCCTCCCCGGTTCTGTCTCTCGGGGTACGTATCCGTCCCGTCCCCGACGAGACCCTCTGTCCTACAGGCAGTGAATCAAGGAACCCCTGAGCCTTATATAGACTCGGTTCTCTCTCCTCCAAGACGACAAATCTAATACACTGTCATGTCGTTTGTTGGGGTTTTAAATCACCGAATTTCCTCGTTAACTGGAACAAGGAAGTACCAAGGAACGTGATTAACCCGTCAAGAGGTAGTCCCAGAGAATACACCAACGTCAGTTCACAGACAACCCCGACCTCAGTGAACTTCCGACCTGAGACCTTTAGGTTCTACCGTGTGGGTGTATGGACCGTCAACCATGACTGACACAGGAGTCTACCCTGACAGTTGACCTTGTGGATATATACCTGGGAGATATTCCGGAGCGTAGTATACCACCAACCAAGGTTCTCTTTCCTCGGGTTCTTGCTCGTAAAGTTCTCCGGGTTCATCGTCACCGTTCGGAATTACACTGGATCAGGGTCTTACGTGAAAACCTGTACAGGATAACCATCATTCAGTAATCCTGGTCGGGTCTAAGTTTCTTAACCCTGATCCAAAGTTAAGAACGACTCCCCGTCGTTCACGAACTTCCGTCTCCATCTCGACTACAACCGGTAAAAAGTTCGGATAAATGGGGTTGACAAAAGTTATTTTTCAAGACCGTCTTTAACGATGTATCCTGGATTTCGTCCCAAAAAACACGGGGTTTCATATTCGGTTTTCCCCATCTCGGAGGGTGGAGGTATCCCTGTAGTCGAACCGAAACCAAAGGACGTCCGAGACCTCTCGAGTGGACACGAGACATCAACCTTCTACCGAGGTGTCGTGGTCCTCCCCGGTTTCAGTTACCGTCGACACTGTAACTGTAACTGTAAGGATTACTGTTATTGGTAATCCTTTTCGAAACTTCCACCCGGGACCGTCGTTTTCGTTCCGTGTCAGTCTCCGGACCCCCGGAGGACTCGTTTATAACGACATTTCTGGTGTTAAGACTTTTATGTTTTTTTGTTTCCTCAACAAGGAGTCAAGTGGACTCTTTAAGGAATCTTGAAGGGTCTTGATTAAGTCTTCCGGAAACGTTTTCTCCCCCCTCGGTTATTTTATATGTAATATTGATGATTATAGTTGGGTAACAAAAGTACGGTCGAACTACATTTCGTCCAATATACTCAATTTACTTGTGAATACAAAGATACGTGTGTGTACATTTACATGTGCCTGTTTCTTTTTTTTACATAACCTTCTTCAATATGGTTTTACAATTGTCACAAAGACGTTTGAGACTACAGTCTAGAGAAACTATAGTCCTGTCACAAAAATTAGGGGAAGAAACATATAAAAAGGTATACAAGGGTTAAAAGATCCTACTTCGTATTACGAACATATTGATCTTTATGTTTTCGTTGTACATAGAAAACACTACCCCTATCGAGTCTCCAGTACTCCCTTCCTCCAGAGGAGTCGGGTCCGAGACCGAGATTTATGTTGTTTGTTCCGTCGGTTGTTCGAGATATTGTCTAACCGGAGGTCTTACCGGGTCCCCTCGTTACTCGTGTCGTCCAGTTCTCGGTGACCCATTCATACAGGTCTGACTAGGGTCCACCTGAGTGTGGTCGAACAGTAGGGAGTCCAATAGGATGGGTCCGGGGGTCTTCAACACGAAACGAATGAGGAACCTTCTTTTCAATACTGGTTGGATCTATCATATAAGTTTTCGTCTCTGTAATGAAACGGTTGATTCCAGGTAGATCAGTTCCGATACCAAAAAGGACACCAGTACATACCTACACTCTCAACCTGAGACTTCTTCCGACTCACGGTTTCTTAGCTACGAAAACTTGACACCACAACCTCTTCTGAGAACTCTCAGGGAACCTGACGTTCCTCTAGGTTGGTCAGGTAAGACTTCTGGTTGGGACACTAAAGAAATCTTCCTTACTACGATTTCGACTTTGAGGTCACGAAGCCGGTGGAGTACGTTTCTCAACTGAGTAACCTTTTCTGAGACTACGACCCTCCCTAACCCCCGTCCTCTTCCCCTACTGGCTCCTACTCTACCGACCTACCGTAGTGACTGAGCTACCTGCACTCAGACTCACTTGAGGCCCTCAACCACTACCTGTCCCTCCGGTCCGTACGACACTAAGTACCCCAGCGTTTCTCAGCCTGTGCTGACTCGCTGACTCGCTGACTTGACTTGGTGTACGTGTGAACATCCGTAAAATGACGGTGTGTGTAGTCCTCGAAAAGTATTTTGGTAAAGTAGTGTGAGTTGAGGAAGTTAGGTCAGGAGAGCTCCAGAGAAATAAATCGGGGTTCTGTAGAAAGGATTGGAGGATCTTCAAATTTTCGTGGCGAAGACGAAGGTTGAGTTCCCATTCAAAGAGTGAAAGGGTATCGAGATAGGAGGTGAGTAAGACAAGTTAAAGGGTGTGGAAACCCTCACTCTCCTTTTTTTTTTTTTTGTCCCTCCGACTTCTCTTTCGTTTTTCTTTCACTTCGGTAGGTTTCAGCCCACTAGTCACTGTCTCGGTTCGTGGGTGGTAGACTTGTGGGACCCGTCGTAGTACAGACACGAGGACCTCGTGGGTTTCGAAAGGTCCTCGTGTAGTGGTACCTCGTCTTCGTGTTCGTCGTCCTCCTTCTTCTACGTCTTTGTCTTTTACTTCCTTCTTGTGCTCTCTTCCTTCTTTTTCTTCGACCTTTTCTCTTACAGTGATCCTTTCTGGTTCCCTATTCAGAACTACAACGTCCTCTTCGAAACCGTGATATCCTTCTTTTCGTGGACGAAAAGGACATCGAGTTCTCACAAGAGGTATTTCGTTTTTTTTTTTTGTTTCCGTTTTCCTTTTGACTCTTTCGTAGAGAACGAGGTTGACCGAACTTCGGGTGTAGAAAAGGAGATCTGGATTCTCCTACCTTTCAACCGGGACTCCGTCTAGACACCCGACATTATATCAATCTCAGGAGACAAGTGTCTCTTTCTTCCGTAAAGAGAAGGATTTCACAGACTCGACTACACAGACGAAAAAGTACGAAAGGTAGTAACGGATAATACCTGACTTAACACAGGAGGGTTTTACAACTTCGGGATTAGAAGTTACACTGAGAAAACCTCTATCTCGTAACTTCCTCTACACACCCACACACGAATCAGTGAACTCAGTACAGGTTGAGAAACACTGGGGTACCGGACAACGGGAGGTCAGAGGAGACAGGTATCCCAAGAGATCCGTTCTTATGCCTTCACCTAACGGTATGGGAGGAGGTCCTCTAGAAGGGTTCGGTCCCTAGTTTGGGAACAGAGGACGTAGAGGACGTAACGTTCGTCTAAGAAATGGGTGACTCGGTGGATCCTTCGGGAAACTTCCCCTGTCAATTCCAATTTATTCCGTTAGTTGGGACTTATAAGTAACCTTCCTGACTACGACTTCGACTTCGAGGTTATGAAACTGGTGGACTATGTTTCTTGGCTGAGTAACCTTTTCTGGGACTGCAACCCTTTCTGACTTTCATTTTCCTCTTCTCCCACCGTCTCCTCCTCTACCAATCTACCGTAGTGGTTGAGTTACTTGTGCTTAGACTCGTTTGACGCCCTCTATCACTTCCGGTCCCTTCGGACCACACGACGTCAGGTACCCCAGTGTTTCTCAGTTTGTGTTGAATCGTTGGCTTGTTGTTGTTGCTCCGATATTCTCACCCCGGAATTAGGTTAATCTAATCCCCGGGAAGGTTCTCCTTCTGTGTGGTCCTCCCGTACGTTGTCTCTTTTCTGGTATACTTCTGTGTCGTTCTTCAGTCCGTCGACTCTCGGTTCCTGTCTTCGGTGTCCTCTTTCGTTTGGATGACCGTGGACTAGGATCTGAAGGTCGTAGGTCTTGACACTCTTTATTTAAAGACAACAAGTTCGGTGGGTCAGACACCGTAGGTTAATACCGACGAGATCGTCTGATTTCGTACCAGGTTGCTCCTTCTTCTTCTGTGCAAGTGTAGAGAGAATCCGGAACTATTTGGGGATTCCTCGGTCCACCATCCTTCTAGTCTTGACTTCGACCCTTACATCACCTTTTGGAGATCGTTTTCCCCCCGTTTGGAGATGATCGATCCCATCGGACCTCTTGTAAGGAGATGGTGTCTCCGGTCCTGACAGTCGTACAGACTCTGGGGACGTGATTGGTCGGTAGTCCGTTCTCGTTGGTGAGTGTCACCTCACCCATTCTCCCGAAAACAGATTCGACTTGTGTCCGAGAGTCGGTCAGACTGACGTCTTCCTCTTTTTCTTGTTTTGAGTTCACTGGAGATGGTCGGTATGTTGTTGTCGGGACAATCTCTTACCATAAGTAGTCCCTTTGGTTCAAGTGGTGTCTACCAGGTTTTGTTTTTGTTTTTCTAAAACATTTTCCTGACAACCTTTCTTTTCCCTGTCTCTATTCCGTTGTCTACTCTTAGGACCTCGTGGTTTGTGACCGTTGTCGTCACTCGATAATCGTGGGGCTCCCGACCTCCCTGTCCTACCCCGGTTCTGACACAGTCACTTCGATACTTTTGGTCGTCCTGTAGTTGGTGTTTTACGACGGTCCTTGCACCGTCACCCCATCGCTTCATTATGGGTCGTGGAGAGAGAAGGGTGACGAGATGGAGGACGGTCCCGGAGGGTCCTCGGTTTGACCAGGAGTTCCCTCACTAAGGTGCACCACGTCAGGTGTTCTCAGTTAGAACCCTAAGGTCTCGTTTCGTTTCTCTCAGTTTTTACGTAGTCCCTCGTTTATCTTTTCTAGTATTATTATAATTATTAAAATATCGACCTATCCATTCATCTATCTCTTTCTCTATACAATAATAGGGGTCACAAAGTTTATTCCCTTCACTCGGACCTTTCAATCCATAAACGAGTTACAGAAGGTTTGTGGTGTAACATAGTTATGACGAACTTTGAGTGCCTCTACCCGTTCATCTCCTGGACCATTCGTGGTCCTCCGTTCAGTTCATAATACAGTTCATACAGTGTGTGATACTGTCGTGTACCGACCCTCGGGTTTGTCACCGACCCCTTCTTCCTCGACAGTCTGTCCGAAGAGTCTTTTCCACTGAGGACTCGTCAGAAAAAAAAAAAAAAAAATTACTTTATAACCGATAAAGGGGGGACAACATGTTATACAGGAACTCGGATAGAATCTTCTCAAAAATGGAGGGAGGGGCAGAAGGAGGAAGGTGACCATTGGCGATCAAACAAGAAACATAAAAGTAATTTTAGTGATCAAACAACATAGAAAATTTAAGGTGTTTATTTATTATAACATATCATAAACAGAAAGAGATAATTGTTAAACAAAGTGAATCGTATTACTGGAAGTTCAGGTAAGAACAACGACGTTTATCGTTCTAAAGTAAAAAAATACCGGAAAGTACTCGTCGACTGGGGTGTCGTCGGGAGTGAAAGAGACTTAAAACTATCAGGGACTAAAACTTGGTAAGTTAAGTCATAAATTGAAATATTTCTATCATAATAAGAAGTCTAAGAAGACATATTATCTAAAAAAAAGGATCGAAAGACTAATAAAACATAATGGGGACTGTTTGTCGTGGGTCATTCAGAAATCTTCTGGAAACAACTAACCAAATATTGAAAACAAACAAATCTCATAAAAAGAGACACAATTCATTTTTTTCTTAAGGGGGAAAGTCGGACACCACTTACTATCCCAGAATGATCTCGTAAAGTTTTACAGGGGACGTCGAGCACCCGGGACCACCGGTTCGACCCCTGTACTGGGACCGACTCGGGAAGAGATAGGGGATAAGTCGTGACGGGGGACAGAAAAGAAGTGAAGGAATCTACCCCTGTATCTATCGGACTGAGGAGTTGTCCTCAGTGACAATAAAAATAATCGCTTCGAAACGGACATCTAGGAGTTCTGTAGATAGTTGGAACAGAGATTGGGTTTCGTAAAGGACTAAAATAGTAAAGATTAATGATATTACCTCCACACTATTTTGACATCTAAGAAAAAGGAGACCTCTAAACGTTTTCCTCTTCTGATAAGAGAAGACCTCTAACCAAAGACCCACCACACCGGTTTTCTGACCCCACCTTATCGGTTTTGACAGGTAGAGCGGGTCAGTAAAGGTGTTAAAGACTCGTTTTGGTGGGAGGTGACTGTCAGTACAAGTGTCCCGAGTGTGTTCGGTCAATTTACTGGACGTCGGGTCTCCTCTTCGACTGAAGTTGACTTTTATTCAGGGGGTACAGGATTCAAGTTCCCGGAACGGAATTTATGGACAATGTCAGTCTATTCTATGTGTGTCAAGAGGTCTTTTTATGATTACGATCCTTTCTTGTCCTACTTTAATCTTGTAAAGTAATAAATTTTTTAGGGGACTGTGACCCGGTGACCAATGACCTCCGATTACGAAAGACCCTTCGTTTACAAGTTTCTAGTCAAGTCAAGTCAAGTGAAGTCAGCGAGTCAGCACAGGCTGAGAAACGTTGGGGTACTTAGCGTCGTGCGGTCCGGAGGGACAGGTAGTGGGTGAGGGTCTCAAGTGAGTCTAAGTGCAGGTAGCTCAGTCACTACGGTAGGTCGGTAGAGTAGTAGACACCAGGGGAAGAGGAGGACGGGGGTTAGGGAGGGTTGTAGTTTCAGAAAAGGTCACTATCTACTGATATTTATAACAATTATCCTACCTTCTGTGTAAATAAGAAAGTAAGTAAACAAGTGAGTACATAAGTACATACCGTCTAAAACTATCTTTATGAGACCCAAAGATAAGTATTTTGTTGTCTGATCTCAACAGTTGTACCAAATTGGACCTCTCGAGTCAAAGACCAATCAGTGGGTAAGGTCCTTCGGTGGAGTTCGGAGGACACATATCTAGGTCGGAGGACACATATCTAACACGGAGAAGGGGGTTTTACGTAGTCGACACGTCCGTGGACGATAGACTAGACATAGAGATTGGTCCGCCAATCGAGATATTCGTGGTGAGTTGAGTAATAGTACCGGGACAGTAGACGTGCCACGGAACGTGTATTGCAAACGAATTATTCATGCACAGTTTACAAACCTGTTTTCTCTAGACCTCACTCATAAGTACACATATGAGTAAATAACTAGGTAAATAAGGTAGGGATTGTCACGGACCTTTCCTAGAAATAGACCCCCGAAATATTTCTCTTACTTTTATTATTTGAGTCGTACTGACCAGAGTGTGTATCCCTACCTTTAACCGAGTCGGTTCAACCTACACAGAGTCTGTCTGGTCATTTACCCATCTAAGGTCACACCCCCACTAACCTTTGATCTACTTACCTGTCTACCCATCTGTTTTACTGGTATTTCTGAACGTTGTCTTAGTGTTCTGATTAAAAGTCGAAGTCTGTCCACACCGACCCCCTTAGGAGGGGAGGACAAAGTCAAATGTCAGAGAAAGACATAAGAGGTCCCTATCTTTACGAAGGTAATCCGTTTGCAGTGAAGGTAGGGGACGTCAGATGGACGGTGGGTATTTAAACAGACATAGGTGAGAGGTAGCAGATAGAAGTCGGAGAAAGAGAACTCAGTGACACTAAAGTATTCACGCCGGTTCTAAGAGATAATGTAAATTGGTGAGGGTGAAGTAAGACGTAGGATCTCTCAAAGAAGGATTGAGGAAAGGAAAGGAGGTATCGGTTCTAAGGGAATTCTCGTAGAAGTGAGTGACGGAAGTGGAGAGTTAGTGAAGAGTTCGGTGACTTAGAACCAAAGCTGTGATAAAGTATCTTTGACGAGAAAGGTATAATAAAAGATTTGGTCATCTATAGAGAATCAGGAAAAAGGACTGGAGACGTCGAGAATGGTGACAATTGGTTTGGAAGGACTTTCAGACGGGGGTACCCTAAGTTACTACATTAAGAACTTCTCTAAAAGGATGTGGCAAAGTCTAGAATTAGGAATTGACAACTCCGAGGAGTTCCAAGGGGGAGGTTGACAATCAAGAAGAAAAAAGTTTGTGATTAGGATGAATTTCAGTAAGTTTAAGTACAGAAGTTTCTGGTAGGTATAAGAACACGGAGGTTTTCAGACAGAGAAGTAGGGTCTCGGACGAGATTCGTGGTTTCGAGATGTACCTCTCCGGACGACCTGAAGAAGTGGGTCTACACGGGGTCCGTCAAGTGTGAGTTACACAAATTTTACCGCGAACAGTTGAAGGAGGTTCGAGATGACGAACGAAGGTACAAGGGGTGGGGACACTTACAGTTGAGGTAGGTAGTCAGTGAGTTTGGTCTTTGGACCCTTAGGGAAAACGGAGGGAGTAGAGATTGATCAGTTGTTCTACATAGTTAAGGTGAAGGAATTTCAAACAAATTTAGAATTTAAAGTAGATTAAGAGAGGTAAGAGTATAGACGACGGAATTAAGTCCGGTGGTAGTAGAGAACGGACCTAATTATGTCAGAAGTTCGAGAAGAATAGGGGTCAAAAAATAAAAGATGAAACATTGGTTTCACTAGAAAGACTTTCTGTTTTGTCTGGTACTTTTCTTAGAGAAGAGAGAGAGTGGAAGTTGGGTGGATTTTATAAAGTACCTGAGACGACGTCTGGAGTCCCGATCAATAGTAGTAAGGTCCTATACGGGTGTAGAGGTCTGGACGGAGGTCCGAAGGTAATGTAGAGAGGTAGAGTTAGACAAATATCAGAGACTTGGTACAATGAAGAGTAAAAGACCGGAAACGAAGACGACCGAGAATGGATCTGATAGAAAGAGAGAGGGAAGATGTGAACCGTTTAAAGTTTGAGTAAAAATTTGGGTCGAGTCTATAGTGGAAAAGTCTCTTCAAGAGAAAATGAGGTTCTGACTCACTTCTCGAGAGATACACAAGAATACTAAATTTGGACACCACAGAAAGGAGACATCAATGGTTTTTGTTACTCTTTAGACTTTCAAAATTGGTATCTCAGGGTATCATGTATAATGTAAAGTCTGTAAAGTGTCTAAAAAACACTTGTTTAATTACTAGGTATATATCTTACTTCCTACCTACCTTCCCTCCTCTCAACTCATTAATTTAGTAGACATTGAGAATTAAAGTGAGGTGTAACGTATAGGTAGTACGGGAGATCACTGACTACCTCAGTAACATCCAAATCTCCTGTGACCCGGTTAGTCATTTGTGTCTGACTCTTGGATTATACACTTTACGGGTCACGACCTACGACTTGTCCGAGTCTTAGGTCGTCTCGTTATTGTGTACATGGTTTCCTAGTGAGATGCCACCCATGATACATTTCGTTTGTCGGTCCATTTCATCTTTACTGTTGTCAAACCCACATTTGTCAGATTGTAAGAGTTCATGATCGACTTGTTTAAAAGTTTCGAAGAGCTCCGGATTCTAAAGAGTAGATATTTGTGACCCAAGTGTTATGGATGTAGAGTACTAAAACCCCTTGTAACTTTCTTTAACAAGTAAGGTCGTGCACTTTCGAAGGAATGCCTCGGACTACTTGAGCTATTTGGAGGTGTTTTGATGGAGAAAGGAGAGGTCGACGGACGAGCGAGTGTTTAGACACTGTAGGGGACTCTGGATACTCTCGATTTAACTTTACTCCTCTCCCTTCGAAGTAGGTACGGACCTCTCGACTGTGTAGAAAGTTTGGAACCAAAATTTTTCAACCACTGAGGGTCCTCAGGTATACCAAGGGTCCTTTCACGAGGACCTTGGACCTCGGTAGAGACGTCCGCGACTCGTCCTGACTTACGTCGACTTCGTAAGTACAGAGGGGAAAGATTGTCCTGGTACTGGGGACGACACCCGGGTCAAAAGGGAAAATACCGGTGACCTCTACTGGTACCACAGGAGAAGACGGTTTCTACAGTTAACAAAACTGTGATAGTTTTGAGGAATCGTACTGTACACTTCAGGAGATTCCGGGTCCGAGGAGACGTAAATGTCGGTAAACGTAAGAGATGAGGTAGATGTGATCCGGGACTACACTCGGCACCAGGGGTTTGTAGAACAGGAGGTCGAGGAGACCCGGAAGAAGTACGACAAGGAAGACGGACCTTGTAAGACAGGACCAAGTCGTGGACCGTTTCAGAAGAGGTAAAAGATTCTTCGTCACGTCCGTAGGTGAGGAAACTCGTCGGAAGGGTTCAGACCCAGTCGACGAGAAAACCAACTGGACACGACTCCGGTCCTTACGACTCTTACCGTTTTAGTTTCGGTTTCCCACACCGACCCTATTCGTCTCGGTCTCGTTTCCGGATTTAATTTCAGTGTAATCTCCTTTACGTATAAGTGGTTCTTTTGTGAAAAATATTTCACAAACGAAATTGGTAAAATGTGTTGTAGAAGGTACTCAGTCCTTGTGAAGTCTCACGGAAGTATGCGACTGAGTAAATTTAGACGTGTTGCCGGTTTAATTCCGTCCAGATAACAATGGGGGTAAAGTGTGTATCCTCTTTGACTCCGGGTCCCTTCAACTCCTTGAACGGGTTCAAGTATTTCGATCATTCTCTCAAAAAAACATCCCGTTCCACCAAAGTCTTTATCCACTTCTGTAATTAAACCTTCCTCTTTATTAGTTTCTCCTACTCCTCGTCCATTCCCTACCCCGTCCGTCCGTCGAACTGATAAGGAGATTTGTAAGTAAGTTAATTTTTTACAACACGTAAACACGGAGTGAGACATAATTCGAGACCTTAATGTCACCATTTGTCCCAGTCAAGGACCGGAATACCTCGAGTATTATGTCATCTCCTTTATCCATTTATTAGTGTGCTTGTCTATTTACTCATACGTAATACCTTTCAACACAACAACAAGTCAGAGATTCAACACAGACTGGGAAACACTGGGGTACCTGACGTCGTGTGTCCGGAGAACAGGGAGTGATAGAAGACCTCAAACGGGTTCAAGTACAGGTAACTTGGTCACTAATGGAGGTTAGTAGAGTAGGAGAGAACGGGAGAAGAGGAAGACAGAAGTCGGAAAGGCTCGTAGTCCCAGAAAAGTAGTCTACCGGTTTCATAACCTCGAAGTCGAAATCTTAGTCAACAAGGTTCCTTATAAGTCCTAACCAAAGGAAATCTTAATTGACCAAACTAGAACGACAGAGTTCTCAGAAGAGATCCTGGTGTCTAGCTGTCATGGTCGACAAGTCGTGGGACTGAAGAAGTACCGAGTTGAGAGTGTAGACTTGTACTGATTACCTTTCTGGTATCGAAACTGATATGTCTGAAAACAACCGTTTCACTACAGAAACGAAAAATTATGTGACAGATCCAAACAGTATCGAAAGGAAGGTTCTTCGTTAGTAGAAGATTAAAGTACCGATATATGTTACACGGAATCATAGAGTCCTCGGTTCGTAGAACTCGTACAGTAAAACTTCTACTTCTTATTTTTGTTGGTTTTACCATGTACAAGTCACGTCATCCATACCCTTCTAAACTTGGCAAGTCTGCCTCTTACGTTTACCGGTCGGCTCACCAGGGTCGGACCTTCGTCAATTGGGGAAAGGTGAGAAACATAGAAGTAGTCGGAGTCGTGAGACGTTTTATTAGTCGATAGTAAATAGTCGCAAGACGTTCCATCGTAAACTTTGACTCCGTTCCGTCATTTAGTCTGTGTATATTAAACTCGGGACTTCATATCATTAAGAATAAAATTACGTTGTAGACCATGTCTATTATGTTAAACGTCCTCTTCCCTCGGTCCTTACGTTCAGTCCCGGGAGTCATAACCCGTTCGTCTCGATCTTTCGGACGAAAGGGAGGGTAGGAAGGTCGTTATGGTACCTGAATTTTTCCTCGAAATAATACTAAGGGAACCGACCGGTTTTCCCTTTAGTTCAATTAATATCTGAACAAACGACCAATAATTAATTTGGGGTCGATTTGTATTTTTGTGTCCCCTTCACGGTAAAGGGCGAGGCACGGAGGTCGGAGACTCTCGGATCCTCACGGCAAGGACGGAAACGTCAGGTGAGACACAGGACAAAGGAGACGCCTAAAAGAGTCCTCCCAGGGTCCGGGAAACGGGACACACGTTTGTTTTGGAATAAAAATCGACTCTTCCTTGTGTCGCGACTTTCGAGGTTTTGTCGTCCCCCTGTTATCCTCCTTCGAACGTCTGTGACTGACCAGCACTGTGGGTCCCAAGGCCCCGACGGTGTGGGAGGACGGAGGACGTCGGAGGGTTCAAGTGGTTGTAGGGACTAGGGGTCAATCTATGGGTTCGAAGAGGACGTGTGAACGACGTGTCCACGATATGTATCACTGATCTCCTGCTCGAAGGCCCGTGTACAGACCTCCAGGTTTGAATGGGGTAAGCGACAGAGGAAGAACCCGTTCAAGGAAGTGACGAGTCGAAGTCCAAAGGGAGAGATTTTACCTCTGTACTCGTCACGGGAGAGGATTCACACAACACTTGAAAGTTGTGCTACTTCAAACAGTTTGTGACTCGTCCACGCGTCGTGTACCAACGATTCTTTGTGATCAAAGGAAAAGGAGTGAGAAGGTCCTGTGGTCGCAAGTCGAACCCCAGAAGATAGATTTACAGTTTACGATCTTCCACGTGTACATTGGAGAGTTTTTGAAAGATCCGGAGATAAAAGAGTAGAAGTTTTCCCTTCGTTTGGTCACGCGTGGTCTCTCACAGTAACCCTCGTAATCTGTTACCCTCGTTGGATCACGGACCGAGATTAACCTACGAATTATGTACAATCACTGATTCAATGGACTTTTGTTAGGGGGTTTATGAATTTCAACTCTAAGATTGTAGTCATAGATACCGTGTTTTTCTTTCCACTAGTTAGTTGTCCCTTAGTGGGGTTTGATCGGAGTAAAGGATGACCTCGACTCTACGATTTAATGGATAGTTCTCGTAAGGTGTCTACAACATGTTTCTGTATCATTCTCTTAAACCGACTAAGGGACCGTTTTAGATCGATCGAGTAGTTGGATCGGAGGGGTCTTAGTGTGTCACCTGTATAAGAAACGAAAAGGTATCTGTCGACGTCGTAGTGGTAGAGATAATCGGAATTGGTCCGGTAAAAAACCTACCCTTTTCAGTTCCCGGCTCGGGAGACTGATGGTCACTAAAGGAAGTTTTGTCCTAAAGAGTTCACAATGGTCAGTGTACCTCTTCCTTTTTTTTTTCATAAGGTCACTTTAAACGGTTACTTTGTTTTGAACAAACACACGAAAGGTCTGAGGTTGGTGGTGAGAGAAATGGGAGGGGACGTGAGGTTGGTTTGATTCCTGACAACTCAGTCGTGGTTTAGGAGGGTTGGGGTGGGTGATCTCGTCCATACCCGTCGGACGGGTACGTAGTCGACACGTTGGACCCAAGTGTCTGGAAGTGATCGTAGTGTGTCAACTTGAGTTTGTTATCTACGAATATTAAAATAGATTATCAAAATTTACATAGTAAAGGTGAAGGATGAAGGAGGACCGTCTTTAGGAATATGAGTCTAAGCTCAGGACCCAGACACCGATTCCAGGGATATTGTGTTTTCGATCTCTGCCTTACCCTTCGCTCTAGATTCTCCAGAGGTATCTTCTTTGTCCATTTGTGTGTCAACGTGTTTGTAATTATTAATGACCCAATATTGAAATGATTCGAAGTCCATGGTTTTCTCGTATATCGTCTCCCTGGTCTCGATTACGTGTTCAGTAATACGGGTAAAATTACCACTTCGACTTCGGTGTCTTGAGTACACTGTCTTTCTCGTACCTCGACGACAGGTTCTTTCCTGATCTCTCCTTTTCTGTCCTCCCTGACATTTTGTGAACATTGAATATTTTACAAGATATAAACTTTTTTACTGTTGACAGTAAGAACATAAGACCATATGATACGAATTCTAAGATAGTTTTTTTTAAAATTATCGGATATGGTCTCAAAAGTATAAATAAAGGAAAAAGATCCGAGACCCCGGACCCCACGCCACCCCATAACCCTGTCTCATAAAGTTCCGTCTACGGATCAGATTGTAAGATCGTAGGTGGTTTATCTTGAGAAGGACATAGTCGAGAGTATTGAACCCGTTAAATGAGTCGAAGAGTTTGACAAGTGGACCAGACTTTCTTCACCTACTATTATAGATGGTGTGTTTCACTGACAGTCGTAATTCACTTGTCGTATATATGTCGGAGTGTGTGTGATTCACAAATATTCACTCTCACGAGGAAACGAAGGGAAGGGAAGGGAAGGAAAGAGAGACCTCTCCAGAAGTAACGTGTTCTTCTACTTAGTCGTAGGATCTTCGGATCGTCCTTCAACGACAGTCTCCGTACGGGATGGGAACAGTTATACACCGAAACCAGAACCGAGGTCCTTGAATTTTAAATTTTTCTTTAAATATACCGTATTGGGAGTGAGGATTAAAGGGTGAACGACAAGTACTGAATGGTTAACGAACTTCCCGTTCTCACCAAGACTCCCCTTCCTACGTACACACACACATACACACACACACACACACTCTCTCTCTCTCTCTCTCTCTCTCTCTCTACCCCCTCTTACATCTTATCCTTTAAAGGTACCAGAAATAAATGTCAAGACCCTCGAACGCTTATCGAATTATTCTTTTAATAAGGAGGAAAAAGAAAGTCATAACTCGTCACTACGTAAACGTGAAGAATTTGTCTTTTGGAACCCCTGTCGTAACCTCTATCTTGAACTGACAACGTAAGGTCTCTGAACCTCTCGGGTTCAGATGTCTTGACGATGGACCGGGTTCTGGAAGTGCACGGTTTAACCGACATCTTGAATGTAGTCCTCTTCGAAGTTAAGGGGACTCCTCGACCGTGCGAAGACACACTACCTTTCTTTCTATAAGGTTGGGGATATGACACAGGTTGAAACACGATCCGGGATCCGTCGACCTCTATCTCACTTTTTCTGTATTGGGAACTTCACGTATCCACTGGGAGACGTCAGATCTGTATCGTTCAACTCTACCATTCTTTTAACGGCTTGTTCTTTGTTTGGGTGAGGGTTCTTCATTGTAAATAATAATTCATCGATTTTACACAATCCACAAAACTGTCGTAGTTTGGAAGGGAAAACAACACACAAACTGGGAGTGTTACTAGGACTCCCTATGTCTAAAGATCGATCTACTAGTCTCGGTTCCATGAATTTGGACATCACGTAAACTCCAGGGACCTCGGGTCTCTGTTTTTACCGTTTCGACCTCAAGTTCGAGTCTAGACTGAGGTCTCGAGAAAGAACAGATGGAACAGTATGTCGGGGGTTTCTCGTACTCGTTCACTCTTTTACCCGTCCCAGGAGGTGACTTTATCCGTCTCTTCGTACGTTGACCAAATCTTTCTGAAGATGGGTTTTACTAATGTATTTTTAAAACGTATACTTTCCCAATAACCTTTTAACTGAATTCACTGTGTCGAGTAAAGGACTACTTCGGTCTAATTACCCTGTACTGGCTTGGCTTAAGGAGTTCTTCATTTACTGAGTGGAGAAGAGGACGACCCGACGGACCTCGAAAGGAACATGAACCGGAAGACGGGAAAGACTTTTGGGTCGACCATCCTACCCTTTGAGTTGACCATTCCTCTTTTCACTCTTAGACAACAAATGGAGGCTCAAAAGGTAAGTAATCTAGGATTTGATTCACCGTAGACTTGTCGGTTTCATCTGTGGGAAGAGTGGTTCAACGTCTCAAATGTGGTCCATTATTGGACCTCGAATGACTCCTCCGGGTTCCACTAGTTCTACGGGTCCATCCACCCATAACTTTTCTTGTTCTAATTTCCTACCACAGTTCCTCTGGACTCCCACCTGGAGAGTCTCATTCCGTGGGTTGTCCTCCGATAGACACAGACACATCTACAAGTATCGAAGAGACCATCGAGTCGACCATTTCTTAGACGGAAATGTTTTTACAAGTGTTTTTTCTATGTTTTTCTACAAGTGTGTTTTTTATACAATCGATGATGTTTCCTTGTGAGTTATTAGTCTATCAGTTCCATAGAGTAAGATACTTGTCCATCGAAGAAAAGGGTCGGTGAGACTACGAAAAAGTTGCCTGAGTCTTTATTCCACCAGTGTCGGCGTCTTTACCTCCACTCGTCAGGACACCGTTCTAGTTGTAACCAGTGTCTTCGGATACAATAACTTGGACACGTGCACAAGTTGTCGTTGTCGTCTCTGGTGCCGACTCGGAGTCTATACCGTAACAAAGTTCCCTCTGGTAAGTCAGTGTACCAGACTAGTGTACCTCCACGAAATAGGAGTGAAACCGTCTATTGTTGTACATATACTTAAACTGAAGGGACGGACTGTTGTAGTAGATATTCGTATTCTTACAGAACAAGAGACAGTACCTTAGGTAGTGTTGTAACGAAGAGTAGTTTCTTGAGTAAAATGTCTCTCCTCCTGTTGCTCGAGTCTTGGTACTCAAAATAATACTTGAATTAGTAAGTCTTCGTCTCTCACCCTGTCTATCTTACCACCTTTCCCACCTTACCGGATAATTTCTGACTCAATACCACGACCGTAGGTCAGGGTAGTGACGTACCGTTTATCTTCCCCTTTTCCACCTTTCACTGTAAAATAAAAGAACCCGAGGTTTTAGTGACACCTATCACTCTGACGTCGGTGCTTTAATCTTCTGTGAAAGAGGAACCTTCCTTTCGACACTGTTTGTATCTGTCACATAAGTTTCCGTCTCTGTAGTGAAACGACTGTTTCCGGGCATGTCAGTTTCGATACCAAAAAGGTCATCAGTATATACCCACACTCTCAACCTGATACTTCTTCCGACTCGGGGTCTCTTAACTAAGAAACTTAACACCACGATCTCTTCTGGGAACTCTTACGTAACTTGACGTTCTATTTTGGTCAGTTATGATTTCCTTTAGTTGGAACTTATCAGTAACCTTCCTGACTACGACTTCGATTTCGAGGTCACGAAACCGGTGGACTACTCTTCTTGAGTAACCTGAGTGACCTTTTCTGGGACTACGACCCTTTCTAACTCCCGTCCTCCTTTTCCACTACTGTCTCCTACTGTACCAACCTATCGTAGTAGCTAAGTTACCTGTACTCAAAAACGTTTGAGGTCCTTTATTGCTTCCTGTCCCTTCGAACCACACGACGTCAGGTACCCCAGTGTTACTCAGTCCGTACTGAATCAATGACTTGTTGTTGTTGTTTACCACGAACGATCTACTGTGTGCGTGAACTTCAACTTCCCAACCTCATGACAAGGTTTGAACGTCAAGTACAGACTACGGGAAAAGAGTATCGGTCTTATGACCCCACACTCCTGGTTCTTCATCCTCCTCGAAGAAAGTCGTACTTGAGGTTACTAGGTAAGTGTTTTTAAAGTAAAGGAAAGGATGTGTACGTCCCGAGACGACCAAGACTTCGGAACTAAGGGTTCCTTCCTTTTAAAGTTGATCCCTTGTGTTGTCACGAAGTAACTTAATCTTTAGTTGTGATGGTGGACCGACTGACCACGAGGACGTTGCACTTGATTATCCTGATCACCACTTCAATTTCCTTCTGGGATCGTTGAGTTGTGTAGGTTCAGATGATGTCCTAAACTGGAAGATCGTTACTCCCATTGTGTGTGTCAGTTCTAGGTACTAATTCATTCCAACACTTACTCCGTTTCCCTTGTGCTTACATCGTCACCTTATTTGCTCGAGAATGACATTGCTACGGGAACGTTATACAATGTCTTTACTTCTTCCAACATCGACACGTTGGACAGTAGGAGTCATAGGGGTCGAGGGGGGATCGAAGATTTCCTTCAGATCCACTAAAACAGACCGACCTTTTTTGATCTACGTTTCTTGTGACCCTTTGACCAAACAGAATAGAAAAGTCGAGGAGACCACCCTCGGTTGAGACGGTAGATTTCTAACCATTCTGTCTCTTCCTTCTTCTAATTTTAGTTCTTTTTATTATTTCTAGAGGACATTCCTTTGTGTAGTTTGTGGTGGTACTTAGTCTATTACAACCTTGACTCTAAACTTTTAATCCAATCTTACCGGTCTTCCCTTTACCGTAAAGTATCTCTTGGTATATGCTAAGTCCGACAGAACTCGTACGGTTAGTAAGGTACCTAAACCCTACATCTCATCGGTACCTTCTAGTGACAGATGTCACTTCTTCAATTCGTTGAGCCGGTAGTAGTGTATAAGACCACATGTCACCCTGTCATTGAGTTAAGTCAGTTAGTCTCCGGTAGGGGTCAAGGTGGTGGTGGTCATGGGTGAGGGGTTGAGAGGGGAAACGAAGACCGAGTACTCTACAATACCTCTTTCGTTACCGTGGGGTGAGATCATGAGAACAGACCTTTTAGGGTACCTGCCTCCTCGGACTATCCGACGTCAGGTGCCCCAGCACTTCTCAACCTGTGTTGACTCGTTGAAGTGAAAGTGAAAAGTGAAAGTACGTAACCTCTTCCTTTACCGTTGGGTGAGGTCACAAGAACGGACCTCTTAGGGTCCCTACCGTCTCGGACCACCCGACGGGAGATATCACAGCATGTCTCAGCCTGTACTGACTTCGCTGAATCGTCGTCGTCGTCATCATCGTCGTACTCTACAATTTGTGTGTTGGTCTCCCGTTCCCTAACTTATAAGACCCGGTCCTAGTAGTAGTTGGATTTATTCGGTACGACTAATTAGATCTCAACTTACGATTCCAAAAAGAGGTTCTACGCCCTTACCCTTCTAGGGTCGTACGAGTGGCCTTCCTTTGAGAGTCAAGATGTTTCCGTCCAAAAGGTTTTATAAGTCAGGGGTAGATCTACGTTCGTTCGGGTACGGTGTAGGGACACGATTCAGGTCTTGGTTTTAAAATTAAATAAAACACCCTTATTCCTCACCAGGTACATTCTTATTTTATGCGATGACTGGTTTGTCCTCCCCTGTTTTTCCCTCAGCTAAACCAGTAACGATTTTATTTTGGTCCCTCGTTCCGGGTGTCGACGGAGGGGTCCTTCAGGATAATGATGCCTGTTACCGGGTTAACAAGAGGGGACGGGTTTCTTTGGCACGTCAGAGCTTGGACCCCCGGTGACTGACAGAAAAAGATAAAGAAAGGAACTTTGTGTTAAATAACCTTTATGAAGGTCTAGAGGTCCCCCTTTTGTTTTCCGACCGTCATTTTACTTTGTGGATTAATTGTCTCTCTTGACGAGGTGACAACGGTCTCTTGAAAGACGTTCTGAGGACCGAGGGACTTCTCTCTTCAATTCCCTCCCCTTGGGTTCGTCGTGTCTCGGGGAGAATAACGCGTGTGGTATCACGGTCCTCCATCGTATCTCATTACCACTACTCGTGACCGAAACCTCAGTCTGACGGACCCAAGTTTAGGGTGGAAACGGTGAATGATCCCGTTTCGGGTATTGGAGGGACCCGAATACTTCACTCCTATTAACAACAGGAAGAATTCCAATAACGTTTTCCGTTCACTCGATTAAGTAACTTCACTAATCGTATGGATCATGACACTCGATTTATAATCGATAATATCAATATACAGTCTATTCAAGTAATAGACAGACCTACGACGACGACGATTCAGCGAAGTCAGCACAGGCTGACACGTTGGGGTATCTTCCGTCGGGTGGTCCGAGGAGGCAGGGACCCTGAGAGGTTCGTTCTTGTAACCTCACCCAACGGTGAAGGAAGAGGTTACGTACTTTCACTTTTCACTTTAGCGATTCAGTACAGACTGAGAATGGCTGGGGTACCTGACGTCGGATGGTCCGAGGAGGCAGGTACCCTAAAAGGTCGTTCTCATGACCTCACCCAACGGTAACGGAAGAGGTTCAGACCTACTCCTAGTAATATAGGTTGAGTGTTCAAGTACCAATTTAATCCGACCTTTCAATTCGACAGACGGATGTACCAACTTGATCCTTATTTAAGTATCAACACTTTAAAATTTCGAACTCTATAAAGGTCTTATAGTACGACGGATGAAGGGGATACTCTATCGAAAGAGTAGTGACGGAAGTCACTGTCGGACTCTTAAAAGTGGTAACCGGGGTCTCAGAGGACGGACACAAGCACTTGTTTATGGGTGGTACCCCTGATACTAGTCTCCTGTGTCCCTGTTTGTTGGGAGACGTCTGGTATAGACCTGATAATCGTAGTTCTCCCCTAATTTCTGTACTCCTTCGTTCTCCCCCCTTTTTTTCCCGTTATTGTCCTTTGTTAGACGAGACTAACGTACAAACAAAGATACGAACACAGGTCGCAAATACAAGTCTATGATCTATCGTCCTATTTCGACTCAGAGTGAACCCTGTTGTTTAAAGATTACTCACAGGAACTTCAGAGTAGGGTCACTGAAAAAGTTGAAAGTAAATAGTAAAAAGTTTAGTTAAATTCCGGAACCGTTGGTCGGATGAAGAAAGAGGTCGTGAGGGAGGTGGACGGAAGACGTCTTTTGGTAGTTCATTTCGTAGACTGTTTTACGAATCACGAGTCAGCCACAGGCCGTAACATTCTACCGAGGTCCTGGTCGTCCCGTGAAGGTTAGTCAGGGTCACCAAAATAGGTCGTAGGTTTTCGTCGACAAGGGGACCCCGAACTCTTCTTACGTAAACCTGTTGGGAAAGGGCAGGAAGCAGCGGAGGGGGATCCTTCAGGAGAGGAGTCGGTCTAACCGGTCCTGGCGTCCGGACGACGTAAACGCACACACAAACACACAGATACTCACAGAAGGGTGACCCTTCGACCGAGTACTTCAGAGTGGGGAAGGGGGACGGGGTTTAATTTTGTTCGACCAACGTTAACACTCGTTTGAGTTGAGTGTGGTCGACCCGGGACGAACGTCGAAGTCTTTTACGACAAAGTACAAGTCTACGTTTATTGGTAAAGGAGAGATCTCGCACGGACCTGACACAAGGTTAGACTTACCCCTCGTCTCCCCTTGTCTCCGAGACCTTCTTGTACTCCGACCCTGACAGTCGTCCCTAAGACGACAGGATTTGAAAGAGACTTAAGTCCCTCACCAGTCACGGGGTGTCCTTCACACGTCCTGTCTTCTCTCTACAAAGGTCGTAAAGGACGTCGACACGGACATGGGTGGGGTGACGGTCGGGGACTCGTGGTCGTGAACACCGGAGACTTGTCCAAGAGGACGGATGACCGTGTAGGAGATTTTTACGTACGACGGTATCACTAAGGTAGTGAGTAAGTGAGTTTACAGTCAAGGACCTGTGATTTGACATGACCTATGACGATGTCCGTAATAGTCTTAGTATGTCGTCCACCTTCCTAGGCAGGAGTCCTCCGAACCTAAGATTACTAGTAAGAGTACACGTCAAGAATTGAATGGAGATGTGAGTTTTCAGGAGTTACCGAGGGATACCGGTTGACTTACTTTTAACTTGAAGAATTGTGTCCGCCCCGGGAGGTCCGAGTGTGGGTTTGGGTAAATGGGTCAGGACTTAAAGTAACAAGTGGTCAGTACTCACAACTGTCCGGATGTAAGTCCTGTCTTCTCTCTCGGACCTTTGTCTTCTCAGACCTCAGTCACTATCTCTGTGGATACCAAATTACCTACTCCTTCGACTCGACAGACTTCGTTCCAGGATCTCGCTGGTACGCACCGTCTACCACCAGTAGAGGTGAAGGCCCCCTCCCCCCTCCAATGGTCAATATCCCCTTTACTGTAGTCCACCCGAGTAAACAATGGTCCTTTTGACCGTCTCCCCGTACCGGGAGTACCAGGGAAACTATTCGAGAATACCACCTCTATAAGACTACTCTACAAGACTATAAGACTAGTCTTGTTGATTTTGTTAGGGGTCGACCCCGTTCACACATCCGACCAGTTAGTTACTTCTACGTGGTCCCTTACATGTCCCTCGTTCTCTTCTCAGTAGGACCCACCGACTGGTATGTTACTCGGACAATTTATGGATGGGTGGGACGTTCTAGGTCGAGGTCACAGTAGAGGAACTTTGGTAGGTCCTAGGGGGTCATCCTTACTTGGGGAGGAAGGAGATGCAGGAGTGTCGTTCTAGGGTCGTTGAATGTCATTCCCATTTAGTGTCTCTAGTAGGTTTTGAGGTTCCGTTGGGAAGTTGTCAGGGAAGGAAGGACCGGTTTCGTACACAATTCTGATTAATTAAGTATAACACCACTCGTAGTGAGTCAAAGGAACTACACACTGAATTTTAGATAACTCCCGGACTACACTTCTCGACTGAGTAACCTTTTCTAGGACTACGACCCTTTCTGACTTCCGTCCTCCTCAGCTCCTGCTGTCTCTTACTCTATCAACCTACCGTGGTGGCTGAGTCACCTGCACTCACTCGTTTGAGGTCCTCTACCACTTCCTGTCCCTTCGGACCACATGACGTCAGGTACCCCAGTGGTGCACAGTCTGTGCTGACTCACTTGTTGCTGTCGACTCCCGGATTACACACGGTCCGAGACACGGTGCACGAACTAAAGAAGAACAGAAGAGACGAAGATATACACCTACTCCTTTGGTTTGAGTCTCACCACTCCAATAAATGGATTACAGTGTGTCGACCATAAATGGGACGGTACAGAGGGTGGACATCGGGTGTCAGAGGTCCCGTGTCTTCATATACCACGTCCCGTCTCCCGACACGTTTCATTGTCTTATTTATGATATGGACCCCGTAGGAAAAGTGAATGACCATTCATTAAATTTATGATAAACTAAATTCCTATAGAAGTAATTATGTTCCCAAAGAGACTATCAAGTCAACCATTTCTTAGACGGATGTTACGTCCTCTGGGACCAAGCTAAGGACCCAGCCCGTCTAGACAACCACTTCCCTATCCGATGGGTGAGGTAATAAGAACCCGAAGGGAACACCGAGTCAACCATTTCTTGGCGGACGTTACGCCCTCTGGACCCAAGCTAGGGACCCAACCCTTCTAAGGGACTTCTGTCCTTTTCAATGGGTGAGGTCATAAGACGGGATCTCTTAGGATACCTGATATATCAGGTACCCCAGTGTTTCTCATCCTGTACTGACTCGTTGAGAGTGAGCGATTAATTATGTTTGGGTCTACAACGTATAATGTCTCACCTTAAAATTCTGACGTATTTAAAATTCGTGCTTTATGTTCAGAAGTCTAGGTAAAACGCGGTCTCTTCCCGTGAACCCCGACACGAGGTCCGGAGAGTCGACCGTGGGTAAGTCCGAGGACACTGTACTCCCGATGAACCTACCTTTTCGAAAGAAATTACAATGTGAAAGGACTTCCGTCTTTGTGACTACCGTTGTTTACTTCCGTCCATCTTTCACTTCTTCTTCCACCCTCTTTCTTCGGAAAATTTTATGTAAGTTTCTTCATGACTCCGGACCCTCGTGACCCCGACGCTGGTACTCGGAGGTACGTAGACTTCCTTCCTGTACCATTCTTTATTATAAAGACTATCACCCGGTAGGTTCTTGTTTTTCCTCCCCGCCGATTACTAAATAATATAAGACATATGATAAAAGTTTTCTGTTACTGTGGTCCGTAAACTCCTTTGCAAGGTGAATTTTGTCAAGTTTGACAATTTTGTACCCACGAATTTTATATATATATAACGTAAAAGAATGATTTGTCACATACAGGAACGGGAGGATTCTACACCCAGGACGTACACCGTCCATTGATTGACTACACCGGTCGACTTACTACACGATAACTACTTGACTAAGGAAAAGACATCGTAGAAGACAAGACATCTCTGGACTCGACGGACCGGGATTTCTTTTCGTACTACCACCTTTAAGTCAGTAACACAGTTCTTTGTCCTCCTCAAATGTGACACCTCCCAACACTTTTCCTCTCTCAGGACACAGGGAGTCCCTGAGATGAAGAGTATTAAATCTTAACTAAGATCGTTCATAACTGAACCTCGTTACGACCCAAAGGACTCATGTCCACTCAAGACTTTTTGTACACAAAAGTTAAAGTAACACGATTAATAGACCTTTTTTTTTTTGGGAGTTTAAATTATATCCGGCGTACTCGGTTGTGTAGGAGGAGGGATGTCGAAGTGCCGGTACGGATGGAACCAATGGATCAGTGTTTGAAGTAAAGAGATATAGGGTCTGAACTGAAGTCCTACAAGGAGTTGTGTCATGAGTCGGTCTACGATGACTACCTGGTCTCGACCGTTCTCTTTTCTCGGAAACAAACTGGAGGGACTAGACCTCGGGTCTGTAATCTACTTCCTACGACTACCTTACGGACGAAATGTATGCGGATCGAGTGTGACTGAGATTTCTCTTTCGACTGATACGGAGAGTTTTACAGAAGACACCGAAGGGTAGGGATGTTGGGTGTGCGGAGGTAACAGACATGGTCGGTCTGAAACTGTAAGGAGACACGGTGTTAGTGTGTCGTCGGGATAGGAGGTCGGGGACTTACTACAAGGGCAGGTAGTCCGTGGTAGAGGGACGGAAACGTGTGGACGAAGAAACCGGACCCCGTTGAAGGAGGAGAGAATGGATGTTGTCACCAAGAGTTTGAAGTCGTCTGAAGTTCCTGACCAATTTTGTGTCTACCAGTCCGAGGGTATCGGTCAAAGACTAAAGAAGACTGACCCTACCCGGGAATTCTATACGTAAAGAGTACTAAAGGATCCCTTACGACCACGAAGATGTGGTCTCTGATGTGAACCTTTTGATACGTCCGGTTAGTTCGAGTTGATTTCGAAGTGAAGAAGATCCTTCGGGTGGGACTGACCGGAGGAGGGGTCGACGATCCAAGGGCGGAACCTGGGGGTGTAGGGGGACAATGAATGAGACAGGAAAGTATTACTTCCCAACGCTTCTTTGGACAACTACAGGTATAAGGGAGAGTTGACATTAGAGGGACTCTGAACTCGAATTGGTACAGAAACAGTAGAGGTATGGGGATGGTGGAGTGTGGACTCATGTGTCCTATCCGAGTAATTTTTTAAAATTTACTTATGTTTGGGAGTCCGTTCGTCTACCTCTATATAAATTCTTTTTCGTACTATATTAGTCCTCGTTATAATAGTGACACCGAGTAGGAGAGAATGGACCTTCTGACGGAGTTAAAGGGGGGACAAGAGATCCAGAGATCAGAGTTATGGAGGGACAGTAACTGGTATGATTGAGACGGTGTGAGGACGGATTTTGAGAGAATACTGAGGTGTACCGGTAGTCTGCTTTCTGGTTCAAGGAATAGGATCGTAAGTTTCAGGGGCCCAAACCCGGGGTTGTTTTAAAAGGTCGGAGTAAGAGAATATGTGATACACGAGTCAGAGGGTCTGAAATAGGAAGACACGGTAAAGGAGATATTTATTATGAGAGGAGGGAAAAGAAGGACCTTTTGAGGATAAGTACGAAGTTCTGGGTTTAGTTTATAATGGAACTGATACTTTGGGAGTATCTAATCAGACCCGGATCGTTGAATAAAAGCATTGTACATCATAAATTTCGATCCCGTCCAGAGGAATGTTGGACTTTTTTTTTAGAGTAGGGACAAACAGGTTACGTGTTCGGGTTGCTCTAGGTCTCGAGGAAAAGTCACCCTAGTTTTACACAAATGTATTAGTTTATTAGTCTTTTCCTTTTAGAACACTTTAGCCTACTTGTTTACCCCACCGAAGTCACAGGGGAGTACCTAAACGTACTTTTCGTCTTTAAGTTCTCTGAAAACGTCGGCGGGTGAAACACGTGTTCGCGTGTGTGTGTGTGTGTCAGACATCTCTCTTAGACTCTCATCTGTCTCTTCGTCTGTCCGTACGGTCGAGTCTCTACGTCCTTCTTTGTTTCCACTTTGTCTCCCCCGTCGTTTTCTGTCACCCTTTTACTCTCTTTGATTTATCTTTTTCTTTCTCTACCCTGAAGGGGCCACCAGGTCACCATTCCTGAAGTGGAAGGTTACGTCCCCGCACTTCCAAGTCAGGGACCAATCCCTGGATTCTAGGGTGTACGAAACACCGGTTTTTCGTTTGTGTTTTGTATTTTGTCTTCGTTATAGAGTTGTTTAAGTTATTTCTGAAAATTTTACCAGGTGTAGACTTTTTGGCATCTTTTCCTCTCTCGTTTTTGTCGGTTTTTTTTTTTTTTTTTCCCTTATTTTTACTCTTTCCACACCGTTATATTCTCTCTCTCCTTCTCCTCCCCTTCCCCTTCCTTTTTCCCCCTTCTTTTTCTGTGAAACTGGTTTTTCGGGTCTCTCTATGTTTGTGTATACGTCTACTCTCAACGTTGCCCTTTGTCTGTTTCTTCATCTAATTTCTTTCTACTTTCGGTTGGTACAGAGGTTCTGCGATGTGACACTATTTACCAGGTATCCAGGATTATTTATAGAGCTTCCTTATATCCTACCTTACCTCTCCTTTTCTGNTGTCTTCGTTATAGAGTTGTTTAAGTTATTTCTGAAAATTTTACCAGGTGTAGACTTTTTTGGCATCTTTTCCTCTCTCGTTTTTGTCGGTTTTTTTTTTTTTTCCCCCCCCTTATTTTTACTCTTTCCACACCGTTATATTCTCTCCCTCCTTCTCCTCCCCTTCCCCTTCCTTTTTCCCCCTTCTTTTTCTGTGAAACTGGTTTTTCGGGTCTCTCTGTGTTTGTGTATACGTCTACTCTCAACGTTTCCCTTTGTTTCTGTTTCTTCATCTAATTTCTTTCTACTTTCGGTTGGTACAGAGGTTCTGCGATGTGACACTATTTACCAGGTATCCAGGATTATTTATAGAGCTTCCTTATATCCTACCTTACCTCTCCTTTTCTGGGTCTATACCTGTCCTTCGCTTATCCTAGTTCGAGTTTGAACCACGGACGACAAAAGGGTGGTGTATGAGATATTCGTTACCTTTTGAATGTTCAACCGGTTCTCGTGTATATTCGCACTCGAGAGACTAAAACCGTTACCGGAGGTTTTGGAATTCCTTTCCTGTGTCACAGAAGATCGGGCGATTCCCGGTCCGGTCGAGACCCTTCTCTTACTTGTCTAGTAATTTTAAGAAGCGACTCTAGTTGTGTCATTGTACGACGAATAGGGTAGGAACTAACTAAGGTACCCCGTACTCCTTCGCCTTGTACGTCCGTCAGACCCGTGGACCGAAGACCAGGCCCAGAACGTCGAACAACCTGTTAGTCGAACCTGTCAGTGGTAGGAAGAGACCGGAGTCAGAAGGGTTAATCTTTCCCTTACACCTCACCATTAACCTGGTCTAGTGAAAAAAGGTAGAAAACGAAAAAAAAAAAAAAATCGTTTTCTTTGAAAACAAAGGATTATTTTAGTACCCGATTTCAGGTTATATCTTTTGACTAATTTTAAAATTTTACTTTAAAGAGACCAAGTTCAATCTACTCTCGAGTTATCGTATGTCTGTCGAGACGACTCTTATCTCCCTCGTTCCTTAAATCCTTAGTAGATCTCACAAAAAAAAATTTCCCCGATATGGCAAGAGATATAAAGATATATGAAGAAGAGATGTCTCGGGTACGCACATGACGAGCTCTCCGGAGTTACCCAACCGAACGGGTCTTGGTGGGAATCAGGACCCATTCTCCCTGGGATCAGAACCCGGACACCCAATCTCCCAGAGTGTGTGTGTGTGTGTGTGTGACTCCCAACTCCGAATCGCGACCGTGTCACGGTGGACATTGTGTCGGTCAGGGACCTGATTGAGATATGATCCAGGTCCTTTTCCGTAGGAAAGGAAGACAGGGACTTAGTTTCTCGTCGACCCAGGTTCATGACACTCTTAAACACGACGGTCATAGCCTTTACTGGAAGGAAGACTCTTACCTCTTTTGACTTCCCAGTTTCACGGATTTCTCCTGTTTTCTGTCTAATTGACAGTAAGTCTCTCGGACTGACGGCAGTTAAGGATATAACGTTTCATAACCAAAGATCCTTACGACTCTCAAGTACAAGAAGAAAAAATTGTAAACTTAAGTATTAAAGTTTCCATAAATGTTTACTTGTGTTATCAGTATCATCGATTCCTTTTGAAACATTATAATTAAGTCAACGAGTATTTTCACATAGAATATATGTTCAGATCTTCCTTGTACTCACTTTACTGTTATCGGGATTTTTTCCCATTGATTTACCGGTATCTGACAAGGTGAAAAACTATCAAAACGAAAGTAATTTTATACATTTATAGGAATAAATCTTGAAGTCTTTCAAAATGGAAATTTATAAAATATCAAACTATAAGTGACTCATGTTAAACATCAAACGGAAAGTCAAACTGATGGAGTGTTTTTATTTAAAAGACTTTCTGTATAACAAAAGTAAAAATGTAAAATTACTCTTATAAGTTTAATACATATGTAATTTATGTCAATGTGAAATAAAAGTTAGGAAATCTTATATAGTAACTCTTACTTATTTTAAACACTAGTACTATCTTTGAAGTTTTTCACTCTAAGTCTTTTATGTTTTCGATTTTCCCTGTTTCCTCTTCTTTTTTTTTTTTGAGTTTCTCTTTCAGAAAGTCAAAAAAATAACTTTTATCATCCTTTTTTTGACTTCAAGGATCTAGATTTTTATTCTGAATTATAGTCTTTTTGTTTGTTGGATTAGTTTTTTACCTGTCTGCTAGATCTCTGTAAAGAAGTTTCTTCTGTATGTCCACCGGGGTTTTCGTGTCCTTTTCTAGGAGTTGTAACGATTAATAATCTTTTTATGTTTAGTTTTGATGTTGTCCCAATAGTGGATTGTGGTCAGTCTTACCGGTAGTAATTTTTCCAGATGTTTTTATTTACGAAGATGTGACAAGCATGTTTGTACTTAATCACGTCGGTGTGACCTCTTGTCATACCTCCAAGGAGTTTTTTAATTTTTGTCTCGATGGTATACTAGGTCTTAGGATGAGGACCCGTATATGGGTCTCTTTTGGTATTAGTCTTTTCTATGCACGAGGGGTCACAAGTGACGTCGTGACGAAGGACGGCCCAAGGTCGGGGCCACCTAGGTCCCTTAAGCTTCCCACCTGCCGCGACCGCACCTTTCTGAACAAATAACTAACTATATTCTAATCTAATTTTTTGATATCACATCATCCTTCTAATTCACCTCCTTCTCCCGACTTATCGAACCAAATGTGCCTTCTGGTTATTTTAAGGTCTGTTCCTTAAACATGGTAGATGCAACCCGGTGGTCGCGGGCGAACTTATAGATTCCCACGGAGCGGAATTCGAGGGAAAGCGCGCCCAGAATTGTCGGTCCCGTTCATTCATCTGGACCGCTCGGAGACGCGGGGTCCACCTCTAAGTCGGACTTTAATTTCTCGTCTCTCTCCCTTTCCCTCTCTTCTCTCTCTCTCTCTGTGCCCCCCTCGGTCTAAGGGTTCTTTGGTCCGGCTCTCTGATCAAACTCTTTGACCTGGCTCTTTGACCAGGCTCTTCGACCAGGGTAGGAAATAACAAGTCTTCTGGAAAATATGAAAACTATTTTGTACCTCTAGTTACCCATTGTGTTTTAATACATCGCAAGCGTTGGGTCTAAGAAAGGCATATAGTAAAACATATGTTTTCCAGAGTCCACTAAATGTAATAGAAGACCGGTTCTCCGAACAATTGTGAAAACCCGAGAGAAGGAATTACTTACAATTAAAACAAAGGGGACTTCACAAAAAGAAATTAGATGTAGAGGAATTTCGCGATTTCAATGTAGAGATCTCTTGTTTCCACGTCACCCAATATTGTTTCTTCCATGAATTGAGTTTCTAGATTGCAACGATTATGGTCCAGATGATGAACAAAAAGATATATGGTTGATATAGATTTTTATTTCCTATACTTTTAAGTCGTCGTTCGTAACTGAGTTGTTTACTTTGAAAATTAGTCAGGATAAGATTTCTAAAATTGAGGAGCCTTCGTGGATGTAAGGATCCTACAAAATTCGAAGGACACGGAGGACGCCAGTCCTCCGGAGTTTGTTAGTGTTCGCGTGGACAAACTCAAGAAGTCCGTCCGATCTTTCGGTAGTCTCCCCAAAAACCTAACTTTGTGAGAAAGTTTACGTCTTCTGATTTCGGGACTTAACTGAAAAAGGTCTTTTACAGTCTTCTCACCTTTTCGTCTCGTGTTTTTGGCCGTCTAAAAACAACCCCATGTACGAATCCTTAAAGGTCTCCCCGGGGACTTCAGACTCGTGTGGAACGCATACAGTCGAAGGAAGGAGCACTGGAACAGTGCCCGCCCTAAGGAGTGTGACCGAAGGCCGTTAAAGGTTATCGGTTCTATGTCTTCGTTCGATTCACAGGTAGTTGTCTCCTTACCTGTTTCTTCTACGTCATATATATATATATATATGTGTATATATATATGTGTGTCACCTTATAATAGGTCAGCACTTTTGTTACTTTATTACCGTAAACGTCGTTATACCTACCTGGATCTCCAATAGTATGATTGATTTCATCCAGTCTGTTTCGATTTATAGTATACTATAGTGAACGTACACCTTAGAGTTTTTTACTATGTTTACTTGAATAAGTATTTTGTCTTAGTCTGAGTATCTGGATCTTTTGTTTGAATAACGACGGTTTCCCCCTTACAAACCCGTCTCCCTATTTAATCCTCAATCTCTAATTGTATGTGTGACGACATATACTTTATTATTCTTGCATGACATATCGTGTTTCTTAAGATGAGTTATAAGACATTATTGGATATACCCTTTTTTAAACTTTTTTTTACCTATATACTTGTACGTATTAACTTAGTGAAACGACATGTGCACTTTTATTATCTTTAAAAAATTTTTAGACTGAATCTTTTACGGGTGTGAAGATATCGCAGGTAATTTTTTTTTTTTTCACTGTAACCTATAAACTTACCATAAAACTTCTTATCATAAGTTATTGACCGACGGGAGGACCACCGAGATTGGATTTCACAGACGAACGTTAAGTCATTGATAGTGACGAACCCAGCGAGAAGAGACCGATATAGAGATAGACACCCAGAGGAAGATCTGAGACGATACAAAGTAATTGGGTGTGCAGATAGAAACGTTGTTATGGCGAGACAGTACTAATGGTACCAAAGTATTATTTAGAACCATAGTCCAATACCGTTGAAGAGGTTGAAACAAGAAAAAGTTCCCAGAGTCGATGAAATCCAAAGACGTAAAGGTACATTCAAAATCTTATTAGAACAGTTAAACATGTTTTTAAGAAGATCTTAAAAATAACCCTAAAGTAATGTAGATATCTAATTAAACTTTCTCTTAACTACAGAACTTTGATTACTCAAAGACTAAGAACTCGTGTCATATAATGTGATGACCAAATCCAGGATTAAAGAGAGTGGTCACAAAATGTCAAACGTGCATAGATTTATTTGGATAAGATGAAGGACAAAAGCTACGATGAAATTTAATGTCACTGAAAAATAAAGTAAAAGTTAACAGAGAACGATATATATCTTTATGTTAACTAAAACCCGGATAACATGAACATAGGTTACTGGAACGATTTAAGTAAATCAAGATCCTCTAAAACATCAAAAGCACCCTAAAAGATGTACTTATTAGTACAGTAGATGTTTATTTTAGTCAAAATGAAGAAAGAAAGGTTAGACTCGGTGAAAGGACCACCGACTCTGTCATTTCTTAGGTGACGTTACACCCTCTGGGTCCAAGCTAGGGACCCAACCCTTCTAGGGGACTTCTTTCCTTGTCGATGGGTGAGGTCATAAGAATGGACCTCTTAAAGTACCTGTCTCCTCCGACCGTCCGATGTCAGGTACCCCGGCGTTTTTCAATCTGTGGGGACTCACTGAAAGTGAAAGGTTAGATTCACGGAAAAAAGTGGAATGTAATAACTGAGAGACCCCAGAGACCATTTTATTAATTATGTTGACCACTTTTACTTGTAGGAACTCACATACCCTTCCATAAGTAAGAATTGAAGTTCATACTCCAGAGTCAACCTCCAAAATAACATTTACTGGAAGTAGTCCAATCCTTTCAAAGTAAGACAAGGATCAAACGTCTCTTTAAAATAGTACTTATCCACAACCTATAACAGTTTACGAAAAAGACACAGATAACTTTATAAGTATAAGAAAAGAGGAAACAAAATAATTGTAGTACATAATGTAATTGATTTAAGTCTACAATATGTTTTAAACATAAAGACCTTATTTATGTCCTATAACTACCTGTACTAAACGATTAAAAAAACGATTATAAAACGTAGACATTAGTATTCCCTTCAATTATAACCTAAAAGGAAAGAACATCATAGATACTGACTAAAATCGCAGTCCCATCCATTACAATCCAAGTATTTCACCCAACCTCTCATAAGGGAGAAGGAGATCTTTCTTAAATACATTCTAACGATGATAAAGAAAGAATTTATAAACCATCTTGAATAGTCAATTCGATAGACCCGTAGTTCTACAAAAATAACAACAACAAGACACCCCTTTAAATAAAAATTGAAAAGTAAAACTCTATTAAAATCTGAATGACTTATTAACGTTTTTTATCATGTCACTCAAGGACATATAGGAAATGGGTCGTAGAGGATTCCAATTATTCCCAAGACAGAAAAGGTAAGTTCGTAAAAAAAAAGGAGAGACACGGAATCAAACCTATGACAACATCTTGTTTAACACGGGGGAATTTTACATACACATCTTCGGGATTAGGGGTTGCACTGAATAAACCTCTATTCCGGAAATCACCTCCCTTAATTCCAATTTATTCTAGTATTCTTAACCATGATTAGGTTTCCTTAATATTCTTTCCTTCTCTGTAGTGTCCAGTAAAAGAGAGGGAGAGAAAGAGAGAGAGAGAGAGAAAGAAGAAGAAGTAGACATACATGTGTCTCTCTTCTCCCGTACGTTCCTATGTCATTATTTCGTCGATAGACGTTCGACCCTTCTCGTCAAGGTGGATTTTGGTTGGAACTTCCGTGGAACTAGAACCTGAAGATCGGAGGTCCTGATACTCTTTTACTTAAAGACAACAAATTCGGTGAACCAGTCACTGTAAAGCAATACCGTCGGGTTCTTTTGATTCCGTCTATTAAATAACAAAGTCTCTACATAGAAGGTATTATAGGTTAGACACAATAGGGTGATCTACACCTGAAAAACAAATTTTGTTTATATATAAAAGGGGATAAACAAGATAAAGTGACAAGAAAATTTTAGAAGGTAAAGTCATAAATAACACAGGTACAAAAGGAAATTTATCAATTTGTATTAATACCGATAATGTTTCTAGAACAGACGATTAAGATAATAGACAGTAAAAACGTGGACAGAGATAACCGACTAAAAAGAAAAATAATAGAGTAAGAGAATGAAGATTGTACCGATTATTAAAGATTAAGTTAGGGCATGTAACAACACACGATCTAAGACAACAGGCGGATATTTCTCACAGCCGAAACAAGACCGTCCGTCGATTTATTGAATACCTAGTGGGACTAGGAAAGTTCTAATATGAAGTCGAACAATTAAACCCCGAACAGATCCTGAAGAGTATCCTCTACTGGGAAGACGACAAATGACTTACAGAATCCGTAAGTTACCCTAGAGAGACGAGACCAACGTTTAGACAGAGCTATGATACTCTCGAAACCCCTAACAAGACGAATGTCGAGTGGTCAGTAAGAAAAGTACCGACGTATCAAAGGGAGACACACACCCTTCGAATTATAAATTGTTGTCTGAGTTTTCTTTGAGTACGACTAAAGACCTCGAAAAACACATCCAGGAAGGGGAACCCAGAAGGCGAGACGTTTAAGGTCGTTTCAGGTGGAGGGACTTGAGAGTAGAGACTGAGGACTTAAGCCACTCTGATAGTATCAGACTGATCTTAAGAGTGGGGAAACAGTATCATGGTTTTCAAGGAGACCCGTCTTTCGTTTTAAGAGTAACCGGTGTAAAATAAACAAAAGAAAGAGAAAAAAAGTAAATAAAACACGTAAAAATTCGGTACGATAGTTTTCTTTCGTTCGCATCGATATAATTAAAGTTTGTCTCGTCTGAAGGTTCGTTCCTTATAATAGTTTCTATTTTTTTCCGTAATGTATTACTTCTAATTTTTCGTATTAACGATTAAAACGTCTTCACCTCCGTTCTTTTAATTAAAATACCTTATTATTTTAGTTTTAAATACTTAATACATACAGACAGTGAGTAGGTTTGTAAAAACCGAGTAGTTGTCTTGTGAGTCTATATAAGTTATTGTTAATTTAAGTCAGTATAAAATATGAAACGGTTGAAAATGAGTAAATTTTTGTAAAATTTACGTCAAAGTTCTGATGTAAGTTTTGTATTGTATAACGAAATTAAAGTTTTATATAAAAGTTTTATATAACGAATTATCAAATAACTCAACTAAATATTGAAAATTTATAAATCTGTATACCACATGTCCAAGGTACACTTGAGGACGAGGTCCGGGACGTTCACACTCCCTACCCGGGCGGGAACGGTAATGTGTAAGAAGACGGAGGTCCGACGTAGTAGGTGGTTTCAGGGACGAGAGATAACCGCCACTTGTGACTACGGGGGATACGTAGGGACGTTTCCGGATGAGAGGAGTGTCAGGTTCTCCTCAGGATACAAGGAAAGTAGGGACGATTACCGGGACCTTAAGTATAGGCGGGGAACTCCGACGGTACCTATAACCGACGAGGTCTTAGGGGAACGTGGAGACCTGGGGAACCTGGTCACGACGTCAACGGTAGTAACGGTGGTCACTTCAACCTCCAAACCCTGTGACGTTTACGTACAGGAGATGGACCGGTTCCCGTTGACTAATAGGAGATTCGACGACATAATCAAAGGATCCCGACGATATTGTTTGAAACACCGAAATCTGGGTGTCTTAACATAAAAGAATGTCAAGACCTTCGGTCTTCAAGTTTTAGTCACAGTGTCTTGGTTTTACTTCCACATCCGTCTCGGTACAAGGGTGGTCTCCGAAAACCCCTCTTCCACAAGAGGGACTACACACCGAGGAACTTCTTCCGGAGAAGGATACACACCGACGTAGTGAGGTCAGAGACGGAAGGTCTAGTGTAACGGAGGAGGAAACGACAAACAGGAGTTTAGAGGGAGACGGACGAGAATCTTCTTATGTACAACGACTTAAAGTCTTCGTGGGACTATTAGGGTCTATTAGAGGGGTAGAGTTCTCTAAATCGAATTAATGTCGACGTCATCTGGGAAAAAGGTTCATTCTATTCTAGGTGTCCAATCGCCCTGATCCTTAACTATAGAAACCCCCGGTAATAAGTAGAATTATACTGGGGAGGGGGGGTTAAGAACAAGTATGGTGATAGTGTTAACAGAGTCAGGAGGTAGAGGTCAAGTTTCAGACTCGGTTTTAGAACTGGGTCAAGTTTTAAAATGGGTAGAAGAGAGGGTCTTTATTGTTAAGGGTCTTACTGACTGTTACCTTAGTTAATAAGAGAAGTTTTCTTTTGGGATGGGACGAGTGGTCTTATACCGGAACGAAGAGGTTTTGTTTTATTGTTTTATTGAATTAAAACATATTAGTCTAAACCCCTTTATATACTCAGAATAGGTACGAGTGAAACAATATTAAAATGTAATATTTTCGGTAAACTTAAAAAAAATTAAAAGAAAGAAGACAATTGCAGGAGTACATGGTAATCTGGACCCCAGAAAACGTCTGACCGTACTTAGATCGTACAAAGAAAGAGAAGGTGTGAGTAGTGGGGTCGAAGAGTACCCTAGACTACATAATCCGTGACTTCCCCACGAACAATTGAGTTTACGTAGTTTGTTTAACTTCTCAGAACCCTTTACCTCCTACCTTTAGGGGAACGAATTCTGTATAAGATGACATGAACTACCGACATTATTAATATAAATTCTCGTTGTTTCATCTGCCTTCCTTCCCCTCGATCCCGAGATCAGGGTCGTCCCGATAATTGATCACTATATCGGTCTCTCCGTAATGAGTGAGGGTCCGGACCAAAACGAGTGACCAGTTCACCCCTAAGTGTGGAACTGACGAGTCCCGAGAATCCCCTAAATGTCATTGGTACATCTACTTCCAGTACACGTTATGTTTCTCGACCCGTTTACACGCAAGAGGAACAATTATTGAAATACCTTTCCTATAATAATAGTGGTATTTTAACCACAGTAATGAAAAAGTATTGTTAATAAAGTAAAATTCCCGAAGGGACCACTGAATCTACCATTTCTTACACGGACGTTTACACTTTCTGGACCCAAGCTAGGGACCCAACCCTTCTAGGGGACCTCTTCCCTTACCGTTTGGTTAGGTCATAAGAACGGATCTCTTAAGGTACCTGTCTCCTCGGTCCACTCGATGTCCGGTACCCCAGTGTTTCTCAGTCTGTACTGACTCACTGATGTGAAATAAAGTAAAATAAGAAATTTTATTTTCTCCGACCACTGTACGTTGGGGTTTATTGTGAGACGGTCACTCCTCTTCTCGGTCCCAGTTTCAGTCGAGACTAAGATGGTAGTCGTCCTTCTCTTGTGACTATTGGAAAGTCATAGCCCGTCTATCTTTATGTGTTTGAAGAAGGAAAGGAATGTCCTTCTAAGACAAGGAAGATTAGGAGACACATATTGGATTTGCGATTTGTACAACCTTGGGACACATTGTATCCTTTTTTGTCCGATCCTTACTCCCAGATTTTCCTATGTGTTAAAAAATTTCAACGAAAGATGAGTGTCTAAAATGAACCAAAGAAAAAACTCCCCCGGATGTAAGGTTAAAGATGGATAGGTAAGACTTTTATGTATGTGTTACTTTTTTTTATATACGTTATTATTTTTAAGTATACGTTGTTATTATTATTGTTATCATTAATAATAATAATAAAATTGTTATTGATAGTAAATAACTTGTCAATGAGACAGGGTCCGTAATAATAGATATCTGGAGTCCCGTTGTCTCTTTTTACAGTACCAAAACGATTTTAAAAACTTCCATCTCTAATGTAACATCCGATAGTCTATTACTGACAGTTTGTCCAGTCCTTCATTTAATTTATTTTTCGTTGTGGAGATTTTTTGCTTCCGACGGATACAGGATCTATAAATACGAACAGTGTTTAACGTATTCTATCTCAGAAGTCTTGGTCTGAGACCAGTCCCTAGTTTCAAATATTCGTTGTTGTCAGAGCGGATTTTCTTTTCCTCTCTCTTCAAACCAAACCTCTTAAATTTTATGTCTCGAGGGACGAAAGTCAGCTCACCTATTTTATGGATTACGAACGAAAAAATAAAATGAACCATTTATTTTATGAAGACACTATTTGTACAACATTCTTTACAAGTGACATTGATTATCTCCCAACTTTTTGATCTTTTGATTGAATTTACAATATATCTAATATTTAGAAATATAAATTAAAAAGGGTTAGAATAAACCGATAATTAAACAAATTTCGGAGACAACGTATATAATACGTTTCTTTTTAGAGTGGGACCGATAGTGGGAGTATGATAAAACTTATTACGAGTCGATAGGTAACTTTTCCAAATCTCTCCACTAACAACCCCGAAAGGTCTACCGTGTCACCATTTCTTAGGTGGACGGTTACGTCCTCTAAGTTCTCTGCGGTCAAGTTAGAGATGCAGCCCTTCTAGGGGACCTCATCCTTTACCGTTGGGTGAGGTCATAACAACGGACTTCTTAGGACACCTATCTCTTAGGTACCCCAACGTTTTTCAGTCTGTACTGATTCGTGTGTCTTGTACAAACAAACAATTACTTTTTGGTCGGAAACCTCTCGAAGAATTATAAATATTTCGGGAAGAAGTAAGTACGAGAGTCGACTCGGAGTGTAGTTGAAGGGTAATAATGTCAATTCTTTTTACTTTGAACTCTAAAAAATCATCGTCAGGGATCCTTCCGTGGTCTTATTCTTCGTAATATTTTGTTCCTGTGGTGGTTTCGTCCTTTTCTTTGGGTTTTGTTCAGACCCTAAACTTCCAAAGGTGTGAGAACAAACTTAGGGTCGGGACGATAATCGTCGTGTCTCAGTGTGATGAACCTGTACAAAATAAAAGTAGATAAAGTAGGGAAAGACGGAGTCGTCACATAATTGAAGCGTCCCTGGTTGTAGATAGTACGAATAGATGGAGACTTAAGAGTCGTGCGTCGGGTCACGGACCGTGTATCATCGACGAGTGTTTATAGAGAACTTATACAAAGAGTTTGTATCGTTCGATGACGAGGTGGACTCTGTCGAAGTGGTAAACGTTTTACCACAGTCTTGACTGAATTTCCCATCATTCCGAATTCCATTTTGTGTTTGCAATTGAAGAGCCTTGAAGGGACCACCAGGTCACTAATTCTTAGGCGGAACGTTACGTTCCCTACGTCTAAGCTTGGGACCAGTTCCTTGATTCTAGCGTGTGTGGTGTCTCCTCGACCCGGGTACGTGACGTCGGTGATGCGGTTACTCGAGGTCTCGGGTCTTGACGTTAATCTCAGTCTCGCGGTGTGTTTTCTAGGGCGTACTGTGTCGATTCTGGGTTCCGTCGGTTTATTTATAAAAAATTTTCTTCTTTGTTTATGATTGAAGAGTTGTTTCCCATTAAAGGGGTCCGACGGGAAACGGAACAGGAGTGTGTCCAGGCGAGGATCTTACGGGTAAGAGACCTTCCGTCCGACAGTATGTCTGCCCTTACCCATAAACCCACGACGGTAGTAAAGGCTCGACACATTTATGATATACTGTGTCTTTACTTTTTGTCGTAGCGACAAGTCTCGATTTTGGTTGTAGAGAGTAAAAATTACAAGACGGTTTCTTGTAGAGTCGGTGAAATCTCTTGACCCAGGGTTAAATATAACGGAGTGAAGTGTCAACACAAAAAATTTCCTTATTTGTAAAGACGAAGGACTCGTTTTCACTTTACTCTAAATCATTTATGTGTTGAGTAAACTAGTTGTATGAGGTACGTTCCGTGCCTCTACTAACGAGTTCTATCTAAACAGTCCCTGTTGTCGTGTCGTATGTCGAGTAGGGAGTAGAGATTGACAGGTCGCACTTCTCCGTCGTCTAACTTTACCTTCTCGGATCCGATATCACAGTCTGGATTAAAGTTACGGTCAAGTTGATACACATGTACGCATTGGAGTCTTTTATAGGAGAGAGACAATCAGTCCCAAGAGGTCTCTTTGTCTCGGTTATCCTATGTGCACTTTTTTCTCTCTAAATCAGATTCCTTGACCAGGTGTACTGACACCTCCAACCGTTCAGGTTTTAGACATCTCGTCCATCATCCGATAGTCAAGTTAATTTCCCCAAAGAGGTCACCGAGTTTCCATTTCTTAGGTCGACGTCACGTCCTTTATGTCCTCTGTGTACAAGTTAGAGACCCAGTCCTTCTTGGGAACCTCTTCCTTTACCGTTGGGTGATCATAAAAACGTACCTTATAGGGTACCTGTCTCTTCGGACCACCCAATGTGAGGTACCGCAGTGTTTCCCCAACACTTCCAATCTTCAAGAAGAAATCCCAATCTTCAACAACGACGTAAACTCAGGTTTTCGGTAGATCTCCGTCTTAAGGAAGAAGGAGTCCCCTGAAGGTAGAAAAAAAAAAAAAAACTCCGGGAGTTGACTAACTTACTCCGGGTGGGTGTAATACCTCAATTCGTCGAAATGAGTTTCAGTTGACTAAACACGATTAATGTAGAAATTTTCGTGGAAATAATATGTATCTGACTAAAAACTGGTTCGTTTGTCCGTGTTTCGGATCGTTTACCTGTGTATTTTAATTGGTAGTGTGAGAGGTTCTGAGTGGAAGAAGTAGATGTTTACTTTTTGTATGTTTCGAACTTTTCATGGATCGAATATCATTCATAGTCTAGTGCATTACGACTCCTTGACATGTCAAGATCTTTGTAGCTGTCCTGTAAATGGTCCATGGTCCGTAACAAGATCTGGGACCTCTACGTCTCCATCTGTCTTGGAACGGGAATTCCTACAATAATAGATCTTTCCCTTTGTTTACGAAGTCGAGAGACAATACTATTACATCCTCAGGTTTCGTCCACCCGGGTTGTGTCGACCCTCTCTGTCCCCTCCAGAGGACCTCTTTCGCTACGGGCTTCACTTACAGAGTCTCACTGTTTTAAAATCAGTTCAGGTCATTTCGTCTTTTCCAGAAGTTTTGTTGTTCTTGTATCGGTTTCAGAACCTTTATACTTTCTGGTACCGTATACACTCTTGGTCTCGAATTTCACACTCGACTACTCCCTACCCTCTACTAAAGTCTTTCCATCCACGTCGGTCTAGTACTTCTCCGAACCGCGGCATAGTTCTCCGTCCTCAGAAGAATCCTGATGGTATTACTTACTTGGTATTTGTACCACCGATTTTGGTCATCGAATAAGAGAGTGCCGAGATCTGATCTTTCGACTTTAGTTCCGTAGTCAGGACAGTTGTCACCACAAGAAAGACCTCGGAGACTCCCTCTTAGACAGGGTCAAAAGATGGATAGGACCAACGACCACCAGCGTGTAGTGGGGGTGGAGACGGAGGTAGAAGTGTACTACACGGGGACACACTCAAAGACACAGTCTGCAAAGGAGAAGGATGTTCTAGTAGTCAGTGCCCCATTCCCACTCGGGCGGAAAATTACGCCAATGGAGACGTTTCTGGGAGAAGGTTCACTCCAGGGTTCGTATCCATACTCCCAATCCTGAACTTGAATGTAAAACACCCCTGTTTTAAGTTAGGTGTTGTGTCCATTACCCTCACTACCACTGACAAAATACTTCCTTCTCGGAAGTCCGAGGCCGTACTTCTTCTTTATTCCGATCTCCAGAGGAGGAGGTCAAGAACGAAACCAGTGACCCTTCCAGTCTCAGTTTACTCTGTGTGTACATGTGTACACGGAAAACTCCCCTCGCGTACATGTCCCGTGACACTAAACATGAATTAAATACTGGTAATAAGGACTGACGGAGAGTAAAAGATGGATAGGAATATATAGTCGGTCTCAGGATTGTCCTTTGTCTACCAGGTGACTTTAATCACATTAAGTTCGTCCGAAATAAATGTCACCCTGATGAATGTCTCCACACCCGGCCTCCCTTCCCTTTATGTCACTGGTCCCCGGTCATTGTCACCCCAAAGAATCGGGAGGAGGACTCCCTGTCTCGTCAATGGACAGATCTTTGTCTTTCAGAACAACCCTTCCAATGGAACTCTCCTGAACACAGGGGGTACCTTCCTACGTCGGACGGGTTTCTCTGGAGTGGGACAAGAGGAAGACTGGAGGACGATCAGTAAGGGTACCGGTTTGGGTGTCTCTTAGATCTATGTCCAGTGTGGTCAGTCAAGGGTCTCGTCTGTCGTCCTATCTCTTCCCACCTCTCACCTAGATCTCCCAGTTATGGGCGGGGGTGGAGGTGGGCTTTTCAAAGAAAAAGGAAGTAGGACTAAAGGAGTAAATAAAAAGTAAGAAAATAATGAGTCTGAGATACAAATCCAGTCGATGAGGTTTGGGAAAGAAAAATCTCAGTTTTCTCCTTATTGGTAGTATATATATACAATAAATATATATATATATATTTTTATTTGAACCCTGGCCAAAGGGACTACCGAGACTGTCATTTTTCAGACACGTTATTCCCTCTGGGCCGAAGAAACTAGAGACCCAGTCCCTCTAGGGGACCTCTTCCTTTACCGTTTGGTCGTCTTAAAGGACGGGATCAGGGGTTCCACGAGACAGGAGACCTCAAAAGTGCGACGTACTTCGGACAACAACTCAGTGGTACTCCCGAGTGTCTCGGGAAACGAGTGCGAGAGGACCGGTGAGTAGGTCAATGTATTTGAGGGCCGTCCGAGGGATAGTGGTCCCGAAAGGTTCCTGTATAAACTCCGTTCTCAGTAGAACCGTGGTTCACGAAGACTGTCTACAACGTCTGACGGTACGCTCTCTCCGGGTCTACCCCCACGTGTCCCCCGCCTCGTTCGGGGTCCTCCCAGGTGTCCGAGGAGTAGAGTGTACCTCTTGTGTAGTTTATTAAGACCCGTGTCCGACCCTTCTAGCAGAAAGGAGGGACTCGGGGCCGAGTGACGTCCGCATAAATCTGTGTCCTTGTCTACAGTCTCGACCCCCTTGAGAACTCTGGCTGTTACGTTCGGGAAACAGTATGTCTACACGTCTGATTCCCGGTCTCTCCCCGTCCGATTGTCACATTGTACCGATCCCGCGTTACCCCGGGGCCGAGAATCCGTGTAACACGATACGCGGTACAAGTAAGTAAGTATAACAATGCGTAGTTTCTAGGCGACATGGACGATGCGCGTCCCGTGGTCCGGTTTTTGACGTTCAGGTATACCCCTGTTCCGATCGTAATGAGACAGAAGCACCTCAGATGTCTTATTAGTCGAAAGGTGGTGGTAGTGATTAGGAGTGTGGTCGGACGTTCCACACCCTTTCAGACCCTTTGGTTTTCCTGGGTCGGGTCGTAACAAGTATTCACTTTTTGATTTCTGTTCTTTCAGTGGTACGCATTCAATTTATAATTGGAAAATGTGTTGTAGTGTCTCTACACTTGTCAGTGCCTTCCTCCGTCTTTTACGAAGGTCTGGACCTCCGGAACCGAAATTGGATTAACTTCTATGACCATAAGGATTTCCTTCTCTGACAGGCAGACGTCCCATACCCAGTCCGTATCTCCGGATCTTTTACTTATTTGTCTTCGAAGACAAATCCTTTTCCAGTCCTTCATGGACGGAGTCGAGATAACGTCGAAAAGAGGGATAAAAGTAACTTATTTGGAAAGGAGTTGAAGTCCCTTTTGACCCAAAAGAGAAGTTTAGTCAGAAGACTAACAATTAACTAAGATTGTTAGTTTACTCAAACCTGAGTCGTAACTCGGTTGGGTTCTGGCACTGAATACACCAGAACACTACGTCCGAGTGAAACCTTCCCGACAGAATAAAGTACGACAGGTCCTCCTTTCACGGAAGTGGTCACCTGAAGATCGCTTCTTCACAGTTTGATTACCTAAATTCTCGACCGAGGTGGTGACTTTCGAGACACTGAGACTCGTTCGGTAAATAGGAAATCCTCAGAGCCAAAAGAGTAGATGTATTACCCTTCCTAATGTTAGGAAGGATATTCAGACAAAGTGTCCATCGTCAACTATGGTATTTATCTTTACGAATTTACGAAAAGTGTATCAACTCATGACTTGTTAACGGTAATAGTCATAATGACGTATCTCAAGAGGTATTAATAATCAAAATAATTACTAATCCATAATTTTTGTTGGTAAATGTTTCAAGTGTACCAAGTGTTACCATTTCAACACTTTCAAAAACGACCTATTGTAAAAATTCAGTTAAAAATGAAAGAAAAAAATAAGATTTCCCCTTATGTGTAAGGAGTACTTTTTTATCCTTCATGTCTTTCTAACTCTTCAAAATAAAAATAGATGTTAGGGTGTTAGATCACTATTGGTGAGAATTGCACAACCATATAAAGAGAGGTTAAAAGAAAAGAAACACACACACAATCTCTCCTCAAAATGTATTTATTTTGGTATGAAATGCGTATACTGATGAAAGGTGTCTTTTACCAAGACACAATAATGAAGACACGTGATATTAAATGTGTTGGTCCGAGTCTACCATTTCTTAGACGGGTGTCACACCCTCTGTGTCCAAGATAGGGACCCAGCCCTTCTAAGGGACCTCTTCCCTTACCGTTACGTGAGGTCATAAGAACGGACCTTTTAGGGTACCTGTCTTCTCGGAACACCCGATGTCAGGTGCCCCGGTGTTTCTCAGTCTGTGATAACTCGTTGAATGTGGGAGTGAAAGAGAGTAAGAGAATGACAATCCGAAAACTCCACGGGGGGATGTTGTTATAAAGTTAAGATTATCAAGTACGACGTCACTTTAACGAACGTATCTTTAGAAAAATATGGAGAGTATTAAGAAATCCTCTTCTGAGAGAACCTTAAAAACCTAGTTTCCTATATTTGAAAAATTTCAGATATTGTGTAAAACAGTTTAATTAAAGGTTGTCCTAATACGATTTAGTGGGAAAGTTGTCTTACACTTATAGGTAAAATTTTACAAAGTAAAGTACTTTTTTTCACTTTTGTGGAAAAGAAATAAAAGTAACGAAACTAATCATCATTTGAACTATCGACAACAACCAAGAAAAAGATTCTTTATATACGAATGTGGAAACTGGGTGAAAAGATGATATAAAGTAATAAAAAGAATAGTGATCCGTATTATAGAAATATATTATTTCTATAAGAATTTTATAGTGTATACACCGTTTATTTAACGTGTTAGATAAAAAACGGACAATAAAGAATTACTGTAAGACTGTATATGAAAATTAAAATATATCAAACTTTTAAATGATATTTTAAATTAAAACAAGGACATTTATATCAGTTGATGTTTGAGAATTTGGAGTGTTACTCGTTTTTTGAGTTATATCAATCTAGAAAATATGATATTATTATATTTTGTATAATATAAAATATTATATATTATTAATATTTCGTATACACTATGTACCAATATAATATTTGTATTTATTATATATCGTATGATATAAGAACAACTAAACGACCCCACTACACATGTGTCTCTAAACAATGTGACAAGAGAGAAAGACACGTACAAGATTTAAAAGAGTACGTATGTACAAATCAGTAAGCCAACACAGACTGAGAAACGTTGGGGTACCTAACATCGTCGGTCCGAGGAGACAGACACCCTAATAAGTTCGTTCTTATAACCTTACCCAACGGTAAAGGAGAAGGTCCCATAGAAGGGTTGGGTCCCTGACTTGGACACAGAGGACTCAGAGGACTTAACCGTCCACCTAAATGGTGACTCGGTGGACCTTTAAAAGAGTAACAACAAGTCAGTGGGTCGACACAGGTTGAGAAACGTTGGGGTACCTGACGTCGTGCGGTCCGAAGGGACAGGAAGTGGTAGAGGGTCTCGNGACCCCACTACCCATGTGTCTCTAAACAATGTGACAAGAGAGAAAGACACGTACAAGATTTAAAAGAGTACGTATGTACAAATCAGTAAGCCAACACAGACTGAGAAACGTTGGGGTACCTAACATCGTCGGTCCGAGGAGACAGACACCCTAATAAGTTCGTTCTTATAACCTTACCCAACGGTAAAGGAGAAGGTCCCATAGAAGGGTTGGGTCCCTGACTTGGACACAGAGGACTCAGAGGACTTAACCGTCCACCTAAATGGTGACTCGGTGGACCTTTAAAAGAGTAACAACAAGTCAGTGGGTCGACACAGGTTGAGAAACGTTGGGGTACCTGACGTCGTGCGGTCCGAAGGGACAGGAAGTGGTAGAGGGTCTCGGAAGAGTTTGAGTACAGGTAACTCAGTCACTACTATAGGTTGGTAGAGTAGGAGACAGCAGGGGAAGAGGAGGACGGAAGTTAGAAAGGGTCGTAGTCCCAGAAAAGATTACTCAGTCGAGAAACGTAGTCCACTGGTTCCATGACCTCGAAGTCGAAGTCGTAATCAGGAAGGTTACTAATAAGTCCTAATTAAAGGAAATCTTCACTGACCAACTTAGAGGAACGTCAGGTTCCCTGAGAGTTTTCAGAAGAGGTTGTAGTGTCAAGTTTTCGTAGTCAAGAAGTCGCGAGTCGGAAGAAATACCAGGTCGAGAGTATAGGTATGTACTGATGATCTTTTTGGCATCGAAACTGATATGTCTGGAAACAACCTTTTCACTACAGAGACAAAAAATTATACGACAGATCCAAACAGTATTGAAAACAAGGTTCCTCGTTCGTAGGAAATTAAAGTACCGACGTTAGCGGTAGACGTCCTCGGTTTCTTTTATTTTAGACAGTGACAAAGGTAACAAAGGGATGGATAAACGGTACTTCACTACCCTGGTCTACGGTGTTAGAAACAAAAAACTTACGACTTAAAATTCGGTCGAAAAAGCGAGAAGAGAAAGTGGAAGTTAGTTCTCCGAGAAATCAAGGAGAAACGAAAGACGGTCTTCCCACTACAGTAGACTCCAATAACTGGAAAGAGGACCGTTAGAACTAAGGTCGAACACGAAGTGGGTCGGACCGTAAAGTGCACTACATGAGACGTATATTCAATTTATTCGTCACACTGTTATACGTCGGAACTACACGAGAAAAGGGTCAAACCTCGGTCAGGTAGCAAGGTACGGGACAAGATTGACTACAGTAGACTCCAATAACTGTAAAGAGGACCGTTAGAACTAAGGTCGAACACGAAATGGGTCGGACCGTAAAGTGTACTACATGAGACGTATATTCAATTTATTCGTCCCACTGTTATACGTCGGAACTACACGAGGACAGGGTCAAACCTCGGTCGGATAACAAGGTACGGGACAAGATTGACAACGAAGGACTGGACGTATGTCCAAAGAGTCGAAAGAGTAATGTTTAGAGGAGTATTGTATTTTGTAGTAAAAGGATCAGAACTGAATAAAAGACGACGGAAAGTTCAAAGTACCTGTCTTTAAAGATTAAAAAGTGAAGCCTGTTTAAAACTTTAGCGAGGTTCGAAACCAATGGAGACGATGATTTTTTGTTTTAGTTTGTTTATTCGTTTTTATGTGGTTTTACAACTTTCCTCCTTTACTTTATTACGTAAGGATCATATATTATAACCCAAAATGGTCACCATTTCTTAGGTGGATCGTTACGGTCTCTGTACCCAAGTTAGGGACCCAGTTCTTCTAGCGGACCTCTTCCTGTACCGAAGGGTGAGGTCCGAAGGATAGACCTTTTTAGGGTACCGGTCTCTACGGACCACCCGATGTTAAGTACGCCCAGTGTTTCTCAGTCTGTGTTGAATCGCTGACTTGTCGTTGTTTCATATCCTATATCACGGACCTAGGTCCTCCACAAGTCATCTCCAAATAATAATAATAATAATATCTGAAAAATGGTAGACTCGGTGGTCCCTTCGGGTAATAATACTAATAATACTGAAATAATAATATAATGATGATGATAATAAAGTTACAAATACAGAGTCTGAAGGAACGACGTTCTTAGTCTTTGATTTCAAATAAAGTTTCTATAACCCTTACCGTCTCCTGTTCAAGTTCCTTTCAAATTCTTTCTACGAATCTCTGAATCGGAGTCTTCTTTGAACGACTCTGACGACGTCCGAACGGCTCGTGTTCACGTTTGATGGGACCGATGTCGATGGGAGTATCTTGGCCAGGACGGCGTCGGGACCTGTGGAAGGGACTGTAACCGGGTGCTTACAAAGACTCGTTCGGGACGAAGCATCCAGACTGGTCACTTAGGAACTCCTCAGTCTGGGTATTTCGGATTTGAAGACGTTGATCTTCAAGTTTTTTACGACTGTTGGTCCGTCTTTTGAATTGCTACAGGGCCTCTTCCCTGTCAGAGGGCCTCTTCCGTTACAGTGGGGTGAGGTCATGAGAACGGACCTTTTAGGGTACCTACCTCCTCGAACCATCCGACGTCAGGTGCCCCAGCGATGTTCAGTCTGTACTGACTTGCTGAAGTGAAAGTGAAAAGTGAAAGTACGTGACCTCTTCCTTTACTTTGGGTGAGGTCACAAGAACGGACTTCTTAGGGTCCCTGTCCCCTCGGACCACCCGACGGTAGATACCCCAGTGTGTCTCAACCTGTGCTGACTTCACTGAATCGTCGTCGTATGTCAGAGGAACGATCGACGGGTTTAAAGTGTATCTAGCAGGAAGGTAAGACCTCGAACTGTTACCGTTGTCAATAATAATGGGTTGTTCTTTTTAGATTGTGCTGCTCCGAGAGGTAGGAACCCTTGCAGGAACGGGAGACGTATGTCCTTCAGTTGGTTTGTGAGTAGTTAATAGTTAGATCCGTTACGTAGACCCCAGAGATCCATTATAAAGAGGAGGAGATCAAGGTAGTGTTAAGATAGACTTACACGATTTCGGACTTCTGTTTAGACATTTTAAGTGGTGGGGGTGAGACGTGGTCAGTTTGGTATTCTCTTTGTTTCCCCCTTTTCCCTTCAAACAATATTATGTCGGTTTTTTTTTTTTTAGGATCGCTATAGAAGTTATTGAACAGTACTTTAATATCAATCCTTTTCACTCCCTCTTTCTCTTTTAATTTATGACACAAACAAGGTGAGAGTCGGTCGTAGAGTCGACCAGTCTTGAGAACTGAAACACCCCACTGGGTTTGGTTTAGAAGTAAGGACTTTCTAGACTCGACAACCACTAGAATCGTCATACCTCTGAATCTTCAACAAAAACAAAAAACAAAAAAAGTTTGAGGATTTGTACTTTTTTTTTTTTTTTGAACATCTTCTGAGGTGTCTCCTTGAATTAAGGTCTATCTGGGGAGGTACGGGTTAAAGTAATCGTCGTTGGATAAAAGAGAACCAGTAGTTCTAATTGGTGGTATTTTCGTATCATTGGAGGAAAAGGTGGACAAGTAGCTCCCATTCTTCCTCGGACTTTTATAGGCCTACCACTAAGTCGAAGGTCGGGGTCCTGGGTGACGATTCGTGGGACTACTTTCTGGTGGAGGGAACCGTGTCTCTGGAGACTTGTGTGTCTTGGGTCTCTCTCAGAATCCCCACCTTTCATGTTGAGGTATTAGCCTCAGTAATCCCTACCGACGATACCGTCCAGGACAGACCCCTCTGTCTTCGAGATTGTTGAGTTTGTAGTCCCTTGGGTTAAGGTCTGACGATACGTATATCGAATCTCAAAGTCCCACCGACCTCGAACAGGGAATTTAGATTAATTACATACGGTAACTCAAACGATTCCCACGTGTACGGAGATGTTTTACGAGACCCACCAGGACGAACTAGACCCCATTGGACCCTAATTTGTTTACACAAACTGGTCGTTTAGGAATGGACAATTGGAGCCCCCCTTTATATAAGGTCCATCTTTCCTTGTCAGGTTGTTTATCAACTCCTGCACGACGATATTCCTTTAGGTCTCAACCAAAACGTGGAGAGTTACCGTACCTTAACAAGACTCCTAATATAATTTATCGTCTACATTTCACACAGTGTATCATCCATAAGGTATTTTTACTTTTACACAGTGGGGTACGAAGATTTGGTACGATCCCCACTCCTTCGACCCACAAGTACATCGGTAAAATATCTAATTTTTCGACCCCGAGTCTTTCCTATCTAATTACTCCTGTGTCAATCCTTCACCCTCGTCGTTACCGTCCTTGACTGGAACCGGAGGACCGAGGTTAAGGTTAATTAATCTGAGTGGTGAAGGGTTCTGTGTGTCGGAGTTAGACCAGAATGAGTGGGGTGTTCAATTGTAAAGTGTTTATGACTCAGTGTCGACCGGGAGGAGAACCGACGTACTCTTAGGGTCGTGTGAGGTAGGGTCCGGACCGTCGAGGGTGGGAAAAGACCCCGGAGACTACCCCTACGACCTCCAGGTCAGACGGTCCTTGACTCCCTCATCCATTCCGTAGACACAGACCCCTCCCTGACTGGGCACACTCGACCGTCTTAGACTCTACGACGGTTCCTGGTGTAGTCTTTCTATTATAAACTTCTCACTTTACAAGAGGTTTCTTACATTTTAGGAGGTTCGCTTATTCTCGGACTTGAAGAGACCCGTACTGAGTGCGATCTACCCGGTCTTGCACTCGACATCTATCGTCCACTTTGTCCCGTGTTCTCTCGTCCCACAAGTTCGACTTTCCCTAAACCCTCTAATAGACAGGGAAATCGTTTCTTCTTTGACACCAAGTTTCGTCTGACTGTAAAGGTTCCAGTGTGGTGACTCCCTATCGGGATTTGGATTTGGTTCTGAAGGAGTAAGTAAACAGATTATAATTGACACACGAAGGTTACACGGACCTCCCGATAATCCTTCGTGATTCTTGTGTCTTCATTTGGTTTGTTCGTCCTAAAGACAGAGGGGTCTTGACTGAAAGATCTGTACTCCTCTTTCTTACATTGTACAGTGACACCTCTTACTCTCCACGATACTACCACCACCCCTCTCCCCATGTCTCACGACACCCCCGTGTCCCCTCCCATCAGAGTAGGTCAGATACCTCAGTTCTTTCCAGAGGGCCAGGTTCACTCTAGCTTTGTGACTCCTCCGTACTTAGTCCACTTACCTCAACCCCACCTTCCTTCCTCTTGTGGGGTCCGTCCTCCTTCAAGACGTTTGATCCGTGTCTTGATCTGGGAACAAAATTTCTTTACGTATTCGATACCTACGGGGTGTGACTTGTTCATGGGCCCGTGTTTCTCTCGTACTCTTTTCTGGTGGACAGATAGTTTTTCTCCGGTGTAAACCTAGAACTGCCTACCCATCCTGAAGTCGTCCATGTCTCTTTCGTCTACCGATCAGGTTCCGGTTCCCTAATACACCCCTTTCCGTGACTTTCTCTTGAATATTGTCCTACACGGACCGTGTCCTTAACTAGAAATACATCCTCCAGTCACGTACAAACAGTTTACGATTTGGAGTCCTGATTACCAGTAACCACCCCGAGTCTCGTCGTGTCTCCCTCAGGACCAGAGGGTACCGACACTCGTTGGGGAGGGTCGACATCTAAATCTTGTCGACGATGAATTCGTGTGTGTCTCTTCACCCACTGGGTCGCAGTGGCGGGTGTGGGTCCAGGGGTACGGCGAGGTACCAGACATGCCGGTGACGGCGGGTTGTCCGTCGACCACAGGTACCTCGGGTCCCAAAGAGTCGGGACTCCTGGGGTCCACCCGTTCCTCATCAGTCTTCCTTGTCAGAAAGTCGATTAGTTAAAATGAGACTAATACCCTATTTAGAAAACAGAAAAGTATGAAAGTACCCCAAGAGTTCCGTCCTCCCGACTTCACCAAACGGTATGGGAAAAGGTCACCTGTGTGTAAAACGGTGTCCTAACCTTTTCCAGTCAAAAGTAAGGTTAGGGTTTCTTTCCGTTGCGGTTTCTTACAAGTTTGATGGTTTGTTAATGTGAATAGAGTGTGTTATCGTTTCATTACGAGTTTTAAGAGGTTCGATCCGAAGTTATCAAGTATTTGGATCTTGAAAGTCTACAATTTTGACCTAAAATTTTCCATCTCCTTGATCTCTAGTTTAACGGTTGTAGGTGACCTAGTATCTTTTTCATTCTCTTAAGGTCTTTTTGTAGATGAAAACAAATTAACTGATGTGACTTCGGAAACTGGGACACCTAATGTTGTTTGACACCTTTTAAAAATTTCCCTACCTTTATGGTAGAAGAGACCATCGAGTCGACCATTTCTTAGGCGGACGTTACGTCCTCCGGGGTCAAGTTAAGGACCCAACCCTTCTAGGAAACCTCTTCCCTATCCGATGGGTGAAGTCATAATAACCCAAAGGGACCACCGAGTCTACCATTTCTTAGGTGGACATGACACCCTCTGGACCCAAGCTAGGGACCCAACCCTTCTAAGGGGTCTCTTCCCTTGTCGATGGGTGAGGTCATAAGACCGGACCTCTTAAAGTACCTAACATATCAGGTATTCCAGTGTTTTTCAACCTGTACTGATTCGTTTGAAAGTGGAAGTGAAAAAGGTGAATGGACGGAGGACTCTTTGGACATACCTCCAGTTCTTCGTTGTCAATCTTGGCCTGTACCTTATTGTCTGAACAAGGTTATCCTTTCCTCATGCCGTGCCGACATATAATAGTGGGACGAATAAATTGAATATTCGTCTCACGACGACGACGACGACGACGATTCAGCGAAGTCAGCACAAGTTGAGACACGCTGGGGTATCTACCGTCGGGTGGTCCGAAGGGGTAGGGACCCTAAGAGGTCCGTTCTTGTGACCTCACCCAACGGTAACGGAAGAGGTTACACACTTTCACTTTTCACTTTCACTTCAGCGAGTCAGTACAGACTGAGAATCGCTGGGGCACCTGACGTCGGATGGTTCGAGGAGGTGGTACCCTAAAAGATCCGTTCTCACGACCGCACCCCACGGTAACGGAAGAGGCATTAAGGTCCGACCTACTTCGTGTTCGACCGTAGTTCTAACAGTCCTCTTTACAGTTATTGGAGTCTATACGTCTACTGTGGTGGAAATACCGTCTTTCACTTCTCCTTGATTTCTCGGAGAACTACTTCCACCTTCTCCTCTCACCTTTTTCAACCGAATTTTGAGTTGTAAACTCTTTGATTCTAGTACCGTAGACCAGGGTAGTGAAGTACGTTTGTCTACTCCTTTGTTACCTTTGACACTGTCTAAAATAAAAGAAACCGAAGTTTTAGTGACGTCTACCACTGACGTCGGTACTTTAATTTTCTACGAACGAGGAACCTTCTTTTCGATACTGTTTGGATCTGTCGTATAATTTTTCGTCTCTGCAATTGAAAAGGTTGTTTCCAGATATATCAGTTTCGATACCAAAAAGGTCATCAGTCCATACTTACATTCTCAACCTGACATTTCTTCCAACTCACGGCTTCTTGACTACGAAAACTTGATACCACAACCTTTTCTGAGAACTCTCAGGGAACCTGACGTTTCTTTAGTTTGGTTAGTTAGGATTTCCTTTAGTTAGGACTTATAAGTAACCTTCCTGATTACGACTTTGACTTCGACGCCATAAAACCGGTGGACTACGCTTCTCGGTTGAGCAATCTTTTCTGGGACTACGACCCTTTCTGACTTCCGTCCTCTTCCCCGGTGCTGTCTCCTACTCCACCAACCCACCGTAGTGGTTGAGTTACCTGTACTCAAACTCGTTCGAGACCCTCTGTCACTTCCTGTCCCTTCGGACCACACGACGCCACGTGCCCCAGCGTTTCTCAGCCTGTGCTGACTCACTGACTTGTCGTCACCCTACTTACCTCGTCTGTTTTACTTTATCTTTCTGTTCTTAAGGATCACAGAGTAGGTTCTTGTGTCCATCTGTGCAATTTCTTTTGTCACGATTTTTATCGGAGGGGCACCTTTAAGAGACACCACGTTCCACCGTTGCCTTATTTCTGCCACAACGAAGGTCAAGCAGTGAAGTGGCGAACGAAGGTACCCTTGACTCTACTTTGGCGACTCGACCCAGTGTCGAAGCAGAAACTCCGGACTCCTTACCCTCGGACCCTGTGTCGGGGATGTATTGAGTCCGGAAATTTTCCTTGAGTCTTCCTCCTGTCTGACGTCACAGTCATGGGATACCTGTAGGAACACACGTACTGGGTCCTTGTCTCAGAAATCCCGACACGAGCTGTGTTCTATAACACGGGTCTCCGTGATGCACACCCTACGATTTGTAAGTCTGAACATTTTTCTGGAAAAGATCTAACCAAAAGTACATACTAACGGTACACAAAAAAATTAAACTTACGGTACGAATAAAATGACTTCCTAATAGAAATTAAAATTTATCTTCAACTACAAAATGAAATTGGTTATTATTAATGATTCTGTAAACTTTCTGATACAAGCTGACTAGATTTACGTCGCACTGATGACAAATGTTATTGGGACGTTCTCTTGGAGGGTCCACATGTCCACTCCGGAGCTGTTCGTACTCTTGTCCAGAGAGACTGAGGTTTCGGGTGCAAGAGAGGTCTTCCGTCGTGGTCTGCTCCTGTGTACACCCACCTGACGACGGGTTCTAGTGTCACAAGACTAATCAACTGTAAATTCCGTGTCCTACCCCTCGTCACTCCCTACGTGAATCCCTTTGTCTCTGAACAGAGTCCGGACGTGTTGGGGTACTTTCTATGACGTTCCTGGTCTCTCTCCCAGAGAGGGGTCTCTCGAGTGTCTGAGTTTCCTCTATCTGTTCTTCGGGTCGGAGTTCCAACTCCGACTTCCGAGGGAAGTCCTTCCTGTTCGTCGGGATGAAGGAGTCGGTCCGTCTCGACTGGTGTCACGGTTACTGATACTGGGTGTCCGTAAGGGACGAGGTACGACGAGTATAGTAGACCTTGGGACCAGTTTGGTATGACATTAGGGGAGGAAAGGACAGGACACCCAGTAACGAGAAAGGGGGACAGGAGTGAGTGGGTTATAGTCCTTTATGGGTCCTTCATACACACACCAGGGTGCCGGGACTAGTGTCGGAGGTGCAGTTTACAGTCGGCTCCTGAACGTGTGTGGGGTGGGGGTCAAGACGTTATTGGTGAAGTCGTACGATTCGGAGAACCAAATGTAAAGACGTAGACCAAGACTCACTTGTCTTGGACAGACAGACCCTACGTCCCCTGGTCCGTCTCGTCTACCAGGGTCGTCGGTCAGTTGTCAGGGATTGGACACCTTTCGCTGTTAGACTTGAAAAAGAAAAAAACCGGTATGGTTCACCGTATACCTTAGAATCAAGGGGTTGGTCCCGACCTTGGGTACGAGGGATGTCACCTTCTCACTTCAGACTTGGTGACTTGGTGGTCCCTTTGAGGAATTTCAGTACCGGGTGTAGAACAGAGACGTACGAGTCACTGGTCAAGATCCAGACTGTAAATCATCCACAGATCTGTAGACACCTTAACTTAATTTTTAAGTAGGACCCTGACGGGACCACCAGGTCACCAATTCTTAGGTGGACGGTTACGTACCCTGTACCCAAACTAGGGATCAGACCCTTCTAAGGTACACCCCGTCTCGTCGATTCAGACACACGGTGTTGGTGACTCAGGTACTCAGTGTTGATGACTTCGGGTCCGAGAGTCTCAGACGAGACGTCACTTTCTTCGGCGACGTTACTCTCCGGACACATGGTGTTAATCTCTCATCAGGAGTGAGTGACGTTGATCTCTTTCGGGTACGTTGTTGTTTCTGGGTCGTGTCTGTTTTTACTTAATTTTAAACAAAAATTAAAAAAATTATTTTTTTTTAAAAATTCTCTTTTAAGTGGGACTGAGAGAATTTAGAGATTAAAAATCTGTCATCCCTGGTGAATTGTTTTAAGAAGGTGTATAGTCGAGAAAAACCGTTTTCCTTTACCCACTCCACCCTTAATTCGTAAATAACTCGTAAATGATTCATAGTCCTGATGTACCAAAGGTTTACGCCGAAGTAAATTAGGAGGTTGTTGAGAGACTTCATTGACAAGAAAAAGAAGAATATCTTCGTCTTTATTTAGAATGTTGTCGGGGACCAATGACAGGACCGTGATGGTAAATAATCGACACACGGAGACCCCTATGAAGGTCAGAGAGACCGGGACATTCGAAAGTAGTGAGTCGGAGGATCCCGAAACTTCTGTTGTTGACGTAAGGGAGGCTCTACAAAGAGTAGAGGTTCGTGGTGTAGTGGTCGATACAAGTTACAGAAAGTACCACGGCACCAGTTCCCGTAACCGAGATCTTAATCTTATTGGTCCCAAACAGGGATTGGTACAGTAGAACACGTGTTCTCTGAATTGGAGAGACTTACAACCGAAAGGATAGACACACTGTAACCTATGAGTGGTAGGGTGTCTCAACAACACTTCTAATTTATTCTAGTGTTCACATTCGTGGAGTGTGGTACCGTGTGTCATCCAGGAGTGCTCTACGACGACGAAGATCGAAACTCAAGGAGGAGGGAGGGGGTAAAGTTGACTTAAGTTCGGTCTAACGACCACAGACTAAGGGTAGTACACTGTAGTCTTGACCTGTAAGAGACCCGGTGAAACAAAAGGTCTCTTGTAGTGTTAGACGGTACAGTCGGGTCTAGGACGGAGAACTCCTCTTCATTCCTAGCCCTCGTACACTTATCCTGATCCCAGTATGGTGAAGGTCCTTGGGTGTGTTCTAGACGACTATTTAGTACTGAGTTCTTGACCACCATTTATTTGACTATAAATGAGATTTGTGTTCTCGTTTCTGTCACTAAACTAGATTTATCAACCTAAAAACAATGTAATTGACAAATTTTCGTGGGTAACCCCTTCGGAAGACGGAGGGTCCTCTCAATCACTCATATTGTGGTCCTTCGTCTAGTGGTGGGGCCCCATGAAAGAATTCAGAGTCTCCTGTGAAAAAGGGTGCATTTACAAGATTTTAGTGTTACGTAGACTATTGGTTACCTGTTATTATTAGTGAATTTTATTACGGTTCAAGGAGGAAGGTTCTTAAATACTAATTTGACTACTACCACGAGAGAACCCGTCGTGTGTATGATTTTGACCTTACTATATCTATTCAACTGTGTTCTAACGTGTTCCTACCGTATGTTTAAACACTTTATAAGGTATAAAAAATCTCTTGTTTGAATACCAGCGGTTCCCCCACCCCCACTCCCTCCTTATCTAACCCTCAAACCTTAGTCGTCCACGTTGGATAAAACACAGCTTTCCTAGTTGATGTCCGAAGATGACATATCGTGTCCCTTAATATAAGTTATAGGATGTTATCCGGTACTACCTCTTCTTATACTTTTTCTTACATATTGACTTAGCGAAACGATATGTGGTCTTTGATTGCGTTGTAAGATTTAGTTGACGTGAAGTTATTTTATTAAAAATTTATTATTTTATTCAACTACTTGTAATCCTATCTTTTCCGTTGATAATTAACTCATGGATGATAGATGATCTAGGTTACGACACAAGGTCTGGGAAAGTAAAAGCAACGAAAGAAAATACGAGAAAGTCTTATATAAAAGGGAAATACTTTTAATTATTTGTAACTTCTTTTGAAATTTTTATGTCCGTTGAGTTCATAGGACCTCAAGGGGTCATTTCTCTGTAGATTTCTCGGGGGAGTCTTAGATTCCCTGATATTGTGTCACTTTTATAGTTGAACGTATTAACATCCTTGTTTCGTGTGAGGTGGGTGTAATGGTGGTCGATGAAGACTTCTAGGGTTCTATTGAATGTAAGAAAACCAGCAGGGGAGAGAGACGCTGGAGACGAGGTTCGAAGAGATGGTAAGTTAAGATGGGTAAGTTCGAAGGGGTTCGACGGTGACGTAGAAGGGACCGGAAGGGTGTGGATTCGTAACTAGAAGGGAATTAAAGGGTTTCATGTCCACTACGATATGGACTCACAAACTGGTTGAGATGAGTTCAGGACTTCCCTGATGTTCCCGTGATGTTGTGACTTTTCATTTTATCTTTTTACTTTACTTAGGATCTACCGCGACTTAGGTTTCTGGTACAGGAATCAGATATATTCCCTGGTGGTAGGAGTTGCTTTCGCCCCACGGTAAAACGAGGTAGACCTGATTGGAGTACTTTCTCTTAAGGGAGAATGGAGGAGAGGGGATCCAAGGTACTGGGGTCAAGGGAGGGAGACCTATGACGACTTCTTCGGGTTTTACATAATGATATAATCAACTCTATTGTGATCGATGAAGTTGTCGTTTTGAGACTGTAGGGTCCCCAAATTTTTTTCTTAAAACAGATGGGAATGTTTCAGGTCGACTACTCTCCGTCCCGAGTGTCTCGACATGACGTATCTTAACATGTACCTGAGTCCGAGTCTCCTAGACGACAGAAGATGTGTCGAAAGAGACCTGTAGTTGTGGGTCAGACTTCTGTCCCGTTCTCTTCCTTAGTACACATTTACTAAATAAATACACCGGTCACAACGTTCACCGTACACTTTAAAGGTGGGTATAAGGTAATTGATCTTGTGTACCGATGCGGAATAACGTTTTTTCCGACCCTTTGTATTTTGTTGAACACGGGTTGTCCTTTTCCTTCGTCTGAAGAGTTTGTTGTCAGTGAGAGACTGTGTCCGTGATGACAGTACACGGGGTATGGGTCCTTCGGTTGTCGTGGAAGATCTACTCCTACGTCTCGTTAAATGGTGGATAAGGAAAACGAAGTCCCGAAGGGACCACCGAGTCTGTCATTTCTTAGGTGGACGTTACATTCTCTGGAACCAAGCTAGGGACCCAACCCTTCTAGGAGATCTCCCCCTGTACCGTTGGGTGATGTCATAAGAACGGACCTGTCAGGGGTACCTGTCTCCTCGGACCACCCAATGTCAGGTACCCCAGCGTCTCAACCTGTGTTGACTCGTTGATTCGTCTGTGAGATGAAGTTCGAGAGGAATGTCTGACCGAAGACCGGTACGACGAGGTCTTGGTTTTCGGTTAAAGTCACAAAAGGGATTTGTTATTTCTTTAGAGGGAGTTTTTTTTTTTTTTAGTTAAGACGACGGTTTAGATCTTGAGTCTTTATGAACGATAATAAAAGTACACACAAACAGGGGGATGTATCTTTTTCACAAATTTCTTTAATGAGTATTAGATATTGAGATTATTAAAATTACACAAAGAAAGGGATTATAAAGATCTACGAGTTTAGAATATATTTGAAGTTTCAGAACAAGGTCACTATATAGAAAGAACTCGGAGTCCGAGTCTCTCTAATTCATTGAACGGTCTCCAGTGTGTCGATCCTTTGTCATCTTGGTCTAAAACTTGGTACGCAAGTGGGGTCTCAACTCTGAGAACGGTTACGTCGTACGACGGAGACCTATAAGGAACATTGACAGGGACCGGAAAACGAGTGAGTACAGACGACCTGCCATTAATAGACACAGATTTTACTGGGGGTATAAACACTTCGTAATGTATATAATCCCAATCCTAATCCCAATCCCAATCACTGAAGACATTTTTTGGAATAGAAGGGTTTACAGTGGAGGGTTTTCATGTATCGACATAAACTAAGGAGAAACGTTGGTATCCGAAGGGACTACCGAGTCAACCATTTCTTAGGAGGACGTTACGTCCTCTGGGGTCAAGTTAAGGCCCCAACCCTTCTAAGGGACCTCTTACCTATCCGATGGGTGAGGTCATAAGAACCTGAAGGGAACACCGAGTCGACCATTTCTTAGGAGGACGTTACGCCCTTTGGACCCAAACTAGGGGCCCAACCCTTCTAGGGGATCTCTTTCCTTTCCGATGGGTGAGGTCATAATACCGGACCTCTTAAGGTACCTGACATATCAGGTACCCCAACGTTTCTCAGTCTGTGCTGACTCACTGAAAGTGTTCCGAACCGAATATTATCGACAAACTAAGAGACGACGGGTTTCTTCGTTTGTAGTTTAACCTTCGATGGATTTTCCAAGACGAGGTTAGGTGACGGGTCAAGTGTCAGGAGGAAGAGTAAAGTGGGTACTGGTGTCGTGTCTGAAACAAGAAAAGGTAGTCGTGTCTAGGTTAGGTTCAAGTAAAAGGGGAGGTGGTGGCACACTGAAACCTGTTCAATGACTTGAAGAGTGAAACACTTTGAGTTTACTCAATTGTGTATTGTGTGACTATTTGCCATTACTAGCATGCTAATAACATAACCGGTTCTTCAAGTAAGTCTAAAAGGTATGTAGAATACCCTTATTATAATGAATAATTATAATAATGAACAAAAATTATAATTAAATAATGATAAGTATAATAATGAATAATAATCGTGGTCATAGATGGGAGACTAAAAAGGTTTAAGGAATCGTATCTTTCTTCACTTACTTTTGAAATTCCCAACCGTTGTTTTTCCTCCACTCTAAAACTCACCGAAAAGTACTGGGAGTCTTTTGTCTCACCACGTTCATATGAAACCCCCTTAAGAACTGGGAAGATTTTAGGGTAATTCGGACTTGTGTGTAGACAATCGTGTGTGGTTCGTACGTCACAGACGAAAGTCGGTCGCGACTCATCATGTTCTTCCTTATAATATAGGTCATTGAGTATACCTTGATAAATAGGGGTTAGTGAAACACGAAAAGGAAGTTGAAAAGGTATCAGAAACCAAAGTTTCCGGTAAAATCTTACTGATTTAAAGGAACGTTTCATTCAGTAGAGGGGGACGGGGGTGGTCTTTTTTTTTCTCTCTCTCTAACAAAATCCTTTTAGAGGAACCCCACGTCCCCGATACTCAAAGGTTTGAACGAAAGAGGACGAAAGGAAAAAGGAAAATTTATTTTTAACGGGTCCTTTGGTTCTAAGCAATTCTCACTACCCCTTTTTATTCTGACTTAACTTTCCTCAGACTCCGAAACCCAAATCGTCCCTTGAGTGTTCAAAGAAAATCCTCTTAGAAAATTCTGGCCTCCTATACCCCTGTCCTCTTCTGAAGTCTGTAGCATATCGAAGTTGATGATAAAACCTTCTTCCTTTTAACTCCAGATCTTCTCTTTTTAATAGGTTTCACTGTGTCGTTCAGTCGGTTTGTTGACTCTAAACTTGAGTCCAGAGGGTATTAAGTCGGTTTAATCTGGTTGAAGAGACCTTTCGTCTCGGACTGTGTTCCTGATGTATGTCCCAACTACGAAATGAATCCTCTGTGTTCAGGTCAGTCACTTTCACTTCTTTTTCCCTTTACTCTGGTCTTTCGTACCAGTCAGTACGTTTCCCTACGGCACTCTCCGTGAGAACACGGACGTGGTCAGTCTTCTGATCAAATGAGTCGTGAGCCCTGAAGAGTCCTCGACATTCCTCTTTGACGGAGGGATCCAACCTGTAGATCTTTGACGTAGAAGGGATTGGTCAGTCTATCCTTTAACCACCTAATGCTTGTCAACCCAAAGGAGTTGGAGTAAACCCTATTAAATCCGTATATACGATGTCACTGAGGGTCTGACTCACTGACTACACAGACTTGAACGGACCCTAAAGGGACCTAAGACCACCGAGTCTGTCATTTCTTAGACGCACGTTACGTCCTCTGAACCCAAGCTAGGGACCCAGTTCTTATCGGGGACGTCTTCCCTTACCGTTGGGTGAGGTCATAAGAACGGACTTCTTAAGGTACCTGTCTCCTTGGACCACTCGATGTCAGGTACCCCAGTGTTTCTCAGGTTCTCGACCTGTATTGTGTTGACTCACTGGTTGTGAAAGGAGTATGAAAGGGAGCTAAAGAGTGACTTTCAAGTAGAGTCGTTTGGGGAATTGGGGTCCATTTCACCCGGTCAACAAGAAGAGGGTCTCCTAGGGACACATTGAACCGAGGTCTACAGGTATCATTGAGGGATGACCAAAGGAAAGGAAAGGAAAAGAAACAGGACACACGCAAAGGATCCTAGTATTGGGTCAATTTGACAAACGGAAAGTCAGAAGGAGAGTCCCCACAGACGAAGATCCCCTTGGGTTCACAGCCCGTGTATCGTATACGAGTTATTTACATTACTCTTTAGTATAATTTTGTCGTGTGTGACAGAAGAGGAAGAGGGAAGGTCGACGAAACCCTTGAGCTCGTTACGTCAGACGGTACGAGACGAGGAGTCCCCGGGGTGTTCAGACGTCCTCTCGAACTGAGACCAAAACGGACGAGGTCCGTCGTCCTACCATTACCTCTAATAGTCCGTCCTAGATTGGAAGGACCCGTGTATAAATCTATGGTGACATCAACGTGTTGACGAAAATGATCCGTGAAAAATATATCAACTCTTACTGATTTGATCCGATCTCGTGATATATGTTAAATAGTATGTCAAGTAAATTCAGGGAACACATATATTATTACGTCTTAAGGGATGTCACACTAGTCGTCAGGTGATGGATGTAGGATTTGTACCCCGACCGGTCGAACAAGTTTTACTACCAACCACCCTTACGTTTGATCATGTCGGTGATACCTCTTGTCACACCTCTAAGGAATTTTTTAACGTTTATCTTGACGGAATACTGGGTCGTTAGGGTGACGACCCGTATGTGTGACTCCTTTGGCCTTGACTTTCTCTGTGCACATGGGGTTACAAGTGACGTCGTGACAAATATTATCGGTCCTGTACCTTTGTTGGATCTACAGGTAGTCGTCTACTTACCTATTCTTTCGACACCATGTATATGTGTTACCTCATAATGAGTCGGTAATTTTTCTTATGTAAACTTAGTCAAGATTACTCTACCTACTTTGACCTCGGCTAATATGTGTCACTTCATTCGGTCTTTCTTTTTGTGGTTATGTCATATGATTGTGTATATATACCTTAAATCTTTCTACCATTACTATTGGGACATACGCTCTGTCGTTTTCTCTGTGTCTACACATCTTACCTGAAAACCTGAGACTCCCTCTTCCTCTCCCACCCTACTACACCCTATTACCGTAACTTTGTACATATGATAGTACATTCTTTACTTAGCGGTCAGATACAAGCTATGTCCTATGTCCTACGAACCCCGACCACGTGTCCCTACTAGATCTCCCTACTATACCCCACCCTCCACCCTCTCCCCAAGTCCTAACCCTTGAGTACATGTGGGCACCGCCTAAGTACAGTTACATACCGTTTTGGTTATGTCATAATATTTCATTTTTATTTTTAATTTTTTATCTATTTATTTCTAACTACTTCCGTTTTTTTTTTTTTTTACTACCAGGTTCCAAGATACGTCTGCGGGGGGATGACTTACGACGGTCCGCGTCGGGGTAGTAGAGGTTGTCTATGACTCCGGGTAATTTGGACCTCGAAGTGGTCGGACTTGTTGATTGACTACCTCCGAAAAAAGGAGGAGGAACACCCTGGTCACTTGAAGGAGAGGTCCGAGTCAAACCGAAGGTGCCTGAGGAGGGGAACATGGTGGACTAAAGACTTCAAGGGGAATCTCTTTCGGGGAATGACGAGAACTGGTCCCTAGGTCCGACTGTGACGGTGAAGGATCCCCTAGACACAAAAGTTAGAGAGGAAGTCTCGAACGAGTTTCACCTGACATTCGGGCTCGGAAATAGGTAGTACCACAGGTCTCATTTACGGATGTAGAATACTATTTAATTGGGTCGACCATGAACCGGTCAGGAAGGACTGGACCCGGAGACACAGAAGGACCGGAGTCCATGTCTTTTCCTGGTCGTATGAAACTTGAAGCCAACGGTAGTAGTTTCTTACAAAATAAGATGAGGAAAAACGACCGTTTTCTTAAAGTAGAGACCCTGGGTTCTACCGTTACCTAAAAGGGGCAACTCATCTCGGGTTTCTAGGACTATAGGGGTGTACTACGGTCCCTCATAGGGTGGTGACGGGCGGGGGAGAGTGGGACAACTTTGTCGCGGTCACAAGGACTACTCGGTGAATCGAGGGTACCGCCCCAGAGGAACATGCAAAAGGACACACACGTATCCAAGGGAGATGATGTAATACTTAAAGAGTTCCCGTTCCTAGTACGGACTCCCTGGAACGTTGTTTAGATTTACTCAGGGTCGTTTTATCGATTTAGAACCAAGTCTATTCCACAAGGTTGTAAACGACCTTTTTTTACATAAATATATAAACGATATTATATCTCTATTATGTATTATTACTTTCCGGTTAAAGATACGGTAATAGAACAAAAATAAAAGAAATGTTATGAATAGTAATAGATTTTAATGGTTCAAACCCCTGAAAGGACCGTCAGATCACTAATTCTTCGACGGAAAGTTACGTCCCCTGTACCCAAACTAGGGACCAATCCCTTGATTCTGGGGTGTACGGTGACCCTTCGGGTACCCGACGTTGATGACTCGGAGACGTGGTGTCGTTTTCTAGGACGTATGACGTTGATTCTAGGTCACGTCGGTTTTTATTTATTATTTATTTATTTATGAAATTTTATAAAATTTATTGTAATGGATTAAACAAATAAACAAATAACCATATCAGTAAACAACGGGGAGTTTGGACTGTGTCAGACATTTCTTAGACGTAACGAACATTACGTCCTCTGAACCCAAGTTAGGGGTCCAAGTCAGGGACCTGGTCCTTCTAGGTGACCTCTTCCGTTACCGTGGGGTGAGGTCATAAGAACGGACCCTTTAGGGTACTTGTCTCCTCGGACAACCCGATGTCAGATACCCCAGAGTTCTCGACCTGTGTTGATTTAGTGGGTGGTGGTTTGGACTGTGTGTGATTTTACATTTGGGGTCGTTCACAGTACTCGGTTTGACACATCGGGGGTGTTAAGTGTACAACTTCAAGATGGTGGTCATTAAGACTTACACTGACATAAACCTCTGTCCTAAGACTTTCTCCATTAATTCAATTTTACTCCAGTAATGTCAGCCGGGACTACGACGTACTACCACAGAAATATTCTCCTCATTAATCCCATCTCTATTTATGTCTCCCTGTTGGTATCCTCCTGTGTGTCTCTTTTACCGGTAGATGATCGGTTCCTCTCCGACCTCTTCTTCGGTCAGGACCCTGAAGGGACTACCGAGTCGCTATTCCTTAGGTAGACGGTCACGTCCTCTGTGCCGAAGTTAGGGACTAGGTTCTGCTAAGGTGTACGTTTCCTCGTTGACTCGGGGACGTAGTGTCTGTAACTCGGACACGAGGTCTCAGTGCCTTGGTGTCGATGACTTCAGGCGTATGGGATCTCGGACACGAGTCGTAGTTCTCTTCGGTGGTGTTACTCTTCGGACGTGTGACGTTGATCTCTCCTTGGGGTGAGTGGTGTTGATCTTTTCCGGGTGTTTGTCGTTTCTACATCGTGTCGGTCTTTTCTTCGGTTAGGACGGATGTGAAGGTAGAGTCTGAAGATCGGAGGTCTACAGTTCTTTTATTAAAAACAAAAAGTTCGGTGGTCAGATTGCTTGATCATGTCGTTCTTTCTTTCTTTGGACGGAACTAATGAGGACGGAGGATTCGTGGACCTTGTCAAAGACGGTGTATCATCCACAAACTCTTCATTAATCACCCCTGAAGGGACATCAGATCACCGATTCTGAAACGGAAGGTTACGTCCACCAATCCCAAGTTAGGGACCAGTCCCTTGATTTTAGGGTGTACGGAGTTCCGGTTTTTTGGTTTTGTATCTTCGTTATAACATTATCTAGGTCATTTCTGAAATTTTTACCGGGTGTAGTTTTTGTTCTTTTATAAAAAATTTTTTTGTTATTAGCAACTTACTTGTGAGACTTTTTATGTTTGATAAGTGACAAGGGGGAGTTTACATGTATGAGAAAGTATGTAGACACAGAAACAACAAGGAGTTGGATTTTGGGGGAAGAGGTAGGTCGGTTTTTTCGGGATAAGAAAGAAGGTTCAAGTCAAGTCTAAGTCTAAGAGGAACTGGGGTGGTCTGCCTTAACTGATGAGAGAAGAGAAACGAAAAGACTTGAAACATCGGTATGTAGATGTGGTAACATCGACAGTCCGACACTCGGACTGAAGTCTTTGGTATAAGTCAAGACTAGGGACGGTAGGTCAAACCCCACACCAGGTCTCCTGTACTAGGAAGTAATTTGGGGGTTTGGGAAACTTAGGAAAAATAGACTGACGTTTCGTTTGTCAGGAACAGACGATCATTGAAAGACGGACTACACCCTGTCTGGGTATTTGAGTGTAGAGACCGTGTATGATCATATCTTTATTGAAAGATCCGGGTTCTACCTCGGGGAGCACGGGTCCCACGGTGTAGTCCTTTGGTTTTACACCTATCGAAAGTACAAGGATGTTTACGAGGTGAACGGTTCTTTGTCATATGGACCAGTCGGACAGGGGTCTACGGGTCGGTCGAGACCCGAGAGATGAATGAAGAAACAAGGAAGAGTGGTGTTTGTTCCAACTATCCACTGGGGTCGGTTACTCTATAAAAGATAAAAAGAGAAGGAACGAGAAATAAGAAATGGGATATTCGAAGGACGGATGACGGGAGTGCAACGTCATGATACTAACCTCTGGCAGGACGAAGTACTTCAAACAAATAGTGGATGTAACAGAAGAACTTAGTGCAAATTGTGATCACTCATTTCACTTTCAGCGAGTCAGCCCAGGCTGAGAACCACTGGGGTACCTGATATCAGGGAGTCAGAGGAGACAGGAACCTTAAGAGGTCTGTTCTTATGACCTCACCCATCGACAACCGTCTAAGAAATGTCGGACTCGATGGTCCCTTCCGGTTCTCATGATCTCACCCATCGGTAAGGGAAGAGGTCCCCTAGAAGGACTGGGTCCCTAACTTGGACACAGAGGGCATAACCTCCGTCTAAGAAGTGGTCGAATCTATGGTCCCTTCGGGATAAATTGTGATCCATGAGTTGTTTATAAACAACCTAACTTTACATGGTTCAACAACCATTTAAAGTGTAAGGGTGATACCACAAACGAATCTTCCAGGTGAAAGTAGGAGAGGAAGACTTGTTTAGTGAGGTTAAAAAGTTCAGGATTGAAAAGCTTAAGGGATGGACCGAGAAGAGCTTAAGAGACTCAAGATTCTTAACGAAGACTTGTACCAAGTGTCATTTTTTGTACTTGTGTCGGGTCGACACTCCCTTCGTGTTACGCAGGTAGGACCTAAGGTCTCGTGAAGAATTGAGACTTCGGTCGTTGTCCGTCCAGAGAAGGACGGGACGTGACTGGGTCGGACCCCACCCCGGGGAGGTTGGGGGTCCCTGACTCCGTTTTGGTCGGACCCAACGTGTCGGACTCAAAACGGAATCCCTTGTTTTAGACGCACCTTTCTTTTGTGACTGTCCTTGGTAGACGGGAGGGGGTTTCGAACTTTCTTCGACGTACACCTGGGGAATTAGGAAGGAGAGAGAGGAGTCGGTCCTTACTTAAAGTAAACCTTCCTTTTACTCCCCCCGACACTCCCTCTCCCTCGTCTCTCCATCCGGTCTGTGTAGACCTGTCGAAACGAGACATTTAAGTCTTCTGACGTCCCTTAGTGAAAGAGGGGAACTGTTTCCTTTACCCGGTACTAGTCTTTAACTACTGAACGTTTTAAGTACGTCCGCTTCTCCAATAACACGGAGTTCCAGAAACCCCGAATCCTTTTTTTTTTTTCCTTTCTCGTTTATTAAATTTACCCTGTCGACAAACGCACTGGTCTTTGGGGTGGTGGTCGTGGTCAGTCGTCTCTCTCGACAGATCCCAGGGGTCCCAGTAAGGAGATAACTAAACAAGTCAATAAGTCGTTTTTATAGAATTGTATATGAACTCCAAAAAACAAAAAACAAAAAAGAAAACGGTCCGTCCTACGAACCATAATCCCTTTATCAGTGCCCGAATCTAAGTAGAAGTAGAGATTATGGGAGTGTCCCCTTTGTCAGTGTATTTGTCATTATGAGTCTGGTTGTCAGTGTCCGCTCGTAGGTCTTTGGTCCTGTCTAACCCACACTTCATGATATTTGTTTCATAGACTTTTTTACTAAGGGAATTAATCATGGATAAGAACCCCTTCCCCACTGTTTCGAAACCTTTTGTCCCGTGTTTCGACCTAAGACTTCCGTTAAGTCTTTCTTTTTTTAAACGTTCACTGTCTCGTTTTTCACATCATCATACTTTCAGTCACGTGTGAACCCCTTGTCCTCGTCAACCCACAACCCACACTAGTGACGACCCTTTACAACACCTTTCACCACCCTCTGTACGGACATCTTCCTTCGTTCCTGTCGAAGGACCTTCGGTCCCGCATATAGTCATGTAGTTACGGCACGTTGGAATGAGTACTTTCATTACTATGTGTGAGGTCTTCTCTCTGACTTCCTTTGTTCCTTCTCGACCTCAGGTTTCGTCGAAAAATATTTGTATTTTACATAAACCTCGATAGTAAAGAGGAAAGTTTTTTTTGGTACACGTAAAATGTTAGACGAAGTATTAAAACCGAAATTAACAAAAATTTACAAAAGGATTAAGAAGATCATCTTACTTATGGGTCGTCTACCGAAGTACAGAAGGTTGTGTACCGGTGTATCGGGATCCGTATACATTTGGGATTAGACCCTTCGTCTCGAACAACTTCCACCTCGGAGTCAGTTTCAAAATTAGTTTTCTTCTACTTCCTTCTTTTACTTCGGAAGTAGGGATCGATATGGAACGAGTTAGGGTCTCGGGGGAGGAGGTTGTTCGTTCTTTTACCGTCATTTTCTATCTCAAGAGAGAAGACACCCACGCACGATTCGGTGAAGTCACCACAGGTTGAGACACGTTGGGATACCTGATATCGGGGAGTCCGAGGGGATAGATACCCCTAAGAGGTCCTTTCTGATGACCTCACCTAACGGTACGAAGGAGGTCCAGAGAGAAGACATTCACTTGTGTTTAGGTCTCGTTGTATTTCCTCCTGGGGATAGGTGATGCGTCACGTGTAAAGGGGAGAAGACGGTCATGGTGTTGAATACTTCCTAGAAGAGATTACTTCACTGGGTTGAGAAGTCAGAGTTTTGTAGAGTCAGGAACCACCAGGACAAGGACATTTCCAGATTGTCAGATTGTTCCCCCGTGCCATTATGTTGTTCTTGTCTCCTTAGTAGTCTCAAGGGTGGTATAAGGAGAGACGGGAGATGAAACATAAGTTTATGTCAAAGAAAAGTAACCAGTTCCAGTTGGTGCATTTGGTTTGAGACAAACAAACAAAAGACGTGCCGAAGATCTCGGGTTCACCGGTCCCTTGGGGGGGATATTGAAAATTAAATCATCTTCTTACTGACGAAAGGGTTACTCTAATAAGGAAGGAACCCATGAAAGATTCCAAATCGTTTGGTGTCTTAGGGTTTAATTCTTCGTTGCAAGACTCGTATTTAGTAAGGAAAGTCAATATTTTCCATGGTGGGGTGGAGGTGGAGAGTCAAGGATTTAGATATCAGTGGGCAAGTCTTATACATAATGTAAGACCTTTTTTTTGTAGGATTTGAACAGCAGCCAATGGAGGGTGGACAACAGTATAGGTTTAGAAGTTATACTATAAATGACAGGAGATTCAAGTAGGTCTTTTCCTCTAATATTATTTTGGTCACTAACAGTATTATTAGTCAGGTGACGGAATAAAGAAAGTGGCATGTATAGTCCCTGAAGCTCAGCCAGACACCCTTTGATCCATGATCCTCACCGTTCTCTGTACCTCACCTCTTCGGTACTTGGGAACGTGTCATATAGGTAGTGGAGAAAACGAACGAAGTGTAGGAGAGTTAAATAGAAGTAAAGGTGGATAATGAAATAAAAAGACCCAAGGTTTTACTGCTGTCTACCGTTAACTTCGGTACTTTAATTTTCTACGAATAAGGAACCTTCCTTTCAATACTGGTTGGATCTATCGTATAATTCTTCGTCTCTGTAATAAAACAGTTGTTTCCAGGTAGATCAGTTCCGATACCGAAAAGGTCACCAGTACATACCTACACTCTCAACCTGATATTTCTTTCGACTCGTGTCTTCTTAACTACGAAAACTTGACACCACAACCTCTTCTGAGAACTATCAGGGAACCTGACGTTCCTCTAGGTTCGTCAGGTAGGATTTCCTGTAGTCAGGACCCACAAGTAACCTTCTTGACTACAACTTCGACTTTGAGGTTATGAAACCGGTGGACTACGTTTCTCGACTGAGTAACCTTTTCTGGGACTACGACCCTTTCTAACTCCCGTCCTCCTCTTGCCCTGTTGTCTCCTACTCTACTAACCTACCGTAGTGGCTGAGTTACCTGTACCTAAACTCACCTGAGGTCCTCAAGCACTACCTATCCCTTTGGACCACACTACACCAAGTACCCCAGCGTTTCTCAACCTGTGCTGACTCACTGACTTGACTTGACTTGACTTGACTTGGTGGATAATGACGTCGTTGTTCGGACGTCTGAATCGGACTATCTATTACCGGAGTTGGGACGGTGAATGGAGTCCGCAAACGGGACCGTAAGAGACTGTGACACCACGTTCTACGGATGTCCCCGGGAAAGTCAACCGTCCGTATCCGTTTGGATCTTTATTCTCCCATCGTCGTGAGGTACCTTCGTTATCTGTTGGCGAAGGAAAAGAAGTAGTGGACCCACCTGTCAAGACTTCAAGAATCTCCCAGGGTCCCCTTTTCGGGGTTAGTGGGCGGTACCACTAGTCGAGTTATTGTGTTGGACTGTAACCGGAAGGAAAGTAGGGACAAAAGGAGAAGGGTCTGGGGGTGGATACAAGGGACCTCAGTGCAGGGTTATAGTTATTGGACGGGTATTTGTGAACAGAGATCTAGACGAAAGTCCCTATTGAATTAGATACTTTCGACTCTAATTCTTCACCAGAACCACCGGAAGGGACCACCAGGTCGCCAATTCTGTAGTGGAAGGTCACGTCTCCCACGTCCAAACTAGGGACCAGTCCCTCGATTCTAAGGTGTACGGAACACCAGGTTTTTTTATTTTTTATTTTTGTCTTCGTTATAACATTGTTTAAGTCATTTCCGAAAATTTTACCAGATGTTGTTGTCGGTTTTCTCAGAAGTTTTTTTTTTTTTTTTTCTACACCGGGACCTTTCATCCTGAAGGTCCACCCTAAGACCTTAACATTATGAGTGGCCGGTCTACTATTCTTGGGTGACGACCACCACCCACCCCACCGCTATTAGGGGTCTTCATGTTTCATGGTTCTGTCTCCAACCTTCCTCAATTTCTTTCGTACCCCTGTAACTTACTGTACAGTCACCTCCATTGACATTCCTGATATCTATACCGATGAACACAGTTGTCAAAATCTTCGGGACTGTTTTTCTTTTACTGTCGAGTCAATCGGTTGGCAGATAGGTTCTGAACGACATTTATCAGTCCTCCGGAGTTTCCGTAAACCCTACCGAGAAACTTCGAACCCGTGTTTAAACCGGTTATCATAGTTATGTACTCCTCCTCCATGGTTTTGACGGGGACGTCTTATGACTTTCCCGACCTCCGAGTCCTTCCATTCTTATAGTTACCACAAGAGTATACTCTGGTAAATCGTGGAAATAAGTGTCATCTGCGTACTTCGGACAACATAGGGGTCCAGTCTTCTCCACTAGTCTCTCGGTGGGTCTGACGTAAAACCTTCTCGAGTCTCTAGGAAGAAAGTTAGACCCGGGGAAATTCCGAAGATCAAAAATTTCCAGTGAACCGTTTACCCATTCTTGTTATATGGGTTTACGCTGTAATTGACTTAAGGTTTAAAAAGTCTCTGGGTCAATGGTAATACGGAGGAAGTATCACCGACGATTCAACGTAATCAGCACAGGCTGAGACACGCTGGGGTGTCTACCGTCGGGTGGTCCGAGGAGACAGGGACCCTCAGAGGTCCGTTCTTATGACCTCACCCAAAGGTAAAGGAAGAGGTTACGTACTTTCGTTTTTCACTTTCACTTCAGCGAGTCAGCACAGGCTGAGAATCGCTGGGTTACCTGACGTCGGGTGGTCCGAGGAGGTAGATACCCTAAGAGGTCCGTTCTCATGACCCCACCCCACGGTAACGGAAGAGACGGAAGTATCGCCTTCCCTCTGGTTCTTTCTGGTAAAAGAGGAACCTCCTCGATAGACTGTACACGATCTAGTCCCTCCCCAGACGTTTGATTCTAGATGTTCGGTTTAGTTCGGATGTCGGACAAAAACATTTATTTCAAACACCCTTGTGTCAGTACGAATAACAAACGTATAACAGATACCGACGAAATAGTGATGTTATCGTCTTTATTCACCAACGTTCTCTGTGATACACGGGTTTCGATTTTAATAAAGGATAGACTGGAACATGTCTAATGACCTTAACATGTCCGCGAGCCAAAGTGTCTTACATGTTGAGTGGGAGACGTGTTTACATAGAACGGTTTGTAGATTCCTGAGACAATCAAGATCCAGAATGACCGACATCATCTCCTTTTTCAAAAGGAACTGGGAAAATTCCAGGGTCTGGCCCAGACTTCTAATTTGACCGTTTCTGCCTATTGTCCTCTTTTCGTATGTTCAAAATAACTTGAAAACTGTACACGTTCCCTCGGAAGTGTTCTTTTAGTTCCGGGTCTCTTCATTGGTACCTTCTTTCGAAAATATAAAAAGTTTGTCTCCTTGTTATTTAAACACTTCTTAACTCTTCTGTTTTCCTTCAGGTTTTCACTCCCCTATGTACATACTAAGTAAGACGACATGTCGTCTTTGATTGTGTTATAACATTTCGTTGATGTGAGGTTATTTTTGATTAAAATTTTTCAAAATTGTAAATTTAGATTCTTTCCCCTCCACCACGACCCGACCCCATTATTTATCACTTCTCCATTGACCCTTCTATTCTCACGCAAATTGTTCCAAACTGACGTGTCAAAACATGTTTACAGAATTGGAGTTTAGGGAGTAGAGAATACTTACAGAAGGATGGAAGACCATATCCCTCCCACGGAAAGTGTCCCCTTAAAATACTGGACAAAGTCCCTCTTCATTCCCCTCCCCACACCCTTCTCCAGTCTTACCGGAAGGACGAAGACGGTAAAAGAGTCTGAGGAAGTCGAATTCTATAAGTCACACGGTTCCACGGTATGACAGTGGTTCGATGACCTGTTTGTACTACAAGACAGTCTATTACTTCGGTAGTTCTAGGTCGTCTTATTTAACATCTTACCTAACCCTCTTAAATGTGTAAGGACTTAATCCTATCATTCGCATACTCACGAGAGGAATGACGATTCAGCGAAGTCAGCACAGGCTGAGACACGCTGGGGTCTCTGCCGTCGGGTGGTCCGAGGGGGCAGGGACCCTAAGAGGTCCGTTCTTGTGACCTCACGCAACGGTAAAGGAAGAGGTCACGTACTTTCACCTTTCACTTTTCACTTTCACTTCAGCGAGTCAGCACAGGTTGAGAATCGTTGGGGCACCTGGCGTCGGATGGTCCGAGGAGGCGGGTACCCTAAAAGGTCCGTTCTCATAACCTCACCCCACGGTAACGGAAGAGGGATGATCTGCGTTCGTTTAACGGAGACTACAAGTGACACCGAGTCTTACCCCCTTTTACATAGACGGACAAGTGCCGACGAGTAGGTTACAGTCCCCAACATAAGGAATCAAGGTCCTCCTCTGGTGTAGACTTTGTCGTCAAGTTAACCCAAGAGGTGAACTAGTGTCCATACTATTTGGTAATAGTTGAGTTCCTAGGAAATTGGGACCGTTTACCTTTTTAAGTCACCCCTACTCGATCCTCCGTTGAACAAACATAGAAAGTTCGGAGACTATCAAGACTATCACAGAAGTCGAGACGAGTTTTTACGTCACACTGACTCAAACTACAGAGAGAAAAAACACATTGACCACTTATAATTACAGAAGAGACACTAGGAACGAGGTATCATCCGGAAGCGTACCAGGTCCTTCGTCACACGTTAACGACAGTCAACGATTTCTATCGGTAAGGTCGATGCATAGGTCTACACCCGTTAGTATTGTTCCTCTTAATCACGAGTCGAAAGGAGGTCACTTATCTTGGGTTCACTCTAGAGCTAAATAGAGAACCGGACGGTTTCAGGAGGAGGTGGGAGGTCAAATTTACTATTTGGTGTCATGTCAAGACTTAAGGATCCAAATCGAACCTCAGTCTTAGTTTATTTTAAGGTCTTCCAACCGATATAGAAAAAGGAACTCTATGTCAATGATCCGAATTTACCGTCGTCGAAGGAAACCCTTTCTGACTCTACAAGTGTCCCTATAATCCACAGATACCTCGTTACCAGGTAACAGTTGTCAAGTTCACAAGGTCCGGAGGTCGAGTCGGGACCTTGAGTCCCTGACAGATGACCCAGTCCACGTCCCCCACACCCGACACAACCCTTCACAAGTGGACGGATTCAGTATCAGGTCGTCCTCTCGGTTTTTAATACGAACCTTTACAAATTACAGATTAACGTAACACTATGTCGTAATATACTTGTACCCCATGACAGTCTCGTACGTGGCACGAGGTCAGTTCTTTCGACGGTTCTATTATCGTACATTCGGTTTTAGACTTCCTATTTATCGATTTCTTAGTCACATGTTTTTTCGTACTGTAATATGAGGGTTAAAAACAGGGTTAATAGAGAATAAAATTTTCAATCTACAAATTTACACACTAACCTCATAGGGTGATGAGTCAAACCCCTTGTAGTAAAGATAAGACTCTTGACTGGTCCATGTCACACTTAGAAATATACGTTGTATATGTGTGTACCCGAAGGTACCCCGAGTCTACTATTTCTTACACGGACGTTACGTTCTCTGGGGCAAATCTAGGGACCCAACCCTTCTATGGGACCTCTTCCCTTACCGGTGGGTGAGGTCATAAGAACCCCGAAGGGACCACCGAGTCTACCATTTCTTAGATGGACGTTACGTCCTCAGGCTCAAATCTAGGGACCCAGTCCTTCTGGGGACCCTCTTCCCTTACTGATGGGTGAGGTCATAAGAATATACCTCTTAAAGTACCTGTCTCTTCGGACCGTCCGATGTCAGGTAGCCCAACGTTTCGGTCTGTGTTAACTCGTTGATTGTGAAACTGAATGGAAGTGGTCTCTAGTATAACGGTTGTGGACGACCTAAAAACTTTTTCGTTCTCTCAAGGTCTTTTTGTAGATAAGGACGAGATACGGTTTCGGAAACTGAGACACCTAGTGTTATTTGACACCTTTTAAGAAGTTCTCTATCCTTATGGTCTGGTGGACTGGACGGAGGACTCTTTAGACATATCCAGTCCTTCGTTGTCAATCTTGACCTGTACTTTGTTGTCTGACCAAGTTTTATCCTTTTCCTCATGTAGTTCCGACATATAACAGTGGGACGAATAAATTGAATATACATCTCATGTAGTACTCTTTGCGACCCGACCTACTTCGTGTTCGACCTTAGTTCTAACGGTCTTCTTTAGAGTTATTGGAGTTTATACGTCTACTGTGGTGGGAATATTGTCTTTCGCTTCTTCTTGATTTCTCGGAGAACTACTTTCACTTTCTCCTCTCACTTTTTCAACCGAATTTCGAGTTGTAAGTCTTTTGCTTCTAGTACCGTAGGTTAGGGTAGTGAAGTACCGTTTATCTACCCCTTTGTCACCTTTGTCACCGACTGAAATAAGAAGACCCGAGGTTTCAGTGACGTCTACCACTAACGTCGGTACTTTAATTTTCTGCGAATGAGGAACCTTCTTTTCAATACTGGTTGGATCTGTCGTATAAGTTCTCGTCTCTGTAATGAAATGGTTGTTCCAGGTAGATCAGTTCCAATACCAAAAAGGTCATCAGTACATACCTACACTCTCAACCTGACACTTCTTTCGACTCGCGGCTTCTTAACTACGAAAACTTGACACCACAACCTCTTCTGAGAACTCTCAGGAAACCTGACGTTCCTCTAGGTTGGTCAGGTAGGATTTCCTCTAGTTAGGACCCACAAGTAACCTTCCTGACTACAACTTCGACTTTGAGGTCATGAAACCGGTGGACTACACTTCTCGACTGAGTAACCTTTTCTGGGACTGAGACCCTTTCTAACTCCCGTCCTCTTCCCCTACTGTCTCCTACTCTACCAACCTACCGTAGTGACTGAGTTACCTGTACCCAAACCCATCCGAGACCCTCAACCACTACCTGTCCCTCCGGACCGCACGACGCCAAGTACCTCAGTGTTTCTCAGTCTGTACTGACTCACTGACTTGACGTGACTTGTAAGTATGTGTACGTATCTTTGATAGATCTTTCGATACAGTATTTCATAATTACCACCCATAGAGACGTTCCACCTTAATATTCGCCCAAAGAAAGGGTTTCTTTAACAAGATGTTAATACAAAAGTGTACTGTTTTTTCGTCAATGACAAAAACAATATTCTTTTTTTCTTTAAGTAAACAAAAGAATCTCTCTTCCGACACGTAGTTAAAAATTCAGTAAATTGGAGAACTGAGAGAGGAGGTCGACCCGGACCAACATGTGGACAGTAGCACTTGAAGGTCTTGACTTTAGATTTGGGACCCTCATCACTCACCACAGTCTAAACAGGGTTTGACGCCGTAAACCCTAAGGTCAGGACTCGGTTCCCGTCTTCGAGACTACGACCCTTGTACGAGTTGTAAGACTGAAAGACCAGGTAGACCATGACTGATGACGGGTCCGTCACACTTAGGACCCCAGTTCCTTCTCTGTTTGGCAGTCACAGGGAGACACGTAGAGGGTGAAGTGGATCCTCTGACCCGTCCGACGACACCAGGTTTTGAAGTGACTGAAGTCTATGTTGTTTACGGACCCGGTCGTCGCATTGGTAAAAACGTAACTCCTAGTAGTTTTGTAGAACTTGAGAAAGAGATCATAAAACTCAAACAGTTTTGAGAGTCAGTACGAACCGACTAATTAAGATTTAGGTACGTCGAATTTTTCTTCGTCCCTTTCTCGTTTACCCTAGGAATACCAAAAGTAAGTAAGTGTGGATTAAGTCGGTCTACACCCTCTTACCCCCCCCCGCGGTCTACGGGCCCCAAGTCAGTACCTCATAAGATAGTTCCGTCCTCCGACTGTCCCTGGGGTCCCCGGTTGTCCCTCGGTCTTTCGGACCAAAGAACAGGTCAGAAAAGATTCACGGAGGAGAGCACGGTCCGGAACACGACCTACGACGTCTGTGTTCCACGCAGTCCGTGTAAAGGATGAGAGGTTCCTAAGTTTCAAGTTACAGTCCCTACTTATATATTCCTCGATTAATGGAATTTGTCACAGTCTCTATGTGTCCCATATCACCCTGAAGTTCTCCGTCAGATAAGAAGGGTCTCAAATTTCTTTCCGAAGTCTCTCATATTATTCCGATTTAACAACAAATCAGTGATTCAGTACAGTATAGGTTGAGAAACGTTGGGGTGGTCCGAGGAGACATCGGGTGGTCCGAGGAGACAGGTACCCTAACGGGTCCGTTCTGATGACCTCACCGATTGGTAAAGAAAGAGGTCCCCTAGAAGGGCTGGGTCCCTAGTTTGGGTGTAGAGAACGTAACCGTCCGTCAAGAAATGGTAACTCGGTGGTCCCTTCGGGGTCATTACGATTATGAGCGGGACATAACTCATGAACAGTACACATAATCAAAGGGTCCCAACGGAAGTGTCTGACGGTGGTTGACCCATCGAATTTTGTTGTCTTTTCATAAGAACGTTCAAGTTCTAAGACCTATAGTTCCACAGTCGACTCGACGGAGGAGGACTTCCCAGATTCCTCTTAGACAAGGTGTGGAGAGGAGATCGAAGTCCACCGAGGTTCGTTGGACCCACAAGGAATCGAAGATTGACGAAGTGAGGGTTGATAACGGAGGAAGTAGTGTGTCGATAGACGAGACAAGACACACAGAAAACAAAGATATTCTACGGTCAGAAGTCTAGATCTTGTATGGAAGTTAGACTATACTAAAGTAGAGTTTTCAGAATAAAGGTTTATGTAACTTTAAGTGTCACGTCCCTTCAATCCCGAACTTGTCGAAAACCTCTTGTGTCAATATGATGTGGTGTAACGTCGGGGAATGCATGTAATATACTAAATTAAGAGTGTTGTCGGGACACTCTGTCCATGACAGTAATCAAGACAAAATATCTACTCCTTTGTTTGTAAGTTTCCATTTCTTGACCCGTAAGTCATTTGTACGATTCACTTTGTTTTTAAACAAGTTAACCGGTTGGTATACTGTACGGGGGTGTATGTGTCGACTGGAGGGCGTCCCTCCCTGATACTGTGTGTGACTCGAGGGACACATACTTCTAGTCTCCAAATTAGACATAAAACCCCCACTGTCGTATGATTATTTTGTTATTACGTAAGGACATTTTGTGTGTGTGTGTGTGTGTGTGTGTGTGTGTGTGTGTGTATTGGTCATTCTGTTTTTCGTACCAAACTTGTGTTCAGGTTGTCTAGGGTTTCGGGATAGGAATCAGTTACACAATGAGGGAATTCAACTTAGAACTTACCACCGATCAACAAATAGTCCCTCTACTGTTTCATGGACCCTCAATGAGAAAAGTTCCTCTGTCTCGTCGATCCCCCTTGGTTGTTGGAGTCCGAAGGTTTTCGTCCCGGTCTTTGTACACTCCATTACTTCTTTGTATGTCGGACTCGAGTCTCAGGTAACACTCGGGGAGGCCAGGTCATGTGTCGATTCACCTCTCCGAACGGTCCAGTCACACCGCGAGACCCGGCCCGGTCCACGGACCTACGTTCACTTTTACTTCAAAGAAGTCGAACCCACAAAGACTGTCACAAAAGAGGGTTTCGGTACCGACGACACCTGAGACGTGTACCACTGGAGGTAGAAATGAGTCTCGGTCCTGTTACCTGGAGTCCACATGTCTCGGATTGTGGTGCACCCAAGGGAAGAGGAACGGAAGTGACGGGAGGAGGAAGGAAATAGATCCGAAGAACCTCTCGAAAAATAGTCGAGAGTGAATGTCCTTCGTCCCCGTCGTGGTTCCTCTCCGTAATGAAGACTTCGAGAACCAAGAGTAAGATTAACTTCGGGTACGAACCAGGAGGATATCGTCTGAGACAATAGGTGTCATACCGTCGGGTCACCCGAGGACGAGACGTGACCGGTGTAGAAGGCATAGATTTGTTAGGTCGAAGAAGGTGACTGATGACCCGGGGAGAACACGAACCGACCGTCTTGGTTAGTACGCTTCTTCGTATTTAGCGGATGAGGGTAGTCCCCAATCATAGAGGGTAAAGTAGCGTCTGTTACACGAACACTGAGACGTATTCCATTTAAGTCCACGACTTAGTGGACAGGGACACAGAAGGAAAGGAAGATGGGGTGCGGGGTTCTCACGGGATGCAAGAACTACGTTACTTGGTTGAAACGAAACAAAAGATCTGTCCTGTATGGGTCCGTAAGGAGACCCGGAAACGAAAACGATAAAGAAGACGGTCCTTGTGGAACGAAGTGGAAGTTCGAGGAGACCAGGAAATTCTGGCTCGACTTTACAGGAGAGAGACGTTTAGAGAGGATCAAAAGGGTTTCACTGAGTGGGTCCAAGACCCAAAATGCAGAAGGAAGAATACATTTCGTGAACGTAGTGTAGACAAAGGTAAGAGAAGAGGGCGTCTATCTGAGTCAGGAGGTAAAGTTAAAAGGGTCTTCTCTCGTCTCACTGACCGTGTACCGACTACGAGCCATGTTCAAATACCATACCCACTTGTCCGTCCTCCCTCAATTTACGGTAAAGTGAGGTTCTCAAACCTGTGACCGTCTCGTCTACCTTTGGTAAATCCTTTACGTCGAGAAGGAGAGGTCGGGGTGGGAGAGGTCGGACCCGAGGTGGAGGGGTCCCAGAGTGGACTCGAACTTTGTGGCTGTTCCCGTCACGGGTGAAATTTCGTCCACGACGCCGGAGAGAGGATCTTCGTACAAGACACTCGAGAAGACGCACGAAGGGTGACAACTAGAGTAAAGGTCGCACCGGACGGAGATCCGAGTACTGTCGGTAAATTGAGGACTTATAGGCTCCGACGATAGGGAGGTTATCTCTACCTTTTACCCCACAAGTGAATAGTAGTCGGTTGTAGTCCCCCGCGACCCGACCTGACCTGTGTCTCTACTTACTCTGAGCTCGAGATCAAAACGCCTCGGGAGGAAGTCCTCCCCAACTGTCGGATCGCTTGTTTATATGTATTGCGTCACACCAAGTGTCACTTTTTCTTCTTGGTGGTCCAGTCCCTCGTCCCTATCCTTCCACATACACCCTCTTTGTTTCCTTTCCTGCCCGTAGTCCGAACTTCACGAGTTCCTTCCGAAGAACCGTCTCCGTTATGAATTCGATGTTAAAATTGGTGCACGTTTGTGTCCTGGAATTTATTAAAATCTAGGTCTGGGAACCCCACAGATCTCTCAGGGGTTCCGTCACAATCCTTACCTTTATACTACGACAGTAGATGTCTGGGACCTCGGACGGTAGAAATGTCCATCCCCCCTGGGTACCGCACTTTGAGAAGTTGTCAACGTACCCGAATAGACAGGGACGGTCACCTCAGGGACTCCGGGGTGTCGTGTCTCGGAGTCCTAAGTCTCGAGAGATCAAGAACCAGTGTTAAGAGTGAAAATCAGAGATTTTCCAGAATGGAAAGTAGACTGGCTCCGGAACATTTTATGCGATACACAAAATCTGAGTTGTATCCGTCCCCTCAGTTGAGTGGCCCAGATTAAGTAACGACCCACACACTAGAACCCGTTTAGTGACTTGGAGCGAGTCAAAGTACGAGACAATTTCTTTCCATTATTAATTATTATAGAGGGAATACCAACGACTCCCCTAATTTACCTTATATCCTACCTTTGGACCAGAAGGTACGGCGAAACGAGGGAACTAGTGTAGTACGAGAAAAGACGGGAAAATGGACAAAGGGAGCCGTCCTTCCAAGACGGAGTCAAATCAACAAATCGGGGAGGATAAAAGATCCTGATAGAACTCCAGTGAGGAGTCCTGTCGAAAGGAACTGTGGAGTCTGGGTTCATGGAGCATAGTGTTTCCGAGTATCAGTGACCTTAAAGAAAATGTGGTCTGAGTTACTGGAACTTGTAGTTCGTCCAGTGTTGTAGAAACGGTCGGTTCACATTCTAGTTCCTGTAACTAGAGAGAACAAGTTACGACATAGAGGTTGATTGAGTGTCCCAGACCGTGTGTCGTCCATGAGTCATTTGTAGATGACTTACTTGCGTATCCATTCATTTACTCTTGAGTCGTTACTACCTATAATGATTACTATGATATTGGCGTCGGGTGGTGAATGATGGACATACTGAATCAACGTAGTGGACATTTTATTCTCACTTATAGGTCTTACTGGGACGTTTTATCGATAACTGAATTGCGTCCAATTTAGGAATAGGGTATCACAATTTTTACCTCAACTAAACCACTCGGTTTGGTTCTGCATTGAATGTCAAAACCAAGAGGGTCTTTATCTTGGAGTCAGTTAGTCTTTAATGGACTGGTCGGGATTCATCCATTAGACGGACTATATGGGGACGGTCCATATTGAAGGAACAAGGACGAGGGAAGACGGACATTCAGAAAGTAAAGTATGTTGAGAACCTCGAGTAAAGGTAGACGGTCTATCCTAAAACAGACCAAGTTTTACTAAAAACGAATTTATTTGAGTTTTCAAAATTGTACGGAGTCAAATATAAGTTTGTCCTCCCTTAGTGGTGGACTGTCACTGAGAAGAGTAGTATTCCCGTTTCCCCTTGATCCCGGAGAAAAAGTCTTGGGTTTTCCTAGGAAAGGGGGACAAAGGTTTCCAGTCTTCTTACGGCACTAGGAGTGGGGGCATATTGGATCGTGAGAGGTCCTCTCGAACTTTCCTTTTTCTACGGGCGCCGGTACGGGCCAGACGACGGAACTGTTGGCTCCGACGGAGTCGCACCCCCGATGACGTTTAGACGTGCGAGGACGAGGACTGGTCTCGTCTCTCCGTCTGTCCCCTAGCAACGGTTACCGAAGCACGTCTAAGTAGTAAAGTTTAGGAGCAAGAATTGTACACAAAAGCTAGCGTGTGTTTTGTACCGAAAGACCAAAGGTAATGGAAACAAAGTAAAATCTTATATTACAAAAAATATCGGAACCCTTCCCTCCCTCAACATTCGTTCGGTCATTCTCACACTCATATACGAAAAATACAAAGGTAGTCTTCTTTCTCCCTACTCTCTCGGTTCTTTGGTCGCTACCGTCCGAACGGAGACTGAGGAAGTTCAGTTAGTGACTAAGGGGTCTGTAAATAACTCGTGGATGAGACACGTGTGTCTCTCTCTCCTATTTTTCTACTGGGGGTACACCAGGGACGTCAGATCATTAAACGTTGACTTACTTCGTTTGACCGAGTGTCGTGGTGTTATCCTCTGTCTAAAAAGAAGACCTTCCCTTCCCCTCCTTCACCTCTCCCTCCTCTCCTTCCCCTTTTTTCTTTTTTTTCTTACTTCCTTTCCTCTCCATCCTTCCCTTCCTCTCTTCTTTCCTACTTCCGTCTCACGTTAGCCCCTTCCTTTCTTTGATTGTACATAAATGCTGAAGGACACAAGGTCCGTGACCCGATTCTTGGAATGTAGAACATAAGATAAATGAGGAGTATTGTCGGAAGATTCCATTCAAGTAAATGGTAAAATGTCTGTTCTTTTGTTCTCTGACTCCACTACGGGTTCCAAAGTATCGACCATCTTGTTAGACTTCCACAAAGTGTCCGAGACCTCGACCGCCACGGTTGGGTCGAGACGACATGTCTGACCTCGGAGGAACTCACGTGCTCCGTGGGTGTCGGACTCTTGGAGACCGAGGAACTTCAAGAGGGTCTTTGTGTCTTCCAATCTTAGCTACCTTGAATCTTTAGGGTGACCTCCTCTTCGGCTCTAGGTCTTTGTCCACCACCAGTGAACGGACCCCAGGACACCTTCCAAGTATCTTCTAGACCCCAGACCAGGAAGAGTGGTCTCGGGTGTCCCTTCAGTCGTTACGGTTGTCGGTACCGTAAATTAACAAAGGTCTGGTACCTTCTAACGTCAGGTGGGAGGAGAGAGACAGGGTAAGACCGAGTTAGTAAGGGTCCAGACGACTCGTCTTTCCAAACAAAACCGTCTTTCGACCCACGACAGGTCGAGCTATTAGTGGGCACAATTGTGTGGTAATACACACAGCAATTGTCTGAACCGTTGACCCTAAAGTGAAAAAAAAAGTAAAAGAAAAATAAAAGTTTTTTATTTTTTTTTTTTTTACGTTGGGGGTGCACACTTAGTCTTCCTGGTCAGTGTGTCCACGTACAACTGAGACGGACCTTTTCCTTCGAAAAGGTTTTCGTCCAGAAAGACGGATCCTGTCTCTAATGTCGAAACGAAAACTTCCTCCGTGACAGATAGTAGTCCTCACCCTAAACGGTGAGTCTCGGCCCCGGGAGTGCAGGTCAGAAAGGAGGGTACGGAATGGTAGTGGAGATATGGTCGGATCGACTATCTTACCTTTTCCATTCCCGATACTCGAGTCTGTCTGAACTCTAACTTCTGACCGAAGTAGTGGAACACCGAACACTCCTGAATTAATTCTAAATTGGAGAGACTTGAAGTCAAAGGGGTAGATCTTTTACCTCATTGTTATTCTATAGTATATAGCGGGAAGGGAGGTAAATACAGTACGAGTCTTTGAATGGCTAAAAATTTTTCTTACTTTTTGTAAATTTTTATTATAACATGACGATACTAAACCGTCCGGAACAAGATTCATGAAGCTTATCTTTCTATTTAGTCTATGTCTAGAACGGAAGGTTTTCAAATGTTTTCCGAGTGTCCCCTCGATTTCTTTAAATTAGTAATAAGGTGTTTATGTGTGATTCGGTTACAATTCGGTAAAGGTTACGATTGTGGGACCAGGTTTAGTGTACAAGTGAGCGGAACTGGGGACGTCAGTGGGTTGGTCGGAGCCCAAAGGAGGGAACGAGGAAATGTCAGACAAGAGTCGTCTCGGCGGTCGTACTCGGGAATTTTGTGGTCATTCTAGTACAGTGAGACGACAAGTGTTGTAGAGTTACCGAAGGAATTTAAGTCCCCCTTTTGTTGAATTCATGAATCTGACTGGATCTTACAGGATACCTAGATCCGGGGAGTGCAGAGTGACGGGTGGAGCAAGTGAGACGGAGACGGGGTGGCCAGACAGACGAACGATAAGTGACTCGTGAGAATCTTCGAGGGTGAAGGTCAAGAAGTAAGAAGGGTCTCTAGCCTCCACGGGATCCATAGACGTGGAAGGTAGTGAAGTGAGTCCGACGACGAGTCTACAGTGGAGTAGTCTCTCTGCGAACTAAGTGTGCTCGTAGGCGCACGGACGGAACAGGAATGAGACAAAATGAAAGGAGGTATCTGAGTAGCGAAGGACTTACTATCACAAATAGCTAAATAAACAAAAGACGGGAAGAGTAGTCTTATATTTGAGCGTTTCCCGTCTCTAAAACCTCGTCGTGGGAAGAGTATGATACTGGAACTATTTGTAGATAACCCGTCTGTTTACTATGTTTCGTTTTGTATGATAGACCGTCTGTTGACGTGATCCGTCATCACTCTGGTTTACCTGTCTGTCTCCGGTGGAGAGGATCAGACACACCCCTCCCGTTGTCTCCCTCGAGGTGCCCCGAAGGCTCCTCCATGAACTGGGTCGACACCTTCCAGCCTTAGTCCCTTAAGAAAGTCTTCCTTTTATAAAGATTTGGGTCGGAATTTCTTACTCAATCCCATGTCTCTTTCTGTCCTTTCAACCCCTATCGCCTTCCCATAAAGTCTATCTCCTCTGTTTTACTCTTTTCCTTATGTCCTTTCTTTGGCCAACCGTACAAAACTCTGGGTGTCTCTAAAGTCAAAACGTCTTCGATATGCACACACACATACAAGCACGCACACACACACACAAACACACACAACCTCCACCACATCTTATTTTTCTCTACTTTGACCTCTATATCTTTCCTTACCAAGTACCTTCCTACAGATACAATTAACTCCTATACACTAGAATAGAATGTCCGATCCCTTTCGGTAACTTCTTCTCACAGTGCCAGTCTAAACCCAAAATCTTTCTAGAAGACTGGTCTCCTACCTTCTGTCTTAGTCCCTTAGAGTCCCACTCTTAGTGCCTCCACTCAATCGATCTTAATTTTTTAACAAAACGAAAGACATTGAGGTCGATAGTAGATTTCTCCTGTCTAGGGTGATTTACCCTTGTTCTAGAATAAAGTCGATTCTGAAAGATACTAAAACCGATATATCAAAACGTCTGTTCTAGACCCCTCTCGATTTAAGAGGTATAGTATACTCCTTTCTTAAACCTTAAAGGGGTCTTCTAGAGTTACCCTTTTTTTATCCTCGTTTCCTTTCTCCTTGGTCATTCTGTTACACTACGATTGATGACTCGTCTCATTTAAAAGTTATCTTTTTGGGTCATCGCTACCTCACAAAATTTTTGTCCTCGTACATTAAACACCAAAATTCAACGAACGATTAATTACTCCCATGATCATATTCATACGGACGGTAGTCACTTTATTTTGTTTGTTTTACCTGTTTCGTGTCTTCCGTTGTCGAAAGACCGCGACCTGTTTTCCGTCGTGTTACGGTCCTACGGTCGTTCCTCCCCTCAAGTGTCCCAATCGGGATTTTAACGGGGTCGAGAGACAGACTCCTCCTAAGGGGGTGACGTCTCGTCTCTCGGTCGCACACGTGTGTTGTACTATCAAGATTACTCGACTCCTCCAGCTTTAGTCTCGAGTCTTATCGACGTTGTCGACCTTGGCACTCCCTTTCGAGTCTCTCCTCACTTGACGTGTCTGTCCCCAGAGGTCCTGCTCCGATATGAGTCTCTGTCTCATCGACGTTGTCTCGCCTCTTGTTTTGTCTATGACTTTCAATTCGTACCGTGGGGTGAGGTCATGAGAACGGACCTTTTAGGGTACCTGTCTCCTCTGACCACCCGACGTCAGGTACCCCAGTGCTTCTCAGCCTGTGTTGACTCGCTGAAGTGAAACTGAAAAGTGAAAGTACGTGACCTCTTCCTTTACCGTTGGGTGAAGTCATAAGAACGGATCTCTTAGGGTCCCTACCCCCTCGGACCACCCGACGGTAGATACCCCATCGTGTCTCAGCCTGTGCTGACTTCACTGAATCGTCGTCGTCGTCGTCTCTTGTCAATTCGGTATCCTCTCTTTAGAACAAGTGTGGGTCCAGAGGTCGACTCTGTACTTCTACTACTGTTGCATTCTCAGTCCTGGTGTGGGATCTCAGTTCGTATGAGAACTATTTGTGATCGGTAATCTTGAAGACGTTACTACAATTACAATGAACTGACCAGGTTTTACTATTGGTACTCGACGTCCGTCAATAGTTCGTGAGTTTTATACTGATCATGTTGATTCCTTTACTCAAACATTAAATAAAGTAAAGTGAATTATATTTAAATTTGTCGATGTACACCGACAGTATAAAATGTCTTGTCGAAACCAGGGTGGTTTTATTTTTCGGGATTTAGATTCGGGAGTGTTATAGGTGTTATCTGTTTCTAAACCGTCAACCGGGGTAGTTCAATCTCAACGAACTCTTTCTACCCGAAAGGTGTCTAAGAGGTATAGTTTTGGATCTCAGTTCCACTATGAAGACGACGATTCAGCGAAGTCAGCATAGGTTGAGACTCACTGGGGTATCTGCCGTCGGGTGGTCCGAGGGGGCAGGGATCCTAAGAGGTCCGTTCTTGTGACCTCACCCAACGGTAGCGGAAGAGGTTACGTACTTTCACTTTTCACTTTCACTTCAGCGAGTCAGCACAGGCTGAGAAGCGCTGGGGTACCTGACGTAGGGTGGTCCGAGTAGGCAGGCACCCTAAAAGGTCCGTTCTCCTGACCTCACCCCACGGTAACTGTCAGTTCCACTACTCGGTCAGATTTATCTAAATAAAACTGTTCGATTTCTCCGTATAACAATCGAAATCTCGTTGGTGATTCTTCGTTATTCTTCATAACTACTCTTCGGTTTATCTCCTTTATTTTGTCTTAAGGTTTTTATACACATTAATCCTTTCCTTTCCTAGTAATCTCTTTGTTAGGGGTTTTTAGTTTGTTTACTTTTGTTTATCGTTTTACGATTAGAATTTGGATTTGGATAAATATTAGAATGATTTACATTTTGAAGGGTTAATTTTTTTTTTGTCTTACTGTCTGATCTAATTTTTCGTTCTAAGTTCTTATAAGAGAGATATTCACTACGTGAAATTTAAAGTTTCGTGTTTATACAATTTCATATATCTACTTTTTGTGTATAATACTCAATACCCGACTTAACATAGGAGGGGGTGTTTATATACAAAGGGACCATCGAGTCTACCATTTCTTAGACGGACGTTGCTTCCTCTGGATTCAAGATAGGGACCCAGCCCTTCCAGGGAACCTCTTCCTTTACCGATGGGTGAGGTTATGAGAACGGACCTCTTAAGGTACTTGTATCCTCGGACCTCTCGATGTCAGGTGCCCCAGTGTTTCTCAGCCTGTGCTGACTCACTGATTGTGTGCATGTGTGTGTGGTGTTTATATGCAAATTCGGGATTACGGGTTACACTGACAGAAACCTCTATCGTTAAAATCCCCGTGCCTCCACCGATAATTCCGATTTATTCCAGGATTAGGTTATCCTGACCATAGAGACAAAAGTGGAAAAAATAGGAAAAGAATACGCCTTTCCTTGATAACTATGAAGTAGTTCCCCGTCGTGCCTGCGTCGCGGCCGGTACATCCTGGGCCAGGGTGAGGGTTGGCCGCAGAAGGTCCAACGTCTTTCTAACGTCTTTTCTAATACACGTGACGCGGGGTGTCTGGAGTTCACATCGCCGGACACGAATCGTCAGTCTCTTATACCGACGAACACTTTTGACAAACGACATAAGGAACCGTCAACACCTTTCACTCCTGGTACTGGGCATATTATTACTATCTTTAAAACTACGCCTTAGTCATTTCTTTCTTTAGTTCTCTCCTTCCTTCAACTTTACGTACGAAACATTCTTTCGTCCTCGGTGCCACCCTACACTGAATTTTGGGACAAAGTTCTTAATGGTAAAAAGACACGGTTCTTACTGGTGTGTCAAGATGTTCGACTACCTGAATTTCCTTACATATCACAAAACGGTTGTTGTACGACTGGGAGTTTTACTAGATGGTAGTCATTTCGGAAACAGACCGCAGAAGGTAAGAGTGATGTCACTCGCCTGGTTTGGTTCTGTTCGGATGAAAAGTCCTCACTTTTGCTTTTCTCCTTCCTCTTTAGGAGAGAGTTGTCCGTTAGGACCGTTGTCCGTTAGGGTGGAGTTTCTTACCGGGACTTCTTCCTGTACCTGCCGTCTGTGCGTTCGCGTTGACACTTGCGACGAAAAGAATTCTTTACATTTCTTCGTCCCGAAGAACTGCGAAATGAACTTCTTTATAATCTGTTTGCAGTAAACTAAGTCCCTTCTGAGTACCTACTCTGATGAAGTCTTAGTCTGGCACTTCTTTAGTCCTGAGGTGAAAAACTGACCTCTAACAAACTTCTGTGTGAACGTTTAAAAGTTCGTCGTTGACTCTTAGTTTAAGCAGTTAGACTTCTCTCCACCACCGTCGACTACCTTCTCTAACTCGATGACGTCCTGAATTCGGAACATGAGGGTCGCAGGCAGTTCAAGGTGAAGTCTAAGAAGAGACAGAAGAATTCTTCCTGGTAAAGGATTCGATCCCTAGCTCGTATCGACGTTTGTCCCACTGTAGACCTCTCACCCGACACTCTCGGTGTGTGGAAGTCGTGGTCCCGGAACCCAGAGAGACGAGGAACGGACGAGAGGGGACGAGAACGACTCCCCGTAGACTGCGGACGAATGACGGGAGGGGAGGAATGACAGTAGAGCGAAGACGGGGAGGGGACGATCACTTTACAAAAACCTCAGCTGAAGTCATTTAGTCTGGTGCGGAGGGTACCGAGACTTTTAGGAGACCACCGGAGGGGGGAGGGGGTGAGGTCACTCGATTCACCAACGAACAGGACGACACTCCAGCAGTAGCTTTAGAGGAGTGTGGACAAGGTGGGCTCTCAGCAAAGGGGAGTGTAGAGAAGAGCCACACTCGGTGACATAGCGTGTAGTTTGGTGACGTCATATTCGTCGGACTCCCGTCTTTGAGGGAAGGACACAAAAGGAGGGACAGCGTAAAGGTCGTCGACCGTACAGGTCATTTACAATTTACGTATTTGACAAAAATAGAAAAGTCTGTTCAAGGTCGGGTATTACGGAAAAACTATACTATTTAAAATTATAATATGTAATGGTTTTTTTCTTTATGAATTAGTCCCTAATATCGTGTATGTGTTGGTGAGAGCATCAACCTTTCCAATCGACTGTATTATCTCCAGAAAATTTTACCTTCGTTGTTAGAGTAACGGAAAGTCGTGTTTTGGGAGTCTACCCTTCTACTTGCACCTCTCTACTTTCCCCATTCTCCCTCACGACCTCAAACCCCACTCAGAACCTTTTCAAAAGTAACAGCCTCGAGGGACCCTCTCCGTGTTCTTTCGAAGAATTCTTTCCATTTCTATTCTTTTAAAACACCTTATTTTTAGACCAATTTCATTTTTTCTTTCCTTAGTTCACTCACTTCCTCCCTCCCTTCTTCTTTTCTTTTTCCTTCTTTGCGTGTAGTGACCGAAGGGTAGAGTCTCTTTTTCGTGTTCGAGAACTTAACCGGTTGGTCCGTGGTGCCTCAGTGGTTCGGACACGAGGTGACCGTCGGGGTGGGGGAGACGAGTGGGGGGACATCTGCGTACCGAGGACCAACCAGGAACTCAGATCGTCCGTGTAGGTTTAGTAGTCCCGGAAACGTGATCGAGAAGAGGGACGACGGTTCGGGGGGTGGGAGTTGGGGTTCGTCTACGAACGAGGGAGTGGAGGAAGTATAAACACACTTTTCAGTGGGAAAGTAGTCCGGAATGGACTGGGGGGAAGAGTTAAATTTTAGGGTGCACGTTTTGGATACGGGAAGGTAAAAAATAAAAAGAGGTGTCGTGAGTGGTAGGTTGTATTATATTTGTAATGAATGTATAAAATAAATAGAGGACTGACGAGACGTTCCTATATTTACATTCTTGTAGTCTAAAACAGGTAATACAAGTGACGGTATAGGACTACGGACTATACACGTATCGTGTATCATCCACGAGTTATATATATATGTTAAGAGGGAGTCATAGGTCCCTTAACTAAGGTCCTGGTTTTAGACTCCTACGAGTTCAGGGAATATAATTATTTCACCTCAGTATAAACACGTGTTCGATCCTTGGAGGAGATCTAGTGAATATCATTAGTCATTTAGTAGAGATCTAACGAATAATGAATAATCACATGAATAATGATCATGGATTGTGTTGCGTTACAACCACCATAGGTGTCTATGTCTTGGGTACCCACACCTCTCGGTGACTAAACAACCCTTCTTCCTTCCTTCCTTCCCTGTATATTTCGTAAAAGGTGTCAAGGTTTGTTTATCATTCGGAGATCCGAAGGGACCACCTCTTCCGTTACCGTGGGGTGAGGTCATGAGAACGGACCTTTTAGGGTACCTGTCTCCTCGGACCACCCGACGTCAGGTACCCCACCACTTCTCAACCTGTGCTGACTCGCTGAAGTGAAAGTGAAAAGTGAAAGTACGTAACCTCTTTCTTTACCGTTGGGTGAGGTCACAAGAACGGACCTCTCAGGGTCCCTACCTCCTCGGACCACCCGACGGTAGAGACCCCAGTGTGTCTCAGTCTGTGCTGACTTCGTTGAATCGTCGTCGTCGTCGTCGTCGTCGTTCGAAGAGACCATCGAGTCGACCATTTCTTAGACGGACGCACGTCCTCTGGGCCCAAGTTAGGGATCCAACCCCTTTTAGGCGTCTCTTCCTTTACCGTTTGGTGAGGTCATAAGAACGGATCTTTTAGGGCACCTGTCTCCTAGGACTGTTTGATGTTAGGTACTCTAGCGTTCTCAGTCTGTGTTGAATCGTTGATTTGGTCATGGTTCGGAGATCATTTCCTATTAATAATAATGACCTAGATCCTTTACTTCGGATCTTTTTTGTTTTCGGAACTGGTTCCCGGTACCTTTCCAAAACTACTCTGGTCGCGTTTCGAGGTCCAGGGGACTGAACGTCGTATACGTATGTACACACGCTTTAGTGAAGTCACATGGTGAGGAACACTGGGATACCTAACATCGGACGGTCTGAGGCGACAGGTACCCTAAGAGGACCGTTCTTATGACCTCACCCAACGGCACGGGAGGTCCCCTAGAAGGGCAGGGTCCCTAGTTTGGGTGCAGAGAATATAGCGGTCGTAACTATCTGTCCAAGAAATGGTGATCGCGGTGGACCCTTCGGGGTTGAACATCGTGTGTTAATTCCCTTTTTTTTCATTTTCTTCTTTTTTTCCGAAACTGAAGGACAATACGTGGACCGTGAAAGTGTAAATTAGAAAGATAATCAATGGTCTCTACTTCCATAATAAAGTTAAGGTCGAAACTCTTGTGACTACGAGTCTCTCCAGTTGAAGGGTTCTAGTGTGTCGTTCATTCACCATCTTAGTCCTAAGTATGGGTTCGGATACTAACCTTCGGGTCAGGAAAGGATTATTAAGTCCTCTCTCCACACCAGTTTCACGGTTGTCGAACTTTACTTTAGGTAGTGAGTGTCGGGTTTAGGTTTGGAGGGGAGTAAATCGGAGTCCGTCCAAAAGGAGCGTCGGAACTGGAAATTCTCTTCAGACGACTGTGAAACCGCAGACGGAAACTTTCAGTCGACGGGCAAAGAGTCTGAGGATTTAACGGACATTCTTCACAAAGTAATAAGACAGGTCCGCTGTAGCTCATGGACCCGGCATAAAGTACTTTTCAAGGGGAAGTCCGGTCCGGTGTCCCGTCCATCGTAAAGACAGAGGTCCTTTGGGGATTTTAGGTGGAAGACCTATTAAGGTGACCTCTGTTTAATCTTTACTTTCGTCGACGGACGGGAGAAAGTACAAGGACCCCCTCGGCCCACCCATACCCGTCGGTCCGTGGTTTCTTAAGAAATAAGAAGGCTGTGTCCCCTTTAACTCCCTTCTCTCATTTGTGTCGTGGAAGGTGGGTATGTAGTCAGTACCCGTGACACCGGTCCCCCGTCCTCCCCGGGTTGTCCGCAGTAAGGGTTCCGTCTTTCGAGTGTTAATTCAGTGAACTTGATCTTTGCGTAAATGATATATTTACTTGTTATTACATATGTATATCAACTAAGTGAAACGGTATGTCATCTTTGATTGTGTTGTAGTATTTCGTTGATATAGGTTATTTTTAATTAAATTTTTTAACTTGTTACTTACTTCTGTCGTTGGTACAGAACTGTTGTCAGTTCAAACAGTGACCTAAAAAGTGACACTACGGTTTAGAAAGGGGTAAGGTTGATGTGCAGTTCACTTGTGCCGAGAGGGGTTCCAAATATACAAGAGTAAAGACAGGGGCTCCTTCACGGTTTCGGTTGTGTCGGTCTCCACTCCCCGCCTCCTACACCCACCACGGGACCCTTTCGACCGTCGACACTTCCCCCACCCTCTAAGGGAACGTGACTCCCGGAAGAGAGACGGTCCGCGGGTGCAATCAAGTAATTTGGGGGTCCTGTTGGGGTTGTCCACCCGTACCAATAAGGATAGGATCTCACTCCTTTACCCCCGAGTCTTGTTCCTGGACGTAAAGGGTTCTCGTGACCAAGAATTTGCTCCTGTGTCCTTGGGTTTGAGTCGAGACACACAAAGGTGAGACGAACGAAGTGGGAAAAACGTTCCGGAGGGTCTTCTGACCCACCCTTCGATATTCATGGTTTTCCCAAGTAGTGAAGATCGACTCCGTGGTATCTTCACGAAGGACCTCCTCCTCCGTAAAAAAATTAATTCGAACTCCGGTCAACCCCAAACCGGTATATAGGGGATGTGTGTGTGTGTGTGTGTGTGTGTGTGTGTGTGTGTGTGTGTGTGTGTGTGTGAGACGTATCTGGGTCCCACCGGGAGTCGGTGACTGGTCCGTCCTTCTTACACACATGTGTGAGCTTTCTCTCGACAACTGAATCACGACCGCTGTGAGGTCGGTACCTTCACCCCCCAGGGTCGTATGAATAATAAAGAAAAAGGTTGTCGTCTTTTGTAGACAGGACACTTTTAATATAAGTGATTCTCTGGTGCCGTATGGACAGTCCTCGGGACGTTGGGAGGGGGTTCGGAGGGACAGTCGTCTCCGATGTCGGACACGAGACTACCTTAACTGGTGTCTGGGGATTTCCGAGAACCACGGGACTCGACTCACTTTCCTTTCTTCCACAGGAACCCGTCCTCGAAGGGACTCCTGGCGACTGTACTTTGAGTCCTGAGGGTACTTCTCGTACAACTGAGTCGTACTTGGTGGAGAACCTCCTCTAACAATGGGTGAGGTCAGAAGACCGGACCTTTTAGGGTACTTGTCTTCTCGGATCGTCCGATGCAGGTGTCTCAGCTTTTCTCAGTCCGTACTGAATCACTGATTTTAGTCGTCGTCTTGACGGAGACCTAGAGTGAGTTAACTGTGTACACTCAGTGGATTTATCTTAAGGAGACGACGACGTCGATTCAGCGAAGTCAGCACAAGCTGAGACACGCTGGGGTATCTGTCGTCGGGTGGTCCGAGGGAGTAGGGACCCCAAGGGGTCCGTTCTTGTGACCTCACCCAACGGTAAAGGAAGAGGTTACGTACTTTCACTTTTCACTTTCACTTCAACGAGTCAGTACAGGTTGAATCGTTGGGGTACCTGACGTCGGGTGGTCCGAGGAGGTAGGTACCCTGAAAGGTCCGTTCTCATGACCTCACCCCGCGGTAACGGAAGAGGTACAGAATAGATATATCTTCATTCTATTTGTGGGCGGAACGTCCCACCAACACTCTTCGGTTTAATCAGGAATTTCGTGGCTCCCACCACCCTCCTGGTCGTGTACATTTGTCGACTACGGACAATCATTAAGTATGACACTTAATCCCGATGTCATCTCACTGGGATCTACGGACCACTCTCCGACCCTCTAGGACCCCTCCCTTCCAGTTCCTGGTATTGGGTCTTCTCCACCGTAAACTACAATGGTCCGTGTTTCCGATATTGTCCTCCTTGGGTCCCTTCCCCTCGTCTGTCACCCCTCTCTACTCACTGTCCACCCTTCCTTTCCATCTACCCGGGGGCTAACACCTGTCGTAGAGTTTTGTCCGATTCCTAAATCTGAAACAGGTCACCGTCACCCCTAGCTATTTCTCCACCCCGAGCTTTCGTCCCAGACCGGACTAATCTGAATCTCCCCTGAGACCGTCACTCTTCTTCTGCCCGATCTCCTTGGCAGTGTCGACGTCCCCCCGGTCTGGGTGTCCTGTTGCTTGTTCCAACCTACCACGTTGCTATCTACTCCGGTGAACTTCCGAAGAGTTTCCAAGAACGTCGAGGGAAGACCGAACTGTAAGGTCCTAACACCCCAAGGAGGTTCTGGAGATACACCGACGTCGACCCGTCATGTATGTGAAGTCCCTAGAGGACGGTCAACGAACCTCGACTCTTCCGTCTTTCGACGTGTCCCTCCACCAGTCTTCGAGACGGGACCGATACTCCAGAGGAGGGTGGAGAGAAGACTCTTGGGTCCCTTACTGTCTTGGTCTCGGTCAAGACCGGTCCCTTGGCCTCCCCAACCCCGGTAGGAGATTTAGATTTCCCTAGTCGTATGGGTGTCCCTATCGAGACATGGGGGTCCAAGGTAGTCAGTAGGGTCACCGGAAGTAGGGTCGAAGCACGTCGAGAAAGACGACATTTGTGGGACGACGAGGTTCTCTAAACAGTATGAACCTCTCGATACGTTGTTTCCGGTGACCCTGGACCCACTCCCTCCAGGTTCCCCTCCTATTCCCTCACCCCTGTTCCGTCCGACCCCTGACCCACCCTTTACGAGAGAGACGACCGTGGGGCGGGTTCCCCGATTCGTCTTCCCTTGACGACGACTGACTCTCGACTAGGACCGACCCACGAAACGACCACAGGAGACCCCGAAGGGTCCATCGTGGCACCATTTCTTAGACGGACGGTCACGTCCTCTGTGTTTCCTGCACCAAGTCAAGGACTCAGTGTTTCTAGGGGATCTCTTCCTTTACCGTTGGGTGAGGTCATAAGAACGGACATTTTAGGGTACCTGTCTCCTCGGAGTGTCCAATGTCAGGTACCCCAACGTTTCTGGGTCTATGTTGACTCGTCCGCGTGTGTGTGTTAAGTAGTGGGGTTGTTGTGTCGTTCTGTCGAAAACAATGACAGAAAAATGGTTCTAATTTTAATCTTGTAGTTTAATAAACGGGTTTAGATGTGTCGATGATTGTAAGTCTGTTTCTAGACATATCAGTTTCGATACCAAAAATTTTATCAGTACATGTCTACACTCTCAACCTGGTATTTCTTCCGACTCGTGACTTCTTAACTACGAAAACTTAACACCACGACCTCTTCTACGAACTCTCAGGAACCTGTCGTTCCTCTAGTTTGGTCAGTTAAGATTTCCTTTATTTAGGACTTATAAGTAACCTTCCTGACTACGACCTCAACTTTGAGGTCATAAAACTAATAGACTACGTTTGTCGACTAAGTAACCTTTTTAAGGACTAGGACCCTTTCTAAGTTCCGTTTTCTTCTTCTCTCACCGTCTCTTACTCTATTAATCTATCGTAGTGACTGAGTTTCCTGCACTTAGACTCGTTTAAGGTCCTCTATCACTTCCTGTCCCTTCAGACCGTACAACGTCGAGTACCCCAAAGTTTCTCAGTCTGTGTTGAATTACTGACTTGTTGTCGTTCTTCCGTCTGTGTCTAAGTCCGGGTTCAAGTAGTAGGAGACTTTTTATAAGTAAGTAAGTAAGTAAGAGGGTTGTTTTCACATATCTCCGGGATGTTATACGGTCCAGGACATGGTCTGTGGTCTCTATGTTCAGTCTGTATACAGGACGGGAGAAAGCCCTCTCTGGTTGTTATGGTTGAAGTATTTACTCGTTCTATTAAGGTATACCACTATTTAACATCGTCCCTAATAGTTTTATATCGGGTCCCGGGGCTAGAGTGGATACCAGACACAAATGTAGCTTGACGTTCGATTCTCACCAAAACTCTAAAAATTCCCGATATTTCTTTCGTTTCTCCTTGTCCTTTGTCACTACCGTGTACGGGGTATTTCGGATTGTGTAAGTGATATACCAGGATACGTTTTAACGGTCGGGGACCTTCTCTCTTTCGGACCTCCCCGATGGAACCGTCACTCGTCCCTTCCGGAGAGACACTATCACAGAAACTTGACTCTGGGTTGCCACCTTTTGTTAGTGGTCCACTTCTCTGGGTCCCTCTCTCTTGTCGTTCACTTATGTCTTCGGGACCCCATCTTTCTTCGAACAGTCCAAGTTCTTTCTCTTTCCCCCGGTTACAACAAGTTCGTGTCCTTAACTCTCCTATTCTCCATGGTCCATTCGAGTACCTCTCTACGACCCTTGTCTAGGACATCCGGAAAGACCGAGTTCTGACTCTCACAGGAGAGGTGAGTTGGAACCCAGATCACACCGTTTCAGTTTATGTTTGGGTCGTCCACAGTCCTACGAGTCCCAGGTTAGATCACCGGGTCCCTGGTATTCAGTCTGTGTACCATCGTAGTCGAAGCTCCCCTACACTAGTGGGTCACCAGTCTCCCATGGTCCCTCTACTAGGTCCGACCTGGTCCGACGTCCTCGAACCGTCCGATAGTCCTGGGAACGGTTTGTTCGACGGTAGGTTTCTTCGGAACTTGAGATTGTCCTTTATTTCCCTAATTTTTAGTTCTCGGTTCCTACTCACGACTAAACGACTCCCACCACGACTTTTGTCACTGAAGAGTTCGTAAACCGATGGGTCCGGAGTCGCGACGTGTAGTTTACGACCTTGGAACCGGTGCACCGAATATGACCGGGGAGTGTGGGAGTGACGAGGGAGAAGGTCAGTCGTTCCAAGTCCTTTGTCCTCCTCAGTTAGATCTCTCTCTTACCGTTGTCACCAAAGAAGACCTTCCTCAGGCGCTTCACCTGCGACCATCCTGACACGTCTTTCGCACACAGGCCAACTACCAGCCGCGTGCGCACCAGGACCGCAGTACGCTCGTGCGACGTCCCCTGACTTGAGCGCGATTCAAGAGACTGGTTCCCCTCACTCTCTTGGTTAGTGACCACAGGTAGCGACATTGTCAAACATGAAACCGGTGACGAATCAAATTTTACCGAGACGAGGATTCGTACAGGGGTCCGTTGTACACAAAACATTAAACTAAAAAAAGTTTTGTTGAAAATAACCCACAAAAAAAAAAAAGGAAAAATTATTTCCGGTGTGTACAAAGAAAGTCCTTTTAGGCTTTTGTATGTCTATGGTTTTTCTTCTTTTATTTTTTGGGAATAGGTAGATGACTCCATGTCGGTAACAATTGTATGGAACTTCAGATAAAAACATCCGAAAAGAAACACGTATATATTAAATAGTTCATTTACGTTGGGTTTGTAGGAGGTCCAGAACGGTCCACACCCCCACGAGTTGAGTCCATCTACTTATCAGTGGAACGACTGAACTATCGACCACGGACGGACAGTGGTCCGGGGACCTGAAGAAAGGCTCCAAGGAGGGGGGAGTCATAGGGACCTGTAGAAGTTGTCACAGGGTGTGTCCGAGGGTTCGGTCAACTGTGGAAACAGTCACGGACGGTGACGGGTGTGGGTGTAGTGGACAACGACGAGGAGTGTCGGGTGACGGGGCTCAACGAGGGGGTCGACTTAAAGTCGTTATTCTCCCCGTGTTGTGTGTATGTCGGAATCTTGGAAAAAAAAATTTAACAGTTATATAATGTTTGTAGAAATAGTCATTCACACGAAGATGTACCCCGAAGGGTCAACAGTGATCACCATTTCTTGGACGGACCGTTACGTCCTCTATATTCTCTACGTCCAAGCTAGGGACCCAGCCCTTCTAGGCGACCTCCTCCCGTACCGTTGGGTGAGGTCATAAGAACGGACCTGTCTTCTCGGAGTACCCGATGTCAGGTACCCCAGTGTGTCTCAACCTGTGTTGACTTCGTTGAATCGCGTACGAAGATGTGGTACAAATTACCACCGTATCATAAGATAAGATTCGTAAATCGAATTAAAGACAATTGTTTGGGATAATATCTGTGTTTCAACGTCGGTTGGGTTATAATTTTTATTTTAACTCTTTAGAATGAAAATTCACTTTTTGGAGAACCGTTGTTAAGGAATAGTTGGAACTTCGAACTCTCCTTTAAGAGAACCAGTTGATAGTTTAAGTTGGCCCTCCTTCGTAACCAATTACACAGGACGTGGTATCACACGAGATGTGACCTGACAGAACTTCCTCCTACATCCCCAATCCACTTCCGTCAGACGTAGGACTTTCTCGAATCAGAAGACTCTCTGTCCGGACCCTGTCTTTACTGGACTACCCTCCGTCTCGCGTACGAGGATCGTCTCCGACCGGCGCTCCTCATGCACATTCTCGCAGTGCCGGACCGTAGACAAGACGGAACCTAAGTTCCTCCTCCATCACGAAGTGGACCCGGACCTCCTATCGACACTAAAATAAGTCCTCCCTCCTTTTCCTGTCTCATTCGATCCTTTGCTCAACCAGTTTCGACTCCGCACCTTCATCTCTCCCTGTCCCAAAACGTCCTTACCCCTCCTCGGACTGAGACCTCTTGTCTCTCGTTGCTTTCTCTCTGTCACTGTCTTTGTTCAGATCTTTTTGTGTGGTTCAGTACTTCGGTACACCTCGGTAACTACTAAAGTTCCAGTCCTTCCCGTCTTACCTTTTACTTTCTCCTTTTGAGCCGAAACTCCCCCATCAGGAATTTTTTAACGAGGGGGTTTACTTTAAAAAGGAGACACAGTAATAAGAATACAGTTTATGATAGTAGTATATGCACATCTTTTAATATGATTTATGTAAAAATATTAGGATTTTGACTGGTACAACTAAAACTAGATGTTGTTACGATTTTTTATTTTAAGATATGGATGTTAGATGGGTTATTAGAGTCACCAATAAAAAGGAGTATCTTTTCAGGTATAAGGTCAGAAACAATTCTGTCTGCACGAGGACCACCATACCCATGTGACTGGGAGGGAAAATGAGAGCGTGGAGTCCCGGAAACGTTGACGATAACGGTTTCGGACCTTAACACAAAGGAAAAGATGAAGTGGATGGTTGGGGTTGTATGAAAAGTCTAAAGTAAAGTTCGAAGTGAGAAGGATTGGGAGGTTTACACTCGATCCAGAAGGATGCGATGGAAGAACCCTATCAGCCAGGAAGAAAAATCGTAAATAATACTAAATTTAACTTATCAAATTACCACGTGAGTACGGGTACACAAATTTGAGTCCTCCAGTTCCGGTTATAGAGGGTGAACTTACATTCGAGGTACTCCCGTCCCTAACATAGGAACGTGTATCTTCTATGACAATCCACAAAGAGTTCACTTACTCATAGTGAGTATTAGATACACAGGTTTTTAATAACTATTAAAGTTCTAAAAATTTTTACATAAAAGAGTCTTGTTGACAGTCCATTTTAGAATGTCGTTAGTACAGAAAATAAACATAAACGGAAAAGTAATATTGGGTGGATGAAGATCTTTCCTAAATTTCCTTTAAACGTATTCTCTGTTTCAACTCTTCTGTAATTTTGAGTGTACCCAGGTATAAACTAACTGTTTCACTAAATTTAGATGTTGGAGTTACGGAAGACTTTTTGGTACCCTCCTTAAAAACAGCCCGCCCCGAACAGTAGGGGTTAATCCACTCCTTTGATTCCGAGGCTCTCCACTTACTTGTACGAGCGGAGTATTTTGGTTCTTCATCTTGTTTTCCTACGAAAAGATCCCGTTCTTTTGACCTTCAATGACGAGAGATGACGGAGAACAACCACACTTCTCCTTTCTCGTTCCGAGAGACCCAAACGACTTTTTCGGTCGGGGCGTAAGGACGTCCCCCCCCAGTGATCACGATTCGTTGGACCGTTCTGAGGGGTCGGTCGAGGACACTGGAAAGTAGAGGGGTGTAAAGGTGAACCGGTCTAAGAGTCCTACGGATTAACGAGGCTAAATATATTCACCATGATTACCATTTCTTGGGAGGACGGTTACGTCCTTTGTATTCTCTGTGTCCAACCTAAGGATCTAGCCCTTCTAGGGGATCTCCTTCCGTACCGTTGGGTGAGATCATAAGGACAGACCTCTTAGGATACCTGTCTCCTCGGACCTTCCGATATCAGGTATTCCAACGTTTGTCGACCTGTACTGACTTCGCCGAATCGTGCGTGTCTGAACGTTGGTCTCGGGTTCTTAGTCTAACTACCGGAAGGCTCAGGTCTGACCGACCGACCCGTCCGACACACCAGGGTGTAGTCAACTACGAAGTCGTGGATGGGAGACTCTCCCCTTGAGACTCGGTCCACTTGAGACTGTGTAGGGTCGACGCACAGAAGTAAGAAGACCGGAGTCAAAGGAAGGGGAGTTATTTTGGTCCTACGTGCACCGAAATGATCTTGTAACACTGTGACTTTGAGTTAAACTTCCATCCGTATATCTTTTGCAGACGAAGGGAAAAAAGGGAGATACAAAAAGGACCGTCAAAGTCATCACGGACTTTATAGCTAGTGAGAGGATGGGACACGAAACCGGTCCCGAAACCTCGGACAAAGGTCCATCACTTCAGTGACTCACGACTCGGTCCTCCTACTCATTGACGGCTAGAGAGGTCGACTTGAAACAGAGTATGTCCACAGGTCCCGTTCCGTCGGGTCCAAGGAGACGGGTTAGGGCTTAGTCTGGTAATGTGGGCCGTACACGATACTCCGTTGTTCTCGTTCGTGTCGGTTAGCACCGATATTTAGGTCCCGCAAATATTTCAGAAACACGTGGAGATTTGAGTTTATTGGAGCTCAGGGTGTCCTGACTTCCTTTGTTCAATGTTAACAACAAACAAGTGGTTTTGGTGTAAGAACTCTCCTTGTTCATCGGTCCTGTGTCCACAGTGAGTCATTTAGCGGGTCGTCGTTGACCCCTTACCAACGTTCCACCCCCCTTTTCTTTCACTAGTTTATTACTCAACCTCCTCTCTCGTCTCGAACTTCGTTTGTTTAGTCGGACCTATCCCGTCCTTGGGTCTTCTAAGGAAGAGAGACACGGTAAACGTTTACACGTGTAAGTCTCACTAAGTGAAATTGTAAAGTACTCCGGTCCCGACCGAGTTGAGGTCCAGGTCCACCGATGATTTTCGTACGATGGTCAAGTCTCGACACCCTGTTTAATAGAAAAGTCACTTCCGTCTCTTCATGTTCCAACCGTAGGTCGATAGTCTATTTCGGTTGTATCGTTCCCACCCTCACCCGACCCCGAGTCTCTCGAGTGGGGTCTGTGGTCGTTCGGTGAGTCTGAGTCTCTGCGGGGAGGACGATCCGTCTCCCACGTCTCAGGACGACCAGGACGTGTCCGAACCGAGTCTTCCCTGCCACTATAATTTCTTCTTCCCGTAAAACTTTCCCAGACTCTGTTTTCGTTGGAGAAGTGAAATTTTTGTATTTGTCGTTTTGTTTTGTTGTTACTGGTTTTTTCTCATTTAACTCCGGTTCTCACTTCCTTCAGTGACCGGCTAGAGCGGTAGGTAAACTGCCGATAGTCAGTATTGACCTCCCCGAAGGGGTCATCCCGTTACATTTCATAGACGGACTGTCACGTTCTCTACATCCAAACTAGGGACCCAACCCTTCTAGGGACCTCTTCCTTGACCCTTGGGTGAGGTCACAAGAACGGACCCTTTTGGGTACCTGTCTCCTCGGGCCGCCCGATGTCAAGTACTCTACCGTTTGTGTTGAATCGTTGATTTGTTATGGTTGTTCAGTACGACTTTCGTGTGCGTCCGGAGAACTCACTGTCACACGATACGGTAAATGAACTCGATAACTACGCATTCTTATCTTAACTCCTCGACATTCCTGAACCTGTGCTGACTCGCCGACTTGACTTGACTTGACTTGACTTCCTAAGTAGATTGGGATACTACCTCTTACACACCGGACACACTACGGCTGACGGAGGGTGAGTGTCCGAAAGAAGACGAAGTGACCGAAAACGTTTGGGGAAGACGACCCTGAGGGAGGCACCGAAAGAAAATTTGGTTTCTGACCTTGGATCGTCTTTTCTAGAAGACGTGATTTCCATATTTCTGTCTTGACAACGTCCTTCCCCCTGAGGAAGATGGCTCTCACCAAGAACAGATTGTGAGTCTTTACTTAACATACTCCTCTGTACACGACGGTTTCGTTCTTGATTGTTCGGTAGCGGTTGACCTTCTGAAACCCTTTCCAGTTTTCCTTTGTGGTGCACAGATGGTGGAGGGTCTTAGGACGAGGGACCTTAGGTAAAACCGACTTGTTACGTTCGCGGTCGTCCTACCTGGGACTCAGTCTTACGAACTGGTCTTTGTTGGACCTACGATTAGGGTAGTGGCACCCAAAGAGTCCACCGGGATCACCATTTCTTGTGTAGACGGTTACGTCCTCTGAATTCTCTACACCCAAGCTAGGGACCCAGTCCTTCTAGGGGACCTCCTCCTGTACCGTTGGGTGAGGTCATAAGAACGGACCTCTTATCGGTACCTGTCTCCTCGGACCCCCCGACGTCGGGTGTCCCAGTGTCTCAGTCTGTGCTGACTTCACTGACCCGTGCCAGACTATCGTTCTCTGAAATGGCCCTTCACCATGGGCCCGTATCTCGTCCTCCCGTTCCCTTTGTCCTGACGAGACGGTACATCGAGCTTGAGAGGTCAAAATGCCACCCTAATCAAATGTCCGACAGAGGGAACCTGACGTTCCTTTAGGTTGGTCAGTTAGGATTTCCTTTAGTCAGGACTTATAAGTAACCTTCTTGACTACGACTTCGACTTTGAGATTATGAAACCGGTGGACTACGCTTCTTGACTGAATAACCTTTTCTGGGACTACGACCCTTTCTAACTTCCACCCTCCTCTTACCCTACTGTCTTCTACTCTGCCGTAGTGGCTACGTTACCTGCACTTAAACTCATTCGAGGTCCTCAACCACTACCTGTCCCTTCTGACCACACGACGTCAGTTACCCCAGTGTTTCTCAGCCTGTACTGACTCACTAACTTGACTTGACTTGACTCGTGTCCTGACCCCCTGTATCTCTGAAGTGAAAATTTCCCACATGTGTTTTGGAGTGTGTATGACCCTTGGTCCCGTTTTCTTCATTAAGTTATCCTCGGACCCGGTCTGTATGGGCCAGAATCTCTCAGAGAACCTTTCCACCCCCCTCCCCACGTGTCGATGTCGAATGGGACCCCTGATTCTGTGACTATCGTCTGTAAGTTGGTACATTTGTGAGGACCAATGACTGTATAGCCGAGATTGTGGTTCTGGACCGGGGTGCGCTCTCGGCCGTGCATGGTCACGACCCTACGAAGTTCGATTGGTTGAATTGGTCCGTCCCTGTGTCGGGGTGGGTAGTCGTCTGTCTGACGGACTTCTGATTTCTCGGGTATCGATGGAGATCTGTACGGGGATCTGCACCGGAACGGGTGGACTCCCAGTTCTGGGTCGAGGTGGGCACTCCCTCGTGTCGTGGAGTGTGCTCCTTCGGCCGTGTTCTGAGGTCTGGTCGGAGTGGGTGGTTCCCCGTCCGTACTCTTCGTTCTTTCGACACTAGGGTATTGTGTTCGGCCTGAGACGGGACCCTGGTCGACCTGGCACCGGGACAGGTGACTGTACGGTTGTGTTGGAAACCCTGTGGCGTTTGGGGTATGGGTTGACACCATCTTTGGCAGGGGGGTGGGGGTGAGATACTTGTTAGACTTTGCTCGGGACCCTAGGGACCCGGGACGTCGGTCTGAGGTCCTTGGTCAACGGTCAACCAAGATTGATTGACCGTGATAGGTGTCCTGGACCGAAGTGGTCGACGGTCACCCACCCGTCGTCGGAGTCTCAGAAGTCCTGGGACTGATACGGGGGTTCACTCGGTCGTGATCGGGTCCTGGGGGATCCTAAAGCGGAGTACTAGTCGAGACGATTTCTCGTCCGTCGTCGTACACGTGGTCCGTTCTGGATCGGTGATTGGTCCGACCCTCGGTTGGTTCGGATGGTCTGGTGTGTATGTCAGTCGGACGGTGTTGTCTTCTTGGGTACGTCGTGAATATCCCCCTTCGGGACCTCGTACGTCGAACCCGCTGTTCTCCCCTTATGTGACGACCCTACGTGTCCTACAGAGGATGTCTTCCGGTGAGTAGGTTCCGACTCTTTACATTGTGTATGTATTTTTGTATTTACCGTTGAATCTACTGTGCTCCACCGTCCTCTTATTCCATTTTGGGGTCTCCTTCTTGATTCACCTTGTCTCTGTTCGTTGGACAGACCCTTTCTTAAGTCCCATTACTAACTTTTCTACTAGTTTCTCGAACCCTTCTCTTTCTACATGTTTCTTCTTCTAATTTCAAAAATTGTTTCTCAATCTTTTATATTTCTTCTCAGTCTGTCTTAAGTTTGTGTTTACGAGAGACATATTTCTGGTTTGTCTTAATGAGAGATGTAAAAGATTGAGAAACAATTTTTGCACATGAGTTATTGACTTTAATTTTTATGTGGTCTTCCCATGTTATCTTTGATCGTGTTGTAACATTCCGTTGGTATGAGGTTATTTTTAATCAAAATTTTTTATGTGGTTTACCTTAGTCATAATTCGATTTACTATGTCTTCTTACCTAGTCACTCGATCTTCTGTCTCATCACCTTTAGGGAGGGTGGCTTGTCTTTTTTCTTTTTCTTGCTATCCTTGACTTCTGTCAAATTCTTTTGAGACCCTGTTACAGTTCACGTGATTATAAACGTAACATCCTCGAAGTCTTCGTCTTCTTTCTCTGTCCCTTTTATAAACTTATCTATTCTCGACTTTTAAGGGGATTGGACTCTTTTCTTTATCAGTGGGTTTAGGTCCTTCGTTTGTGTCTCTCAGGGTATGTTCTAATTGGGTTCCTCCTTGTATGGTTCTGTGTCACATTAGTTTTACCGGTTTTAAATCCTACTTTACTTTCACTTTCAACGAGTCTGTACAAGATGAGAAACGTTGGGATACCTGATATGCACCTTAAGAGGTCCGGTCATATGACCTCACCCATCGGTAAGAGTAGAGGTCTTCTAGAAGGGTTAGGTCCTTAACTTGGTCCCAGAGGACGTAACGTCCGCCTAAAAAAATGGTTGACTCGATAGTCCCCCTTTCGTGGTTCCCTCTTCGTTGTTTCTTGTATGTACCCTTGAGGGAATTCAGATAGTCGACTAAAAAGTCGTCTTTGAGACGTCCGGTCTTCCCTCACCGTGTTACATAAATTTCACTATTTTCCCTTTTTGGATGTAGATTCTTACTGAAGGGACCACCGAGTCTGACATTTCACAGACGGATGTTACTTCCTCTGGGCTCAAGTTAGGGACCCAACCTTTCTAGGGGACCTCTTCCTTTACCGTTGAGTGAGGTCATAAGAACGGACCTTTTAGAGTACCTGTCTCGACACATGTCAGGTACCCCAGAGTTTCTCAGTCTGTGTTGACTCGCTGAAGTGAAGTGGAGTGAAGTTCTTATGAGATGGGTCGTTCCGAGAGCAAGATACTTTAGTTTTCGAAATGTCTGTTCTGCCTTACATGGAGGAGTGCGATACGTCAGATCGACCCCGACAATTAGTGTCACGAGGTGGGGGACCGTGTTCTCACTCTTGTGTACTGGGTCCTGATTTCATGAGAGAGAGAGGACCGGCATGAAAAAACAAACTTATACCTGTTTAATCGTTTTGGATAGGTTAGTCTTCGGTGGGTCCCGAAAGATGGTTTCAAGTGATCTTTCTAGAGAGAAAGGGAGTTCTAACGATTCAATCTTCGTAGGTACACAGACCCTGACGGTCGTTGATGGAACGGGTGGGTTACTTTTCTCCGAAACACCCCTTTCCTCGGTTGGTTTGAGTCCGTCTCGGTTCTCTACCTCTCCCTTCTCGAAGTTGTTAAACACACGGGAAGGAACCCAGAGTCCGTCAAGAGGGACGTCCTTTGGGACAATCACTCGGTTACGTGAGAGAAAAATAAATCGTCAAGGTACACCTAAAGACAGTGAACGACAGGACTGATTATAGTGAGTGGTGACTGTTTCGAGAAATAACAACTCGGGTCTGTATCAGAGTATGAAAAAGAGTTGTACTACGGAGTGTATCAACGGTACAAATACACTATGTTAGTTTACCGGAAGGGTCGCAGATTAGATTACGAAAGTAGACCGTTTACTTCTTTGTCTTCAGGTGTCTTCCTCTTCGTAAAGAGTTCGGGTCGATTATTATCTCGGATTAAGTACGGGGTCGTCCACGACCTATAATGAACTATAGTTGGGTAAAATGTCAATTTTCTGGTCGACGGTTTTCAACTTGTTTTAAGTACTTTTAGAGGCGTGGAGACCACTCGTAAATCTGGTCAGAGAATCGACATACGGAAATGTCCGAACTTCAAAGGATCCTAAAGCCACATTCTAAAGCACATGGGAGATTCTAATGTCAAAACTTACCCTGAGACCTCTTTCGATAAATTTTCCGACCTTCTCTCCAGGTAAAATGAAGATGTAAGGAGATAATCCTTCTGATCAAGAAACTCTCCAGGAAAAGATTGCAAGTGAATAAAGAGACCAAAGAAGTGTGGAGTATCAGAGCCACGACTCAGAAAAATAAGGTCTTCACAATACTCGTCTTCAATTTTAAAGGGGAGGAAATTAAGTCCACGATATAAAGAAAGACATGTCGGATTGTTTAGTAATCGAAAACCTCGTTGGTGTACTAAGTGACACTTCTTAGTTTTTCGTCCCTCTTTTTCCGTTAACTCTCTTCTTAAAAATCGGACTTTTACTCTCATGAACCCCTTTCATGTGACACAAAAATTTCCTAATGGTACTTCAGTCCTTTTAACCTAAAGACATTTTTAGGTTTCCCTTCTTATCCTCACTTACCCGTATTGGATGTTCCTCTATCTACATATCTAGGTTTTTGTCCGAGTCTCTCCCACTCACTGTGACGTCAGTGTGTCGTGTAACAAATAGTTTATTCTTACAGTTGATTCTTGAGAATTTCTGAGTTTATAGGACTCTTTCGACTCGTTCTGTTTTGGACCAAGTTTAGGTCAAAGGTGATGAAAGAGGGAATCCGTTCTTCGGGGACTACAAGAGACTTAGAGGAATTGGTATTTATCTCGAAGTTTACAACTCCAAGGTTCTAGTTTACTGTCTTACACCTGTTGTCCAGACGGTATCGTTTCCAATCGGTGATGACCGTGAGTTTTTTTTTTTTTTTTAAGAATAAAGAGAGTAGAAGAAAAATGGAGTGATATAGTGGTGGACAAAAGGACGTTACACTTGTCGTGTCCCAGGTTAGTTTGTGTCACAGGTATCACCCTAAAAGAACGAGATTAGTTTTCCCGTTAAGATAATTTAAGTGACTTGAGATCCATCGTGTCACTATTTCTTAGACGAACGTTACGCCCTCCGGACCCAAGTTAGGGACCCAACCCTTCTAGAAGACCGCATCCCATACCGTTGGGCGAAGTTTTGAGAACGGACCTTTTAAGGTACCTGTCTCCTCTGACCACCCGACGTCAGGTACTCCAGTGTTTCTCAGTCTGTGCTGACTCGAGGGTGCGTGTAGGTACGTAGGTATAAATTGAGTTGGGTTCAGTCACCTTCCCGTCCACGGGTCTTTCTTAGACCGTTCTTACTACCTATACTTCTACTACGAAGGTGGAGAGGGACTTGGAACGACCGAGGAGAAACTCGTGGAACAGGTAGTGAAGGGGTCGTTTTCGTCGACAGACGAGGGAAGAGAACGGGTTCGACCACAAGGTAAAACAGAGTCGGTATGGTTTGACTCAAGGGTCTTAAGTGAAAAGGTTCAGGTTGAAGGTTTGGAAGTGGACGCGATAAGGGAGAAGGACCTTAAAAAGACAAAAAGGGTAAGTAAGAAGTTTTAAATGTACTGATATGTAGGAGAAACGTCTTTCGAAAGGGGTCTCGAAAGTCCGAACCATCAGAACCAGAACAAACAAATTTCATTTAACTTAGTAGTTCATGTTTTCTGAGATGTTTTGGATAAAAGTAGTAGTAACGGTCGGAGTAATAGTGACCGATCTCACATAAGACGTAAATCCGTCTCGATCTTATTTCAAAACCCACGACCGTACCGTTGGTTTCCTCACTCGTATCGTACCACCAAAGGAATGAAAAAGTTTCGTCAGTCCCGCGATTATCCCTTCATTCTGACTGGTCAGGTCTTCCGACTGTGTCACCGAAGATCAGGGAATCATTTATATGGTTATCCGTCCCCACTCCTCCTGGATCCATCCTGACTGTATATTTACTTCTTTCATTTTCACATTTCAACGAGTCAACACAGACTGAGAAACACTGGGGTATCTAACTTCGGACGACCCGAGGAGACAGGTACCTCAAGAGGTCCGTTCTTATGACCTCACCCATCAGTAGGGAAAGAAGTCCCCTAGCAGGGTTGGGTCCCTATCTTGGTCCCAGAAGACATAACGTCCGTCTAAGAATTGACAGACTCAGTGCTCCCCTCGGGTATTTTGGATCATGGGAACTGGAATGACTGTTCCGCACCTGGACGACTCCTCGATCTTAAAAAAAGAGGAGACTGAATGGAGGTCTTCCTACGAGCCACTTATCCAGTCCTGGGAAGTCTACAAGCGACAGTAGTCGGAAGGGGGTCTCCATATGAGAGGAGTTTCTAGTCTGACTGGTACAGGAACTCGTCAAACTAAGGATACCAGAATCAGTCGAATCAAACGTATTGTTTCATGGTATTTGACTCACCGAATTTGTTGTTTCTAGATAAAGAGTGGCAAGACCCTCGACGCTTCAGGTTCTAGTTTCGCGACTGACTAAACCGACGGTCACTTTCGAGAGAAGGACTTAAAGTCTTCCGGTGGAAGAGAGACCCAGGAGTGGACCGTTTCTCTGTCTCTCTTTCGATAGACCACAGAGAAGAGTATTTCTGTGCTTAGGATGGTAGTTCCAGGGTGGGAGTACTGGAGTAGATTCGGATTAATGAAGAGGGTTTCTAGGGGTGGAGATTTATGATAATGTGATCCCGAATCCCAAAGTTGTATACTTAAACTCCCAGTCAAGTCAAGTTAACGAGTCAGCACAGGTTGAGACGTCTTGGGGTACCTGACACCGTACGATCCAAAGGGACAGGTAGTGGTTGAGGACCTCGAACGAGTTTGAGATCAGGTAGCTCAACCACTACGGTAGGTTAGTAGAGTAGGAGACAGTAGGGGAATAGGAAGACGGAAGTTAGAAAGGGTCTTAGTCCCAGAAAAGTTTACTCAGTGAAGAAACGTAGTCCACCGGTTTCATGACCTCGAAGTCGAAGTCATAATCAGGAAGGTTGCTCGTAAGTCCTGACTATAGGAAATCCTAACTGACCAACCTAGAGGTACGACAGGTTCCCTGAGAGTTCTCAGAAGAGGTTATGGTGTCAAGTTTTCGTAGTCAATAAACCACAAGTCGGAAGAAATACCAGGTTGAGAGTGTATGTATGCACTGATGACCTTTTTGGTATCAAAACTGATCAACTGGAAACAGTCGTTTCATTACAGAGACTGAAAATTATATGAAAGATCCAAACAGTATCGAAAAGAAGGTTCCTCGTTCGTAGAAAGTACCGACGTCAGTGGTAGACGTCACTAAAACCTCGGGGGGGGGGTTTTATTTCAGACAGTGACAAAGGTAACAAAGGGTAGATAAAGGGTACATCACTACCCTGGCCTACGGTACTAAAATCAAAGGACTTACAACACGAAATTCGGTCGAAAAAGTGAGAGGAGAAAGTAAAAGTAGTTCTCCGAGAAATCAAGGACAAGTGAGAGACGGTATTCCTACCGCAGTAGACGTATAGACTCCAATAACTATAAAGAGAACCGTTAGAACTAAGGTCGAACCCGGAGTAGGTCGAGTCGTAAAGGATACTACATGAGACGTATGTTCGATTTATTTCGTCCCACTGGTATATGTCAGAACTGTATGAGGAAAAGGATAAACCTTGGTCAGACAACAAGGTACAGGTCAAGATTGATAACGAAGAACTGGACGTATATTTAAAGAGTCCTCTGTCCATTCCACCAGACCATAAGGGTAGAGAACTTCTTAAAAGGTCAAATAAAACTAGGTGTGTCAGTTTCCGAAACCGTATCAGTTATTTCATCTTCATCTACAAAAAGACCTTGAGAGAACGAAAAAACTACTAGGTTACCTACAACCGTTAAACTAGAGACCAAGGAGATGGAAAACGTTTAGGTCGAACTTGTAGACCTTAAAGTGTCAAGTGCATGACAACTTCGGACCGAACCTTTTAAAACTCGTAATGAAACGATTGCACACTTTACTCGCGTTAACACACCATGAAGCTCGTAAGAAACCGTAACGGCAAAAAACTCTGACCTTACTTTTGACTGGAAGATGTCAGGATACCGGTTACGACTCAAAAGGTTTAAACGACCGTATAACTCACGTCGTGAAATTGTCGTAGTAGAAAATCCTGAACTTTATCGAGTCGACCTTAAAGTAGTGGAGGTGATCGAAACAAGTATCACTACAAAGGATTCCTGGTGAACTGAAGCCTGAGGTCCTACAGACCAAGATCCGTTCACTAGTGTGATAACACCAACAGACCCAGTAACTCTACAAAAAACTTATCAAGAAGACACACAAGAAAGGTAGAAAAGAATTTTAGAAGACGAAGGTAATCCTGTGTCAGGTTTTCTGGATGATAAGTGGTTCTAGATGCACCACTACAAAACAAGACAACTTGAAAAATTGAATTCGTATCAACCAAATGTTGTAGTATAATCAAAGTCCACATTTTGTATCGTTAAGTTGTAAAAATATCTAATATAAGGTAAATTTTAGTGATGTTTTATTGCTGATACAAAGGGACACGACATGTTATGTAGGGACAAAGGGTTGGTTAAATATGTGTCAGCAAACATTGTGAGTCAGGGGATGGGAATAGGGTAGAGAGGAGCCGAAGGAGAGGGGTGACTATTGGTCGTCGGACGAGAGATATAAGTACTCAGACAAAGACACAGTGGTCCAAGTGAGTAAATAAAATCTAAAATGTATATTCACTATCTGATATTATGAACAGAAAAAGAAAGACTAAATAAAATGTTTCTTATTATAAGAGAGCCCGGTAGGTACAACAACGTTTACCATCTTAAAACAAGAAGGATACCGACCCATTATAAGGTAACACATATATATACGTATATATATGGTGTAGTTCTTCGGTAGACCAAGATATAGGAACCCTTGACCGGTTTCCCTCTCGTATTCATCGGGGAACCGGTAAGGTCGTCACAAAGGACGTAAATCCTCGTTACGGAACTCTAAGGGTGTCGGACGGAGACTAAACTCGAGGTCATAGTGAGTAAACCGTTGGGATAGGAAAGACTAGGAGTCAAGTCAAAGAAATAGAAATTTTTTCCACCATCACGACGGAAGGAGGTCCGACAAAACCTATAATTTACTCTTTGGGATACTGTGGTAACAACCGTCTTTTTATCTACGAGTTGTTTGTCCTCAACGACGGAGGAGGTAGTCAGTTACGTACCCACGAACCGAACCATCTAGATCCTGTGAGAGGACTTGCCTCAACCTCAAGTGTGACGGAATCTCCGAACAAATATAACTACGAGAAACTGTACGTCTGGGAGAATGTCGACCAAGTAGGAAAAAATTGATACAACTACCTGGAGACCAGGATCACAGTCGAATGAAAAGTTTCCACCGAAACCGGATAAACGTAGATTTTACAAAACTAAAGACCAGTTTGAGAGTCTTCTGTTGGGAGGGAGAGAATAAAAGTTTCAGAAACACCCATGGAGAAGTCGTTTGAGAAAGTCGAAGGGTCACTAAGAGTCCTCTCCTTTAAGGGGGGAAAGACGTTGGTTACGGTCTCTTTGATAAAGGATTACCAAAGCAATATCGACCGTACTCCAATACTCATACCAAACCTCCAACATTTGCTCGGGTATCTCCCGTTGAATACCCATCCACACGACGGGAGTTACTCCAATCCGACGAGAGCACCTAACTTCTCGAAGCAAGTGAACCCGTACGTAATGACGCCACCACCGGCACCCTTACGACTACCACCACATTATCATCATCATCGTCGTCGTCGTATTCTGATCGTAAAAAAGTCAAGTCAATATGATAGGACATTTTCTCGATTACCCGAGAAACTGGATCATCTTGTGACGTCTAGCACGATAGATCGGGTAGTATAAACGTCTACTTCTACATTTCTCTGTGATCGGGTCGGTCGTTTACTCTTTTTATCGAGACCACTCGTTATTTCCCTACCTATACCTACAGGTTGTAAGTCAGAAGATAAAGCGACTACTTTTTGTTCCGGTCTTTCCAGTAATGTGTCAATCCTTCGGTGTTATTCTAGTAATTAAGGGTAGACCTCTCGGAACAGGGGACTCGGACTCTATGTCGGTACTTTTATGTTACTGTCGCGACGTTTTCAACGTGCGGCATAAAGAGTTGGAACGCAGCGTAGTCGTCAGGTATGTGGACGTCGAATAGTACTTTATCACAAGTATTTATACGAATAAGAATTAACAAGAATTGTACACGAGTTAGTACAAAGGTTAAGAAACGTTGGGATACGTGACCTCGGACGGTTCGAGGAGACGGGTACCCTAAAAGGTCCGTTCTTACGACCTCACCCAACGGTAAAGGAAACGGTCCCTTAGAAGAGTTAGGTCACTAGTTTGGGTGTAGAGAACGTAACCGTTCGTTTAAGAAATCGGTGATTACGGTGAATAATAGAAATTCAACGTGTCAGCATCCTGGTATCGATATGTAGTGAGTATTAGATAAAAACAAAATTAATTACACTTTGACAGAGGAGTTGTAAAATTTACTGTGTTAAAACGTGTTTTTATAAAATTAACCATATGAAAAACGACCGACTCTTTGTTTTGTCCAATTACTTTACACCATAAACTCCACTATTAAACAATTTACACTTTTAGTGAGTAAGTACAGGTTGAAAAACACTGAGGCACCTGGTATATCAGGTACCTTAAGAGGTCCACTCTTATGACCTCACCCATCGACAAGGGAAGAGGTCCCGTAGAAGGGTTGGGTCCCTAACTTGGGTCCAGAGGGTGTAAAGTCCTCCTAAGAAGTCGTCGACTCGGTGGTCCCTTCGGGTTCTTATGATCTCCCCCATCGGATAGGGTAGAGGTCGTCTAGAAGGGTTGGGTCCTTAGTTTGGTCGCAGAGGTCGTAACGTCCACCTAAGAATGGTCGACTCGATGGACCCTTCGGGTTAGACAATTTATATTGGTAAATTTTATACTATAAAAAGTGAGACAAAGTCACAAAGAAGTAAAAATTAGACGAAAATTATGTTTGGAGTATTTCCCCGGGTCTTGGGACGAAACGAAACCTCCTAGGAACCAGAAATGTACGGTTCAGAAAGTGTTGGGTCCAGAAGATGAGTGTACCGATACACTGAAGTAGTGACAGAGTCAGGTCCGACAAGATTGTTTTATGACGTCTGACTCACCGAAATCTTCTTTTGTAACTAAAGAGTGACAAGACCCCCGACTCTTCAGAGTTTAGTTCTCTGGTCGTCCCAAAACAGGATCACTTCTGGGAGAACGACCGAACGTTTACTGACGACGAACGCTACAGGTATGTAAGTACAGAGAGAGAGAAGAATGTTCCCGTGACTAGGGTAGTGCCCCGGGGTAGCAATACCGGATTAGATTTGGATTAATATAGGGTTTCTGGGATGAAGGATTATTATAGTGAAACCCTTAATCTCGAAGTCGTATACTTAATCTACTCTTCTGTGTTAAGTATTGTTGACACAATGACTGTAAGGATTCGGAGTCAGAGGAGTGAATATTTCGTCTCTAGTATTATCAGGGAAGGAAGTGTCCCACCAACTCTCCTATTACCGATAGACCCCAGGTCTTTTCCCCTTTATTCAAGAATATGGACCCAAACAACCTCCACTACCGTTTACTTTATCAGACTTTAATAGAAAGTTTAAGATCTCCCAATATTTTTGAAATCGATGGCCGTAATATGACTGTGGAGAGACGAGACGTCAATCTATACTTGTAATTTATTATAACTACAACAACAAGTCAGTGATTCAGTACAGGTTGAGAAACACTGGGGTATACGAACGTTCCCATTTATTTTATTATTTTTCTCTTTTTAGACATTTTTAGGTATACAGATTGGGGTTAATTCGAAAAAAAGGTCCCACGATGTAAGGATTTTGTGAGGAGGATACGAGAAGGGTGACGGTTGAAGGGTCCTACCATGTAGTAACCCTCATTATCAATGGTTTACCTACCTCTTTCTCTCGGTTACACCTGTCACCCTTGTCATCCTTCACTCGGCGGACGAAATCTTCCGACGAAGGTTCATTACCTTCCGATCTGTGAGACCCCGTTCCCATCTGTAAGGTCGGACCACGACACCAAAATAAAAACTTCAGTTTCACTCAATAAAGAGTTGGAGTAGGGTAGTTACTACACCAGTCTCTTTTTTTGGGAGGGTCTCTGGACGGTTAATAAGTACCTCCAGTAAGGAAGGTCTGATAACTCGAAATCCAGGATAACACACAAACTCTCCTAAAGATACCCCTTTTTTCCCACTAATTTAATCTGTGACGACCTTTCGGTGGTAGTATCGGATTTGTGGGATTAAGAATTGGTAATTTTTACGACAACTCGTAAAGGAGTCAAAATTAGGTCAACTATTACACCTAGACCGTAGAAAGGTCAAACTACGGGTTTCGAGAACGTCCTTGAAAATAAATAATAAAACAGTGGTTGTATGAAGGTTTAGTCTACATACTCTAGACTACCCACTCCGAAAGAGGTCAGTACTCTAAAGAGGTATCGAGAAGGGAAGTAAGTCGTTTGGAACCACTTTTAACCGGTATAGAGTCCGGAACCAAATCGGACCTCTAAGTTTCTATTAATTTATGTTGGTAGGTGTAAAGAGGACTGCTACACCTTCGGAATAGAGGATATGTCGGAGATAGGATAAGACGGAAGATTACTACTTCGTAATAGATACATTAGTAAGTAGTAAGGAAAGGAAAAAACGTGTTTTCAGACAGGGACCTGCTAGGAGCTCCTACCTAGATGACTCTAAGTCAGGTTATAGGTCTACACACTCATGCAAATCTTCTCAGCGGTCTGGAAACCTTGTTTTGAACGTTATTGAACTAAGTTGATATCTTTTGAAAGACTCTGGGACAAGTTCAAATTATAACGAAAGGACTCCGAGTAGGTAAGAGGCCACGGAGTATCCAAGAAGGTTCGGTGGACGACGTCGACCGAGTCCAAGTGATGGGGTCTTGACCTCTCAGTAAAGGACAAAATTCATAATCTTCTCTAAACTTATTCTACTATGTCTCGTCGACAAAGAGTTCGGTGTCTTCCCTCTTGTTTTTTTCCTCGTGACTGGACCTCATTACTGTGCACACAAGAATCGGCGTGGTAGAGGTCGAACGACTCCCCCCTAGTCTTGAAAGAATCCCGACCTGCGTCGTGGCACTAGAGGAAGACTTGAAGTGAGGAGAGGAGGTGGGGTTGTTGGGGGAAATGTCTCAGAGAAAAGGTTGTAGGATCGGTTCAGAGTATTTCCGACTCCCCTCGATTAAGTGTGACTTTACAATGAAATACTGGTCACTCGGTTATAACCTTTTGATCATCAAACCACCCCCACCCCCCACCCCAACAACGCACCAAACTCGTTTGTAGGTCAAATGTGGAAGAACCAGTTTGTCGTGAAGAGAAAGGATTTGTAAAAGAAGACTGATTCCGTGGAACGACTCTCGACCTTTCTGTCACTACTTTATTCCAAAACTGTGGTTATAGGTTTGTTTGAGACCCTTAAGTATCCGTTTGGATTAAGTAGACTTCTCTTGTTCCTCTTGAAGGATTCCCTCTCTTTCACAACGGACTCCACCGAGACCTTCCTTCTCGTACCCAACCAATCGGTCTTTCTTTCTCCCTCTTTCTATAGTATTCAATTCCTTTGGTACTCGTTGATGTGACGCCACACTCCTTCGTCGTACATGGATGGTCTCACACTTCAATCCTCTTCTTTGTGACTTCGACCCCATCCATCTAATCCTATCCTTTCTTTGTTCCTCGGTCAAGGTTTTAAGAAACGTTCGGTTCTTACTCTAGTGGGGAGTCGATTGTTGGAAAGTCACCGAAGGAGACGTGAGTTTAATTCTAGGTTTAAGGGTCCTTATTACGTAGGGGACCTGAGATTTTTTTCTTAGTTGATTAAAGAAAACAAAGAAATAGTCCAACAAATCTCCAAGAAATCTCTTCACTTAGAGAAAAAAAAAACTCTTTACGTTAAAAAAAAGTTTGACACTCCCCTTTCGACATAAAAAAGTAAAAAATTTGGTATCCCTTTACTTTACATTCATAATAACAATAATAATAATAAAGTTCGTATAATTTTATAGTTTTCTGTCATATTACTTGTAGAAGTATGGGAAGTGAACATAATTTTTAATTTCGTGAAGTCTATGACAACTACAGTGGGAGGGATTAGAGTAGGGGAAGAGACGTAGGGTCTCCTTTAGTGACGGGACTTCAAATATACGCAGTAAGGAAAAGAGTCAAAATGTAAAAATGGTGTATACAGAGACAGTTTCATTCATGACAAAAGTGTGCAAAATTTCGAAATTGTTCAACGAGACTAAGAAGATGTTGAACGAAGAAAGTGAGTTGTAGCAAAAACTCTATATAGATACAACGATATATAATGAGTTGAAGTAAACGAAATTCGACATATCATAATGTAACATACTTATGTCTTTATGTGGTAGTAAGTAAAAGAGATAAGAGGAGTACTACCTGCAAATCCAATAAAGACGACGACGACGACGATTCAGTGAAGTCAGCACAGGCTGAGACACACTGGGGTATCTGCCGTCGGGTAGTCCGAGGTGGTAGGGACCCTAAGAGGTCCGTTCTTGTGATCTCACCCAACGGTAAAGGAAGAGGTTACGTACTTTCGCTTTTCACTTTCACTTCAGTGAGTCAGCATAGACTGAGAATCGCTGGGGCACCTGACGTAAAGATCACTAGGCGATAATGTCCATTCTGACGGCACCGGCAAAACCATGTACAGAGAGATACCTGTACATGTCCTAAAAGAGACCCCCTACAGTCATGAGAACAGTATCCTATATGTGTCGAAGTTGAATTGATCGAAAACCGTTTTAAGGAAGGTTTCCATAGATTGATTAAGTTTGAGGATGGAGGTCACATACTCTTAAGGACCCTCAGGTGTAAGAACGATTATGAGCTAAAAATTTAAAAATGGTTCAAATGGACTATTCACACTTTATCATAGATTACCGTCAAAGTTAAACGTAAAGAAACTACGAGGTGATTACTCCACCTCGTAGAAAAGTAAAAGTAACCGATAAAACATTTAATGCCTAAGTCGTAGGTAACAGGTAAAAAGAAAACCTAGGAAACAGAAAAGGAATCATTAAATATTCACAGATATATAAAGTACCTATTTTGAGAAAACACAAAGAATGTAATCCCCAGGGTCCCAATAGTCTACGATACGGGGGAAACTGACACAAACTAACTGATTCGATAGACTGTTGAGACACCCCTTATTTTGAAGTGAACATCCTTTGATTAGTATTACGTTCACAAAGGATAAGTCCAGTCACGTTTATTAAGAACGAGTATCACTGGGTTTACCCCAAACAGACTTTCTCTTACATTCAGAGACATTCAGTTCAAGTGAAAATTAGAGAATAATGAGGGGAGTATTTAATTATTCAATTTTCTTTTATAAAGTGTAAGTAAACACAATATAAACATACTCTCAACACTAAAATATATGAGTTTTACTATAAAAATTTTAAAAATAAATTTTCGAAACCATATGTATATATATTTATGATTCACACTATATATATATAAAATCTTTTGAATACTTAAGAATGGATTGAATTTTTATATACAGTAAAACTGAGGTGAACAAACTGAATCATACTTATCTTGCGATCTAAAGATTAAAATTTTTTTTATGTATACGTTGTTCATTGCCTCAAAATGACATATCGTGTCCCTTGATATCAGTTATAGAACATTATTGGATTTAACCTTTTATTAGACTTTTTAAGATATACACATATACATATTGACTTAGTGGAACGACACACGGAACGACACTTTGTGACATTCAGTTGATATGAAGTTATTTTATATACATAATTCTTTTTTTAATATAAAATCGTTCCCTTGTTAAAAGTTTCTTTTTATATTATTAGCTCCTTTCGACTGGGAAGCTTCGTCTCGGTCTGTGATGTCGACTCAGTCCTCCAACCCCCGGATTCCGGTAGGACGTTATTCACCGACTGACTCCGGCACTTTCGAGTCAGATTTGCCGTCATCGACCTCTCCTCGGGACGTCCCGGTGTCCTCCGACGTGTCGACTACACACCCGGTTGTGGTGGTAAAAGGATAAACCACTACACCCGTTACACAAGCTGGAGAGACATGGAGTCGGAGGAGTAGTCGTTTAGACCTTATTTTCGTAAGAGGAGTTCCTGATGGTGCTCTTAATTTACTTCGTTACATACACTTGGTACGCACTAAATTCTTTCATTAGCAATTATTGTCGTACTAACATGACAATATATTATTTAGGTTGACTGTAAATAACCCACAAACAAAAATTCTGGTCTATTTTTCGTTGTTCACCCTTCTGACTCCTAAACTGTGAGACTTCGGGGTCCAGAATTCGTCATTCGATTGATCATTGATACAATAACAGGATCATCTCGACTGATCCGTAAGTCTCTGTCTGACCCCTCCTCTGAGACGAGGGTCGATCGGTACCCCGACACACTCTAAGTGTTTCGAAGAGACTCGGTGTCGGTACGTAAGGGCGTAAGGAACCTATTTGAGTGAAGGAAATGGTTCAGGACATGATTTCACTACCACGACCACTTAACCCCTCCATATCCCCGAGGTCAAGGACTCGAAAATTCTACCTCCACTTTAGAACTGAGTAAATTGAGGAGTAATCGTAGGGGCCCGACGGTATTGTTTCATAGTGTTTGATCCGTCGAATTTTGTTGTCTTTACATAACAGAGTGTCAAAGTCTCCAGTCTGCAGGTTTTTAGTTCCACAGTTCTCGTCGTAAGATGGAGACTTCGGACATTCCCTCTTAGGAGGGAGCGGAGAAGACTCAAAGACTGCCACCGACAGGTAGGAACCGAGGTCAGAGACAACAGTGTGTTGTAAAAGTGGTGCACCAGTAGAAGATTCCTGCGGTCGCGTGACATGATGTCATACTAGAGTAGAATTGATTAAGGTATACGTTGGTGGGATAGAGGTTTATTCTTCATCTTCCATGTACTCTAAAGTGCATAGGAAGCCCCTTTCGTGTAAGGTGGGTACTGTCATGGGGTCTACCCACGGGACTCATCCTCTCTGGAAGCCCCGGGTTCTGACTGGGTCGTACTAGAAGGTACGTCACGACCTCGAAACCGGAAGGTCGAGGTCTCTTTTGTCTTTGGGTTTAGGAAAACCTTAAACCCTACCTTTAAACCTCTCGCGTCAGTGTGAAGAGTCCCGTCTCGAAGGAAACTACATCGGAAGTCAGGCGTTATCCTACCGAAGCCATTTTACTTTCCCTTCTCTGGGTGGGAAAGTAGGACTTTCTAAACCCTTCATTTCACAGCTTTCACAATATGATCTAACCACGAGGGAAAAGTCTCTTGTCTCGGGCTTAGATCTTTTGTACTCTCCGTTATTAAACAGAGAAATTTTTTTTTCCAGAGCTCCTACGTCCTTCCCTTCTCTCGGTCGTAAAAATGACTCTCGGAGGAGACACGGTCCGGTATACACTTTACCAAATGTTTGTGGTAGAGAAAGTTAGGAGTCCTGTTAAGAAACTACTTATGGGGTAAACTGTCCATTCCTTCGTCCAACTCTCGGTAATTAATTTAAAAATGTTTTCAGGGTGTCGATTTCTCTACAGTCATGATCCTAAATTTAAGTCTAAACAACGTATTAGTTCAAATATTAGAAGGAAGATGTAACAGACAAATACTAAAATGTAGTCTATTACATACACTTTAGAACTTCGTGACATAGACCGTCTCTTCCTCCTCCGTTATTCGTAAATATAGGTAGGAAGGAGGTCTCTGGCAAAGACCTTACTTACTTACTGTGAGCTACTTGTATGTCGTGGGAGACTAGGAAACCAAGAGTGCACTTGAGAGCGAGGAGACTTGAGGGTTCTGAAATAAGAAAGGGAGAGTTCACCTTGAATGAGGAGAGGGACGGTAAGGGTCGGGAACCAATGATGGAGTCTCTTCCTTACTTAAATTGAGTAGAAACATGGAGAGTCCACAGGACGTGACCGGACTATGCGTTGTCTACGAGTTATAGTCAGACGTCTCCCTTACTTATGCATTTTTGAGGACAGTTCGTGTGTCGAGTCATAACCAATTGTACCATCCAAATTGGACTCTCGTAGGGATCCTTCAAATCTCCTTTTGGACTCTACCACGAGTTTTGTCGTGAGGACCGGTCCGTACCAGTGATTCGATACCACGTCTGAGTCGAGGAGAGCCGGGAGAGAATGTGTGGGTAGTTTTTATGTCCCCGAACGCCTCGAGACACTGGTGGTTCTCCCCACCCTACCCCACCCCCTCCCTCCAGGTTCTCCCTCTCCTATATACGTATGAATTCCAACTCAGTGTACTAACATACCGTCTTTGGTTGTGTTATAACATTTCGTTAATAGGAGGTTAATTTTTATTTAATTCCTGAAGGGATCACCATGGCACCTATTCTTAGACGGACGGTTACGTCCTCTGTAACCAAGGTAGGGGTCAAGTCCTTCTGAGGTGTACGGCACCTTGTGGACTCGGTGACACGGTGTTGATGACTCAGGTGTGATCTCCGGTACTCGACGTTGATGCCTTCAGGTACCTGGATCTATCTCGGACAAGAGGTGGCGCTCTCTTCGGTGACGTTCCTCTTCAGGTGCTTGGAGTTGTTTCTCATCGGCCACGTACGTCGTTGATCTCTTTCGAGCTCGCGTCGTTACCTGTGGGCCGTGTTGGTTTTTATTTATTAACTTTTGTTATTGTTCCCCGAAGGGTCCACCGTAATCACCACTTCTGGGTGGACGGTTACGTCTTCTGGATTCTCCATGTCCAAACTAGGGACCCAGCCCTTCTAGGGGACCTCCTCCCGTACCGTTGGGTGTGAGGTTATCAGAACGGACCTCTTAGGGTACCTGTCTCCTCGGACCATACGATCGACAGGTATTTAAAAATTTTTATGTCTCCGAACCTGATTACTGGAGACTCAAGGAGGTCAGAGAATAGATTCCGGGCCACAAAGGTTCCAGTCTTTACCAATCACTGACGTGTCGTAGGTCTACGATCGTCCCGGCTCCGACAGGTCACTACCTGTACAGTAGGTCTACGGTCGTCCCGGCTCAGACAGGTCACTACCTGTTGGGAAGGAGTCCAGGGTCAAAAGGACTAGGTGCTTTTAGGCATAAACCCGTGGAACGGTTAAAGGAGAACGATAAAGGGTTGTCTCGTGAAAGGTTTCTGTCGACCTTACTCCTGGCACAAGAGAGTCGTCCTCCAAAGAGGATTTCGGTTTTTCTTACGGTCTTGGACCTGGTACAAAGGTCCTCTGTTTGTCTTGTCGGTGAGGGGCAGAGATGACACTTCCTCGACATGACTACGACTCATTGTGAGAGGTACGTGTTAGTGAGGACGGGATCCCTTCGGGAGACACCGGTAAGGACGTACACGAAGAGTACACTGCGTCTAGACACGGTACTAAAAATGAGGGGTAAAGTGTCTCGTCCTTTGACCTCGAGGTTTCTCTAAGTCCTAGTAGTTGGTCCCAGTGGATGGATAGAGGTGTAGGGTTCCAGATGAAAGGCAAAAGTAAAAATGAAATTTTTTATCCTTTACACATGTCTTACTTATTCACAAAGAGGGTGAGGACCAGAAGGTCGTAGAGTAAGAGACCCTCCCATAGTGACAATACTCGGAAGATTATTGTCGGAGATAATCTTCGGAGATCGGAAGATAAGAAGAGTGACACTCTCCGTTCACCCAATAGGAATAGATAGACATCGTACGCCATCCGTCACAAGACGGAAAAGAAAAGGGTAAATGGTTATAACGGTCCACCAGGAAGGAAGGTATAGTCCTATGTTTATAGACAGATCGAGGAGTACTGCCGACCTATTGTCGAGTAGTAGACTTTCAGGGTATTAAAACCTTCTGTATATGTCTGGGGTTCGAGAGTTCGTTACTACTATCGTCCCTCCTCAACTCTTCGACCTGACGGTGTAGGCGTACGGGTCCCAGTGACTCGTAAAGTCTAGTTGACTGGGAAATACTCTAGGGATGTGTTTCTAAACGACAGAGGAACTTCTGATTGACTTTGTTACGTACTTTAGGTAAGACACAAACTGTGTGTGATTCACGGGTCAAGATGATTTCGGTTGTTCAAAGACTGAGATACCCGGTTTTACAACCCTACCATCTCTCCTGGTCTTAAGTCCCTTCCTTTAACGGGAGAGGGGTCTCTAGTTATCTCAATACCTGTCTGTCGTAAGTTTTGGGTCGAGGTGGTGGGTGACATGTATCGTCTCTACCGATCTGTACCTAATCACCTTGTGGAGATGAAAGTCTCAAGTCCCACCTGTTTACCAGTGGGTCGGAAAGGGTCCGAAGAAACGTCGGACCACACCGATATAAGAGTGGTTCTGTAATATTTCCCTTTAACGAACGGGAGGTAAGGGAGAAAAGGGGAGAGGGTACCTGACCTTGAGTACACACACCGTCTTGTTGAAGTTGGTTCAGCTGCTCCGTTGTGAGATTACCGTTTTACTCTTCCTTGAGTCCATCGACGTAGTGAGTCGTCCGTCTCGACACACACCGGACGAGGTACGTACACGAAAGACCTCATTTGACAATGTACTCTCTCGACGGGAGAACCTAGACCGAAATCACTACCATAAAATTCCAGAGACAATCTCGTAGAAGTGAGAATCGGGTTAATTATGTGCCACACTGGAACTTTTTTAGGAAACTGTAGGAATTCGGAGTCTAAGATTTAGAAGTTTAGGGAGTATTTCTAATTCCTCTTTTGTTTGTTGTGGGTTGTGTCAATCCCGAGTTATTTTCTAAGAGACCCCGAGTCAAAGGGGTAGACATTTTACCCATATAATTCGTTTGGAAACACTTTGGGTTTACTGTATCGACATTTCGACTATGGGTTCGATACTTCGGGACGTGTTTTTAATCGTAACGAAATTCTACGAGACCTTGGGAACGAACACAACGTATTTACGAAGTGATTACAGGTACACCTGTCACTCGGTTCGTGTATACGAGGGGACCCCTGTTTCCCTCCAGTCGACCACAGAGACCTAATACAAGGGTCGTATATGTTAGGGTCTTCAAGTGTACGGACTCGTGATATGGTAGACTCGAAGGAGGTTCGGTCACGGTTTAACACCTACAGTTGTCGAAGTGTCAGGAGACGTTTGGTGACGACCGTTGTCGTTGTGATGTATCCTCCCGTAAAGTCTCAAATGTCTCGTCAAGGTGTCGGTGTTTAAGAGACCTGGTAGAACCTTGGGTCATTCCATCCGTCCTACTAAACGTAAACTCCATTGTCACGACTCTGCCCTGTCCGGTGTTCCTCAATCTCAAGGGGCCGTCCCAGGTATGATATGGTGGACGTAGAGCTCGGACATAGACTCAGATTTCAAGAAAGGTAAGGGGACAATTTATAGAGGATATTGTCTCCTTTTATACGAGTAAACCCTGGGTTCAATGTTTCGTATCGTGACTTTGGATAAATAAGTAGGTTATTTGTCTCCTAAAGAGGGACGGACCGGGACGTGGCTCGGGGCGTCTCTGGTCACCCGGTCCATGTCTCGGACGAAAGGTCCCTGAGTCCTGGTGTATCGCTCACAGACCTACTGTCCTGGTGTATCACTCCGAGATTGTACGGTCCACGAAGTGGATTCGTCAGAGACTAAGAATGTCGTTTCGACGTTTCATATACATACAAAAGAGGGGTTTAAATACTATTTGTTAGCTCCGAGTCCCAGTTACACACTAAACAAACTTCGGTGAATCGGACATTCACCATTTTCATCTTAAGTAAAGATTCAGACAAGCTACGGTATCCGAGAAAGAACTTTTTACGTTTTTTTGAGGAGTTTTACAGAAGTTCTCTCGTACAGGTCCTACCTTAATATTCTCGGTGTCGTGGGTGACCCACGACTGTGTACTGCGGTTTACTGGTTGACTAAATAAGGAGTAAAACTAAAGAGCCAACTATTGAAGTAGGTTAGTGTCTTACAGTCCCCTTTTCTCCTATTAGATCAGTCTGGAAGAGTAACATGTTTACCCCCACCCCCATTCCTGGTCTTTTGTAGCACAGGTTCTAGTGTGTCGTGTGAATTATAGGCTCGACCTTCAGTTCGCACACATAGAGATTTAAATTTCAGGTCTGTAAAGGTGCAGTGGTACAAGACCTACGAGTGGGACCCTGAACCGTGAATGAAAGTGTAAGAGAAAACAGAGTTCTCATAGAGGACGAATTCCGTCCTTGGTGAACATCAAGTAGAATCACAGAGGTCACGAACTGTACGTCTTTTTACGTAAATTACTTACACACCACCGACTTACCCTACTTTGTTGTTATTAGTAGGGGTAATATATCTACTTCTTTGACTCCAAGTTCCTCTAATCTAATAGACAGGTTCCATTGTTTCGAGTGTTCGGTGACAACCGACCTCCTGGATACATTCCGTGGTCGGGGTGACTTTGGACCTGTTGTCCCTGTCGTAAGTCAGGGTTTATTCCTGGGGACGGGCGAAGGAGAATCACAACCTTTCTCGGGGCCCCCACCCCAGGACATCCTCCTGGTCCGTACACTGAGTCGTCCTTCAGTACTGTTCACACGTCCCACCTCCTTCTGGGTAGGGTCGTTTGGGGGGAGGAGGTGGAACGTCCCCCGGAGTCCGAATCGACCGGTTTGCTCAGTGTGTACAAATCTTCGGTCACTTCTTGGAACGACCCCCGGTCCTCCCTCTAGGCAAGACCCCCAAGACGGTCCGGAACTCCTCCCCGACGATCGTGCTCCAGTCTTGTCTGTCTACACAGGTGCCGGGACGGTCTCCGGTCCGACCGGGGGCGCATAGTTGGGGTGGGGGGTGGGGGTTGGGCGGTTGGTCTCGGTTGAGATAAGGTTCGAGTCTCACAAGGCCAAGGGTCTAATCTGGTACCTTTTCACTAGGGTGCACCTGAAAAATCGAACCAGCAAAATGTGTTGGGGGCGGGGGGTAAAGGTCGGGTCTTAGAGTCCCGCCGACAAAGTACAGTTGTGCTCCTACAACGAGAAATAAAAGAAGAGAGAACTTGTGTGTTTTTATTGAGACGGTCTGGGATTATAGGTACACTCGAGAGTTCTTCGACCCGAATTTGTACAAAACGTGCAGTCCTTGTTTTGTTAGGGTGTACACCGACGACTTTGCTCCACAGGAGATGCACCGTTCACCGACGGAGGCAGTTGGAACCGCTACTATGACCTTCCTTCTTTATCCGTTTGTGGGGTGGGGAGTGACGGTTGAGGGATGGATCCAGAAGAGAAATTAACCATTAGAATTAAAACGTCCACTTTTTGGATTACAAGTCTCTTTGCAATTATTAAGTTTCAATAAGTGAGTGAGCTGTGTGTGACGAGTAAAGGTGGTCATACGAGTTAGACCCAAAAACATCTCTTTTTGAAAAAAGACGATACATTCTCTTAAGGGAGTACCTAAGGAAGTACTCAAGGTGCGTTTCAAAGGGTTTCATGTCTTTCATTTCTGATTGAGATACTCTCAAATTCTCCGTAAACCCTTTTCACTTAAGGTACGTACTTAATCGGACCTTCGGTGACTAATTTATCGTCAATGGATCCTTTAGTGACTAATTTCTTTACTCAGTCACGTCATAAAAGAATTTATGTCCTAAAAAGTTTCGAAAATTAACCTATTTCACGTAAACTGAGAGGGTCATCTCATACACATATCTCATACGTCATAAAAGGGTTTCAATACTCGATCTAAAAATTCTTTTCGAGAAAACCTTTGTGAAGGGGTTATATAAACCACCTTAGTATACTTTAACGGTTGTAAACTGACAAGAAATTAGATGACTTGTCGTAGAGGTACAAAGTCCCCAGTGCACAAAACACGGAGGAAATACTATAGAGTATTACACGACACCGATTGCCCGTAAACTGTGCATTAGAAAATACACGAACGACAATCTCGACCTTTATCAGGATGGGGTTTAAGAGCGAATAGGAACATATTATACCTGAATAGTGTCCTTCGTCAACGTGTTGGTCTCTTGTACGACACGTCGGGGCGATGTAGGTCCGTCCATACCCCGCGACGACAAGTGATCCTTCACACCTGTACGCACCGTTACGTGACGGTTCGGCTCAGTCCACTCGCAATCTACACAGACGGGGTGGAAGAGAAAACAGGTAACAGACTGACTTATGTCACCTAAGGTGTCAGGGTCTCCGACTGTCTAGGTGTCCCGTCTTTCCGTAAGTCGGGACTAAGTGGTGGACTACCTTTCGGTGGGTGGTTACTGGGTATGAGTGGAACTTGATAATCTACTCCCTCTTTCTTCAGCTAAACCCCCGTCCCCCACCACCATAACAGTAGTAGGGACCTCTTTCACAATAGGATTGATTAAGTCATTTTGGTCCTCGACCGTCCCTCTTACCGGTAGACCCTGGGGCTTCCACCACTGTCCTGTCTTGTTTTCTTCTGGCCAGAGTCGGTCGGGCGTATTGTCTCCCTAGTGACCAGTCCTACCTTAGAGAGAACCAGTTACGTACGACGAGATTGTTTTACAGTATCTGACACAGCGAATATTTGTTATCCTTAGATAAAGTGTGTCAAGACCTACAACCCGCCAGATTCTAGTTCCACGACCGTAGTTCTAGGTTGTAGTTCTAACCTCCAGACCACTCTCGGGGGAAGAACCGAGTATCTACCGAAAAGTGACTCAGGAACGTACCACCTTTCCTACTCCCTAGAGAGGTCCCAGAGAAAATTAGGGTACGTACTTTAGACACGGTAATACTGGATTAATGAAGAGTTTTCAGGATGGAGGTTTGTGGTTATGTAATCGCTAATCCAAAGTTATATACTTAAACCCCCGTGTATGTGTTCGTAAGTCAGGTTTTCTCTCGGTCATGTTAAACATCCTTCGTATTACACTTTCTCCTTGACACGACTACTATTCTGGTAACACGTTTTACGATTGTGAACCAGACCTACGACGGTACGGAAGGAAGGTGAGTGAGAGTGGTGTGGATTAGTCAGGAGTGGTTCGGGACACCTAAGATGTAAGAGACGCGGTGTTGGGCTAGGGGAAGAATAGTGGAGAGGGGATCTATGTGACAGACGCAGTCTAGAGGGGGTGCGGTCCTAGTGTGGTCGCGGAGGTTTCGGTGTGTGTCTTTATAAAGTCTCTCAAAAGGAATTGTAACTTTTAGATTGGTAGAGAGGGGGCACAATTGGGAATTCACGAGGTTCAGACGGGGTCTATTCCAGGTTTGACGTGTCTACGTCTTGACCTGTTCACTCAGGGGTAGAAGACCCGAAGTGAATAACTCACTGTCTTTTTCTGTTACTTGAAACCTCTGTCCGATGAGAACCAGAGGAGGAGTTACAGGGGTGGAGGATGGACGTACCGACACGTGTACCTGAGTGTGAAAACTGGAAGGTAAAGAAGTGACTCTTCCATCTTGTGACGGTGCTACAGAAGGTGTATCTCACATGAGGTACAATTAACAGAGAGAAGGAAAGTGTATTTATCTCGGTTCCCGCGATCTGTACTTCCATCCTTGGGACTGAGAAGAGGACCCGACTGGGGTCACCCTTCGTCCCCGAGACACGGACGCACGGGTGGTCTACCTAGTCATGATCTCAGAACTGAGGGTCGGTCCATAGGAAACTGAGAGTGACGTCATTGACACAAGCTAAGGACCGTGCTCTTCCGACGACAAGGACGTCTCAGACGACGCGAAACGACAGAGACGGTACATTTCACTGGTGGTTCGAAGATTTCCCCGTCCTCCTTGAGACGGGGTGAGGTGGTTTAGAGGGGACTTCTTTGTTGAAACGGGTAGTCTCTTCGTCTGTCGCCCATCGTTCTCCCGTGTAATCGGGACCCGGGTCTTCGTTTGACCGGAGATTTGGTCCGTCCGTTTTAGAATCTCAGGAAAGACGAGTAGAAACTTTTATTCTACCTTCCCTTTTGTGAATGGAAGAGTTTCGTTTGTAGACAAACGAAACGTCAAAGACCCCTACTCAGACAGTTCTCTCGAGTGGGAGGGACTTCCGAGGGTCCTCTCCAGTAGTTACACACCCGGTAAAAGCATACTTTTTTCCCGGTTCAAGGGTCTCTACAGAGGGTCGGTCGGGTGGGAGTTCCTACTACAGTTCTAGGAGAAATGTGTGGACAAGAAAAAAGCAACCAGGACTTTGTTTAGGACAGGGATTCCGTCGGGTAGGGTAACGACTAGAGTAAAATACTTTACTCATAGTAAGGTAAGTGAAATTACTCATACCGGGGAAACAAGATGGATGTGAGAAGTCGATTCTATTTGAAATCCTGTTTCCATGAGTTTGAGTATGTTTTGGAGTGTCCTTTTCATGAACAAGATATGTCGTTTTTCGCAGGACTATGAAAAACGTGTAGGACACGTTGGTATCTTAGTATTATAGTGTTTCAAGTTTCATTGATATATATCAAGAACTTGAAGGTGGTACTCTAAGTTGAGGGGTGATAACCAGAATCTTAACTTGTTTACTTTATCAAGTCGATAAGTTTACCTTATCGGGGACCTCTGGTGTAATTTTCTATTTATAAGTGATGGTCAAATAGTACACACTACCTCTGACAACAAACTTATGGGTTATCTGTAAAGGAAGGGTGGAAAAAGTACGACTGTATACGTGTGTGTGTGTATCTCCAAACATAAAGGGATCAGAACGTTGATCATCGTCGGTGCACTGTCCAGTCGAGATGTACTGGATGTACATGTGTCGCTAGATGTACCTCTTTGAATAATTTCCCGAAGTCCTTCTACAGGAGTGGACTATCTCTCTACGATGACACCGTAGAGAGCCATCGGAGACCGAAGGATGTAAACTTTTATCAGTACACTCCTGACTCCGAATCCATCGAGATAAAAATTTTCTAGTAAAAATACGCCTGGTAAAAATTTCAGAAGTAACTTAAACAATGTTATAACGAAGATAAAGTACAAAACCGAAAAACCGGCACTCCGTCCACCCTAGGATCGAGATACTAGTCCCTAACTTGGACTTGGGGGACCTGACCTTCCACTTCAGACTTGGTGACCTGGTGGTCCCTTCAGGACTCCATCGAGATAAATTTAGTATTCCGTCACTCGGTCTTCTGTCTCTGATACAATACTCCTTTCTTGTCTTCCCACCCTTCTCCGACCAAAACACAACCTCATGACCAAACAAAGACCAAAACCGAAAAACCGGGGACTTGGTCTGACCTTGACGGATAGAGAAAAAAATAACTTCATATCAACTAAATGTTTCAAAATCCACATATTGTTTCGTCAAGTCAATACACACACACACACACACACACACACACACGCGCACGCGTGCGTGTGCGTGTAAGAAAAGGTCTAAGAAAAGGTAATATCCAATAAAGTTTTATAACTTATATCAAGGGACACGATAGTCATCCAGGAACAACAAATGGATATAATATATACATCACACATAGATAATTAGGGTTTAAGGGTTAAATAGGGAATAGGGGGAAAGGGGAAGTAGTTGTTATATTCAAACAAAAGATACAGACACTTAGATAAAGACAAAACATTTATTCAAGTAAACGTAGTAAAAAAATCTAAGGTGTATATTCACTATAGTATACTATAAACAGAACAGACTGAATGAAGTGAATGCCATTATTAGAGATCCAGGTAGGTACAAAGACTCTTACCCCTTGACGGATGATCATTCGGTGACAATCAGTCTACAAGTTAATGGACGTGAATTTTATAGAATTGACTCCGGGGTACGTAATAACTAGGTATCATATGTCTACAGAAACCCGTACTTCCTTTGGGTACCCTTATCTACTATGTTCTCAATTTTCATATTTTGTTTGGAAATATTTTTGACCTATTATGTACATATAAATTACCATAGTTATATAGGGGAACACCTATAGAGACATTTTATTCTTACTATTATTATAGATGTCGTCCCCTGACAAGATTCCTAATCTGCTCAGTTATGTATGTCCCATTTAAATTGTCATGACCGATTAATATCGGTAGTACAATTAGTCGTTTTTTTTTTTTTTTCATTGAAAAAAAAAATTTGTATACTCGGTCCCGTGACCTAAATCTTAGTCTTTTGGACCGAAGACCTGTCTATGAAGAACAGAAACTAGTATACAGTTACAGACACTGACAACATCCTGTTACTTTGAGTCATGTTATGTCAAGGACACAGTTTACCACAACTTTCAAACTACTTAGTCTACTTAAAACTTAATGACGTGTAACGGTTAAGTCATTACTTTATTTACATAGTAACCTTCAGAAATTTTCACTGTAATCATTTATTTTACCTTGAAACCAACACGTTGATTCCTTCTCAGACTTTTATTGAATTATACATTAAACAAAAGGAAAGGATTTTGTTAGTGACCTGTTATTGGTTAGACTCGTCGTATCATCTATCTGTCCCTTCCGCTTACGAACCCCAAATCCCCAGAATATTGACTGGACGATTACGCGGAGACCCATTCAGGAAAGGATAGGACCTCAGAGTCAAAGGAGTAACATTTGACACCTGTTCTCGGATCTCATTCTCAACCTGTGGTGTCAGGAATAGAGTCGAAGTGAGGAGTCGTCCCTGTGAGACTTTGTTCAATGAAAGAGACTCGGGGTAGTGATTTTACTCCTGTTTTTGTGGGTCGTTGGAGTGTCCCTTCGACACTTATAGTTCACAATCTTGTACACTTTATAAAGTCCCATCTCAACCTGACACTTCTTTCGACTCGTGGCTTCTTAACTACGAAAACCTGACACCACAACCTCTTCTGAGAACTCTCAGGGAACCTGACGTTCCTCTAGGTTGGTCAGGTAAGACTTCCTCTAGTCGGGACCCTAAAGAAACCTTTCTTACTACGATTTCGACTTTGAGGTCATGAAACCGGCGGAGTACTCCTCTCAACTGAGTAACCTTTTCTGGAACTACGACCCTCCCTAACCCCCGTCCTCCTCTTCCCCTGCTGTCTCCTACTCTACCGACCTATCGTAGTGACTGAGCTACCTACACTCAGACTCACTAGAGGCCCTCAACCACTACCTGTCCCTCCGGATTGTACGACGTTAAGTACCCTAGAGTTTCTCAGCCTGTTCTGACTCGTTGACTTGACTTGACTTTGGAGATTATTTAAAATTAACCTCAGGTAGGTTCAAGGTTGCAAGATATCAACATATATTTCACACTGGACTTTTTTTTTTTTTTTTTGTCACTGGACCTTCTATCTTTCCTTGTTTTCTCTACCACACAAGAAACAGGGTGTTTTGGCGTAGAGTCTGTCCTACCTACCCGGGGTGGTCCTCCGGCCTCGAGGGAACGTTAGTTTTCTGAGAACCGGTTGTAAATTGTGTTCCCTGTGCACAATCTAAGTCCTCTGTTTCTACAGGGATTTCCGGGGGACCCACGACCAAATTCTTCACTACCCACCATTTATACCCTTTCCATGTTGGAGACTTTTTGTCTGCAGTCACCCTCCAGAAGTCACTGACGTATCAGAAATAGTCTTAAGAGTGTCAACACTCCAGTCTACCCTTCGTTTCTAACTTGTACTTTGTAAGTGATAACATGAGGGTGGATATTTTCATCGGGAGTAAGTTTCTCGTCGTGCGTGTGTGTATGTGTGACAAACTGTGATTTCTAATATCGGATGTTTCTTCTCCTACACTACCCGTCTTCCGGGGAGAAAGTACCAGTTTACAAGGAGTAGATTGTTGTATTCTTTATATCCTACGTTTGCAGGATGTTTCATTATGACGTTAAAGGTTTCTACTCCCGACATTACTTCAGTCACTTTCACTACCATTTCTTAACGTACTTAGTATTCGTCACAGTTACTAATTACTACTAACCGGTCATCTGATCAATCGGTAATTTCTGTTCTTTTAACTTTTCCTATTACTGTGTTATTCACGAAACTACCTCTCACAAAGATTATGTCATATTTACTTCGAGTTCTTTTTTAATTATTTGAAAGATAGTATTAATATGTTTAATGGGACGAAAATTAGTACAACGTTTTCAGTTTACATTTCTGACGTGAGGTAGGTTCGTATACAATAAACTTTTTACTATGGTTTCTTTGTTGTAAACTAAGTAAGAATCAAGTGACATTCGGTAAGTGTACATTAACGTTACGTTGGATTTAAAACAAATTTTTTTTTCCGTTTTATTTGTACTATTAAAAAAATAAGTAAAAGTTTTATTAGGGGTTGGTTTGGAGACTGGAAAAAAACATCCAAGGTACTTTGGTAACGGAAATAAAATTCAAATCAGTAAAATTCACTGATTAAAACTTGTACTCCCGGAGAAAACTTATCAGTCTGTTGTGATTGGTTGAGATGTACCTTAGGTCGGGAACGACCCGAGACTCCTGGACCCCTACTTATGTAGTCTGTCCTCTTTGTTGAACATGCTGTCGATTCCCAGTCTTTTCCGAAACGACGTGACTTTCTACACTTCTTTACTCATTTTCCTTCACATTACTCATTTGCAACCTGTTATATTCAAGTTCCCCAGTCGTCCCTGGTCGAGTCTACTCGGACTTCAGAGACGATCCGTCAATTTTATGTTTGAGTCTCACGTGTCCTCTCACTCAAAGTTCGTATACAGGACGGAACTCCCAAACCGCCTACCTCCACGGGTATTTCGAGAATAACGCAGTAATAGGAAAAGTTAAAAGACAGAAGTTACCGATTCTTCGGACCCGTCGTCCTTATCATTTAGGTCTTCCTCTACTACTCAAACAACGTCCTCCCTGTCACACTCAACAGACCCCTGAACGTACACCTGTGTGGGCCCTCTGTAATCTTTCTCTTCAAACTTCCACCAGTCTCTCCTTATCGGGTTTCTGTTCCCGTCCCCTCAATGACGAAACCTCCTGTGTCGACTTTGGTCCGAGAGTCCGTATTAGAGGGTTTCTCTGGTGTATCTATTCTTCTCCTTGGGTGTTTACTTTGAAGACCTTCTCTACTCTTTCTCGGACGTCGGGTGGGTCTACTGAGTCCAACCTTATAACAATGGTCCAGGGGTTCATCGTTGCCCCTCCTTTATTGTCTACCTGGATTCCTCAGGTTCTCCTATGTAAATATCATTACCTTGAAATACAAATACGAACGAGGAAAAGGTTTCCAACTACCATAGTGACTCGAACCGAACAATGTACAACGGTTAAGCCATTACTTTATTTTCACGATTGAACTAGTGATTCCCTTTTGAACTTAACCAGTTTTATTGGAAAAGAGGAACATTTGTATTCTTTCGAGAGACTCAGACGTTGAACTCATGTACCGGTCGACTACACTTTAATAAAGTATACATTGAAGGAGTGTAAGTGAAGTCGGGGTTTTAGTTTATACTCCACCGTCTCAACTTATTCTTCTCTTTTTTCATCCACAGTCCTCCGAGTCCTTGATTAATAACAAGACAGTAACTGTCCTTAACTCTGGACATTACATAGTAAGAGAGACTTGGAGTAGTCACTTCAAATTTTTTACCCAAACTACTACGGACTTCAGAGAAAGTTATCACTCTGATGTCAAGACGTTCTTTTGTCCGGTCATCCGTTGAGAGTAACCTGTAGATATTGTAGGGTCTGGATCTGTATAAGTAGAATAAATTTTGCGAGTCGTAGGGACACTCTGTTCGAGATAATAACGGTCAAATCTCTACCCTTTTGACGTCCAGTCTTTTCAGGACACACTATAAACTCTCTTAAATCCACAACCACAGTCTCTTTGGACCGAAAATTGACCAATATTATGAATGTTCCGGTCAATAGTTAATAGACGGAAAGTCAAGACATGGGTGGAAGCGACGGACCGAAACACGACGACTTCGACTCCGGACACTTGTAAAGAAGAAAACAGTCCACTGTTTGCACTTCGAAACAGCCGTCTCCCACGAAGTCCTCCTTCCCAGAAAGGAAGGACCAAGGTACACGAACGGAAGAGGAACAAGGACACCATTTATCGTTGGTCGTACATTTCCTGTATGTTAGAGTTCCCACGAGTGTGGAGTCATTCAAAGTCGTCGTGGGGTCTTCCGTTTAGACGTCGTTTACAGTCTTCGTGAGAGGGTTCGTTGGGGAGTCCTACAGAATCGGTGTGGGGTCCAGGGATCTCTCAAAACACCCATGGGGTCCCAGACGAAAAGTGAAACGCCGTGACGTCGTTTGGAGAGGTCGTAGGTCATCTGATTCAGTGTGGGAAAGGTGACTCCAGACTTAGAGTCGGATCTTCATTCCTAGGAGAAGGTTAAACGAGGAAGGAACATATGACTTTCTTTTAAGAGTACGTCAGGAACTTAGTGTCGTGAAGGTTTACACCTCCCTCCCCACCCCTGCGTGGTTGGTTAAGAGGTTATAGTCTGTGGTCGTCCCACAGGGTGTCAAGTCGATACTGTGATTGGTTGACTTCAGTTACGTCTGGGTGTCCGAGTCCCGTTTTAGGGTACAAACGAAACCCTGAAGTCTACTTTCAGTTTCATGGTCAATGAGTGGATTTAAAGACTAGTTGACATAATTAACCCCCAAGGGTGTTCGGGTGTTCTGTCTCCTAGGTCTCTAGTTTGACGGTTGTAGGCAACCTAGTATCGTTTTCGTTCTCTTAAGGTCTTTTCGTAGGTGAAGACGAAGTGACTGATTCGATTTCGGAAACTGATACACCTAGTGTTGTTTGACACCTTTCAAGAAGTTCTCTACCCTTATGGTCTGGGCCATTGGACGGAGGATTCTTTAGACATACGCCCAAGTTCTTCGTTGTCAATCATGACCTGTACCTTGTTACCTGACCAAGGTTTAACCCTTTTCTCATGTAGTTCCGACATATAACAGTGGAACGAACAAATTGAATATACGTCTCATAAAGTACACTTTACGGTCCGACCTATTTCGTATTGGACCTTAGTTCTAACGACCCTCTTTATAGTTATTAGAGTCTATACGTCTACTGTGGTAGGAATACCGTCTTTCGTTTCTGCTTGATTTCTAAGAGAACTACTTTTACTTTCTCCTCTCACTTTTTCAACCGAATTTTGAATTGTAATTTTTTTGCTTCTAGTACCGTAGACCAGGGTAGTGAAGTACCGTTTATCCACCCCTTTGTTTCCTTTGTCACTGTCTGAAATAAAAGAACCCGAGGTTTTAGTGACGTCTATCACTGACGTCGGTACTTTAATTTTCTGCGAACGAGGAACCTTCTTTTCGATGTTGGTTGGATCTGTCGTATAATTTTTCGTCTCTGTAACCAAACGATTGTTTCCAGGTAGATCAGTTTCGATACCAAAAAGATCATCAGTACGTACCTACATTCTCAACCTGTTATTTCTTTCGACTCGCGACTTCTTAACTACGAAAACTTGACTCCATAACCTCTTCTGAGAACTCTCAGGGTACCTGACGTTCCTCTAGTTTGTTCAGTTAGGATTTTCTTTAGTTGGAACTTATTAGTAACCTTCCTGACTACGACTTCGACTTCGAGGCTTTGAAACCGATGGACTACGTTTCTTGACTGATTAATCTTTTCTGGGACTATGACCCTTTCTAACTTCCGTCTTCCTTTTCCCCTACTGTCTCCTACTCTACCAACCTACCGTAGTGGTTGATTTACCCGTACTCAAACTCGTTTGAGGCCCTCAACCATTACCTGTCCCTTCGGACCCCAAGACAGGTACCCCAGCGTTTCTCAACCTGTGTTGACTCGTTGACTTGACTTGTTCGAGGATGAGTCCAAGTTAACACACAATATTACTGAGTGTCTTCAGTCCCTTTGTGAAAGAATGTAAACGGTCAAATAATACTTCCTACGCTAATTCCCATGTCTACTTGGCGGTCTCCATCTCCACGTATCATATTCTAGACCTTCACTAGTTCACATCCGTGAAGACAGAGGTTTCTCAACCCCACGTGGTACACGGTGGGAAAACCGGACACGTATACAAGTGGTCGGGTCTATAGGAGGGTTAGGGCATTAAGTCCTTAAAAAAATACGTCCGAAGTAGTGTCTCCGTACGAGCTAAAAATTGAGTTGGAGGTCGGGAAGAGGGGAGGGGTCTGCTACCTCCCATCAAGACTTTCAAGGTTCAAAGAATTAGTACGAACCATAAAGTCCACCGGTACGTCCTCGGAAGGTTCTCAACGTAGTAATTTTGTTTTCTGTGAGGATAGTGGGTCTTTTAAGGTTACCTAAATTCTCGAGGCACACTCCAGGAGGACGGAGGAGGTAGTGAGTCCTTTAGTATCTCGAAAACCTTGAGATACAGTCCTAAGTCCCGTCTCTTTGTATATATATATATAACAACGACAACTAGTCAGTGATTAGTACAGGTCGAGACGTTGGGGTACCTGACGTCGTGTGGTCCGATGGCACAGGAAGTGACAGAGGACCTCAACCGAGGCTAAGTACAGATATAATATAAAGTATATATATACATATCATAATAATACAACTATATATAAATATAAAGAATAGTAAAGTATTCACAGGACGGAGGTGGAATCTCCTTTTCTAACGAGGAATGAAGGACATAAGGGAATAACAGATCACAATAGAACCGGAAATCTTTAATTATAAGGGACATTGAGCAAAGATCAAGAAATATAATTTGAAAGAGATAAGTTTAATGACACACCAAAGATAGAAGACTGACCTGGAATTGATTATACGAATCTCTTTTAGTGAATTGGAGAGACTTGAAGTTAAGAAAGAAGATGTTTTACCTTTATTTCAATTTTATTAATAAGTCAAGTCAAGTCAGGGAGCCAACACAGGTTGAGAAACGCTGGGGTACTTAGTGTCGTGTGGTCCGGAGGGACAGGTAGTGGATGAGGGTCTCAAGTGAGTCTGAGTGCAGGTAGCTCAGTCACTAATTATATCATATTTATATTGAAAACAAACGTGGTTCCTTCGTTCGTTAAACACACTGACCGAAATAACACGATAAGCGAAATATCACCACCAACCATTGGGTTGTACGTTAGAGAGGTTCCACACCGACATATATGTCGTGAATCTTTCCACGATCGATCTTACAAGTTATCAACTTCGAAAAAAAAGGATGATTCAGTGTGTTGATCATTTACCACCTACACGTTAACTTAGATCTGCATTTACTAAGATTTCTAATGAAAGTTACGTATCGAATTACAACTTTGTGGGTAAAGAATTCCTTGTACTCGGGAATCTTCTGTTAGTCATATCACCAATTCTCGGACCCAAAGCCTCGGTTTTTCAGACTTAAAACATGGTTGTCAATAAGTAACACACAGGTATTCGTTTAATGAAATAAAGAGATGAGGAGTCGAAAGACCAGACATGGTTCCTTTATTATGGTGGGTGGAGTGTCCAGACTCATTTCTACCCTTCCCAGCACTGGACGAACCACGGACCGGGTATTGTTCAGAGTTACCACTAATAAGATCAGAACAAAGGAAATGTGAGAAGGGTCAAGGTACTTATCTATAACACTCTCAAACACCACCACAAAGTTCATAAGTTATTCGACCAACTTACTTATTACTTACGTCCCCCCTCTGTCTTTAAACGAAATTTTTATAACCTCCAGTCTTTTGTACGGTTTCTTGATAATTTTTACGGGAGGGGAACCTATGTCGAGTAACCAATTACCCGTTGTTGGGTTTGTGGACCGTGAAGGGACGGTCTTCCGTTCTCCGGGGTCTCAGTCGTAACGACCCGTCGGTACGGTCCTTGCGTGGTTGTCTCGTTCGGTCGGAAGATTGTCTCTCCCGTGCACGTGACTACACACTCACCGTGGAGACCAGTCGACCCTTTACTTCCTTCAGCCCTTCGAAAACTCCTCGTCGAGGGGTGTGGGTCTCGGCTGGACCTGACTTTATTGTCATTCATGATATCTATATCGTAGTGGCTGAGGTACCTGTACTTAGACTCGTTTGAGGCCCTCTATCACTTCCTGTCCCCCTAGACCCCACGACGTCAGGTACCCCAGCGTTTCTCAGTCTGTTTTGACTCGTTTATTTGTTGTCGTTATTGTTCTTTGAGAAACGACTCGACCGGGCATGGTGACGAAACGGTCCGGGAACTGTAGGGACTGGGTACAAAGTATGAGGACTCTCCCCCTCAAGTCAGACTACTGAGGACGGGGTCCATCGAGATTCGACAATGTTTGCGGACGAGACACTGGAACCTGTTTGCGAAACGGAGAGACTCGACAAGACATTTGTCTCTATGATTGTGACGGATGGAGTGTCTCCGTCTCCTTGGCTCTGTCGTAATTTAGAATCCGACGTCGGAGGGAGGTGTCTCGGAGGAGTAAGGGTCGTTTACACCCGTATCCTTCACCTGCGATTCGGTCCTGTCACACCCGGGACTCGTCGTCGAGACTCAAGTTCTTAATAGGGACCTATCTTGACCAGAACGTCTGACACCCACTTTTTTTTGTAACGTGGATTAAAAATAATTCGAAAACACGGACCGATTCGTACAGTGTAATTTAATGAATGAATGAGTAGTATTATTGGGGACGGATGGGGATGATTATTTAAGTATATTGTAGTGTGTAGAGATATAAGAAAGAAACTCTTTATCTCAAATAAGTCTCTCTATACATAAGGTGTCCGTCTTACGACAGGTGGGTGTGTATTGATATATCGAGTCAACACAGGTTGAGACACTGGGGTACCTGACATCGGATGGTCCGAAGAGACAGGCTCCTTAAGAGGTCCGTTCTTATGACCTGACCCAACGGTAAAGAAAGAGATCCCCTAAAAGGGCTGGGTCCCTACCTTGGATCCAGAGGACGTAACGTCCTTCTAAGAAATGGTAGACTCGATGACCCTTCGGGAAAGTGAAAGTGTGTATTGACACATTGAGAGAAGTCGATTTTCGGTCGAAAGTGTAGGTGTTAAAAGAAAATAGGAGTATCGTACAGATCCTCCACTTTTAACGATAATGGGGTTAGATGTTTACATCTGCACTAGGGTCTCTCCCCTCTACGGAGCGAAAACCACCGTTTACTCAATCACTGTCTTAGTCTCTAACGTCCAGAGTTTAGAACCTCTGGTCACGAAAAAGTTGGTGTTCTGAGAAAATATATATATATATATATACTTTAAAAAAAATAAATTTAAATAAATAAAATTAACCTCCGATTAATGAAATGTTATAACATAACCAAGACGGTGTCTAGTTGTACTTAGGCGGTGTCCACATGTGAGCAAGGGGTAGGATTTGGGGGAAGGGTGGAGGGAGGGACATTGTAGGGAGGTCCAGTAGGGTCACGTGGTCGGGGTTCGTAGGACATAGCTTGGACCTGACCGTTAAGTAAAGAATATACTATAATATGTACAAAGTTACGGTAAGGGGGTTTAGTAGGGTGGGAGAGGGAGAGGGTGTCTCAGGTTTTCTGACAAGATATGTAGACACAGAGAAAACGACAGAACGTATGTCCCAATAGCAATGGTAGAAAGATTTAAGGTATATATCCGTAATCATATGACATAACCACAAAAAGAAAGACCGAATGAAACGAGACATATTATCCGAGGTCAAAGTAGGTGGAATAATCTTGACTAAGTTTACATAAGAAAAATCACCGCCTCATTATGAGGTAACACATATACATGGTGTCGAAAGAATAGGTAAGTAGACGACTACCTGTAGATCCAACGAAGGTACAGGACCGATAATATTTGTCACGACACTACTTGTAACCCCATGTGTACAGAGAAAGCTAAGACCAAAGGAACCACACATACGGGTCGTTACCTTAACGACCCAGTATTCCGTCAAGATAAAGGTCAAAAAATTCCTTAGAGGTGTGACAAGAGGTATCACCGACATGATCAAACGTAGGGGTGGTTGTCACATTCTCCCAAGGGAAAAGAGGTGTGGGAGAGGTCGTAAATAACGAACATCTGAAAACCTAGCGTCGGTAAGACTGACCGCACTTTACCATGGAGTAACACCAAAACTAAACGTAAAGAGACTATTACTCACTACAACTCGTAGAAAAGTACACAAACAATCGGTATACATACAGAAGAAACCTCTTTACAGACAAATCAAGAAACCGGGTAAAAAACTAACCCAGTAAATAAAAAGACCTTAACTCGACATCCTCAACGAACATATAAAAACTCTAATTAACAAACAGTCAACGAAGTAAACGATAATAAAAGAGGTCAAGACTTCCGACAGAAAAGTGGAACGAATATCAAAGGAAACAACACGTGTTCGAAAATTAAACCAGTTGGTGAACATTTTCTTACTTTGATCTTGTGAAAGATTGTGGTATGTCTTTTTATTTCAGTTTTACCTAATTTCTAGATTTGTATTCTGGTCTTTGATATTTTGAGAATCTCCTTTTGTATCTGTTTTGTGAAAGACTGTATTTAGTGTCGTCCTAGGAGATACTGGGTGGAGGGTCTTATAATCTTTATTTTCGTTTTTATTTGTTTACCCTGGATTAATTTTAACTTTCGAAGACGTGACGTTCTGAGAAAAGAACTAAGGGACTGGGAGAAGGGTGTCTAAGGATACGGGCCACTTGACCTAATTTATTGAAATTTACGGTCACTCGTAAACCTTCTTCGTCATACCTCTATTGTACGGCGACCTTCACTAAACATCGGTGGAGGGAGTCGGAGAAACTCCGGTAAATCTTTGATACCTTTATGTGGTGGTCTAGACCTTCGGGGAGAGAATGACGACGGGGAGACCTAGGTGGTGGTGTACACCCGACTCCGGTCCGAAGGGTCCCGTCGAGGGTCGGTCACTGACTCACGCCGTCTCCGTCACGGCGGACGGGTGGGACGGTCCGTGTCGGTCACCGACTCACGTAGGGTCCTCGTCTACGGACGGGTGGGGGTGAGTCCCACTCGGGTTCCGTCCCGAGGAGGTCACTCCTCCTCGGGGATATAGTCGGACCGGTTTTGGAAGAGTCTTCACTCGAACCCAGACTCAGGAAGGACAGGTGGGGAGGATTGAAAGTGGAGACGAGAGGGCCCCCGTCTGGGCGTAGAGAAGATGTCCGAACGGGACGGACGACGGTGAAAGAGGGGAAATAGGAAGTCGTCGCAAAGGGGTCATTTAGACAACTTACAGATCGGAACGGAACCGTAGACGGAGAGTCGCCTGGAATGGCAAAGGAGAATCAACTTCTACACAAGCGTCTACTGGTCGTTTACCCTGAGAGTAGGAAGTGAAGGGTGACGTCACCTCGCTATGTTCTCCTGGTCGTAAACACAGGACTCAAGGGACGACGGGACGAGACATGAGAGTCTGGGTGAACCGAGAGAGTCGGAGGCCGTATGATTGGAACTGGACGAACAGTGGGTCCGGAAGGGAGGGGAAGGAGACTGGGGGTGGGTCCGTAGAGGGGTGATGAGATCGGAGGTCAGATCGAAGGGAACGATCGTGACTTAAGTTGAAAGGGAAAGTCGAGGACGTGGTCCGACCCGTACCGGGGAACCTGTTTCGGGGTCCCGGAGAGGGTGTTCATTTGGTACACTTCCTGTCAAGGGGATTGGGACGTAGAGAGAAACCACCCCCCCATACGGATCACCTGTCCCGGTCTGTAGATGTTGACTCGGAGGGGACTCGAAGGAAGGGAGTTCCGTCTCGTTCCGACCGGGGGCACACAGTGGTGCACTTCCTGGAAGTGGCTCTAGGGTTGGTTTGATACTGTCCCCTGTCCCCTTCTCCAGGTGTCAGGACTTGTTTACGGTCCAGGTCCAACCGTCTCCACATCCCTTACGTCTCGAGACATCCCTCAGTCCTTGAGACTCTGTCTCCTTCCCTAGGTCCTAGTCGTTCGACCCGAGTTTGCTCTCTCATAAAGTCCGTCTCAATCCTGACGACGTCCCAGACTACTCACAGAGTCCCGGTCGGTCGGACTGAATCTTCCATCAACCTCACCCAGTAGTCAGTGACGTGGGTGGTGGGTTTGGAGTCGGCAGTCCAATAAGACCTCCCGTAAAACCACGGGTCATAAGAAAAACATTCCGAGTTCTACCTGGAAGGAGACGGGTCAACGAGATGACCCGAGGGTGTAGTTAAAGGTCAAACGGGAGCCGAAGAACGGTGTCTGTAGAGAGACTAAAGAGGGTCTGTACCTCCCCCGACCCACGACTAGGGGTTGTTGAGGTCACCAGTCACACATTTGTGACGAGACGAAGAGGGTCGAGTAAATTGTGCGGACGGGGTAGGGTTGTCCCACGGTAGTTGCGCACACGGGACGTGGTAACGGGCGGGAGGACCGGCGGAGTTAGGAAGGGTGAGTGTGTCGGTAAGTCAGGGAAGGTCGACACACCAAAAGAGGGTGGGAAAAAGATCAGGTTCAGAGACTCTGGGGAGGACCCATTTCCAGTTCACATACACAATGACTTGAAGCGGTCAGACACACGGACTCGGTGTGTCATTCCGGTTTGTTAAGATTTTGTGACCTCAAACCTTGTCTCTTTCCAAATAATGTCCCGGTACGTTCCTACCGAGTACCCACCGAGTACCGGATGTTTGGGGTTTCAATGACTTTCGAAAGTAGTTTCTGGAAAAGTTTCCTTTTCGATTCCCTCCCCGTATGAATCAACAACGTTTAAAGGACCAAAGTCTAGGAAACAAGAACTTCAGTCCAGTATCAGAAGAAGCTTACAATAAGAGACAGGACTGTTCTTTCTCACTCCAGGGGTCCATGTTGAAAGTGGGAAGTTGCAGGGCCAGGACTCGAGTCAACCGTCGAGGGAGGTCCAGTCCAAGGGTCTGAGAGGAGTCGACAGTGGCGACTTCCTCGATCTGTGGGTTGGGTTGACCGGGAGTCCCAGCAGGCAGTCGGGTTTCTCCCCTCTGGTCAGGGTGTCTGACGCTGGGTCCGTCTGTCAGTGGCGATAATCCGGTGTCTCTGGTCCTACTCCCCCTCCGAGTGACGACGGCGTTCCGAACCCAGGTCCGATCACCCACCGGAACCGCTCCCGAGACCTCGGGACGTCTCGTGGTAGGGGGTCCCTGACTCGACCTCCCGGAGTCCCTCTTCCGGCCCTAGGTGGAGAATTGAGTGAGAGGAGGAGTGCTGGAGGTGACAACAGACTAAGGGGAGTGATTGGTCGCAAAGAATTATCAACGACCACCCGCTCCGGGTGACGACACGACAGGTTACTGACTATCGACCAACGGTCACCCGTCCCGGTGACTCCGTGGCTGGTCACTGATTCGTCCTGGGCAACGTCTTCCAGGAGAACTCTAGTAGGGAGTCCCGAAAGGGTTGAACCCTTAGGGTACCGGTGACCCAAGGGATTAGGGCATTAGGGAACTGGGGGTCATAGAGAACACGTTTGTGACATAGACACAAGCGAAGAAACAGGAGTGTTACCTTTTCCCCGACACGTTAGTCCGACGTATTAGTTAGAGGACCGTAGACATTGATGGGTTAGAGGGGCATTTCCTGAAGGACGGGTCTATATTTCTCCTGAGGAGGCGGAGGTCGGGTAAGGTTAGGGTCGTCGACCCTGGTACTGGAGGGATCGGTCTGGGTGTCTCCCCTCTACTTTCTTAGGACGTAACGTACCAGTGGGGATGACTACCACTGTTCAGATGATGTGTCGACGAGCAGAAAGGGTCCTCGTGTGCGTGTGTGTGTACTGAGTGTGAGTGTGATCACCGGGTAGTGTAGGTTAACGAAGAACAGAGGGTTGTGTAAGTTTGAGACTGTGTCTGGGAGAACGAGAAAGGCGAGTGTAAGGAAGAGAGAGAGAGAGAGAGAGTATGTGTGTGTGTGTGTGTGTGTGTGTGTGTGTGTGTGTGTGNAGGACGTAACGTACCAGTGGGGATGACTACCACTGTTCAGATGATGTGTCGACGAGCAGAAAGGGTCCTCGTGTGCGTGTGTGTGTGCTGAGTGTGAGTGCGATCACCGGGTAGTGTAGGTTAACGAAGAACAGAGGGTTGTGTAAGTTTGAGACTGCGTCTGGGAGAACGAGAAAGGCGAGTGTAAGGAAGAGAGAGAGAGAGAGAGAGTATGTGTGTATGTGTGTGTGTGTGTGTGTGTGTGTGTGTGTGCGTACGTACGTGTGTGTGTATAGTTTCTGATGAAGACCGGGTCCCTTCTTTGTGACTTGAGTCCGATACTGGGACTAAGAGAAGAGAGAGAGAGGGACCTGGGTCATTCGTTCACGAGGGGTGTTGACGAAGAGACACGAGGGGGTACGGGAGAGATACGAAGGGATCTGGAAGAGACACGGGGGCGTCGGGGAGAGACACGAGGGGGTCTAGGAGAGACACAAGGGAGGGTGTGGGTTGGAGGGGGGGTTCCTGGAGGGAGAGGACGATTCGGGTTTCACTCGGTTCCGGTTGCACGACTTCAGTTTTTACAAAAGATTCGTGGTTTAATACAAGAGTCCACTATTTTCCCGTACAGAGAGACAAGAACCCGAGTTTGTCTCTACGATTCTCTCCGAGGCTCCCCTATCCTCCGACTCATCCGACGTGGTTGGAGAAGGAGTCGGTACCCCCCACCCCCACCAGGACCCCCTCAATATTCACTAAGTGAAAACATGGAGTAGTATTTTGTATAAATAGGGAGGTATGATTCCCTCGTAGATGATTCGGTGAAAGGAGTAGGATTTTATCATTGGTGGTAACTACTCGAGAATACGAACCTGTCCCTGACACTATTCGTGACCTATGTATAATTAATCAATTTTGAGAGTTGTTGGAATGTTTATAATAATACTAGTAACAAAAACGTCTACTATTTTGGTTCCTAATCTCTTTAAATTACACGGGTCATGATGGGTTTTCCATTCCTTACTCGACCATTTGTTAGACACACTGAGGATTCGGGTACTAATTGGTGGTCTGAGGTGGTGGAGAGGACAGGGAGAGACACCCTGAGTCTTGATTCAAGTTTAGGACTGGGGTGACAACTGACTGACACATCGGGGTCCGTTCGAGGAATTAGAGAGACCTAAAGGTAAAGGTTTGACCTTTAGAGTACCTGTCTCCTCGGACCGTCCGATATCAGGCACCCTAGCGTTCCTCAACTTGAACTGAATCGTTGATTTATTAATTGCAGTAGTCGTATATCTAGGTTGGAGCCTATCGAGTGTTTATTGATTACACTCGTGTGTCCAGTGATTGCGTTCCGACCTGTAAACTCTTTCTATTCGGCTTGTAAGACCCTCCTCTTTCCTCTCACCGACGGTGTCAAACCTCGGGAGTCTGTTTCGTGATCTGGACCGAAGGAAGGAAGTAAAGAAACGAAATTGATGTAGGAAGGAAAGAACTTAGTCATAATGGATAAAGACACGATTAACAAAAGGTCCGAGACAGGATCCGGGACCCCTCTCTTTCGGTGTATTTCTATAGTGAAAACTGAGTTCAGTAAATGTGAGATTAGTCTCTGTCCATTTCGTTATTAGTGTTTACTCAATATCATACTATCTTCGGTTGTCTGGTGATTGGTGACAGTCCTTTGTACCAACCCCTCGGGTCTCTCTTTCCGACCAACTGTGTCTGGAAAGGTTCTGTTTCTTTTTCTGACAAAGGAAAAAGGACCGGACGGGTGAACAGAGAAAGAGACAGAGAGAGAGTGAAGTGTAGTAAGTCCATATAATATGTATTTAGACATATAACGGAAAAGTTAATTATAATAATGTATTCTTAATAGGATATACATTGACCATATCACTTATTTCTCCTGAATTTCCTATATCATCGAGATAAAAACAGAGGATATCGGGAAGTTTAAATAAGTCACCCCTTTTACGGAGGGACAGGTGACCTCCTTTTGATGCTGTCAAAGGTACTTAGAAGACACGTGACAATATAACCATAAAACAATTACAAGATCTCAAAAAATAATGTTTAAATCAGAGTATATATGTGATGGTACCTGAAGGGACCACCGAGTCTACAATTTTTTAGAAGGACTTTACGTCCTCTGGGTCCAAACTAGGGACCTAGTCCTTCTAGGGGACCTCTTCTTTTACGGTTCGACGAGACCATAAGAACGGACCTCTTAAGGTACCTGTCTCCTCGGACCACCCGATGTCAGGTATCCCAGTGTTTCTCAGTTTGTGTTGACTCACTGATTATGAGAGTGAAGTGAAAGTATGTGATGGTACAAATTTTATTTATTGATCACCCTTGGACAACATATCTGTCACTCGATTCGAGTCACGAGACACTACCGGATCTCCTCACCCTACTCCCCCTCCCTCCTTCCCTCCAGGATCTCCCTCCCTTAATGTACGTGTGAAACGGCTGATTCCAGGCAGATCAGTTCGGATACCAAAAAGGATACCAGTACATACCTACACTCTCAACCTGACACTTCTTTCGACTCCCGGTTTCTTAACTACGAAAACTTGACACCACAACCTCTTCTGAGAACTCTCGGGGAACCTGACGTTCCTCTAGGTTGGTCAGGTAAGATTTCCCCTATTCGGGACCCTANATTCCAGGCAGATCAGTTCGGATACCAAAAAGGACACCAGTACATACCTACACTCTCAACCTGACACTTCTTTCGACTCCCGGTTTCTTAACTACGAAAACTTGACACCACAACCTCTTCTGAGAACTCTCGGGGAACCTGACGTTCCTCTAGGTTGGTCAGGTAAGATTTCCCCTATTCGGGACCCTAAAGAAACCTTCCTGACTACGATTTCGACTTTGAGGTCATGAGACCGGTGAAGCACGCTTCTCAACTGAGTAACCTTTTCTGAGACTACGACCCTCCCTAACCCCCGTCCTCCTCTTCCCCTGCTGTCTCCTACTCTATCGAACTACCGTAGTGGCTGAGCTTCCTGCACTCAGACTCACTTGAGGTCCTCTACCACTACCTGTCCCTCCGGACCACACGACATTAAGTACCCCAGCGTTTCTCAGTGTGCACTGACTCGCTGACTTGACTTGACTTCACTATCGACTAAGTAACTAAACATGTATATCGACTAAGTGAAGTAACATGCCGTCTTTGATTGTGTTGGAGGTTTCGTTAATATGAAGTTAATTTTTTTGTGTACCTTATTGGTTTGGAGGTCTGAACTAAGTCTCAGTCAATGACGAGGGAGGGGTATCGCTCTCCGGACGACGGTCGTTCTTCGGGGGACTCACCCCACCCCTCTTCGTCTTTCGGTATCAGGAAGGAGGAGGTGACACGGGACGGTACGAAGGAGGTGGAGACCGATTGACGAAGAAAGGATGGAGGGTGGGGGAAGGTCTCAACTCCTCTCTTTTTTCCTCCGGTTCTATCCTTTTCTTTCCTGTAAGAATTACCCGACTATGACGGGACTCTTTCGAAATAGTGTGAGAGAGTCGAGTCGTTGTAAAGTTCGAGTAAGAAATTTGTGTAAAAGTACCGAAGGGTCTCTGAGGTGTGGACTTCGAGGGAATTGTTGTTATGTAAGAGGAGGTCGAACAGTGAATGACGAAGACGTCGGGGACCCTTGGGTCGTTAAGTGGTGAACGGAAAAAGATAACTTAGTCCAGGAGTGAGATCAGTCCGTACGCGTGGTCGAGGGAGTGGGGGCACCAGGTGTGAAACAGGAATCCTTTGTGAGTGTAGGAAACGAGGTTGTTTGAGGTCTTTACGTTCATAGAAAATTGGACTTAGTATTTCAGTGATCTATAGTCTATGGTTTTATTTGACATTCTGTCCTGAGGGGTCTCCAGAAGTACAAGTATTGAAATTATTGGTTTATACGGAAGGTTATAAATAAGAGGAAAAGAAGGTATCAATATCGTAGGTTTAAAAATTGACCCGAGTAACAATACTAATTTAAAAGGGTGATTCTATATCTGTTTCACAGGACGTTCCTTCAGATTCTGCAGAGGAGTTTCACTCTCATATGTGTACACAAACAAGGAAGAAGGTAGGACAACGACCTTCATACCTACACTTCCAACCACGAGACCGTGAGTAGGACTTGGTATTTCTGTCACCAGAACGAGATTCCTTCTACCTCGTCTTTTGACCTTCCGTTGACACTGATAACTAGGAAGTTTTGTCAAAACCTAACGGAACGGGGTCCGAAGTAAATGCCTCTAGTCAAAGCTAAACAAAATTTTGTGATTCACAAAGCAAGGACTGAGATTGGAATTGTGTCAAATTATCGGATAGATAGTACACCGATTCGGTATCACATAGACTAGTACCAAGATTATAACAAGGAAGTCTAACAAAGGTTAAAAGTGAAAATCTTTATTGTGACATTACCTGAAAACATGTATAAGACCAAATAAAGGATTCCATCTTTTATTTCGAAAACGATGTCTATGTCCAGACATATTGAAAGGATTTCAATCTGTGAATGGAAGAGTCTTCGTCGGTGTTCCTCCAGTGTAACAAGGATAGTAATTGTACGTATACCTGAAATGCCTACCTGTGTACGTAGTCGCTACGTATACCGCAGTGGCTCCGTTACCTGCACTTGAACCCGTTTGAAGCCCTCTGTCACTCCCTGTACCTCCGGTACCCTAGCGTTTCTCGACCTGTACTGACCCGTCGACTCTTTGTTGTTGTACTTGAAATCTTGTGTCGGGTGACCCGAACAGTCGAGAACACTGACGTTACGATGTATTGTTTATGAAGTTTTGAGTTATCGAAAGTCGTTGTTCGTAAAGAAGGGTACTAATGTTTAGACGTCTAGTTGAGGTGAAGTTGACTAAGTCTGATTGGACTCGACCCTTCGAGACGAAGTCGAACGACTGGTACCCCAGACCGGTCTTACACCAACCCAGTCAGACGAGGTGCACAAAAGTAAGAACTCGGATCCGACTCTTTCACCATCGATAGGGTCTCGTGAACATTCCTCACCATCTATTCAGTCCCGTACTCTCACTGTGACCAGTCCCTTTCGGAGTCGTCCTGTCTGTCTTTCGTTCACCGGTCCGAGAAGAAATCAGTAAAAGTTTTTGTTGTCACATACGTTTACTCGACTTATTCGTTCTAAACCTCAACCAGTTGTTGCGACTAATTCGTGCATGGGAACCGATTCGGATACAATCCACAAAAGTCTTTATGGAATAGTTATGACCTTTGTTTCTTTGAATCGGTATGTGTAATTCCAGTATCTCCGAGTCACGATTTTATCTGGTTTCTGTTCTTCCTTACGAAACTTTAAGAGGAGGGTGGAGTCAGTCACGACTCCTAGACTATCAACAGTGTCCCCGTTTTCCTAAGCTCTCCGGTTTAGACCCGTTGTTTTAGAATCCAATTTCATTTGCTGAGAGTGTAGACTGAAGGGTTTAGGTTTCGGACCTAGATCCAGATGATAAAGGACACGTTTAAATCGGTCCACTAATCGGATAGACACCGAGTCAAAGGGGTAGACGTTTTACCCCACCATTCTCATGCATGCAGTAACCCAATACCATTGTCAAACCACTTTATTGTGTAGATTTAAAGAATGTCGTCGTAGTTCGGGTCTTTTTCACGAACTAAGTACAAGGAAAATATGGTCCCACCTTGTGAATTGACGATAGTTTTGAGTCTAACTGATTCTTGTACACCGAGGAAACAAAACACATATTGAAAAAAGGAGGATTGACCAACGACATGAAAAAGGTCACAAATGATTAAAGTTTCTTCTTTTATACTCTATCAACAAAATCAAATGTAAACCCGTCTATTAACTCCAATTACAAAAAGTATGTAAATAGTCAATCTTGCAAAAATCTTCGGAAAGTTTTTACCGATTAGAAACAGGAGACTCTCATTTAAACTAAAAAACTTTATCGGTTTTTGATAAGTTTTCCTACTGGACTAATGAAGGTACAGATTACTCCAAACTTGGAGTCATATTGTGTTATTGTATTTACTAGGAAAGTTCCTTACAAATGAGAACTTCCCCTTTACTTCCGAATTCGAGAATCTGTGTGGTCAGAAGACCGAGGGAAGGACCGAGGAGAGGTTTTACTGTAGACCCACATTCCCCCTTCTCTACCCCAAAATCACTACAATACCTTCCACCTTTCAGTATAAAAAGACCGACGAGACCGAGAAGACCGGGTCCACCCCATCCTCAGGGATTAGGTGGACGATTCTAAGTGTCTGTTTCACACACAGATATGCTCTCATTGAACATCTCATCCGAAAGGTGTAGACCAGTCTCAGGTCCCCCGACGGACCGACGGAAACGGAAAATGGTCGAGAGAGACCGTTAGATCTGAGGAGACACCTAAGATCTGTGTGAGGGTGGACGTTACTGAGGTTGAACCGGACCCGGTCCATGAGGGGACGCGTCGGGAAAAAGGTCTCGTGGAACTGTGACGGGTTGGTACCTCTGGGGGGAACCCGTTACAAACGACGGTTTAAGGACGGTGAAAGACCCACCGGTAGGGGCGGACCGGTGTCATGTGACGGTATACCTACACCAGCGTCGGGTGTCTGTTATATAGTCATCAGAACTGACCAAAAAGGTCTTCAGTACCTACCTACCTTCTCAACCTGGTATTTCTTCCAACTCGTGGTTTCTTAACTACGAAAACTTACCACCACGACCTCTTCTGAGAACTCCCAGGGAACCTGTCGTTTCTCTAGTTTGATCAGTTAGGATTTCATGTAGTTACGACTTATAAGTATCCTTCCTGACTACGACTTCGAGGTTATGAAACCGGTGGACTACGTTTCTAGGTTGAGTAACCTTTTCTGGGATTACAACCCCTTTAAACTCCCGTCCTCCTCTTACCCCACTGTCTCCTACTCCACCAATCTATCGTAGTAACTGAGTTACTTGTACTCAAACTCGTTTGAGGTCACCCTTCGGACCGTACGACGTCAGGTACCCCAGAGTTTCTCAGTCTGAACTGAAGTGTTGACTTGTTGTCATCCTTGGGGAGACGGGAACCAATATGAGTCGGTTGCATGGAGAGTTGATCGACTTGGTCTCTACCCTCTTTTAGGTTACATTTTACTAGAGAATGGAAGAGTAAGGAGGAAAGAGAGAGACACAGGAAAAGTGATAGAATACCATAGGGTTTTCCGGTCTATCGGGGAGACGGTAGTGGAGTACGGAAGGTAGAAAGTGATGTCTAAGGACCTCTACTGAATTACCTCGGGTCTCCATAAAAACCTTGTGAGACCCCTTGAGGTATTCGACCCATTTAGTCTTACGTAACAACTTTTCGATTTCCCCTTCTAATTTCCTTAAATCTTAAGGAAAAAGTTCTATTGTGGACCGAACACTCCAATAAAAGGACGACTTATTAAGATAAATTTAACAGTCCCTTCTTATAATTGAACGGGAAAGAAAAACGTAAGGAAGACAATATTTAGTACTAGATCGGGGTCCTACTACCTACGAAGTTCAGTCGATCTCGTTTCCGGTTCTTACCTTCTTTCGTTTTCTCTTTTTGTGTAATTATCAAAAGTTTCGTAGGGGAAGTATTTCGGTAATACTGATCGATAATACTATTAATAGGAAAGGAAAGAAGGAGATTAAACGGAATCTCGAAGAGTTGAGATATAGTACGTATCCTTAAATACACTTGTACACCTGGAACAACTTTTAGACCAAGTTTGTTTATTTGACGATTTACAAAGAATCCTTTACTTCCTCTGGACCATAATCTATCATAGTTATTTAGTGACAATTAAAACAACAAAATTACAGTAAAATAGATCCAAATTTTCTTGAAAAATTTTACATTTGTTCGGTGATTGAAGATACTGGGTGAAATTTTATAACATCGTTTTATCTTCCACCTTTCCGATCAACCATCTATTTGGTTTATACCGTTTTACGACTCAGTTTCGACTCACTACCGAGGTCTCTCTAAAAGACATGTGATAAAGACACACGACATCTGTAAAAATTTTAATTTTTTGAAAGTTTAATGTACCCCTAGATATTTTATGTTGGGAACCTCTTCCTTTACCGTCGGGTGAGGTCATAAGAACGGACCTCTTCAGAAACCTGTCTCCTCGGACCACCCGACGTCAGGTGTCCCAGCGTTTCGCAGTCTGTGTTGACTCGTTAATTGTGTATTTTATGTTTATTCCACACGGTGTGAATTGTTAGTCCAGTTCTCATTATATCTAATATACGTTAAAAGCGGAATAGCCTAGTTCACATTGAGTTGGATTACCGTTACGGGTAGGCTAGTAGGTAACAGTCGTGACTCAAAATAGTCAAAATGTTGTAAACCCTCCAAAATTACTCCGATTTAAAAAAGGTATCTAAATAATGGATCATTTACAAATCTTCCAGGAAGTTTTACCGTTTAAAAACAGGAGATTGTCATCCAAACTTAAAATCTTTAGTGGTTTTCGGTAAATGTCGATGGCCCGTTTCTTCGTCCCTCTTACCAGTCGGGAGTAAAAATCGGAGGATCAGAAAGAAAAGAACAAATACACCGACACAGTCCAGAAGCGACACCGTGTACCCTGGAAGTAACGTAGCACACCCCAGAAAGGGACACCACGTGTTCAGGTCATCGACGTCATGAGTCCAAATCAACGAGACGACGTTCACGCTAGAATCAAGGGGCTGGTCCCTAGTTTGAGCGTAGAGAACATAACGTTTCGTCTTAGAATTGGTGAGTTTAGAGAGTTTAAACTGTCTACATTATGAGGGGACTTACTGTGATTGTCCCAACTTCTACTGTTGATATTACGTAAAACGTGGTTCAAGACCCGTAATATGTCTGTGTCATGGAGAGTTTTTAAAGGTCTTTTCACGGAGTTACGTATCTTACTCATTCTCTCGGGTCTACCAACATCTTTAAATCGGATTCCGGTTGATCTCTTTCACGTTTTAAAGTAACTTCAGAGGACAAATATAAACTTTTCTTGTACTGAAAATGTGAGACAAGGAGTATTACCATAATAGATTGTAAATAACTCGTGAATTTTCTCTACGAGAAAATTCGAAAGAGATATACAATTAAGAGATAGAAAAACCACAAAAAGATACTTCGACCGTGATAATAATGAGATAAGACGTCCACTCTTTTGAATCCATGTCACTCCAATTGATCAAATGAACTCTAACGTGTCGGTCGTTCACAGTCTCGGTCTTAAACCTGGGTCTGTCAGACTGAGGTCTCTGGCGCGGGAAATGGTGATACTACACAAAGGAGGTATCACACAAGTGTGAGTGTGAGAGAAATTTAATTTTTTCTTAGTCACCGTAGATCGTTAAATGACAGGTGGACATTGTGACCTTGTGGTATTGGTCGGACACGGAAGAGTTCCGGGGTTGTACATACTGACACCCTAGTTTCAATACTGATGGGTCAACCTTTTTGTGTTTGGACACGATAATAGAGGTCAGGAGTGTTACCTTCTTGTTTCATTTATAAAAATAAAACAAAATTTAAAACGGTTTGGGTCCCACTGAGGGAAGAGACCCTGTCCGGAATGAAAGTAAGAAACATTTTATATTACTCCCCGAAGAGACCACCGAGTCGCCATTTCTTAGATGGACGGTTACGTCCTCTGTGTCCAAGTTAGGGACTAGGCCCTTCCAGGGTGTAACGACACCTCGTTGATTCGGACACGTGGTGTTGACAACTCAGACACGAGCTTGGGCCCTCAGAGTCGACGACCTCCTCCGGGGCGTGGGATGTCGGGAGTGAGATTTTGTTCTCTTCGGTGACGTTGTTCCTCGGGGGTGAGCGGTGTTGATCTCTTTTCGGGTATGTCCTTACTTCCGGGTCGTGTCGGTTTTTATTTATTTACTTGCTTTAATAAAAAATTCTTTGGTTACTTCGGTTTTTCCTCACCCCCCAGTCCGTTTCCAAATAAGGTGACAGGGGAAACCAGGAAGGGTCACCGTTCGGACTCTCCAACGACGAAGAGTCTAGAGAAACTTAGTTTACAGTGGGTGTGTACGTACGTGTATATTCCCTGTGTTTGTATGTGCGTGTACGTGTGCACACACGTGTGTGTGTTAGATTCGAATCCAGTCACCCGGGATTCTCGTTCGGGGTCAGTACAAGGTACCCCTGTCGTGTTGAAGTCCCCTGTCCATCATCTACCTGTTACCTCTGTGCCGACTCCGAGGTGCCTTAGTCGAGACAGGGTCACCTAACTTGAGATCGGGAGTCACGGACAAATCTGGAAGACTTCAGTTTTGTCTTTTAAGTGTCTTTCTTAAAAGGACTGTTCGTCACTTTATAACCTGTACGTGGGGGAAGCTCAGTCAATATAAACTAACTGGGGCGGGGGGGTGACCAGACCAGATGTCAAGACACCGACACCCGTTCGCATGAGTGATTCGGAGGAAACGGAATAGGTGTCTTGTCAGTTTCATTGTTATGACGTGCACACACTATTGGTGTGTTCCAAGAAGGTCCTGATTTACTTTGTTGTGCACCCTTCCATGATTGCAACACGAACCACTTAGTATTCTAGAGTCATTTATCTCAAATAAACCTCAGTATTATCATATACATGACATATGTGTGTGTAATTCACATAAACGTGTTAGTAAAGTCCTTTGCTAGTAGGATTCTTCCTGGTCTCATGCGGGACTCCAGTGTATGTTTACACCAAAGGGAACATTGAAAAATACGACAACCTTACGGATTTTATATGTATATGTATGAGGAAAGAGTCTTTATAAAAATAACGAATGAATCGTACCGGGGTGGGTAGTCTTGTTCTGGGTCACAGGGGGAGTCGGTCAGACAGGGTAGTCCTTCGAAGGTATTCGGAGTAGGAAGTCTGCCGTCTGTCTGACTTTTGGTGTTAGTGTCTTTTGATTTGTTAGATTAGTGTACCTGGTGTTGGAACACATTGAGTTACTTTGATACTCGGTACGGTACATCCCGGTGGGTTCTACCTGTCTAGTACCACCTCTTAAGACTGTTTTACACCAGGTGACCTCTCCCCTTACCGTTTGGTAAAGTCATAAGAACGGAACTCTAGGGGTACTTGTCATACTTTTCCGTCTTTCTATCCTGTCACTTTCTACTTGGGGGGCCCAGCCATCCACGGGTTATACGATGACCTCTAGTCACCTCTTTATTGTGGTCTTTCTCACTTCTCTGTCTCGGTTTCGTTTTTGGTGTGGGTCAACACCTACACTGACCACTATCTTCGTTCCAGGCTACGACATTTCTCGTTATAACGTATCCTTGGACCTTACAAACCAGGTACTTAGTTCCGTTTAACCTTCACTAGACTAGTTTGTCCTCTACCGTTCTCACTTGTAACTGTAAAAGTCTTAGTCGTTTGATTTTACCTGACATCACCCACTTAAATTGAGTCTACTGGTAATATAGGTGATGACACCCGTTCTTAGGGAATCGTCTTTATCTCATCGGTAGTATCAGTTGTTTTTTCAGACTTTACGTCATAAACCTACGTTAGAGTTTTTGTTGTGTTACTAGAGACAAACAAAGACTCCGTTCGGTAAGTTATAGTGCCATTAGGTTCAGATACGGGACTGGTAATTACGATTTCTTCGATGTTCTGGATGTTCTGGAAGATCTTGATTGTGGGTTTTTTCTACGGGAAAAGTAATATCCCCTGACCCTACGTTTTCATCCTTCAGTTCTTTGTGGACCTCATTGTCCGTTTAAATCGGAACCTCATGTCTTACTTCGTCCCGTTTCCGATTATCCCAAAACGGTTCTCTTGTGTGACCAGTATCGTTTGTGGGAGAAGGTTGTTGTGTTCTCTTCTGAGATGTGTACCTGTAGTGGTCTGCCATTTATGGCTTTAGTCTAACCAATATAAGAAACGTCGGTTTCTATCTCTTCGAGATATGTCAGTCGTTTTTCTTCTGGTCCTCGACTGACACCGAGTCTAGTACTTGAGGAATAACGGTTTAAGTCTGAAGTTAACTTCTTTCATCCCTTTTGGTGATCTGGTAAGTCTACACTGGATTTAGTTTAGGGAATACTAATATCTCACCTTCACTCTTTATTTAAATTCCCTGATCTAGACTATCTCACGGACTACTTGATACCTGTCTCCAAGTACTGTAACATGTTCTCTGCCCCTAGTTCTGGTAGGGGTTCTTTTTCTTTACGTTTTTTCGTTTTACCGACAGACCCCTCCGGAATGTTTATCGACACTTTTCTTCTCTTCACTTCTCGTTTCCTCTTTTCCTTTCTATATTCGTAGACTTACGTCTCAAGGTTTCTTATCTTTCCTCCCTATTCTTTCGGAAGGAGTCACTAGTCACGTTTCTTTATCTCTAGAGAAGTTCTTTTAATCTCTATGGTTCCCTTGTAAAGTACGTTTCTACCCGAGTTATTTCCTGTCTTTACCATACCTGGATTGTCTTCGTCTTCTATAATTCTTCTACACCGTTTTTATGTGTCTTCTTGATATGTTTTTCCTAGAAGTGCTGACTCTATTAGTGCCACCACACTAGTGAATGGATCTGGGTCTGTAGGACCTTACACTTCAGTTAGTCCGGCATCCTTCGTAGTGATGTTTGTTTCGATCATCTCCACTACTTTAAGGTCAACTCGATAAAGTTTAGAACTTTCTACTACGACACTTTCACGACGTGAGTCGTACAGTCGTTTAAACCTTTTGAGTCGTCACCGGTGTCCTGACCTTTTCCAGTCAAAAGTAAGGTTAGGGTTTCTTTCCGTTACGGTTTCTTACGAGTTTCATGACGTGTTAACGTGAGTAGAGTGTACGATCGTTTCATTACGAGTGTTAAGAGGTTCGGTCCGAAGTCGTTATACACTTGACACTTGAAGGTCTTCAAGTTCGAACAAAATCTTTTTCGTCACCTTGGTCTCTAGTTTAACGGTTGTAGACGACCTAGTATTTTTTTCGTTCTCTTAAGGTCTTTTTGTAGATAAGGACGAAATAACTGATACGGTTTCGGAAACTGACGCACTTAGTGTTATTTGATACCTTTTAAGACTTTTTGTACCCTTATGGTCTGGTGGACTGGACGGAGAACTCTTTAGACATACGTCCAGTCTTTCGTTGTCAATCTTGACCTGTACCTTGTTGTCTGACCAAGGTTTATCCCTTTCCTCATGTAGTTCCGACATATAACAATGGTACGAATAAATTGAAGATACGTCTCATGTAGTACTCTTTGAAACCCGATCTACTTCGTGTTCGACCTTAGTTCTAACGGTCCTCTCTATAGTTATTGGAATCTATACGTCTACTGTGGTGGGAACACCGTCTTTCACCTCTTCTTGATTTTCTCGGAGGACTACTCTCACTTTCTCCTCTCACTTTTACAACTGAATTTCAAGTTGTAAGTCTTTTGTTTCTAGTACTGTAGGTAAAGGTAGTGAAGTACCCTTTATCTACCCCTTTGTCACCTTTGTCACCGTCTGAAATGACAACCCCCGAGGTTTTAGTGACGTTTACAATTGACGTCGGTACTTTAATTTTCTGCGAACGAGGAACCTTCTTTTCAATACTGTTTGGATCTGTCGTATAATTTTTCGTCTCTGTAATGAAACCGTTGTTCCCAGGCGGATCAGTTCTGATACCAAAAAGGTCATCAGTATATACCTACACTCTCAACCTGATATTTCTTTCGACTCACGGCTTCTTAACTACGAAAACTTGATACCACAACCTCTTCTGAGAACTCTCAGGGAACCTAACGTTCCTCTAGGTTGGTCAGGTAGGATTTCCTGTAGTCAGGACTTATAAGTAACCTTCCTGACTACGATTTCGACTTTGAGACTATGAAACCGGTGGACTACGCTTCTCGACTGAGTAAACTTTTCTGGGACCACGACCCTTTTCTAACTTCCGTCCTCCTCTTCCCCTACTGTCTCCTATTCTACCAACCTACCGTAGTGGTTGAGTCACCCACTCAAAGTCATTTGAGGCCCTCAACCACTACCTGGCCCTCCGGACCGCACGGGGTCACGTTTCTCAGTCTGTACTGACTCAATGACTTGACTTGACTTGACTTGACTTGACACCAACAACCCGAAGGGGTCATCAAGTCGACCATCACTTAGATGGACTTTACGTCCTCTGGAGTCAAGCTAAGGACCCAGTCCTTCTAGGGGACCTCTTCCCTATTCGATGGGTGAGGTCATAAGAACTCGAAGAGACCTCCGAGTCTGTCGTTTCATAGGTGGACGTTACGTGCTCTGGGTCCAAGTTTGGGACCGAACCCTTCTAGGGGAACCTCCTCCCCTACCGTTGGGTAAGGTCATAAGAACGGACCTCTTAGGGGTACCTGTCTCCTCGGATCACCCGATGTCCAGTACTACGGTGTTTCTCAACCTGTGCTAACTCACTGATTCGTATCGTATCGTGACACCAACAAACAATGCTTGAAAACCTTCTGGTCTAGTACACTAGACCTTGGACAAAGACCCCGGGAAAACGGAGGTAGGAGAGTGTACGTCTGGGTGACTTCCGGGTCGACCTCCTAGTCTGAGATGGATGGAACTTACATATTGGTGGTCGTACACGTTATTAGCTGTCCTTCATTTCGGTTGTGAAAGTGAGACGGACGAGTTGCACCAAGATTCACGGGGTGGTCCGGTTCGTCAAACGGACGACGACGACGACGATTCAGCGAAGTCAGTACAGGCTGAGACACACTGGGGTATCTGCCGTCGGGTGGTCCAAGCGGACAGGGACCCTAAGAGGTCCGTTCTTATGACCTCACCCAACGGTAACGGAAGAGGCTTCGTCAAACGGATCCCAATGCCTAAACCTTGTACCATCTCGACACTGACCTTGGGACTATCCGAGGTAAGGACGTGAAGTGGCCATCCGACGTCACGAAGGTCGGTATGATACTACAAAGAGCGGTTTAGAATCGGTGACAAGGTGTCAGACTGTCCGGGGACGTTGGGACGGATCAGAAACGGAAACCTGGTTGTGGAAGGGACTTAGGTTCGGGTGTTCGTCCTCGAGTCTCGAGAACGAGTCGGAGGATCTCTCGGGACGGGGGAGGGAGAGAGGGGTCGGATCGGACGGCAGTCCCAAGTTGGTTTTGTGGAGTGTCGTCAAGTCAGGTGACTTCGACTGACCCACGGAGGGGGTGGAGGTTATCAAAGACCTTAGTTCCGACTATGACAATGTGGGGGACTCTTGGAGTCGTTCGACCCATTGTTAAGTCTACAATGAAGTCTCGGGAGTGGACGACTACTTCTTAAATGGAAGGAGTTTCGGAGGGGACCCCAAAAGACTCTGTAGAGTGTTCGTGACCCGAGACACGATGGGAGTTCCCGTGGACACCGATCCTTCGAAGATCCCCGAAGAGGGACGGTGGTGACGATGGTCACTCTTACCGAAAAGGAAAGGTCCTGGGGGTCTCGACGTGGAAAGACAGGAGCCCTGTCTGGAACTTAGTTGGGTGTAAGTGACCCTTCTCTCGGGAGAGGAGTTTGACATAGAGTAAAACGGTCGACCCGGGGTTTTGTCGAAACGAACCTTGGTTTGGAGTGTTTCCCAAAAAATTCTTAGTGTAGGATTCGGAAACGGAACCTGGGGAGATAAGTCTTCTGACCCTGGATTTGGAACCCTTGTCGTGATCGTCAATCCAAAGTAGTTGGGGAGGGAGGAAGTGTAAAAGTAGGAGGAGAGAGGAGACTGAGGTCCCTGTACACTTGTTACAGGAGGGGTCGCCGAGGTCAAGGGGTGTTCGTGTGTGACCCTCCGACACCAGTCCGTGCGGGAGTTTGTCGGTCCCGCACGAGATTCAAAGGGGACCCGAGTTGACCTAGGTCGGTACTGTTGTTCACAGATTACTGTCGTCAGTTCCAATTCACACGTGTCACCCGACCCAGTAAATGTCTGTTACACAGTAATTTGGAGGTAAACGTTGAATTCATTGTCATAGGGATCACTGTCCCCGAAGGGTCGACCGTGATCACCATTTCATGGACGGACGGTTATATCCTCTGGATTCCAGTTCTTCGTTGTCAATCTTGACCTGTACCTTGTTGTCTGACCAAGGTTTATCCTTTTCCTCCTGCAGTTCCGACATATAACAGTAGGACGAATAAAATGAATATACGTCTAATGTAGTACTCTTTACGACCCGACCTTCTTTGTGTTCGACCTTAGTTCTAACGACCCTCTTTATAGTTATTGGAGTCTATACGTCTACTGTGGTGGGAATACCGTCTTTCACTTCTCCTTAATTTTTCGGAGAACTACTTTCACTTTCTCTTCTCACTTTTTCGACCGAATTTCGAGTTGTAAGTCTTTTACTTCTAGTACCGTAGGCCAGGGTAGTGAAGTACCCTTTATCTATCCCTTTGTCACCTTTGTCACAGTCTGAAATAAAACCCCCCGAGGTTTTAGTGACGTCTACCACTGACGTCGATACTTTATTTTTCTGCGAATGAGGAACCTTCTTTTCAATACTGGTTGGATCTATCATATAAGTTTTCGTCTCTGTAATGAAACGGCTGATTCCAGGCAGATCAGTTCCGATACCAAAAAGGACATGAGTATATATCTACACTCTCAACCTGACACTTCTTTCGACTCTCGACTTCTTAACTACGAAAACTTGACGCCACAACCTCTTCTGAGAACTCTCAGGGAACCTGACGTTCCTCTGGGTTGGTCAGGTAAGACTTCCTCTAGTCGGGACCCTAAAGAAACCTTCCTTACTACGATTTCGACTTTGAGGTCATGAAACCGGTGGAGGACACTTCTCAACTGAGTAACCTTTTCTGAGACTACGACCCTCCCTAACCCCCGTCCTCCTCTTCCCCTGCTGTCTCTTACTCTATCGACCTACCGTAGTGACTGAGCTACCTGTACTCAGACTCACTTGAGGCCCTCAACCACTACCTGTCCCTCCGGACCGCACGACGCTAAGTACCCCAGAGTTTCTCAACCTGTGCTGACTCACTGACTTGACTTGACTTCTCTACGTTCAAACTAGAGACCCAGACCTTCTAGGGGACCTCCTCCCGGGTCGTTGGGTGAGGTCATATGAACGGAACTCTTAGGGTACCTGTCTCCTCGGACCACACAATATCAGGTATCCCAGCGTTTTTCAGTCTGTGTTGACTCTTGCGTACGTGTGTACGTGCGTGTAGGGTCATTGTTTGTTTGTCCACCCGGGTCTCTTTAAATCACCACTGGGGTTCTGATACTCTAGTCTCTCACTTCAAAATTATAATTTTGACTTCGGGTCAACGAGGGGCTGACACGAAAAGGGTCGAGTGGAAAGTGCAGGTGGGACACCGGAGATTGATTCCCCCAGAGGAGCCGGGGATAAGATACGGGATCTCCACCCTACTTCCACCCCACCACCCCTCCCACCTCATTCTTTTGAGTTCGGTCCGACCCTCGTACCCAAAGATCGACAGACTACAAAGTCACGACTACCAGTATCCCTTAATAGTTCTGACCCCCTTCTCACCTCTCCCTCCCCTGTGTGAAGAAGTTAACATAATTATCGAATTCTTTAAGTTTTCTCGGGGAGAGGGATTTCCGACTCCTTCTGAATCCTAAGGGTTCTAAGGTCCCCAAGAGTCTCCTCCAAGAGACACAGGGAAATACCGTACGACTCACTAAAACTACACGTTCCAAATAAAATTCTTTTCCTTTTCCTTCTCCCTTCGCACTGTCATAGTACACGTTTGATTATCTCGACCCAAAAACAGTCCCTTCTTGTAAAACCCGAGAACGGGGGAAAGGACATGGTCCGTCCATAGGGTCTGTCGTCAAGAACGGTCACCTTCTTGTACTTTCATCTTTGACGACGAGACATTGGATCATAATGTCCACTCACCCTCCGCGGGTCCTACGGTTGTCTCGGTCCGAGAGTCCTTCCGAGTCGAACTAGAGTAGATGCATAGTTCGTAATTAGTGTGTACACGACCCACGAGACTATCGTGGTACTTAGTACATTGGTATTGGTATATTAATGTGGTCCGTACCAATAGGGATAAAATTGTCACTCTTTTGGTTCGAAATCCTTTTACTTCACGGTTCCAGTGTATCGACCTCTTACAGTTGGAACACCAAGTTTGGTCATAAGACCCCGAGACCTGGGTCACAGAGGGGTGTGGTTCCCGAGATGAGTGTAAGATCACTCCTACGTGAGAACGTGAACCTGTTCACAGGATGGGACACTATTCCCGACACGGTCCCTTCGTCTCACCAAGTCTCTTATCTGACACTTGAACCTGTTTGGATCGTCATGGTGAGCGGATACGTCTGATGGTCGGTACGCCAAGCAATAAATTTGGGAGTTGTAGATTCAAAAGAGTAGACATTGTACCTTTATAGGTCAGGATGAAGTATCCTCACCACTCCTAATTTCTTCTTTACTTTTAGGGTATCGGGTCGTAGACCGTACATCGTCGTCGACTGATTCGTCCTCGACGACAATAGTACTGACTTTATTCCGTACATCCTCCTTCACACACTCTCTCTCTACGACCTGGGTTTCGGTCTGGGTCACCTCAATAAGGACCCGTCGACCGCAGTGTCACCGGTTGGGGAACAGATCCCCAACCGTCCTCGGATGTTTGTGGACTCTGTTCTTTATTGATAACGAGATCGATAGAAGGTGGAAGACCGACCCTTCGTCTCTTCGACTCGACAGTCTTCTTACCTCAGTCGAAAGGACAGGTCCCCTGGGAGAGGTAAGTCAGAGTGTGGGTCTACGGGTCTCGACACAGGAGGAACCGAGTAAGGATCGATATACCGGAACCCTTCCCTGAATCGGAGAGACTCTACGTCAAAGGAGTAGAAATTTAACACGTCCCTATACCGTTGGGTAAGGTCCTAAGAACGGACCTTTTAAGGTACCTGTCTCCTCGGACCACCCGATGTCGGATACCCTAGTGTTTCTCAGTCTGTGCTGACTCGTTCATTGTGTTGTGTTGTTATACGGATAGAGTAATTCTTCTTCGTACGTCCCCTGAAGGGACCACTAGGTCTCCAATTCTAATATATGAAGGACGACCCCCGTGTCCAAACTAGGGACCAGACCCTTGATTCTAGAGTGTACGGAGTACCGTGTCGGTTTTTTTTTTACGTACGTTCGGTAGGTCACGTCACGGACCACGTGTGTTCACGACGTCTCTGTCGTTCAAATAATCGACGGGAAAAATACGGAAGAACCATTTAAGACTGGACATGTGGGGTTTCGGGAGGGTCAGGGTCCACCCTCCTTCGGTAGTCGTTGGAGGTGTGGAGACACGTGTGTATGTACATGTGTGAGTGTCTTCCTTCCTAGTCCAGTCTTCGTTAGAGTCGTCTAAATATTCAAGACGTCCCACGGTCCTCTGACACCAAGATCTTTCTTACAAACGACTTCTTAACTGGTCGAGAAGGAAGACGGAGTCTCAGTCACGACACTCTTCGTGACGAAGTGTTTTAGAAGTGGAACACGGGAAAGGGGATGGCGTAGGGGCAGGTCGGGGGGTTTTCGTCTAACAAGGAGTACTAGACCTGTTGTAGGCCAAACCGGTCGGGAATCTATACAAAGGTGAAACCGGACAATTTCGTGAAGGACTTGTGTCAAGGAGAGATTAGACCCAAGGAACCGTCAGTCCGGGACCACTCTCGTCCTCGTCCCTTCCCCAGTCCTTCTCCCCAGTTCCACAGTCTATTTCCCCCGGTGTCCTCCGGGAAATTTGCCGTCGGACTCCTTTTCGAAAGGGTGCGAGTGGATCGTAGTCGTCTAACCTACTGAAGGAAAGGGAAGGAACACCTACATCCGTCAACTCTATCCGGAAGTCCAAGGGTACAGAACAGATCGGAAACTTCGTTCGTGACACAAGGGACAGAATGTTTACCTCCGTGATTTAAGTCTCTCCTCTGTAGTGAATTACTACAGTAACAGTAGTGGGGGTTACTGTACTTATCACTTTTTGTGTCAGTATCGGAGTCTAGAGGACTGACATTCGGTCTCGAGACTGTTGTTATTGTTTTCGTGAAACGGACAAAACGGTGGGAATTAAAAGTGTCTTATGGACCATCGACTCATGAGAAAATAGGGGTAAAATGTCCCCTCCATAAACTTCGGGTCCCTCGACTTTCATCAATGGGTTCTAGTGTCTCGATTCTCCTTTCCGTATTCAGCGTCGGGTCGGGGGTCATCCTAACCCATATGACTTGTTATGTACTTACAGGTCGTCTTTCGTCGATCGCCGGTGAGCACTACCAGTGACGGGGGAACTGACCGAGTTTCTCGGACCGGTGCGTCGTCTGGTTGGCCACCCACCTCGGGTCCTCTACACAGAAAAGAACTGAGGGACGGGAGTTGTGGGTCCGGTGTGTGAATGGTGTGACCAAAACTACTGTCCTACGGGTACCTTGATACTTAATGATCGAAGGGACCCTTCCGAGACCCATGGAGAGTCACAGTAGAGAGGGTAACAGGTAAGTGTTGTGACGAAGGACCGAACATTCTTTTTTTATTTTAATTTAGATTTTGGGACAAAGGACTGAGACAGAGGACGACGTCGGGGCGGTCCGACAACTCACGGCCCGTGTCTCCCCTAAGACTTACCGTAGTGAAGGAAGTGGGAGCGAGGAGTGAAACCCCGGGGAAGACACGACCTCTGTCTCGTCACTTGTTCTCCCTCACCCGAGGACGGGAGTGTCCCCAACGTTAGACTACACTCTTTTTCGGTAATTTATTCGCTAATGTCTACACCACGTATAATGTTTTGTCCTTCAGACTTCTCACTCAACTATTCTCTCCGAAGTGTAGACACACACACACACACACACACACACACACACAGACACGCACACACACATAACCCCCACCCCCTCTCGTTACTCTTTTCGAGAAGATTCCGGTACAGTAAATTACCTTCCTCCTCGTTCTTAATCGGTTTCCTCACCCCTGAGACACGACACGAGGACAGGGAGGGTTGTTTATCGTTTCACCAGAGTCTGTGACGAAGAGAAGAGACCTGAAGACAAAAGGGTAAGTACGTGATACTTCCATCGAACCAGGATACTGTGAAGGTAGTTCAAGATTTACGAATACCATAGAAACCGTAGTTTAAGTCCGTTTTCTTTTTAACGAAGACACAGAAAGGATAGGATCCTATTATGTATAATGTGAAGATAGGTTTTAAATTTGACCCTACAGAGACAGGAATCGTTAAGAGACTCGAGGGATTCCAGTCCCTCCCTTAAATGGGTTACACACACGGAGAGTACGAGTCCTGTCTCAGATCGTGTTACCCCTGTTTTTCGGGAGGACTGGAGACAGAAAATCTTTGACACTCCAGTGGAACATTTCAGTCTCTGTAATCTTCTCTGGGATAGTCTTAGGATTCACAAAGGGACCACCGAGTCACCATTTCTTAGGAGGACGGTTACGTCTCTGTGTCCTTTGAGTCCAAGGTAAGCACCCAGTCCTTTTAAGGGACCTCATCTTTTACCGGTTAGTGAGGTCTTAAGAACGGACCTTTTAAGGAACTTATCTCCTCGGATCACTAGATGTCAGGTACCCCCAGCGTCTCAGTCTGGGTTGACTTGTACGTGCGTACCGGAAACCCTTAGGATTCCTTTACTTTATTATCAACAATTCTGAAATGCGGCTACAATAGTGTACATCAACACTCGTGTCGGGATACCCTGTACGTAATAATGGGGGGTGGGTTAGTGTCTATTCCTTCTTCTTAATTGTAAATACCTTGTCGTTCTCCGAAATTACTTCCTTTCTCTAAGTAGGTGCCAGGATTCCTTATTGATTAGATGAATTTCGATTTGGTTTAGACTCTAATTGAGGTTTCGGGTACGGGAAGTAAGTAAGGAAATTTTATAGTATGGATCGTGCGTTACCGACGACGACCGGATAAGATGGGATACCGTAGACATAGGGACTTTCTAGGTCTTCGTCTTTTCACCCCTCACCTCGTCCCCACTTTTCCGTCTGTTTATATGTTGGGGAGGGAGTAGGTCCAGGTAGTCCGGTTTGGGACCGGACTTGGTCCTTCTTTTATTTAAGCTTTAACCTACACTCTAATTTCAAAATTTCTTGATTGACCGGTATTTTATGAGTCTAGACGAGATTTTTGTAGATTTATAGTTTGTGTAGACTTCCGTTACTTCTCCCTTTATTTAGCCAGGGTACGAACATAGAGTGGTTCGAGATAAACAAGTTACACGGCCAATATTCTCGTACCCGGGTAATACCGTCCTCTCTGTGTCCCAAAATCCCTTTCTTTCTTGTCTCCTAGGTCCGGTCGGTACACCTCAGTCTCTGGAGGGTCTCCTCGGAGTCCCTACTTGTAAGTCCGTGTCCGGACGACACCTTTTTAGGTCATACCGATCTCGCTGTTCTCACACCTACACTTCACAGACCTCTTCACTCCCTTCCTTTCTCGTCTGGTGTCTCCGGAAGTATCCAGGTCCGTTCCCAAGACCTGAAACAAGGTTCCCTTTTTCTCGGAAATGACCCAAGATCCTTCCCCTTATCGTTAGACGAAACGTAAATATTTCATATCAGATCAATCTCTTACTTCATCCTTAAATTTTTCGTTTCTACGGTTAAGTTCTTCGAACGCTACTTTGGGTTCGCTACTACCACCAAACATGGTCACTACTACCTCTACCCTCCCCCCTCCACACCTTTGTTAAAGTCCCTCGGATCGTCATAAGGTACTACTCTCAAAAGAGTAGATGTTAAAGAGGTCTCCTTTAAGTCCCGTAGTCCTACTTACACGATGAAAACTAGGTTTCTACACGAACTGATCTTTCTGAGACCGGTCCGGTCCGGAAAAGGGACTGGTCTCTGAGATCTCCGAAACCTTGCACCTCGACGCTCCCTTCCCTTCCCCGAGTTCCTGACCTGTTTTTCTGTAGACCGTACCCGTTCTAGCTCACTACCTACATATTTTTACATTTCTAGTGAATCGATTCAGAGAGTAAAATGTCGACTCTGATGATCCTGGTTTCACACCTTCGATTTCATGTCAGAGGTAACAGGTTGTCTGGAACTTAAGTCGGACCGAATCTGTGACTGGGCGATCTCTTCAGTGAACTGGTGGTACTCGGATCTAAAAAGTAGACAATTCACCTACACTATTCTGAAGAAAGAACATTTAGAACGTCCGTCGAACCCTTTTAATTCTTTAAATGACTAGTTAGTGGTTCGTGTCAGGTAAATAAATCCGTAACCTCTGATTCTCTATACTCGTCTAGACCTTCTATGTGTCTTTAGTCCTTCTTCTTCTTAGACACTACCTAACCAGTTTACACCCCCCATTCTCTTTTCTGTCGTCGGTCCTACTGCGAGTCTGGTTCGTGTATCCTGGGGAGGGTGTCGAAGGGGTCGGACGGAGGAACACATGTCCTTTGACTGGTTAGGAGGTGAAGGGGGAGGGAGTAGTGGTTCTTCGAGAGATCTTGTCGCCAGGGGTTGAAAAAACCGTGGTTCCTGGTAAAAGTACCTTCTGTTAAAAAGGTGTCTGGTACCATTCGTCCCCCACCCCCTACCAGAGTCCTACTAAGGTTGCATAATGTAAATAACACGTGAAATAAAGATAATATTAATGTAGTCGAGGTGGAGTCTTGTAGTCCGTAATCTAGAACCTCCGACCCCTGGGGAGGAGATCTTCCGACCCCAGGGTATTTTTACTTTTATTCTTTTCGTCTGTGAGTGAATAAACGATGTACGGTCGACTCCTGGACTGTACGTAGCTACAGCAAGGTCGTTGTGTTGCTGCTGGACGCTCAGTCGTTCGTCTGCAGGACGGCAAAAGTGTCCGCTCCTTTGACTCCGAGTCTCTTCCCTTCGTCGCGGGTGCTCGGAGCGCACTCTTCTGAGAGCTCTCGGGGAACGTGACGTTCCTCTAGGTTGGTCAGGTAGGATTTCCTCTAGGCAGGACCCACAAGTAACCTTCCTGACTACGACTTCGACTTTGAGGTTATGAAACCGGTGGACTATACTTCTCGACTGAGGAACCTTTTCTGGGACTACGACCCTCCCTAACCCCCGTCCTCCTCTTCCCCTGCTGCCTCCTACTCTACCGACCTACTGTAGTGGATGAGCTACCTGTACCCAAACCCATCTGAGACCCTCAACCACTACCTGTCCCTCCGGACCGCACGACGTCAAGGACCCTAACGTTTCTCAGCATGTGTTGACTCACTGACTTGACTTGACTTGACCAGAGTCTGGACCTGGACTGACGTCGGGTGTGTGTGTGTGTGCGTGTGTGTGTGGTCAAGGCCGTCCACTGACTAAATCTGCCCTTTGAACAGCCCTCGTCGGCCCACGGACTCACTTAAACACTGGGGTTTTGGTCCACAAGGACGACGGACGACTGTCGTGGACCTAATGCATACCGTCCTTCCTCTTGTCCGCGGTCCAAAAGCTGTAGTTTAGAGCCGTGGCTGGGCGACACCGAGAGTCTCCGGAGGACGAGAGTCTGTAGACGCCAGGAGTCGTCGACACGAGAGTTCCCCTCAGAATCCGGTCGTCGGAGTGAGGTGGACCCTCAAGTAATCATTCCGTCTTGGAGTCTGAATGACCTGGACGACTCAGTCTTAGACGTCCACTGACCACATGAGTGACTACCCATGTTACTGGTGACTGGTCAAATCCCTGAATCCATTCCCAGGACTAGTCGTGGTTCTCCGAGACGCTGGAACCCGTTCGGGGACGAGCGACTCAGAATCGAGGGACAGACACTCTAATCTCACGAATCTGGTCCGTGAGAGATGATGATGATGATGATTCAGCGAAGTCAAAACAGGTCGAGATACGCTGGGATACCTGACGTCGGACGGTCCGAGGAGACAGGTACCCTAAGAGGTCTGTTCTTATGACCTCACCCAACGGCAGGGGAGGAGGTCCCCTAGAAGGGTTGTGTCCCTAGCTTGGTTACAGAGAATGCAGAGGACGTAACCGTCCACCCAAGAAATGGTGTTCGCGGTGGACCCTTCGGGAACCCGATACTTGATTTTTTGACCTCCTTTGTAAGTCCCTTCCATCAGGTCCCTCTTACTCGTGAGACACGTCCTCGGATATACCCTTTCTGGTGAACCCTTTGCTACACCCACCTGGTCCTACCCTTACCTTCTTTCACGAGTACCCCTGTCCCAACCCTTCTTCCGTTCCTCGAGAAGACCACTCGGGACAGTTAGTTTGGAAATAGGTTCTTCAACCCTTTCAGTCTGTTAGAAATCATCTACTGACTGTAGTAGTCCAAACGTAAACTGAAAAAATTACAGATAAAATAAATAAATAAATAAACCGGCGTTTCCGGAAACAAGACTTTTTGTCCATGAAAACTAGAAGCAACGTCGGTTACCCTAGATCAAGGGACTGGTTCCTAAATTGGATCCGGGGGACGTAACACTCACGTCACAGAATCTGTGACCTGGTGGTCCCTTCGGGGTCTAAACGTATAATCTTTCGTCTACCCTTCTTTATTTTCTGGTTTTTTTACATTGTTTACCTCTTCCTGCTTAATCAATGTTTACCAGGTTATCAGTACATACCTACACTCTCAACCTGATATTTCTCAGGGAACCTGACGTTCCTCTAGGATGGTCAGGTAGGATTTCCTCTAGTCAGGACACACAAGTGACTTTCCTGACTACCACTTCGACTTTGAGGTTATGAAACTGGTGGACTACACTTCTCGACTGAGTAACCTTTTCTGGGATTACGACCCTTTCTAACTCCCGTCCTCCTCTTCCCCTGCTGTCTCCTACTCTACCAACCTACCGTAGTGACTGAGTTACCTGTACTCAAACCCACTTGAGACTCTCGACCACTACCTGTCCCTCCGGACCGCACGACGTCAAGTACCCCAGCGTTTCTCAGCCTGTACTTGAGTTGCTGTTTGCCTCACTGACTTGACTTGACTTGACTTCACTGACTCGTGGTCGGAGACAGCGTCCGTGTCCCTCCGGTTGTATTTAACTCGTCTTTATCGGGACTGGAGGGGCAGGACAACCCTTTTAGTTGTAGCTCTTGTAAGATTTTTAACCATTGGTGACCACAGTCACCACAGTCACCTCCGAGACTCCTCATTTACTCTAGGTTTCTTACTTATTCTTCAGTCAAGTCAGCGAGTCAGCACAGGGTGAGAAACGCTGGGGTACTTGACGTCGTGCGGTCCGGAGGGACAGGTAGTGGTTGAGGGTCTCAAATGAGTTTGAGTACAGGTAGTTCAGTCACTACGGTAGGTCGGTAGAGTAGGAGACAGCAGGGGAAGAGGAGGGCGGAAGCTACAAAGGGACGTAGTCGCAGAAAAGGTTACTCAGTCAAGAAGCGTAGGCCAATGGATGACTCTTTTCCCTACTCTCCACAAGACCCGTACCTTTGTCGTACCTAGTTCGGGGACTCCACACTTTGTGAACTGAATTAACTCCCTGACTCAGGGGGTCTCATAGTCCTGTAGTCTCTCGTCCTCGACGTCTCCGTCCTTCCTCTCGACCCTCTGTCGTCTCGGCTACGGGTGTCGGTCCGATTCCCCGAATGTAAAATAGCTCTCTTTCCTCATCTTCTTTGTGTTACTCCTTCGTCCTTTTCTCTTAGCCTTCCGTTTAAAGGACTCAAGTTCGGTGAACTGTAGTTTGACGGTCAACTTTTGGGGTCCTACCTTAAAGTCTCGTACTTGACCGGAACCCGATAGGATGGGTCGGTTCCTGTCACATTGTCGGAGGATCACCAGGGGGTGGAGGGGGTCGGTCGAGTCCCGGGAGGGGTTCCACCCGAAGTCCGGAGTCCCCTCTGGAAGTGTTCACTCACTAAACGGGGTTCATGGTCGTCGTTTCCCGGCCGGGGAGAGGGACAGTCGTGGGTCCTCTAGACGACGTCCATCTCCGGTGGTTTTTCTCTAATCGTACTCCGGGCTCTGGGGACGTCCCTCCTCGGGGTATACTCAGGGACAATGACCCATAGGGAGGATGACTACGACTCCCGTCTTTGGACTCGAGACAAATCGTCCTCAGTCTCCCCGGGACATTTATGTAAAGGGGAAACCCGCGGAAACGTTTTAGACACTATCTAAACCCAGATCGTCTTAAATCTTAAAACATCGGTTTTATGTAGAAGTTTTGGAAACTTAGAGTGGGGAATTGAAATCTCTTCTCTTTTTGTTTCGAACTCTCCTTTTCACTGAACGGGTTTCCGTGTTTCGTTCAGGATCATCTTGCACTGACCACATATCCAGACCTCTGAGAGAAGTCACGAGAACGGTTACTGTTGTTATTGTCGATTGTTCATTACTCGGGAATGACACGTGATCTGACAGGATTCACGAACCTTGTAAAATAAATTAGACGTAGTGATAGGGTAGTCTGTCCATTATCATATTAAGAGTAAAATGTCTATTCTTTGATTCCGTGTTAAATTCAGTGAGAGGGTTTGAACGTCAATCTTGAACTTGAATCCGTCGGACGTAAAAATTTTTCCGGTGAGCCTTGACGTATACCTACAGGTTGGGGAGTCAAGGTTGGGGTGGAGGAGGTTTTCCGTCTTAGATACGTGATTACACCTGGGATGAAAAATCCAAAGTCAAACAAGACCTGGAGTCCCCCAAGTGGAGAGAAGAGGGTGGTTGTCAGAAAGGAGTCAGACCCTATCGGTCACCAGATACGACTGTCTTATGGTCCTTTCCTACGATCGGAGAAAAGGAGATACAACTTATTTACGAAGGTAGAGGTTATTGGAGTCCGTCTTTGTTGTTCCAGAGTGCAGTTGTACAGTCGACTCGGGACCGGGGAAGGTGGTGAGTGGTGGAAAGACATGAACGGAGAGACAGGGACGACTGACTCAATGCACTTTATGTAGTGGTCCACAGGAACAAGAGTACCCTTGTCACCCTTTATACTGGGTCTCTAATTTCCTTGTCTTTTCTCTCCAGTCCTATAAATAAGGGGTTCGTTGAAGAGAAAGACCAGTGATGTCCGACCGATTTAGGGAGAGCACGTCCGGTCGACGATATCCCCCGGGAAGGTATGTCGGGAGAGAAGGAACCCAGTCCATGGTGGGACGGACAGTGACGAAGTCCTAATCGTTACCAAATTTTTTTTTGATGTTGAAGAGACGATAATTGAGGTTCAAAGACGTTGTAGGAAACACTAGAGGAATGGGTGGTAGGGCAGTACTTCTCACGGGAGTAATTGAAGAGTTGTGTAGTATTAAACTCCACAGACGAAGGACTGACTACATGACCGATAAGGAACTGGAAGACCTAACATGTGAGACAGCGTTGGGTCTTCTCGACCCCGTCTGTGACCGTCGTGGAGAGACGGTGGAAGGTGAGAGGGTCGGGTTCACCAAGTTTCTCCCGACGATGGCGATGGAAGTAGTGTTGAACCCTTACCTCAAGACGGTCACCCTTTTGTGTCCTCCCTTACCAGGACGACTGACCAAGTCCCACCCGTGTACTGGTCTCAATCATGTTTATTCTCAGTCATGTTCCCGAAGAGAAGTTTGGTCCCGTCCTTGGACGAGGATTTTGGTCCTTCTCTTCATGGTTGGTCCTCGACGACCACCGGTAGAAAGGAGTGACCCCCTTCGCGGACGGACTCTTACGTCGTTTATGTTTCTTCGTATCTCACCTGTCTCTTTTTCTTCCTTTTAGGACTTGACCGGTAGTCCCGTAGATCGAAGTCAGGCAGAAGTTAAGTCGTGTTGGGGACCTGAAAAGCCATTTCTTTTGGTCGGGTCAAGGAACACACGAATTTAGATAAACTCAAAGACTGTGGACGTTGACTCAGGACTGATTATGTCTTCCAAAATTCGAGTAGTTCCTAAACTCTATGTCTAGTCCTTTAGACTCCGTCTTCGGGTGAGCATACCCTGGGTCGACCCTCTCCCGACGTTAAGGGTCGTATGGGTTATCAAGTCATGTACCGGGGGCCTTAGTAGGACACAACTCCAGGTAATTACCGGGTCTTGGACCACCAGGCCTCAGTTGTTACTCTTTCACTTACTTCCTTTCTCCGATTATAAAGGACCTAATGCGTCGGCCGAAAACACAAGGTCCTTTAGTCGGTCTTTTTTTTTTTTTTTTTTTTATATATATATATATATATATATATATCTCTCTCTCTCTCTCTCTCTCTCTTTCTGTACCCCTGGTTTCGAGACTACCTTGTTTCCACAAAATTAGTTGTACCACACCCGTATATATGACATCAATGAGAGTCGTTTCTATTTCTAATTTTAAGGTCTAAATGTTTTGTATCCACTAGGTATAATTTCTCTCTCTCTTAACATTTGTTAGTGAAAATGGTATACCAAGTGTTCTTCCTTCTCTCATAAATAGTGGCATAACTTTTTGATTACTTCCTTTACGGACCTAGGGAGTCGTGGCCCTCTCCGGACGGAAAGGAGAATTAAGGACTTATAAGTCTTTAATTATTCCTTGTCTCCTAAGGACTGTCTAGGTTTTGTCGTGTGTCCTTCGGAGGACAATTTACGAAGGACTATTAGGACGAACCCAAACTTGGGACCATGTCGATAAAGAACAGACACCCTCCATGAGAGTCACGGAGTCAAAGAAGTAGACATACTATTTCCACAAGTTTCGTTACGGAAGGATGGTCCTGACACCTTCCTAACCTATCTGATGGGGTGTCCGTCTTAAAATGTCAAGACGTGTCCAACATTTGAAAGTCAGTTGTAATCCAGAACGACAGTAGGATTCCGTGTGTCCGCTGGGGTCGACCGAGGTCCGAAGTTCTGAAGAAGGTATGGGTGGTTCAACTCTGTTGACTTAGGTCCGTTGACCTGACCGTGGGTCCAGTCTTTCTTAGTCACCAGGACCCCACCTCGACCAACCTCTTCTGAGTTGTGATTGGTCGAGGGTACCCTAATCCTACTTACCCCCGGGGTCCGATCGTTCGAGTCCCACAGGGACCAGGTAGGTCATGTTTGGAATCGAGGTCCACGACGACGTCTCGGACGACCTCCGGGGAGGGAAGGAGGTGGTACTGGTGGTGGTCTACAGCACTACTCAGAAAATATTGGTGCCCGTCGTGGGGAGTTTCGTCCATGGTCCGGTCCCGGGTCGGACATAGCACAGAACTTCTCGAGTAGAGGTCCGACGGTTCATCAAACATTAACACAAACACTATGGGTTTCCATTTTACCCTACAGAAACCAGTCTTTCCTTTCATAAACAACAAGTCATCGATTCAGCACTGGCTGAGAAACGTTGGGGTACCTGACGTCGTACGGCCGGAGGAGACAGGAAGTGACGGAGGACCTTAAACGAGTTTGAGTACAGGTAACTCAGCCATTACGTAGGAGACAACGGGTGAAGAAGAGGACGGGAGTTATACACGGACCTCGACCTCGTCCTCAGTCCTCCGGGTCCAAGGTCGGACACGGACAGTACCCAAGTGACACCCTGGAGTCGACCAGGGAAGAGTAGACGCCTGGGTCAAAGGAGTTGTCACCGGAGGACCCACCCTTCATCTCTTGCCCCTCTTTTCCGTTACCCAATTCCCTGGAGTCACCGGAGGAAGGGTGAAGTACCAAGTCTTTAAGGGAAAATGGCGTCTCTGTTCACTGAGACGTCAAACTCTTTTACCTGAAAGAAGTCAGGACCTCGACTAATAGGACGGGATGAAAAAGACTGACAACCGAAAGCGGAAAGTGGAGGAACACACCGAGAGTGATTGGGTTTCGAACATTGGAAAGGAAGAAAGGAAAGTGTAGGAAACTCTCATCTAAGATTCTTGAGTAACCATTCTAATTACTTACTGGTTGCAAACACATTCTGGAAACGTTAAATTTCGATTGAAACGTAACTACTGAAATAAATAGGATTCGACTTACCTTCTAATGTCACCACATCGGGATTGGATTCTGAACGGGGAGAACTAACATTAACGAACAAAGTCGTGAAAGGAACACTTCACTTTAGAGATCCTGACACCCGTGACGAAGGCGGACCAAACGGTGACAAGAGGGTCACAACTTTGTATTAGGGACAGTATCTCAGGTGAGAATCATTTATATATGACCGGTTTAGTGGGTCCGGACATCGACTAACTTACACCTTAAACTCTTTCTTTCTCCTCAGGTCCCACTGACCTCCTAAGTAGAGGATCACTCGGGTGGTCCAGTGAGGTCCTTTTCGTGTCCATCCCATCGCGTCACCAGTTTACTAGGTTGACCCTAGTATCATCGAAGACCGTACTTCCCGTTACAGGTCCATTACGAAAGAATTCCCGTCTCCCTTCAGGAAACCCACCAAAAATACCTTGGACTAGTAAGACGTCGGAGATTGTGGTTTAGTCTACCCAGCTACCATAATACAACGGTCTTCTAGTAGACACTGTTAAATTCGTTCAATCCTCTTATAAACCGAGTCTAGTTAGACTTTTTTTTTTTACAAGGTACCTTTAAAGTTCTTCTTCTTTTTTTTTTTACTTGGGATGTCTTTTGTTTACAAAGACTGGATCCAGTCTGAGAAATTTGTTTTGGTGTACTTACAAGTCTGTGTAACCAGTTAATCGAATTTCCTCGCAAGTGGTGTGGAAGGTTTACGAAAGAAGAAACCCCTCCCCGAAATTAATTTTCCGGTCTCCTTCAGACCGTGTCTTCTACTGTTTACCCTTCCCTAGTGGAATCTCTTCGGTAACCGTGTCTTTGTCTCTTTAGACCCAACCGACCCTACGAGTTGTAAATAATTTTAAGGGGTTCACACTTGAGTGCGGACTCAGTCTGACAGTCACCCGACGGACTCCTCCTCTCACCCCCGGGTATTACTTAAGATGTCGGTCTTCGAAATGGTGTTTGAAGTCAAGGTGTTGACTCCGACTTCGTCCCCACGACCTTTTGGTTTGGAATCTATCCCTTGGAATCCTCTCGTCCCAGGGTTACGTCTTGACCTGAACGGAACCACATCAATAGGGTCGAATCCACCAGAGTCTTTCCCTCGTACAAACCCGGAGTCGGTTGTCGATCAGATTCCCTTTATTTCGACTTCGATTTCTTTAGTAGGTCCGTAACATAACGACATGGGATTTGTCCTTCCCTCCGAACAACAACCCCCGACCCCATTGGGTTTCCTCGATGTACCCGGGACGAAACAGGGAGGTAGGATATTAATAGACACGAGGGGTCTTAAGTCAGAACGGGACAAAGAGGAGAGTAAATGAGGAGAAGTCGAGATCGGTGTGAGTACTCTAGGTCTGAGTTTACCGGTGGCCGGATGACCGGAAGAGAATACCCTACGGGGTCCCCAGTAGTTTGGAGACAAATGACAGAGTCACTGGAGTCCTTTTAATGAATACGAATGACTCGAAAACAAAAGAAAGAACGTTTTACCCGTAGGTTTATAGACGAAATGTGTTAAGAAAACTCTAACTCACTGAATTACTTACTGTGTATGAGTTAGACCCCGAATGAGTTATAGAGAGGGGAAGGAGGTCCTTATACATCAGGGGGTAGTACAAGGTTAAACACAAAACCGGTTAGTAAACCCGAAGGCATGTGGGAAGTGTCCGTTATTGGTTTCCCTGACTTGAATTCCTGTGAAGATCTCAACACAAGAGATCACTAGGTACACCTTTTACCTCGGTCCATAACTTGCTGGAAGTTTAGGTTCTAAGTAGTTGGGTCTGAGTAAAAGGATGGACGGGACGTCATGACGAGTAGAATTTAGGGGAGACACTCGTTTACCGTTTTGGTAGGTAGGTTTTGGGGACTTGACTTTTCGACCTATAATCGAAGTTGAGGAGAGAAGGGTCGTCAGTGGTTCAGGTCGAGATAGAGAATTTATCTAGCAGTTGGGTAGTAGAGAGTAATGAGGGGTGGATCTTATGGAGTCTTCGTATATCCCCGAAGGGACTTCTAGGATACCATCCAGGTGGGTCGACTGTCACTAAGTCTCTGACACCCACCGAGACAAACGAAGTAGAGGACAACTTGACGTATACGGGAAGGGGTTCGAACTTAGGATTTTGGTTCGGTTGGTTTGGTTGAGAATGTCTTGAGTTCTAGAATTTCGAAACGGGACGACGACGACGACGATTCAGCGAAGTCAGTACAGGCTGAGACACACTGGGGTATCTGTCGTCGGGATCCTGAGGAATAAAGAGGAAGTCGATCTCGAGGATTGAACCGGAACCGGCCTCCGAGGTTTGGAAAGGGTGAGTGAAACGGGGTCTAAGGAATCACGGACGAATGGAGAAGAAGGAGAAGGAGGGTAGGGGGTGGAAAGTGAGACTCACCGAGAAGTCTAGGGAAGAACTTACTCCGAGGTTCGGACTCAATTCTCGGAAGAGACTCGAGGGTCTCTTTCCTCGAATGAGACGAACAGGACGATCACGGACAATGGCAAAGTAGCGTGACATAACCTAAAAGGACCAGTGGACATATTGACCGAGGAACTTTTCCCGGTGGAGTTTACTCCAGTCAAAGACAATAGTTCTTTGTCCTCGTCGTCCAGTGAAATCTCTTTTAGTGAAGTCACGGATTTAGTTATCAACTTGTGTAATCTTCAAATAGAGACAGAATACGGTTTCGGGTCACGTCCAACCACCCTTACCCTTCGAACGAGATACACAACCCTTGGGTCTGAGGAAAGTGTATCCAGGAATCTCAAGAGAGGCGTGTCGTCCATCCACTGCATGCTCTTGTTCCTAGTGTGTACCCGGTCTAGAACTTCACGACGGTAGTAAAAGTGGGCGTAAGGTAACCGATCTCGGGTCAGTGTACCGACGTACATCGAAGTTCCCTCAGACCCTCACGTCGACTCGAGGCACGGGTCCTCCTTCTTTTCTTGTACTTATAATCACCCACGTTCATAAAAGACGGTGTGGACCGTTACAAATGGTCCGTTCTCAAAGAGGTAAACCAGTCGAGGGTTCAAGTTGTAATCATTCCTTTTAGTAGGTGGGAATTTCTTTGGGTAGTCATCGTTGTTCTTTTCATCTCTTTTCCGGGGAAGTCCGAGGGAAATGACGCCGACAATGTGTTAAAGGGGAGAGGTCCTCGGATCGTCCGTGGTCTGGTAGGACTTCGTCCAGGAGAGGACATCCTCCACCCTCGGAGGACGGAATCTGTCGTCAGATTGAGGAACACTACTCGACCCTTTGTCGTCCAAACCCGGAGGGGTATGTGTGTCATCGTTCATAGATCCCTGAGATTGTCCCAAGGATCTCCTCTTACTTGGTCGAAGAAAATCATTCTTGTCCTCCTTCAATCTCGCTTCTGACGTAAGGTCCTGGGACCCCTCCTGATATAGACGTTGGGTTTGACACTTCAGTCTGGGAATATAAAACCAGGAGAGACGATTTGGGACTCGATGAGTCTCCGTCCGAGACAGAATAAACAGGACATCGGACCACGTCTTAGACCGTACCTCACCACCGTTAAGGTGGAGGAGGGACCCGGTGTGGTAACGTCTCAGACGAGGTCTCTTCGACTGAGGTCAATCCATCCTGTTAGTCTGGAGTTCCTATCCGGTTGTCTTATAAGTGAGTTATGAACCGAGGTAAAAAGTTTACTCAGTGGTCTTTTGTGTTGAGATATTCACAGTAATTTAAGTCAGGAAAACCAATAACGGACACTTGTCACATGTCTTCGGTCTCACTTACCGTTTTGATGTTTAACCTTGTAATAATAATAATAATAACTCGTACAAAGTGAGTAATTCAGTAAATTAGAGTCTTCCTAACATATTTCATCTGTAAACCTACGGGTAAAACGTTCTTTCTTTTACTTTCAAGTCATTCGTATTCATTCAAAGGGCTCCAGTGGTTCTGTCACTTGTTATCGTAGTTCTAAACTTGTGTTTACCCCCTCTTACCTATACGCATATGAGTCGGTTCGTATACATACCAACTCAGGGAAACGACAAGTGGGCTTTGATAGTGTTGTAACAATTAACCGACATGGGGTTATGTTTTATTTTTCGATTTTTTCTAATCTTGAGTTTAGGAAGAAGTTTGGACGATACAACGACCGGAGAAGGGTGGTTGTCTTCGTCGATTGTCACTCCGTCTTGATTCCGTGATGACTCCTTTCATTCCCCTCACCCTTCAATGAATTTCCTTTTGGTTAGACACTGTCGTTCTCCTCTACCGTTTTTCTTTCTCGTAAACAATCCCCGTCGTCAGACGGTCCGTGTCTGAAGTTTCAGGGGGTATACAGTGGTGTAGATTAGGAGTGTTGTCGGATATTTTCTCCAAGGTTAGTAGAGGTGGAATTCTCCTCCTTTGACCTGTGTTTCTTCACTTCAATGTATCGGTTACGACTTTGATATTATGTCGACTCTAACGTTACAATAGATGGATTAAGTTCTTCCCGACTTCTAAAACACCAGCTCCGGGTGTCGGTGACGGTGGGAGTCGGTCTAACATATTTTAGGTTGTGACCGACGACTAGACCCTCCTAGATCCCTTTATTTTACGGTCCAAGTAGACCGATCTTAGGTCGGGATGAGTCACCGAGACCTTAGGTTCTACCACAAAGGGACAAATGTGAGTCTCGTTTCCGTAAACCCCGACCTCCGAAACCTCTTTTCTTCTCTGTCTAGAACCGGGGACGTATGCCTTCGTGAGACGTAACGTGAAGGGTGAAGGGTGTACGTGACGGGACCACGACTAGGTACTCACATAGCATGAAATTCTCCCTTTTCGACGTTTCTATTTGTTCCTTATTTTAGATTGTTATGGATTTTGGGGTTCACCGTTCTTAACGACAGTAATTCCTCTGAAGGCCAGTGGATCCAACGACCGAACGATTTTAGATAAAAGAAAACTCTCGGGACCAAGTTTACGGTAGAGAACATCCTTCGGTGAGGGACCTTTCTTAGGGAGGGAGGGAGTGGACCTGAGACAACATGCCAAACCTTAAATAGTATAAGTAGGGAGTTTAATTGGTATGAAGAAGTGATTGGACATTCGTATGACTTTCGTTTCTCGAACGGGACAAATATCAGTATTTCCTCTTAATTACCAGCATAAACAACCACGAGAGGTACGGGTGTACGATATGTAAGTAGTAGGGGATATTAGAGTCTCACAGGGTGTAAACAAAAGAGTTTACCTTTCAGTACCAGTCTTTCTAGTAAGTGTTCCAGTCCTAAGTTTGGGTCTAGATACTGACCTGAGAAAGGTTGTCCACTGTTGTGTACTTCATAAATAACTTTTTCAATAAGCAAGTTATAGACACTTAAGTACCCAAGGTTCGGGTAGTGGGAGACACAGTTCATTTGGGTCTGTACTATCACATGGTAAAAAGATAACGACGTGTTTTTGGGTGGGTTTATTATTAGTTGTGGTGTAGGACAACCGTAGGTTATCGTTAGTAAAAGAAACGAGGGTCAACATTCCTACCCCTTAAGACCGTCCCGAGTCACCCCTGGGAGGAGAGACGAGACATCTCACAGCACAAAATGAGGAACACCGGAGAGAGAGGTTCACCGATGAGACCCGAAGAAATGTACCGTTTGTACAAAAGGGACTCGTTTTTGTTTTCGGAAGACTTTTCCGAGGAATTTAGAGTCCTACAGTTAAGACGATGTAAAGGAACGGTTTCGTTCAGTCTTCAGGTTGGATCTAAGGTCTTCCATTTCTTTAATTGGGTTTAAGGAGTAACCCTCCTCCTCGGTTCCAGTGTGACGTTTTCTTATACTGTGTCCTCTTTATTAGGTACCCCCAGACAAAATCGTCAGACGGTCTATGTCTACTGTCTAAGACTAGTCTCGGATCTCGACACCCTAATTGACACACGTGGAAATTTCTTCCCCGAAGGGTCCACCGTGATCACCATAAAAGAAATGGACGGTCGCGTCCTCTAGATTCTCTGTACCCAAGCTAGGGACCCAGTCCTCCTAGGAGAATTCTTTCTTTACCGTTGGGTGAGGTCATAAGAACGGACCTCTTAGGGCACCTGTCTCCTCGGACCACCCGATGTCAGATACCCTAGTGTCTCTACCTGTACCCACTTCGTTGAATCGTACGTGTGTGTGTGTAAATTTCTTTATCTCTGTTAAGGTTGAGACTAGACCTTTAGTCTCGTCTCGACGTAGTCTGGGTCCTAAAAAGTACTCAAAAGAGGAAAGAGACAAAACCGGTACCAAACGACACTATTAATAGTGTAGGCGAAATGTTTCCATAAGTGTTTGTAGTAGTGAACATGTCACTACCTCGTTAGAGGCTCAATTTTGAAGAGTGGTTGGTCCCAAAAACAACACCGTCCTTGTCAGACAACCCTAGGGTAGAGTCTTAGCGACCGTGGTGGTGTCGGGAGTGACTCGTACTCCGTGCTTTGTCCGTGGTCTTAGTTGAGAATTGAACTGGACTCAGTGAGAGAGTCTAAGTGTCGTAAGTTTCACCGACGACGACGACGACGACGACGATTCAGCGACGTCAGTACAGGATGAGACACGTTGGGGTATCTACCGTCGGGTGGTCCGAGGGGGTAGGGACCCTAAGAGGTCCGTTCTCATGACCTCACCCCACGGTAACGGAAGAGGCTAAGTTTCACCTGCAAAGTAATAGACCTTCGAATTGATCCACCTTTTAAGGACCGACCCGTCTTTGGTCTCCTCTTACTCTGGTTGTTCCCTCTATTCAGTGTGAACGGTTAATCACGGACTTTTCTGTGTCGGACAGGAACAGGTTGGACGTCTAGTTATCGTCTGTAAATATGAGTTATGGGAGAAATTACGTCCATACACTGTTTGTTGGGAAAGTTCAAGTGATGGACACATCACTCGACATCCCCCAAGGGTCGTCTAAGTCCCTCATGCGATTTAGACATCTTCCCCACCCGCCACTTGTTTCCCCGAGAAGACATTCTTTACTCATCTTAACTTCGTTTGGTAGTTCCCCCCAAATCACGGGGCCCTAATAGTCGTCGGTCCGACGGATGTTGAATCGATTGAGCACCGGGGGACCCGACCCTACTGCGGGGACGGTCAGTGAGAGGAGGGTGGGAGTAGGGTAGGGGACGGTCACGGTTGATAAACGACTGGGGTTCGGTCTCCGTTACTTGGGTGTCTTCGTCCGACAATCTGAGTCGAAGGGTTCCGCGTCTCATGTCTTCTCTTACCTAGACGTTCCTGTTTTCTGTCTATTGGTCGTGTATCGCGGAGACGATTCGTCGCATAACACTCAACAAGGATTCTGACGGGGGGGTGGGGGCGGGGGGGTGGGGGTGGGAGGGTGGAGGGATGCTTTAGTACGGACGGAACCATTAGAAATTTAAGGTCAAAGTGGGCTAATACGTAAAACATTCCCCTTCTTCCTCCTGTCTTGGGACTTTGACCAGGTTCTCTATAGGGGATTCAGAGTCCCGAAACTGGGTATTTAAAACCCATCAAACACAAAGGACCCCACACTTTTGAGTTACTCGAGTATAGACATATGCTAGGAATATTTCATAATTTATATTTCGTTATCTGTCTACACGAGTTAATATAGGCTGCCCCCAACTTTCCGGTGTCTACACTTTGGTGTAGAGGACACTTCTTGTGTAACCCGTACAGACCTGGTCCGGGAAGGAAAGGTAGTGTCGGGTAGTGTACTGCAGTTAGGGGTCTGTCTTCAGGGCCCTTCGGGAGTGTAGGGAGTGTCGGTGGAGGCGAGACTGGACACTCCGGTCGTTCCCCAGGTCCGGTCCGGGGACACCGTAGTCGTTACTGACTGACTTACCCGGTAATCCTTAAGTCAGGGAACAGTCGTTCTGACTACTTTGCCTGCGCGTAGTTGCAGTAACCTCAAAAACAAAGTCCTTATGAGAGACGAGGTCTTTCCGGGGTACCCTCGTAAATTTAGGTGTTCCAAATAAATCCCGTGAGCTTCGATTCAGTTCCTACGGTTTCTCACACGAGGGACCCCTTGACGACACGTCTCGACGACCGGTCTCTCTCTGTCTGTCCTCAACCGGTCCGGGTCGACCGGAAAGTGTAGGAGCGTCCTGGGAGTGGTTCGAGAACCTTTCTTGTCTAAGTCTTAAATTCCCCAAGAAACACTAAAAATAGCATAAAAATCTTCTGTAACCTTCCGATATCGTCCTTACCCCCACTTCGTCGTACTCTTAGGTACCTTTACTGTAGTCCGTACGTGGGAGAACTGAATTTCACTTTAAAGGCAAACTGAGTTCTTCCTCCCCACCTGAAGACGAGAGGAAAGGGTGACTCGCCGAGGGTGACGGGTGTTTTGTCACGGGTCTCGAGGGATTTGACCGTAGAGTCTCGGACGGGCCGACCGGGGTCGGATGTAAACGTTCAAACGGAGGGTTACGACATGAAGTATCCGAACGTGTCAGACCGTAGTATGCCAGTCGTCGTCGTGTCCGAAGTCTCGACTGTAAGGTCTCGTGATTGGACCCGGGACAGGGAAGGGTTCGATACACTGAAAGCCAGTCCCCAGGTCCGAAGGACTGAGTCCAAGGTGGAGGATTTTCATTGTCGTAAACGATGTCTACTTCACGTTAATACGTCCATTTCGGACGTTGTGTAACGGATTAGGTTGAAGTCTTCAGTTGGTTTACGTCCACTATTGTTTGGTCAGAGGACCAACACGACACAGAAGTCTTAGGACGGACGAGTCAGGAGACGGTCACGTCTGGGTGGGGTTCGGGTTGTGAAGGTCGACGAGGTTGGTGTCCTCGGGGAGGGGACCGAAATTGGAGGTGAGGAAGGAGTTCTGAGGTTCATGGGTGTGAGTGGGACGTTCCCGACGGCGGTTCTCTCTCTTTATGGCGGCCTAACTCGGGGTTTTCTGGGGTCCAGTTCAGGGTCTGAAAGGTCACTAAGTGGTGGACTAGAGAGTGGACAGTGGGTCGTAGAGACTTGAAGACAGAGGAGAGGAGATTTTGTCCCTATAGACGGTGTCCACCTTTTAGTTGTCTTACTGTACACCCTTTCCTGAAGTGTTTGAAACTTTATGGTGCCTCATAAATTTTGTACTTTGATGACTGAAAGTCCTGTTGTTATGAATGAACGAATTATGATTCGTTCTTTCTCATTGAAAAATACTAGACCAAGACGGTAAAGTCACATACCACAAAGACGACCTTCTGGGTCACTTTCACTTTCAACCAGTCAGCACAGGCTGAGAAACGCTGGTGTACCTGATATGTCAGGTACCTTAAAAAGTCCGGTCTTATGACCTCACCCATCGTAAAGGGAAGAGGTCCCCTAAAAGGGTTGGGTCCCTAGCTTGGGTCCAGAGGACGTGACGTCCACCTAAGAAATGGTAAACTCGATGTTCCCTTCGGGTTCTTATGACCTTACCCATCGGATAGGGAAGAGGTCCCCTAGAAAGGGCTGTGTCCTTAGTTTGACCCCAGAGGACGTAACGTCCGTCTAAGAATGGTCGACTCGGTGTCTGGGTCATATGTCTAAGTTTATATGATAGACTCGGTGGTCCTTCGGGAGTATATATGTCCGGTGAGATCAAGTGACAGTGGTTATTCGTCTTAAAGGTGTCCACGGGAGACTGGTGTTTCAGGAAGAGACTTTTCACATCTTTATTAAATACAACAACTTTACGATGAAGAGTAAACGTTCCACGAAAACGTCAAATGTTTGGTACGTATGTAGGGTCCCGGATTCCTTATAGTCAATTTACTTGTTCGGTCGGTCTCAGGAACCGTTGTCGGACCCAGCGACTAGAGGGAGGTTTGGTCTTCCCGGATCTCGAAGACTAATGAACTTTTGGACTCTCGTTGGGTCCGAGTGGGTGTTTCCCGGTTTACGGGTACCCTTTACCCCAAGAAAGGTCGTGGACCAGTATGCAGTTTGTAGTTCGACCTCAAGACATTGGACCCTCCATTTCCTAACGAACAAAATAAAGAACGTTTCATGTTTAGATCAGTAAGAAGAAAGGAGAGGTCGAATGTCGGACTTTTGTGTGAACGTTTCACACAAAACGTTCATGTCCAGTTCCAGAGATGTATCGGATACGGTGTCAAGGGAAGTAAAATTGGAGAAATCGACTGTACAGAATCCGTTGTAGATCAAGTGTTCCGAATTTGACAGGTCAAAGAAACTCTATCCCCTTCTACAGGTCCCCTTCATTTAAATAGACATTCGTGTTTTTCTAATCGACTACACACAAATAACGGTGTGTCGTAGTATCGACTCTAGTCTTGGACACCAGAAATTACAAGATCCGACGGAGTTGCTAAAGGTGAATTTGTCACCTTTGGGACGACTCCATTCCTTTTACTACCCCAAAAAAAAAATTAAAATAACTCCATATCAACTACATGTTATAACGTATTCAAAGTCCACATGTTGTATCACTAAGTGTTAAAAATTTCCAATATGAGGTATATATAATAGTATTTTATACACGATATAACGGACACGACATGTTATGTAGGAACATCAAATAGATACAAAATATGTCACCAAACATGGAGGATTAGAGGATGAGGATAAGACGGGGAGGGGTGGGGAGGGAGAGAGGTGACCATTTGTGATGAAATAAGAGATAAAATAGACACTCAGACGTAGAAAGAACAGTATCAGTGATCAAACAAAATAAAAAATTTAAGGTATATGTTCATAAACAGATACAGACTGAATAAAGTGTATTATAGGAGGTTCAGGTAGGTACAACAACGTTTACCGTTTAAAAGGAAAAAAAGTACAGACTCATCGTAAGGTTACACGTACACACACCCACACCCACACCCACACCCACACCCACTGTAGAAGAAATAGGTAAATAGACAACTACCTGTGAATTCAACGAAGGTATAGAATCGATAATATTTATTACGACGATACTTGTAACCCCACACACATAAATTATAGAAAAAGTTTAATCATAAAAACGAAAAACATAAAGTCTATATAACCTTAACGACCCAGTATACCATCAAGATGAAAATATAAAAACTCTTTGAAGGTAAGACAAAAGTCATCACTGATGTAGTCAAATGTAAGACTGCTTGTCGTATATTCATAAGGGACCTTTACCTGACCCCAGATGCTTCGATTTGACTTCACCTTTTTTTTTTTGTTAGTAATTAGTTTCGAGACGGGGATCAAGTAACACATTGGAATTTATTCAGTTAAGGGAAGTGACTTCCAATAAAGAAGTGACCAATTTACTCTTTCAACCTGATCTACTCTATCTCGTTCATATATAGTGGGAGTGAGTAGGTGGGTTTTCGGGCCCGTCTGTAACGATTAGTTAGTGTCGTGGGTAAGGGGTATTCGTCCTACGTTATGTAACGAAGTCCGTTAGATATGTTCATCTAGTCTGGACCGTGTACTTCATTTATGTTAGGTAAATGGTAGGGACTCAATCTACTAAAAATAGCCAAAACTGTAACATGTTGTGTACTTCCTATCTTCGTACTTTTGTCTCTAATCCTTGGACTCTGGATCGCTCGTGGACGGGTATGAAAGTCACGGTCACTCTTTCGTAGTGTTTTAGACTCAGAGGTAAAGGAGTAAACATTTGTCTCACATTGTCGAAATAAAAGGAATAAAAGTTCTAGAGAAACTTCTACTTTGAGTTTTGTTTTTGGTGTATTTTGTCGAAGGAGTTGCCCTTCAGGAGATTATTAGAATCGTATGATCGTAAAGAATCACTTTCAGTGAGTCAGTACAGGTTGAGAACACTGGGGCACCTGACATCGGATGGTCTTAAGGAGACAAGTACCTTAAGAGGTCCGTTCTTATGATCTCACCCATATCGGAAAGGGAAAAGGTCCACTAGTTGGGTTGGGTCCCTAGTTTAGACTCACAGGACGTGACGTCCGTCTAATAAATGACAGACTCGATGGTCCCTTCGGGTTGTAACAATTCGTGGTACGATTAATGAAATCCAAATAAAGAACAGAGTAAACTCAGAGTGTCTTCGTGATATTTCAACCCAAAGATCGTGTAAACATTGGTTTCTAGAATAATTATGTAATACTTGAGGAGAGAAACAGGTTTACAAGTGGAACCTCAGACCACATCAGTCATTTATGAATGACTAAAATATACTGAGAGACCTCCTTTGACACACTGAGGACTTTTGAATCCCCGTATAAAATCTTCCATTTCATATTGTCAATCTTACGTGACCCTACTGGATTGTTACTAAAGTTTAGGATTCCTACCAACTCCTACACTATATACCTGGAAGTGGAGTCCCAAGGTTCTACCGACGACGTCGAGATCTATGGTGTAAAAGTGTTATACAAAGGTTTCACTTTTTAGTGTTCCCATCGACTCTGCTACCTTCTCGAGAGTGACTTATGGATCAAAGGAAATAGTCCTTTCCTCTGTGAAAGGGGACGACTGAAGGAATACTAAGTAACCCAGTATACTAGTGGTCTCTTGTTTCCTCCGACCCTTTTTTCTCATGGACCCTTCTTCCGTTCCCTCCTTCCCGGTGACCCATGGGTTCATCATTACAGATGGTGGCCTCTTCCGTTACGGTGGGGTGAGGTCATGAGAACGGACCTTTTAGGGTACCTACTTCCTCGGACCATCCGATTATAAAGATCCTCAGAAGTACATAATCAAAGGACAACGACGATAATGTTTAATGGTTATTACATCATCAATTTCATTTTTGTACTAAAATAATAGAATGTCTAGACCTCCAGTCTTCAGGTTTTACCTAAAACGATCCGGTTTTACTTTCACAGTTGTTTTGACACAAGAAAAGTCTTCGAGATCCCCTTTTGGGAAAAGGTCAAGATATCCGACGTAAGTAGGGTAATGAACCCCGGGGACAAAGATAAAAGTCACGGTCGTTGTTTTGTAGAAGTTTAGGGAGAGACTGAGACCGAGACGAAGGTAGGAGTGTAGGGGAAGGACTAGATTGGAAGACGTAGGGGAAGGTCGATAATTCCTATGCACACTCATGTAACCCAGGTGGTCCTATTGGAGGCATGGAGTTCCAGTAATTGAATTAATGTAGACGTTACAAGAGAAACGGTGTATTCCATTGTCAGTGTCCAAGACTCCTAATCCATCACCTGTGGAGACCCCCGGATAATAAGTCTGGTAGAGCAGAGTGTACTAAGGAACGTTTGGAGGAGAATGATTTGTGTCTGAGGACGAGGATCTCCTTTAGATTTTTTTTTGTTGTGACGTTTGAACAGTAAAATATGTAGATGAGTGAATTTGTAGTTACAATGGTAATTCTTCTCGGTGTCTTTCCGATCAAGTACAGGTAGAACGTTGAAGACGTTCAAGAACTCTTCTCTATTGTGTTTTATTTAAACTTTTGTTTTACTTTACGGAAAGGACCAAACTCCCTTTATAATGAAGAATCTGATAGGTTGTCGTGGGGGGTCACGGTACTTCGTCTTTCTCCCTTCCTCCCGATCAATTTTTTCTTAGTCTTACAAATCGGTGTTAGTACTCCGCGCCCATGGGTCCGGGGTCAGAGTCTCTAAGTCTCCGTTCACGAGACTTCGATCCGGGTCCACACTCTTCAAAAAGTCTCCAGGGTTCCCTGACGTACCAGGTAATCTCGGTGCCTCAGGTCGTATCTTTATTTGTACCAGACTTTCGGGAATCCGGGATGACAAATCAACGATTCAGTACAGGTTGAGTCGTCGAGGTACCTGACATCGCGAGGACCGAAGGGATAGGAAATGGTGTAGGGCCTCAAACGAGTTAGAGTACAGGCAACTCAGCCACTACGGTGCGCTGGTAAAGTAAGAGGAAAAGGAGGACGGGAGTTAGAAAGAGTCGTAGTATCAGACGACGACGACGTCGATTCAGCGAAGTCAGCACAGGTTGAGACACGCTGGGGTATCTGCCGTCGGGTGGTCCGAGAGGGTAGGGACCCTAACAGGTCCGTTCTTGTGACCTCACCCAACGGTAAAGGAAGAGGTTACGTACTTTCCCTTTTCACTTTCACTTCAGCGAGTCAGCACAGGTTGAGAGTCGCTGGGGTACCTGACGTCGGGTGGTCCGATGAGGTGGGTACCCTAAGAGGTCCGTTCTCGTGTCCTCACCCCACGGTAACGGAAGAGGCTCGTAGTATCAGATCTCTAAGTTTTTATTTATACTATTTCGAGGAAAAGAGTTTCTTGACAGTCAGAGTAATCTGTTACTCTCGACCTTTTCTGTGACCAGTGTTGATTGTAGACATAGTGAATCCCATTTAATAAATTGGAGAGACACGGTCTTAAGAGGACACGTTTTACTCCTATTGTTATTACGGACGGAATTTTCACAACAATTCTCTTAATTTACTATGTTAAGTGTTCTTCGTAAATCATACCGCGGACCATGTTTTATTTGTGTGTTCCTACAATCTCCAAGGATCGTTCAAGGGTCCCATTTTTCATTTACCGGATGTACGATGATCGGGGGACAATGAGTCTCTTCTGTGATGACTAACTAGAATGGAGAAAAAGGGTGACTTAGACCTGTTTCAAAGAGTTAAGGTGAGTTTGATCAAGAGGTAACGACCGCCCCTCCTAGTTTAAACGGTACGTTTGAGGAGGACGTAAAAAGAACATTCCTTTAACTCTGGGTCTTCCCGGTTCGAGTAATGTACTCCGGCACGTCTCGAGTCGAGTCAAGTCAGCGAGTCGACACAGGCTGAGAAACACTGGGGTACCTGAAGTCGCACGGTTCGAAGGGACAGATAGTGGTCGAGGGTCTCGGATGAGTTTGAGTACAGGTAGCGCAGTCACTACGGTAGGTTGGTAGAGTAGGAGATAGTAGGGGAAGAGGAGGGCGGAAGTTAGAAAGGGTCGTAGTCCCAGAAAAAGTCACTCAGTCAAGAAGTGTAGTCCACCGGTTTCATAATCTCAAAGTCGAAGTTGTAGTCAGGAAGGTTACTTATAAGTCCTGACTAAAAGAAATCCAACCTGACCAAACACGTCTCGACTCTTACAGGTTTAGTAGGGTGGACCTTGAGACGTGTACGCGGGACGTCGTATGTGGTCGAACGACCTGAGACGGAGTCCGTGTCGCATATGGTATGAATGTCCGTGGAGGACAGTCCCGAGGACCGATAAGAACAGGAGAGGTGGACGACGGAGGACCCACAAAACACCACCATCTTACTGGAGTCTCAGAGAGCCACCCGGTCTCCGAGTTACACTGTAACATTCTTGAGTGTGGGCTCCTAACTTCGGTGAGGGTGATCGTCTTGGGTCTGTGGACGGAAAATAATTAACGAACTAACATAGAGTACATGAAGTCTATCGAAGTACAACTAGGACGGCCCGTCCCTAAAAATAGAGATAACATTCCTACTCTTTTGACTATGACTTTCTTTAGATCATAGGTCGGGTTCCATTTTAAAAATTCACCCGAAGGGACCACCGAGTCACCATTTCTTAAACGGACATTACGTCCTCTGCACCCAAACTAGGGACTTGACCGTTCTAGGAGAGCTCTTCCTTTACCGTTGGGTGAGGTCATAAGAACGGACACTTTAGGGAACCTGTCTCCTCGGACCACCCGATGTGAGGTATCCCAGCGTTTTCTTAACCTGTGCTGGACTGTAGATTCGTTGTTTTAACAATCCGTCGTTTTCTTCTGAGTTTAGGTCCAGACTATCCTTACTTAAATATGTACGTCGTGTGGAAAATCGAAATGTGTAGGTATTGAAGTACTGCGTCTTGACAATATGAAACGGTCCGAGGATTGCTTGGTTCGAGAGGGGGGAGTATTGTAAATGAGTCAATGTGACCGTAGACAGGACAGGTGACTATTCAGAGGAGACATTTTGATTCCAGGAAGTCGGTGGCGAGAAGACTGTATCTGTGGAATGTATCTGTGGTATGTATCTGTGGAAGAGGTGGTCGACATAGGATAAACAAGAAGTCACAATACGAATATTGAATGAAGAGGAGGTCCTTCAGACGGATCTGACGGTCCACAGGGACGATATACATTGACATAGTTGGATATAAAGGAAACAGAGTCGTAAACAGTTTGGCATACCATATACGAAAGATTAATGTCATCTTAATTAGTTCAAGGGTAATATACATTTTTAATTCTTTGTGATTGTTTATGGCGTACTATAGTAAATTATACACAATAGATCTTGACAGTTTTAGTATCATTGTCTCATCCACAACCAATGGTCCCTGACCTCCGACCCCTTTTGCCTCTCTACGACCAGTTTGCCATGTCCGAAAGTCAATATTCTACTTACTTAAGACCTCTGGTTTACATGTCACATCACTGATTTCCTTTGTCGACCATCTCTGCCAACCATTAACGTATAAGATATAAGTTTTAAAAGACTCATACATAAAGTTCACCAGAGTGGTGTGTGTGTGTATGTGTGTGTGTGTTACGTTGATACACTCCCCTACCTATGCAATCAGTCGAACTAACATCACTAACAAAGTGTTACATATGTATATGGTTTTGTAATACGAGAAATGAAATTTACATATGTTAAAAATAAACAGTTAGTATGGAGTTATTTCAATCATCCTCCCTTCATTATCGTGAGTTGATATGAATCGTTATTGTCGATGGTAAGTAACTCGGAAGACGGTCCGTGAGTGATATGGTCCGGAACATAGATGTGTGTATGTACATATTTTAGAGTAACTGGCTAGTGAGGGTCGAAGACTCCATAGCGAAAGGAGTAAGGTGTCGTCCATCCTCACCCTTGACCGTCTCTTACTCGAAGGTTATCCAATTCAGTAGACGGGTTTCGGTATATCTGTATGTGTGTCGTTTTCGTCTTACACCTGGGTCCAGGTACTTAAGAGTCTAGGTACGACACCGGTGGTACGATTTGGCGGGGCTCCGTCATATACGTCACACTGAAGGAGAGTGTGGAACGTGTTCCCGGTCGCCGGGACACTGTTGATCAAGTCGGAACCTTCCGTCGTAAGGAAAGAAGGAGAACCATATCACTACAGTCGATGATCTTTTCAGTGGTCTAACACTGCCAATTAATTTGAGTCAGTAGTCCGTAACGATTGTTTGTCGGTTCAAGAGGGTTTTTGACAGGGTTTTTAGTGTACAACCTCTACCACTTTGTCTTCCTCCAACCCCTGAACAAGGATGAAGGTTTTGTGCTCTTCCTGGACAACTCCGTCTACTTTATTCTAGGTCAGGTAGTTTAATATATGCAAACGAAGGGTAGCCTTAGACTCGAAATACTTTCTTCTCTGTCAAAGTAAGGGACGACAGAGGGGTCTCAGATCTTGGTACAGACGGCGTTTCATCCACGAGTCCCTTTGGGTGGTAACTTACTCACTTACCTGAGTATGATTTGGGCCTATTATCGTCACGTCCTCACTCCTCCCCCTAGGACTTGTTGCGTTTTAGTAACAAGCTTCAAAAGGTTTGCACCGTGTTTTTTAACAAATCACATTTAAATTCACCATTTTCACTATAGGCGAAAAACCCTTGTGTAAATCGGAAAAAAGAATATTTAGGGAATAGGTTTTTAGTATTTTTCAACAAATTATACTTTATGTGACTACTCTCCTCTTCTTTTTTTTATACCGATACCCTAATGTTCTATGTTTTATGATACATATGTTATCCATTCGTTTTCCTTTATAGCCTATCGTGTCCCCTAATATTGGTAATAGAACATTGTTGAAAAAAAAAAGGACTTTTCGACAAATAACCCTGTTAGTTAGTTCCTCTCTGAGGTGACTGGGACTAAAAGTCACCATTTCTTTATCTTAGACATTTTTATGACTTAGTGATACGACATATGGACTTTAATTAGAACATTTAGTTGATATGAAGTTAAGATTTTTATTTTATATGAGTATTAACTGTGTGTATGAGAAATAGAATAGTACGTACACACGAATCAGAATAGGTTGAGAACACTGGGGGACCTGTCATCGGACGGTCCGAGGAGACAGGTACCTTAAAAGGTTCGTTCTTATGACCTCACCCAGTTCTCTCTCCCCTGTGTACTTGTGGATACCAATTAAATGTGACTACAGACAGTCTTTAGTTTGGCTATAACATTTTGTTAGTAGTTGGTTAATTTTTCTTTATTTATAAAAAATTTCTTTATTTCTCTATTCAGTTTTTTTCTTATGACCTCACCCAACGGTAAGGGTGGAGGTCCCTTAGGAGGACTGGGTCCCTCCCTTCGTTGTAGACACCACAGAGGACGCAACCGTCCGTCTAAGAAATGGTGACTCGGCAGATCCTTCGGGGTGAGAAGTAGAATATAGTAGGGATTTTCGTTATGCTATTTTATATGATTATTAATCACTCGTTATATAGTGTATTTAACAAACTACTTTTTCCGATAATTTGACGATGGTGACAATGACACTTTCCCAGTTCCTTTGGTGTGACATGTTTTCCCGGACTCCTCGCCTTCACCTCCGCCTTTAGTCTCCGTCCTTCCACGAGTCTTCTACCGCCGTTCTCCTTCGACCCCCGGAAGGGAGCACCAGACCACCAATTCTGAGACGCGAGAGTTACGTCCCCTGGTCCAAGTCAGGAACCACCCTCTTAATCTAGGACGGGACGCACGGAATCTCTAGACCGTGTACCGTGACTTCTAAGGGCGTACGACGTTTATTCTGGGAGTGTCTATGGATTTATTTTTGTTCTCTTCCGACTTCGGTCTCCTCCCCGAGAGGACCTCCCCTGTGAAATCCTCTCCAAACCCCCACAGACCCTCCTTCCACGTACCCTGTAAGAGTTGTTACGTTGACCTGGGTCTTTAAAACGAGGAAGCACGGGTCCTGATCCGGTGAGACAAGAGACCGACACGGAGGGTCCCCGATTAAACACCAGTGACCCAAAAAAGGATTTACGAGACGGAATAAACTTTAGTACCAATAAGACGTTTCGTCAAGTAAGTGGCGTAGGGGAGTAGTACCTCTCGATTAGGATTTGTTTAATTGTTTGAGGACTTTATTCTTGCATGTCCTTAGTCCTCATCCAGGAATGATTTCCACCAATCTCTTTCTTCTACTGACAGAAGACTCTCACCAGTTCCCGTCGGAAAGGATAACTAATTTGGTGCAGAACTCCGGGGTAAGTCAGGACTGTCGTCTACTACCCCCGGTACTTCACTTTGAAGTCGGTGGCAGTGTCGACGCGACGACAGGTGTTCTCCCGTCACCACGTCAAGTCAAGTCAAGGCAAGTCAAGTCACCGAGTCAGTACAGGCTGACACGTTGGGGTACCTGACGTCGTCCAGTCCGAAGGTTGTGGGTCTCGGACGAGTTTGAGTATAGGTAACTCAGTCACTACGGTAGGTTGGTAGAGTAAGAGACAGTAGGGGAAGAGGAGGGCGGAAGTTAGAAAGGGTCGTAGTCCCAGAAAAGTTTACTCAGTCACGAAACGTAGTCTACCGGTTTCATAACCTCAAAGTCGAAGTCGTAGACAGGAAGGTTACTTATAAGTCCTGACTAAAGGAGATCCTACCTGACCAACCTAGAGAAACGTCAGGTTTCCTGAGAGTTCTCAGAAGAGGTTGTGGTGTCCAGTTTTGGTAGTTAAGAAGTCGTGAGTGGAAAGAAATATCAGGTTTAGAGCGTAGGTATATACTGGTGACCCTTTTGGCATCGAAACTGATCTACCTGGAAACAACCGTTTCATTACAGAAACGAAAAATATACGACAGATCCAACCAGTATTGAAAGGAAGGTTCCTCGTTCGTAGAAAATTAAAGTACCGACGTCAGTGGTAGACGTCACTAAAACCTCGGGGGTTTTTATTTCAGACAGTAACAAAGGTGACATAGGGGTAGATAAACGGTACTTTACTACCCTGGTCTACGGTACTAAAATCAAAAGACTTACAACTCAAAATTCGCTTGAAAAAGTGGGAGGAGAAAGTGAAAGTAGTTCTCCGAGAAAACAAGGAGAAGTGAAAGACGGTATTCCCACCACAGTAGACGTATAGACTCCAATAACTATAAAGAGGGTCGTCAGAACTAAGGGTGAACACGAAGTAGGTCGGGTCGTAAAGAGTACTACATGAGACGCATCTTCAATTTATTCGTCCCACTGTTATATGTCGGAACTGCATGAGGAAAAGGATAAACCTTGGTCAGACAACAAGGTACAGGTCAAGATTGACAACGAAGGACTGGACGTATATCCAAAGAGTTCTCCGTCCAGTCCACCAGACCATAAGGGTAAAGAAAGTCTTAAAAGGTGTCAAATAACACTAGGCGTGTCAGTTTCCGAAACCGTATCAGTTATTTCGTCTTTATCTACAAAAAGACCTTGAGAGAGCGAAAAGGTTACTAGGTCGCCTACAACCGTTAAACTAGAGACCAAGGAGACGGAAAAGATTTTGGTCGAACTTGTAGACCTTCAAGTGCCAAGTGCATAACGACTTCGGACCGAACCTCTTAAAACTCGTAATGAAATGATCGTACACTCTACTCACGTTAACACGCCAATAATGAGTCGGGATTTTTTCTTGTTTAAACTCAGTCGACATCACTCCACCTATTTGGATCTCGAACAATATCTCTCACTTCATTTAGTCTTTCTTTTTTTTTTGTTTATGAGATATAATTGTGTATATATCTCTTAGATCTTTTTATCATAACTACTTCGATAAATGTCCCTTCTTTACCTCTGTGCTCTTGTCTGATTACCTGTGTCTCCCCTTTCTTCTCCCATCCTGTTTAACTCTTTCATCGTACTATATGTGATAGTACATATTTTATCTAATTGATCACCTATCGACGATATATTGTGTCCGTAGGGTCGTACCACGAGAGACTACTGGATCTCCCCATCCTTCTCCATAATTCTTCTCCACCGTTCTTATGTGTCTTCTTTATATGTTTTTTCTAGAAGTACTGGGTCTATTGGTGTTACCACAATAGTGAGTGGATCTCGGTCTATAGGACCTTAAACTTTAGTTCACCCGGAATCCTTCGTAGTGATGTTTGTTTCGATCACCTCCACTACCTTAAGGTCAACTCGATAAAGTTTAGAATTTTCTACTAGTCACCGGTGTCCTGACCTTTTCCAGTCAAAAGTAAGGTTAGGGTTTCTTTCCGTTACGGCTTCTTACGAGTTTGATGGCGTGTTAACGTGAGTGGAGTGTGCTATCGTTTCATTACGAGTTTTAAGAGGTCCGGTCCGAAGTTTGACTTGGCACTTGAAGGTCTACAAGTTCGACTTAAATCTTTTCCACCTCCTTGGTCTCTAGTTCAACGGTTGTAGACAACCTAGTAGTTTTTTCGTTCTCTCAAGGTCTTTTTGTAAACGAGGACGAAATGACTGATATGGGTTCGGAAACTGACACACCTAGTGTTGTTTGACACCTTTTAAGAAGTTCTCTACCCTTATGGTCTCGTGGAATGGACGGAAGACTCTTTAGACATACGTTCAGTTCTTCGTTGTCAATCTTGACCTGTACCTTGTTGTCTGACCAAGTTTGACCCTTTCCTCATATAGTTCCGACATATAACAGTGCGACGAATAAATTGAAGATACGTCTCATGTAGTACACTCTACAGTCCGACCTACTTCGTGTTCGCCCTTAGTTCTGACGACCCTCTTTATAGTTATTGGAGTCTATACGTCTACTGTGGTGGGAATACCGTCTTTCACTTCTCCTTGTTTTCTCGGAGGACTACTTTCACTTTCTCGTCTTACTTTTTCAACCGTATTTCGAGTTGTAAGTCCTTTGATTCTAGTACCGTACGTCAGGGTAGTAAAGTACCGTTTATCTACCCCTTTGTTACCTTTGTCACCGTCTGATAAAACCCCCCCAAGGTTTTGGTGACGTCTACTACTGACGTCGGTACTTTAATTTTCTAGGAACGAGGAACCTTCTTTTCAATACTGGTTGGATCTGTCGTATATTTTTCGTCTCTGTAATGAAACGGTTGTTTCCAGGTAGATCAGTTTCGATACCAAAAGGGTCATCAGTATATACCTACACTCCCAACCTGATATTTCGTTCGACTCACGACTTCTTGACTACGAAAAATGGACACCACAACCTCTTCTGAGAACTCTCAGGGAACGTGACGTTCCTCTAGTTTCGTCAGTTACGAGTTTTTTTAGTCAGGACTTATAAGTGACTTCCCTGACTACGACTTCCACTTTGAGGTTATGAAACCGGTAGACTACCCTTCGTGACTGAGTAACCTTTTCTGGGACTACGATCCTTTCTAACTTACATCCTCTTCCCCTATTGTCCTACTCTACCAACCTACCGTAGTGACTGAGTTACCTGTACTCAAACTCGTCTGAGACCGACAACCACTACCTGTCCCTTCGGACCGTACGACGTCAGGTACCCCAGTGTTTCTCAACCTGTGTTGACTCGTTGACTTGACTTGACTCTCCCCACCCTACCCTCTCCCCTCCTTTCGAGACTGCCACCCCCTCCTCCTTATATATATATACATATATACATGTATATATATATTAATACTGACTAAACACAACAACATGTCGTCTTTGTTTACGTTGTAACATTTCGTTAATAAGAGGTTAATTTTGTTATTTTCTTTAATGTTGTCAATGTTAGTCCCACACTTCTTTGGAGTTCCTTGTCACCTGTAAATGGACGTCCGGTTTCGGCCTGTTCCCTCACCGATACTCTGGGTCGCTGTTCCGTCCGACCCACCCTTCCTGAGGGAGCCATTTCCCTCCCCCGGTTTTCTTATTTATGGGGTCGGGTGACAGGAGGCGGAGACTCGAGGACGGTCGGTTTGAGTTGGTCTTTGGTTTTCCGTTCCTTCAGGGACCTTCACTCAAAGGTCCCTGTTCCTCGTTTCACCGTCTCCTACTGCCCGAGGTCTCCATGGCGTTAGTGTGCGGTAAAGTCGGACCGGGAAGTTGAAGTGTTTGTCATGCTATAAGTCTATGACAATCTACGTTTTGTTGAAGTGAAAGTTGGAGACACCTACTCCTCATCGATAAGAAACGACCACGCTTATGTCAGATTCCTTTCGATGAAGACCCCTTCGTTCTTCTCTCAAAATCAACCTGTTCTCTCCTTAAGGATTTGTAAAAATGAGAAAAATTTATATCGTTTACTCACTGAAAAGAGTCTCACCCTGTTGTCTTTTTTAAAAAGTAATTCAACGTTGTTTTATCCCAATCACCTTGATACATCTCTTTGAGTGAAGACTCCGAATCTCTTTTCTTCATTCAAGGAATATAAATAATATTTTATAGACTGAAAAGTTTCTTCACAGTACATAATAGAAAACACACGTACGTACGATTCAGTGAGGCCAATACAGACTTAGAAACGTTGGGATACCTGACATCGGGTGGTTCGAGGAGAACGGACCCTAAGAGGTCCGTTCTTATGCCCTCACCCAACGGTACGGGAGGAGGTCCCCTAGAAGGACTGTGTCCCTAGTTTGAAATACAGACAATACAGAGGACGTAACCGTCCACCCAAGAAATAGTGATCGTGGTGGACCCTTCGGGTATATAGAGTACGATGAGAAAATTCCATCATAAGAATAAATGATAGAATGTCTACTCCTTTGAGTTTATGTCTCATCAGTTTGGTAAGAGTTTTTCCCGTCGTCTCTCGTTCCTTGTTCCCTATGTAGGTCCGACTGGAAGACTACGGGGGTGGGATCAGAAGTCTTGGTCCTATAAATAGACTGGGACCTCCACTCGAGTCTTCCAGTATCAATTCTTGAGTCGTTATGACTCAGGGCCTAGATTGTACTGAAGTGGCCCACTGGAACACCCATCAGGGAAGGGTAGAAACCCGGAGTCAAAGAGGTTAGTATTACACTCGTTCGACTTGATTTGAACGTCAAAAGTTTGTGAAAATCGTCCTCTTTAAATATTAGAATGTTCCGTTGGTCGTTACAGAAGGGATGTCTTTAAAAGTCCTGAAAATTATTCGTGTGTATAAAGTAGGGAGAGGTCTGACCACTAAATTATATATCAACCCCTTTGTTGTTAGATCTGTTCACAAAGAGTTGGAAAAAAAAGAAAAAAAAAATGGTGTTCGGTATCGGTCTTTCTGTTAAATATAATACTAGGTTCTGTGTGTGTGTGTGGGTTGCACACAAATTTACTTTTATGGAAAGGAAAGTTACTGTATCTTTTCGTTCAAAGTGGTTTGCGCTATAAATAGAAGTGACGTGAGACTATGATAAAGGAAAAAATTACAAATTTAATACGCACTCTCACATGTACTGGCACAGTCACACACACTGACCTAGTACTGCGTTTTAATTAAAGAGAGATTTCCGATATCAGTTTTTACAAACTTTTGACGACAGAACCCGTGGAGAGTCGAGATACCGGGGTCGACATGTCCGACGACCGACGAACACCCAGAGGTTCTGTGTTTAATTGACTAATAAGAAAAATCCCACATTTCGTACCCTCTGAGACACGGGGAGACGTGTCGACTCGACCCGGTCTCTTACACCTGTCCTACCTCACTTCTTTCGACCGTGACGGGAACAGACCCTCCATGCTGAGTCCTTGTTTCTCCCTCAAACAGAGTTCCCGACGGTTGTGGCGGAGTAAGTGTCCGAGATTTAAGTAAGTCGGAGGTGGCCGGGTGTCCGTAGGGGAGTGGGGTCCCCGGACGGTCGGTGAAGCTGTTCCCCAATCACAGTCTAGACCCGTCGAGAGGGATGGGCTACACTACCCGTAAGTCCAGCGGACACTCTTAGCCTTTGCCTCAGTGAGAACAGTCAACTTTTTGTTGTAGGAAGGGGTCAGTGGGGCACGCGAGGGACAAGGGTGGGGGTGGGAGTTCCCTTGGGTCCTTGTGTTGTGTAGAACTCTGCACGCAGTCGGCACCCTTTCCTGAGACCGACCGGACCGATGACACACGTCTAGCGGTCTCCAGTAGAGAGAAGTAGGAGAAAAGGAGTGACCAGAGGAAAGTAGAACGAAACTTTCCCGACGGGAAGGTCTCAACCGGTGGGATTCGGTGAGGTAACCCTCTCCTCTTTCGTTCACCTTTTGCAATCGGGAACACGGTTCGACACGGGTCTCCTGGAACACAGTTTTATACACCGTAGGGGAAAATATGTCCACTTCTCTTCCTCCGAATCTGTTCGACGGTGAGTTCAGACAGATCAAGGTTCCAAGGTCTGGATGGTGGTTCGGCACCCCTTCTCCCTCCATTGTCCTGTCGTCTAGTACGACGTCACTCGGTTTCGTCGGAGTCTGAAGCCGTGTCATCTCCAGTCAGTGAGTGTTTTACTTCGAGGCTCCACGGATGTAATTCCGTCGGGTTATGTCGTGGTTCACTCAATGGTCGACTTGTGATTACTACCCCTGTTACCACATTTTGATGGGTAAGATGTTGACGTGTCTGAGCCCTATAAAAATCGAATAAAAGATCTCGTGAAAATTCGAATCTCGTTTTGACTCGTCTTTCGTGTCTCGAGAGCGTATGTGGGGTGTGTTGGTGTCGGTTGGGGTGAGGAGCGGTGGATTCTGTCGGGGGTGAACTCAACATGTAAACAACATTTATTACGTTGGATGCGACTGTGTAGTAATAGTGGGTCTAAGGTATTAAGTGTAGTCTCAAGTGAAACCCAGTATGTACGATGTTCAAAACTGTTGACATCTCACTACCCATCGGGGGTAATGTCATAATATGTCTTCAAAGGGACGGGACTTATGGGAGACACATGGTGGAGAAGTCGGGAGAGAAGGATGGGGACTGTTAGTGGTTAGAAAAATAACAGAGGTATTAAGACAGATAATTACTTTAAATTAATTAAAGTTGATGGGTTTTCGTTTGTAGGTCCGGGCATACAAAGGTAACCTGTTAAGATGGTTCGCAAATTTATTCTTAATCGTGATCAAGATGTTTTTGAGAAGGTCTTTTATCTTCTCTTATCTTATAGAGAGTCAGATAAAATATTTCAATTATAGTGGGACTATGGTTTTGGATTACTTTTGTTATGGTTTTTTTTTTTTTTGGAGTGTGTGGTTTTAAGGAGTATTTATATCTACGTTTTTAACGATTTGATAATCGTTTGTCTTAATCTTAAACCATTGTGTAATTTTCTTAATATATGGTGCTATATATTAATCTTAATCTTAATATATGGTACTGGTTCATTCTAAATAAGGTCCCTATGTTCCGGTCAAAGTCAAGTCAAGTCAAGTCAGTGAGTCAGTACAAGCTGAGAAACACTGACGTACCTGATGTCGTGTGTTCCGGAGGGACAGGTAGTGGTTGAGGGCCTCAAATGAGTTTGAGTACAGGTAACTCAACCACTACGGCAGGTTGGTAGAGTAGGAGACAGTAGGTGAAGAGGAGGACGGAAGTCAGAAAGGGTCTTAATCCTAGAAAAGGTTACTCAGTCAAGACACGTAGTCCACCGGTTTTATAACCTCAAAGTCGAAGTCGTAGTCAGGAAGGTTACTTATAAGTCCTGACTAGAGGAAATCCTACCTGACCAAACTAGAGGTACGACAGGTTCCCTGAACGTTCTCAGAAGAGGTTGTGGTGTCAAGTTTTTGTAGTCAAGAAGTCGTGAGTCGAAAGAAATATCAGGTTTAGAGTGTAGGTATGTACTGATGACCTTTTTGGTATCGAAACTGCTCTGTCTGGAAACGACCGTTTCATTACAGAGACGAAAAATTATACGAAACATCCAACCAGTATTGAAAAGAAGGTTCCTCATTCGTAGAAAATTAAAGTACCGACGTCAGTGGTAGACGTCACTAAAACCTCGGGGGGTTTTATTAGACAGTGACAAAGGTAACAAAGGGGTAGATAAACGGTACTTCACTATCCTGGTCTTCCGGTCAAATCATTAGTTTATAGATGGTACAATTGTCCGATTTCTACTTCTTGACGTACTAGTATAGTTGTTGACTAAATTTTTTAGAATACTACTTGAAGTTGTGAGTAAGTACTATTATTTTTTTTTGAGAGTCTTTTGATCCTTATCTCCCTTTGGATTGAACTATTTCTCGTAGATGTTTTCTGGATGTTGATTATAAAATGAATGACCACTTTCTAACTTACGAAAGAGGGATTCCACTCTTACTTCTGTTTCTACATGGGAGAATGGTGAGAATAAGTTGTAGTATGACCTCGAAATCGGTCTTTTTATTCCGTTCTTTTTATTTTACGTATATCTATCTTTTCCTTTTGTAGGATAAGTGTCTAATGTAGAAGATGTAAAAGACACATCTTTAACGGTTGTTTAGATGTTTTATTAAAAATTGGGGATCTTGATTATTCACTCAAGTCTTTCCAGTATACTATATTCTACCGATAAGTTTTAGTTAACATAAAGACATTGATTGTTTAATTTTTATTTTATTGAAAATGTTAGTGAGTTTTTTTACTTTAGGTCTTTAGTACATATTTTGAACATCCGATTTTTAATATTTTACTTCTTTCTTTAGTTTCTCTATTTACTCTCTGTATACCTTAAGTACCCGACTTTCTGAATCATTTCTACAGTCAAAAAATCAAAGTGAACTGTGAAATTACACTAAGAATAGATTTACCTAAGGTCGTTCTAAAACTCTCTATATCTCTGCACATAAGATTTCAAATATACCTTTCCGTCTCCTTGTTCTTATCCATTCTGTTAAAAACTTTGTCTTAATATTATACTCTCCTTAACCTGAGAGACGAAAGTCCTGAATGAGATATCAATGTTATTAGTACAACCTTGTAATATTCGTCTTCCTTTCTGTGTATCTAGTTAACCTGTCTTATCTCTTGGGTCTTTATCTGGGTGTGTCTATATGGGTTTACGTTTTCAGTAGGTCACTTCCTTTTTTTCGAAAAAGTTGTTTACCACGACTTCATTAACTTGTATGTTTCTTCCCTCCCACCCCTTACTTTGAACAGGGTTTAGAGTATGGAATATGTTTTTTTAATTGAGTTTTACCTAATGTCTGAAATTACACTTTACGTTTCGATGTTTTGAACCCCTCCTTTCGTGTCTTCTTTTAGAACTCCTAGATCTTTTCTTTTTTGTACATTTTGTACGAATTAGTTATAAAATTTTAAAACGAGGTACTTTATGAGATACTTCTCCTACTCTTCTGTTTGATGTCTGATTCTTTCACAATCGTGTATAGACTGTTTCCCATCTTACGTATTTGTAACGAGTTTTAAGTTATCAATTTTATATTTTGTTAAGTTAATCTTTCTCCGTTTCTCTATACATCTCTATAAAGTCACTTCTCCCAGTCAAATCAAGTCAGCGAGCCAAGCCAGTCAAGTCATCGAGTCAGCTCAGACTGAGAAACGTTGGGGTACTTGACGTCGTGTGGTCCGGAGGGACAGGTAGTAGTCGAGGACCTCAAGTGAGTTTGAGCACAGGTAGCTCAGTGACTACGGTAGGTCGGTAGAGTAGGAGACAGGAGGGGAAGAGGAGGACGGGGGTTAGGGAGGGTCGTAGTCTCAGAAAAGGTTACTCCGTTGAGAAGCGTACTCCACCGGTTTCATGACCTCAAAGTCGAAATCTTAGTCAGGAAGGTTACTTGTGGGTCCCGACTAGAGGAAATCTAATCTGACCAACCTAGAGGAACGTCAGGTCCCCTGAGCGTTCTCAGAAGAGGTTGTGGTGTCAGTTTTCGTAGTTGAGAAACCGCGAGTCGAAAGAAGTGTCAGGTTGAGAGTGTAGGTATGTACTGGTGTTCTTTTTGGTATCGGAACTGATCTGCCTGGAAACAACCGTTTCATTACAGAGACGAAAACTTATATGATAGATCCAACCAGCATTGAAAGGAAGTTTTCTCATTCGCAGAAAATTAAAGTACCGACGTTAGTGGTAGACGTCACTAAAACCTCGGGTTTTTTTTATTTCAGACTGTGACAAAGGTGACAAAGGGGTAGATAAAGGGTCCTTCACTACCCTGGTCTCCGGTATTAAAAGTAAAAGACTTACAACTCGAAATTCGGTTGAAAAAGTGAGAGGAGGAGGTGAAAGTAGTTCTCCGAAAAATCAAGGAGAAGTGAAAGACGGTATTCCCACCTCAGGAGACGTATAGACTCCAATAACTATAAAGGGGACCGTTAGAACTAAGGTCGAACACGAAGCAGGTCGGGTCGCAAAGAGTACTACATGAGACGTATCTTCAATTTCTTCGTCCCACTGTTATATGTCGGAACTGCAGGAGGAAAAGGATAAACCTTGGTCAGACAACAAGGTACAGGTCAAGATTGACAACGAAGGACTAGACGTATGTCTAAAGAGTTCTCCGTCCAGTTCACCAAACCATAAGGGTAGAGAACTTCTTAAAAGGTGTCAAACAACACTAGTTGTGTCAGTTTCCGAAATCATACCAGTCATTTCGTCTTTATCTACAAAAAGACCTTGAGAGACCGAAAAAAATACTAGGTTGTCTACAACCGTTAAACTAGAGACCAAGGAGACGGAAAAGATTTTGGTCCGACTTGTAGACCTTCAAGTGTCAAGTGTATAACGACTTCGGACCGAACCTCTTAAAACTCGTAATGAAATGATCGCACACTCTACTCATGTTAACACACCATCAGACTCGTAAGAAACCGTAACGAAAAGAAACCCTAACCTTTATTTTGTCTGGAAAAGGTCAGGACACCGGTGACGACTCAAAAGGTTTAAACGACCGTATAACTCACTTCTCCCATATATCTACCATTTATTCGTATATTTTTCAACAAACTGTAATAATTGGTAATCCCTCTACGTTTAATTTTGGTATCACTCATAGCGATATGTAGATAAGTTTACAGACTTTATTTTACCACTCCGGTTTACTAGGTCAAAGGTCTGTAACAACCAGTCTACATTTTATTATGTGTTGAGGTCTTTTGTCAACAGGTAAAGAAATCTTTAATTATACATTGATGGTACGTTCGGTCTTTATAGGAAGGACCTGTAAATAAGGTCTTTTTACTTTTGAATACAAGTACATTTTTGGACATGTGTTTACAAATATCGACGAAATAAACTTTGTCAGTTTCGATCTTTGTTGGGTCTACAGGAAGGTTTATAAAATGTTTATGGTTGTTACGACGACGTTACTAGTGACAACTCTGTACAGAAGGATATACGTGTGTTCTAGAACCGTCTGTGACAACTTCCAGACGGGTATTAGGTAAACGTGGAAGATTCCAATAAAGTTACTCACTCTGTCTGTATTAGAGACAATAATGTCTCAAGTGTCAAACCTCCTCTCTCTCTATTCATTTGTTCAAAGATGTTAACTAAGAAGTCATCGTCCAACAATATTTTGACAGTCAAGTGACGATGGAGTCGGGGTTTTCTACGGTTTGAGTAATCGACTGAAGTGGTAAAACGTGTCTCTTCGGATCTTGAGAAGGTATATTTTGAGTAGTGTTTTGAAAAGTTTCCTGATCCACTACCGGGTCCTTTGGATTAATTTAGACTGAATAATCTTTAAGTTTAAGACGATTCCGAGAGACTAGTTGCCAAGTTCCTTGTAAAACGGGGACGGTTGAAATTGTTATATTATCGGTCAATAAATTTCGTTTTCACTCAAATAAACCCTTACCAGTTTCCTTGACGTTAAGGTCTATACTCTTGGTTCCTCCCTCCTGGTATCCGTTCAGGTCTCTTGTTTCTTTTCCTTAAACGAAAATATCCCATTTCCCCATCAAACCTTCCCGACGTCATTGGTTTTTCAAGTGACCTCTTTCTACCCTCAGGTTTCGTACCTGAGGGTTTGGCACTTGTTAGCAAGTAACCAACTTGACGATGTCAGAGACTAACTGACCCGACAGGAGAGTGTCTCTGAAAAGAAGAAGGACCACTTAACATCTCTTGTGCACGGACAGTCTCTACATCCGTCTTTAGAGAAGGACAAATCTCATTAACTGTACGTACACCCACCCCTCACCCATCAAGGGGGACGTTCGGATAGGAATGAGGTTAAAATCGACTCCAAAGAAATTAATTAAGGTGTCGACTAAATTAAAACAACATTTTTCTGACTGAAAATGGAAGAAGAACCTGGTCACGTAATCACTCAGGTATCTCATTTCCAGATATGGGATCACAGTCTATTAGGGTTGAAGAGGTGTAAAAGTGTCATTTACTGGAAATGAATTGAAGGAATTCGGAGACAAAGGAGAACGTTTTTCCCTGAATTACTTTCGTGGGTGATTATTCAGTCAACATATCTAATTTATTTTATTATGCATCATTACGTGAATCGTGTTACGGATCGTGTATCGTCAAAGAGACAAGACAAGATACTATTGTCACTTCTGAAACCTACTGAAGGAATCCTACTAAGAATCCTCATCTTCATGTTTAGTTTCTTACATTTGTAAAAATTTAGAGTACTTTGTCTGATATTTTAATAAAAGATTCTTCTTGATTAGATGTGAGGACGGTTGACTCATCTCTCGTGGGTAGAAAGGAAAGGAACCATCGAAAAACACGAGAGTAAAAATTTAGAAAGATTAAACTACCTATTTTTAGATATAAAAGGAAAGGAAAGACTAAGAAACTAATAGTCGTTCCGACTTACTATAAAAATTTTTGTAGAAGATCGATGAAAATAAAGGGGGAATCATCTAACAACTAATTATAGGAGAACAACAACAAGTCAACGATTCAACACAGGCTGAGAAACACTGGGGTACCTGACATCGTGTGACCCGAGTAGACAGACACGCCAAGAGATCCGTCCTTATAAACGGTAAAGGAAGAGGTCCCTATGAAGGGTCTGGTCCCGAGCTTGGGTACAGAGGACGTTTTTTTTTTTTTTTTTCCGAAGTAAAAATAACTCAACACCTTCAAGAAATATATAATACCAATAACTAAGAAACGACCGTAACACTTCAAATTATTTATGTACACCTTCCCTACTCCCATCACGATGACGAAACAGTGATCTTTCATTCATTACAAATACATTTCAACTACATACATCAGAAATTCAGAATTAAGACGTATCTACGATCCCGATGGTGAAGGAAAAAATAGGAATCGATGATTATGCGGTAAAAGGTAGGAGGTGTTTGGACTTCTATGTAAAAGACAAATAGTAAAGATCCCATCGATATCACCCTAGGGTAGTCACGGGGAAAAGGATGGGTCGCTTACACTTATAACGACTGTTTTAAGATGACAGGAGAAGACTTACCTTCACGGGACCTGGTTTGTTCTCGTTGGAGTGGTCTCTCCGATGCGTTGAGGGAGGAGGTGGGATAGACAGGTGGTCTGAAGTTGGTTATTGACTACCCATCAACCCATATCTTCCGGGTAAGGGAATGAGACTCCACTCTGATTGGGACGTCACGTTACACTCTCGGTCGACTTCGGTCCGAGACCTCCTTTGGTCGGAGTGAAAAGAGGAGACAGGATACAGTCAACACAGTCCAGGAAGAGGACTCTCGTAAGAGGGTCATTTAGGGAAGTTGTCCTTAGGGAGAGAGTCCGAGACGAAGGACTCTTGGGTCAAGTTCCGGAGAGGTTCTCATTGACAAAGGCAAACATGGAAACAGGAGGGTTGGTAAGACTCAGTGTGAAAAAATACCGGTGGTACTTGTACATCAATGAACGAAGAGGAACCTCCAACTCGGTTGGTTCCCCACCTAACAAAGTCATCGAACAAGTTCCAGTAGATCATGTAACCAATTATAAATGACTCTGGGGACTTCGTTTCACTGGACTTACACTTTAGACCCGGTAATGAACCGTGGGTCGGAACTACTTAACTTTAGAGTGTAGAGTACACGGAGGAGTCCCAAGCCAGCAAAAGTCTTCTTTACTATGTGTGACTAAGATGTGGGGGTCATGTCTTTATCGAGTGGGTCCCGGGGTTCTCCGACGTTATACGGCCAAACGTGTTAGTATGTCAATCTCGACCTCTTATGGTGTTGCCAATACGTCAGGATGTCTACCCCTTTGACTCCAGGTCTTTCCACTTGAATGAATAAGTTCCGGTCCGTCGTACTACCATGACGGTGACGTTCGGAAAGACCGTGTCTCCTTTTGTACCCGGTTTGGTATTAAAGAAACGGAACTAAAGGGGTGATAGGGGAGTAGATCGGTGGGGGAAAGACAAGGAAGGAACGATGGGTTCATGTCGGGTACGGACAAACCGTACTTTCTCTGAGAGGAGATGGAGGGGTGGTGAGAAGGTCAGAACTGAGTTACCGGAGTCAACCAGAAGGACCAAGGATATGGGACGTGGGGTTCACGAAGACCTCTTTTGTCGTGTCCGGTCGACCAAGTGTCGTTGGTGGAGTCGACTGGTTCTGAAGTTGTCGAAGAACGATTAAACATCAACAGAGAGGGGCGGGAAGGGTAGTAACGGGTGGGGGATTGTGTCCCCGGGGGTTAGAGATCCGGTACTTGACGATGGAAGACAGTCTAGTCGTCGACGTAATCTAATCTTTATTTCACATGTTATTTATGTTACGTGAATTTAGTAGGGGTTTGGTAAACGTGAGGGTAGGGACCAGGCACCTTTTTGACAGTAGGCACTTTAACCAGGGACCACGGTTTTTATAAACCCTGGAAACAGATTGTGTGTGTGTTTGAGACTTCTGGAGAATCCTTTTGTCTCCACGGTTACATACCTGGGGGTTTGACAGAGGTAGACGTTCCTTTAAATATAGATGTGGGTCTATGAAGGAGAAAGAAATCGGGAAAAGGAACAAGGGAGTAGTCGAGGACGAGGGGCCCCGGGTCGGGGAACCTCATGTGACGGAAGAGAGATTATAAGTTGGAATGACAGAGTGGAGACGGAGTTTATTCGGTTACTTGAACGAGTTCAAGGAAGGTAAGGGGGGAGGGGGGGGGGCGTTTTTTTGTTTGGTTGTTTACGTGGGAACTAATTTTTATATGTTCNGGGGCGTTTTTTTGTTTGGTTGTTTACGTGGGAACTAATTTTTATATGTTCTTTCCAGAATTACTAGACCTATTGGTGTTACCACACCAGTGAACGGATCTTCATCTGTAGTATCCCACACTTCAGTTCACCCGGAATCCTTCGTAATATCGTTTGTCAATCACCTCCACTACCTTAAGGTGAACTCGATAAATTTTAGCATTTTCTGTTTCATCACGATATGAGTTATACGGTCGTTTAAACCTTCTAAGTCGTCACCGGTGTCATATCCTTTTCCAGTCAAAAGTAAGTTTAGGGTTTCTTCCCAATACGGTTTCTTACAAGTTTACACCATTTTAACCCGAGTAAAGTGTACGATCGTTCCATTACGAGTTTTAGGAAGTTCAATCCGAAATCGTTATATACTTGGTTCTTGAAGTCTACGTGTCCGACCGAAAACTTCTCCGTCTCCTTGGTCTCTAGTTTAAAGGTTATTACCTCTTTAGGTAACCTAGTACCTCTTTCTTTTCCTCAGGGTCTTTTTGTAGATAAAGTAACTGATACAATTTGGGTGACACATACAGTGTTGTTTGACACCTTTTAAGAACTTCTCTACCCTTATGGTCTGGTGGAATGGACAGAGGACTTTGGACACACGTTCAGTTCTTCGTTATCAATCTTAACCTGTACCTTGTTGTCTGACCATGGTTTAACCCTTTCATATAACAATGGCAAAAATAAATTGTATACGTCCCACCCACACACACACGTACGTCCCGGACGTTTCAACGAAGTCAGTACAGGTTGAGAAACGTTGGGATACCTGGTATCGGGTGGTCCGAGGAAACAGGTACCCTAAGAGATCCGTTCTTATGACCTCATCCAACGGTACGAGAGGAGGTCCCCTAGAAGGGTTGGAGCCCTAACTTAGACATAGAGAATGTAGAGGACGTAACCGTCCGCTTAAGACATGGAAATCACGGGGGACCCTTCGGGATATATATCTCGTGTAATACTCTTTACGGTCCAACCTACTTAGTGTCGACCTTTTTCTAACGACCCTCTTTATAGGTGTTGGAGTCTATAGGTCCACTATGGTGGGATTACCGTCTTTCACTTCTCCTTGATTTTTCGGAGAACTACTCCCACTTTGTCACTTTTTTTCTACCGAACTTTGAATTATAAGTTTTTTGATTCTAGTACCGTAGGTCAGGGTAGTGAAGTACCGTTTATCTTCCCCCTTTTCACCTTCGTCACTGTCTGACATAAAAGAACTCGAGGTTTTAGTGACGTTACTACGACCGACGGTACTTTAATTTTCTAGGAACGAGAAACCTTCCTTTCGATACTGTTTGGATCTGTCGTATAATCTCTGTCGTATTGTCTCTATAGTGAAACGACTGTTTCCAAGTATATCAGTTTCAATTATCAAAAAGGTCATCAGTACATGTATACACTCTCAACCTGGTATTTCTTCCGACTCGTGGTTTCTTAACTATGAAAGTTTAACACCACGACCTCTTCTGAGAACTCTCAGGGAACCTGTCGTTCCTCTAGTTTAATCAGTTAGGATTTACTTTAGTTGAGACTTATAAGTAACCTTTTTGATTACGACTTCGACTTCGAGGTTATGAACCGGGTGGACTACGTTTCTCGGTCAAGTAACCTTTTCTGGGGTTACGATCCTTTCTAACTTCCGTCCTCCTCTTCCCCTACTGTCTCCTACTCTATCAATCTATCGTAGTGACTAAGTTACCTGCACTTAAACTCGTGAGGTCCTCTATCACCTCTTGTCTCCTTGGACCGAACGATGTCAGGTGCCCCGACGTTTCTCAGTCTGTACTGAATCCCTGACTTTTTATTGTTGTTTTACCGTTATTATCAAGGGGAAAGTGACCCAGCGACACTTCTAGTTTACTCCGTTTTTTTACTTCTCATAATAACCCAAAAAAAAACCCAATCTAAAGTCAACAACACCCCTAAAAAACAATAGTTTGGAAATAAAGGATAGAACTGAAGAATAGACTGGTGGCCTGACAATAGAATTAAACCTATAGGGTGTCCGTAGAGTTTATGTCCTATAAGTTCTAAGACAATAGTGGTCTGTGGTGGCGGTGGTGAAGGAGAGGATGATAGTGGGTGACTGACTGAGAAGGATATAGGGAGGAGAGTCGTTTACGGGACGGTTTGCGGTGAGAGAGTTCGTTATGTGGATTTTCCACTAGCCGGTAAGGTTAAAGGAACCCTGAATCCCTCAACGGTTCTGTATCCTGAAAGTCAAAATTTTGACCATCTTAGGGTGATGGTAGTCAATTCAGTGAGTCATCACAGACTGAGGAACGCTGGGGTACTTAGCGTCGTGCGGTCCGGAGGGACAGGTAGTGGTTGAGGACCTCAAGTGAGTCTGAGTGCAGGAAGCTCAGTCACTACGGTAGGTCGGTAGAGTAGAAGACAACAGGGGAGGAGGAGGACGGGGGTTAGGGAGGGTCGTAAAAAAGGTCACTCAGTTGAGAAGTGTACTCTACCGGTTTTCATAACCTCAAAGTAGAAGTCGTAGTAAGGGAGGTTTCTTTAGGGTCCCGACTAGAGGAAGTGTTACCTGATCAACCTAGAGGAACGTCAGGTTCCCTGAGAGTTCTCAGAAGACGTTGTGGTGTCAAGTTTTCGTAGTTGAGAAGCCGAGAGTCGAAAGAAGTGACAGGTTGAGAGTGTAAGTATGTACTGACGACCTTTTTGGTATCGGAACTGATCTGTCTGGAAACAACCATTTCATTACAGAGACGAAAAGTTATACGATAGATCCAACCAGTATCGAAAGGAAGGTTCCTCATTCGCAGAAAATTAAAGTACCGATGTTAGTGGTAGACGTCACTGAAACCTCGGGGGTTTTTATTTCAGACTGTGACAAAGGTGACAAAGGGGTAGATTAAGGGTACTTCACTACCGTGGTGTACGGTACTAGAAACAAAAGGGTGATGGTGTACTAGGTAGTTATGGTGAGGACCCGTATATAGGTCTCTATTGGTATTAAACTTTTCTATGTACGTGGGATAGCAAGTAACGTCGTGATAAATTTTGTTGATTCTGTACCCCCGTGGGATTTACAGGTAACTTTCTCCTCACCTATTTCTTCTGCACCATACATTTATGTTACCTTATAATGAGTCGGTATTTTGTCTTACTTGATTACGGCAAACGTCTTTATACCTACCTGGATCTCTAATAGTGTGACTCACTACAAATTCTGTCTTTTTCTGTTTATAGTATACTAGATAGAATATATACCTTAGATTTTTTTTTACCATGTTTACTTGTAGAAATGTTTGGTCTTTATCTCAGTGTCTGTATCTTTTGTTTGAATACCAATAACCCTTTCTTCCCCCTCCCTATTTAGGCCTATAACTCTAGCTGTATATGTGTCACACCACGCACGGTTCAAGCGAAGTCAGCACAGTCTGAGAAATACTGGGATACCTGACATCGGGTGGTCAGAGGAGACGGGTACCCTAAGAGGTCCGTTCTTATGATCTCACCCAACGGTACAGGAGGTCCCTTAGAAGGGTTGGGTCCCTAGTTTGGATAGAGAGGACGTGGAGGACGTAACGTCCACCTAAGCAATGACGACTCGGTGAGTGACCCCTTCGGGCATATGGTGGTCACACATATTTTACCCGAAGAGTCCACCGCGATCACCATTTCTTGGGTGGACGGTTGTGTCCTCTCCATTCTCTACGTTCAAGCTAGGGACCCAGCCCTTCTAGGGGACCTCCTCCCGTACCGTTGGGGGAGATTATAAGAACGGACCTCTTAGGTTACCTGTCTCTTCGGACCGTCCGATGTCAGGTATCCCAACGTTTCTCAGACTGTACTGACCTCGTCGAGTCGTACGTGTGTATATATTTTATCTATTATTCCTAGATGACATATCTCTCCCTTAAGATGAGTTATGGAACCTTACTAGATGTACCCTTTTCTTAGAAATTTTCCCACCCATATACATGTACATTTTAATTAAGTGAAATGACAAGTGGACTTTGATTGTGTTGTAACATTTAGTTGACATGAGGTTATTTTAATAAAATTATTTGCGACCATTTTTAGGTCCGGCTGGTCCTGTTCAACCAGTGGGAGTACGAACTAGGAAGGGAAGACAGTTGAAGGGTGTAGACAAATGGTGAGTGAAGACATTCGAGATTGAGGACTTAGGCAGGGAAGTAAGGTGACGGTGGTTGGTACGGAATAGAATCTCGAAGAGCCGAAGACGCACACCAGAGGAACTTAGGTGAAAACGGAGGGAGGATAGTAAAGTAGATCCCACTAGAAAGACTTTCTGTAATTCAGATTACTGTATTTAGAGGATGATCCTAAAAAGTTACCGAGGAACGGAGGACATAGTAGTCCGGTGGGTTCTACCGACAAGAGAACGAGAGACATGAAGGGGGACATCCTTAATGGGAATGACGAAGTGGGTGTGGGAGAAGGGTACTGACTGAAAGGGAGAAGTAGTATCTCGGATTAGTCATTTACGGATGTGTGAAAGGGGGTCGGGGTCGATCACTAACGAGATTAGAAGTCTAGATACCATCGAATAGTTTCACCACCATTCCCTACACAGGGAGGGGACCAAAGGGACCATTGGTTACTCTGTAGTTAGGGGGGATATCGACCATTGGAGAAAGAGGGGAATCATCGTTCCTGACGACGGTACAGGACGGACGGCAGACGGTAAGTGACACCCTACAGTGAGGTCTTGTGAGAACGAAGTCTACACATTATAGGAGGTAGATCATTTGTTAACCACAGAGACAGCGACTGAGGGTCGAGAAAGAAGACGAACCCCGACCCGTTCAGGTCCTGAACTTCCGGATCCCCCATATTGGGTTGTCGAGGGGAATGGGGATGACAATCAGGGTTGAGAAATGGTGTTGACCCCAAGACTATACAGTTTTAAGGTGACTATCCGGTGATAAACATTCACAAAATTATAAAAAATATTAAGACATAATAAACATTCGTGAGGAAACACACTTTACTCAGTGTTTACAACATAACTGGATTATACGTATCGATATTACACTTACTCTTGTATAAAACTGGTCTTAAGGAGGATTGTACCCATTTCATAGAAACAACCGTTTTATGTTACCATTCACGAACCCGACCCCAACCAAACAGAGAGGGTACACTCTGTCCCTCCTTAAAAACACGTTCTGTCTCCTTCTCTTCCTTTCTCTGGCCTTTTTACCTCCTTTCTTTTGACCCTCCGTCGTCTCCGATACACAGACCCTACACGGGCCCTGAACCTAATGGACGGGGGTAGGCAGTAGTCACCGTGACATGATTCAAGTAGTTTCTTAGTCACAGACCCATAACAAACACCTTGAACCACCTTCGTGACCCGAAACATAGACGAAACTGAACCTCGTCGTGTTTCGTTGTTCACCTCCTTCACTAGACTCCGTCTCTCTTTAGTACGTCTTCGGAACACTACAGTGTCCGACACCTTAAGTCGAAGACCCGTTCCAATGAGTCTGAAGGGACCTTACCCCCTCAGGGTCGACCATGGGTATAACGTGTTTGCGTAGAAGTAGAGACGTCCAGGACCTAACCCAAGTTATACTCGAACTGTGGCTCTCGTCTCCTCTTGTCGTTAGACAGAAGTCCTACCCAGTCCAGAATTGTTTTGAACTGGTAGAGGGAGACTGAGACCCTTTCGAACACCGTCGATGTGGAAGGGTGGAGACACGAGACGAGTCCCGAGGGCAAGGGAAGAAGGAACAGTTTACACAGGTAGAATACATAAGTAGGTGTTTAAAATAGTGGTTCCTGTGGACGATAAAGAGGAGAGGAAGGGGTAGGGTCGGTATAAAACTTTCTAAAATAACTGGTCTGAGTGTAAAGTAAATGAGTGTCAAGTTGGTAAAAGGGTATAAAACCGTTAGTTTACGATATATTAGTAATTACCTCTAAAAACTAAACGAACTATACTATTTTAATCACGACTCAACTATATCGAGGTCTAGTTTCGTTTCTTTGAAATATCAAATTACTATTGATTACAGATGTCTATGGAATGGTGCACGGTCCGGCATTGGGTGACACACACACACGATTCAGTACGGGCTGGGAAACGCTGGAATACCTGACATCGGGCGGTCCGAGGAGACAGGTACTTTTAAAAGTCCGTTCTTATGACCTCAACCAACGGTAAAGGATGAGGTCCCCTAGAAAGACTGGGTCCCTAGTTTTGACACAGAGGATATAGAGGACGTAACCGTCCGTCTAAGAAATGGTGACGTGGTGGACCCTTCGGGTCATTCGGTGGCTCTACCCGTAGTAATAATAATTATGGTCAAATGTCTGTTTGCCCCTCTTCCGTTACCGTCGGGTGAGGTCATGAGAACGGACCTTTTAGGGTACCTGCCTTCTCGGACCATCCGACGTCAGGTGCCCCAGCGACTCCCAACCTGTGCTGACTCGTTGAAGTGAAGTAAAAGTGAAAGTACGTAACCTCTTCCTTTACCGTTGGGTGAGGTCACAAGAACGGACCTCTTAGGGTCCCTGCCCCCTCGGACCACCCGACGGCAGATACCCCAGAGTGTCTCAGCCTGTACCGACTTCACTGAATCGTCGTCGTCGTCGTCGTGTCTGTTTGTCTTCTCTAAAGAAACGGGTCGTAGTGAATTGTTCACCCATTGTTTGGACCCTACGTTTAAGTCCACAAAGACTATTGTCTCGGTTTAAATTGATAGGAAAACGACTGTTTCCAGTCGTTTTGGTTTTGATGACAAAAAGGTCATCAGTACATGTCTACACTCTCAACTTGGTATTTCTTCCGACTCACGACTGTTTAACTACAAAACTTCGACACCAAAACCTCTTCTGAGAACTCTCAGGGAACCTGTCTAGTTTGGTCAGTTAGGATTTCCTTTAGTTGGGACTTACAAGTAACCTTCCTGACTCCGACTTCGACTTCGAGGTTATGAAACCGGCCGACTCCACTTCTCGGCTGAGTAATCTTTTATGAGACTACGACCCTTCGTAACTCCTGTCCTTTTCTTCCCCTGTTATCTCCTACTCTGCCAACTTACCGTAGTGACTGGGTTACCTGTACTCAAACTCGTTTGAGACCCTCTGTCACTTCCTACCCCTTCGGACCGCACGACGTCAGGTACCCCAACGTCCCAGTCTGTGTTGAACCGGTGATTTGTTTCTTGTTGTTGATAACAGTTTCAATAGTTTGTACGAAATTTTCATTAATTAAAGGTAGTACGAAACACTTTATGTCGTGTCTAAACCTCGGGGAGATAGTGATCAGGATTTTGAAGTCTACTCTTTTACGATATTATTTGTTTGGGGAGAGTCAGTAGTCTGTCAGTAGTGAATAACAAAGTCACAGAAGTTCTACGATCAAAATGTTAAATTTAGATCTATCGAAAAATTTTTTAGAGAGAGAAAAATTTTTGAACCAAGTTATGTGATAGAATGAAAAAAATTAACTTATGATATAAATTTGATGAGACGGGGTTTTATGTTGTCTCGGAAGTATGTGATTAGTAAACGTATTGAGACTGTTAAAGATAAGGGATAACCATATGTCTATAGTTTAAAGGAATCGGAACTCTTCATACACATATCAGTAGCGTCATGATAAAACGTAAGACAGGAAAGACGATTTATATCAAAATCTACAAGAGGTAACTGTACTAAGTACATAACCAGAAAATTTTAAATAAGATAATACAATTACACACCGTCGACCGATGAAGTGACAGGTTAAACCCCAGTATCTCGATACACTATTCATATTCGATATTTATGAAAACCTGAAATCAAAATTGTTGATTGGAAGAAAAGAAAGATTTTAATGAATGAAATCCTGTAAAAGGGTCATCACCCTGAAGGTCCGGTTTCTTATCGTTCCGTGTTACCCCTTTTATACCGGTAACTTCAATCCGGAGATAAACTTAGGAAAGGAGTAGTGAATGGGAGTCCACCGAAGTCTGTACAACGAATTAGAGAAGGATTCGTAGTATTTATCTTACTATTATTGTGGTAGGGGTGTCCCATCAGTATTCCTAATTGTTATTTTCTGTAGTTTATATATTATATGGGATTAATTTACCTCCGTAGACAACATGATTATTAAATTCCTAAAAAAAAAAAACGTCAATGGTCGAATGAAAGGTCGAACGTGTTATTTATCAAATTAATAATTAATTCTGAATTTTTAACTCTAACTAGTACCAAATTTCACGAAAGAGAAATTCCATAAAAGAAACACTAGTCCTAAGGGTCTCTATCGTGTTGAATTAAGTTTACAGTTGTCACCTTAAATAGTCGAATATTACTGGATACCTTCCCTTCCGATCATAACTAATTGTGGTGACACCGAACGGAAGTGTAAGTACGGTATAATTATCGATGGTAAATAACCAGTGATAGAGGTACGGTCCCGTGTTATGTTTTTCGATACAACACAAAAGACTAAATTAGAAGTGTCGGATACTCAATACTCAGTGTTATTGGTAAAATCTCTACTCTTTTGACTCAGTGTTACTCCAATATATTTGACATACTCCGTTATGTCTGACTTCTCCAACGTAAGTCAAGGTTTGGGTCTAGAAGTACTGGGGTTTCGAATACAAGAGAGAAAGTGTAGTCCGACGAAGGGTCACTTGATCTATTTATAGGTATTAATAATTGTACAGTTGGATGTCCCTTATAAGACCCAGTATGAACCTAGAGAGATCTTAGGTGACAAAAGTACTAGTAAGAGACGATCTGGAGGATTGACCTTTAGTAACACATTAAAATATAAGAGTAGGAGTTCCATTTTTCAAATCGAGGGGATAGAAGTCGAAATTTGGACGAAGACGATGAGTGAACCCGAAGGGACGACCGAGTCAACCATTCCTAGTCGAACGTTCCACCCTCTGGACCTAAGCTAGGGACCCAACCCTTCTACGGGACCTCCTCCCGTACCGTTGGGTGAGGTCATAAGAAAGGACCTCTTAGGGGTACCCGTCTCCTCGGTTCGTCCAACGCCAGGTACCCCAGTGTTTCTCGACCTATGACTCGTTGATTCGTGACGATGAATGAATGATTCGTGACGATGAATGACGTTCAAAGAATTAGAGGAAGTAGGAATTGAAAGATTAGATATTTCACCCTTATTGTTATCTTGTGTCGAATTTCCCGATATTGAAATTTTTGATTTACTTGATTATATATCTGCTTAGGGATCTGTCATGGACCCTGGATCACTCACAAATTATTTACAATGGATAATAATATCTTTATTATTTAATAATAATTTACTCCTTGATTGGATAAATGTCGAGTCCACAGGAACAACACTAGTGACAGAAGGGGACGAACGAAAGGGTTAGTATAGTAGGAACCATGTTTTCGATAAACCTCTGATAAAGACGAATTCCTATCCTTGAACCCTTCTTTCGTTTTAATTTAGTTAGTCCGACATTTTTAAGGAGAAATGGTTCTACCGAGACTCGGTCCGGACGATCGTGAGTCTTATATACTTGGTTCCCTTTTACTTCCCACGTCAACGGAAGTCTGTTAGGGTGACGGTTCTAGTTAGAGACCGGACCTCAGTCTCGAGCGGAGGAGGCACTGTTCCGTTCGACCTGACCCGTTCGCCGGAGTCTCCGAGGACGTCTCCAGTCCGGGTGTAGGGGTTCATAGTGGGTTGGACCGTAATGGTGGTCCTTTCACTTCCGTGGACTATCCAGGGAAGAGAGTCCCGACCAGTACGACCCGGTCCTACCTTGTTTAGGTAAGGATTTGTTGGGTCTTCCCACGAAGGGGTGGGGGGCGGAATGGGTCCCCGGTATATTGTTACGATCCAATAGTCGTGTCAGTACTGACTCGGTTTTGGTTCCGACTCTTTCCCTCAGGTCGGAAGGTCCAGTGCCTTTTCGGACACCATTTCGGGACTCTCTCCTTCCACCCATTTTGTCACCGGTCTTTCAGTGACAGTCGACCTGTTCGTCTCTCGGTCCCGCTCCCCGAGGTCCATTCTGACACTCCGCCCCCTGTGCCGGGAGTCCTGGAAGGTAGACGCGACTGGTAAAAGCAAAAGTAGGATTTCAATTACCTTGTAAAATTCGACTCTCTGTACCAGACTAGACGTAAACTAGATGAGGAAATACCGACGTGACCCAGAAATAACAACTTGCGGTCGAAAGGGATCACACTACGTGTCGCGAAGAGTGACGTCACAGAGGAGAACAACGCCTCGTGTCGGAGATCCCATGTCGTCGAGTCGTCGACGTCGAGAGTCCGAGGTCTCGCGTCCGACTTATCGCCGTCGTACGTCCGAATCAACGAGGTGTCGTGTACCCTAGAAGGGTCGGGTTCCTCGCTTGGACACAGGAGACGTAGTCGTCCGTCTAAGAATTGGTGACCTGGTGGTCCCTGCAGTGGTCTAAACGTAAAAAAGGATTTGATAAGTGAGTTATTTATAAGAACTCGTGGATGTTGTTTAATACTATAATTCTTCTCTGACACCTTTTTTATTGTGAATTACTCGTGAGTCAGAACGTCCCGTTATTCCGATCAGTGTCTCCGTCTTCTACCACAAAGATTCTCTCCCTAGACCTTTCGAAGTACATCTTCACCCTCTCCGTGAATATGTGAACCCATATTACATCGGATTACATCATATCTGTAGTATCTCGTAACGGGGATCACAGACTACCGGTCGTGGGTTTTGGACCGAAATGGCGAATGGACTCTCAACATTCTGGAACTCGTTTAACGAATTGACGAAAGAAAGAAGAAGAAAAATTATCATAAATAAACCGACACGGTCCAGAATCAACGTCGTGTAACTCCAGAATCTAGAAGTAACACTGTATACTTGAAATTCAAAGTCCTTTTCTTGAGAATCAATGTCTTATACCATAGATCAAGGGACTGGTCCTTAACTTGGGCCCGGAGGACGTACCTCTCGTACCTCAGAATGGGTGACCTGGTGTTGTCTTCAGGGATGGAGAAAGAAGTAATCATAATAAAAGTAAACTCGGTTTGAAATTTTCTCTTTATCCTAAACCTGTATGTCTCTACCCCCTTCCTCTGATATCTACCCTCTACCTTACCCCTGCTTGTAGTCCCTCTCCGAAATTGCACCTTCTCGTTCCGTCGAAGTGAACAGACCTCTGTTACACACTCTTCTTGACACTTTAGCTCTTCTTGTAATTGTGTAATTTAAAAATCGTCCACGGTCTTGAGACGTGCGTAATTATGTAAGTTAGAAGTGTTGTTGAGGTGTTCCACCCTAAAGAAGGTAAAATGTACGTTCCTTAAACCACGAGACTCTGTGACTCGTCAAACTGATTCGAACATTCATCTTCTCTCTCCTAGACTTGAACTTAGTAGAGTGAGGTTTCAAGTGTGGACAAGGTGATACTGGTGTGAAGGTTGGGTGGGTGGCGGGGGGTGTGTGTTTGTGTGTGGTGGTCTTACCCTGGCGTAGAAGACGACTTGTTTACTGGGTACTCGGGGTTCCTGTATGTCGATACTAGTAACTCCTGTAAAGTCTTGGACTAGGCATGGACCCTACCATTAAGACCTTTTCATCAAGGTTTTTGACGAAACTCACTTTTTTATAACAGTCTAGTACGTGTTACTGAACGTTTCACCCTCCGAGAAGTCCCTTAAGGTACAAGTAAACCTACACATTCGAGATACCACCAAAAATTTCGTTGTCAGTACAATGAATTGTAAGTGTGGTGAACCAATGGAACCTCATCATTGTTTAATTCGGTCTTAGTCGACAAGTGTCACTTACTAAAATATTTCGAACGAAACGAGGGTGTCGAACTGCTGAAATTTACGTTCGATGAACGGATTCCTTCGTCTATACTACCTAATTTTCTTCCACGGTATTCAGTCGAGGTTCTAGGACCTGGGAAAGGAAGGTCTTAAGGGACAAGTAACTAAGAGGATCTAGAGTCGGTTCATTTTTTGTTTTCTCCAACATCTCACACCCGTTCTTTTACATTGAAGACAGGTTTTTCTTGGTAGTCACTGACTTTACATGGAAAGTATGACTTCTCATTTAAGATGGTCCTTCTTTGTTTGTTTGGTCGTACAGAAACTCTTACTGTTACCTGTCAACTCTCTCTTAACTGTAAACCACTCAAATTTTTATCTAGGAGGTTATCTTTCTCGTAGACGATTTTTATGTTTGGTCGTGTCCGGAACGACGTAAGACTCTCGAGACTTGTCCAATAATCCGATGAGTTATTACGGGATAAAAATCCCGACACCTCGGTCCTTTGTGACCGACCGAAGTCGTCGAGTTTATTTGTGTATTACGTTCCTGTACGTCTAATCAGAGATTTCATGGATCTTCATTCCTAAACATTAGGACCTCTTTCAAAAGATCCCGTTTTACTACTACATCATCGAAAATATTCAACGACTCCAATTACCTTTCCACCCCACCCCACTACTGACCTAGGTAAGAATAAAACGACTACGCGTGTGCCTAACAATCGTGACCGTCCTAGTAATTCTGACCCGTAATCTACAACTGACCGACAACCCTAGACTTGGAAGACTAAGGAGGGGACCCTTTCAGGGGTTTCAGGGGGAAAATCCTCCCAACTACCGGTTGCCTCGGACGGAGGTAGAGATCCTTCGACAGAAGGGTCGGGGGCTGGGAGTAGGGGTGTGGACGGGGGTGTGTGGTCCGTACCGTCTACGTAGACGAGTCCAAAAACTTAGTCTTCGATTACTGCGTTTCCTTTCTCTCGTCTCGTAAGAAAGGCTCCCATCGTTCGTTTCCGTCGTTCTAGGTCAAGGGTTCCCGTCGGGTCTGTCACCACGGTTGTCCCCATCGGGCACGGGTGAGGACCGTCCCTGTGTTCGACACTGCGATCTCAACTCACCGTACCATCGACACGACCGAAGTTCCCTCGGACCGAGGAGTCCCTCCACGACCGGGTCCGAAACGGGTATGTCAGAAGGGACAAGAATGGTAAAGAGAGGCAGACCAAGAAGCCCGAAGGACTCTTAGGACACTCGACCGACTATCGGGAAGTTAGTCAATTCAAAGACAAATTTAACGGGTCTCCGTTATAAACAAGAAACGTTGATTCTTGGGACTGACAACATTATTACATCGAGACAATAAAATGTTTAATTTAATTCTTACTCTCCCTTTTTGTGTGTCGATCAATCGTAGTTTAAGTCCGGAATTTTCGTAGTTTAGGTCCGGAATTTTTGAGCAGAGGACTGTGTCAGACCCGTGTCTCGCGTCGGAAAGTCTCCGAGTCTCACGCAGACGCCTGTACGGGAGACAGGGGTTGTCCGGGAAAGTCAAGAAAGGACGGGTCTCCAAAGGTGACGGGACCGGGTGGGTGGATTAACAGATGGAGAAAGGGTATGTACTTCAGTGGAGTCAGTGCAGACTGAGAAACGTTGGTATATCTGACTTCGGGTGTTCCGAGGAGACAAGTACCTTAAGAGATCCGTTCTTATGATCTCACCCATTGGTATGGGATGAGGTCCCCTCGAAGGGTTGGGTCCCTAACTTGGGCGTGGAGAATACTGAGGACACAACCGTCCACCCAAGAAATAGTGATCCCGGTGAACCCTTCTAAAGGGGTGTAGAATGGGTTCAGTAAGGTTTACAGTATTTGGTGAATGAGAGTCAGTGAGAGGGGGACTCGGGAAGGTCTAATGTTTCAGAGGAAAGAAGGTCTTGTATAAATAACTCATGGATGATACACGGACTGTGATGTGATTCGTGATGCTCAGGGTATCACTCTTTTGTCTTCACCTGAGTCTATGGTACTCGTAGTATCATATCTCCCTTTCTGTCCATCCTTAGTTTATTAGCACGTTCGCATGTACTTCTTTCTTTTCGTATTCGTTCGACAACACTGTCGTACATTGACTCCCAAGAATAGATCACATCTTAAGTTCTTCTCGAGGGACTCTTCCGTCGTAAACTTTACTCTAGATTTTAGCTAATTCCAGTAAACCACTGCTTTCCCCTTCCTCTTAAGATCCTTCCTAATCGTAAGGTGTCCAGGACTTTGTCTTCGTGTCTTCATCCTTGGTGTTTTCTTTCAGTCACACAGTCTCGTTCCCTAGCTCACTTTTCTCGACCCGACTCTACACCCTCCTACCTCGACCCAGTAAATCCCGGAACAATTCCTAAAACGAGTCCCGTTGTTCGTCGGTGACTTTCTAAACTTCGTTTCCTCTCTGTACCCAGTACGAGATCACACGTTTCTATCGACACCGACGGGACGCCTCTTACTTGACCTCTTCTCTACTGTCACTTGTATACGTCTGTTTAATCGTCAGGTAGTGGTACCGAGTTCCCCGTTCACTGCTGACGTGACCTCTTCCTCTCTCCACTAGTCTGACCTGTCTCTATACTTACTTTTAGGTGTCCTGAACCACAAACCCCTCTGACGTCTCTTCTATAACTCTTACTACGATGTAAAGACCTATCTATCATCTCAATAAACGGTCTTATGTATGACATAATTTTTTTTTTTCCAGTCAAAACTGTGTCCTGTGGTACTCAAACCATTATTTATTTGACTTCAAGATTATGGAAACTCCGTAAGGTTGTCTTTACAGTTGTATATACCTAGACTCCGAGCCCTCTTTCCTAACTCGATTTCATACGTAAACTCATAATAATAATGTATCTACTAGTAACTTCGTACGTACGTCTACTCAAGTGAACCCCTCTCTCATATCTCCTTGTTCTCTTTCTCTCAATCCTTTTCTGAAATTCTCAATGTGGTAAATACGTTTTGATAAACGTTGTCGGTCCTGTACCTTCGTTGGATGTACAGGTACCTGTCTAGTCACCTATTTCTTCGACACCATGTATATGCTACTTTATAATCAGTCGCTAGTTTTCCATACTTAAACCCAGTGAACATCACTACATCTACCTGGACCTCAGACAGTATGTCTCACTTCATTCAGTCTTTTTCTTTTTGTATATAACGCATGTACACCTTGGATCTTTTTGCCACGGTTACCTGGATAAACGTGCCGTCCTCATCTCTGTCTCTGAAGGTCTTGTCTTAGCACCTGTGTCGTTTCCTTCACTCCCATTCTGTTTAACTCTCTGTGTATATGTGGTCGTATATACTTTATGAATGTACATCATCTGTATATATGTCATGGCACACAGTTCATCGATCGATCCCCTTCGACGACGTATCGTGCCCCTCGAGTCGAGTCACAAGGTACTACTGGATCTCCCCATCCCCTCTCCCTCTCCCTCCGAGTTCTCCCTCCCCTATATACATATGTATGTATGTCGATAAGTAAAGTAACATGTCGTCTTTGGTCGTGTTGTGACACTTTGTTAATGTGAGGTTAAAAATTTTCAATGTGGTAAATTTTTAGTGTCTCTTCTCCGACTACATCGGTTTCTTTCTCTTTTTGGGGCTTCTAAAGCTTTCGCGTATAAGTTTGTTCATATGGACTTTATGGAACCGGACCGATGACTGGTCCTATCATAAACAACTGTTTTGTTGTGTACCTATGATCCCCGAAACTCGAAACCTCAGTCTGTAAAATAGTAAGAGCAAGACTAAATGTTCGGGATTTGAGGGGTTCTTTAGTCCAGGGTCTCTCTGCTTTTCCGTCTCATGCCTCTCAAAAATCCCGTGATGACACATACTATTACCACCTATGTACAGTAATATGTAAACAGGTTTAAGTATCTTATATGTTGTGGTTCTTACTCGGAATTGCATTTGAACCTGAAACTCACTATTACCACACAGTCACATCCAAGTGGTTAATATTGGTTCCCATGGTGAAGTCACGTTCTACAACTATGACCTCCTCCGATACGTATACGTCGTCGTTTATCTACTCTTTAGAGAACACGAGTCATGACGACATTGGATTTTGACGAGAATTTTTTATTTCAAATAAAAAATTTTTTTCCTCTTTTTGGTCCTCTTACGCAGTGTTTGCGGTTCAGTCGTTCACCTCAACCAAAAACAGGTACCATAGTTTACGATGACTCTCCAGTCCATTCGACTCCTAACTTTTCGACGGTTAACCGAGTTCGCTACGCCTCCGGTGACAATTAGAATCCCTCCTAGTAAAACTACCACCGTACTCACCTTCGGTCCTACTTCACTCAACTCTCTACTCACTGACCCTCCATTCTTTTATTACTGCCGCTCTTTTTTTCACACTTCAGAGTGATGTGTCTCTTTCCCCTCTGTACCTCGTCACCCCCTTTACTTGAGATCCCCCTTAAGAAATTCTACAGGTTCCGAACTCGTAGGAATTTACGACACTTCGTATGTAACCTTCTTTCTCCAACTAGTAATACCTGGATTTGTAACAACTACCCATTTCAATTGTAGTGGGTAGAGAGTCCTTTATAACTATAAAACCCCACCTATAAACTACTGAATTGGGTTCATTATCTACTACACCCTGAAAGATCCAATAATGTGACGGGTTCCGTCTCAAGTGACAAGACAGGACACAGAGGTTGTGAACTAATCACAGAAAACGTCATGAGGGTTACAACGTTACACTAAATGGTGAACACAGAGGGTGAGTAACATACAAGGACTTAAACATACAACATGTACTATACAAAACATAAAATGATTAGAAATATGGGGACCGGATGGAAATAGTGAAGTCAAGTCAGTGAGTCAACACAGGTCGAGAAACGCTGGGGTACTTGGTATCGTGCAGTCCGGAGGGACAGGTAGTGGTTGAGGACCTCAGATGGGTTTGGGTGCTGGTGGCTCAGCTACTATAGTAGGTTGGTAAAGTAGGAGACAGCAGGGGAAGAGGACGGGAGTTAGAAAGGGTCGTAGTTCCAGAAAAGGTTACTCAGTCGAGAAGCGTAGTCCACCGGTTTCATAACCTCAAAGTCGGAGTTGTAGTCAGGAAGGTTACTTGTGGGTCCTGACTAGAGGAAATCCTACCTGACCAACCTAAGGAACGTCAGGTTCCCTGAGAGTTCTCAGAAGAGGTTGTGGTGTCCAGTTTTCGTAGTTAAGAAGCCGTGAGTCGAAAGAACTCTCAGGTTGAGAGTGTAGGTATGTACTGGTGACCTTTTTGGTATCGGAAGTGATCTACCTGGAAACAACCATTTCATTACAGAGACGAAAACTTATACGACAGATCCAACCAGTATTGAAAGGAAGGTTCCTCATTCGTAGAAAATTAAAGTACCGACGTCAGTGGTAGACGTCGCTAAAACTTCGGGGGTTTTATTTCAGACGGTGACAAAGGTGACAAAGGGGTAGATAAACGGTACTTCACTACCCTGGTCTACGGTACTAGAAGCAGAAGACTTACCACTCGAAATTCGGTTGAAAAAGCGAGAGGAGAAAGTGAAAGTAGTTCTCCGAGAAATCGAGAAGAAGTGAAAGACGGTATTCCCACCACAGTAGACGTATAGACTCCACTAACTATAAAGAGGACCGTTAGAACTAAGGTCGAACACGCAGTAGGTCGGGTCGCAAAGAGTACTACATGAGACGCATATTCAATTTATTCGTCCCACTGTTATATGTCGGAACTACATGAGGAAAAGGATAAACCTTGGTCAGACAACAAGGTACAGGTCAAGATTGACAACGAAGGACTGGACGTATGCCTAAAGAGTTCTCCGTCCAGTCCACCAGACCACAGGACCTCTTATCCGAGACCGTAACATCCTATATGATATCATATATATCATATATTAACTTTCTCCTTAATCGAGATGGACTGGGTAAGGTGAGTTATTTATGAATGACTTACTTACTTTTTCATTTGTCGTTGTTTTTGTTCTATCAATATCCTGGAGATTTCCTCTTGTGACCTCAAGTCTTCCCTGAAAAGTACAGGGTAGTTTAGAGTCGGTGAACATCCTTGAGATTGAAGTAGGAACATCGATCGGGACCACCGTTCTACTCGGGACATAAATTTGTCCTACTGAAGACTGGTTGTGTGTCCCTGTCACTAGACTCACACAGTCCGACACGATCTTCGTCGGGTCCTCCTGCTACGGTGATCCGAACAGGAGTCCCTAACTTCTGGACTCGATTCAGGTGTGAAGAAGTCGGTTCTGTTAAAGAGTCTCTTGGGTCCGGAGAATCTAGTTTGAAACGAACTTAAGGGACATTTTACGTCGTTGTGAATCCGTATTTGACCGTCTATAGTGGGGTTTTGTATCCCATCAAAGGATGACAGAGACATCTGGTCAGATCTTCCACGATAGAAGAGAGAAAAGTAAGGAACTTATTAGGGTCCGACCTGTTAAAGTAACGAAAAATACTCGTTTTTGTTGATATTTCAAATAGAGTGGAAGAGACGACTTGCAAGACTAGGTCTGTCTTAGACGACGTAGTCGAAAAAGAAAGTAGACTTTGAGTTCGTGACTAACATTAACCAGACGAAGAGAGAAAAACGGAAGGAGGACACGGACGAGACAGAGAGTTCCTGGATCGACGGTGCCTGTGTCAGGAGTCTGAGGGAACGGTAGACCAAGGTCCACCCAAACACCTCCATGATTATCCTCCATGATCTCCCTCCATCTCTCGATCCCTTACACCCCAGTCATATAAAGGGGTAGGGAGACACTAGACGTGTGCCAAGACCTTCCCACCGGAGGGGGGTGTCGGGGTCGAGGGAGACCTCTCGAGGGAGTGTTACGGTCGAGACACCCTGGACTCCTCACCGTCTCTGGATGTGGGACGACGATCTGGGGTACTCGGAATTGGACGGGAATGGTGACATTTGTCAGGGAAACAGGTTAAGAGGGGACTTAAGGTGGACTCATATGAAGACCAAGGACGGTCCCGGGACTTACTATGTGGACCCCCTGTTCAATAGTTCCCCATTCGTTGACTTTACAGTCTACCTCTCGACTCAGTTCAGTATTGGTTGTCCTCTTTTCAGATTCAAGGACAGTTCATTCGTCAGGTAGAAGGATTAAATACCTTTATCTAAAGGGTTTAGACAGAGTTTTTGAGAAATAACACTGAATGTCCCACAGTGAACACAAAAAGTGATTTCACCCATTTCAAGACTGATTTTCTGTAAAAGTTTACAGTTAACTAAATCTAAAAAAAGGGACGTCATGATTGTAAGTAATTGTATCTCATCAGACAAGTAAAAGTTTCCTAACCAAAGATATTTATCCATAATTCATTTTAAGACTTCTTTTATTTTTAGACACAAAAGGGAGTAGAAGTGGACGTTACGTCCTCTGGATCAAAACAAGGGACCCAGTCCTTCTAGGGGACCTCTTCCCTTACCGATGGGTGAGGTCATAAGAACAGACCTCTTAAGGTTCCTGTCTCCTTAGACCGTCCGATGTCAGGTGCCCCAGAGTTTCTCAACCTGTGGTGACTCGCTGATTGTGAAAGTGAAAGAAAAGAAAGGGAAGAAAGTACGATGAGATCCCGAGACCTAGAGAAGAAGGTGTCCTTTCGTTCCTCTTTTGATCATGGGGTTCGACAATCGTTGGTTAACCTTGAGAAATTTTAGGATTTTACTACGGTTTTGTGTCATACAGACCAAAAATGTGTGTTGTGGAGAGTGAGGAGATAAAAGGATCACATATTTGTGTGTGTGTGTGTGTGTGTGTGTGTGTGTGTGTGTGTGAAAGGACTACCAGGTCACAGATTCTTAGACAGAAGGTTACGTCCCCTACGTCCAAACTAGGGACCAACCCCTTGACTCTAGTGTGTACGACGTCCCGTCGATTCGGGTACGTGGTGTTGATCTCTTCAGGTGTGTACCCGACACACGATGGAACTTCTTGGTTACCTCGTTTTTTTGTTATTATTATTTAAATTTTTATTTATTTGTGTGTGTGTCTTCGTAAACTGTCTCGTGTCGCATGAGTACCCGAAGTGGAACGGATCACCCGTATACGGTTTGACCTTTTTATCTTTATCTACATAAAATTTAAAATAAAAAGGAGTATACATAGACTTCTTTATTACCCCTTTGACAGTCCTCTTTCAACCTACACATAGGTCGTTATAACCCAGTAACACCGGTAAACCACTACCACGACCAAGTCTTGTCTCTGTAGAGAAGTAGAAAGAATTTCCAAAGGATAAAGTTCCAACGACATAACAAATAGGGAGGATAAAAGCAAACGGAATCAAAACTGAAAAATTTTATTAAAAATTAAATCAAGAATGAGGGAAAAAACAAACAAAAAAACCGGAACGACGCACCGTACACTCCAGAATCAAAAGGTTGGTCCCCAAGTTAGGCGTGGGAGACATTACCTTCGCACCTAAGAATTGGTGACCTGGTGGTCCCTCCAGGGATAGGGAGTAGTAAAACTTATAACACATAAGGTTGATTGTATAGAAGGAAAGGAGACTAAGATGACTGTTAGTGTAGAAATTTAGAAAATATTGATATCGGTCTGACGAGGTCTATTTTATGGATCGACTAACTACCCCCACATAAACCCCCGTCGTGACCATTTAACGAGCCACCCTAATCCATCGGTAACCTATAAATTGACTTCCTTGACGGAGAGTAACAAGAACCGATTGAAGGACGGATTGTAAAGGTTTGGGTTATGTTCCCTCCTGAACCCTTGAACAGTGTCGGAAATAAAGAAGGGAGAGAGTAAGTGTTTTATAAATCGTACGTAAATACAAGGTGTATGACCTCTTCCTTCCGAATTAGGACGGGTCTCGACCGACCCTGGGTTGCCCATTCCGGCGGATTAAGGTATTGGTTCAACTATTTGTTTCTAGTTTCCATTTAAGGTTATTACCGTCCACGATCGTTCTTTACTTGACACATTACAGTGTCTCATTTTCTCACCTACAGAATCTGAAAGCCATTTCTCCTCCGAGAGAGTCCTCCATTGTGACTTCACTCCGACTTACTACTGTTCTGTGCGTTTACTATATACACTCCTCCAAAAGTCCTTCGTTTATCGTCAACTTTGTAGAGACCCCACACTTTCTCGTACCTCATACGTTTCCTTCTAAACGTACCGTAGTCGAAATAATTATTCTACCTCTCACTCTACTCCAGTCTTCTATCCGTTCTTCGTCTACTGTATTCTCTTCCTTAAACTTAAAAGAAAAGTAACACTAATCATTCGGAGGATGATTAAAAGTCATTCTCTAGACTATACTAGACTAAATGTATTAAAATTGAAAAATAATACTCTATTAATATCTGAGTATCCTTGACGTACTTTGACATGTCTGTCCAGAGGACTTAAAAGTAAGGAAGAATGGATGGGAGACAATCATAGAAGATATTGATATATAAATATATATTATGTTTTTCATGTATGTAACTATATCATATAAATATTGTTGTGGTACTTTGACTGTAACGACGTTAGGTCTGTCGAAAAGGTCTAAAGTTGGTAATATATCAATATGAGCACACACAGAGATAACAACAAATATCAGCGATTCAGTACAGTATTCCGAAAACCCTGGGGTACCTGACATTGGACGGTCTGAGGAGACAGGTACCCTAAAGGGTCCGTTCTTATGACCTCACCCAACGGTCATTAAAGAAGAGGTCCCCTAGAAGGACTAGGTCCCTAACTTGGGAGCAGAGAACGTAGAGGATGTAACCGTCCACCTAAGAAATGGTAACTCGGTGATCCCTTCGGTACACACAGATACTTCACTTCAGCGAGTCAGCACAGGCTGAGAATCGCTGCGGTACTGACATCGGATGGTCCGAGGAGGTAGGTACCCTAAGAGGTCCGTTCTCAGGACCTCACCCAACGGTAAAGGAAGAGGTCCCCTAGAAGGGTTGGGTCCCTAGCTTGGGTCCAGAAGACGTGACGTCCGTCTACGAAATGGTAGACTCGATGGTCCCTTATCAAGATCCGTTAAAATATTGTACTCATCGAAACGGAAGGGTGAGGTCACAAGAACGGACCTTTTAGAGTCCCTGCCCCCTCGGACCACCCGACGGCAGATTCCCCAACGTGTCTCAACCTGTGTTGACTTCACTGAATCGTCGTCGTCGTCGTCGAAACGGAATGGTAGTGGTGTCACTTCTACGTCTTAATAAGTTAGTACACTGGGGAAACATCAGTGAGGATGGGAAAGGGGGTTTCGGGATTAGGGACCGTCAGTGATTAAACAAACGGTTGTGATATAAATGTTGTAAAGTTCTTCTGATTTAATCACCTTCGTATGTCGTATATTGGCAAACTTTGCCGGAAAAAAGTGAGTCGCGTTAAGGGAATTCTAGGTAGGTTGACCGATAAATACAGTTATGAAACAAAGAAAAATAACGTCTTATTATAAGGTACCATACATACATGGTGTGAAATAGTAGGTCACTTCCTTTAGACCCAACAAAGGTCACAAATCCATAATACTTATTATACTTGCAAACCCACGTTCAAAAATGTACTTGCATTCAAAAGTAAAGAGACCTTATTTACGGGAAAATAGTACTTAACTTCGTGTAGACCCAACAAAGGTAACAAATCCATAGTACTCATTATACTTTTAAACACACGTCCAAAAATGTACTTAGATTCAAAAGTAAAGAGACCTTATTTACGGGTCCTTAAGTTGACGACGTATCATGACATTCACTAGAAAAGCACAATTTTCTTTGACGACAAAAGACATCACTGAGATGGTAAAATGTCAGGGTGGTCGTTAGAAACTAATCACCAGGTCAAAAAGACATAGGAGTGGTCGTAAACCGTAATAGTGATAAAAAATAAAAACGGTCACACGATCCATATATCAGTATAGAATAAACACCAACATTGAATGTAAAGGGATTGTCGATTACTATGACTTGTAGAGTACACGAATAAGCAGTAAAAATAAAGTCACTTTACAGAGATGTACAGGAGACGGGTAAAAGATTAACCTGACAAACGAATTATAAAAGATGGTAGACATCGAATAGAAATGTAGAAGAATTGTCAGAAGTATCTCATTTTCATAAATTAAAACTACGTTAGTTTAAATAGTATAAGAGGAAAGCCCAAACAAAACAACCCCTCCCCCAACAACCCGAAAACCACACTTCGGATTCTTTACAAATGAAGTAGAATTCAAGATTTCTAAAACGTACAAAATAGATTTTCAAAGTACCAAAATACGAATGTAAATTTAGAACCTGGATAAAACTCAATTAAGACACTCCTATTCCAGTTTCCAGAAAATAAAAAATTAAATGGAAGAAAAACGAAGTCCCACAGGTTACCGGAATTTTGGTAAACAAATTTTCCGATAGGAAGAAGGTGACTTAACGAAAAATGATGAAAGAGTTTTTAATGAACCTGTAAAAACACACCCAAATAAAGACCAAAGAGATAAAATACGGAAACTAGACATATAGGAAGACAGAACTCATGAAGTCGATATCATAGTTTATCTCACTCAAAAGGTTGTAATAAGAAGGAAAAGTTTGAACAAAATCGATAAGATCCGGAAAACCAAACTATATATGTAAAAATTATATTTTTTACTAACGACCCTGAAACTATCTTTAAAGTAATTCGAATATCTAGTCAAACTCAACTTAACTTTACAAATAATACAACTCAAAGTTATTTACTGGTGATCTACTTGTTATTTACTTTACCATATAGAGAGTAAACAAATCTAGAAGAAAGAAAGTAGACGTAAAATGTTAAATATCGTATGTCTAGGACATGTACAAAACAGTCTAAAAATAGATTTATAAAGGAAAAGACACCTCGAAAACATTGACCATAGCACGAAACTTAAAGTCAAAGTATATGCAAATAGACATATATCTAAAAGGACCACAAAAACAGAATATTTGACGATGGAATAATTTAAATAAATAAGATCCTAAAAATAAAAAAGGAGACCCCGTAAAATAAATGTACATACATAATGTAGGGATCGTTTTCTTAATTCTCTCAAAGGGAGAACACACAAAACGTAGAACGAAGAAGTACCAGGGACTATGGTTCACTCCAATAGTCATATAACTTTGGTTTGACTACTCTGTCCTCGTCCAATAAGACGGTAAAAAGATCCAAAAACTCAACGTGTAGTTTAGACCCCGACTAGTGAGGTGTGAATAAATCGGACGGACACTCCAAATGTCGTTAAAAGAGTCGGGACACTAATATCTAATAAAGTTTAAACGGTAACATTGGAATGAAATAGTAGTGTCAGTCTTTGTCTGCTACTGAAACCTCATGTCGGATTATTCTTGAACAGTAAACGGAGAGAAAAGTCGTAACAACTATGAGAACTGTCGTAGTAGGTCCTGTAACTACGTTTGGTCATACTATCGTACCTTTCTCTATCCTAAAACAAAACAAACCCCTTTAAAAAAACATCTAAGGAACACCGACAGATATATCTGTTGGGACAACAGACGTCTAGTTCTGTCGAAATAAAGAAGGAAAGTTTATACATATAGAAAAAAAAGACACTTATAAGGTAAAATTATTAAAGAAACTCTTATCTCTAGTATAAATTACAGGGAACCAATTTGAGTCTTAGATTGGGTACCATCCATACGTCACCCACAAATATTACTACTTCATCGTTACTTCCTCTTGTCCTACTAGACTCCTACTTAGTTCATGGTCCTCGACTTCTTTAAGATGAAGAGAAACGTAGGGACGTTTTTTTTATTCGTTGGATATCTTACGGAAGAATAACACAACCAAATTTTGTGTCCCTTGGTAGAGAAACACACAAAATAGAGACCGTCCCGAGACTTTTGACAAAATTTTACGGATGGATGAATGGAGTTTACAGGTACGTGTGGATAGGAGAGAAGTTTAATAATAAAAGATCCTGACACGTGTCACCTCACGACCATTTACAGATTGACTGATGGAGTTTTTTTTTTTTTTTTTGTCTAAACATCGTAAACGACTAAAGACACCACATTTATGAGGGTGGTACCGGTTAAATATCGATGGTTCAACAGTGATTTGTGTCTCTACTCTTCTTTACTTGTCATGGTGTAAAAATCTTAAGGTGTCTATGACGTCTGTATTTATTAGAGTTCTAGTATCAATCGTCACTTTACATAATTTTACAATCCTTCACCACTCGAAAAACCTCGAATATACTGGAAAAAGTTCTATTACATAAATTAAAATTCAATTATATTAAGATACAATTAGTACTGATACAAAGAGTCGACTGAGTGTCACAAGGATTTTTAAATTATTAAACGAAAGTACTCTACCATTCGCGGTCGAGGTCATGGGGTAGATGACACGTCGAATTGACTGGGTATATACAAGGTCTACCTTTGGTTGATACGATTTAACCCAGAAAGTAATCTCTTCTCCCCTTTCACTTCAACTAGAATGATTCGTTGAGAGTTGAAAGAGGGAGTCGAGACGTTTTGTTGACTCCCAGTTTGATTTTCAGAGTCAGTCTGCTATAAAGTTCAATCACCTGGTTTCTGGGTAAAGACTGGAGAAGAGGGAACAGACGGAGGTGATCTTTCTGATTTTTTCGATTCGTGAGTAAAAGAGTTGAATGTCACTCCGACTCAACGGTTACCTTGTACTTAGACGACCCGTCAACTCTCACCAGACTTTTTGGAAAAACGAAAGGATTACTTTTCTGGTCTATCTAGAAAATGAGAAGGAAAGAGAGAGCCTATACTTATACTACAGACCTCGACGTCATCGGTAAAACCTTGGTACTCCGTTATACCCACTCCGTTTCCGGTTCTCTTAACTTTTCGATGATCGACCCCTAAAAAATAAAATAAGTCACATAAATAAACCTTTTGTTTTGTTATGTGATTTCTATTTGAACAGTTTTTGTCCAGAGTACTTGTTCGTAAATTTTACAAATGGTAACCTGATTATGTTATTGTTTTAACTGGACCCTTAAAAACTTCTAACAACAACAAGTCGACGATCAGTACAGGCTGACAAACACTATCTTTTCCAGATTAAACCAAATTTATTCGAGACTTCGTGGAAATACTTTGAATGAAACGAGTCAACCATACTAAAATTTCTGTAATACACATATAATTTCACTTCACTTTCAACGAGTCAGCCCAGACTGGGAAACACTGGGGTACCTGACTCCAGGTGGTCCGAGGAGATAGGTACCCTGAAGGGTCCGTTTTTGTGACCTCACCCAAACCGACACCTAAATAACCAGAAGGTCTGTTTTTGGTTTGGTCGTCTGAGGAAGTCTGAATCACAATGTACTCCCCTTTTCGTTTAAGATACTACTCAAAAGACAATAAATGTCGGTTTTGATAAGGATCGGGTATATCTGTCCTTAAAGTAGTCAAAACGGAAGGTGGTGAGATTCTCGACCTTTATCTTATTCTCCTTTCCGTTGACTATCCGGTTCGTACCACGACCGACCAAAAGTATGAAGTAAGAGAAATTCAAAGTGTTGTGGTGATACTCTCTACTGTAAATATTTATACACATTAAGTAGTCCCAATCAGTATGAAACTTCCTTCACACAAAATTTCCTTCTAAACTGTTTCGGCACCAATACACCTGGAACTTTTTAATTAAAGTCACACTTAGAGGTTTCCAAACTTGTGCATAAGAAGAAGTCATTTACTTTTCATGTAGTGCGTTTGTAAAGGAAACCTAATTAATCTATGTTTGACGGACTCTCTGTATCGTAGGTGTGATGGAAGACGGTTCATTGATTCCTGTAAACCAAACTGATTATTTGCCACCCCTTGTGAAGAGGAAAATAGTTTCGACCGAACCCAAAGTTCCCTTAAATCTTTTCTAGATAGAGGGAAAGCCGTAGGTAATTACTTCTCCTCCTTCACCATGAAAGACACCGCACCTGACCAGTCTCCTCGAAAGGGGCCCCTAGATCTTGAGAGAGTCACTCTCAATCCTCCCTTCACCTCCACTCGTGCCGTAAAGCTGACGGGGTAGTTAGTCGGTCCTCAATCTTCAGGGACACGGAAGTATTACATGCTTCCTTTGGGACCCTACTCTGTCCTCGTGCCCTTTAGCGTCTTCCACGGTTCCCTCTTTTTACTCCCACCTCACTGTCTTTGGTGTAGTCTTTAATGACTTTCTCGTCCCCTACATAATAAGGTGGAGTTCCTTACCTTAAGGATGACAGGGCAGTGAGTCATCAGTAAGCCTCCTCTCTCCATAAATGACTCACAGAGGTTACTCGATCCAGGACCCCTACCTCGTCTTTAATTATTCATTTACATCGAAGACGACAGTACCTCAAGTGCCAGATCAGCTCTTTTGTTTTCCAATTTTGTTCAATATTATTTCATCGTCCTCTCAATATTAATCACTTACGACTCTAAATATAAGTAACAGAGGGGAAAAGTACCACACTAATACACCACTGTACCTTACGCCTCTCTCGTGACCTGATCTCGTGGACCACTCGAGACAAATCAAGTCAAGGTCTAGAAGAGGTCGACACGCAGGAAGCCATTTGGAGAAATGGGAGAGGTAGAAAGAAAAGGAAATTTTACTTCAGTTTAATCAACCAATACTAAGATAATAAATATGGGTTTATATCATCGTCATTGAAATTTTTTTAATAATAAAAACAGACGTGACCCAGAAGCAACGACTCACACCCGAAGGAGAGTCGCCATATGACGTCACCACGTGACGGAAGAGTAACGTCACCGAAAAGAATAACAACCCGCACCCGAGACCTCGTTTGTCCGAGTCGTCAACACCGTGTGTCCGCATCAACGAGGCGCCGTACACCCTAGCAGGGCCTAGTCCCTAACTTGAGTAAGTACAGAGGATATAACCGTCTGCCTAAGAGATGATGTCTCGGTGGACCCTTCGGGAAAGTGGGACGAACCCTGTCCGGGAAGAGTTGTTCATGATAAATAAATAAGAAGTTACATAAGTTTCCTCGTGGTTAATGTGTCCGACAAAGATCCAAAACTCAATCTTTTTTTATTACTTTATTAAACTCTTCACGAACTAATTTGTTTTAAGAGAGGGTGTTCTGAAGGGTCTCAGAAGTTTAAACGGAATACTTAAAGGTCGACCCAGTTCATTGTACTGGTATCCTGGCACACAGTTCCTCGTTAACACTTCTGTAGAACCCTTGACGAGAGACAGACCGACTACTCGGTCAAGTGACACCGGTTGTGTCGAAGTCGCTCTAACGCTGGTAGTAGTAACCAAGGAAAGGATCGGCTCGCTTACAGACGTTCCACAAGTGAGGCGAAGACTGCTGATGACCGATACCCTGAACGTTTTCAGTGCGGTCAAGAAACTCAGAGTCGAAGAAGTAGCCATGCCACTACTACAATCTGAGGTACTGGAAAACCTTGGGTAGGTTAACAGCTTAAGAGACGAACGCCCTGACATGTTCCAAGACCCTCTGACTTACACGTCATAAACCTGTGACCCGGACACTTCCGGTCCTTTCCGGGTCCGACCACACACCCCTTACCCTCCCCTCGACCTCGTGACGTTAGTGTCGAGTGCCGTCGGTGACCTTAGTGGAGGTGAAAAACCTCTAAAAGAAGGTCGTAAGACCGTATTGTTATAGACCTAGTAGAGTAGAAAAATTTTAATTCCAGAGAGTACGGTGATCTGAGTAGATGGAAAGTCTAAAACTACCTTGTTTTGATCTCTGAGTTTTTGGTTTTCCAATTACATTGACTTACAAACGGGACACCTAGGAGTTTACGGTTCTTTTGGATTGTCTTTCTCACTTCTGATATACTGAGTCTTGAGACCTTAGGACTCGTTGTTGAAACAGGAGGAATAAGTTTAAATTGGTTCTGTCGACAGTTGCTCGACAGTTAGGGAAGAGAACACGAGAGGAGTTTGATTGGTTGTCCTTTAGAAGAATCCCCACGAATCTTTCACAATTAACTTTACTGTTCTCTTACTTTCCTTTGGAAAACTTTTGACGTTTACGAGGTGTTTATATAATAAAAAATAGTAATAAGTATTGCAAATAACATTTCATTAATTGGAGGTTAATTTTATTTATTTAAATATAAATTTTTTAATTGTACAGGTTTATCCCTTTTTTTTATTTTATTTTTCTTCTTCTATAAGTCTTTTTTTTTTCATATTAAAACGAAATGGTGTCTGTAATGAAGTCCGTTCATTAAATAGTCGAGGTGGGAGGTGTATTTTGCCTACACCATTATCTACTCTTTCCAATTGATCTTTTACTGCCACCTACGGAAACTTTTAACTCCCAGTGACATTATTAATCATCATTGGTATGTTAACACTTCAATATTTGTGTAGACGTAGACTCGTCTGGGTCTCGGAGACGATGAAAGAGTGAACAACGGTAAAACTAAATCAGGTAATCAAGGCGATCGGATATTAATCGTGTTGTGGGATCTTTTAATTAGGTGTGACCCCTCAGTCGTAATCCCTTTGCTTTGTCTGAAGATTTAGCACAACTTTAGGTACAACTTTACTGCGATTTAGGACTGTCGGTCCAGGAGGACCAAAGTCTCCTTGATTTTCGGAGTTTAGGACTCAAAAGTGGACGTCTCTCCCCACAGGTACAAAGAGAAAACTTGTTGACTCAAAGTTGTGATGATAGTTCCGTTTGTATAAGGAATAAGTTTTAAAATTAGTCTCTCGACATTCGACAATATAATACTGACATGCAAAAAGTCTTTTATATTAACTCTATTTGACGGGTTAAGAATAGAGGACTATCCTTAAGACCCCAGTCGGACTCGTCCTCCCAAGACTTCCCGACTCGATCGTCTCCTTCAGAACATGACCTTTAACACTCTAATGACTTTAGACTTGGGTACCTGTCTCCCGAGGTTACACGTCCTTCCCCATGATTTGTAATGATACCAGTTCTCCGGTGTCCATCTAATCGGTGTTATACCTTTCGACCTCATGTCCTGGGCGATTGGTTCTTATCCCTCTACCTTTACTCCGGGTCATCCTCTTCCGCTACCGTGGGTGAGGTCAGGAGAACGGACCCTTTAGGGTGCCTGCCTCCTCGGCGTATCCGATGACAGGTACCCCAGCGATTCTCAGCCTGTGCTGACTCGCTGAAGTGAAAGTGAAAAGTGAAAGGACGTAACCTCTTCCTTTACCGTTGGGTGAGGTTACAAGAACGGACCTCTTAGGGTCCCTGCCTCCTCGGACCACCCGAAGGTAGATACCCCCACGTGTCTCAGCCTGTGCTGACTACACTGAATCGTCGTCGTCGTCGTCGTCGTCGTCTTATTTTTACCCTCACACACGAACCCCGTGGAGACGGACTTGTCCGAAACGAAAGAACTCGACGGTACATCACAGTACACGTCCACCCATACGACTCGATTTCCGGTCCTTGCTCCAGTAGTCTCTTTATTTACTAAGGAAAGTAGAAAGAGAAAAACATTTTAGAAAAGTGAAAGGTTTAATTTATCGAGATCAGAGGAACGGGCCTCTTCCTTTACCGTTGGGTGAGGTCATGAGAACGAACCTTTTAGGGTACCTGCCTCCTCGGACCATCCGATGTCAGGTACCCCAGCGATCCTCAGTCTGTGCTGACTCGCTGAAGTGATAGTAAAAGTACGTAACCTCTTCCTTTACCGTTGGGTGAGGTCATAAGAACGGATCTCTTAGGGTCCCTACTTCCTCGGACCGCCCGACGACAGATACCCCAGCGTGTCTCAGTCTGTGCTGACTTCGCTGAATCGTCGTCAGAGGAACGGAATATTTACGAATAGTCGACATTGACGAAATAAGGGTCAACATACGTACACTATACTAACCACTTCAGACTTCGGTTTGAAAGGATTAATTAACAGTTAAGTAGATTTCGGATTCAATAGTGGATGGGAAGACCAACTTAGGACTGAAGTCTAGTAGGTAAGAATTTTAGCGCCTCAGAAAAGAACAAGAACTAGTATTTTAGGTTAACGGTTTAGAATTTCTGAGATAGAAGATGCATGAAGAAAAGTAAGAGTGGAGTATCGACAAATAAACTAGAGAATGTAAGTTATGTGATTACGGTCAAATTAGAATTTCATGTAGAAGGTAGTGCAATAAGGGTCTGAGTGTTATAAATTATCGACAAATCACGGATTGTTTAAGTCCTCTTCCGTCAAACCGTCAGTTTTGGAACCGGGATAGAGGGTGAGTTTGGTGTCAGGCTATCGTACGTAAAGGAGTACGACACCTGACGACCTAAGGATCGAGTAGGGGATGTCCACTTTTCGAAGGGTTTCTCTCCCGTCACGTTAGTTACACGTGTGTGTCCCCTATGTAGACGGGTAATCAGTACCCCCGAGTCCTTTTGGGTAACGACGACGACCTTTTGATAGGTTTTCGATTCGACCTGACGGTAGTCCAGTCAACGTAGTAGAAGACCTACCTTTCTGTAGTATAATTGAAAAGTTACTGTGGAGTAAACCTTTATATGAAAGAAATGATTTCCCACCCTCCTTGGAACTTGAATTTTTAATGGAGAAGGAGAAAGAAGAAAATCGAAAGAGGTAAAAATGTATGGCTAAAAAAAAAAAAGTCCTTTGTTAGTCTTAGATCTAAGGAGATTCTCAAGGAGATTTTCATTAACGAGAAAAGGAGGTCATAACACAATCAACGAGTCAACACAGACTGAGAAACGTTGAAGTATCTGATATCTGACAGTCCGAAGAGATAGGTTCCCTAAGAGGTCCGTTCTTATGACTTCACCCACCGGTAAGGGAGGAGGTCCCCTAGAAGGGTTGAGTCCCTGACTTGGGACCAGAGGACGTAACGTCCGGCTAAGAAATGACAAACTTGGTGGTAGTGACACAAGAATGTGTTTTATAATCGTTTGATTTAAGTCAATGTATATATTTCATCATGGTGGTACTAATTCACCCTAAATAGGGTCTTACGTTCTAACCACATTGTAGACTTTTAGTTAATTCCGTTACGGGATCTAGTTGTCTTATTTTTTGTTTGGTGTATTAATAGAGTTCTATGTTTCTTTTTCATAAACTGTTTTAGATTATGGGAAAATACTATTTTGTGAGTTGTTTGATCCTTATCTTCCTTTGATAGAGTCGCATTTATTTTCGATATATACTTTTTCGGTGTCACTTATAGTATGAATTGCCACTTTCTGACGCACGAAAAGAGGATTCTAGTTCTTGTCCTGTTCCTACCGACGATGACGATAGAGATAAGCTGTGGCTGACTGATCTCCAAGATCGGTCCCGTTAATCCGTTCTTTTTATTTGTTTTCCGTAGGTAGAAGACCTTTTCTTTCTTTAATTTGACAGAAATAAGTGTCTTTTGTACTAGAACATATATTTTTCAGGGTTCTGTTTACAATCCTTTGACATATTAATTATTCAAGTCGTTCGTTCCAACATCAAATGTTCTGATTGTATGTTTTAAGTTAGTATATTAACGTAAGTTTATTAGGTTTTACTTCAATTATTTTGTTGAGGTAAATATCATCGTAGTTTTTTCTCATTTTGTAAATCCATATTTAGACAGATTTCCTCATATTCTGAATATGAGACTTTTCATCTTTTGTCACGACTTTTTTTAATTTCTACTAGATTTATTTACTTTTGTCAGATACAAGTATCTAACTTTGTCACAGCAATTGTACCACTTTCACTTTCACTTCAGCGAGTCAGCACAGGTTGAGACGTTGGGGTACCTGATATCGGATGATCCGAGGAGACAGGTACCCTAAAAGGTTCGTTCTCATGACCTCACCCGACGGTAAAGGAAGAGGTCCCCTAGAAGGACTGGGTCCCTAACTTGGGTCCAGAAGACGGAACGTCCGTCTGCGAAATGGCAGACTCGGTGGTCCCTTCAAGGTCTTCAAGGTCAATTGTACCATTATGAGGGGTTTAAACAGATGTCTAAGTCACGTGAGGGATAATCTTAGGGTCGACTGAAAAACATCTTTAACTGTTTGACTAAGATTTTAATTAAATATTAACGTCCCTTGGGCCTTACCGGTTTTATTAAAACTTTTTCTTCTTGGTCAACCTCCTGAGTGTGAACTAATATTTTAAATGATCAATCTTTGTCATTAGTTCTCTCACATCATGTCCGTATTTCTATTTGTATATCTAGTTACCTTATCTTTACTCTAAGGTCTTTATTTGTGTACACAAATACAAACTAAAAGCTGTCCCTACGTTATGGTAAGTAACCCCTTTCTTGTCAGAAAAGTAGTTTCTCTTAACCCTGATGATCTATGGGTTTACTTTTCTTACTTTGACCTGGAAATGGAGTGTAGTACCTAATTATGTTTTTAATTCAGTTTTACGTAGTTTCTGGATTTACATTCTCGGTTTTTATATTTTAAGAATCTTCTTTTATAGTTACGTTTTGAAGTATTGTAACCTAAACCGTTACTAAAGAACCTATACTTTAGTTTTCGTATCGTTGTTTTCTTTTTTATATTTGACCTGAAGTAGTTTTAAATTTTGAAAACACGAAGTTTCCTATGATGGTTTTTTCACTTTTCTGTAGGTGTCTCAACCTATGAATGTTTATGAATGTTTAGTATTTCGACCATTTCCTAAATCTAGATCTTATATTTTCTTGAGAACGTTGAATTATTATTTCTATTGAGCTAAGTTTTTCCTTGTTTCCTGAACCTTATGTGGAAAGAGGTTTCTTCTATATGTTTACGGTTTATTTGGGTACTTATTTACGAGTCGTATTAATCAGTAGTCCGTTGTCGTTTAACTTTGGTATTGTGAAGTACGGGTGATCCTACCGATATTAGTTTGTCAGTCTAATATTGTTGATCATCTCTTTTACACCTCTTTAACTTGAGAGTATATGACGACCACTCTGATATTTAACCAATCCGATGAAACCGTTGTTAAACCGTTAAGGAGTTTTTCAATTTGTGATTCAATTGTAAACTGGGTCTTTAAGACGAGAATCCATATGTGGGTTCTCTTTACTTTTGCAGACTGGTGTGTTTTTGAAAGTGTATCCACCAATGTCTTTGTAATAAGTATTATGGGATTGTCATCTTTGTTGAGTTTACAAGTAATACTTCCCTATATGTTTTACAATAATGAGTCGGTATTTTCCTTGTTTCATGATTACATACGATATTTATATTTCGAACTTTTGTGATTTGACTCGTTTTCTTCGGTCTGTTTTTTTGGTGTATTACATTCTGAGGTGAATGTACTTAAAATATCTTATCCACTTTAGATATCTCTTACTTTCAGCTAAACATAAACGAGTCGTGACCGCTTTTATTTCACTCACTTCAGCGAGTCAGTACAGGTTGAGAAACGCTGGGGTACGTGACATCGTATGGTCCGAGGAGACAGGTACCCTAAAAGGTCCTTTCTCATGACCTCACCCAACGGTAAAGGAAGAGGTCCCCTAGAAGGGCTAGGTCGCTAGTTTGCACCCAGAGGGCATAACATCCGTCTACGAAATGGTAGACTCGGTGGTCCCTTCAGGACCCCTCTTATTCCTCTATCTTATTCCTGTCGATTGCTTACCCATGTCAAAGAAACAATAGTAACAACCGACAGTGATTCAGTACAGGTTGAGACGGTGGGGTACCTGACATCGTACGGTCCGAGGAGACAGGAGGTGGTAGAGGGTCTCAAACGAGTTTAAGTACAAGTAACTCAGGGACTACGATAGATTGGTAGAGTAGGAGACGGCGGGGAAGAGGAAAACGGCAGTTAGAAAGGGTCGTAGTCTAAGAAAAAGTTACTCAGCCGAGAAACGTAGTTCACCAGTTTCATAACCTCGAAGTCGTAGTCAGGAAGGTTACTTATAAGTCGCAACTAAAGGAAATCTTAACTGACCAAACTAGAGGAACGACAGGTTCTCTGAGAGTTCTCAGAAGGAGGCCGTGGTATTAAGCTTTCGTAGCTAAGAAACCGCGAGTCGGAATGAATACCAGGTTGAGAGTGTAGACATGTACTGACGACCTTTTTGGTATCACAACGGATATACCTGGAAACAGTCGTTTGACTACAGAGACGAAAACTTATGTGACAGATCCACACATCGACTTCTCTCTTAAACACTTGATCTCCTTTCCTGTCTTTTTTTTTAGATCTGAGTCCGTCTCAATTTTCTTATTTTTTGTGTCTTTGTTCGTCTTCTCTGTCTATACTAAGTTACTTTTCTCGGAGTACAAATAAATTGACTTCAGGGTCCTCCTCTTCTCTCTCTTCCTTTGTCTTCATTGTATTTCTTTGTTATCGGTTCTTAAAAGGTTCGATACTTTCTAGAGTCTGGTGTATAAGTTTTTAGGGATGTTTGAGGTGACTTTTGTTCATATTCCTTTTGGTGGGGAGCTGTGTTGGTTCTTGTTTTTCTAGTCATAGTATCTACCTTATTCTTTTGAGATGTAAAAGTAAAGTTTCCAGTGGATCCTTCCGATTTACCAGAACAGAGGATTTATTTTAGGGGTAGAAGTGAGAAGGAGAGAAGATGTGGTAAGAGATGTGAAGTCAATCCAACCAGAATTTAAAAATTTATCGTAGGTAATGGAGAGAGGAGATGTATTTGCAAAGTCACTGAAGAGTGAGGGAGTCTTATTTCAAGTTTGAGGAACAGTGTCGAATCCACCGGGAGAGTCTAGACCACAGACAAATGTAAACGAAGATCTAAGGAAAGAGTGACGATGGAGAGATCTTGAGATGTGAGGTCGGTGAAAGGTGACTGAAAAAGAGTACGTACACACACACGAGTTAGTACACGTTGAGAGACGTTGGGGTACCTGACGTCGGGCGGTTCAAGGAGACAGGTACCTTAAGAGGTCCGTTCCTATGACCTCACCTAACGGCAAAAGATGAGGTCCCCTAGAAGGACTGGGTCCCTAACTTGGGAGCAGAGGATACAACGGACGTAACCGTCCTCCTAAGAAATAGTGACTCGGTGGACCTTTTAGAGGTGAGTTTTTTTTTGTTAAAAAAAAATAACTTCCTATTAACGAAATATCTTAAAACACCAAATGACAGTTTAGAGTTGTACTTAGTCGGTATCCAAGGGGGTTTAACAAAGGGAGAATTCATGAGGTCCAGGAAAGGTATACGACAAGGATAAGGAAACTTGGGAGAGGAGTAGAATGTGAGGAAAAGGACCGAAAGGATGAAAGATAGCGTAATAACAAGTTTATTGTAAAGGAAACCTTTTGAAAGATCTAAAGGATCTAAACCATTAAATACGGGTATCTCCCGTTCTTTAAACGAGGAATGAAAGACTTTAAGAGGTTAGTTTCGTGGATAGTGTAAAATACTAATGACAAAGAGAGAGACATTTCGGAAATTTCAAGATTTGTCCGTCTTTGATACACATAAAACGAGTGTAAACAGAGGGATTCAGGAACCGGACCGAGTTTTGACTGTAAGTTATTGAAAAATTTTTTAATGAATAATTAATAATGTTCTTTGGAGAGTATATAATAGAAGTTCTGTCAGGTAATATGAAGAGAAGGTCTGGTTCGATAAAGAAAAAGAAGAATTTCAAAGATTTATTCCTATTTACACTTAATTTATAAATAGAACCTCCCAGGAAATTGTAAAAGTTCTATAATGACGTTATTTTTATTTTTACATTCACTTCCATACTTATAAGTATGGTGTCCAGGGAGAGGAGGATAGGATTAAGTTGTCTCAAATTGCAAAAATGAACGAAAGAATGTACGTTTTTTTTCACACTAATATGATGGTCGTAGGAGTTTACTGTGAGACCGAAAAGTGAGTGAGGTTTTAACCCAAGTTTTTACCGGAAGGAACAAAGAGCATCGGACGATACCGAGGAAAGGTCAAAAATAGTGTCTGAAAAAGAGACGAAGGAGAAGAGTCAAGTCGTGTCGAAGGAGACAGTACAAGATATTTGGACGGTGACAACTACTCAGAAAAATACACGGTAGACTTAACCAGCCGAGACAGAGTAATGGAGAACTCAAGATAAAACTTAAAGTCACCGTTAAAAAAAGAAATGGACGATGAAAGAGAAGGAAATATTGAATAAAGAATTAAACCAGTAACTAAATTGAGAAATTTGTATCCCGTTATAACTTATACTAGGGGAACGGTAGAAGTGTAAAATAGATGACAAATTTCGGTTCTTGTCATGGACGACGACGATTCAGCGAAGTCAGTACAGGTTGAGACACACTGGGGTATCTGTCGTCGGGTGGCCTGAGGGGGCAGGGACCCTAAGAGGTCCGTTCTTGTGACCTCACCCAACGATAAAGGAAGAGGTTACGTCCTTTCACTTTTCACTTTCACTTCAGCGAGTCAGGACAGACTGAGAATCGTTGGGGTACCTGACGTCGGATGGTCCGAGGAGACAGGTACCCTAAAAGGTCCGTTCTCATGACCTCACCCGATGGTAACGGAAGAGGATCGTGGACTGTTTATGATTCATATATAAACAACGTTTTAATTTGTGGAAACCGTCCATGAGATACTGTCCAACTAATCCAACTAAGTCTAATGAAAACAAGAAGTATATGGTGTCTATTTATAGATTTTACAGTAACTTATGGATATTCAACTATTGTGAATTATTGTAAAATAAAGTTATATGTGTAACACTAGACTAGGTTAATATTCGAAAGAAGGAATCGTTCAAGAAAAAACAACGAGTCTCTACCTTCTCTCAAAACAATAAAAGTAATTGTGTAAATCTTTTGAAATGAAGGAAACGTATAGTCAGGATCAGAAACCAGATATTAGATCAGAAATTGGTCATGTTCTTTGTGTCAATGAAGTAAATGTACAATTGATTGTTACTGTTTAAGTGGGACATTTAGTTAAACGACCACAAATTTTTACATCTGTCGTTCATTCCGAGTACCAGGTCCCTTTTCCTATGATTATCTGACGTCTCTTTTAAAGACCCATGGTGGGAATTAGATTCTAAACCCCATTTACCCCTAAAATCACTCACGGACCCAACCGTTGTCTTCCTAAACTATCTTTCTGTTTCCAATCTATCTACTACCTGAAGTACCAAGTCCTTCTTTGGTCCCAGTCCCATAATCCTCTACCTGATTTAAATCGTACATCACTCTATTCCCCTTTCGTAGTCCTAGAACCCTCTCCCATCCCTTTATTGAATCCTCTTCGTACTTAATTTCCTTTAACTTCGCCCCTTTATCCTTCTTGGTCCCGAATCTACCATTTCAGTCACCGGGTTTCTATACGGGCGACCCATTATTGCGATTTTCACTTTTCTCTCTCGTTTCCTTCGTCAGAGACTTCCCCTTCCCCTTACGAGTTTCCACCTTTAGGTGTCCCCACGCCAGCGGAGGGCGTTGCCTATATCTTTTCTCCCCCGTGTCAGGGGGGAGTTTTCCGTCTTTGTATCGGCCTTAGGACTCAATCTCACGTGATTTTGCACCCACCCAGCCATAGTCCTCCCCTTGTCTCCAGGTTCCACGACCCTACTCAGTCTCCGACTTCCTTCCTCTACGTCAGACCTCAAAACCCTCCAAATGTCTCTCTCGTGACCCTAAATCTCAAGTCTAACATTTTTATACAAAGTCTGAGAGTCCCCCGAGACCGTACACAAACCATCTCAGGTGAGTCCAATCGGCCCCCATGCATCCACCACCAGTCAGTTCCTGCCTTCCGTTTAAGTTGTTCCAGACCCTTAAGTGAATTTGGTCAATTCCCACTAAAGTCGCTTTCAACCCTCCTAAATCCAGTTCTCATACCACGTAAAGTCGGGCTCACCCAGCTAAACGGGCCAAACACCGTACTTAATTTCACCCGCGACTTCCCATAAAGTCCGTCGCACCGACTTCCTGAAGGAAGTCCTGACGCCAGGGACACTCTGGCCCAACCCCCACCCAATGTCGTCGCCGGTTCGCGTGACGCAAATCCTTCCTCACGCAAGGCCCGGCGCGGCCCCGCTCGCTCAGGCCCTCGCCCTGAGGTCGCCCCTGAGGCCCCTCCAAGCCTCCCTTGTCGGCAGTCGCGTCCCGTTCTAGCGGCCGAGACCCTACAAGGCGCGGCGCTCGACACGAAGTGAGGGCGGGGAGGGCTAGGGCCCCCTTGGACAACGACCTCCTTACCCGCCCGCCGCCGCCGCCGCTTGGGAGGTAGCGGAGGCGGACCGGGAGTACCGCCGGGAAAGCTGGATCTGCGACGCGCCGGCCGGGGAGGGAACAACGGAGACGAAAAATTTTTTTTTTTTTTTTTCTTGCTTTCTTTTTAGTCGGGGGTTGGGAGTGGGCACTGAACGCCCGGGGCGCCGCCGAGCACGCCGAAGGCCCTCGCCTCCGCGCCGGGGCGCCCGGCCTCCTCCGCCTCCGCCTCCTCCTCCGGTTGTACCGCCGCGCGTCCCGACCCGGCCCGGCGGCGGCGAGGACTCGCGGGGTGACGGCATCGAGCCGAGCGCCACGGGTGCGGGCGCGGGTTGGACCGGGCCGCCGGCGCCTCGCGCGTCGGGTCCTCGCGTTCCCGGGCGGGCCCGCGCCCCTGCCGCGTCTCCGTCGCGGCGACCCGGGCGGTCCGGGGCCTGGGCGTCGAAGCGACGAGCGGCCGGCCGCCCCGGGCCTCCGGCCTCGGTACCTTAGCCTCCTCCTCGTCGTGTACTGGTGCGAAGACACGTACCCGAAGAGCCTGGGGCGGTGGTAGGCGTTCCGGGACGCGGACCGGTTCTTGCTGTAGTTGCTTCGACACCGCGACGAGTGGTTGCTCGCCGGCCCGGAGCTGATGCCGCCGATGCTCGGCTACCTGTCGCCACCGCCGGGGTCGGGGCCCGGGCCGCCCCCGAGCGCCCCGCTGCCGCCGCCGCCGCCGCTGCCGGGGAGGGCGCCGCCCTCGTGGCCTCCGCCGCCGCCCAAGCTGGGGGGCGGGCGCATGGTGCTCCACCACCTGCGGCTCCACTCCTCCCCGCTGGGCACTGGGGGCACCCTCTCCGGTCGCCCGACCTCAAGGCACCCCTCCCCTGTGTGGGGTGACCCGAACTTCACGCCTCCCGCACACCTCGTACCCTCCGTGCCTCTTTCCCGTTTACCTCGTTGCCCAAGCAGTCCTGCCTCCGGTGGCCCGACGCCAGTCCACCCCTTACCTCATGTATCTCATTCCCGACTACTTTAACTTAACCCCTACGCCCCGTCCCGACGCGCCGTCCCACCCCTCCCCAGAGAGCCCGAAACTCGACTCCAGTGGTTGCCCCGTCCGGACCCTTCCCCTACTCCTCCTCCCAGGTTTCGACCGTAGGGGCTCTACCCCCTTCTACTGTGTAACCGGACCTCTCACACTACCCTCTACCGCGCACAATAGTCCGCCAGTCTTTACCCCATGATCATCTGATCCGTTCCTGGACTCTAAAGCACCGGGTCCCAAAGTCACTTCCTCACCCCCTTCCGTGGTCCAAGTCTCAGTCTCTTTTTCACCCTACCCGGTCGCTCTCATTTCCGGAAACGACCCAGTCTCCTCCTGAACTCCAATGGTACCCTAAACCCAAAATCGGTTCCTGGTCTTTTTTCTCTAACAAACCCCAGATTTTACTTCTCCCTGACCCCTTTCCGGTCCTTACTGTTATTAATTATACTCTACACCCAACCCCGCAGTAGCTATTTTAGTCCATAATTTCGGTACCCCTAATCTGACTCTTTCCAATCTCTATTCTCCGGTCCTGTCCTCAGTCTCGACTCCTCCCCGAGTCGTCACAACCCTGACCTCAACCTTCTACTTCGACCCTGGTTCAGACCCATGACCAGGAGCTAATTCAGTCTTTACTCCCTTTCGATCTGACCTCTTTCCCCAACATCGTTACTCCCACGAGACGCCTCCCTGTCCCTGTCCCACCCTTTATTTCCCTGACCTCCTCAGACAATTCCTCTTTCCCGGTAGAATCCACTTACCGAAACTAGTCTCTAGAGTTCAGACCCACCTCTGCTAAGGAAGACACATCAAACTCTACACTCGTTTCTTGTACTCCCTCTTTTGTCTGAAATGGAGAGAAAAAAAAAAAAATTTTTTTCCTAGTTGGTCTTCGTTGTCACAACCACTTATTAAGGAAACGTCTTTTTACTGTCGAGTACTATCCCTAAAACCAGGCTAAACGACGTATCATGTAAAGTTTCCAAGTCATCTCGTCCAACCGAATGAGATCACCAAACCCAAAAATTCATCTCTACACTTAAAACTATTAAGAATTACTTCGATTCGGAGGACTTTCCTAAAAAAGTATTTATTATAAGACAGAAAAATCAGTGTACGAAACCGTCGTACCCGACTTCAGCGAACCCTTTCTTTCATCGTGAAGTTTTTTGATCTAAAGAAGTGTTCTAGAGAAACCAAAGGTCTGAAGGTGTGTGAACTAACTAACGGGAGACAATGGGTCATTGAGTCGACATAGTGACTGATCACATACCTTCATTTCCAACATTAATAAGGATGAAACCCCCTTTCCAGGGTATATTAATTTATTGACATGAATTTAGTGAAATTCTTTATTCGAAGACAAACGTTCGGGGGTAGTGAGAAGAGGAACAAGAAAATCAAGACTGGGTCAAAACTTTAGTTCTTCTTTCGGTGACGAAAAAGACTTCGACGAAAATATCAAGAAGTTTCAAGTCACATAGGAGTAAAACACTTTTTTAAATGAGAATAAAAAAGAAAATAGTGTGAAAAATTAAAGGACCTTAACGTTTTAGTTTGATTTAATATTACGAACCACCATGAAATTGTAATTGACATGATTACATACAAATTTATGATTGTGATCGACTGGACGGACTTATAAATTTGTGACTCTTAACCTTGACCGAAGGAAAGTGTACTTACTGTCCGACTCCTCAAACGAAAGTGCATTTTAGATCTCTTAGATACTGAAAGACTTCTGGGCACAGTTCGAAAGTAAAGGAGAACTGAACACCTAAACCGAGATGGTAGATTAAAACGTCCCAGTGTGTCACCCTCCACCCCCCACGATGACCACTGACTCCTACGAAATGGGTCTTCTGACTGTTCCTATGTCCGTGTACCCTTGGACCACTCTTATAAATTAGGTCAACAACGGAGACATCAAAATGTTTAGATGAACGTACGGCGAACACGTCGAACAACCAGTAGGAACAGCTGTCACCCTTGGACTCCGTAAACTAGAACCCTTTATCCCTCCTCGTCGCTAGTAAAAACTTGTAGACATGCCACAGTCCACGACAATCCACGAAATATGTAACATGAATTAGGGGTCACTCCATCAATTATTGTAGTGATAAAATCTCGACACGAATCGATCACCGTTTTAGACTTAAACTTTGACCAGAGAGACTGAAGTTTCTGTCACACAAAAAGTAAGATGAGTTGAGTACCGAATTCTAACTTAAGTAAAATTCTATTTTTTCTTTTTATTTCTTTCTCTGTTTAAACTCCAAGAACATGTGCGATCCTTTCTACACCGAACGTTCCCGACTTAGTTCCGTAACCCTTATCCTATTATCTTACTTCCCTCTTAGGATGGAAATTTCTGAAGTCTTTAATTACGAATCAAACAGAGGAACCAAAATGTATGTGTTCGCCCGTTCGGGGTTTCCCCTTCACTGTACAGGGGTGTCTCAGTCAAGTACTTTCTCTACCCTGATCCTAGGTCCGGGTGAGTGACGTTCAGGTCACGTGAGAGAGGGATGGTCGACGGACGGAAAGTTTACTTTTTTCCCGTCCTGTGTCATCTTCCAACCTCTTTTCTTTCACAGTATTTGTTCCACTTCTAACAGTCGAGAACATATTAGATGAACAAAATAAAGAAATTTTACTCCAGGACCAGACTTTAATATATTTAAACATAACCGGGTTATCCTTTAAAGTCAAAGTCACAGGAGACTTTTTACAAACCCTTATATGTCTAGTTTTAGGTTAACAATTTTTTCTTTTTTTTACTAACGTAAACAAAACATAAACAGTAAACCATTGTCCTTGTCAGGAGAGTAAACCATTCGTAAATTAGGAAAGTCCAAGGTCCCGACCCTTGTCTTACACCTCCAATGTAAGACCACCTAGAATCACGTTCGGAGATCAAAATGTTCTTCACTGAAGGGTTCCAGTACGTCAATCCATTTAGTCAAATCACTAAACCCGAGCACGATATTAATCCTAAACCAAATTTTTAATTTTAAACCTTTCATTTTCGTCAATTGAAGACCAAGTCATCGTGGTTCCTCTTACGTCCATCTTTTCTGAGTCTATAGATCATCTTATGTATTGTGACGTGTCTTTCGGTGAAAAATTCTAGAAGGTCACTGCATTTCCATGACGAAACGTCTTTCAACACGACCCACATCTACACAAAATTAAGAGCCACAGAACCAGACCTACCCTAAAACTTTTCAAGTGGTCAAAACTAAAACTTATTGAAATGAAGTGTCGGAAAGGCGTCGTCCATCCTCAGACAAGATAATAATTTCTCACTCTAGAGTGTCGACGAGGTTTATTGAATAGGTCTACAAATTATGGGGGTGACAATCTTAAGAAGTCACAAAGAAAATACCAATTACAGTCGGGGGAACTGGTGATAAGTCCCGCACGGGGGACCAAGACGGGAGGATCTTCACCCTGTCTCAACCAGGAAAATTCTTGACACTAGGATAGGTCTCTCAATCTTGAATCTTCGTCCTTGGGAAAATCCGTGCAAAATTTTAAATCGCGAACACGTCATATGGAATGAACAATGATTCAAAGGAACAAAACAGAACTCTTTTATGATTTTACCTTAAAAAAAACGTTCCTCTGAAAATTGTCTTTATGGAATGACAACGCAAAGTACAATTAAGAATAAGGATCTTCACTGTAAATTACGATACTAGAGTGATTATAACACTTGAGGAACAAAACAAGGCAAATTAACACCTATCAGAAGACCTTTATGAAACAGTCTTCATAAACGTACTAAAGTAACGAAAAAACAATTTCTCGGGGTTTCAACCAGGACGATCTGATATATATTTAGTGTATTTTTAGTGTAATTAAACATTGAGGAATTGAATAAAAACGGAGAAAAAAAAAGAAAACCATAATTCACCCATCAATATGTACTTAATTTTAATATGTAATATATAATGTATTATAAGATTCCAAATATAATTTTGAGCACAGGAAAAAAAGGAGATTTTATGTGTTAGGATGGAGGAAACTTACACCTCATTTATGGAATATTTATTTAAAATCAATAAACACTAAACTCATATACTAAATGTCAAAGACTAGATGACACTGAACAATTTAATCTTTTACACTTTAGATAAATATTCAAAATCTCAATTTTTTGATTTTATTAAGCGTCCTGAAGGAACCGTTAGGTTACCAATTCTGAGACATGGGGGTCATGTTCCCCGTCGTCAAGGTAGGGACCCGACCCTTGATTCTAAGACGTATGGTGCCCCGTTCTGGTTTTTTTCCCTTTTTTCTTAAGGTTTTAAGTCAACTTTCATGCACTATTTATCTCTGAGACTTTCTAATTAAAACTTTATTCTTAAAGAAATAATAGATCATATATACACAGAGGAAACATTTGATCCGTATACTCAAGTAGACTAAACATTAATGGACTGGTAACCGATAATCTTACTTACATTAAACCGTACTTTCTTCATGGAAAACACATAGTCACTCCACATAAGATCACTTTAGTATCATCCATCCCTGTCGAAATACGTTGTATTATTAGGACAATCGAATTTTAAACTTTGGTCATTGTTATAATCTTTTCATTTACAACAAAACTATTAAACTCCTTTCTTAAAGTTGGCATTATATTGGATTTATCGTCTGTAGTTCCATAAGATGTCGAAGAACGAATGACGAGTTTTTCGTATATTGTACCTAAAATAAACTTAAACTCACGTTTCTACTTTTTAACAACGAATGTTCTTAATTGTATAAATCCTTCTAAACCAAGTCATTATTAAAAGGACAGACACCTCAAGTCAAAAGGGGTCTTCAAAAAGAATAAACTTTATGGTTTCTCTTTAGTCTTCATTTTATCCATTCTAATTTGGTAAAGTTTTGTGGGAGTATAAGACGTACGTGAGTTCTAGTACGTGAAGTGAACAAATACAGAATCAAACAAAATAAAATAAACAAATTAACGAAAATAAAAACTGACAAGACCCAGAAAAAACTGGGTCTTTTCGAGTACGAAAAGAGATCAACGCCGCTCAACCCGATGAGATTTCAACGTCACGTGATCGAAGAGTAACGCCACCGAAGAGGACGAAACATCGAGCCCGAGACCTCTTACTCCCGAAGTCATCGACTCCGCACACTCCAGTCATCAACACCAAGTGCCCGAGATCTCGTGTCTGAGTCATTCAACACCGCGTACCTGAATCAACGAGGCGTCGTACACCCTAGAAGGGCCTAGTCTCCAGTTTGGACACAGAGGACGTAACCGTCCACCTAAGAGATGGTGACTCGGTGGTCCCTTCAGGATCGACAAGACAGAAAAAAATTTTTTTGTATCAAGTTTATTCGAAATTATAATCCAAAGGACAGTTTAATCTTCACAAAACGTCATCAGGTCTGTCCTCCACTACTCGCCGACATCCGTCTGTGTCATCACTCTTCACTGTTCATCGAGTCCCGACTTCCTCCCCTGTCCTTCGAAACTTTCGTTCCGTCACACACACCTCACTACATGCCGTCGAGCCACACGACGTACGGGGGCCCTCCGACAAAGATGACTACGGCGTGAGATCTTTTCCAATGTCAGACAAGTCAAATTCTTTCAAGACCTCACACATTATGTAAAATGGTGCCAAAACTAAAGTTTTTATTCTTTTATTCTTCTTCTTTCAACCCACATATTTCTTCGTTCGTAAGTCCATGGACCTTTTAACTCTATGTTCCCTGTATAGTCGGACTCTGAAAACGTAACACCTCCGTAACGACTCTTTCAACATGAAGTGAAAGTTCTCATCTACAAAAAAGAGTGGAAGGAAGGTCCCTCAAAATCAAAGAAAAAATTCAAACATAAAGAGCAAGAGTAATAATATCATCCTTAAAAATAATAAGTCATAACTTTATATAAAGTCAGTGTTAACTCATCATTTTTAAAAAAGAATTCGAGTATAATCATCATCCACTGTAATCTAAACCACATACAAATAAACAAGACTTCTTTTCTCGATTGTGTTAATTCAACCGTAAAGTAAAACTATTAGAGATGGTTTTAACTTTATAAAATCGGTACTTCATCCTTAGAAATCGGTACTTCCACTTGGAAAAAGACCCCGATTCAACTTTTAAAATAAAAAGAAGAACCTTTATTCATTGTAGAAGTCACGGATGGTTTCAGAAGAGTGAAGAATTCAAGGTCATATCAAACGAAAGAACATCATAGAATTCAACAAAGTCAATACACGTAACACTTTAAGTCAACTGTCGTAAACTATATGAAAGTGAATTCTACAAATACAATCTTTATAAAATAATTTTTTATTTATACTATATAAGAAATAGTCATCCGAAGGTTTTACCAAAGACTTCAATTTTAGAAAAGGTCTTTCTAAACAATCAGTGACAACGGTCACGAAAAGTTAAAGATGAAACAGAAGAAAATCTTAGATCGAAAGTATTTGTCTAGTTTTAAAAATCCGAAATAAAGGGGGAAGAAAGGTAAGGAGTGAGTATAACCGTCAAAACCAACTTTTAACTTAACGAAAGACGTTGAATGGTAATCTTCGGATGGTACATCGTAAAATCATCGTTAAATTTTATGTCTAGGATTTTTTATACTTCCATAAGGTATGACGGTCACCGTTGTGGTAGACAGTTAATAAATTAAATAAATTCTGCGGAATGAAACAGAAGAATAGTTCATCGGACAATTAAGATTGGTATTTATAGAGAGGACGGGGGAGACAATGACGAGACCAAAACAAGTACAGGGAAAGAATGACAAGGAGACACGGTGAGTACCCATGGTCTTACTAGAAACATTTTATATTTAAAATCAATACTCTATTGGAAAGAATTTTTACAAACCACCGAGAAATTAAGGACATCCATTTTAGACTTGAGGAAAGAAGGTTCCAGAGGTAGGAAGAGATGGGGTGGTACGGAGGACGGAAGGTCACGGCACAAGTCCCCGACAGACAGGGGAGTGAGAGGAGGGGTTTGGAGTCATTCGTAGAGAGACCGATTGTACCTAAATAAGAAGCTCTAATGGAATTTACGGCAAAGAGAAGTTCCGTGCGAACAGAGTGCACCGGTGTAAGAGGGTTGCCGTAAAACATCCATGTGGTTCATTTCTCTACTAGTATAATATCGATTGTTTTTCCACATAAATGCACATACATAGACATAAAGGTGACCTGAACTCCTCGTCATTACAAAGAAAAAATAGAGACACAGGGAGTCTGGGGACCGAGTGTCACAAACTGACCCATTTATTTACTTACCTCTTCCTTATGGAATCCCTTTATTTTTTAGTTTACCACAAACTTTCTTATAATTTGGTCCTTAAACCCTCTATCATGTAACGAGAAGTCCCAAGACAACTAACGACAATTCAAATAACCCGTTCAGTCAAACGAAGAGACTCGGAGTCAAAAGAGTAGGTACTTTACCCGTAGAATGTGATTGAGATACCAATTAAAAGTAAGAAATTAGAGAAACTCTTCAATTTTCGATACTCCGGAAACTCTTTTATCGTACACATTTATATGCGTGAACCAAAAGATTTATTTGACTACGATTTGTGATTACCGACAATAAAACCCCACTATCCCATGTGTCCATTAAGAGAAGACAAAATGACTTAATTTTTTTCTAATTCAAAAATTTTTCATATATTTGAGATAATTTACTTCTGTTTGGTTTGAGACCACAGGTAATTTTTACTTTTATCGAAATTTCTTACTAATTTCATAAAGTACTAAGAATCCTTTTAAAACGGATCTAAGATTTTAACAAAATTTTGAAACGTTGACTCCTCTCAATTTATATCCTTCCAAAACACAAAATACATTGACTTTTTGACCTTTTTCATATAATGAAGGATTGTATTTTAACCCTTGAAAAAAAATTTAGATTTAAAGTATAAACTAATATATGAATGATCTATCAAGGATTAAGATCGATATTCTTTTGACCGAGTCTTCTACACCAAGTGGTCCTGAAAAGTTTAAACTCAGTGTAAAACTCGAAATTACCTCGAAGACAAATCAACGAAAAGGACGGAAAGAGGAAAAGAGGTACAAGGGGGTAAGGAGTGGATTATAGCGGCTCGCAAAACGGAACAACTGACTAACATCTTGAAACAATAGATACTGAGTCCATACAAACCTGAGTGGAAATCTAATTGGGTGGTCTTAAATCTCTGAGAGACTCTAGATACTGAGACAGAACCTTTCTCGACAAAAATTTCGTATCTAAAAAAAACAAATCGAAACGTAACGGTTTCCCTACCTTATCTCTACGTATGGACCGGTCGTGCCGGAAGGGACCAGTGGACACTAAAGACCCTGAACATCGTGACGATGTCCCTCCGGACCATACGACGCCAGGTACCCGAACGTTTCTCCGTCTGTACTGATTGACTCGACTCGACCCGTGACGATGAGGACTGACAACCCGAGAACCACCGAGGTCTGAATCGGAGTAGACGACAAAAGTTCTTCTGTGGTGACCGCACTGAATCGTCGTCGTCGACAAAAACTCTTTGTCAGGTGAGTGAACTGAGAAAAGCCAGTAAACAAGTGGAATTACATGAGAAAGTGCAGATGAATGAATAAAGATTCTCCCGTTCTGACGACAAAGACCTTAAAAATAATTTTATGTCCTTTTTCCATCTCTCAAGAATCTTCTCAAGAGACTAAATGTAATTTATTTCTATCTTTAGTTTAAGGTTACTATTTTTGTCCGTAATATGGGTTTTACAGTCTCGTCGTTCTGTCCATTATCAGGTAAGTTATTTTGTGAATTTAGATGGAAGTAAGTCATTCAAAAATAACTCGTAACTTATATACGAGTCGGGATTCATCTACAACCCTTATGTCTTCACTTGGTTAGTGTCTCAGGGAAGGGACAATGTCAAAGTTCCGACTACCCAAAGGAGACGAGACACAGGTCATTTAATATTACAATATTAAGTCTTTTCATTCCGGAACTTCTCAACACCCAATTCATACTTCTCTAATCTAGAGAGGTTTCGTAAACTCATCACGGAGTCCTTAAAAAAACACTACATTAAACTAGACATCACCATAGGTAACGGGCCTTTGGTTCACTATGATAAAAAAGTTCACTATAAAGAAAATCACGGTACCTTACATGTCTTAAACATAAATACATGAACAACGTACAAATTATAATCCAATTACTAAGAGAGTTGGTCGTGGAGAAAATTCTTACCACGATTAATAAAGTCGATTTACAGTAATATAAAACAAGATTTTAGCATAAACACGTAAAAAGGGGGGTCCTTTCTCTTTAACGAGATCTTTAACCGGAAAAAAATCCGATTTTTAGAGAATATTAACAACTATTATGGGGGGGATTTTTCTAACAAAAATTTCGATTTACTTTTTGAACAGACAATAATTATTGTAATCCTTAATCCTTAGGAATCAAATAGTTGTAAACACACACACAACACCCCCCTCACAAATCAAAATACAACCTCACAAAATACAAATGATTTTATGATATTATGAAAATTTTACAATCATGAAAAGTAAAACATTCTAAAGGAAGACGAAGTAAACTTTACAAAAATTTACTTTGTAAATTTGTTGTCATCGTTGTCTAGTAGGATATAAAGTGATCAAACATATAGTATAAACCAAAACTCTTCTATAGACAACAGACAACTCGTTAGTAATAAGTCAATATGGTCCGTTTTTTACATACACACTATATATTTTGAACATGGTATTTTTTGTTAACCAAGTACTCTACACACGTCTGTATGACTGTAGACATCTCTTATTGTTCGTTCAGGACAAACGAAAAGTAATGAAACCCCAAAAATACCAACCTCATATTTTGTACAGACACTATTTCTTCAAGGTTCATAAACAATTCCTCCTAGTTGATAGTCTTAGGTACGACTCAATGGAACCTAAGTGGGTCAAGTGTCATTAAAATTGTACCCTCTCTTTATAGTTCTTATGAACCGTTCTATGTGAAACATTTTGTCTCGTCAATAGACATCTTGACTCTTATAAAAGACAGGAGAGGAGAGAGACAAGGATATTTTTACAATTTTCAATATTTAAATTTCTAATTCCAACTTCTACACAAAGTTTCGACCTTCTCTGGTAGCCCCAGAACACTACAATATAGAGCAGTCAAATCCCGATTCCTGGAACCGAGTCTAGTAATTGTTTCAGTCCTTCCCTTGATCGAAAGGCGAAGAGTTCTTCGTAAAACATATGAACTGGTTTGACAGAAAGACTGTACTCCTTCAGAAAGTGACATAATAGAAATCATATAGGAAGGAGTATTCGAACGACATAGAAGTAGTGGTGGTAAAGGAAACAATCTAAGATCAAAGTCAATCCCCCGTTTTTCAACTGTGAACTAAGTGAAAAAAGGGGAAACTTCTATAAATAGAACAAATGGAATGAAAGAGTAAGTCCTGAAAGATTACAGTCGTCGACAACCATTCAAACATTTTCCGCCACTCCTGATTCCTCTCCTTCCAACTTCTTCGTGACAGTAAACACTTCCTCGACACAGGTAGACAGATGAATCGTAGAAACATTTGGAGTGTTCCTAATCACTAGGGGACGGACTCACAGGTGTCAACATGTACCCATGACTATAAAAATTTATTCGAATTATCATATATTTAAAGAACTTTATTGTATACGGACTAAACTTATAGAAAATGAAAGAATTTTAACGGAAAAACAAGAGACACATAGTTTATGTCACTAATAGTATATATAGGTGAGCCTTTATAATATGTGAACATCCAAACTTTATTTTTGTAAAACTTACTATGAAACTTTCAGATAATTATGAGAATTTTTGTACTATGAACGTAATTAATATATAAAATTACTTATATCTTTATTTTGTATCACACACAACTAAATGAGAATCTCCTAGGTAAAAATTTTTTAATCGGAATTTTATACGGTCCAAGAAAAGACTGAGGGTCGGACATGTGTATGAAAAGGATGATGGACCGGACAAGGGGAGTTAGAAGTGGGGATCCCTTTCCCCTTAAGAGAACAGTATAACCTGGTCCTCTTAATCAGGTTGTCGTGATACACTGTAGTCAAACTAGGAACACGAACTAAGAAAGAGGTGTTTCATCTAAATGGTGTTCGAACATCAACCGTCTCAATCTATAACCTGTAGGAGGATAAAGCCAGGGTACTCAGGGTACTTTGAGGTCTACCATTGGTCTGGCATACACGACAATCCAAACGACGACCAAAAGCAAATCTCGAACTACGGAAGATAAGGTGAAGGAGGACAAGTCAGAAGGGGAGATGGGTCCATTTTCAGGGAAGAACTCAAACTTATCTTCGGGTATGTATGTCACGAGTCAGTATCGTATATAGGGGAACATAACCTTAAGGAATGTATAAACAATGGGTCTGACTTAACACTCAGAAAACTCCAGTCCCAGACTAGTAGAGATAAACGGGGTTTCAGGTCCCCTTGTGGACTGCAAACGACAACGAGTCAGTTGAGTCCAATACAGGCCGAGAACCGGTGGGGCACCTGACGTCGTGGACGTCGTGCGATCCGAAGTGACAAGAAGTGATAAAGGGTCTCAAACGAGTTTGAGTACAGGAAACTCAGTCACTACGGCAGATTGGTAGAGCAGGAGACAACAGGGGAAAAGGAGGACGGAAGTTAGAAAGGATCGTAGTTCCAGAAAAGGTTACTCAACCGACAAGTATGGCCCACCGGTCTCATGACCGCGGGGTCGAAGTCGTAGTTGGAAAGGGTACTTATAAGTCCGAACAAAGGAAATCCAAACTGACCAAACTAGAGGTACTACAGGTTCTCTGAGAGTTTTTAGAAGCGGTCGTGGTGTCAAACTTGTATAGTTAAGAAACCGGGAGTAGGTAAAATAACAGGTCGAGAGTGTAGACATGCAATGATGACCTTTTTCGTATCGAAACTGGTATGTCTGGAAACAACCGTTTCATTATAGGGACGAAAAATCATGCGACAGATCCAAACAGTATCGGAAAGAAGGTTCCTCGTTCATAGAAAATTAAAGTAACGACGTCAATGGTAGACGTCACTAAAACCTCGGGGGGTTTTATTTCACAATGACAAAGGTAACAAAGGCGCAGTTAACTTCACTACCGTGACCTACGACAAGAAAAGGAAAAAACTTACAACCAAAAATCCGGTCGAAAAAGTGAGAGGAGAAAGTGGAAGCAGTTCTCGGAGAAGTCAAGGAGAAACGAAAGACAGTATTCCCACCACAGTATACACATAGACAACAATAACTATAAAAAGGACTGTCAAAACTAAGATCGAACGCTAAGAAGGTCGGGTCTTAAAGTGTACTGCATGAGACGTCTATTCAATTTATTCGTCCCACTGTTATATGTCGGAACTGCATGAGGAAAGGGTTAAACTTTTCGTCATATGCCAACAGACTCCCCCGGTGCGTGTATCCTCCATGATTTATTTTTTTAGACTAGACCTTTTATGAATCAAACGTAGTTGTAAAACCTTGTGTAAAAGAACACAAATGTATGCAGTTCATTAAACCCCTACCACGTAAATAGTCATATTATTACTAATTACTACAATGACAATTTAGGTTCACTCAAGTAAAACTTCATTTCGATACCTCTGTGACAAGTTTAAAAAAAAATAGGGAGGAAAGAATGGGGTCAAAGAATTTCACTTAGAACGGACTTTATTGGATATGGCATCGAACTTCCATTCTTCATCAAACCATCGGGATTTCGTCTAAAGACAGTACCATAAAAGTAACAAAATGTCAAACACCTCCCGAAGGGTCCACCATGTCACCATTTCTAAGATGGACGCTATGTCCAAACTAAGGACCCAGTCCTTCTGGGGGACCTCCTCCTTTACCGTTGGGTGACGTCATGAGAACGGATCTATTAGGGTACCTCTCCCCTCGGATCACCCGATGTCAGGTCCTCCAGCGTTTCTCAATCTGTGCTGAAACGTAGACTCGTGTGTGTGGTATGTGTCAAACACCGTTGAAAAAAACTTGACAACGGTCATAGAAAGATTACCTGTGGTAAAGCCTGTATTGCGTAATTTACACTTGAACCATAAGCCGTGGTGAGGGAGATGAAACATACAAAAAAGACATCGAGTATCTTCTTATGACATGTGTCCTTTCTTGTATTATATACTAGTCAAGTTAACACAGGTTGAGAAACATTGGGGTACCTGTCATCCAAAGGGACAGGTAGTGGTTGAGGACCTCGAATGAGTTTGAGTACAGGTACTTCAGCCATTACGGTAGATTGGTAGAATAGAGGACAGCAGGGAAAGAGGAGGACGGAAGTCAGAAAGGGTCGTAGTCCTAGAAAAGGTCACTCAGTCGAGAAACGTAGTCCACCTGTTTCATAACCTCGAAGTCGAAGTGGTAGTCAGGAAGGTTACTTATAAGTCCCAACTAAAGGAAATGTCAACTGACCAACCTAGAGGAACGTCATGCTCCCTGAGAGTTGTCGGAAGAGGTCGTGGTGTTAAGTTTTCGTAGTTGAGAAGTCGTGGGTCGAAAGAAACACCAGGTTGAGAGTGTAGGTATGTACTGAATCTTCTTTGTTTTCACAAAAATCGGAAACATCTTGACAAATGGTCAGACAAGAATAATGTACAGAATCAACTCGAGTCGAAGTTATTCCTCTTCTAATAAACGTCTTTGACAGTGGAGACCTTTTCTTTCTTCTTATCCTATGTCTTATTAATATTATCATTTGACTAAAAATCACAGAAAAGACAAAGTCTAACAGGATAAACAAAGTAAATAGTTATATTATTACTAATTACTATAATGATAATTAGGTTCACTCAAATAAAAATTCATTTCGATAGACTCTGAGACTGACCAAAAATGGGGAGGAAGGAATGGGATTAGATTTTCCCCCCTTTTTTTTCCACACACATTTTCATCCTTCTCCTTCCTTTGTTATCATACCCCTCGTAAATACGTCGTGACCTGTTTACAAACAACTTACGGAAACCGTGACGAGACCGAAGAATAACGAAGAATGCTCGAGCATCGGATAATGTCACTAGGACTTCCCACCGTCCCCATTAGTCGTTGTCTAGTCGAACACAAAAGTCCTACTGAACAGGGGTTGTCCCGGGGGTCGATAGGGTCCTCACCTCTCCTAACCCATTTTCATGAATTATTTCGAAATCTTTTCCACATACACGAGATCGGTTACTGTCTAGGTCACACATACATTAAACCAAACATATGATCTACATCAAAACGTTTTAAAAACAGGACTCGCTAAAGGTCGGAAGTATTTTCAACCTTCTTATCATGTCACTTGTGAACGTATGGAAAGTGGACCTAAGTTGTAAATGTTTGTAAGACAGTGCGACTGAAATAGAGTAGACAGAGATTTCTGTTTGTGGATGTGTGTGTGTGTGTAAAAAAAAGGACTTGAAAAACTTGTATTCAACGTTTTTGTAACAGGTTGTCTTGGTGTTATCGTAACAGAGTTGGTTTCCTTAAATTGTTATGTAATTATAAGAGATAATAAACCAGGTATAAATCTAAAGGGGTGAACATGGTTTTTATAGGAGATATCTACAAAAGTTTTTGTCAGGTTCTAACTTAGTTTTTAACAGTAGAGTGTGGACAGTCTCACTCACAGTAGATTTTCTTATGTTTACTGTTTGCAACCACTCCCACACCTCTTTTCCCTTGGAAACAGGTAACAACTACCCCTACATTTAACCACATCAGTGACACCTTTTGTCATACCTCCAAAGAGTTTTTCGATTTGTATCTTTATGACATACTGGGCCGTTAAGGTGAGAACTCATATATAGACTTTTTTTTTTGGTTTTGTGACTAAACTTTTCTATGTATGTACGACTACAAGTATCGTCGTAATGAATATTAACGGTTTCATACCTTCGTTGAATTCACAGGTAGTTATCCACTTATTTATTACCTCTACACAGATATATGTGTATATGTACGCATGTTTCTTTATGATGCATCGGTATTTTTCCTTTCTTTATAACGGTTCACGGTATTGTACCTATCTGAACCTCTCGTAATACGATTCACTTTATTCAGTCTCTTTCTATATGACAAACTATGATGAATTTACACCTTAGACTTTTTATTTGATCAGTTATATTGTTGTTTCTTCACCTGAGTGTCTATTTCACTTGTTTGTCACCCCTCTCCTCTGCCCTCCCCGTTGTATCCGCATTCCCTAATTCTCCGTATTTGATAATCCATATTTTATTCGACGTTCCTATATAACATGTTGTACCCGCATATCGTCTATAAAATATTATTGATATTTACTTTATATTGGAATTTTTTTAGTATACTATTTCATGATCCGGGGTATAATTCGTGAAGTCTACATAGGAACACAACCTTTTTTTATATCCTAACTTATTTTTTAATACGTAACGTAAACCAATAGTATAGGGAAATTATATCTAAGATCTTATCAGAAATATAGAAAAATCAGTAAACTATAACTGTAAAAGTGTTTATTGGGTTAATAGAAGAGTATAAAAATTTTCTAAAATATTAACTTAGTAAAATTTATATGTTCTTTCAAAATAGTAAAACCCCTCGAGGTTTTAGTGACGTCTACCACTGATGTCGGTACTTTAATTTTCTGCGAATTTGAGGAACCTTCTTTTCAATACTGGTTGGATCTATCATATAAGTTTTCGTCTCTGTAATGAAACGGTTGATTCCAGGCAGATCAGTTCCGATACTAAAAAGGACACCAACACATACCTACACTCTCAACCTGACACTTCTTCCGACTCACGGCTTCTTAACAACGAAAACTTGACACCACAACCTCTTCTGAGAACTCTCAGGTAACCTGACGTTCCTCTAGGTTGTCCTCTAGTTGGGACCCTAAAGAAACCTTCCTTACTACGATTTCGACTTTAAGATCATGAAACCGGTGGAGTACGTCTCAACTGAGTGACCTTTTCTAAGACTACGACCCTCCCTAACCCCCGTCCTCCTCTTCCCCTGCTGTCTCCTACTCTACCGACTTACCGTAGTGACTGAGCTACCTCCACTTAGACTCACTTGAGACCCTCAACCACTACCTGTCCCTTCGGACCGTACGATGCTAAGTACCCCAGCGTCTCTCAGTCTGTGCTGACTCGCTGACTTGACTTGACTAATTCCATTATTCCTTTTGACTTGTTTTTATAATTGAAGGAAGTACTGTATTGAATAAAGAGAAATTATTCTGACGACGACGACGATTCAGTGAAGTCAGTACAGGCTGAGACACGCTGGGGTATCTGCCGTCGGGTGGTCCGAGGGGTCAGGGACCCTAAGAGGTCCGTTCTTGTGACCTCACCCAACGGTAAAGGAAGAGGTTACTTACTTTCACTTTTCACTTTCACTTCAACGTGAATGTCGGTAGAAACAAAACTAGAAAATGTCTTAAAATCGTAAAAATCTCGGTTTCTCCCTAGAATCTAGATACCCATTTACAAAAGTAAAGTTTCTACTAGATTTTACTTCATACTTCTATGGTTCAGAATGTATTCTAACACCAAGGGTCGGTCCCCTATGAATCATTACAGACCTCTGGAAAACCAACAGTGCTCTCCCCTTGATGACCGTGTATCACCCATCTCCGGACCCTATAACGTATGTAGGGTGTTACGTATCTTGTCGGGGGGAATCGTTTCTTATTAGGTGGGCTTTTATAGTCATTACGGTCCCAATTCTTTGGGACCAGATTTTAGTATGTCGATCACCACTCGAATTTGGTCACACAGAAATGGGAGTTAAGACACAAGAAAGGTGTGTGTTTTGTATGTCACGGAATGAAAGTGAGGGAAAACAAGAGGAACCGAAGTAAGAGGCAAAGACGTGAAACTTGGAAAAAACAATTCGGATTACATAAAGAAATACGGACATTCCTAATTCCGCTTAATCTCGTACAATGGTCTTCTCGTACCTTATAGAAAAATTTTCTCTTTATATTTTCACAAAAGTCACCTCAAAATAAGGACATTCGTTTCCACACACGTTTTATTGGAAAATTCTCGTCAAATTTACTGATATTGTCTAGAAATGAAATAAACTACAAACGTAAATGTCTCGTAAAAATGTATGTAATGGAATCAATCATGAGTGTTTCGGGTAAACATCAATCTTCGTTCGTTTACAGTCAGAGGAAAGTGTTCACATCTTTACTTCCCAGTGTCTTTTATGATATAGGATAGACTGACACCAGACCATCCATAATCAATTTTAATGTACCTCTCTCTAAAGTCAACTTGAAAATAGACACGTTTTTTTCCCTGTCCGTCGGAATTTCACAGTGTCCGAAAACCAAGTCAAGTCAGTCAAGTCAAGTCAGCGAGTCAACACAGGCTGAGAAACGTTGGGGTACTTAGCGTCGTACGGTCCGGAGGGACAGGTAGTGGTTGAGGGTCTCAAGTGAGTCTGAGTGCAGGTACCTCAGTCACTACGGTAGGTCGGTAGCGTAGGAGACAGCAGGGGAAGAGGAGGACGGGGGTTAGGGAGAGTTGTAGTCTCAGAAAAGGTTACTCAGTTGAGAAGCGTACTCCACCGGTCTCATGACCTCAAAGTCGAAATCGTAGTAAGGAAGGTTTCTTTAGGGTCCCGACTAGAGGAAGGCTTATCTGACCAACGTAGAGGAACGTCAGGCTCCCTGAGCGTTCTCAGAAGAGGTTGTGGTGTCAAGTTTTCGTAGTTAAGAAACCACGAGTCGAAAGAACTCTCAGGTTGAGAGTGTAGGTATGTACTGGCGTCCTTTTTGGTATCGGAACTGATCTGTCTGGAATCAGTCGTTTCATTACAGAGACGAAAACTTATACGATGGATCCAACCAGTATTGAAAAGAAGGTTCCTAATTCACAGAAAATTAAAGTACCGACATCAGTGGTAGACGTCACTAAAACCTCGGGGGTTTTTATTTCGGACTGTGACAAAGGTGACAAAGAGGTAGATAAAGGGTACTTCACTACCCTGGCCTACGGTACTAGAAGCAAAAGACTTACAACTCGAAAGTCGGTTGAAAAAGTGAAAGTGAAAGTAGTTCTCCGAAAAATCAAGGAGAAGTGAAAGACGGTATTCCCACCACAGTAGACGTATAGACTCCAATAACTATAAAGACGACCGTTAGAACTAAGGGCGAACACGAAGCAGGTCGGGTCGCAAAGAGTACTACATGAGACGTATCTTCAATTTCTTCGTCCCACTGTTATATGTCGGAACTGCATGAGGAAACGGACAAACCTTGGTCAGACAACAAGGTACAGGTCTAGATTGACAACGAAGGACTGGACGTATATCCAAAGAGTTCTCCGTCCAGTCCACCAGACCATAAGGGTAGAGAACTTGTCAAAAGGTGTCAAATAACACTAGGTGTGTCAGTTTCCGAAACCGTATCAGTTGTTTCGTCTTTATGTACAAAAAGACCTCGAGAGAACGAAAAACGTACTAGGTCGCCTACAACAGTTAAACTAGAGACTAAGGAGACGGAAAAGATTTTGGTCGAACTTGTAGTCCTTCAAGTGCCAAGTGCATGACGACTTCGGACCGTACCTCTTAAAACTCGTAATGAACTGATCGTCCGTCTTCGAGACCCTGTAAAGACTCCAACACCTTCCGTCTAAGACATGACATACTCGGTGGTCCCTTCGGGTTATTATGATCACCCATCGGATAGGTAAGAGGTCCCCTTGAAGACATGGGTCCTTAGCTTGGTCCCGAAGGACGTAACGTCGATCTAAGAAATGGTCGACTCGATGTTCCTTCGGGGGTCGAACAACTCATTGTGTCAGGTTAATCCCGGGGTGTCGACATTTATCCATTTCAAATTATGTTGAGTCATAAACAACAATACCTCTATCTTCTTACACGAAATTTATACGGTGTGAGATAGACCACCATCTGAGTGTGTATGTTAAGAGATCCGGATCTTAGGAAAGGGGAAGAGAAAGTAAAGGATTCATAAATAATCTACGAATTGTAAGTAAGTAAGTAAGTGGTTTATAAATAACTCGTGGATGAGACATAGTTCCCGACAACTACGTTGTCTGTTTCGTTTTTAAGACGGGACCTCCTCGAATACAAGACCGCTCCCTTCTATCTGTCGTTTGTTAATTCATATCTTACAATCTACCACTCACGATATCTTTTTCTACTTCGTTCCTTACCCCGGATCTCGTACGACCGGATCCCCCACCCATACGGAAAATCTACTCTAAGTCTTCACTTCGTCTCCCGTGGAGGAGTGATCTCGGGACCTCCGGTGACTTTGCCGGAAAACCAGTCTTACCTCAGCTCGTAACTCCCAAGACTCGTCCCTCCATTAGACTAGAATGTCCTTTCTAGGTCTCGAACAAAAGTCTACACAAAGAAATTCTACGGATCATTTATAAGGATCACATCTACAGTCTCCTCCGTAACCTATGCACGGACCACAAATCCTTCTCCAGGTACGACCTCTATTTGACACTCCCGGAAGTCGAACCCCTATCATAAATTCTGGCAATGTGACACGTAAGAGTCGTCCCGGTCGTCGGGAGGTTTCCTCGTTTTTAACCAAAGAGTCCCAACTGTCTACAGAATCTATAATTTGTCACCAAACCAGGTTTCAAGTCGGATGGGTTGTGTTAGAATGAGAAATGATAAAGTCACTCTGGTGGGTCCGTCACGCACACAGATTGCATCTAAAGACTCCTGATCCAAGGACCCTTGAGGTCACAAATCCCTGACCCCACTGTTCTCTCCTTGGTCGACTCCTCTCACTCCTCACCGATCACTTCATTCTCCTGGGTCCCTCACTAGAGAGGACCTTCGGTGTACCTCCTCCACAAAGTCCTTCCTACCTCGTCGGTCGTCACACTTGACACCGACCTCCCACTCGAGTCTACTCCTGACTCGTGATTCGGACACGTGCTCCGGCTTCTACGACCCGCGACTGAATCCGGAGTCGGATTTACAGTCAAGTAACGATCCGAGAGAAACTAGTACTATCCGACCCAGGGGAAGAATAAGAAAAGAAAAACTTTTCCTATAACTTTAATAAGGTATACTTTAACTTTTAAATACTTTTTGTGTTTTGTATTTTAAATGTTAGAATCGGTAAAAACTCACGTATCAATTAATATGAATGGAAAACACTTCGTCTAGAGGTCTTGTAAAAGTAGAACATTTTGACTTTGACATATGGTCAATTTGATGTCAAGGAGAAAAAAGGGGAGGGGGGTCGAGGACGATTAGTGGAAAGAAAAACAAAGACACTTAAACTGATAGAGTCTATGGAGTACATTCACCTTATCGTGTCACGTGAGTTCCAAGTAAGTACAATAACGTATATTGTCCTAAAGGAAGGAAAAATTCCGCTTTATTATAGGGTGCCCAAGGGGAATATGTGAAAGTATTATGAGACCAATAATATGTACGAGGAATATTCTTTAATATTAGGGAATACATTAACGGAAAAGATTATCCATCACAAGTTTCGGAGTTTCTGTCTTACACAAACAGAATAAATAACTATATAAGTGTCGAAGATCTATCATGACTTACTGTTAAGTCATATTTTTGTCTTCTGTCTTATGGAATCAGACCACCTTAGAACTTTTTAAATAATTTCTTTACTGTGAACTTGACTAGAATTTCTGACAGAATCAGATAAGTCCCAGGAAGTCAAGTCAAGTCAGCGAGTAAGCACAGGTTGAGAAACGTTGGGGTACTTAGCGTTGTGCGGTACGGAGGGACAGGTAGTGGTTGAGGGTCTCAAGTGAGTCTGAGTGTAGGTAGTTCAGTAACTACGGTAGGTCAGTAGAGTAGGAGACAGCAGGGGAAGAGGACGGGGGTTAGGGAGGGTCGTAGTCTCAGAAAAGGTTACTCAGTTGGGAAGAGTACTCCACCGGTTTCATGACCTCAAAGTCGAAATCGTAGTAAGGAAGGTTTCTTTAGGGTCCCGACTAGAGGAAGTCTTATCTGACCAACGTAGAGGAACGTCAGGTTCCCTGGGAGTTCTGGTGAAGAGGTTGTGGTGTCAAGTTTTCGTAGTTAAGAAGCCGTGAGTCGGAAGAAGTGTCAGGTTGAGAGTATAGGTATGTACTGGTGTCCTTTTTGGTATCGGAACTGATCTGTCAGGAAACAACCGTTTCATTACAGAGACGAAAACTTATATGATAGATCCAACCAGTATTGAAAAGAAGGTTCCTCATTCGCAGAAAATTAAAGTACCGACGTTAGTGGTAGACGTGACTAAGACCTCGGGTTTTTTTATTTCAGACTGTGACAAAGATGACAAAGTGTAGATAAAGGGTACTTCACTACCCTGGTCTACGACACTAGAAGCAGAAGACTTACCACTCGAAATTCGGTTGAAAAAGTGAGAGCAGAAAGTGAAAGTAGTTCTCCGAAAAATCAAGGAGAAGTGAAAGACGGTATTCCCACCACAGTAGACGTATAGACTCCAATAACTATAAGAGGGTCGTTAGAACTAAGGTCGAACACGAAGAAGTTCGGGTGGCAAAGAGACGTATCTTCAATTTATTCGTCCCACTGTTATATGTCGGAACTGCAGGAGGAAAAGGATAAACCTTGGTCAGACAACAAGGTACAGGTCAAGATTGACAACGAAGGACTGGACGTATGTCTAAAGAGTCCTCCGTCCAGTCCACCAGACCATAAGGGTAGAGAACGTCTTAGAAGGTGTCAAATAACACTAGGTGTGTCAGTTTCCGAAACCGTATCAGTTATTTCGTCTATATCTACAAAAAGACCTCGAGAGAACGAAAAAGGCACTAGGTCGCCTACAACCGTTAAACTAGAGACCAAGGAGACGGAAAAGATTTTGGTCAAACTTGTAGACCTTCAAGTGTCAAGTGCATGACGACTTCGGACCGAACCTCTTAAAACTCGTAATCAAATGATCGTACACTCTACTCACGTTAACACGCCATCAAACTCGTAAGAAACCGGAACGGAAAGAAACCCTAACCTTACTTGTGACTGAAAAAGGTCAGACCACCGGTGACGACTCAAAAGGTTTAAACAACCGTATAACTCACGTCGTGAAAGTGTCGTAGTAGAAACTCCTAAACTTTATCGAGTTGACCTTAAGGTAGTGGAGGTGATCGAAACAAGCATCACTACGAAAGATTCCGGGTGAACTGAAGTGTAAGGTCCTACAGACCGAGATCCACTCACTAGTGTAGTAGTACTAATAGACCCAGTACTTCTAGAAAAAACACGTCAAGAAGACACATAAGAACGGTGGAGAAGAATTATAGAAGACGAAGACAATCCAGGTATGCTAAAGACAGGAAATAGATCGGGTAGAAACGTACTTTACAAGGGAACCATAGAGATTAAAAGAACTTCTCTAGCGATCAGAAAGGGTAAGACAACAAAAGGAGATAAAGAAACGTAACTAGCGACTCCTTCCGAAAGAATAGAGAAGAACGATAAGAAACCTTGAGACGTAAGTCTCCGAATATAGAAAGAAAGAAACGAAAAGTGAAGAGAAGAAAAGTGTCGAGAAACATTCCGGAGGAGTCTGTCGGTAAAACGAAAAAACGTAAAGAAAAGGTACCTCTACCAGAACTAGGGACAGAGGACACGTTACAGTGTTTGGAGGCAGGTATAAAGTAGTCCGTGAGATAGATAGTCTAGATCACGGAATTTAGATAAAGAGTGAAGGTGGCATATTAGTATTCCCTAAACTAAATCCAGTATGAACCACATCACTAAAAGGGATGAAAGAAGTTAAAATCAGACTTAAACCGTTATTCCTCAAGTACTAGACTCGGTGTCAGTCGAGGACCAGAACAAAAACAACTGATATATCTCGAAGAGGTAGAAACCGACGTTTCTTATATTAGTCAGACTAAAACCACAACTGGTAGACCACTACAGGTACACATCTCAGAAGAGAACACAACAACCTTCTCCCACAAACGATACTGGTCACGTAAAAGAACCGTTTTGAGATAATAGAAACGGGACGAAGTAAGGCATAAGGTTCCGGTTTAAACGGACAATGAGGTCCACAAAGAACTGAAGGATAAATCCCATGATATAATTTTATGATATCTTACCTACCGAAATTTCTTGTCTTTAATTAAAGAATATCAAGACCTCCAACCCTTCAGGTCCTTGTTCCACGGGAGTCAAAACCACAGACCACTCCTGGACGAAGGTCTAAGTACCTGTTGACAGAGGAACGAAATTGGAGTGTACCACTTTCCCGGCTCCCTCGTGGGACAACAGAGAAACTTTTCTTGTCTCGAGAGTACTGAGAGAAGGATTTCCGGGGTAGAGGTTTATGGTAGTGTAGTCCCTAAGTCAAAGTCGTATACTCGAAACTTCCCTGTGTTTCTACGTCGGATATCGTTTTATTTTCATCATTAAATAACACAACCTCTTTTTCGTGAGATCCGTCTCCTTTCTCGTAGCTCCATCGTACCGTAGTGCCGTTCAGGACACACGAGTTCGCGGATCCTCAAGTCACACCAATCTCGTCTTCCCAAATCCTTTCTTCGTCTACTCCAGACACACATCCAACACCAGTCGACCACTTCTCGAAGCGTACGGTCAGTCACGACCTCTGGACGAAAATGAAAGATCCATGAATTCCGTCGCCCCCAGATTTCCTCCAAACACTCGTTCATTCACTACCCTAGTCTAGGAAAAGAACCAAGTCAAATCAAAAACAAAACAATTCTTTCTAGTGACCGTAAAACTTCTCCTGTCTTCTCACCCCGATCTCGTCGTCATCCCTGCGTCAGGACTAATACTCACAGCCGACGTCAGACTCGTCGCACGTCGTTCCCGGAGTCGGTGTCACCACCAGTCGGTCCCCTCTGATAACTCCTCTTCGAAGACTCCTTCTTAGTGACACCATACCCCTGGCTGATCAACCCTTCTACTGTGATTCAAAGTCTCTGAACCTTATCAAAGAAGTCTCTTCTTTGTATAAGTTTAATCTTGTCGAAGCACCTTCGACTCCTCGGACTGTCCCTATATCTTTGTGAGTAGACTTCGAACATCTCGCCAGACCCGGTGACCCATCCTACACGGACAAACACCATCAACCAGAAGATATTCCTACGAGAGGGTAGACGCATTATTAGGACGTTCCGTCCGTGACAAGAACGAAAGACAACTCTTTTGATGCCGTGTATCTCTCCAATTCTTCGAATAAGTCCCAGTGTGTCGTTCGTCTACCACCACTGTCTTAGTTGTAAATCTAGACGGTCAAGTCAAGTCAGCGAGTCAGCACAGGCTGAGAAACGTTGGGGTACTTAGCTTCGTGCGGTCCGGAAGGACAGGTAGTGGTAGAGGGCCTCAAGTGAGTCTGAGTGCAGGTAGTTCAGGCACTACGGTAGGTCGGTAGAGTAGGACCCAGCAGGGGAAGAGGAGGACGGGGGTCAGGGAGGGTCGTAGTCTCAGAAAAGGTTACTCAGATGAGAAGTGTACTCCACCGGTTTCATGACCTCGAAGTCGAAATCGTAGCAAGGAAGGTTTCTTTAGGGTCCCGACTAGAGGAAGTCTTACCTGACCGACCTAGAGGAACGTCAGGTTCCCTGAGAGTTCTCAGAAGAGGTTGTGGTGTCAAGTTTTCGTAGTTAAGAAGCCGCGAGTCGGAAGAAGTGTCAGGTTGAGAGTATAGGTATGTACTGGTGTCCTTTTTGGCATCGGAACTGATCTGCCTGGAATCAGCCGTTTCATTACAGAGACGAAAACTTATATGATAGATCCAACCAGTATTGAAAAGAAGGTTCCTCATTCGCAGAAAATTAAAGTACCGACGTTAGTGGTAGACGTGACTAAGACCTCGGGTTTTTTTATTTCAGACTGTGACAAAGATGACAAAGTGTAGATAAAGGGTACTTCACTACCCTGGTCTACGGTACTAGAAGCAAAAGACTTACAACTCGAAATTCGGTTGAAAAAGTGAGAGTAGAAAGTGAAAGTAGTTCTCCGAAAAATCGAGGAGAAGTGAAAGACGGTATTCCCACCACAGTATACGTATAGACTCCAATAACTATAAAGAGGGTCGTTAGAACTAAGGTGAAACACAAAGAAGGTCAGGTCGCAAAGAGTACTACATGAGACGTATCTTCAATTTATTCGTCCCACTGTTATATGTCGGAACTGCAGGAGGAAAAGGATAAACCTTGGTCAGACAACAAGGTACAGGTCTAGATTGACAACGAAGGACTGGACGTATGTCTAAAGAGTTCTCCGTCCAGTCCACCAGACCATAAGGGTAGAGAACGTCTTAAAAGGTATCAAATAACACTAGGTGTGTCAGTTTCCGAAACCGTATCAGTTATTTCGTCTTTATCTACAAAAAGACCTTGAGAGAACGAAAAAGGCACTAGGTCGTCTACAACCGTTAAACTAGAGACCAAGGAGACGGAAAAGATTTTGATCGAACTTGTAGTCCCTCAAGTGCCAAGTGCATAACGACTTCGGACCGAACCTCTTAAAACTCGTAATCAAATGATCGTACACTCTACTCACGTTAACACGCCATCAAACTCGTAAGAAACCGGAACGGAAAGAAACCCTAACCTTACTTTTGACTGGAAAAGGTCAGGACACCGGTGACGACTCAAAAGGTTTGAACCTACCCTTATATATCATTTCCTTGAAAGTTGTCTTAAATTCTTATTTTCCATGAACAAATAGGATCTTTTGGAGAATGGATTTTGAATTCCTTATAGTCACCTAATTCTTTACACTCACGAAACCCTCTTTTCGTCAACTCTTAGTTAAGAGAGAATGACACAGTTGAGAATCGAATCCCATGTAATATATTTTAAAAACAATCTAACAAAAAATTATTGTTAAATGGAGGCAAGACCTCACTACGAAAATCCTTGACTCGGGAGGATGGTCAAAATCCCCGTTGACCTTATGGAGGTCTCACGAATTAGATCCTGTGTTCTAAACCTCTTTGGAACCAGACTTAAAAGTAGGGTAAGACTCAGGTACTCACTGACAATCGCAATCCGTTCTCTGGTATTCTTTATCTAAACTCATTGAACAGAATAAACTCGGAGTCAAAACGGGTACTGTCTATAACCCGTGTTACTGTCCAAAACGGAGCAACCGAACCGGTGGTAGGGACTGTGTCTCATCGATTCAGCAGTCCTCTGTACGATCAAGAGGAAACGGAACGTGAAAAAAAAGAGACGTATATAGATTTAGGGGGAAATGGTAGAGTGAGGAAGAAGGACGACAGATAATTTTGTTCTAGATTGATGTCGACGGTCGAAAAAACAAGGACTCTAGTTGCTATATATTTAGAGTCTGGAATTTAGATTTACTATTTCCTATTTAGGATACACAACGAGTCATCATAGGTCGAGAAACACTGGCGTGTCTGACATTGAGTTGGTTCGAGGAGACAAGTACCCTAAGAGGTCCGTTCTTATGACCTCATTAATGGGTAACAGGTGAGGTCCCCCTAGACAGACTGGCACCCTAGTTTGGGTCCAGAGGACGTAACGTCCACTTAAGGAATGGTAGACTCGGCGGTCCCTTCGGGTATACATTCTATGGTGGAAACTTAAGTTTCTGTTGAAGAGTACTTTTGGAACAAACATACATAACTTAGTTGTGGTTCCCAATACTTCCTTTCCCTGGGGCTCTTTACAGACGAAAACATCTTGTCAATCCTTTAAGAGATGAAGGATATTATACCTTACTTTTACTTAAAATTCTTTCGTCAAACGGCTGTCTGTTCATATAATCACTGAACCCTTGGCGGACGTGAACAGGTAGTAGAGAAAGAAGTCATTCGTCATAAAATCCTTAGTAGATCAGGTCTTATTGTCTAGTATAATAATCATCTAAACGTATCTTGATTGAGACTTAACAAAACTTTTATAATTTATTCTGACTGCTCGGACTCCAGAGTCGAAAGTAATCTTTCAACAAATTCAATCACTAAACCTTAGTTTACAAGTACAAAAGTAGAAAAAAAGGAATTCGTGAACTGTGTATACCACGATTAATAACAAATAAAATCCGTTACCTGTTTACGCAAAAATTTTTAGTACCCCTTTACTAAACCGTAGTTAAACCGTAGAAGTAAAAAGACATGTAATTAGTTTGTAAACCTTCAAGAAAACTGATGTAACAACCGATTGTTTTATCAAGTCATTAGTTTAAATCATAATCGTATTTGAATTTCGTTATAACCTCTTCCGTCACTGTGGGGTGAGGTCATGAGAACGGACCTTTTAGGGTACCTGTCTCCTCGGACCATCCGACGTCAGGTACCCCAGTGGTTCTCAGCCTGTACTGACTCGTTGAAGTGAAAGTGAAAAGTGAAAGTATGTAACCTCTTCCTTTACCGTCGGGTGAGGTCACAAGAACGAACCTCTTAGGGTCCCTGTCCCCTCGGACCACCCGACGGCAGATACTCCAGCGTGTCTCAGCCTGTACTGACTTCACTGAATCGTCATCGTTTCGTTATAACCGTTAGAAGATAGCGAATTCAAAAAAAAAAAAAAAAAAGACATAAATAACCCAATCACCGATATGGCCTCGCCTCGAATACAGACTTGTCGTCCGCCATAAATGAGGTCTTTCAAGGTGAAGAAATTAGTTTCTTCCAAATTTAACTCAAATTCTCGTCTTCCAAACAATTAAAGAAACTTAAACTTCTACCAAAAGATTCATTTATAATTTTACGACAATAATTGGAATTACGAATGTGTTATTATAAAACTTCCGGTCAACGTTTCCGACTCATTTAATATGACAAAACACATCCGTCGGGAGTATATCAATCGCGGACATGTTACAAATACAACCAAGTAGATGTAAAAAGTTTGTCCGTTCAAAGACCTATACCTATCACTGTATATACGAGTACAGATTGATTTATATCTTCTAAAGTACGTTTCTTTATAAAAACGGTCCTATTAGATGTACAATTTAGATTTCTAGAGATGGAGACACCTCCATCTAAATGTGATACGTCTCTGTCGTAAATAGTTAAGACACTTTTTGATAAAGGTCATTCACAATTCGGGTAAATATCTATTTGTCATTCGGAATAAGACTTGGTAAACGGTCATTAGTCCAATATTAGTGTTGATATACTTAAAGATCACACAAATACTGTAATAGTTTATAGTACCCTCAATGTCTCTAGAACAAATATGAACATAATTAAATATAAATACCCGTATTCATTTTAATGAAGAAATCCTTTATCGGACTTAATACAAAGATCGTCAACAAAACCAAGATTAGTATTTTACAGATCAAATCCTTAGTATTACATCCCGCAATTGAGTAAACAATAAAAAGAACCTACTGGTCTATGTGTTCTAAGTTACAATAATCTTTAAAAAGTCCAATTTTCACTATTAGTTCTTAAAAAACACTCGAGTAAAGAAAAGACGGAATCACTGTCTTAACACGTAGGGATTGTACGATTTAAATGTATTTATAACATTTCGTAAAAGTTTTGAATTTACAGAAAGTTAAAATTTATTTTAACCACCCGATAGTATTATTTTTCTTTTCTGTAACGGAGTCTACCAGTTTTTTCGACTTTTACAACTTCAAAATAATGAATAATATGAACTTTTTATTTCATTATGGTCAGAACTTTATACCTTCGAGACATTGGGAGACGCATATTATGACAAAGGGAATTTGTAGTCGACAACCGTACGCACATGTGGCGGTGGGCGTCGCACCAAACGTAGGTCGGAAAGAGAAGAACGTGTAACAGGACCAGAGACTTCTACTCCTGACACAGAAGAAGAGACAGGGGCTTCGAGTCGTGGAGCAGACCTTGTATCACTTGAAAACTACTCACATCACCATCACCAAATCACCGAGTCAACACAGACTGGGAACACTGGGGCACCGGACATCGGACGGTCCGAGGAGACAGACACCTTAAAAGGTCCGTTTTTATAAACTCACCCAACGGTAAAGGAAGAAGTCCCATTTAAGGAGTGGGTCCCTAGCTTGGGTCCAGAGGACGTAACGTCCACCTAAGAAAAGGTTGACTCGGTCCCTTCGGGCAACTGTTCACATAAATAATAGTTAAATCCAATTCACGAGTAATTGACAATGAACCCATAGTGAACGTAATCTGTAGATTACTCTTTTATTCAACAATGTAAGGTCTCAAGAATAATTTTCGGGACATGGCAATACAGACAACCCTCAATAAAACGTTATCCTGTTAAGGCTCGACGAAACGTACACAAGAGAACAAATCACACATTAAAAACGGTCCCTGTCCGAGATGAGTTTTACTACTGAGTCTTATAATTTCGTCGGATTTACGCCCAAGGACAGTGACAAAGGAAGAGGACACTAAGGCAGAGAGCAGACACAACCATCATGGGAGGAGTCTTGCGTCACGACGAGACATAGCGAACGATTGAGACTACACATGGAACATACAAGGGGGGAAAATTTCTGGTTCCTACAATTGACGAATCTTCCGTTGCACTCTAAAAAGGTGGATAATACAGAATTTATATAAAAATTTTAATAAAAAATTTTGATCGTATAAATAAAAATAATATCTAGTAATCTATGTCGACCCAAAACTTTAACAATCTACTCTAAAATTCGGGTAAATATAAATTATTGATAGTAGAAACTTAAGCATAAACAATTAGTTCAAAAAGTTTATCGTCGACATACTTCTATATTAAGTGTATGCGATTTCAAATGGGAAAAAATCACATGTAAGAATCTCAACATGTCGGTAGTGGTGAGAAAATCTGTCAAAAGAGTAGTGGGTTTTATTCTTTGGAACGTACGTAAAAAGGGGAAACCAATAAAAATGCAAAAGACAGTATAATTACATTCTAACTTCGTCTACCGATGTCGTTGTAAACTCTTAGGTGTCTCTCTTGATGAGAAACAACGACACGTGTCCGAAGAGTAACGTCGCCGAGGAGAACACCTCGTGCCCGAGATCCCGTGCGTTCGAGTCACCAACGACCGTGTTGCCCGAGATCAACGAACCACCGCACATCTTAGAAGGGTCTGGTCCCTAACTTGGGCACAGGGGACGTGACCGTCCGTCTACGGATAGTTGACATGGTGGTCCCTTCATTTTTTCCAAAATGAAAGCTACTTCAAGTTTTAAATAGAAAAGAAAAATCAGTAACACCCAAAAAACACAGGGTAAATTCTTTATAATAGATTTGGTTCTAATACATCCAAGTGAGGACACAATGTAAAATTCAATTAAAAAAATATACCACACTTTCTCCCCAAGTCAAAATAAGAAAACGGACTCAGAATTGCCAACAGAGTCAAAGTAAACAATTTTTTCGATTGGAAGGAGGTGACTCAACGAAAATACGGAAACAGTCTCTAAGTTAACATAATAGAGAGAACAACTCCCTCTTAACCGGTGTATATATTCCCGAATATATACCTTAAAGTTAAACTAAGGTAAAAGACATACACACGGAAAAATATAAAAACCGACACGGTGCACCGAACATCCTAGAATCGAGGGGTCAGTCTCCAACTTGAACGAGGTAGTCGCTTTCGTACCTCAGGATTGATGACCTGGAGGTCCCTTAAGGGACATACACATAGAAATACGGTCATGGTGTACTAGAACTAATGACATCGAAATATCATTTAAAAATTTCAACTTTCACACTTAGGAGTTTGAAATAAGAAAAAGTTCTAATAAAACCATTATGTCCCAAGAAACGTAAAGACACACTCAAAATCTCAGTCGGACAGTTAAAAACGTTTTATTCGACTTTAAAACTACGACTAACTCAACTTAGACATCTGATTAAACCCCTAATAAAGGGAGAATTGTTTTAATTTAAAGTTAGGTACTTGCACCTGAGAAAGGTAAATAAATTAAGAAATCAAAGAGAGGTATTACAAGACATCAAAAGTCACATATTTAGAACATGAAGAATTCATAAAATAAAGAAAACTACAATAACATTTACCTTAACAAAAGAATTAAAATTCTAACAAGTAATCACATATCTTTATATTAACTTAAAAACTATGACTACAAAATAAGACGTTGGAACGACTTGAGTCAATAACCAAGATTACCTAAGAAAAAAGTACTTAAGGAATCTTAAAAGATGGATGTCCTAGTACATTACTCACTTATCTTTATCAAAATGAAGTAGGAAAAGTTAGACTTACTTACGGAAACGAAAGAGCAGAACGGATTAACGGGATCGATCTTAGAGATCATGTTACAATTTACTTTCGACCACTTGTCCGTAGGAACAAAGACTAAAATCTCCTTTTGTAAGTCGGAAAGTGTCAATTCATACTACAATTAACATCCCAAAAACATCTACGGAAAGTAGTTCAACTTCTTTAAGGTAAAATAAATAAACAACTAAAAAAAAGACAATTGACAATACTGTTCCACTACCTAAAACACTTATAAAAAAGACGTAAATAACTTTACTAACACAAAAAAAAATTAGAAATAAGACACTGACAAATGTTGCCACAATAACCAAATGACAACATACGACTTGGTTGGAGCACACGTATGAAGCAGTACCACATGTTAGGAAAAATACTAAGCCAAACGATCAAATAATAATTCCTAAAAACACAAATATAAGTATCCTAGTAACCCGATATCAAAATAAAAAGAACCCTACAGAAACAGGTAAAATATATATAATAAATTAAAAGTGTACAAAAACCTAAAAGAAGACGATAACTAAAAATTCAAGTAAGGTAACACCAGTCTCTTGTATACAACATACTAAAATTAGGGAGGTTTATCTGACTCTGAACAAAATATCGGATTGTGCATGAGATAGGATCTCTTACAAAGTACACGTGAATTTTTCTTACATGTAGGACGTCGACAATACCTCACCTCGTAAGACATTTACAGAAAATCCATATGAACCAAACATCATCATAAAAAAAACAACTGGAGACGGATCAAGATCGCTAATAACTTTCACTTTCAGAGGTTGAGAGAACAACTTAACGCATAAAGCGAACTCAAGCCAGTCAAAAATGAAGGACTTAAACCCCAGAGACAGTACTCTACGTATAAACAAATCTTGACAATCCGGTAGGAAGGAATAGAAATCATTATTTAAAAGTGTATTGAAGATAAAAAAAGGCTACAATCATATCAGTGAAGTCGAGAGAAAACCAAAGACAAAAGTATCACATAGAAAAAGGTAAGAAAATAGAGGACAAAAATAACTGGAAACAAAAACAGTATACTTCATAGGAAGAAACAGAGATCATTATATAAAGAACAGAATTGTAGACATCCGCATGGAACCTCTATGACACCAAAATCAAGGTGTGGTGACTTCATTTCGTTTATGGTGTTATCTCACTCAGTGTACTTGAAAAACCAAAGGGTCATGGATTTTTTCTACAAATATAATATGACAGTAGTCATTTATGTGTCATCGTAATACAGGTCATGAGACCGGTGAACTACACTTCTTGGTTGGGTAACTTTTTCTAGGACTACGACCCTTTCTAACTTCCGTTTTACACTTCCCCCGTCGTCCCCAACTCTACCAATCTCTCATAGTAGTTAAGTTACCTGTACTTAAACGTGTTTGAGTCCCTATCACCTCCTGTCTCCTCGGACCGTACGACATATATTAGGTACCCCAACGTTTCTAAGTCTGTGTTGAATCACTGATTGGTTCTTGTTGTCGTAATAAGATTTTTTTACATGTATGGAGTCAATGTTATGACATAACGAACTTTTATGAGTGGTAGTAGACTCGGAAGTCATTCAACATTATGTATATATATATATAAAAAAAAAAACGGAGGAACACTTATTGACGAATGACTACTCCCACCACCAATAACTTCCATCCCAATCGCCACCGTAAAAGAATTTTATTCTTGTTACTTCAAACGAGGTAGTCAACTGGGATACAAAGTACTTACCTAAGAGACATTGCACGTCACGACTAACTATCGTAAAATAATCTTGAACGTTTTGACCTTAGTTAGAAGAGTTTGGGACGGCGACGAAAAAATAGTTTCAAATATTTACAAGACTGAGAACAACTGTAGAGTTGTCAGAAGTATCCTAGAAATGGTCCTCGTCTAAGGTAGTTCTTTGATAAGAGAAACGAGTAGGTAATCTTCATTGAGGAGTAGACAAGTCGAAAATAGTACTCTAACGTTGTTAAATCAGTGTAGAAGTTGAGTTGTAGATTAAGATCAAAGAGAACGACAAAGGTAGTGTAGACGTTACTGAAGGAGGTGACTTCAGAACTTGGGGAGTTTCAGTAGGTACTCCCGACTTCAGTTGAAGAAGGATTGAGTACAATCACAACTATAAAACCGGAGAAGGGTACTTAATACTTACAAGAATTACCGTACATCTTACCACTTAGAAAGGGTTTACTAAAAGTCAAAGAAAACGGGTCTAGATAGTCTCCTTAATGATAGATACCGTGATTTCGGAATGTCTTCCATAAAGAGTTTATTCTACTGAACTTTCCATTCTAATGAGGAACTAGGAACCCGACGTCTTACCTATGACATAAGTGTCCGTACTTTTGTTGTAATTAGAGTAACATATAGAGGTCGTCTCGAAAAATCACTGGTTCACGTAACAGCCACTCGTCATTATAAAACTTTCCTTAAAAAAGGACTCATCATCCAGAGTTGTCACCCAAAATTTATAAGTCACTTGGTACAACAATTGTCTACAGGACAGTGATCCGAAACAACAAGGTAAACATCTCGTGTCCGTCTCATCTAAGTCGTATTAAGAATTCCCGGGATACTAGAAACCTTAGTGTTTACTCGTAACCGAAGATAAGGTGTAGTGGTCGAAGTAATCAGGGAGTGTTCTCTCAGTCGAGTAGAAAAGAAAAAAAAGAAGAAAAAAACCACCACCTTCTCTCCATATAAACGAACAAATTAATTGGTAATTAAAAAAAAGAAGAAAAAACGAAAATAAAAAAATTAATACTTTTATACTATTGTACAAATGTCCTCTGAACCCTTTATGTCTTGTTCCATTGTATATCAAGGTGATATATAATCTAAAAAATAGAAAAATTTATCTATTTCTAAAAATCAACCTTAAAGTTGTAGTTCGAGAGTTTTTAATTATCTGATATGTCTCTTCATCTTACTATCTCATCTGGACTTTTCGGGACACTGGGTTAAGGTGTATTGATTCTAAATATGTCAAAGTGTGTTGTCATCCTATGTCTAAGATAAGGTCCAGTGAAAAGTAAACGTCAATAACCGAGACAAGGGACACCACACGTCATGCAGAAACTCGGTCAGAAAGTGATCCTCAAACAAGGAGTGAGAGGCGTGGGAACGTAAGAGGCAGGGGATGTGGCCATTGGTGACGAAACAAGAGACACAGACACTCCGTCAAACAGAAAACTTCGAGCTTACGGTCCGCAACTGAAGAGGAGAGATCTAGAGGACCTAACTGTAGACCGCAACTGTAGAGGAGGACCTACAGTAGAAGAAGGTTATACGCCGATAAAACGGACGTGACTTTTAGACAACAAATCATATCGGTGGAAGAAATTAATGGAATCAATCTATAAGGCCTATCAAACAACATCGAAGGCGTAGTGGTGAACGAAGAAGTGGAAAGTGAAAACATAATACCCCTATACCGAAGAAAGGAAGTTAGAGTGCTTCGTTGGAGACGATCGGAGTTTGAAGGCGTCGAAAGAGTAGAGAGAGTCGGAAATATCTTGACTTATCTCAATCCCGGAACGAGATCAAATCCGAAACCGAATGTCCTTACAACACCGGTGAAACTAGAAGATGGACCTGACGCCTTTGAAAGAGAGACAGTCGTTATTCCGACAAACCGAAAGAATCGTAAACACACAAGTGACCTCATTGTGAAAATTAAAGGAAGTTGTTGAAAAGGAAACGTAAGTGTCGAACCGATTGTCAAACCACGTTCTGTGGATTGAAAGTCGGACAGAACCGAAAGTTGAACGGAAGGAGTGAGTCGGACTAGTAAAGGTCGAAAACTAAATTTCACTCTCTACATGATGAGTGAGAAGGAAAGTGAACTGGTACACCTCCGGTAACGTCCCGACAATCAACCGAATTAAAATTATGAGAATATAGAGTCCCTGTTCCCATCGGACTCCTCACCCTCTCTTTGGTCTCTATTGGTCAACCACTTCGTCCGTCTTGTGTATGCAAATAACAAACGATAAGATTTATCCGTGTCAAGTATCACGGGATTTCATTAATGTTATCATTATAGTTTCCATTGACTAGTGTCTAGTGGCATTGTTTACATTGTCATTACTTTTTCAAACTTTATAACACTCTTAACGGTTTTACAGTGTCCACCAATTCTTGGACGGACGGTCATGTCCTCTGTATTCTCTGTGACCAAGCTAGGGACTCAACCCTTCTAGGGACCTCCTCCTTTACCGTTGGGGGAGGTCATACAAACGGACCTCTTAGGGTACCTGTCTCCTCGGACCGCCCGATGTCAGGTACCCCAGAGCGTCTCAGGCAGTGCTGACTTCGTCATCGTACTTGTGTTGTATACCTATACTAACTCGTCTACGAGAGTCCTTTTGTCACGACTATCTGAACGATATACGTCCCAACGGTGTTTGGAAGTTAAACATTTTTCGCGCTTCAGACGGTTCGTGTTGTTTCGTTTCGTCACATTTGGTTCCATACGGATCTAAGACAGACTATGATTATGTCGGCGAAGTCGAGGAAACACACATGTATAGAAAAAGGTAGGAAAGTAGAGTTGGAGAAACACAGAAATTTAGATTTCCCATAGACAACATCTGTCGTATCTCAAGTCAGGTAAAATTTTTTAGGTAAGACGTTTAGAGACGGAAAACCGAGTTCGGAAATCAGGTGTAAGTAAATTATATAATGACCATTAATATTGTTATATTAATAAAGTATTTTGTTCCAAATGTCGACGGTAAAACGATAAACAGAAGACAAAATACGGAAAAACTAGGAGATTAGGAGGTAATAGTGAGACAAACCACAATTCATCTATAAAAGGTCACACGACAAAATTAAGGGACCAAAAAAGAAAGTGACACATTAAAAATTTCAATGAAATAATCACCAACGGGGTATCTAATGTAAATTGTAGAATTAGATACTGTCACATTAAACTCAATTATGCTTGAATTAAAGACATCGTATGTTTTGTAAGGACGGAATATTGAGACAAGAGAGAGGGGAGGAAACACGATAATAGTAGTATATCCAGTGTACATTAGTAATATTCGGGTAATTGTGTCAAAACGTTAATAACGAAATACGTAGATAGAAAACTTAGTTCTATCTTCTTTCTGAGGTAATTATGACAGAAATTACTCTCCCACTACTACCCGGTACCTCCACTACTTTTATCTCAATTAAAGTGTAAACACTTAAAAATTCTTTTTTTAGGTTTTTCTTTTCCTAAAATGACCTTTTTATAAATAATTCTACAGTCACACTAATTAAAAATTTACCACTTTAATTGCTACCCAAAACAAAAAACGATGAGTATAAAAAACATAAAAGACATTACTTATATATAATGAATAAACCATTAAATTCTGTTTTCGGATTTCCATAAATGTTTGGTTTAATACAATGGTTCACCTTACCTCAAGAAGTCATCTTGTATATGGGTAAAAAAAAATTGGGGATGTCCACTTAGGGATGGAGAGATTAAATAATCCAAGAAGTTTTTAGACATAAAATTATATATAGTATGATTTAATAAAATGAAGATTTTATTAAGGTCCGAATGTTTTTACAACATTCTTATCGTGTTTTGATAAAAACGTTGGAAAGACATTTAGAAATATTTATCGGTATTATTTAGACTTTAAGAATATATTTGAAATAAGTTCAAGAATTTTACAATTGTAAAATAGTGTAAGAGAAATAATTAGAAAAAAAGACATATACATTTATGGGTACGTACATATTACATGTACACATATAGTTTCATAATTATATACACACAAAACAACAAAAAAAAGACTTTACAAACTCTTATTTCTGTACTATGTGGAAATGGGAATTTATGAAGTCACACATAAAGGATGTTTACCTATAAGAGAATACATTGGTGTCATATAATAGTTTTAGTCCTATAACTGTGACTAGTCCAAGATTGTAGGAAATTTGGGTTCTTCATTTTTGTTTATTTTTAAGGATAAAGTGTTGGATTAGGTCCTTGGGTACAACATAAAGAGATCAGACGGAGTTAGAAATTACAGCAACTGTAAAAACTTCTTATGTCCGATCAATAAAAAATCTAACAAGGAGTAAAACTCAAAGGGACTTTCACTTTCTCCTCTCACTTTTTCAACCGAATTTCGAGTTGTAAGTCTTTTGATTCTAGTACCGTAGACCAGGGTAGTGAAGTACCGTTTATCTACCCCTTTGTCACCTTTGTCACCGACTGAAATAAACCCCCCCGAGGTTTTACTGACGTCTACCACTAACGTCGGTACTTTAATATTCTACGAATGAGGAACCTTCTTTTCAATACTGGTTGGATCTGTCATATAATTTTTCGTCTCTGTAATGAAACGGTTGTTTCCAGCCAGATCAGTTCCGATACCAAAAAGGTCACCCGTACATACCTACACTCTCAACCTGATATTTCTTTCGACTTGCGACTTCTAAACTACAAGAACTTGATACCACAACATCTTCTGAGAACTCTCAGGGAACCTAACGTTCCTCTAAGTTGGTCAGGTAGGATTTCCTCTAGTCAGGACCCACAAGTTACCTTCCTGACTACAACTTCGACTTTGAGGTTATGAAACCGGTGGAGTACGTTTCTTGACTGAGTAAACTTTTCTGAGACTAAGACCCTTTCTAACTCCCGTCCTCCTCTTCCCCTGCTGTCTCCTACTCTACCGACCTACCGTAGTGGCTGAGCTACCTGTACTCAAACCCACCTGAGACCCTCAACCACTACCTGTCCCTCCGGACCACACGACGCCAAGTACCCCAGCGTTTCTCAACCTACGCTGACTTGACTTGACTTGACACGGAGCTCAGCCCTACGTATAAACCGTAAAGACAGTGTCTTTACTACGACACGACAAATATCACGCAGGTAACTCCTCCATGTGCTACAGACGCAGCAATGACGACTACAATTTCCAGAGGGAGGTGGAAGTGGATTCCTTCGCGAAGTGAAACCCACCCAAAACAACCAAGTAACCAAACATTTGTTATCTTTAAATGAAGAGTGTCAAGAACTCCGACCCTCAGACTCTAGTCCTAGGGTCGTACCAACTCAGGATCACACCGGGAGGAGACCCAGGGTCCGACGACAGACTGTCACACTTCTCGTCTCTCCCCTATGTCCGAGGAGACACTGAGAGTGTCCCCGTGACTAGGGTAAACCTTCGAGAATCAAAAGTATCGACGATCCATGTAGTCTATGAAGTATGTACTAAACTAGACAATTGAAGGACACCGTTAATTACCATCTGTAGAGTATCATTACTGTATCAGGGTAGTAGGTTAACTCAAGACAAAAATGTATGGAATTAGGATGAAACTAGAATCCAAGTATTTGACTTCGTAAATTGTTCACATATTAAAATTATGATAGAATTTGAGAAATATGTAAACCAAGAAGAGTCAAGGAAATTCATGTCAACCAAATAAATGTCTTAAATAATTAATTTTCATAAAGAATTTCTACAACACGAAATTTTGGACTTAATAGGGGTCTATAGTATTAAGATTTAAATGAAGTAGGTGGTGGGGAGTAAGAAGTGGAGGTTAAATATAGTAGAAGATGAGGTATAAATAAAAATAGTGGAAGGACCAAAAACAGAACAAAAGTAGGATTAAATCGGAACTTGGACTTTTTTTAAACAACGTAAGGAAATCTATCGTAAACATACCCAAACTTTTAAGAAAAAATTACACGAAAATTTAGTAAGACAAAATATAAATACGAGGAAACGAAGTAACTCCGAGTTCCACTTAAAAAATTACGTTAATGAAATAAAAATTACTAAGTCAATATCTCACCTAACACTTTTACCTATCCAAAAGTTTCTTTCATCTATGACCCGGTAAACCCTCCTCTACAAGACAAACTAAATAGTGTCTAATAGTATCATTCTTGACTACCTTTAGACTGTTAATGAGGTAACTATCAAAGTTGAAACACACTTAATAAAAGGTAAATTTTTATACAAAATTTATGGACGAAACCCGATCCGTGATCCAAAATCTCTATATCTTTAACAGTCTTTGTCCCAGAAACACGAATACCGAGTGAACAAAATTACCCCTGTTTGTCTTATTTAGTGTTTATAATATTTACATTTTAACATAGACACTCAATACAATATTTCCTCTTCAAGTCGTACCATTCCAATATTTTATTAATTACCTTAAACCACTACAAATCGTCAAGAAATTTCCGAAAGAGACTTTCTCAAATCTCACATATTCTCAATTCATCTAACGTTTCCTGTCTTTCTAATCAAGTCTTTATCTTCGTAGGGATACCTCTTCCTGCCTATATCTACCCAAACTCTCTTTATATCCCTCAGACTAGTGAATCAGAATCACCACCTCTACCCTCTGATCCCAAAATTCTTACACTAGGACTAAAGACAGACACGACGGTTTACTTATACCATGGATGGTAAGTGACTCACCTTTCTTCCCTCTCGTCGAGACTCCAAACTCTTTGAGGTTACAAACTACCGATCCTTCCCCTCCTATATGTTCTTATCCTCTATCGTCCTTGTCGTCTGGGGTCTCCTTTCCTCCCTTTGTCCGATAGGACCCTCCAATCCCCTCACTTAGACCGTATGGTCCTTCTCCTTCGGACGTCCAGTCTGTGAGGACGTTTCACTCTACTCCTGACTTTGCACAGGCAACCTGGCTTACCATGTCGTAAGTCACACCACTGGAATTGTTGACGGTGGAACCCTCTCGTCCCTGAGACCTCAGATATAACCACATTGTGGTCCTCACTCAGTCACACTCCTCTACCTCTATCGTCCACATCTATTATGGAGATTCCTCTTTAAATACGGGAACCACTTTTTTCCCTTTCTTCTTTTTCCTACCGACATCCATTTCCATCTAACCCATGATATCACTGTATTTCTCTCAAGTAAAAACTTCTGACTCTACTCAAGTGAAAGACTCCCTCATTCCTAAGGTGTAACTATTTTCGACTCTTATAAGGTCTATCAGAACCATATTCTACACTACTACTCTTTCTTTACACCTCAGGTGTGAGAACCGTAATTACCGATGACAGTTCCCAGATGAAACATAATTTGACCTTTTTAAAATTCATCAGTGATTAATCAAACAAAAAAAGAAATTTGGCATTAGGGAAAAACAGTCTTCTTACTACTTTTACCTTTGACGAGTCCCCTTTCTTAACTTAAGGGATGTTGTTTAAATATACTTGACCTTTCGGCGCAAAACTGTCTAGTGACCAGGTATGGAATGTTCGCCCTTCTCAGTGATCCGTTTACGAACAACCGTAGATGGATGGATCGTTCTGAACCATTCAGGTATGGGGTCCTGTGTCTCCCTCTAAAGAAAAAACTATCCTCCGGACCGAAATTAAAATCGCGGACAACAACGGGTAGAGATAATAGAATCTAACACATGAGAGAATCAGAAAGAATCACTTTCGCAATCAACGAGTTAGCTCAGTCTGAGAAATGATAACCTGACATCGGACGGTTCAAGGAAACAGGTACCCTAAAAGGTTCGTGTTTATGACCTCACCCAACGGTAAAGAAAGAGGTCCCCAGAAGGACTAGGTCCCTAACTTGGATCCAGAGGGTGTAACGTCCTTCTAAGAAATGGTAGACTCGGTGGTCCCTTGGGGACACTTTATTTTTACAACATACTTTAGTCGACGAAAGAAGATCGAGGTTATCTCATATTCTAAGTAATTTATATGAACTTTTAACTATAATACCTTTAACTTTAATTGTATAAGATTTCTCCTCAAGTCGCTATGCACTTGGCACTTGAAGGACTACAAGTTCGATCAAAATCTTTTCCGTCTCCTTGGTCTCTAGTTTAACGGTTGTAGGCGACCTAGTACCTTTTTCGTTCTCTCAAGGTCTTTTTGTAGATAAAGACGAAATAACTGATACGGTTCGGAAACTGACACACCTAGTGTTATTTGACACCTTTTAAGACTTTCTCTAACCCTCATGGTCTGGTGGACTGGACGGAGAACTCTTTAGACATACGTCCAGTCCTTCGTTGTCAATCTTGACCTGTACCTTGTTGTCTGACCAAGGTTTATCCTTTTCCTCCTGCAGTTCCGACATATAACAGTGGGACGAATAAATTGAAGATACGTCTCAAGTAGTACTCTTTGCGACCTGACCTTCTTTGTGTTCCACCTTAGTTCTAACGACCCTCTTTATAGTTATTGGAGTCTATCCGTCTACTGTGGTGGAAATACCGTCTTTCACTTCTCCTTGATTTTTCGGAGAACTACTTTCACCTCTCGCTTTTTCAACCGAATTTCGAGTTGTAAGTCTTTTGCTTCTAGTACCGTAGGCCAGGGTAGTGAAGTACCCTTTATCTACCCCTTTGTCACCTTTATCACAGTCTGAAATTAAAACCCCCGAGGTTTTAGTGACGTCTACAACTGACGTCGGTACTTTAATTTTCTACGAATGAGGAACCTTCTTTTCAATATTGGTTGGATCTATCATATAAGTTTTCGTCTCTGTAATGGAACGGTTGTTTCCAGGCAAATCAGTTCCGACACCAAAAAGGTCATCAGTACATACCTACACTCTCAACCTGACACTTCTTCCGACTCGCGGCTTCTTAACTACGAAAACTTGACACCACAACCTCTTCTGAGAATTCTCAGGGAACCTGACGTTCCTCTACGTTGGTCAGGTAAGACTTCCTCTAGTCGGGACCCTAAAGAAACCTTCCTTACTACGACTTCGACTTTGAGGTCATGAAACTGGTGGAGCACACTTCTCAACTGAGCAACCTTTTCTGACTACGACCCTAACTAACCCTCGTCCTCCTCTTCCCTTGCCGTCTCCTACTCTACCGATCTACCGTAGTGACTTAGCTACCTACACTCAGACTCACTTGAGACCCTCAACCACTACCTGTCTCTCCGGACCACACGACGTTAAGTACCCCAGCGTTTCTCAACCTGTGCTGACTCGTTGACTTGACTTGACTTTCTCCTCTTTCATGACGAATAAATTGTGTGTAAACTACGAATAATTCACGAACCGTGACAGAATCCATGAAACACCACCAACAAGTCAGTGGGTCAGCACAGGCTGAGAAACGTTGGGGTACCCGACGTCGTACGGTCCGAAGGGACAGGGAGTGGTAGAGGACTTCAAACAGGTGAAAGTACAGGTAACGTAGTCACTACGGTGGGAGAGTAGGAGACTACGGGAAAAGAGGGAGACGGGAGTTAGTAAGGTTTGTAGTCTCAGAAAAGGTTACTCAGCCGACAAGTGTAGTCTACTGGTTTTATGACCTCGAAGTCCTAGTCAGGAAGGTTGTTCATAAGTCCCAACTGAAGGGAATTCTAGCTGACAAACTAGAGGAACGACAGGTCCCCTGGAAGTCCTCAGAAGAGGTCGTGGTGTCAAGTTTCCGTAGTTGAAAAGCCACAAGACGGAAGAAATGTCAGGTCGAGAGTATTGGTAAACACTGGTGACCTTCTGGTATCGGAACTGATATACCTGGAAACGGCCGTCTCATTACAGAAGCGAAAAGTTGTGTGACAGATCCAAACAGTATCAAAAGGCGGTTCTTCGTTAACAGAAGACTAAAGTACCGACGTCAGTGGTAGTGTCACTAAAATCTCGGGTTCTTTTCCTTTAGAACAGTGTGAAGGTGGAAATTTAATATAATAATTTATTTTATAGTGATCCAACCTCTTATACATAGTAGTATTCCTCCGAAGATATGACACTCATATAATATATAATTTCTCTTTTCCCCGAAGGGACCACAGAGCCTACCATTTCTTAGACGGACGTTATGTCCTCTGGACCCAAACTAGAGACTCAGTCCTTCTAAGGGACCTCTTCCTTTCACGATGGGTGAGGTCATAAGAACGGACCCCTTAAGGTACCTGTCTCCTCGGACCACTCGTTGTCAGGTATTTCAGTTTTTCTCAACCTGAGTTCACTCGGTGACTGTGAAAGTGATTTCTCTTTTACTAAACAAAAAGTATAACTTAAGTCAATATTTATCTTAACCCGACAAAACACTTAATAAAAAAAGGAGGAAATTTCACGTATCAAATGGTAGAACTAATTCATCTCCGTGTAGTTTTCCTTTATAAAACCGGTCGAAGGTGCCACATAAATACTGACCGAAGAGGTGTCGTCGTAAATAACTCACGGACTCTCTTACGTCCATGATACGATTTATGGTCCGGACTTTTGTCTTTTACATACGTCGTCAGAGGGGTGACTATTCGTTTTAGACAATGACTCCAAAAAAATTCACATAAAACTTCCTATTAAAATGTCACCTAAGTAAGTGAGTGAATGGTTCATAAATAGAGACACGGTCCGTGTCAAGACACACAAAATGACGTGTCTCAAGTCGAACAAAATCCCTTCTTCTCACTAGAACCGTAAATAACTCTTATCAAGACAAAAATCATCTCTACAAATCTTTTTATTACTACCGATTATTCATCGACGACAACGACAAACTAATCGATAAAACAGTCTAGTAACCGTCAAGGAGACTGTACCTTTGCATTCAGGTTGGTAAAGTTAATATTAATCACAAATAATATGATATTCATTTATATATAATTATTATATTTATATAGGACGATAATCATTTATCACGACATTGATAAAGAGTCAGACAAGGAAAGTCTTACATATAGAAGACGAAAATTATTAGGGAATTCTTAGTTCCAAAGATACTATTCATCAAGGTATACATAAACCTTACTATAGACACTAAAGATGTTGATGGATTTTAGAGTTATTTCGCATAAAAAAGTAAATGAAATGATTCCAAAAAGGCTCAGACTACTCTTAACATTTTCTAAATACCTATCCACATACGGACTTCGTAAATTTTTCCATTCTTTTTACGACCCGACTAAAAAAAAAAAAAAAACCACCCCCACTTCGACTTGTCCGAAAAACAAAGTCAAAATCGAAAAGTATACACTCGGGTCAAATACTTAGGACAAGTTGACTCCTTACGAGATTATACTTTTTTCCTCGAGACTTAAACCCCGAGTCTTTAATAAACAAAGAAGATATAAATAACAAACGAGTAACGAAGTAAAGTATAGCGAAAATGAAAGAAGACAAATTGACGATTTCTCATCTATTTCCAAATATGATCCTTTAATCTGTAGAATGATTTGATACCTAACACCGTGAATCTATTATAAATAAATACTTTCATATCCAACAAAACATGAGTGATAAGATGACTCTGTCTTCACCTACAAATTTGATGTCTTTCAAATTGACCTAACTTATAACATAGACCGTTTTGCAGTACGTCTGCCGTCGTAGAGAAAACCTGGATCTGACTATACGAACGGGGGTAAGACCAGTGTAGAGAATATTTCGTCAAAAAGAATTATCACTCTTATCTTCTAGTGTCCTGAACACAAAGACTTTCGTCAGATTGAGTCGTGCCGACGGAAACGTCCTGGACTCAGGACTTAGGGTCGTTCTCGTCTTTGGTACAGTGTCTGTGACAACAAAAAGGGTCGTATATCGGTCACGGTTCTTGTCTCTTTCTCGAGTCATTTAGAAACAACTTACTTATTTACTCAGAGGACGTCAGAGTTATCAAGACCCAAAACTGTAGATAAAAACAGAGTGTACGTTCATTCAATGATTTTGATGTCTACCTACTTCAAACATAAATAGTATTTTGGGTCATTTTATTTGACAAGTAAACGTTTGATAATAAGGACAGACGTAAAACTGTCTTAGAGGTAACTAAGTTCCGAATTCCCTCTTGTTTTGAATTAAAATCCTAACTTTTGTCGAAGTAGAAACATTTTTCCCTCTTGAGAAAATTTTAACAGTAAACCCGGCCCTAACATATCTTAGTTCTAAAGAGAAGTAAAACCTACTTAAGTAGATGGTAAAACATCAAAACGTCAACATTGAAATTTCTTAAAACAATTCTTAATATCATCGACAATTTTTATCGTCGTGAAAATATTACATCGTGTGACCAGTGTCCTCTGTGGGAGAGGGTTGTTGTGTCCTACTGGTGGGATGTGTACCTGTAGTGGTGTACCAGTCATGGTTTTAGTCTAACTAATATAAGACACGTCGATTTCTACCTCTCTGATAGGTTAGTCGTTTGTGTTCTGACCCTCGACTGACACCGAGTCTAGTAATTGAGGAATAAGTTTTAAACCCACATTTAACTTCTGTCATCCCTTTTGGCGATCTGGTAAGTCCATACTGGATTTAGTTTAAGGAATATTAATATGTCATCTCCACTGTTTATCTAAGTTCCTTAATCTAGACCATCTGTTCTCACGGACTTCTTGAAACTTACCTCCAAACATTATAACATGTCCTCAGTCACTGGTTTTGGTAGGGGTTCTTTTTCTTTACGTTCTACAGACTCTGTCGGAATGTTTATCGATTCTTTTCTTTTCTTCGTTTTCCGTTTCCTCTTGCCCTTTCTATATGGGTATACTTTTGTCTTAAGGTCTCTTATCGTCCCTCTCTATTCTTCCAGAAAAATTTACTTGTTACGTTTCTTTATCTCCTTTTGTTATCTTACCATTTCAGATCTCTAGAGTAGTCCTTTTAACTTCTATAGTTTACTTGTAAAATACGGTCCTGTGGTCTCGTGGACTGGACGGAGAACTCTTTAGACATACGTCCAGTCCTTCGTTGTCAATCTTGACCTGTACCTTGTTGTCTGACCAAGGTTTAACCTTTTCCTCATGCAGTTCCGACATATAACAGTGGGACGAATAAATTGAAGATACGTCTCAAGTAGTACTCTTTACGACCCGACCTACTTCGTGTTCGACCTTAGTTCTAACGGTCCTCTTTCTAGTTATTGGAGTCTATACGTCTACTGTGGTGGGAATACCGTCTTTCACTTCTCCTTGATTTTTCGGAGAACTACTTNGTTGGGACGGAGTGTAGAAGGGTCTGGTCGACACGGGACGGGGTTGGGTAGGGAAAACTCCAGGTGGGACGACCGGGGGCCGAGGGAGTCTCGGACTCGTAGACTGCACAGGAGCGAGTAGGTCCTCGGGTCCTTCCCGGACCTTTCTGCTTTGGAGTCCGAGTGCTCTCCCAGTCGATGGAGTCACGGGGGACCAGAACTCCGAGTCACACCCGGACAACGGACCCGGACGGTCCTCCCCTCACCGCCCGCGGGTGGACGACTCCCCGTCGCCACGGGACCCACCCCCGTGGGTGGGCTGCGGNCAGTTCCGATACCAAAAAGGACACCAGTACATACCTACACTCTCAACCTGACACTTCTTTCGACTCGTGGCTTCTTAACTACGAAAACTGGACAGCACAACCTCTTCTGAGAATTCTTAGGGAACCTGACGTTCCTCTACGTTGGTCAGGTAAGACTTCCTCTAGTCGGGACCCTAAAGAAACCTTCCTTACTACGATTTCGACTTTGAGGTCATGAAACCGGTGGAGGACACTTCTCAACTGAGTAACCTTTTCTGAGACTACGACCCTCCCTGACTCCCGTTCTCCTCTTCCCCTGCTGGCTCCTACTCTACCGACCTACCGTAGTGACTGAGCTACCTGCACTCAGACTCACTTGAGGTCCACAACCACTACCTGTCCCTTCGGACCGCACGACGTTAAGTACCCCAGTGTTTCTCAGCCTGTGCTGGCTCGTTGACTTAACTTGACACGTGTTATTTCCTGTCTTTACCGTTCCTGGACTGTCTTCACCTTCTCGAATTCTTTTCCACCGTTCTTATGTGTCTGGATATATTTTTTCAGAATTACTGAGTCTATTGGTGTTACAACAATGGGTTAGTGAGTGGATCTCGGTTCTGTAGGACCTTACGTTTCAGTTTACCCATAATCCTTCGGAATGTTATTTGTTTCGATCGTCTCCACTACGTTCAGATCAACTCGATAAAGTTTAGGAGTTTCTAATACGACAATTTCACGATGTGAGTTATACGGTCGTTTAAACGTTTTGAGTTTTGTCACCGTTATCTTGACCTTTTCCAGTCAAAAGTAAGGTAAGGGTTTCTTTCTGTTACTGTTTCTTACAAGGTTGATGGTATACTAACGTGAGTAAAACATACGATCTTACCATTACGAGTTTTGGGAGTTCGATCCGAAGTCGTCATACATTTGACTCATGAAGGTCTAAATGTTTGACCTAAATCTTTTCCGTCTCTTTGGTCTCTAGTTTCACGGTTGTAGGTAACCTGGTATCTTTTTCGTGCCCTTAATATCTTTTTGTAGGTAACGACGAAGTAACTGATACGATTTCGGAAACTGACACACCTAGTGTTGTTTGATACCTTTTGACAAATTTCTCTACCTTTATAGTCTGAGAGAATGGACTGAGGATTCTTTGGAGATACGTCCAGTTCTTCGTTGTCAATCTTGGTCTGACCAAGTTTTACCCCTTTTCTCACGTAGTTCAGAAATATAACAGTGAGATGAATAAATATACGTCTCATGTAGTACACTTTACGACCCGACTTACTTAGTGTTCGACCTCAGGTCTAACGACCCTCTTTATTGTTGGAGTCTATACGTCCACTATGGTAAGATTTCCATCTTTTACTTTCCCTTGATTTCTCGAAGAACTACTCCCACTATCTTTTCACTTTTTCGACCAAATTTTGAGTTTTTTGATTCAAAGTTTTTCGATTCTAGTACCGTAGGTCAGGGTAGTGAAGTACCGTTTATCTACCCCTTTTTACTTTTGTCACCGTCTAAAATAAAAGAACCCGAGGTTTAAGTGACACCTACCAATGACGTCGGTGTTTTAATTTTCTGTGAACGAGGAACCTTCTTTTCGATACTGTTTGCATCTGTCACATAATTTTTCGTCTCTGTAATGGAACGACTGTTTCCAGGTATATCAGTTTCGACACCAAAAAGGTCATCAGTACATACCCGCAGTATCAACCTGGTCTTTCTTTTGGCTTGTGGTTTCTTAACTACGAAAGTTTAACACCACGACCTTTTCTGAGAACTCTCAGGGAACCTATCGTGTCTCTAGTTTGATCAGTTAAGACTTCCTTCAGTTGGGACTTATAAGTAACCTTCGTGACTACGACTTCGACGTCATGAAACCGGTGGACTACGTTCCTCGACTGAGTAACCCTTTCTGGGACTACGATCTTTTCTAACTCCCGTCCTTCTCTTCCTCCACTGTCCCTTACTCTACCAATCTATCACAGTGGTTGAGTTACCTGAACTTAAACTTGTTTAGGCCCCTCTGTCACTTCCTGTCCCTTCCGAACGTACACGTCAGGTACCTTAGGGTTTCTCAACCTGTACTGAATCACTCACTTGTCGTTGTTGTCGTCGTTTGACATTAGCACATCGTTTACCAGTTCACCAACAACCCTCAACAAAGGATATTTTGAGACTCGTGTTTTCATGGAACGTAACACAAGAAACAGTAAGCTAAGAATCTTAAATCTCGATAATTTTTCTAAAGAGATGTGGTCTTCTCGATGTCTTAAGGTACAAACAAATCTGAACACAAAGGACTATATTTAGAGAGGGACGGGAGAAGGGACCCGAAAAGAATGTTCGACGGACTAAAAATTTTCGTCCTTTTTTTTTTCTTAATTCTCATATTTATTATTCGTCAACACACTCAGTCCACGTCTTTTCCTCAAGACAACATTAAAGATGAAAGAAGTGGAAAGTGGAAGTCCGATCGGATCTAAGATCACATAAGTCCGTCCATGTTCGTACATTTAGACTAGTATCACGTATCATTACAAATTTGGAATATATGAAAAAGGGACGAGCCACGACGAACAGAACGGGGGGAAAGAGACCTTCCATCGTTTTGACTTGTTTACTCTACCGTTGTCTCCCTCACCACGAATCGAGTGTATTTAAAATAAAACAATGTACACGAATCAACAAGTCAGGCCAGGTTGAGAAACGTTGGGGTACCTGACATCGGACGGTCCGAGGAGACAGACACCCGTAAAAACAACAATGCACCTCGAAGAATTTAGAATTAGAGACGAAATAAAACGAAATAATATATGTAAAATTATGTCCTTCCTATCTATCCGTCCGTTTTCTTAAGACCGTTTTTTTAATTGAGTAACCGAATATATTTTAGTCAGAATTACCAATAACAAGTAAACTCGTTCACCACGTCGATTAACGATATATCTTTCAGACTTCGACTCCAAAAGGAAACTACGATTTCTTCAAACCTAATAAAGTCCTAGAATTGGGAGAACAATTCGTCAAGAGCCACACCGGTTCCACTTTAAAAATATCACGTTATAAAAGGGAGAGTTACCTTTAGAATGTTTTTGTACTTTGGTGACATGGGTAAACGATCATAAAATAATTCACCTTAGGAAACTAAAGAGTAAGGGACAAGACCACCAATAAGGACTCAATCTGAAGGGAATCATGAATCTAGTTTTAAACCCTTTGAGGTTTCTACTTCTAAAATCTAAGCATACACGGAAAAGGAAGGAAGGAAAAAAAAAAAAAAATTAGATTCTATGACTAATTTCTACATGGTAATAAAATATGAGACACAAAATATAAAGTCTTTTTGTTGACGTTTCATTTGTCACAATATTACGGAATAGTGAATCTCGATAAAAACTAAATGAATTTGAAATTTTTTTTAACTTATAATTGAAAATACGTGTGGTCTTTCCTTTTGTGTTAGTTTTACTTAACCGTCCCATAAGGATTTTTTTAAAAAGGGTGAGTCTCGGGACGACGGTAGACCAGTTATCCACCCTTCTAGGTAAAGACAAAGACTCCATATTTATTATACTTCTCTTACACGTACAAGTTTAGTACTTTATGTCGTAGGTAAAGAATCTAAGGTCCTTACAACTAATTATCATTGTTTTGTGTGGTATTTTGGAACGATTATGAAAACGTAAGTAATATGGAAAACTATAATTATAAACATTGTAGAGACAATTCGCCCATCCTCAATACGGACAAAACTCTGTCCTCTTGACTCAGAGACTCTTGAGTCCATTTAAACAGGTTCCGGTGCGTCGATCCTTCATCATGGTCTTCACTCGAGTCCAAGAAAAAACGAGAAGTGGTAAAGTGAAGGGGATCATTATTACTTTCCATCTCTTTGTTATTTGTAAGAGAAATTTGTTTGACAAAATTATATTCCCTTAATTTCAAGTTTTTCGATTCACAACTGACTTTATTTACTTGTTCATTTACCTGACGTCGATACCCAGACAATTTCGTTCAGTAGACGTATTTTCATAAAATTATTATTAGTCAACTAATAATATTTCTAACGTGAGTATTGACGTCTGTAAAAAGAAAGAAAGAAAGGTTTATTCTGAGACTTGACGGGAAGGACAAAAATATCGAGGACTGTAGTTCACGACAAGTGTTCACCCCATGACTTTAAGTACTTCCCTAGATGTTGTACGACTACGACGATTATCTTGACCAACGTCTTTCTTACTTTGTTCTAGGTTAGGGGTGACCCGACGACCGACACGAATGTTACCATGTCCTACAGATTTTACTTCACGAAACGCAAAACCAAAACAAATTGTATGGATGATGGAAGACTGATCATTAATCATTACTCAGTATCACTATAATAGTAATTTCTGTAAGAAGGTAAAATAAAAATTTCATCTCGTCGGTTAGACACGAAAGTCAAAATTTCTTTATACAATTTATCTTACTTATTTTACTAATTTAACGAATTACTAATTAATCTTACCAATTTAGCGAAAGGGAAAACAGAGGGAATAATAAGTGTAGTGTTTATGATAGTATATCCCACGCCTACATCAAACCAAAGGTCCGAAAGGAGACTAATCATTGTCATCGACGTTCTCCTTCGCCCCGAGCACATAAGGGACGATTGAACAAAACGACCCCGGCAGAGTACGTCGTAGGTTCTAGAATCAAGGCGTTAGTCCATGTGTCGGGTACGGGGAACCTGACCCTCGAACCTCAGAATTGGTGACCTGACGGCCTTCAGGGACGGATTGAAGACAGAAGTGACGGAATAACGGGTAGAGGTGACCACCACCGGGATCCTGTAAACGTCGCAACCGAAGTGGAGCGGAACCGAGTCTGGAGACCAGGATTCGGGAGGAAGAGAAAGGGGTATCGTTTGTAACTCGCTTCGTCCTCTCATCATGAAACCGGTAAACGAGGAGTCGTGAACGATTCCTCATACAAAACAACTCTATGAACTTTCTAAGGTAATTACTCCTTCAGGTTCCACTATAAAAATAGAAGAAAAGATTACGATTATACACAACGATATCTTTATCTATTATTATTACAAAGAGACAAGACAAACTTAGATTATCCGAAAGTTAGGACTATTACTTATGGTAAAATTTTTGTCTTACTTTCACAGAGTTTCCTTAACCCGTCTTCATAAACCTCTCCCCTTATACAAACGATAAAGAGGACATAGATGAAAGGTTTTCCATTTTATCAAAACAAAGTATCAAAATACGTAACTTTTTCTAAACAGATGGTGTTTTTACTGTCATGTACCTTTCTAATTTTATCGGGTACTTTTTACCGTTTATGAGGTACATCGAGAATTTTATCGAGTTATAAAGTTGTCAAAAAAGTCGATATCGCATAAAAAGGTATCGACAATTAATTGAAGTACTCCTTGAAATATCTAAACTTTACAAACCACTTATTCTTTATTGACGTACTGTACTTTTCACGGGATAAATAACTTAATGGTCTTGGGGACAAATTACCCACAGGGTCAAAGAATCTCTGTAAACTCTTCGATCTCGTAAACTTTAATGAACTTTACTGATCAATAACGATCTTTTTTATTATTAATTAGAGTGTATATTAAAAGAAGATTTGAGGTGTTCGAAATTTCGAAAACAAAAAAAAGTTCGTGTCCGGTTACAGAAGTAAAATATAAATTTTCAGATGTTACACGGTTATTGTATGGGTGTTTCTCGTGTATTAAGTTTGTCAAACAACTAGTTTGTGACAAAACCAAAACCTCTTTATAAACTTTCTTCAGTTGTATCATCTATTCTTTGAACAGGTAACGAAATCATCTTCGTCTCCAAATCAAGGCACTAGCAAGTAACTTGTAAACGACACACAGACCGTAATAAGATCTAAAACCTCTATATTTATCAAGAACGTATCTATCAAGAACGGGAATCATATCTCATTATTCTGTACCAAAGATTGAATGTTGTATCACCTCCTTTATCCTTTATTTTTTTTAGTGTCACATTGTTTGTTGTCCACGTTAACATTATTATTACACGATAAGTACCCTATATCCCTTTCCTCAACGGTGGAACCTCCCAGTCCGTCATGAGGTCCCTCCTCCACTCTCGACTCACCTTTCCTGTCACTCATATAGGACACTTTAAATTGGAGGTGTCGTTGAGACACTCAATCCATAATAAAAATGGGGTAAGACATCTACTCTTTAAACTCCGTACGTCTCCAATTGACGAACAGGTTTAAGTGTTCGGATCAATATCGTCCCTGGATACACTCGATCGAGGTATCAGACTTAAGACTTATATCGGAACGGAGAGTTCTATACTTTTAGAGTAGAAGTTATACCAGTACTGATACTTTACTGTTTACATATGTTTTTGTGACTCGTGTCACCCAGTGAAATCATTCATGAGTCGTTTACAAGAAAGAGAGGGGACGGGTCAAATGTATACGTCGTTGTCTGTGGGTCTTTGCAAGTCAGAGATTAAAGGAGAGTAATAGCACTTTCCTTAAGAGAGAGCACGTTTCCGGGACACATGGGAGAGGAGAGGTCACCGGAAGAGTTCGTAAAATGTGGAATCGTAAAGATAAGAAAGAAACCATACGAGTCAAAAAGAGAAATAGTCAACGAGGGTAACACATAAAGTACCAGATCATAAAAGGGCAAAAATTTTTAGGACGGAAACTGTGACGTAGGTGGAGATCGAAGTCGGAACACGACACAGGGAGAAGTGTTGGTTGGTCTACTTTCGAAGGTACAGGAAGGGAGAGTCAATGAGAAAATCACGAATGAGACTGCAAAATTGAATATCGGATTTGTTTCGTATGCAAAGTAGTGATAGGAATGGGAGGAGACTCGTCATGTACTTCTGGAATCATACAAGACACACGGGTAAGGAGTGGACTGAGGAGGAAAACAGAAATAATACGCAACAGGACCAGGAGAGGACAGAGCGAAATAAGGGGAGATTATCCGTGGCAGGTGGACTAAAATCCGTCACGGCACTGAGTCGGGACAGACGTACGACAGAAAGACACATGGTAAAGCAGACATAAAGTCCGGAAGGTAACCCTATTAAAAGGAAGAAGGACCTCATGTAGGACATTTAACAGGAGAGTATTCCCCAGGTAACCGCCGACTCAGAAACAAAAACTACCGGATTGCAACTAAAATAAAGGACAATGAACTTCTTGTAAAAAAGACCCAAAATTTAAGATCTAACTGTATACAAAACACAGTCTTATAGTGTCTATAGTAAAGTCACAGAAGACTGGAACTCATAACGAAAACTTTCAACCGACTACCAGACTGACAACAAACAAAAATTCTTCAGAGAAAAGTACCGATAAAAAACTCTAGACAAAGAGAATCTATAAACCGTCAAACTGAGAGTGATGTCAATTGACTCTATAAGAAAAACAAATAAAACGGAGTCTACGTAACTTAAAGGTTTTGATTCCTACATCTAGAACATAGTCAAGACCTTTTAAGAGTCGGTAATGGAAAATTTTATGACGGAAAAGGGGTCATCAGAGAAGATCTTGATACCGATGTACAAGTTGGAAGAGTAAGACAGGAATACAGGGAATTGGAGAAAGTATATAAAATAGACAAACAAAAGGACACGTCACAAACTCTACTGCAAAAAGTCTAGACACCACGTCAAGCTGAGACGAGCAAAGATTAATAGAGTATAAGAACTCAGTATAAAAGTCAGAGGAGGAACAAATTACGAATTGAATATACGATACAGACTATAGATTTTCGACCAGACTAAGACGGTTGAAAATGAGTGAACAAACAAATACACACACATCTTTTTGTATAAATATGAACAAAGAAATTAAAAGATACTTGAATACAAAGAACCTTAAATCCCTGTAAAAAACTCCGGACTCAACGTTCAAGAAAGGAGGTTTTTCCTAAATGAAGAAGACCCACGGACCCTTATGACACTAAACCCTGGTAAAATCTTATTTATAAGTTGAGTTCCAAAAAGTCTGGTATTTCAGTTAAACTTAATCTCGTCGTTTCGGTACACTCCTGTTAATCTACAAATATTTAAGGACCTCTTAAAAAAAGAGGAGCGGTAGGTGATAGTCTCAGTTCCATCCGAACAGCAAAGGTAAGGTGTCATTCAAATAAAGTCAAGTGAGATGTAAGTCCGACATCGCGAAACCCAAGAACGAAAGACACTGTTGGAGAAGAATCAGAGACTCGGGGTATGACCGTAACACAGGACGAAGACTCGGTGGCATTCCGATACTTTTGCCTTCGATCTCTAGGGGAGTCAAGGCATCTACGGACGTCGTACTATCAACCGGAGTGCCAAACAAATGAAGTGTCCTAAAGACGAAAGAGAGAGAGAGAGAGAGAGAGAGAAAAAAAAAAAAAACCAATGTGAAGACTCCAAAACGGCTGAGTCAAGATACAAAATTTTCTAAAAAAAAAAAAATTAAATTTTAAAAAAACTGCGACGTCACCGAGAAACAACGACACTCGTCCGAGAAAGATCGACGTCACTCACCCCTGACGAGACGTCCGCGTCACACCACCGAAGAGAACCCGTGTCGAAGATCCGTACGTCCGACGTCGCCAACGTGTGCACCCGAGTCATCAACACCACGTACCCGACTCAACGAGGCGTCGTACACCATAGAAGGATCTGGTCCCTAACTTGACCTCAGGGAACGTAACGTTCCCTCTAAGAATTGATGACCTGGTGTCCCTTCGGGAATTTACAAACTACAATCAACAAAAGTCAACCTCTCTACAAACTCCGTCGACCTGACTTCAGAGGTAAATCTAGAAGATCCGTAAGATAGGGAGGAGGAAAACGGTGGTCAAGTGACTTTGACGACAGTAATTCCATGACACGAAGACCTAGGTCTCTGTGGTAGAGAACGGGGCCAGTCGTAGTTACCAGTGTCAAAGAAGAAGGAACTTTGAAGGAAGGATGTCAGAGGACGAAAGACGCACGGGGGAGTCGATGGAGAGGAAAGAACTGAGTAGGTCTCGGAAGAAGAGAAGTAAGTGGTATCAGAGACATTCTTTATCGAAGGTAAGAATGTCTAGATTTACAGTAGAAACACGACTACCGGGAGACGAAATATAGAGACACCGGGTCTGGAGAAAGGACTCGTGTCGTCTGAACTTCTCGGTCGGTAGAGGTGAACCAATGGTGTCTCTGTAGAGTCTGACACGGACTTCGTCTTGAAGTAATAAAAAGGGGTCGGAAGTAAGAGATGGGAAAGTCATTTACCGTAGTGGTAGATGGATCTGTGGGTTCGACTTTTGTATCCTTAGTCGGTACTAAGCATAAGTATAGGTTTCGTATTTGTCCGGGAAACTAAGTCAGAGTGTATCTAGAAGCCAACCACAGAGAGACACAGAAGACGGTGGTAGGGTGAGGTTGTCGTAGCGCAGGACGGGTCAATGATGTGATCAGAAGGGAGACCATAGCGTAGGACGGGTCAATGATGTGATCAGAAGGGAGACCATAGCGCAGGACGGGTCAATGATGTGACCAGAAGGGAGACCATAGAGACGAGAAGTGAGAAGGTAAGTAGGAAAGGAAAGGTAAGAGGTGTATTAATATTCTCAGGGGAATTTTGTATTTTACATAGTAAAAGAACGAAATTTGTTGAGACAACGAAAGGAAGATTAGTGTCAGATGTTTAAAGACGTACAAGGTCGAAAAGAAGAGAGATGTCAAATTAGACACGGTAAGAGGGGACGAGTGGTGGAGGGTCAACCCTCTCAACGGAGAGGCAAAAAGTCTACTTCCATCCGAAAAGACGGAAGGGGTTTGTCCTCGAAAAGGTAAAATCGGAGAGACGGACCTGACAAGAAACTCCCCGATTTAGACAGAGTAGGAAATTCAAGATCTAATTTCTGGCGGAAAAGTTTCTCTAAAAGATACTGGTGGTGAGACTTGTCTCACCCGAGAACAAAGAGTAAACTCCCGGAAAACACCTTTACGTGTTGGACCTACTTAATACACAACCAAATGAACAGAAATAGTTGGGACGACCTTATACTTAGGGTACTTTCGTGCATCGTGTAGAGAAGAAGTAGTGACAAGACATAGCTCGGTGACCTTGTAATACGTCGAAGATCTTGTCTCTTACGACTCTCTCCTTTGTTTCCTTCTTTTCCTCCTCTTTTTTCACGAATGAGACCCTGTGATTAATTACCATGTCGACCCTGATTTAGAAATTAGAGAACTAAACGATGAGACTCAATTATTAATCAATAGGACATGGAGTCTTTCGCATCTGTTGACTAGAGTGGATGGGTTTTACGTATTTACGAAACATAACACCGTTAGGGTAGTTGTATGTCTGAATGAAGATTTTAACAAAAGTCATTACAGTTTCTAAGTGTAATTCTTTGTATACCCTTTTGGAAAACTTTATTACAATTTAACAAAAGGTTGAAAGACTAAATCCTATTTTCTTTATGCTCTCAATCATCTCTTCAAAAACATAACGGTAAAGTTAAAGACAAAAGAAAAGAGTATCCTCGGAGTACCTACCGAACACCTAAACCATTTATTCCATATGTCGAAAATAATTATACCCGTACAAAAAGTAAAAGATTACTCGAAAGGATCTCAAAGTCCATCTACTGTCGACGTCTCTTATTAGTTTATACAAAATAGTAAAGAAGGAGAAAAAATATACACGACAAATTTGTCTATTTGTAGTCGAAATCCTGAACCACGTAAAGGACATCACATAGTGTCCTCGTAATCTTAGTAGAAACACCACTGAGACTTCTGGTCCCAATATTCGTGTAACTATTTGATCTTATACTCGACACCAACGAACGATTTAATAATTTCATATCATAAAATTTTAATTACATATGGAAAAAAGAAGAGTCAAACCTCTTAATCCACCTAAACGCCATTAGGTTCGGTTCGAGGTAAGTCTTCTATATCTTGAACCCCATTCAATTTGACGACATACATGTGTCACACCTTCAAGTGAAGTGACTCGAACGACACATTGGGGGCCCTGTAACAGACCTGTGTAATTTAATTTACAATTTTGAGTTCAATTAGAAATACCCTCATCGAGGGTACCAAGACTATTTGTGTCTTTACAAATGAGAAAGAATTAGTATTATTGGTTTAAAATCCCATCTCGCAAACCAACACAAAAAAACAAAAACAAAAAGGTGGTGTAAGTAAAGAGTAACATTACAAAAAGAGAATTGAGGAATGAACATCACCAATATACTTTAATAGAACGACAAATCCCTATTAACGACGCACACCGTTCATATATACATGTATCGTTAGAATACGGAGTCAATTCAGTGTTAAATAAATATCATGGTCTTCGTTTATTTTATAAAATTCTAACAAGTCAGTCGAAAAACCATAATGTCTCTAAGCGTCCATTATTTCCCGACATTGACCTCGAATCTTAGTGGTGAATCCAACGTCAATGGTCATACAAAAGTACAGTTGAAGTGAAAGAGTTTTTTAAATTGGAATACCATTCCCCTTATTGAAGTAGAAATTAAAAAGTGTCTGATGAACAAACATTGACTTTCGTGAAGTAAGACAAGAGATTAGTAAGTCAATCTTTGATGAATAATACGAGAACGGTACATCTTCTGTGACACGGTCGATGACGTTTAACTGGTCTCATCTTTTGCTGCAACATTTTATTACACGGATTCACTATGTTTAACACGAATCTCATTATGGGCAATAAAGACACCCTGACACCGACAAGTCGATTGGGGCTAGCAGGTAGAAACGTACTCTCGTCATTGTTGTTAGTTCCTCTCTCCGACCCCGAGACGAACCATTATCTGATAACGAACGACGGACGACGAATGAGAACTTCTAGTCTCCAGTTCGTCTAGTACTTATGAAGATCACTGTGACTAGTCTCCGGAGAAGAGGGAGGGACTTGGAACTGATCCAACAATCCGACAGCAAACTAGGGGTAATTTGTCTAGTTCATACAATCTCTCCTGAAATAACTGGATCTTCTATTATCCATCACTGACCTTTTCGTTCTGTTTTGGATAAGTTTATCTCCCAAAATAGGTCGAACGAATAAAGAGTTCTTGACCGATACATCCAGTGACCCGTTATTATCTTTATCTGAAGTAAAAAAATTTTCCAATTTACTTTGTGGGTGATTAAAGGACGTTTCACATAAATTTGTTTGTCTCTTCGAGCTTCAAAGAGGCGATGAACCTACTTTTAACCGATTACCACCTATATATCTTTAGATCCGAACAGGAGCAATAGTCTACAGAACTCCGATTTCTAAAGAGATTCTAAAAAGAGAAGAAAAAAGTAAAGACGACTACCACAGAAAAACACAGTCAAAAAGGGATTACCGAATTTTAAAAAGATTAAACGAACTCCCTACAAGAGCAACGGTAGAGTTTCAAATATTTTCATGAGTAAAGTAAAATATGAGTTTTGTTAAAGTAAAAAATTTGAATCAAGAACTCAAGTAAATCTTAAACAAATATATACAGTATATTCTATCTTTAGGTCAAAATAAAAGAAGGTTTTCCCATTGATTAATAAAATTCTAGAAGACTTCTTGTAAGGAAAAAAAGGGCTGTTCCAAAACAAAAAAAAAAAGAGTGATAAAACTAAACAACTGAAATATTTCACAGACTCACACACATATGCAATATATACTTAACAAGGACCTGAAGACAGTAAGTGAGTGAGCCAGTGACGGTAAAACTATGACAAAGAGGTGATAAAAGTAAGAACCATCACGGTCGAAACGAGTCGTAGAAGGAAAATAGTCTAAAAGAACTAGTAAGAGTACAAAGATAAAAAGGTTTATATCCGTTGCACAGTCCTAGAGGACGTCTTTCACGGTGGTTCTAGTACACACCTTAACACAAGACAAACATCCACATCTCTTAACTGTACAAATATTATGATCAGGAAAGGGAAGTTCTTGTACTAGAAAGGAGTAAATAAACCTGGTAAACACATAAAGACATTTCAAAATATCTAAAGAATTACTTTCAGAATTTACAAAAGAAACAATTTCCGTGTAAAGTAAGGAAAGGGTTGATAAGAGATCAAAAAGTTTATTTTTAAAAATAATGAGATGTTACACTTGAAATCTTAGTAGAGTAGGTTCGGAACTTTCTTCAAAATAACCGTATCATACTAAATTCAAATGTAATTTAAAGATATTATTAAATTTACTTAACTGTAGAAATATAGTCGAAAAGGACGGGTTCTCATCTTTTACAAGAGACCGTATATTTTTTCCTAAACAAATTACAACTTTCCTTTCTTGAACGAGTGTCAATAAAGAGTGTAAACAACAGAAAAGAAGTCCGTCAGAGTCGTGATCACGTCGGGAATCCCCATACACGTCTCATGGAGTTAAGGAGTCACCATGTCCATTCTATTTGGTAAAATGTGAATAAAACTTTCACTAGATTCCGTATGTTTGTCATTTTTAATAGAAAAATAGTCCAACAAGTCTTAACACGGTTAGTCTCATTGACGAAAAATAATCGATAGGAACATCACTTTTAAAATAGTTTTCTATTTATTTTCACTAATTATTCAATATCCATTGCAGATTTGTAAATTCCAATGAATAGAAAAGTCAAATAGTAAAATAGTGTATATTAATGTCTAATATCGAAAGTTGTGGGGGGGGGCGGGGGCGGTTGAAAGAAGCGGGAAGTGTCCCAATAAATTCCTAAGTCGTAAAGCAATTTGTCACAACTCACCGGACGACCCGAGGGAGATCGGTTCAGTGACTCTTGGACTCATTGTCAAACTGTCGTGTATAACAGACGTGCAGTCGTCCAGTATCCTATCAGTCTCGACACTCACAACTCGAAAGACTACGAATCCCGGGTAACGTGAAAGCCCAACGGAAAGGTAAAGTCAATTGTTTAAAATGACTTATTTTACAGTACAACTTTATGGAGGTAAATAATAAAAGAAATAGTTTTATACAGACACTTTGAATCGACAGTGTCTCTAAAAAAATTTTTAGTGGTATTTATCAAAGCTTTCGAATCACAGAAAACCCTCGTTTATCATACGTGACAAGGAGTAAAGATTACAGATCCCATGTATTCCGGTAAAATTGTTCCCTCTACCCTAAAAAAAAGAAATCATTCAAGACCTTTAAAGACAATAAAGATTCAAAATTCACGGAAGAAATCTAAAGTCTCATTAAGACGTTTTAATAAATTTACTTCGTCTCACTGATTCATAAAGAAGTAAGACTATAATTTCAGAAATCTCTGTAGATCACAAGAGAGTGAATATTCGTATACTTATATTAGTAAACAAAACATCACTTTGTGACTTTGTATTTCTCCGTTTTACTAAATTGAATTATTAAATTATTAGATATAATCGTTAAATTATTAACCGAAAAATTATTAGTTTCGGTCCTAACTTAAAAATTTACGTATGAGAAATAGGTACGTAACGAGGTACCCTTCTCTAAATCACGTTTATAAGGTTGACGATGAATTATGATTCAAGAAATCTTAAGGTCCAAAATATATATTCTGTCACAAGAAACTTTGTCGTTGTGTAGGTTCGAATTTAAGTGAACCGTTATTTAAGTACGACATCAATACATGGAATTATGACAGAGATTGTGAACGAGGAGGTCTTCTGATTTCACTGGGGACCCTGAACCGAAGGGATAAATAGACATTTCATCATTATGGGTATGGACAGGGTGTCTCAACACCATTTTCGATTCATTCCGACCGTGTACGAACTGTTCTCGTTACACTGAACGGAGAATAGGACTGTCGGGACAAAAGTGATATGTCAACCGTATTCACATTTATTCCCTTAAGATACACCTACTAACGTACTACCGTAAAATTCAGTACCGACTACACAAGAACGAAACTGTCGGTTTATAAAAGATCAGTGGTCTATTCAAATTTTGAATAAAATGAATTTTTTTTAATAAAATGAATTTCTGTTCACTAGTAAATCTGGAACGATTAAAAAGTGATGAAGAGTACATAATGAATCTCAATCAATAGACCGAGACGATGGTAAGTCCTTGTTTGTCATACAACATACTCAGAATAGACATCCGGAGTAAATGTATAGTCGATTGTTTTCATTCACGTATTTCGTAGTATAAAAACACCAAACACGAAGACAAATAAGAAATTTTTAGTTTACGTTTTATGAAATAAGGTTTACTATGTATGAGTACAAATTATGAAATTCAGTCGGACACACAGAAACCAACAGAAACCGACGGGAAGCTTCCTGGGAGTATTCTTTCATTTCTCCTTGACGTGGGTATACTATCATTTCTTCGACTCCCAGTCTTAGTCAATTTTCCCAAATGAACCCTACCACAATCAATCAATCACCTTCAGACTATGATCTAAGTCTAGAAACGTAACATGGAAGAGGAAACACTTTACACTTACTTCTTCCTAGGGGAGAGATCAAATTCCTGTCTAAGTTCCCAGGAATAATTGAAATCGTGAAAAAAGGATGTCGGGTACGATCTGGGTCAGTAGGAATTATGTTAGGTCCTACACGCCTCGCACCTCCTTTTCCTGGAGTTTCTGTTCCATTATGTAGGGGTCAGAGCCCTAACGTTACGTACAACCAGGTGTCTTCGTCTTGGTCCTGAACCCCGTTCCAAGTGTACAGTAACGAGAAACCTAAGACCAGTGTATGTCGAGTGTACTTTAATTAAAATGTAAAGGACTGGTTTTTTTACAATAAAAGACTTCATGGCTTACCAACCACAATGAGTCAGTCATTTTACTTACCTCCCAAGAGTCATTCACTGTGGTAATTCTTAAATTGGTTGTACGACCAAAACTATCATCATGTTAACCATATCGTAACTTCTTCGAAATTTTATTAAACCATGATTTTCGATCGGTCTCAACAAGATTGTACTAAGTAAAACAGACGGAACTGAAAGGGAGTCTGGGGAAGAGAAGAGAAACGAGTCAGTACGCGACTAAAAACCAATTTTCGTCTTACACCAAGTAGTTGGTACACTTCGTGGTGATCTAGTACCAGTGACTTATACAGGAAATAAGGACACACGCCTTCTTAAACATAGTTTTACAAAATAGCCAAGGAAAAACAAAAGAGACACATACACACACACACACACAAAACAAAAGTTTACTTTCTCTAACCAATCGTAGGGACTCGAGAACAGACGGTAGTTCAATGACACGTACGCGAAGGTCGGCCTAGACCACTGGCAGCACCTACTGGAAGCCGATCTGTAGGACAACGCGTACGACTTTAGTGGTGTAAAGTCACGGTTTTACTTAAGGGAGTTTCTTCATTCAAAACGTGAACAAAGATCTTCTGAATTCCATATCTATGAGAATTCAAGAAGGTTTTCAACAATAATTACATTTTTACAACCCTTTACTTATTATTAAAGACCATTAGGGTGTTTTTCTCTATTGTCACTAATATATATTTTACCAGACACAAATGTTAACAGGCAATTATTTCATTATGAAAGTATACATAATGCAAGTCTTAAGTAGGATACTTCATAAGTCACAAAATCACTCTAAAAAGACTTTATGTTAAGGAGTCTTATACTTCAAATTCCAAATGAAAAATGGGGTTCCCATATTAATGAAAATAATATAAAGTCTATACGTGAATGAATTTGGTTTAGAAAATTGACCCCAAGCCCGTTTTAAAACAAAACAAATGTTGACCTCACCAGATTCGTTTTACTACCTTTATTCTAGAACGTCGAAGGATTTGAAAGGTACTCGTATCAACCAAAACCACTCACTATCCACCCCGGTTATCTCAAGTCGGTATTAAGGTTAATAAAAGGAAGTCAAAACATGATTAATCCTAGGAACCGATGTTCATTGAGAACTAAGAACTCACTTAGTGAACTAGTAAACTCATTAAGAACTTAATAAAATTTAATTTTCTTCTTAAATTATTTTCTTCCGACCTGATAGAGTATTTTTATCGGTTTGGAGCATTCCAGTCTCTGTGCACACCCGTTGTCCTGGTTGATCTTAGGTTCTGGTTTGGTGCCGGTCCTGAAGCAGGTCCAGAATAGAGACGAAAAGAAACAAGAGAGAGAGGTACATCTCACCGCAGAAGTATTCCATCTGTACCGGTACCTACCAAGAGTACTGGTCCCTTCCTGACCACGAAAGAGAGCCCAGGGTTCATATCTTAAACCTCTGTGAGAGACTAACTTCAAACCCAGTCTACACGAAGGGACTCGGTCAGTCGTCACCGGGTCCCTTACACTCGAGACACAAGAAAAATTTCTGTAATTTTTATCCATCAGATAATTGAAGATTATTGACCGGAAACTATGTAAATCCGATTAATAGTCTGATGTAACATTATGACATTTTCAGTGTTCTATATACACTTCTAAAACTAATACTTATAAACGTAATCTAATTTAGTGTTATTAGGACAGAAAAATCCATTGGTTTGAGTATCTTCTATCGTGAAATAGGTTTAGACACTTCTTACGATATCTATGTCTGTCTAACAATCTAACCGATCAACTTTTGAGTCAAGACAGTTAGCGTAACCTTCCATTCAATTGAATGGAAATTTTTTAATGGATTGAGTATTATTATATGAAAACACAATTTTTACATACTTTAACAACGAAACTGATATAATCGGAAATAAATAAGAAAGATAACAGTAGAAATAAAACATGACCGGAAATTTATTAGAATATCGTTCAAGGACAACGAAACTTAATTATCTTAGTACAAATCTTTCAGTCGCAAGTAATAGACAGACGGAGAGACCACAAAGAAGAGAATCCGTTATATCTGGTTCGTGTTATGACACTAGCATATTTCCCTTAATAACTTGAGAACCCGTCATTTGACAGTAATCTACTCGAGTGATTTTAAACCTTCTATGTCCATTCAACTAGTCTTAACGAAAACGGGAAAAGACTGTAAAAAATTAGTCTCTTCCTCTTCCTACCACTGAATGACAGGTACCTATTTATTCATAATTAACTTGAGTTTTGTAGATACCCGTTTCGGGAGTTCTAGCAAATATTTTACACTTTCTAATCATACATAAAGAATATTTGAATTAGTCATATTTAACAAAAATTCGGTCAACTTTTATAAAACAAGAGGAGAATTTTACTTATACAGTCTAACTCTTGAACCAAGAGTAGAAAAAAAGAAAAATCTCTAAATTACGAAGTTCTTTAATTTTATTCCGGTTGACTATTGGTGATTATTACCAACGAAGCACATCAGAATGGTCAAAATAGTACGTTCACATACGACCATCAGATCTTAGTTAAATAAAAACAATGACAAAATGAAAACGAAGACATACAGAGACCCCTTTCTGAACACAAAAAGGTCCAAGGTTCTGAATTGAAAAAGGGGTTACAGAAAAGATCAGTCCTGTTAGTAGATGACACTAACTCTTGTAAGTATGATAATAACGACGTCGTCGACAGTTCAAATTAAGTCTAGTCGAATTAGTAAACAAACAAGAATAAGTCTTCCATACACGAGTTTACACGAAAACTTAAAGAGATTTTACTCCAGAGGAAGGAGATCTAATCGTTATAAATTGGTATGAGAAGAATTTGAAAAAATCGGGTTCAAATTTCAAAGACGTATAAAACGGTCACCCTAGTTTTGCCTGACCCCTCGTTAAGAATACAGAACAGAAAAAACAAGATGTCTCGACCCTCTGACTCTCGCTATCTCACTCTGTCTTCGACAACTCGGAATAACCTGCTTATCCGGCCCTTCGAGCGAAACTCTGGTGAAGACCTTTCCGTCCTCTTAGTTTAAAAAGGTCGAGATTCGCGAATTTTGTCGAAATAAACGTATACCCGACCGAGTGGTGTACACCAAATGGCATCCACGACCTACACGAGACCCTTGACCGAGTAGAGGGGTGCGACGGGTCATCGGAATAAGTCGTTCGAGACCTCCTCGTGGACTGTTAGGAATCACTGCGCATACGTCACTTTCTTCGTCAGTTCTCCTCGATGTATTAATTTACGTATCTTCTATAATTTTCCCACCCAAAATGGAAACCAGATCAAAACAACAGTCTCATTATCATAACAGACTCATTAATCTTGGTTCATTAAAAAGGAGGGGATAACAAATTTAATTCGATTTACAGGACACACCTTCGAGAAATTGGAATCTCAGGTTTTAACCCTTTAATATCCATGACGAAAATGGTTCAGTGAATGTAAAAAGAATTTTAATTAAAAGTCGGACCTCTTACCAGTCCAGACCTATTTTTGTTCTTCCTACCTAAGTTCCATTCTTAAACGTCTACTCCATATTCATTTTCCATATGATTAAATTATTAAGATAAACTATTTAACTCAATATTAAAATTCTATTATCATTTAATAATAGTACAAAAAAGTTCATCATAAGTCTGTGTCTGACGACAAACTTATAAAAGAATACTGGACACGAAATAATAAATTTCGAACCTCTCCTTTTTTTGGGTCTCAGGGTAAGTTTCTCATCAAAATGACATAATAAAAGTATTCTAATATTCTGGAAGTTGAATCAAAAAGAAAAATTTTAATTTAGGTTTTATACGTGTTCAAATTATTTATAGTACGGGTAAAAAGAGGGTATTCTCTCTTTACCTCCTTAAGGGTTCTCAGTCTTCTCTCTTTCTTCCCCTCTTCCTCCGAGTAAGTCACGACCGTACATCAGTAAAAACCTACGAACCAAGTCTACACCAGGATTTCACGAAGGAGTCTTCTCACTAACAAGACACTCGTGGACGATGACCCTGACGCATCCCTACTCACGTACCCTCGGGGAGGGGAGGTCCCGAAACTGGAGGTCCACCGACCTCCGAAGTGCAGACAGGAACCATTCCCCCCCCGACGTCTTGCCGGTCGCTACCGACATCGAGAGGACAGCGACGCCAGGAATTTGTAGTTCCGAGAGGAACCTCTCCCGACTGGAGTCACCGGTGAGGGACCTCGGACGGAGGCACCAAAGTCGTCGGGACTAATCTCGTGCAGAAGGAGGAGGTGCGTCCGGGAGTCCAACGAGTCTACTTTGTACTTTGGAGTGTCGTTCTCCCCAAAGTAAAGTGACAACTGAATTCTTTTCTGAAATCATTTATCGATTGGCGAATTGTCAAGACAACCATTTGGCATAAAGAACTAAAAGGGGTATTCATAAACAAATTTCCTAGAACTTATGACGATTAAATGTGACCATTTAAGTCTCTGAGCACAATTCACGGGAACCATTGAGTATCCGAAAATAAGAGGACTTAATACGAACCAGTATTTCAAGTCAACCCCCGTAAATTCTTGAAACACCCAATATAAAGACTGTAACTTTAAACTAGTTCACTTAAAAGATGTAATTTTAATAAGTATTTGACCTCGACCATGGAGTCCAATACTAATTTAATAGGGAAATTAAGTTGTTGTAACGAGAGAAAGATGAGTCTATGTTACACTTAAAAAGGTCAAAAGAGTCGAGTCGCTAAGTCTATTAAATCGTGGGAGACAGAAATACTAACTTTGAGATCTCGATAAATTCGTCAAATTTAGAAAACTATGATTATCATTCTTTCTTTTCCATAGACATCTTTTACCAGAAAAGAGGTGACATTGTCTATGTAAAGAAATATCCAGACTTCCAGTTTCGACTTCCCTGAAAAAGAAGGGAGGTCCCTTTACTGAAAACTTTGGTCTTTTGGGAAGGACTGGGGACAAGGAAGGAACAATGTCGACTCGTAATGAAATCGGAAAGACCGGTCACCGCAGCGACGCAGAAATAACGAAGAGAAACGTCAGTGAAGTGAGTACAGACTACAAAATGTTGTTTTGAGTTTTTCATTGTCCCTCTTAAAACCTCAGTAAACAATCAGAACTTTCTTTATAGGAAGTAAAAAATATAGGGTGACGAGGGTCATTCCTTTAAGACTACATGGTAAGGAAGTAACGCTTATTATTGTTGAACGTAAATGTATCGCGAAGAGGTAACTGACTCACGAAAACGTTATGAGAGAATTTCATGGGCACCGACTTCCCCCCGTCACCCTTCTAGTTTCGGGGGCTGTACTGAGGTCCGTCCCCCCACTCAATATATGACGGTGATTTCCACAAAAAGATACGATACGGGAAAGGACGGTCCGTCGTTCCACCCGACTGACCCTTAATACAGAGGGACGGTCCGATGTGTCTTTGATTCGTTTCCCATTCTGTTCTAGTGGGTGGAGAATGAGGGGAGGGTGGGGGTCGATGGAGATGAGGAGGTTGACTAAGGGAAAGGGAGACGAAAACTGTGAGAATTTTAAGGGTTCAAGGTAACAACACAAGTCTTTAAGACTGGAAATAAAGAATTGAAATAAAGACATCTAAGACGGTCCTATGGGAACCGAAGGAACCAGGAGAAAAGGAAACGAAGGAAATATGGAAGGTGACAGACGGGGGTTGGGAAAGGGAGAATAAAGTGAGAAAAAATGAAATTTTAATTTTTCAAATTTACATGCGTAGGTTTTTTATAATGATTTGTTGTTGTTTTTTAGTAAAAATGAACTAGTCACCACAAGCGTATAGGAATTCAGTAATATACTTCAGGGGAATCGTGTCACGGGTCGTCGGCAAGTCATTTACAACCAAGGGAAGGAGAATGAAGGAGACGAAGTGGACACTTCTGTGATTTTAGTAAATGTGTATGGACTTACTGGGGGTGAACTGTTTTATGCATTGACTTTCGTTTTTATCGTTCCACGGGAGTCATGTCAGAGTGTTACCACACTAACTAATCGTGTCCTCCTTTATAAAAAATTTTCACAGGTGGGAACATTTTTAAAAATCAAACCAAGATCTATTTACCGATCCAGACTTTTTTGTTCCGTCTACTTCTTAACCCTATAAGTCGAGACTCTTCACTCTTAAGTTCTTTCTTATACTTCCGAAAGAAAATCTATGAAAGTCCTAACAATCTCTGCAAATTAAGTTGAATCAAAAATACAGAGTATTCGTTAATACCATTTCCGTACAAAGTCATAGTATCTAGTGACTTGAAAGACCCTTCTGTCAGACTGTGTCTTACCAGAGGACTCAAAGAGTAGTGACCTTTGTGGTCTTCTGTTGAGAAATTGTTTTTACTTATTCCTCTCAAATCCGTGTCCAAACGTCCGATTTGATCAACTGGAGATGTCGAAGTCGATTGCAAGTCAGAATTAAACCTATATGGTAATTGACGATGAATACTTTGGAGTCGAAACAATAGTCTGTAATAGTTTATAGAAACAAAATTAACAAGTGGTATAAGAGAACGGGGAAAACATTTACCTTTTCTCATTAAATTTTCAAAAGAATATCGAATCGTCGTATTACAGTATCGTATCTATACTACCTTATTTATTGTAGACAGGACAAACGACTTGAGATCTTTCCGATACAGTCTTTATGGAAAGTCTAAGGTTTCCTATTAAAAGTCACAGTTTTTTTATTAGATTGGTATTAACTGAGTATTACTATGAAAGATTATATGGACTAATAAATGATTTTCCAAATATAAATATAGGGTTACAAACATTAGGAAAGTCTTCCATAGTCAAACCTGAATTCGGAGTCTTAAAATCAAAGACAGTAAAACGTTGAAAATACAGAATCGTCTCTATAGGATCGATCAGAACGTTCATCAACGGGAAATTACATGCGGAATAAAGAGACTAAGATTCTACGGTCACTAACGTGGTACGTAGTGTCCCAATTAGGGCATACATGTCGGAGTGACACCGTACGACGAAAGGAAATACGTCACATCACGCAACCTGAAGAAACTCTAGAAATTCTCATATCTTAAAACTCCGTACAACTCTTTATACCTCAAAACACAGGAACAGAAAAAACATTTTGAGTTCGACGAAAAAAGGAAGTAATTCAACACATATGATCTTCAATTTATCAAGGAGAACTTAATTCGACATTGAAACCTGTCTCTCTGCAAATTACGGTTTCCTACATTGGGAAGTGTCTCATATTCAGACAGTGTGGTTTAAGTGGACCGAAACCTTTTACGAAATCAGAATTCTGGTGACCGTCAAAATAAACGAAAATTAACTTAACTATCTGTACTATCCGATCAGTTATGGTGCAGTATCATAATAGGAAACTATCGTAAGTTCTTTGTTTAGTCACTAGATGTAAATTTAATTTTTGGGTAGGAACAAACCACGATTGATACGGTACATTCTTGTCTTTACTACCCATCTACTTGTCTATGTAAAAATTGTCAGTCTACACGTGTAGGGTGTATTCCTATCGTCATAGATTTGAATGAGGATACGGAGTACCGGTCTTTCAAAGAAAATATATTAACAATTCTTCATAGTGATAGTCTTTACAATTTAAAATATTTTAAACATAGAATCTTAGGTCCTTTATACCATAAACGACTAACTAACCGATTAGAGATCCTTTCGGTTATAATAAAACCGTTATCGACAGAGTGTAAATACATAAACCATCATGTTGGCAAAAGACGTTTACTGTAGTTTTCATAAAAAGAGGGGATATCCGTAGAAATAGAATGTCTTTCTGAACTTCTTCGTTCTTCCGAAAATTTTTTTTATTTCAAAAATTTCATTTACGATTGATAATAAGTCAAAAATCTCTCAATGAACTAGTCAACTAATTATCACAATTATACTGTAAGAATTACTTTAGAGTATCAAACTTTCTACAGTAAATAATTTTTCGTCAAGAAAAAAATTTCTCATCACGTACTTGTAGTCTGAAAAGTCTATACATACACTTCTAGACCTAACAGTACGTGGTCAAAGTCTTTATTGTATAAAATTTCACAAAACTTTTTATATTTGATATTTCACCGACATTATTAATTATTTTGGTCTTAAGAGAGAAGATTTTAACAAAATTGATCCTTTATGTTCGTCTAGTACCTATAAAAGAAATTATGAATCTGGTGACAATCATAGAACTAGTATAGTAACCATAGAACTAGTATAACATCTTTTAGTATAAAAATATGGTAAAATGAATAGTCGGTGCAGACATAATAGGTTCAATTCGAACACGGTAACTAAATAAAATAATACAGTTGTATAGGATCGTCGGACACGATGAATATTAGATAGGAGACTTCAACGATTAAGGAACAACAGACAAAAAACGACTACATGGGGACATGTAAATGACAGTGAAGTATAGGTGAGGACAAACGTCAAGAACCGAAATCCTAACGTACGTCTTATTCTTCAACCTCTGACTTAATACTCACGTACCTCTATTTGATATTTACTCGTTACACTTCTCTTTTTATTATCTTACACATTGTCACTTTGGATTAAGTGAACCTTGAAAGAATATCGATTATTTAAATTAGACGGTAAATAAAGATTTAATTACATTGAAGAAAAATTGAGATCAGCAGAGTCTAATTGTTAGGGGTCAAACATACCCACCATGGTCGAAACGCAGTCGATGTACTTTAGTGGGCGAGCAAGTATTTTGTTTGGATAGTCTTCGTTCTGTTCCATTCTCCTAACGATATAAACTAATAATACGTCAATGAACGTATTGGAAAACATTACTGATTTGTAGTTTTCTAACGATTCAAAATATCACTGACAAAATGTCAAAATACCAATAATTATATTAAGTAAATATAATAAATTATTAGAACTTAAATTCGTAGTAAGACGAAAGTGCAGACACCTCGAAAAGAAAACTATATAGGGATTGAGTAAATATAAAATAAAGGAATTAAATGACTTCATTCGGTTAAAAATTTTCAATCTTATCATAACATCCTTAAACTTTTCTAAGCGTTCTGAACAAAATATAACACTTTTTTGTAGTCAAGTGAATTCCTTGATCTCCGAGGAGTTACATTCTCTGAAGCCTTCTTTCTAGACCTTTTATACGTTCTTCACTCTATCACGAAAATTTTCTGAATAAAAAAAAATTTTTTATTATTTTGTTTTTTAAGGAAATCTTGGTCTTTAAATGGTCCCTTCAAACAAATAAGACATCATTAAGGGTTCATTTACATGTATAGTCTAACAAAAGTAAATGAAAATACATCCTTTACACTCACTTTTAAAAAATACAAACGACAAGAAGTTGACATACGAGTTTATCTTCGAATATAATTTAACTGTTTCATCGACGTGTAAGAGTATGGAAAAAAAACAAACAAAAGTGGTTCTCGTAATAAGTTCTGAACTTCTTTTTAAAACTTTATCATTTTGACCATTGTCCTTCGAACTATCGAACAGTAGCCGAACGTCGTCGACACCGACCTGGACCTCCGAATTGACCAAGTTGTGATCACCTACCGGCTATATGGATGGCCCTCCATGGACCGAAACACGACAACAAAGTACTGAATGTCGTAGGTAAACTGGAAAAACGTAAACTTGATATTTTCATTATAAATAACCTTCCTTGAGATTTCTCCTTCGTACTCCACAGAAACAGTACTACCTTGTCAAAAATTAGAAATTATTTTGGTGGAACTTCATTTTCCAATCTTTTAACTATAAACACCTATATAGAAAGTCATTTAGTGGATTGTATTGACGTATAGTATACCATAATTTTTATTTATAGAAAACAGAAACTAGTTTTTATATTAACAGTCAAGACACCGAGTACCGAAAAACAAAGAGTTCCCACAGTCATTATAACAAAAGGTTTTTTATCTTTTTATAGAAGTGAGTAGTCAACACAAGACCACAAAATGAGACTCTAACGAACCGTAGATTTCAGTGGACTTAAACATTATCTGTGCATCAAAGACGATGTAACATAACAGTGGAGTATTTGCTTAAAGAGTGTAAATGAAATGGGATTTAATGTTCTCTTTCGTAATCCATTTGATGAAAAATGAATTTCCATTTTGATGAAAAATTAAAGTCAACAAAAACCAAAAAAAAAAAACGAAAATGTATATTTACGGACTTCAACTGATTAATTGTAATAAAGAAAAAGGTCATGAATCTCCGGGTAGAATTTAAGGACCGTAAAAAGAACGTTCTTCGATGAGACATAAACCCAACCTTAGCACGGTTCCTTTAGACCCTCACAGAACACTGACCGGGCCTACAAACACTTAATCTATCTCTCCATTCTGCCGCAATACCTACTTCACTCTGTTTTCACACTGAATTATTCATCATAAAACGAAATAACACACATAGAGTGTAAAAACACGTACAGAGTATAGAAGTTAAGATTTGTGAAAAGTCAAATGATTCGTAAGTAAATATTATTCGATCCTCGATTCTCACAACTTTTCTATAAAATATATACACACTATATGTGTTCGTATACTCTAGAAACCATTAAAACCATTGGTAAGACGTATTTTGGTTTAAGTTGACTCATATCGCTTGAATCACATAAGAAATCAAAAAAAAAAAAAGGGAGGGTACTTTGATTAAAGTTCAATTGGTCGTCTTTGAAACTCAAGGACATTACTACAACATAGGGTCTTTGGGATTTCTGTCTTAACGACGGATCTGTTTAGAAATCTTGATGTCAACGTGTCGACTCCCACCTAATTTGGTCCTCGTGACGGGACGAAGTCACAAAGGATTGTCACTTAGCGATAAAGGAGGAGAGTAAAACGTCTTATTGCAATTGATGTAGTATCTCAAGAACTTTCCTAGTTATACACTGTCTCGGATTGTGTCGTATTTCGAATAATCATTTACAGCACCTTTTTGACTTTACATTACTAAGTCACCTCTCATACTCATACATAAAAGTAATAGATCTTCTTTCTAACGACATTGATTGACGAAGTAAATCAAGGTCTCAAGGTTAGTAAAATCAAAACTCACCAGGATTCCGTAATATGTCATACTTTTCCGTTTTACTATCCTATAACTTTCTCCTTGAGGGGTCCAGTGATCCACGGGTTATACGATGACCTCTAGTCACCTCTTTATTGAGGTCTTTCTTACTTCCCTACCTCGGTTTCGTTTTTGTTATGGGTCAACACCTACACTGACCACTATCTTCGTTCCAGGCTGCGACATTTCTCCTTATAAAGTATCCTTGGACCTTACAGTCCAGGTACTTAGTTCCGTTTAACCTTCACCAGTTTGTCCTCTACCGTTCTCACTTGTAGCTGTAAGATCCGTAGTCACTTGATTTTACCTGACCTTACCCACTTAAATTGAGTCTACTGGTAATATAGATGATGACGCCCGTCCTTAGGGAGTCTTCTTTACCTCATCGGTAGTACCAGTTGTTTTCTCAGACTTTACGTCATGAACCTACGTTAGAGTTTTTACTGACTTACTAGAGACAGGTAAAGGTTCCGTTTGGTAAGTTATAGTGTCATTAGGTTCGGATACGGGGTTGGTTATTGTGACTTCTTCGACTTCAACTTACCAAGATACTTTTGGATATTCTGGAAAATCTTGATTGTGGGTTTTTTCTACAGGAAAAGTAATATCCCCTGACCTTACGTTTTCATCCTTCAGTTCTTTGTATACCCCAATATCCGTTTAAACCGGAACCTTACGCCTTACTTCGTCCCGTTTCTGATTATCTCAAAACGTTTCTCTTGTGTGACCAGTATCGTTTGTGGGAGAAGGTTGTTGTGTTCTTTTCTGAGATGTGTACTTGTAGTGGTCTACCAGCTGTGGCTTTATTCCAGCTAATATAAGAAACGTCGGTTTCTACCTCTTCGAGATATGTCAGTTGTCTTCGTTCTGGTCCACGGCTGACACCGAGTCTAATACTTGTGGAATAACGGTTTAAGTCTGAATTTAACTTCTTTCATCCCTTTTGGTGATCTGGTAAGTTCATACTGGATTTAGTTTAGCGAATACTAATATGTCACCTTCACTCTTTATCTAAATTCCCTGATCTAGACTATCTATCTCACGGACTACTTGATACCTGACTCCAAACACTGTATCATGTCCTCTGTCCCTAGTTCTGGTAGGGGTACCTTTTCTTTACGTTTTTTCGTTTTACCGACAGACCCCTCCGGAATGTCTATCGACACTTTTCTTCCCTCTTCCGCTACCGTGGGGTGAGGTCAGGAGAACGGACCTTTTAGGGTACCCACCTCCTCGGACCACCCGACGTTAGGCACCCCAGCGCTTCTCATCCTGTGCTGACTCGCTGAAGTGAAAGTGAAAAGTGAAAGGACGTAACCTCTTCCTTTACCGTTGGGTGAGGTCACAAGAACGGACCTCTTAGGGTCCCTACCCCCTCGGACCACCCGACGGTAGATACCCCAGCTTGTCTCAGCCTGTGCTGACTTCGCTGAGTCGTCGTCGTCGTCGTCGTCGTCACTTTTCTTCTCTTCGCTTTGCGTTTCCTCTTTTCCTTTCTATCTTCGTAGACTTACGTCTCAAGGTTTCTTATCGTTCTTCTCTATTCTTTCGGAAGGAGTCGCTAGTCACGTTTCTTTGTCTCCTTTTGTTGTCTTACCCTTTCTGATCTCTAGAGAAGTTCTTTTAATTCTCTATGGTTCCCTTGTAAAGTACGTTTCTACCCGAGCTATTTCCTGTCTTTACCAGACCTGGATTGTCTTCGTCTTCTATAATTCTTCTCCACCGTTCTTATGTGTCTTCTTGACATGTTTTTTCTTGAATTGTTGGGTCCATTAGTGCTACCACACTAGTGATTGGATCTCGGTCTGTAGAACCTTACACTCCATTTCACCCGGAATCTTTCGTAGTAATACTTGTTTCGATCACCTCCACTACCTTAAGGTCAACTCGATAAAGTTTCTACTACGACTTTCACGACGTGAGTTGTACGGTCGTTTAAACCTTTTGAGTCGTCACCGTTGTCCTTTTCCAGACCTTTTCCAGACAAAAGTAAGGTCAGGGTTTCTTTCCGTTACGGTTTCTTACGAGTTTGATGGCGTGTTAACGTGAGTAGAGTGTACGATCATTTCATTACGAGTTTTAAGAGGTTCGGTCCGAAGTCGCTATGCACTTGGCACTTGAAGGTCTACAAGTTCGACCAAAATCTTTTCCGTCTCCTTGTTCTCTAGTTTAACGGTTGTAGGCGACCCAGTAACTTTTTCGTTCTCTCAAGGTCTTTTTGTAGATATAGACGAAATAACTGATACGGTTTCGGAAACTGACACACCTACTGTTATTTGACACCTTCTAAGACTTTCTCTACCCTTAAGGTCTGGTGGACTGGACGGAGAACTCTTTAGACATACGTCCAGTCCTTCGTTGTCAATCTTGACCTGTACCTTGTTGTCTGACCAAGGTCTATCCTTTTCCTCATGCAGTTCCGACACATAATAGTGGGACGAATAAATTGAATATACGTCTCATGTAATACTCTTTACGACCGGACCTTCTTCGTGTTCGACCTTAGTTCTAACGGCCCTCTTTATAGTTATTGGAGTCTATACGTCTACTGTGGTAGGAATACCGTCTTTCACTTCTCCTTGATTTTTCGGAGGACTACTTTCACTTTCACCTCTCACTTTTTCAACCGAATTTCGAGTTGTCAGTCTTTTGTTTCTAGTACCGTAGACCAGGGTAGTGAATTACCCTTTATCTACCCCTTTGTCACCTTTGTCACAGTCTGAAATAAAACCCCTCGAGGTTTTAGTGACGTCTACCACTGACGTCGGTACTTTAATTTTCTGCGAATGAGGAACCTTCTTTCCAATACTGGTTGGATCTATCGTATAACTTTTCGTCTCTATAATGAAACGGTTGTTTCCAGGCAGATCAGTTCCGATACCAAAAAGGACACCAGTACATACCTACACTCTCAACCTGACACTTCTTTCGACTCACGACTTCTTAACTACGAAAACTTGACACCACGACCTCTTCTTAGAACTTTTTGGAAACCTGACGTTCCTCTAGGTTGGTCAGGTAAGACTTCCTCTAGTCGGGACCCTAAAGAAACCTTCCTTACTACGATTTCGACTTTGAGGTCATGAAACCGGTGGAGTACGCTTCTCAACTGAGTAACCTTTTCTGACTACGACCCTCCCTAATCCCCGTCCTCCTCTTCCCCTGCTGACTCCTACTCTACCGACCTACCGTAGTGCCTGAGCTACCTGCACTCAGACTCACTTGAGGCTCTCAACCAAAACCTGTCACTCCGGACCGCACGACACTAAGTACCCCAGTGTTTCTCAACCTGTGCTGACTCGTTGACTTACTTGACTTCCGTAATATTTAAAGACTTCTTAATTTTTAGTAAACAGAAACGAAAGGAGTAAACCTATTTCATAAACGGACTTCACTCAAAATCAATGTCCCACTATAAACAGAACTAAGTGTCTACACAAAACTTACCAAATGTTTTCCCGTTGTACTAGAACTCTCACTACAAGTCGTCGTCGAGAAGTTCCTCTTTTAAGAATTTAACCTCAGTATACTTTAGTGATACTTACCATTCCTTTTTGTAATTTTAACAAAAAGTCAAGAAATTTAAAATAAGAAAAGTCGGGTGACACTCTTTGTCGAAGTGTCAAACCATATACGAAGACCTGAACCGGAATACGTATATTTCTATGTAGATATATTTGTACAAATATATTTGTTTACTTAAAGAAAAATGTACTTACCATAAAAATTTAATGTGTCGGATTATTGACAGTTTGACAAAAGTACTTTAATGAATCATATTTTTCCTAAGTAAATTCCATTTTTTCCAGGTTCATATTTTTAGGAGAAAAGTCAACAAATAAAATTAACTTTAAAAAGAAGAACTATACTTAAAATGTACGGTATTTTAAATAAAAAAAATTCACACGTGCTTCACAAAAAACATACAAGTGTTACAACAAGTGGAAGTGGTAAAAAGTAGAGTCCTGTCAAAGTAGTGGCGCCTTCCTTTGATCCATCATCAGTGCGACGCAAGAGGGGAAAGGTGTCAACGCGTAGACGAACAACAGGAACACCCAATAAGACTAGACCTGTAAGATATAGTCATCTTAGAACGTCATACAGTGGAAAATATAAACCGAAGAACTAGTACGACTCTGTATTACACCAATTCCAAGTGACTCCAAAAACGTGCACAGTCTTGAAGTAAGGTATACTGACCTATTGTGAAGTAACTTACCTATATTGTGTAACACAAATAGGTAAGTAGTTACCTATCCGTAGACCCAACAATGGTGAAAACCAATAACAGTTATTACGACGACATTTACAGGCACATGTTCAAAAATAGATGGATCCTCACTTTAACGATATACTATATTAATTGTAAACTCCTTAACAGGTAGAAAAAACGTTTCACCGATATGGTAAAATATTAGGGTGGTCGTCATATACTCCAAAACTAAAGAGGTGTAGAAGAGATTATTAATATTTGACAGTAAAAATAAAATCGGTAGGATCACCAAAACTCTACCCTAGAGTACCGGAAATTATACGTAAGGGGACTACTGATTCCTATAAGTACCCGAGAGACCAGTGAATAGGGGAAACTTTTCTACAGACAATTTTAGAAAGAGTAGAAATTTACCCCAATAAACGGGAAAATCAAAACTCAAAATTCCCAACGGATTAACTGACAGAACTCCTAAACACGGGCAAAACAAGACTTTCAAAATAGCAAAATCGAGAATATGAAACAGAAAAGTAACTAATAGACACCATGGCTCTCGTGTACTTAAATAGACTGTAAGATATTAAAGTCCCAAATGGAATAAATTCTGAAAGAAACTCTTACACTTAGACACACTGGTGGCTAACTTTTCTGTTCCTCGAGTCGACCATTCGTCGCAACGAAAGTCTGGATCTATTGAACCCAGTAGATCATCTTGAACTATAAGTCGTTTCTTTTTCTTTTGCAAGATTAACTCTCTTCTGTACTCCAGAAGAGAGAAGAAATTTTTCTTACCCGAAGAAATTTTTCTTACCCGAGGGGGAACTGACGTCAGAGGACGTAGTAAGTCTCTCGAGGAGTCTCACACTCCCGTAAGGGGAAGGGTATGTCCACTGAAGAGTCTAAGGAGAAACCAAAAACGACTAGACTCTCTCGGTCACCGGGGGACACCGACCCACTTGCGTCTCATCCCTATCAAGATCGGGTCGAAGATTGGAGAGTCTAAGTACGTTGTCAAGTGTCCATGGACTCTTGCATGGTTTTAGAAGTCAAGACCCCAGAATCGTCGTTCCTAAACCCCCTTTTACAAATTCTTGTCTGTTTCGTCCTTTTACTCCTGCATATGTCGAATGTAAATATAAATGCAGCTCATCGAAATTTTTCCGCTTTTTATTGAGAAAAAAGTCTAGACAAAGTAAGTACCGAATTGAAGGATCTTAAAAATGCTCTAGAACATTCGGGAGCTAGAACGGTAAAGATTGACTCGAAACTTTTCTGGTCTAACTCGGGACTCCTAATCATTGGTGGAGACCGAACTGAGGGGAGTAGACCCATCTCGACGTCGAAGTCAAATCCTATTGTAGACCTCTTTTTAGAGGAATAGACAGGGCTAAGGCATCTTCAACGGGTCACAAAGACAACAACCGACAAAAAACAAAATTTTTTAATAATATATTTTGACAACAAAATATATGATTGTAAGAGTTCACATCGAACCAAAAACATCGGAATTAAGTATCACTTGACACTCTCCATACCTCAATGTCACATCGTCTTTTATTAACATAAAAACACTGGAACTACACGATATATAAAAAAAGAAAACTCGTCATACATCTTTTTGACCTTAACTATCCTTACCTAAAGTAAACCTTTTATCGGTACCTTAGTGGACTACTTCTTTAACGATTACTCCGATAAGTCAATTAATATTTGATGTCAATGTAATTAGATTTAGGATCCAATTTCTTCCATTCATTCCTCTTTTCCACGAGTATGTGTTTTACATTACATAAAAATTAACTATTCAACCACACGGACTTTCAACTCGAAGAAATAAAACTGCAAAATAGGAATTATTACTAATGTTGATTTATCATCTGAGTAATTAAAGGTAAATGGAGAATTGAAAATCCTAAGACATAGTAATGTATTCTTTAAGTAACGACTAACGATGTGTTCTAATCTTCACTCATCGTTTAAAATAAATTGGAAAAAAACTTTATTTACGAAACTCAAAAGAAGGTAAATATTAAAACATAAAACTCTAGTACATATCAAGACTATAAAGACCGACCTAGGGCAACCTTCTTAAACGGTCGTCATAGCATAACCGTATCCCTTGTCCGTAAATGGAACTACGGGTGTTATATCTTTATTTACATTGAAATACCCTTTAGTAAGGAAGAGGGAGGTGGTAGAGGGAAGGGACAAAGTGGATGGGACGGCGTGGAGTGAGGGGCGGAGGAAAACCCCATATTTTGACATAAGACATGTAAGATGTAAAATTATCTAAGAAAAAGAGGAAAGAACCAGGTCTTCAAAATATATGTGTGAACGAAGAAAAGGGTAGTAAGGAGTACACAGTAAAGTAAATATAGTATTTACGACAATTTTCGGTGTCGTTGTGTGAGTCATCATCCACCGTGACCAACAGAAACAGGTAATCATCGGACACTGTATTATGATAGAGCACATAAAGGTCACGAAATAAAGATCGTACTACCAATCTCATAATTCGTAAGTAGAAAAGTAAGAATTAAACACGAACAACTTCAAATTATGGATTATTTCTCACAAGGTTTTCGTATTTTACGATGACGGGAGTTTACAATTTTTCAATTTAAAAGACCACTACTTATATACGACCGCTACTTAGACATGTCCTCAAGGGTCCAACACTGAAAGTAGGTTTATGTACCAGTATTTTTGTGAATTTCATAAGTCCATGGGATTTATTCCATGACACATTCTTTATTGTGTACATCTTGTCAGCAGGAGTTAACCTCTAATAAACCGGAGGGTCCCCTGTAAACCGTCACAGATCTCTGAAGGACCAACAGTGATCTACCCAGGACGGCCCATGGTCCACCGGTCACCCACCACTCACGTTCAGTCTTTACGGTGATTCGCAGGATGTTTCAGGTTCTGCCAGAAGGTACTGTTTTGTGGAAGGACGGGATTTACAGTCGTCTCGACTGCGACTCTTTGGGACTACATCTTATTAAAGAACAATGCATCCGTCGGTCAAGTCGTGAACCACCGGGGTGAGACTGTGTGCGACACTGATCTCGTTGCTTTTACGACTGTCGCTGACGGTACGGTTGACACCGGTGTAGTCAGGTCAGAGGAATGTCCATTCGTGAATGTCTTCAGTGTCGTTCGTGGGTTGTGTGCTTCTGTCCAGTCGACTTTTTATTTTAACCCTAGAAAAAAGAAGGAACCGCTAGAGAGTCAATTAACAAGTAAAGGAGTAAAATGAAGTACATAAAAAGTTTATCAGTATAGGAACTCTTAATACATAAGGAACAGTATATAAAATAGTAAACTAAGTGAAATGAAATTGGGACACATTATACTTAACGGATGAGAAATACTAACTTGGTTCTATATAAGAAACATACTTCTTATTAAAAAAAGTCTAAACTTTATAAATGAATCTGTATTGAAAGACTTATCTGTTTAGTACTGTGGTTGTCATATTCGTTTTACTTCACCGAATACTACTAATTATAACATGTAATACTATATTAGTATCAATTTTAAATACATGAATTTAAATAAAAAGTTTATTAACACAATTTTCAAACTTAACTGTAGAGATTTAGTGTAACGATATAACTCACAAAAGTCTACAACAGTCACTTTAAACTCAATTCGTAAAAGACATGAAACCATATCATTCTTATCTACCTATAAATCTTTTAATTTAACTTCGTCGATTTGATGAAGACACCCTAAAATTATTCAGAAAGTAATGACCACTCGTCGGGGTTTAGTCACTACGAGTCCACGAGTTTTCTCGAGGGAGACACAGAGTAAGACGACGGGAGGTCACCAACCACGACTATCTCAGAGATGAAGACCTTAGTGAAATACACACATAAAGAAAGAGAAATAAATGTCAACCCCTACAAGGAAAAGAAAAATTTCGGAAATTTCGTGAAATATCGTTTCACTAAGTCAATATATACATATGAAAAAAGACATAACAAAAGGTAATATCAAATAATATTCTATAACTCATATTAAGGGACACGATTGGTTGAGAAAAATTTCACTTCAAAGGTCATGACGATTAGTCGTACGGACTCTAAATCTTTATCTGGATATACTTGATAAATCTGAAAGACCTTATAGTCCACAAACTCCCGTGAACCTAACAGTCACAATTGTGTACAGCACAAATTATTTCACACCTCGACAGTGACATGTTCGACGACTTATAACCTCAGGAGAATAAAGTCTACTATGCATTCTAAGGAATTGAGACTGGATTTCTCTGGAGTCCAGAGTAAAAATCTCAGACTCTCGAGGCGTGAAGGAACGATACACAAAAGACAAGGTGTCCACTAATATAGAGAACTACACACAACTAAATTGATAAAACTTTTAGGAACCCTATGGTATAAGACAATATACAAAATTGATATGTCCTATCAGTGTATTTGGTCTACTTGTAAAAAAACCCCCCCCCCAGGAAAAAGAAGACGGAGTAAGAACTCGATAAATTTGTCGTCAAGAGTAAACACCGTTTGATTTACCAAATGTAAACAGAAGATTTAAAGTCCGTCAAGTCTTGAAACAGTCAAGACATACAAATGTCTTAATATACCGCATAAAATCAACATTCTAATACTCTAAGTCTGAGTGACTAACAAGTAAGAACCACTTAACTATTTATTTATTCAGACGTCTGGGTCTTCTTCGCGTCCGGAAGATAAACGTCTTGTTGATAAATTTTTTTTCTCTTTTCCTGTCCTTTCCTTTACACCCCGTCCCGGTCGAAGAGGTGACAATAAGGCAGACACACACTGCCGACACTGGACGAACTCGGTAGAGGGGGAGCTCATTTTCCCTTCAAATCAAAACGTCTAAAGTCACTCCCGATTTACACTAACACCAAAACCAATTTCTCTGACTTTAACTCGAGTACAATCGTTAAGTTCATACAAGTTTTTTTTAAAAAAATTAAGTATCTAGGTGATTTGACCATTATTAACTTGCTAATGACGAAGACCGTCTTGCAATGCACTAGTGATATCTCCATTCGGAGAGAAGAAACATTTTGTTGAAATAGTAGGATATTAATCAGACAATCCTCATATAAAAACGCTGTAAATTGACACCGTGACACGACAAACAAATTGAACGACACAGAAAAAGTTCCTAAAAATGAGACAAGGGGCTTGATAAGATGGAGTACCACGGAGTAAGGTACCTGTAGAAAATTGAGAATTGCAATGAATACTCAGATGGTTTCTATGGAAGTGACATCTCCATCCAAAGGTAATTCAAGACTTCGGCATAACAGAACAATAAAAGTATACTTGTAGTAACTAATTCTATCGTCGTTCTTACTGATAAAATTTTCGACAAATCATTTGTTTAAATCTTATTTCTAGACTTCATTTTCCTTCAACTATCCCATATTCGTCTATGTATTCATTCATGTACTATAGTCCACTATTACTCACAATATTTCTATATTCTTCTTATGGTGTACTGTATCAAATCTTACCTGTCCCTTCCAGAGACTCCACCAGTGTAAACTTACCTCTGAACGTATTTAACTGTCTCGTAAAATAAAGACCCCTCCTCGAGAGGTATGGTTCCCTCGTCGTCCATGTTTCCAGGATTCCACCCTCAGACAGACTAAATAAGTTACCGTTCCTTTCACCGACCACACTGATCTCGTGCCACTCTTCCCCTTCTTACCTTCCGAGACGTCACCTTCCTAAACTTTAAACTAATGTACGTACTACCCCTCACTGCATACCTTATCTTACAAATTAATGAGGTCGCCCCTTCGGAGTACTCCCGTTCCCAAGAACAGAAACCCAAGAGACGATACAAGGGTCGAAGACGTCGTCACGGGTCATGTATATTCCACGAGTGATCATCGACAAATTTAATTAACTACTCGCTTAATGTTATAACAAAGTGAAGTAAAATGTCCGAGTGTCATTACTTTGATATCCCTCACAGGCCACCTTCTATCGGTTCGTCAACACGAGAGGTCACCTGTCATATGTCTATAAATGTTTACTGTCAGACCATCCATATTTATGTGTAAAACACAGTGAAATCAGACAACAGTTATAAGAGGAGAGAAAAGGAAGAGTCATCATTAATTCTTTGGTGAAAGACGTCGACTGTCACTTATTTCTAGTTTTCGATGAGGTGGTCGACCCGAAGAGACTACTTGTTTAGGAGTGTCATTTCTGAAGACCGTCACCCTGTGGTAGACCCTCGAGGCGTCTAAGGAGTTGGTCGAGGTCGTCGTCGTCGTCGCCCCACAAGTCGAGTAGTATGCGGTACCTTGTCCATAGGTCACTATTAGAAGTTCACGTTTTGTTCTTGAATTGGAGTACTTCAAAACGGAAGTCGGGTATGTCCAAACCTACTAATACAGGAAAGGAGCATTCAGGACTGAGAAGCCTTGACATAGTCTCTTTACGACCCTAAATCAACCCTCTTCCTCTTCCGTTACCGTGGGGTGAGGTCATGAGGACGGACCTTTTAGGGTACTTACCCCCTCGGACCATCCGACGTCAGGTACCCCAGCGACTCCCAACCTGTACTGACTCGTTGAAGTGAAACTGAAAAGTGAAAGTACGTAACCTCCTCCTTTACCGTTGGGTGAGGTCACAAGAACGGACCTCTTAGGGTCCCTGCTCCCTCGGGCCACCCGACGGCAGATACTCCAACGTGTCTCAGCCTGTGCTGACTTCACTGCATCGTCGTCGTCATCGTCAACCCTCTTCTGATACATGGAATAGTCAGAAGACTTGGTCTGAGAACACTCAGACTCACTAAGACGGACCGGGGACGAACGACAACGACAATGTAGAGAGAAGTAACTAACAGGAGACGACCCAGTAATGGTAATTGTCAGTTTACACGACAAATAAAGACGGCAGAAAAGTGGGTTTGAAGTCGAAGTCAAAGGGAGTCAAGAGAGGAAAAGTTTAGTCGTTTCGAGGGACTTTCTCAGACCTGAGAGAAATGGTAGGAGAGAACTGAGGAGAACTTCTCTCTGAGGTGTACAAAACAGGTGGAGAATTAGGAGTAGAAGAACTGTAGAGTCGTCTGAACAAGGAACACTAGTAAAGGGGAACTTTATGAAAGAGGTGAACAGAGGGTCTTGAGTGGCCGGAGAGGTAGGGAGAGATCCAGAAGGAGAAACCCGAGGAGACGACGACGACGAAATAGAAGGACTAGACATACGTCTCTTCAAGGGACCGAGTCAGGAAACTGGAGAGGAGACAGATGTGAATAAATCCTTAGAATGAATCCTTAGAGTATGTTAAAGTTTTGATATATATAATGTATATGTAACTATTGTGGGGTTGAAAATAGAAATCGAACTTCACATCCAACAACACAATCAGTGAGACAGATCAGGTTGAGAAACGCTGGGGTACCTGACATCGGGTGGTCCGAGCAGACAGGTACCCTAAAAAGTCCGTTCTTATGACCTCACCCAATGATAAGGGAAGAGTTCCCCTAGAAGGGTTGGGTCCCTAGCTTGAGTTCAGAGGATGTGACGTCCGCTTAAGAAATGGCAGAGATGTACCTCGGTTGATGAGTTGTGTCGTAGAGGAGAATTTACACACTACCTGTGAAGTAAGATTGAGAACTTTGACTCGACGACGGGCGAAAGGGTGGTGGACGAGGATGGGGTTTGGAGAAGTAGGGTGTCAGAACAGGACAAAGTCTATTACGGATAAAGTAAGAAGATCCCTAAGTACGGACTTAGAACTCCAGGGAAGAAAGGGAATATGTAGATACATAGTGGTTTAGAAACTGAGATGGAAATTTTATGGAGATATAGATCTTCGGTCGATGAGAGGAGACGGAGGTGTCGAAGGTGTGTCTAGGTCCGTCGGTAGTACGGGGTGGGTGGTGGACTCCCATTGGTATCACGACACAGACCAGGGTCCCGAAGACGGGAATAAGGTCAAGTCAGAGACCACATATCGTGGGTCGTAGGGTACTAGAAAAATGTCTGGTCAGTCTAATACGGTGAGGAGTCAAGTCTCCGAAGTCGTGGAGGGTGGAGTGAATCACAAGAGGGGACTCCAGAAGGGGGTCCTGGGTGGGAGGGAGAGTGGTAAGGTCGACGTCACCGGAGCTACAACCAGGAGTTTGTATCGTCCCGGATACGTGAACAAGAAGGGGTTATGGGTCCGTAAAAGAAACGACTATGGGTCCAAGAAAGAGTGAAGGAGGACGAGAGTGAGTTGACATCGGAAGAACCACTCGGTGGAACCACTAGGGTAGATTTGAAAGTCAGACAAGGATGAGGACGTACCGAGTAAAGGGAAGGGACGAAATAAAGGTAGAGTTGTATGATATATTTTATAAGTAAAACAAATTACAGGGACAAAGAGAGGGGTCACTTTACATTCGAGACACTCTCGTCTGGAGACTTACAAAACGAGTGATGACATAAAGGTCGTGGATTTTGTTATCACTTTGTATTATCCACTAGTCATAAAGAACTTACTAAAATACTTAGTAAGTTCCAAAAAACATGGAAGAGACACCGTCCTTGACTCGAGTCGTGGTCTCCATGTTTTGACTTTTTTCTGTAAGATGAGAAATACGTAAATGTCAGATGTTTCATTCTATTATTGGTCGTGAGTACACTTCATTTTCATAAATTCATTACCTCTCCTAATAATATATGTCGAGAAAGTAAATTATTGAATACATTCTAACAACACACCGACAGAGAAATTTTGAATCTCTCGTATCAGAACGATATCTATGGTGACTTCGGATGTCCCAATTACAATTATAACACTACAAAAAATTTTTGATTGATATGAATGTACACTTTCACTCTCAGTGAGTCAGTACAGGTTGAGAAACGTTGGGGTTCCTGATGGGTCAGGTACCTTAAGAGATCCGGTCTTATGACCTCACCCATCGGAAAGGAAAGAGGTCCCCTAGAAGGGTTGGGTCCCTAGTTTGGGTCCAGAGGGTGTAACGTCCGTCTAAGAAATGGTCGACTCGGTGTTCCCTTCGGGTTCTTAAGACCTTACCCATCGGATAGGGAAGAGGTCGCCTAGAAGGACTGGGTCCTTAGTTTGGCCCCAGAGGACGTAACGTCCGCATAAGAAGTACATCACTCTTAAATTCTTACTTTAGAGTGAGTCTCGTAATAATTCTGTCAAATAGTTATCGTCTTCACTACATGTATCGTAGAAGTTCAAATTGTAAAAATATAAAGTAGTAACAACAAGTCAGCGATTCAACACAGCCCGAGAAACGTTGGGACATTTGACATCGTGCAGTCCGAAGGGACAGGAAGAGATAGAGGGACTCAAACGCGTTTGCGTACAGGTGATCCAGTTACTACGGTAGGTTGGTAGAGTATAGACAGCGGGGGAAGAGGACGGAAGTTAGAAAGGTCGTAGTCCCAGAAAAGGTCACTCAGTCGAGAAGTGTAGTCCACCGGTCTCATAAATAATCTCGAAGTCGAAACCACGATCAGGAAGGTTAAATCCCAACTAAAGGAAATCATAACTGACCAAACTAGAGCAACGTCAGGTTCCCTGAGAGTTCTCAGAAGAGGTCGTGGTGTTAAGTTTTCGTAGTCAAGAAGCCATGAGTCGGAACAAATACCATGTCGAGAGTTGTAGTCATACACTGATGACCTTTTTGATACCGAAACTGATCTACCTGGAGACAACCGTTTCACTACAGAGACGAAAACTTATGTGACAGATCCAAACAATATCCATGACAAGGTTCCTCGTTCACAGAAAATAGTGAACTACAGAAAATTAAAACACCGACGTGAGTGGAAGACGTCACTAAAACCTCGTATGTTTTTACTTTAGACTGTGACACAAGTGTAAAAGGGGTAAATAAACGGTACTTCACTATCCTGACCTACGGTACTAGAAGTAAAAAACTTACAACTCAAAATTCGGTCGAAAAAGTGAGAGGAGAGAGTGGAAGTAGTCCTCCGAGAAATCAAGGAGAAATAAAAGACGGTAATTTTACCATAGTAGACGTATAGACTCCAACAACCATAAAGAGGGTCGTTAGAATTAACGTCGAACACTAAGTAGGTCGGGTCGCAAAGTGTACTATATGAGACGTATATTCAATTTATTCGTCTTACTGTTATATGTCGGCACTGCATGAGGAAAGGGTTAAACCTTGGTCAGGCAAAAAGTCACAGATCAAGACAAAGGAGAACAGGACGGATGTCCAAAGAGTCCCCCCGTCCAGTCCACCACACCATAAGGGTAGAGTAATTGTCATAAGGTGTCAAACAATACTAGGTGTGTCAGTTTCCGAAATAGTATCAGTTACTTCGTCTTCATCTCCCAAAAAAAACCTTACGGGAACGAAAAAGACACTAGGTCGTATACAACCGTTGAACTAGAGTCCAAGGACGAAAAAAATTTAGGTCGAACATGAAGACCTTTAATAGCTAAGAGTATGACGACTTCGGATTCGAACTTCTTAAAACTCGTATAGAACGACCGTAAAATTTACACACGTCAACATGTTAGTAAACTTGTAAGAAACCGTAACGGAAAGAAACCCTAATCTTATTTTTGATTGGAAAAGGTCAGGATACCGGTGACGACTCAAAAGGTTTAAAAGACCGTATTACTCATGTCGTCAATTCGTCGTCGTAGAAAGTCCTAAACTTTATCGAGTCGACCTTAGGGTAGTGGAGGTGATCGAACCAAAAAACATTACGAAGGATTCCGGGTGAACTGAAGTGTGAGGTCCTACAGACCGAGATCCACTCACTGGTGTGGTAGCACCAATAGACCTAGTAATTCTCCAAAAACTTGTCAAGAAGGTAAGAACGACGGAAAAGAATTAGAGAAGATGAAGACAATCCAAGAAAGACAAAAACAGGAAATAACTCGGGGAGAAACGTACTTTACAGGGGAACCATAGAGGTCAAAAGAATTTCTCTAGAGACCAGAAAGGGTAAGATAAAAAAGGAGATAAAGAAACGTAACAAGTGAACTCTTCCGAGAGAATGGAAAGGAACGAGAAGAGACCTTGAGACGTAAGTCAACCCAAATAGAAAGGGGTAGAGGAAATGGAAAGCGAAGAGAAAAGGGTAGACAAACATTCCGGAGGAGTCTATTCGTGAAACGGAAGAATGCAAAGAAAAGGAACCCCTACTAAAACCAGTGGTGGAGGATATGTCACAATGTGTAATGTCCGCTTAAGAACTGGTCGACTCGGTGTTCCCTTCGGACTCTTAAGACCTTGCCCATCGGATAAGGAAGAGGTCGTCTAGAAGGACTGGGTCCTTAATTTGGCGTCAGAGGACGCAAGGTCCGTATAAGAAATACATCATTCTTAAATTCTTACTTTAGGATGAGTCTCGTCATAATTCTGTCTCTTCAGTTTCACTTTCAGTGAGTCAGTACAGGTCAGGAAACGTCGGAATGCCTGACATCCGGTGGTCCGAGGAGACAGGCACCATAAGAGGTCCGTTCTTATGACCTCACCAATCGGTAAGGGAAGAGGTCTCCTAGAAGGTTGGGTCGCCAACTTAAACGTAGAGGACGTAACGTCCGTCTAAGAAATGGTGACACGGTGGTCCCTTAGGGGTTCAAAATGTCATCGGTCAGAAATTCTTGGTCAGTAAACTAACAAACATGGAAACTAATCTTTTCTTCTTTTAAGAAGACACTCAAACATAGAGACAAAACGAAAAAGGGAGTCCTCTTTAGGGAGGGACCACACCACTACCGTGAACACACATTACATAAGCTGTACGAAATGGTTGACCGGTTAGACCTCCTCGGTTCCATTTACCTTTGCAAACACTTCGAACGTTCTCTCGTTCGATAATTTCGATCCCTTGGTTTATTTACAAGAGAATTATACATATAGTGAAGTGTAGGGAACGATGTAAACTGACAAAAAATAAACTTTGACACCGAGAATTCTTTTTTTTTTTAAGTGTAAACTTTTTAAAGTCCTATTGAGATGCTCATGCTTTCGAAGACGAGAACTATGGATGACTAGGTCGGTAAGTCCTTCGGGAACTAGTTGAACTAAGAAATCCTTCTTTCCATACTCATAGAACCTATCAATAAATTGTCCGTACCTTTAAAATATAGTACTAAGTCATTTTTACGTTGTATCGTAGTGTATTTCCAGTATACTATGGTAGAAGGGGTATTGTCTAAAAAAAGAAATCTTTTTATGAAAAAGAGATTTACCTTTAGACTTGAAGTATTACTGAAAATTTAATAGATATCGGTTATTATTGTAGTTTGAAATCTTGACGTTCTTGGAAATTACAGTAGATGAAGACGGCGGAAGTACAAAATATACTCCTTTGGATTTGGGTCTCATTACTTCACAGAGTAGATCCCAGTCTGAGAGCAAGAGTAGTTGACACTACAAAAAGAAGACAGTACTACGGAGAGACTAACACCAACAACGTATACAAACTCTACGAACGTATTTACTCAATAGTGAATTAAAAAAGTGTCAACCATAAATTTCAAGGAAAACAAATTAAAAATCTTAGAACAAGGATTCTCAAATATGATTTTTACAAAATAAATATTACAAATTAACATAAAAGTCTTCTTTAAGTAAATCTTGTTTCAACAATTTTGATTCGATACTTACAACATAAAGTCACTAATAATAGATCTAGTCCAGTCTTGGAATAGTGTATACGTAGTAAATAATTAAACTCCCTCTTCTCTTGATTACATTAACGTTTGATATAATAATCTTGATTGGGGGGTTTTGAGAGTTTCGACGATGAGACGTTAGCATATTAAATTAATAGTCTCAAGTCATCATGTTTGAAATTTTCGGACCTTTATTTAATCCTACCGGAACGATCACAACGAATCTTATGTTAGGGTCTCCGTAAGGACATCTTACCTTACGACACCTGGCGAAAGCCGGACACACTACCTCAAGTCACGAAGCAATTATTAACTTCTCACTACACCGAAAGTCCAATTAAAAAAATCTCTTACAGCTACTAAACTCATATAATTTCACCTTTTATTATAATATTATATATCACTATTACAAAGAGGAAGTAGACACAGGAAAAAGTAATAAAATTTGAATCTTTTGTAACGACAGACTTTGTTCAAGAGTCAGAAGTTTCAGAGGTAGGGACAGAAGATTCGTCGTCGTAGTCGGTTCGCGGTCAAGTTAAAATCTTTCAGACAAAGCTAGAAAGCGAGGTCCTTACAGGTGGAAGTCTCACGAGATGTTGAATCTTCATTCTTTCGAGTAAAAAATTTTAAATTAAAATTGTTTAAGTAAAACCACACTTTTAAGTACGAAAGTCTACAGTCTTTATTCATTTATCTGATATTTAACTTCACAAAATAACAAAAGCTGAAACTTTTACGAGAAAAAAAGGGGGTTGAATATGGACACATGTAACAATATGAACATTTTATCGTACATTTATTTATTAATCCTTCGGATCACATATTTTTACACATTAATTGAAGGAGACCTTCAAAACGTTCACAAATATTGCAGTCAATAATTAGAAGTCGGAACAATGATTTACGTAGGATTGAAAAATTTTTTCGACAACGTTAAACAACGACAATTACTTCGAAATATTCATCAAAGAGTCCTTTGTGTAAATTGTAATAATAAAATCCCAATAAAATCTTTCGACAAAATAATTTTTCGTTTTCTTATAAAAACAACGGGAGGAAGGATTGTCATCGAAATTTAATCATCTAAGTCAAGTCATTTGAAATGATTAATAAATCACAGATGTTTAGTAACACCATCAAAATTGATGGTGTCTCAACTTTTCTACACTATTAACGAGGTCCAAGAATACTCATTCTGGATCCTCTCCGACCTATCCGGTTCAGGACCTTAGTCTTGGCATCGTTTCGTGACACCTCCACCTTTGACGGGACGAGAATCTTTCACTACCCGGTCTGGGAGTCCCGTATAATTCAAGATCCCTTATATTTCGGGACTTACTAAAACAAAATGGAATTTAGCAAGATAAATCAATCAACAAATAATTCCTTAGGTCTAGTCACGGACTCGTCGGAATTAATAGTTTAATGGTAAATAGAAGTCATCCAAAACTTAGTGTTGTTTCCAGTGTTAACCGTTCTTCCATGGATGAGTCCGTACTAAAGTTGCAAAATAAAGTAGACTGTCAGATTAAACCCCATATTTCAGTATAAGTGAGTAAAAACACGAATTGAGTAATAAATACAAACATACCGTCTCGACACTATTACAAAGAATCAACGGAATTTTATTAACAAGAACACATTTACAAACAACCCAGGTTTTCCTTTTTTATAAATCGTACATAAAATTTTTATTTCATACTGGAGTAAAGAACACTTGTAAATTTTTATGTATGTCATAAGGTTTTGTCTTTTAATGGATCTTTAAAAACCGATTAAGTCAGAATATTTTAAACATAGAACGTAACGACGGTGTAAACAATAGACGAAAACTTACTAACAGAGTCTTTCAATTCCATATTTAGAATTGTGGGTGTAAACTCTCGTGGGACTTTTAGTGTTACTGGGTCGTCACCCAGACCAAACAGTAGTCGATGAATCTAACGTAATAGAATCTCGGTTTCCTGACATATTTAGTAGGGGTCAGAATAAAATCTTGAAGTCTAATTGACCCTTAAGGAGACTATCCAACGGAAAACGAGATATTTTTTACATCTTTGGTATTGTGGGGGTTTCGTGAAGAAAAATGACAATGGACTTTCCAATTACAGGAACGTAAAGCTAGAAATTGAATACAAACCGAAGATCCCTTTAAGTCTCACCTATAAGGTTCATGGGTAAGGAAACCCTTTTGGAAAGTGGGAGTGATTTAACGACAGGTAATTCGTACCCCTCACACACGGACACCGACAGTTGTGAATCTTTCCCAATCCTATCGTCTTCCAAGGGTAAGAGGACTTACTACCAACACTAGACTTCGACCGTTTGGTCAAAGGGTTTCCGTTGAATCCTTCTTTCGTAGAAATCTGTTTTTATAGTGTAATTCTTAGATTCAAGGATTTTAATGATTATTCAAGTATCTTCGTCTAAAAAAAAAAATTATTGCTTTCCTAGAACTTAATGTAGATCTAATTTTGGAACCCTTTTGACTCCGATACTGGAAATTTTTTAAATTCAGTATCGATTTATTCGTCAATAAAGGACCCGTGAACAGAACACGGTCACGAATATGATTCGTGGAATTCAAACACAAGAATGAATGTTTGTTATGAGACCCTTTCCATTAATAACAGGAGTAAATGGGTTACTCTTTTGACTCCGTTTTTCCTTTTAATGCATACACTCTAGAGAGCTGATCAGCCACCATTTTGATCCTACACTCGATTTACACATCAGAGTATGATGTCCAACTAATAAATACACTTTATCAAAGGAAATCCACCTGTGATGTCACAGCATTTTCCCGTACCTACAATCTCACTCTGGGTAGATCTGAGTTTAAGATTGACACACTGGTGTCCACCCTCCAGTGTATTGGAGAGTCCAGAGTCAGAAAGGGACATCTTATTTTATGGATACGGAATGTCTCGCTCTAATTCTCTGTCTCGTTTAATTCATGAAGTAGAATACGGATCATGGACCATCTGTCAACGACTCATTTATCCTCAAGCTTAGTAATAGTCCTTTGAGTAGGTCGTAAATATTATTTACCTGACAATATTTTAAAGCCAAATATATGAAAAAAATCTTGTATAGGTGTATTGTGTATTATAATGGACGAGAATCCGTCCAGACCTCGGACTCTGTAAGTGTAAACGACCAAAGTACTTTCTTCTCGTATGATCGAGAGATTTTTGTCCTTCTAAAAAGTACGATTCATTTACCTTGACAAACACTTTGTAGTCGGAGGAATATGATGACCTCCATCTTTCTCGTCGTCAATTTCTCTAAGACTGAGTTCCACAGACTAACGAAATGAACCAATTTCCTTATTAAAGATGACCTTTACAACCCTACTAATTAATACGAAATAGAAAAAAGGTTCCAAGATTCGAGGTTTGAGTACGGTTGTCGACTACTACTGTACCGTTCTTTAACACGTTTTAGCAAAACACTCTTGAAGGAGTTTCGTCCTCCAAACTCCAATCTCAAAGTTATAACATAATATCCTTAACGTCTTTTACTTATCGCAATAAAATCAATTAAAGAGGACGGTCCGGAATAAATACGGATGTTCTGTACTAAACTTCATAATATCCTCAACATTATTCTTCCTTACTACAAAGACAGAAATTTTATAAAAATTTATAAAATTACTGAAAACTAATAAACCTTTTGACTGTCTTCGTACACAGAAAGGGGAAACCACCATCCCCTTTAAGAGTTCTCCTCTCCTCTGACACGACAAAGACCAGTGAGGGTGTAGTCAGACTCTATTCCACCTAGACTAAGAATCATTAGATACAACACGTTCCGTAATCGTGACCCTTCTATAATAGGGACGGAAACTCTCGGAGTCCCAAATTGTTTCTTATTGTTTACCAATAACGTCCATAACTTTGTCTCCGAATATTTTCCACGAAACACCCTACTTCACCCCTTCTTTCGTCACCAATTTTACCATTCTAAACGAACCCCATTATGGGGTGAGGTCATGAGAACGGACCTTTTAGGGTACCTACCTCCTCGGACCATCCGACGTCAGGCACCCCAGCGATTCCCAGTCTGTGTTGACTCGCTGAAGTGAAAGCGAAAAGTGAAAGTACGTAACCTCTTCCTTTACCGTCGGGTGAGGTCATGAGAACGGACCTCTTAGGGTCCCTGCCTCCTCGGACCACCCGACGTCAGGTACCCCAGCGACTCCCAGCCCGCGCTGACTCGCTGAAGTGAAAGTGAAAGTGAAAGGGTCTTTCACTGTAGACTCGACCTTTGTCTACTCAGTGGTAAGAGATCCATTAATTCCCCCCTTCCTGTAAGAGTCGGTCTCCTCTCCACCCCTACTCCCTTTCGTACCTTCGGGCCCTGACAGAACCCTTGATGTCAACGGACCACTCTGATCTCGTTTCCTGTTTCCTCTTTCTAACACTTATCCCCCAGTATGACTCCTTAAAGTCGTAATGGAACATTTTTGTCCTCCACAGATTCGGTCCTCAATCGATCTTGTCAATGAGACTGACGTCATCTTTGTCATTTACGTCCACCTTCTCTGACCTCCGTCCCTCCTGACATTCTTGACAATGTCACGAGGTCTCTCCGTTACTGTCGAAGATGTAAACCCTGTCACCATCTCCCTGGAAAAATTCTACTTTATCTTTTCAGAAATACTAATCTACGTTCTAACAACAACGACAAATCAGAGATTCAGTACAGGTCGAAAACGCTGAGGAACCTGACATCGAGTGGTCCGAGGAGACCGGTATCCTAAAGGGTCCGTTATTATATGACCTCACCCAACGGTAAAGGAAGAGGTCCCTTAGAAGGGTTACGTCCCTAGTTTGGACACAGAAGACGTAACCGTCCACCTAAGAAATGGTGACTTGGTGGACCCTTCGTGTCTATATCTCCTTCTTTGTAAAAAATTTACCGGGATACTAAAGATCGAACCTTCTTACTCACTTACTATTGAGAAATCAGGTATACCCATTACTTCTATTCTACCTCCTTTGACCCTTTCAGTTCTCTTCACTCAAACTAACACGTTTTCTAGAGACACTCAGTGTACTTCCCCTACCAAACCTGTACTACGAGAACTCTCTTCATCTCTTACCGTGACCTACAACTTCCTCCGTAGCACATATTCCTTTCTTTCGGAACGCCGGACTCTGGGACCGTTCACTTTCCGACCCTTCGTCTTAGTCATTCACCTTTAGAGATGGCATGCTCACTCTCTTTTCCTCCACTGGCTTCAAACTTCCTATCCTATTGACTTCTCTTTCAAACGAAAAGGTAAAATGGAACCTCTTCGGAACCAAGAGTAACACTCGACTGATTTCCGGTTACTTTTTCTTTTCTTATTTCTATTTCCCCCCGTTAGTTGGTCACCCCGATTCAAGGTGACGTCAACCTTCTATACACGGTATTTCTTTCATCCGGACGGCAGAGGAAGTCCTTTCTTTTCTCACTTTTGGTCGAACTTAAAACTCGTCTCCCATTAACTTCCTTAAGACAATCTCCGGAAGTCCCTTCTCTCGAACCCACTCTGGAACGTCTCTAGTTCCCCTGATCTTTGTCTTCACCTTTATCTCCCACTTTTGAGTAAAGTCTAGTGAGTCGGTTAATGTCTCGATACGATTGTTTCCGTAAAATTAAGACCGAACAAAGACTTACAGTGACATGTACGATCCGTAGCAAGACTCATGATCTTTGTCTCGTCACGCAACTATTTTGTTATCAGGTACAGGAACTCTTCTACTATCAGATCTTCCCTTCTGTTATTTCTTCATTTTCATACAGTCCACCGCTATTTTCGACACCTCGTTTTATTCTGTTTCTTCTCGCCCACCCATCCCGTCCACCCATCCCCCTCCCAAACAAGCCACCTCACTAGTCTCTTGTGAAGTGACTACCCCCCTATAAAATGTTTCTGGGTTTCCTCCACTCCCCCGTTCTAGACCTCTACGGCCCCTTTCGACAAGTCTCCTCGTAGGTTGCGCTCGGGGACACTCCCAGCTGGACCACAGACATTTCGGTCGTCCCCCGATCACACTAACCCCGACTCACTCCCCTTTTCCCATCCCCCGCACTCCGATGTCTCTATGGTCTCCAGTCCCATACGTCCTAAAATGTCCGATGACACTTCCTTTAACCTTTGGTAGCCTCCTAAAACAGGACTCCTTAGGGTACCATTGGAGGTAAAAATTCCCTAGTAAGACCAACTAGAAAACTCTTATCTAAAACCTCCACTTCGAAGTTCTCATCTTCGTTCTTCTTCTCAACCCCTCGAAAATGTCGTTACATCCACTATCATCTACACTTTTTGTTCGAAACATCTTATATGGTTAAGACCTATATGAAAACTTAACTATCGAAAAGATTATGGTTCTATCGTCAACTAACTCCTTGAATATGTTCAATCACTCTTCCTTTCGACAGATTTGTGAGACATAACCAATAGAAAAACCGATTCTTTCCTCAGACTAAAATTAAGACTTGGTCCTTCCAATATACATGGTATTCTTTAGTAACACTATCCTTAGACACACTAGGTAAATATACATTCCTAGTACATTCTTAAAATTCATTAACTATTCGTAATTTGATGAATGTACCTCTCGAAGGGATCACTAAATCTACCATTTCGTAGACGGACGTTACACCCTCTGGGCCCAAGTCAAGGACCCAGCCCTTCTAGGGGACCTCTTCCTTTACCGTTAGGTGAGGTCGTGAGAACGGACCTTTTAGGGTACCTGTCTCCTCGGAATATCCTATGTCAGGTACCCCAGCGTTTCTCAGCCTGTGCTGACTCGCTGAAGTGAAAGCGAAAGTTTGATGAATATCTTTTAACGGACACCTTCTTTGTCTTCAGAATTTATAGGACGGAAAAGAAAAAAGACAAAAAAACTTCAAACCAACATTTACAGTACGTCTCCCTAAGGTAGGGTAGTCTTCATCTGATACTTTGTTCCGTCCCGCAAATAAGGTAGACAGATGTTGACCGTTCCATGCATTTAGATAACTAATGAGAGTCTACCGATAAGAACTGAGAAAGAAGGTCTAGGGTAGGAAATTTGTATCATACTTTACTGGAACCGAATCGGATCGAATAAAGGAAAATTCTAAAAATGAGCACCCTGTTTGTAACGGTTGGAATAACCTACTTCTGGAGTGGTTTCTGCCGTATCTTCGTGAAAGAAGAGCGGGTAAGGCTTTACAGTCGGCCGTCTGCTCATCCGTTTACAGGAATACACCGTGGGGTCTCTTCAGTAGGATGGCTGTCCACAGTCACAGACTGGCCAGAAGGTAGTCTCAACTCCTCTAGTAAGGACGACGTGCTCAGCGTTATGTTCATTCACTGGACACAAACAAGTTCTTCAGGGTTCCCGGAGGAAATGTCTTCGGTGGCGACCACCCCTCCCGGATACGTCTATATTTTTAATAACTACACTCATAGTAGGAGTTCCTCGAATGTCATTCATTCTTTCTCTAGTTGATCACATCTCAAGTGACATTAAGTCGACCTCTTGATTCTTCTGATGGTTTCGTTCTGTAAAATGTCCCGAATTCTCCTTACTTTATCAGTAGAAGTGCACGCCGACAATGTCCTAAGATACATCCTCCCCGATTCGGAAATTCTTATCCATCCCTAAGGTATAGGTACCTAAGTAAATTTCTCTCCTTTCAACAAGTCCATTTTCCCTTCCACCCTCGTTAATCTTTTCTTCGGACACATCCTCCAGTGCACCACTAAGTGTATCTGGTCTACGACGCACACCTCTCCCCTTTACCACTGTCGTCTTACCCACTAAACTTCGGTCTCGGACCTCTCGTCCCAGAGATGACACTCATCGTCTCTCCGTCAACATTCAGAAACTTGTCATGTCTTCGTACTTTTTCCGACAGACAGAACATCTACTATAACCTCCCTTTGCTCTGACGTTTGACTCTGGTTCTCCTCCAGTGACTTCGGTCACCCCGCACAACTCCGTGAGTGTCGCGAGAAAGAACGAAGGAATCTGCTACCGTCAACCACTGAAGTGCAGATGACACCGAACGAAGTACGCCGACAGCACCCGACGTCGACGTCCTGCCGAACTGGAGCAACCCTCATCGGTTGGCTAATTTCTTTCATTAAGAGACAAAGGACGACCTTAAGCTTTGTCTGAGTCGTCAAGTCCATGACTAATTCTTCCTATTTTATTAATCTTATAACTTGTCCTTCATCGACATTCTTAGCAGAAACATATCCGATAAGTCCCAGTGTCTTTCTTCTTTCGGAAAAGAGAACGAAAACTCGTACTTGTCTTTAAGTAGTTCGATTTATTTGGGAGTTCTAAACGTATAAGTTCATAGGTACATACATATATGTAGGAAGTAAATATATACAGTATATTTTTTCACATATTTACGTTTTATTTATCTCTTTGGTTCGTCTCAAAATCGAACGACTCACATTTTCACAGTACTCCGGTTATTAATACCGACATTATTTTTAAGTAAATCTTATAAATGGACCTTTTTAGTAAAAGAACCAAACCGGATAATAAAAGACAATCCAGAAATATTTATCGAAATAAAGAGTCGAAGTAAACCAAAGGGACGACACATATATTGAGTGACTATTATCTCCAAAATTTGACTGTATGTGTGTCATTTCCCGTCTTTACAATTTACATGTCTTCAAAATCCCAAAAATGTATTCACATTGGGTAATCTAGTTCTATTCCTTGTAAAGATTATTGGGTCTTTCTGAGGCTGTACGGAGGTTTTAACGTGACAAAAACGAAGACCGTGGACTTTGATCAAAAAGCAGTATTTACATAAAAAGTCACGAAGGTTGACACAAAATTCATGTTTCTTTCGTCACCCCCAGTTTCATTTACTAATTAAGAGACAACAAAGAATCTGGTTTCACAGAAGAACTTGAGAATGGAAGTGAACTCCTAATACCTGTGTAATTTCACAATATTAGAGCTCTCAGGACACCCTAGGTGTCCTTGGGAAGTCATTGGAAGGAAAACATACAAAGGTCCTTCGTTGACGTCGAGACCTTCACTGCCCCTGGGTCACCGGAACGTGCGTCCATAGACACATGCTGTCGTCAGGCACAGGTGGTTTCTGAGCGACTAACGGCCTCTCCGAAACAGGGAAGAACAGTGGACGGACGTCGAGGCCTCGGTTGTCGACCCATACGTCCTCCGGACGAACGGTAAGCACATAATCCTTTACCGGTCCAAAGACAACCCTCAATAAATATAGGGAAGTATCTATTCCAGTATAATTATCTTTCCCCTTTCAACCGTACACCTTATCCATTCTTATCACGATCTCATGAATTTAAGACTTGTTCATAAATAACTCGTGGAGACATATGTGCCAAGGTGTCAACTACAATGTTTCCGTTATACAGACGACAGGTCCTCTCGAATGGTAGACAACCTCCTTAATTTTGTTCGGTTTCAACATCTAGTATTCGATATTTTCATCTTAATATATAGTTAGGGATTTGACTATTGTTGAGGTCATAATTTTTAATACTTTGAATTCTAAATAAGAAAATAGAAATAACAACCAAAACTGTTTGACCCCGACAACGATTTGTATAAAAATCGTAATCTAAGGGGTCCCGAGTCAGGGACCAGTGAAAAAAGGGAGACGGATGTGAATGAGAGTGTTAGTGAGTAAGTGTATTAGCGTAGGCGCAAGTGTCGAAATTTAAGGGATATACACAGCCATTGTGAATTTAAACCGAGACACTGGACCCGGGGAGGGGACTGTAGAGATGAATCTATGTTATCTGAAGGCCTTGAATTGTACAGGTCTTGGCTTGTGACCAGACCGGATGTGGTGGGTTCTCTAACGGGTAGAATTAATTGCCGCAAAGAGCAAGAACCTCAGTAGGATGAGGTCGTAAGGAGAGAAATGTGGGATGAAGATTAGACGGGTGTGTCGGAAGAACTCTGAGATGGACCTCAGGTGGGGAATCTGGTGGCAACGACAATCATGGGAGACGAGGAGGTAGTAGAGAATGGAACTAATATCGTCGTCACGGGACTGATTAGAGGGACGAAGATGGGAACGTCAAATAGGAGGTGTGTCATTGGTCTCACCTGGGCGACTTTACATTCAGTCTAGCGGAGTGAGGTGATAAATGTCGGAACGTCACCGGAGTCAAGTGTAGGTCACTTTCGGTTTAGAAGGGATGCCGGAAGGTCCGGACTGTGGTAGGTGCGGGCACTACAGACACAAGGCAGCGGAGGACGTGAGGGACGGAGTGGGTGGCACGAAGTCGGTGGGACCGAAGGATCGACAAGGGACTGTGGGTCCGCGTACGGACGGAGTCCCGGGACCGTGATCGATAAGGGTGAAGGGGGTGGAATAAAATCTCTTTAGTGTCAAGAGTCGAGAGGATCGTAAGTGGATATTTGAGAAACAACAACAACAAAAGAGATGGTGAATAGTGACATGTCGTATGTCATGTTAAAGAGACGAATAGTACAAATAACAGTAATAGGGGAAGGGTGGATCTACCATTCGAGGTATTCTTGTCTCTGAAAACAGGGTAAACAAAGGATTACTTAGGAATTGTGGGTTTGTGACACACCACACATCATCCGGGAGTTATTTATGAATAAACCTCTACTCCAGAATTGTTGAACTGAAGATTTTTAACATGGTTATGTACCTCGGGTCAAGTAATGATAATAATGACCAAGTCTGACGGACAATGTATCTTAACCACTAGTAATACACAATAAGTCATATTGTAGGTTTAAGTAGTATATTCTACTTCACTTCAGCGAGTCAGTACAGGTTGAGAAACGCTGGGGCACCTGACATCGGATGGTCCGAAGAGGCAGGTACCCTAAGAGGTCCGTGCTTATGACCTCACCCAACGGTAAAGGAAGAGGTCCCCTTAGAAGGACTGGGTCCCTAACTTGGGTCCAGAGGACGTAACCTCTGTCTACGAAATTGGAGACTCGGTGGTCCCTTCTAGGTATATTCTATAATTCTATTTGTATATCTTTTTCAATGTACAAACACCCTGTCATTTCATAGTTTTTAAACTGTCATGTCATAGTTTTTACTAAATGAAACCAGTCTAAACGAAAATTTCCGAATATATACTCTTCAGATTCAGTGACACTTTATGACAACTCGTATTCGGTACGAAAATCAAGTCAAAGGATGTTAACAAACTAATGTCTTTATAAAAGTCTAGTCCTACTCTTTTTAATATTGAAGTTCGAAAAAATAGTAAACATTCAAATAACATCTCATGTAAAATATCAAGTCTCCATAACTATCAAATAGTTTCGTTCTGTATAAACAAGACAGTGATCATTCGTGTTCTCTAACACCCCTTTTCACACCCATGTTTCTAATGAACCTGTGTCAGGACGAGGGCTCGTGGAATCCACGAGTACCCCCGACAATACCTCCACGACTTAAACTAAGACACACCTTCTTCTCTACTACAGATGTTATCAATTCCCATTCTTTAATAAGTTTTGAAGACTTTAAAACTTTTACGTAAAGGATTGAATCAAAGGAGGGGACGGGGGTAAGAGGAATAAGAATGGTAGTCGGAGAAAGATATTGAACGGGACACAACGACTGAAATAGTAACTGTAAGACGAACCTAGTGGTTCACGACTCCATTCCCAGGGAAATATGTTTCGGGGAAACCGGAATAAGACGGACCCGGGGACCTACGGACACCGTCACACGCCCGACATCTACCTCACCACAGTCGGGGGAACCCCTCAGTATCGCGCGCGACGTCCGGTAATCCTGTCACTGGCCAATCTGAGCGTGGAAGGAAGGAACGGACACCAAAAGTGGCCCTCAATTCTCTGATCACGATACTAGTTGAACACAAACAAATATTGTTTGTTTTAGAATGTCACAAGTTGTAGGTATCGACCGGTGCAGTCGGTTGTAATTTGTAATTGAACAACCGGGTTTAGTTCTTTCTGGTTGAAGTTCGGTACTTGAAAGTAATCTAGAATCTTAAGAGTAAAAGTATGTACTGGAACCTTTAATTGAGACTCTGTGTACTTCTTCTCCAAAAATCCACCACCACAAAAAAAAGGATTAAAAGTAAACGCAATTTAATATTCGGACGACTAATCTCATCTTACACGACACGAATCTGTCAGGCAGTACAGACTGAGAACCGTCGAGGTACCCGACCTCGGGCGGTCCGAGGAGACAGGTGCCCCTAAAAGGTCCGTTCTTGTGTCCTCACCCAACGGTACGGGAGGAGGTCCCCTAGAAGGGTTGGTCCCTAGTTTGGGTCCAGAGGACGTAACCTCCGTCTACGAAATGATAGACTCATCTTACGTCCTGATCTTATTACACCCTTTAGTCATGGGTCTGGTGGGAACTAAATTTAATCGGGATCAAATAAGTTACATTTGAAATGACTGACTGTACGAGTGTGGGAATATCGTAGCAAGCCTCATACCTGAAACCTCCTTTTGGTAAAAAATTCGTCAGACATACAACCAACTACATGTAGGAACCGGTGATTTTTACACTAAAGTCTAAGCGGCACACCGGACGCTAGTTGACATATGAGACTCAGTCTGTCTATGAAGTCGGGTGGGTCTACACGTCTTCGGTTTAGTCAAAGACGACCCACACTAAGAGTGACGAGTCGACGGAGAGACCAGGGGTTGGTCATAGTACGCTCCTCAGTTAGTCTCCATACATTATTTCTACTTTTGCAAGTGCAGTATGTCTCTCCCTCATTACTAAACACATGACGAGGGGATGTCCGGTGTCACGTACTGACTCTACTGTCTTAGAGAGGAAGAGAGAAGGTCGTACATATGGAACTTTCTTCCGTAAAGTCCAAAAGGAGGGTAAATCCTGGTTTCTCAATCTTCTTTGTTATGGTCCGAGAGAAAGAGAGGTGGTGGAGATGGAGGTGGGATGGACCAGGGGGAGGAGTTTTTCTTCTGAGTGGACTACCAACTCTTTGACGTAATAAACTCGGTCTAGTGACACATTTCTCAAGTGTAGACATGTAGTGTAAAAATCGTATGAAATATTGAGGTACAGATCTCCATGATCCCATAGGAAGATCGAAAAAGAACCCAAATATGTAGGACCTGTACCTTCCTTCGAACACCAGATCCAAGTCTCTGAACTCATTTTGGTAAGACGGACGGGGTAGAATGGAGGACTCCGTTCGGACGGATGTTCCCACGGGGTCACATCCGAGTCCGACCCTTCAGTCTTTAGGGTGTAACTGGAGTTCACATTCGGCGTAAAGGTCGAGTTGAAATGGTCGTTCGGGAACGAGACCCCGAATCTTCTGTGGTGTTTCTAAACACTTTATTCATATATAAAAGGAAACATATACGAAATATTTAATCTCGGGAATCATTTTTACAATCTCGATGAGGTTTATGGTGGTCTGTGTAGGTGTTAACCCACAGTGAAGGTGAAGCCGAGTCGGAGAAGTAAGGAAGACCTAGAGAAAGAGACAAGAAGAGGTCATAGAATGACCTATAGATGGCAAGACCCCCCAAGTAGAAAGTCACAACATAGAGAAACGGAAAAGTATGACAAGTACCCCAAGAGTTCCGTTCATACGACTTCACCGTCTCATGTTGTACACTTTACGACCCGACCCACTTCGAATTCGACCTTAGTTCTAACGGTCCTCTTTATAATTATTGGAGCCTATACGTCTACTGTGGTAGGATTACCGTCTTTTGTCTCATAGATTTCTCAGGGAACTATTTCCACTTTCTCCTCTCACTTTTCCGACCGAATTTTAAGTCGTAAGTTTTTTGATTCTAGTACCGTAGACCAGGGTAACGAAGTACCGTTTATCTACCCCCTTTGTTACCTTTGTCATTGTCTGAAATAAAACCCCGAGGTTTTAGTGACACCTACCACTAACGTCGGTACTTTAATTTTATGTGAGCGAGGAATCTTCTTTTCGATACTGTTTGGATCTGTCACATAACTTTTCGTCTCTGTAGTGAAACGGTCGTTTTCAGGTAGACCAGTTTCGATACTAAAAAGGTCATAAGTACATGCCTCTCAACCTGATGTTTCTTCCGACTCGTGACTTCTTGACTGCGAAAACTTGACACCACAATCTCTTCTGAAAACTCTCAGGGAACCTGTCGTTCCTCTAGTTTGGTCAGTTAGGATTTCTTTTAGTTGGGACTTATAAGCAACCGTCCTGACTACGATTTTGAGGTTATGAAACCGGTGAACTAGACTTCTCGAACAAGTACCCTTTTCTACGACTACGACCCGTTCTTACTCCCGTCCTCCTCTTCCCCTGCTGTCTCCTACTCTACTAACCTTCCGTTGTGGCCGAGTTACCTGTACTCAAACTCGTTTGAGACCCTCTATCACTTTCTGTTCCTTCGGACCGTACAACGTCAGGTACCCCGGCGTCTCTCAGCCCGGGTTGACTCACTGATTTGTCGTTGTTGAGGTTTATGGAAAAAAAATTCACATCATTTTATATGTATCCCCGAAGGGACCACCGTGTCCATCATTTTTTGGACGGACGTCACACCCTCTGGGTACAAACTAGGGACCCAGTTCTTCTAGGTATTGTATTGTAAATTGTGAAATTAGTAAAAATTGACATGTCACGTCATTGTAATTCACATAAGTGGAACAACACGTCGGTTCGAGAAATCGTAAGATTTGACGTCCAGACATGGGTCATTCTTTAGTGATTTACGTTCTGACCATTTAAACTGGGGTTCTTTATAGATACTTTTTTTTATATGGACTCAGTTTTCAGTCAATCTGATTGATATATCTGAATATTATATACACTGTCTGTCGTTCGATTAAAACTATTATGTATACTTCTCTATATTTGGTGTTTTCTGGTTGTCGATTTATCTTTTTACCTGTTTCCTGTACTACTCTTTCAAGTCTCTGTAAGAACATCTACTAAAAAAAAAAAAACGATTTAAAAAAAAAAGAAAATGACACCATCTTATACGTATAGTATTTTAAATGTTAATATAGGCAAAATCCCCACATTGAATCACTTTAATTCATGTATGCGTAAAAACACATTGGTAGTGATGACAGACAAAGGTCTTAAAAAGGTAGTAGAGTTTGACTTTTAGAAGAGGGTAATTTGTTATTATGGAGTAAGCAAAAGGAGGAGGGAGGTCCGTGGCCGTTGATGGTTAAATGAAAGAAAGAGATATTTAAACTGATAAGATCCATGGAGCATTTTCACTTTGGTATGTCACAAACAGGAAAAGATAGATCGAATAAAGTTAATGGTATTATAAAAGTTCCAAGTAGGTACAATGTTACACTCACTCCCAAAGTAAAGATAAGTTCTGACTTACTATTAAGGAAAAACACATATAGTATGAACGAAATAGGTGAGTGGTAGTCAACTCAAGTGAAGTCAGTGAGTCAACACAGGCTGAGAGACGCTGGGGTACTAAACGTCGTGCGGTCCGGAGGGACAGGTAGTGGTTGAGGGTCTCAAATGGGTTTGATTTCAGGTAACTCAGCCACTACGGTGGGTTGGTAGAGTAAGAGACAGTAGGGGAAGAGGAGCACGGGAATTAAAAAGGGTCGTAGTCCCAGAAAAGTTTACTTAGTCGAGAAACGTAGTCCACCGGTTTCATAACCTCAGAGTCCAAGTTGTAGTCAGGAAGGTTACTTGTGGGTCAGAGGAACGTCAGGTCCCCTAAGAGTTCTCAGAAGAGGTTGTGGTGTCAAGTTTTCGTAGTTAAGAAGCCACGAGTTGAAAGAAATATCAGGTTGAGAGTATAGGCATGTACTGATGACCTTTTTGGTATCGGAACTAATCTACCTGGAAACAACCGTTTCATTACAGAGACGAAAAATTATACGACAGATCCAACCAGAATTGAAGAGAAGGTTCCTCATTCACAGAAAATTAAAGTACCGACGTCAGTGGTAGACGTGACTAAAACATCGGGTTTTTTCATTTCAGTCGGTGACAAAGGTGAAAGAGTTCTCCGTCCAGTCCACCAGACCATAAGGGTAGAGAAAGTCTTAAAAGGTGTCAAATAACACTAGGTGTGTCAGTTTCCGAAACCGCATCAGTTATTTCGTCTTTATCTACAAAAAAGACCTTGAGAGAACGAAAAAGTCACTAGGTCGCCTACAACCGTTAAACTAGAGACCAAGGAGACGCAAAAGATTTTGGTCAAACTTGTAGACCTTCAAGTGCCAAGTACATAACGATTTCGGACCGAACCTCTTAAAACTCGTAATGAAATGATCGTACACTCTACTCACGTTAACACGTCATCAAACTCGTAAGAAACCGTAACCGAAAGAAACCCTAACCTTACTTTTGGCTGGAAAAGACCAGGAAACTGGCGACGACTCAAAAGTTTTAAACGACTATATAATTCACGTCGTGAAACTGTCGTAGTATAAAATCTTAAATTTTATCGAGTCAACCTTAAGATAGTGGAGATGATCGAAACAAGTATCACTACGAAACATTTCGGGTGAACTGAAGTGTAAGGTCCTACAGACCGAGATCCACTTACTAGTGTGGAAGCACTAACAGACCCAGTACTGCTAGAAAAAACATGTCAAGAAGACACATAAGAACGGTGGAGAAGAATTATAGAAGACGAAGACATTCCAGGTATGGTAAAGACAGGAAATAACTCGGGTAGAAACGTACTTTATAAGGGAACCATAGAGATTAAAAGAACTTCTCTAGAGATCAGAAAGGGTAAGACAACAAAAGGAGATAAAGAAACGTGACTAGTGACTCCTTCCGAAAGAATAGCGATGAACGATAAAAAACCTTGAGACGTAAGTTTACCCATATAGTAAGGAAAAGAGGAAACGAAAAGCGAAGAGAAGAAAAGCGTCGATAAACATTCCGGAGGAGTCTGTCGGTAAAACGAAAAAACGTAAAGAAAAAGAACCTCTACCAGAACTAGGGAAAGAGGACATGTTACAGTATTTGAAGACAGGTATCAAGTAGTCCGTGAGATAGTCTAGATCAGGGAATTTAGATAAAGAGTGAAGGTGACATATTAGTATTCCCTAAACTAAATCAAGTATGGACTTACCAGATCACCAAAAGGGGTGAAAGAAGTTAAAATCAAACTTGAACCGTTATTCCTAAAGTACTAGACTCTGTGTCAGTCGAGGACAGAACAAAAACCATTGACAAATCTCGAAGAGGTAGAAACCGACGTTTCTTATATTAGTTAGACTAAAGTCACAACCGGTAGACCACTACAGGTACACATCTCAGAAGAGAACACAATAACCTTCTCCCACAAACGATACTGGCCACGCAAGAGAACCGTTTTGTGATAATCGGNTTACCAGATCACCAAAAGGGGTGAAAGAAGTTAAAATCAAACTTGAACCGTTATTCCTAAAGTACTAGACTCTGTGTCAGTCGAGGACAGAACAAAAACCATTGACAAATCTCGAAGAGGTAGAAACCGACGTTTCTTATATTAGTTAGACTAAAGTCACAACCGGTAGACCACTACAGGTACACATCTCAGAAGAGAACACAATAACCTTCTCCCACAAACGATACTGGCCACGCAAGAGAACCGTTTTGTGATAATCGGAAACGGGACAAAGTAAGGAATGAGGTTCCGGTTTAACGGGATAATGAGGTCCACAAAGAACTGAAGGATGAAAACGTAAGGTCAGGGGATATTACTTTCCTTGTAGAAAAAACCCACAATCAAGATGTTCACTTTCCAACAACGACTTGGTACTTTTCTACGGTCCTAAGAACCGGAGGCTTCCTCTTAAGTTAGGCCCCGGTCTCTGCTCCGAACTAGTGAGTCTCGAAGACACATTATTTCAAAATAATTTCATATTCACTTCTATCTCTTTCGAAGACTGTCTCCGTAGTCTTCCCCCGTCTTTCTCATGGGGGAACGATCACAATCGTCACCTCAATATATGAAAGGTCACTTAGTTTTCTTACAGACCTACAACATTTCTGGAGTGGTCTGGATGAAGGTATTAAATGTAGAAATTCTATTGTCCTAATCGGTCTTCCAAATTAGGTCTCTGACAGGAGTTCGTCCTACGTAATAACAATATATTAGGATTCCTTACATTCCCTTTTTTTTTTAAGAGGAAAGAAGGAGGAACTCTTAAGGTCTGGAGAGAGAGGACCCCTGGGAATCAGAAGAATAGTTGGACGGATCCTTTACTGAGAAAGTAAGGGGCGAAAAGAAAATCCTCTTAATACAACGGCTTCCTTTCCCCGTAGTAAAAGTAAGGTATTGGTGAAGGACTACAAATCCCCGTACCAGTGATTTAACGACTCCGTTGTATAAGAGGATTGGGAGCATAACTCTCAGACTAGGTCCCCGGGGTTCATTATCAACCTCCTCCGACACCGTGAGTATCCTCGAACCTGTTGGTAAACATTGAATTTTCGGAAGTACGTCAATCTTTGTTTAGGTGAATGTGTCAAGGTCTGCGTTCGGTTTTATCAGTAGTTTCGTTCAATTTTAACTTTCAGTATAATACAGGTATCAATGTAGTCAGGTAGAATCCTAACAATCTACCATAGTCAAATTCTTCTCCGTAGTGTACGCCAACAACAACTTCCATAAACGTCTGAACCTCTTTCAGAAAAGAAACTTCTCCACAGGTGGTGTCCTTCAGAAGGGGACTACTTCTCCCTTTACGAGGGGTCTGGGTCGTCAATCTGACTAACACCTTAAGTCGTATCCTTACTCGGGTCCTGTCCTTCAGTAACAGAACTCCTAGTTTGCCGTGTGAGTCCTGAAAACCTCAGTCGTATTCATCCGAGTGTATCTAATAGTCCGAGTAGACTTTTCATGTTTCAGTCTCGTATCTTTTATTTCTGTATTTTACTTCAGTGAATCAAGACCAGTCTCATGGTGGAGAATTGAGTTCACACTACATGGGTGTCTAGTTAAGGACCGTGAAACTGTCGATACCCTCTTCTTTCTTATTGGACCATTCCCGGAAGGGTCTCCCTGAGCTCCCTCCCCGGCGGTCTAGGGTTACAAAAATACTCCTGGAACCAAGGACCGAGTTTATATCCGAACGAACTGAGTCTCCGACCCAGTCCTCAGTAGAGGGTCTCAAGACAATTACGGACAACTTTTCGACTCTCGTTAAGGTTCCGAAGTCCCAGATATTGTTACAGACGCATTCTTTCCGGAAGGTATTTATGTAAGTTTCCCCCTGTCAGGGAGGAAAAAACCCCGTCAAACTCGGGAGTAATTTCGATACCCATCCTGAAATTAGGAACTCAATTAAACGCGTCTACAGAAAACTATTACAGTAATCGAAAAAGTTGGAAACGACTCCTAACCCCAGAGGTCCTCATCAGATTCACTATAAGATAAGGATCTCGGAATCTGTGGGCGACTCAATGTCGTCGAAATTTCCGCCTCAGTAACAGTGAGACTTCCGAGACACCATCGGGTTTGGACCCCTATCAAAGTACCTAATTTTAGAAATATTGGAGGAATTGGACAAGTGATACTGTCCCTTTTCGGAGTTAGGTAGGTCATTTTCATAGATGGGTTTGAACATTCGGTCTCATAAGTAATCGAAAACCGTATACTCATCTTAATTAAAGGGTCAGGAGAGATCCTATGAAAGGTGAAGCAACGATCGAAAAGTCAGAAACCCAATAAAAAGACTGTTTGGAGTGTGGAAAACTATTAGAAATTTCGAAAATAATGTAAAAATGGAAGTTCGTTTGCTCTTCGGTAGAGCATTCGTGAGAGACGTGGGTTTACTTTTGAGACGACATTTGGGAATTCTTAAAAGGTAACTCGTAAAAGTCCTTAATCATTAGCAGGTAGAAGACTGACATTGGTGGGAAATAGTCATTAGAAACGAGGAGAAAAGAGTATAGAAAGATTAAGAAGGAGTCATATCTAGTTTCCGTAGACACTTCCCCAAAGCATTTCACGGCGAAAAGACCGAACTGTCAGTCGGTCGACTAATGGAAGTCGATGAAATGCGGGTAGAGACAACACAGGAAACGTTACGTATTGTTGATGAAGAAATCCTGTTATATGTCGTCAATTTTCAGAGAGATAGACTAGAGAGACTTTACAAATTATCCACGAGGACAACGACAAAATTTGAGAAAGAAAGGTATAACGTCGTACTCGTACATTTCAGTTTATTCGTATGAATCTTAGTCACATCTACAAATAGGCGACGGGAAACGAATTGAGATCTCGAGTCCAGTCTCGGTGTTCGAGACGATTGACTCGTGATAAAGAGACCCCCTCTCTAAAACGAAGATTTTGGAGAAGTCGTCAGTGGTGACGCATTGGACGAAATGCGAAAGGTAGGGCTTGTTTTCTTGACGGTAGACATTTATAAAGACACAGTCCTAACAGATTACCCCATAGGTAATCAAGAAGGGCTCGACGTATCAAACTTCAATCCTTAAGCCTTGTTAGCACTAGTCCACAAAATAAAAGGAAGAGTCCTTCCTTTCACCGTCCTAAATTTAAAGGTGTCTGAGATTCGAATCGATGACCAGGAAGATTGTTGTCACTGACTATTAAATTCTTCGGATGACAGACAGTAGGTTTATAATTGGAATCTTAAATTCTAAGGTGAGTGTAGTACTCTTCAGTCATGTCATTCCAAAGCAGGTAATAAAAATTTCGAAGTCCACGATTATTTCGGTGACGGGGTTAATGAGAATCCGTCACCCCGGTGGGTGCACTTTAATGTAGATTAAGAGACGAATCTATTCGTTATCCAACGACCACTCCGGGAGCCCCAACACAGTTTTGAGGGTTCGGGTATGGAAAAGAAAGTTATTGTTTTTTTAATTTAAGACTGGGACACTCGTTCGAGTCTCGCCCTCGAACGTCCTATCGTCAGACTTCTTGGAATTTTCGGAAAACTCATAGACCTCTGGTTTGGTCAAACAGTCAAACCCGGACGACTCAAAATCGATATTCAAATATATTTCCGGCCCGTTCAAGGGGTATTGGGTCTTAGTTTTACGCTGTCATCGGACACTAAGGGGTTTTAGGAGAGTCAACAGTATCCATCCCCTACTAAATCATATCCAAATTAAAAGAGTCCCGGATACCGGGATCAGGGAAGACTATACTAATCCGGGTCTATAGATTGTCTAACAACTGTTTCGACTCGGAAAAGAGAACTACGGAACATTGGTGTCGGACGGTCTTTCAAATTCTTCAGAAGACTCCGAGCACTTGTTCGAAGGAGACAGAGTCGTGTCTCGTTTCATAGTAGATGTATAACATTGTGATGACGAAGCCTCGATAATTTCAAAACATCTAGGGTACTGTTTGAAACAGGTTTATTCACTCCTGACAGTGCTTTAGGGACCCCGTTTTGACAGGTCCAATTGACTCTTCGACCGACGTATCGCAGGAGTTTCCGTTTCTCTTTAACTGAAAGGAGGCGGCTTTCACTTTCACTTCAGGGAGTCAGCACAGGCTGAGAAACGACGGGGTACCTGACATCGGATGGTCCGAGGAGGGAGGTACCCTAAGAGGTCCGTCCTCATGACCTCATCCCATCTTTCGTAGAAAATTTAGTTAATGACTCTTTATAAACCGAGTAAGTCCTTAAAGTCTGTTATCTCACATTCCTAATCCGTTGTGACCCACACTTCCTTGAGGTCGGAGTAAATAATAAGCACTTAGAACTTGATCAGAGGTAAATGGTAAACTAAAGAAATATGGGTTTTGTCCTCACAACGTAGCTGACAATGTCCCCTAATTATCAGGGACGAGGAAAATTTAACAGCTACTACCCAAAATTGGGAAGGAATTGGAGTCCAAAGTCACCGATGACGACGAATACACCTTTATTCACACCAGAAACTCGAACTGTTGAAGTCCTTACGTAAAACACGAGTTGGGTGTCTAAAAGGTAGTCGGGTATGAGATCCCAAATGGAAAGCAAGTTAATTTCCCTCTCTTTACTTCCCGAGGTATAAGTACTTTTGTCCGTACCCGGAACGAGTCATATAGGGAGGGGTTTTCCCCACTCCCTCTGAGACCGTGTTAGTCTTTGAACACACTTTTATCGTGTCTTAGGGTCAGTGTTGAATGTCTTTGTGACTTCATTATGGAAAACCGAGTAGGTCTGTCAGTGTAAGGCCTTCGACTATTCCTTCCTTCACCCGGTCCCCGAAGTCATTCGTGCCTCATTCAACGGGGTCATAGATTTTCCTTTAACTGCCTAACCGGGGGGTCAATAATTATGGGTCCCAAGGAGTCCACATAAATCCTGCCCTCGAACACACCCCTGGGGGCCCGTGGAAGTCAGGACAAACAGAACTCTCAGGCTGGGGACTCTGGATACGGAGACCCCCGTCAGAGAGAAGGTCACACCAGGAAACGTCTGACCTGTCCCTTGACCCCCTCCGAATCTACGGACTCCCGTTAAGGCGAACTCCACGGGGAGGAAAGGTGCCATTATCGTTCGGGTGGGGAAAGGTGGACCCAGGGAGACTCTCAAAAAGAGTCCGACAAATTCTTGTCAAGAGTATCGGTAACGTTCCCGAAGGCGGACAAGGAAAGAGAAAAAGACGGAAAGAAAGAAAAGGAGTATAAGGGATGGTGTTATCTGATAGACTCGGTCAACATTGTCTAATAGATTTCTGACTAAACCAGGTAGTCAAGTCAGCGAGTCAGTACAGGTTGAGAAACGTTGGGGTACTTAGTGTCGTACGGTCCGGAGGGACAAGTAGTGGTTGAGGGTCTCAGGTGGGTTTAGGTACACGTAACTCAGTCACTACGGTAGGTCGACAGAGTAGGAGACAACAGGGGAAGAGGAGGACGGGAGTCAGGGAGGGTCGTAATCCCAGAAAAGGTTACTCAGCTGGGAAGCGTACTCCACCGGTTTCATAATCTCAAAGTCGGAGTCGTAGTTAGGAAGGTTTCTTGTGGGTCCTGACCAGAGGAAATCCTACCTGACGAACCTAGAGGAACGTCAGGTTCCCTGAGAGTTCTCAGAAGAGGTTGTGGTGTCAAGTTTTCGTAGGTAAGAAGTCGCGAGTCGAAAGAAGTGTCAGGTTGAGAGTGTAGGTAAGTACTGGTGACCTTTTTGGTATCGGAACTGATCTGGTTGGAAACAACCGTTTCATTATAGACAAAAAATTATACAATAGATCCAACCAGTATTGAAAGGACGGCTCCTTGTTCGTAGAAAATTAAAGTACCGACGTCAGTGGTAGACGTCACTAAAACCTCGGGGTTTTTTATTTCAGACTGTGACAAAGGTGACAAAGGGGTAGATAAAGGGTACTTCACTACCCTGGTCTACGGTACTAGAATCAAAAGACTCATAACTCGAAATTCGGTTGAAAAACCAGGTATGAGGGTAAAATTATCGAATGTCGTCTATAGACCTCGACTGACTCACTCTTTAGATAGGAAATTCCAGTGAAGAGGGAGAAGTGAAAGCCCTAGTTACAGTCACTTAGACGTTTCCCGAAGAGAGTCAGACAGATCCTTCTATGGTCCTCGAAGGAAGAGGAGGACAAGGTACAAACGGTTAAACGGTATCAAATTTCCGAATCGTACACTCACGGACTCAGGAAGTTCTTATGTAGACTCTTTTACTGAGACTAGGGTAGAAGGAAATCGACACAACATCAGGGTAAGACCAAGACATCAACCCTGGTGGACTAAGGGTCACCCGTCCCGTCAATAGAGCAGAACGGAGAAGGGATGACTAAGTAATGGTTCGGTAAGTAGAGGTATTCGTTGGCGAAAAGGGTTTTGCGCTCAGAAACTCAGCCCTCAGTCGCAAACAGGGTTCTAGATGTAGTGTAGGAAGGTTCATTCTGGTATTTCGTCTCATTGTGGAAATTTTCGAGATTATATAAAAAACCCCCAGGAGATTTATCAGAGGTTCTCGGAGGAACTAAGAAACATAAAGAACTATTCTTTTTCCGAATAATTGAGAGTATCTGACTAATAAAGAGGACCACCCACGAAGTACTTCTCCGTCGTCGGACACACCGACAAGGAGTCAGAGAGACCGACGAGACGTGTATACTAGGGTCCCTATCTAACCTCTTTGGACGAAAAGAAATAGAGAAACAGAGGACAAGAGGTAGAGTAGATCGTTTGATCCTCCTGTCCTCCCTCGACTTCCTCAGTGTGGGTTTAGATATGGGAATCCTGCATTCAGACCGTATAAAAAGTCTCTCTTTTTCCCGTCGTGTATACGATGAAGATGGGTAAAGGGAACAAAAGATGTCTTGGTCATATTAACATTTTGTCATAATGTGAATTCTCTCGGAGGTTGGCCGGTGGCGAATGGCAGGAGGTCACCCATGGCGTCGGTACGTCATAGTGTATCCTTCTGGTCCACACAGAAGAAATTCGGGACCCCTAGTTTAGATAGGGTCAAAAAGTCCTATGTCAAGTTTCCTCATGTCGATCTTAACAATCGAGGGTAGATATTCTCTCTTTTTTTCACTGGTCGAGAGAAAGATGGTCTCCGCAGGGAGGGACGACGTCTACCCCTACATCTGTTTGAAACGTGGTTTCGAAAAGAAAGGACCAGTCTGAATCAGACAGGGAATGACTGCGTCCGCTGTATGAGCAGGGAGGGTCAAGATGGTGGCTCTGCCCCACCCGTACGTAGTCCCTATCTGGACTACCGTAGGGACTGACTGCAGGTCGAGGAGGGGTAATTTTGGAACGAACGGAGACTACGGTGGACCCCAGGTTGGGAGGCCTTACGGAGGGTCCGACTCTGACGACCACCTTTGTAAGAGTAGTGGACTCACGGACACGTGTTGGGACTCATATACGGACTGGTGTAATTCCGGCTATGTTTGTATTTTGTCTACAAGGAAGTTCGCAGAGGTGTGGTCATATTTCTCGGAGAAGACCAGGTGATTCTCGGTCGCAATGGTTTCCTTTTTTGGGTAACATCAAGGTTCGACTCATTAGAAATTGGAGTCTCTACGAGAACACCGATTTTGAGGGTAGATTGAAGGTTTGAAAGTCAAGGATCGCTCCGATCCGTGAAGGACTGATGGTTAGGTTTAAACCCTAGGTTCAATATCATGTGTCATTGTTGTATCTAGTGTTCAGGGAACTTTCAGATACTAGGCTGTCTAATCCAAGTACGGAGAGTAAAGGCAAGTCCCGAAGGGAACACCGAGTCGACCAATTTTTTAGGCGGACGTTACACCCTCTGGACCCAAGATAGGGGCCCAACCCTTCTAGGGGATCTCTTCCTTTACCGTTGGGTGAGGTCATGAGGACGGACCTTTTAGGGTACCTACCTCCTCGGACCATCCGATGTCAGGTACCCCAGTGTTTCTCAGCCTGTGTTGACTCGTTGAAGTGAAAGAAAGTGAAAGGATTAAAGGTTCCTCAATACTTTACCAGTTTCTCTGACTTTTCAAATTGACTCTTTCCTCTCAAGCCAGGTGTACGAAACGGGTAAAGACCAGTAACCGTCCAGCCATATTTGGGGGCTGTCTAAAGATGGTATTCGGTATACTCCAGTGGTGCCTTAGCGTCTCGACCCGAGGAGTGAACGAAGCGCGTCCCGTAAATAAAGTAAGTGCGTTCGTGTGGTATCTCAATCATTTCATGTCGTCTTTTGGACAAGTGATCCTCTTGTTTCTTGATCTCGAGGTTCGTAGGAATGGAACAGGATTTCTTAGGGCCTGTTCGGGAGTTCTACTTTCCAACAACGACTTGGTGCTTTTCTGTGACCCTAAGAACCGGAGGCCTCCTCTTCTTAAGATAAGTCCCGGTCTCTGCTCCGGACTAGTGAGTCTCGAAGACATATTATTTCAAAATAATTTCATATTCCTTCTATCTCTTTCGAAGACTGTATCCGTAGTCTTCCCTCGTCTTTCACATGGGGGAACGAGCACAATCGTCACCTCAATATATGGGAGGTCACTTAGTTTTCTTACAGACCTCCAACACTTCTGGAGTGGTCTGGATGAGGGTATTAAATGTAAAATTCTATTGTCCTAATCGGTCTTCCAAATTAGGTCTCTGACAGGAGTTCGTCCTATGCAATAATAATATATTAGGATTCCTTTTCCTCATGCAGACGAATAAATTGAATATACGTTTCATGTAGTACTCTTTGCGACCTGACCTTCTTTGTGTTCGACCTTAGTTCTAACGGCCCTCTTTATAGTTATTGGAGTCTATACGTCTACTGTGGTGGCAATACCGTTTTTCCCTTCTCCTCGATTTTTCGGAGAAGTACTTTCACTTTCTCCTCTCACTTTTTCAACCGAATTTCGAGTTGTAAGTCTTTTGCTTCTAGTACCGTAGACCAGGGTAGTGAAGTACCCTTTATCTACCCCTTTGTCATCTTTGTCACAGTCTGAAATAAAAAAACCCGAGGTTTTAGTGACGTCTACCACTGACGTCGGTACTTTAATTTTCTACGAATGAGGAACCTTCTTTTCAATACTGGTTGGATCTATCATATAAGTTTTCGTCTCTGTAATGAAACGACTGATTCCAGGCAGATCAGTTCCGATACCAAAAAGGCCACCAGTACACACCTACACTCTCAACCTGACACTTCTTCCGACTCGCGGCTTCTTAACTACGCAAACTTGACACCATAACCTCTTCTGAGAACCCCCAGGGAACCTGACGTTCCTCTAGGTTGGTCAGGTAAGACTTCCTCTAGTTGGGACCCTAAAGAAACCTTTCTTACTACGATTTCGACTTCGAGGTCATGAAACCGGTAGAGTACGCTTCTCAACTGAGTAACCTTTTCTGAGACTACGACCCTTTCTAACCCCCGTCCTCCTCGTCCCCTACTGACTCCTACTCTACCGACCTACCGTAGTGACTGAGCTACCTGCACTCAGACTCACTTGAGGCCCTCTACCACTACCTGTCCCTCCGGACCGCACGACGCTAAGTACCCCAGCGTTTCTCAGTCTGTGCTGACTCGCTGAGTTGACTTGACTTCCTTACATCTCCCCTTTTTTTTCAAACAGGAAAGAAGGAGGAACTCTTAAGGTCTGGGGAAAGAGGAACCCCTGGGGATCTGAAGAATAGTTGGACGGATCCTATACTGAGAGTCTTCCAGAACATCCAGAGGTATCTTGGGAAGTCGAAGTCGAAGAAGTCGTAATGACCAACCCCGTACCTGAACCTAATGGTACTATAACTTACCAAACGGAACCTTTGTTTGTCTAGTAAGACAGCGAAAACTCTAATGTAGGTTCATGACGTAAAGCCTGCAAAAACAACTGATACTACCGATGAGGTAAAGAATATTCCCTAAGGGCGGGTATCATTATCTATATTACCAGTAGACTCAATTTCAGTGGGTAAGGTAAGGTAAAATCAAGTAACTAAGGATCTTACAGCTGCGAGTGAGAACGGTAGAGGACAAAGTGGTGAAGGTTAAACGGAACTAAGTGCCTGGATCGTAAGGTCCAAGGATAGGTTATAATGAGAAATGTCGTAGCCTGGAACGAAGATTGTGGTCAGTGTAGGTGTCGACCCACGACAAAAACGAAACCGAGGTAGGGAAGCAAGAAAGACCTCAATAAGTGGGTATCCATCTACAAACCAAAGTAGAAAATCGATCATATTAATAACGATGATAGTTGGTACTCAGAGACCTATGGTGAAACTCATGACGAGAACCAAGAACACATATATACGGGTCGTCATCTTAACGACCCAGGACATTATCAGGGCCACACTAGAAAAACTCCTCGGTGGTGTAGCAAAGGTGTCATCGACGTGGTAAAAGGAGAGGGTGGTCGGTACATATTTTCAGGTTTAAGAGGTGTGAGAACGGCTGTGAACAAACGACAAACGAAAACTATTATTGGTGGGACTCACACTTCACCGTCGAACCCTCAAAAGTAAACGTACAGGGGTCACTAGTCACTAAAAGGCATAGAGTAGTACACGAATAACCGGTAAACATATAAAAGAAACCTCTTTACAGACAAGTTCAGAAAAAGAATAAAAATTCAATCCAAAAGGTAAAAACCAACAAGAAATACATAAGACTTATAATTAGGGAATAACGTATGTACTTAACGTATATAAAAGAGAGTAAGAATACGAGGAAGAAACAGATTACTAATATCGTACTTTACCGTAATTTAAAACGATAAAAAAGACACAATTAACTCCATTAGTACACCCAAAAAAAAGGGAAGTAAGACAATTACATCCTATAAGTAACTATCCAAAAACATAGAACTTGGTAGGAACGTAAGGTCTATAATCAGAGTCAACAAGTACCACAAATTAAGAAATTACAATGACGGTTTAATCTAAACGATCCTTCACAAGGAAGGAGAAGTTAAAAAACCCTTTTCAAACTCTTCCCAACCACAACTAAGAAGAAATTTACAACCTACCTTAAATGGTCACGTCGGCAAACCAGGTTCTTAAAAGAAACAACTATCCAAAAACTAACTAAGTCACAAGAACAATCACTATCACATGTTAGTGACAAAGATGGAGTAAGTCAGAAGACTTCACAATACGAAGATTCCTAAAAGGTAAGTAGATCCAATAGGTCAAACAACCATATGTCAACGAGTATCATGTTAGAATGTTAGAAAATATTAGAGAGTATACACCTCTAAGGACCGGGTGTATAGAATTCAGAGTTTATAACAAAACTTCGTAAATGGATAAAATTGAAATATTTAAATATTTATTCCTTCTTTAATCTTAAAGTCAACGACTCTGTTCTATTAAAACTCACTGAAATTTCAATTTTTCAATTGATTTTAAATCTCAAAACAATGTCGACTGGGGTAAATTGGATTTAATCTATAATCAACATATAAAGACAAGTCAAGTCAAGTCAGCGACATTACTTTTCATTAAGAAGAATTATCGTATTTCGGTTTAAAGTCTCTTACTAAAAAGGGACTGTTTCTGCACCTAATTTTCAATATCTTTGAAGAAAAAACACACACGAACATGTAAAAAATGAAATCACAAGGTCAAAAAGGATCAATTTTCAAAAGATTTTAGTCTACTGGGAAAAGAATTGATCATTCGAGTTGCTTAGACATCAACTTTACACATTCGGTAAAGGTTCATTATTCGACAACACGAATTCATATTCCATATCATTACTACAATCACCGTCAATACCCCACTAATACACGGAGTGTCATACGATTTAAGAAACGTATATAAATAGTAAATTAGAAGTGTCATCGGTTTACTCAAACCGTCACGATAATAGGAGTAAAACAAGTATTAGTACTAAGAACCAAGTAAACGTCACAGTAGCAATCACGTAAGAACTCGGGAAAGACAAACATATATACACACGTGCAGACAAAGATTATGAGACCATTCGTATATCTTTAGTCCTTTGATTCTTTTGACTTTATGTAGTAGGGACCTGTGGGTTGATAATTCATCACCTTTTACTTCCACAATCAGTGAGTCGCTGGGATACCTGATATCGGGTCTTCTGAGGAGACAGGTACCTTAAGAGGTCAGTTCTTATGACCTCAACCATCGGTAAGGGAAGAGGTCCCACAGAAGGGTTGGGTCCTCTAGTTTAGGTCCAGAGAGAGTGACGACCGTCTAAGAAATGACAGACTCGGTATTCATCACCTCGGTCCTCATTTTCATTCCGGGTGGAATGAGATTTTACATTTGGACACGAGAAGTAATGACATTGACGGGTCTTTTTCGAGGTAACTAGTAGAATCCTTTTTCTTGAATGGAAAGAGAAAGAAGAAAGCAGGTGACGTAAAACGGAGAACCGAAAGAGAAAGAAGAAAGCAGGTGACGTAAAACGGAGAACCGAAAGAGCAAGAAGAAACTAGGCGAAATAAAACGGAGAACCGAGAGAGAGAGAAGAAAGCAGGCGACGCAAACCGGAGAACCGAGAGAGAAAGAAGAAAACAGGCGACGCAAACCGGAGAACCGAGAGAGAAAGAAGACAGTAGGCGACGCAAAACGGAGAACCGACAGTGGTGGTCAACTGTACACATAAAAAGTAGACAGCAGACAGAGGTGACTAAGCACCAGTAACCAGGGGTCTGTCGAGGTTCGTACGTCATCCGCGATCGTACACAGTCAATGATAAACTTGTCACTCACATTGGTCGCCTAATGCACACGTCCGTCACACACGTAGTAATGTCTTACACTACCTAAATCATTCAAAGAAGAGAAATGTGATAATAAGGATATAATATAGACGAATTCATTTCAGTGATCACACACAGAACGACTTTATGAATTCAACTTAATTACATCAATAAAATACGAATCCTTTTAATAGAATAAGTAGACAAAGTAATTGAATAAGAATGTTCATTAAAAAAAATAAAAGTTTAGTCGGAGAAAAATTATTAAGTGTAGATAGATAAAAAATCTGACAATAGGGTCACGTACCTCATAAAACTAGACTCCACGGTCAATAATCTACTAGACTGTTCATTCATCTACAGATTGACTAAGTACAGTCCCTTCCCCAACTCTTCTTGACCTTTTCTCTCGGTTTGTCTGTAAGGATTTAGACCGAATTATATAGACTCGATATTTGGTGAAATACTAATAACAAACTTCAACTTAAAATAAGAAAACTTTTATAAAGTGTTATCATACATTGGGGCACATGGTTAATCGAGAAGAGATATTATACAGGTTGGTAATTGAATAACTCTAAACAACTATAATTTTTAACAGTTTCTGAGTATAGAATTAGTGTGACTATGTCTTAATAATCCTTCTCAGAAAGAGAGGTAATGTCAGTTAAGACTGTTAAACCTTCTAAACTTCCTTTCTTCCTTCGAGGCAACACTATACAACTATCATTATCTTCACTCACTACTTTCAGTTCATTAACAAATCACAATCCACTGAACGTTATAGTAACAATCTTTGTGACAACAATCTCACAAATCTAAAATTAGTAGACATGAATGAGAATGTATTACGTTTATGTACAACCTTACGAGACTTAAAATCAACAAGGATAGTTCTCAAACAATTAAAATAAAGGATGGGAAATGTGTTTCGAATATCCCTTCTAAATGTTATTTATTTATTTTTATTTTACTTTAAGTCCTAGTTGTTTTCGTAACTAACCTTTTCTTACAGTTCGGGTCCTCCAATTTTTTATGGAACACATATACGTCTTAATCCAACACTCCAAGGACCTTCTGTTTCCATTTTCCCCTTAGTGTAAAGAAGCCAACAAGAGTTATGGGATCTCCTTCTTTGTCTTACCAAAGAGTTTTCTTTGTTCTTGGATTTTCTTTGAATTGTGTTTCCAGAAGTCTATTGCCTGTGTATTTCCCTCTCGCTGATCCTTTGGAGTCGTCGTAGAGATTTCGTCTGTGGTAGGACCCAAAGTACTCACGGGGAGTCTCCGACTCCTGTCTCATGAGACGCGTGACACCACTGAAACCAAAACAACCTTGGACTCTACTACGGCAGACACAGAATTGAGTCCTTATTCTGGATATGACAGATCTCTTCACTTGCCTGATGTACAGGTATATCGGACCGGGACGCATAAAGTTGGTTCGAAGGTCACACCTTAATCCGTCGTCGGACTTTTCCAAACGAGACACCGAACCCGAATGTCTCCCATAAGACAAAACGACGAACTCTTGACCTGAGTACTTAACCGACCTGTGTATGCAGGAGTCTTACGTACTTGTCCAATAATCACCTCCGGAAAAGACACGGTAACTCGGTAGCTCATTCCCTAGGTTCTAGGGAAGTAACTATGACTCCCGTCTCACCCTTATACAAAACTTTACTCGTCAGAAACGGTAAAGACCTCATAACAGACATACGGTCACGTATAGGATCCGGGAAATGCGTGCCGTGAGACGTCACATCCACGATCGGGGTTAACACTTAGCCCTTTGGTCCTGTCTTACAGGGGACTTCATAGAAAGGTAGAGTGGGGTGCCCCGGGACGCACGGACACCGGGGTCACGTGACCGTTCTCTCAAACTAGTGAGGACGAGAGGGACGATCAGGGTCGAAGGTGATACCTTAAAATAAAAGTTAGGAACAAACCTCCCCTTTTGTTTTATGATTTAAGTTTTCTCGCCTCATCAAGAGAGTTCCGACCGAGTGACAGACCTTCGGACCTAGGACGGCGGACGACACCTGGAGAGAGAAGAGGCGTCTCGAGTGGTAAGGGATCCACATCCATTGTGAGGCTCTGGTGACCGAAAGGAGAGTAGGGAACTGACTCGTGAAGGACGAGACCTTCCTAAGGAACGGACTCTGTAGACGAGTGTGGGTGGATTGTCCTCGAAGAAATCTTGTTCCTAACAGGGGAAGTCGAACATAGGGGTCGTACTCGTGGTACTGGGTGTCTCCTACGTGAGTCCCGGCAAACTAGACACTGACTCTCCTCCTCCGTCCCTTCCTTGTCTGTACACACTCGGAAGTATCAGGGGACCCGTCAACGACAAGTAGTTACTGCTAAAGAAATTAGACACTCTACCTTCTAACTCTGAACAGAGACGAACTAATAAAATTAAGTCCTAAAACTGAGATACTTTTCTTTAAGAAGAAAGAAGTTTTTACCCCACAAAAAACAAAACAGAACAAAAAGATAGAATCGAAGTCTTTACCTCGTTAATTCTTAGTCGGGTCGATGGTACGAACTTCTACTCTAATGGACCGACCTATTGAAACTTGGGTTAGCATGTCGACTTACACTCTGGTCACTTCGTCTGTTGTAGAATAACCGTCCTGTGAATGCCGAGTAGTTCTGGGAAGAAAGTGAGACACCCCGTCTTTTCCTTTACGAACCATTAATAATGAGGTAGAATAGTACACTGTCTCATGGAGTCACGAGTCCATAACCGTAACACAACATACTTTAACCCTTGCATTCTGTCCACGATTCACAAGGTATCTCTTGGTTGGGAAGTCTGTTATCCTCTTACAGACCTTAAAATCACCGATTGGTTATATTCCACATAAAATAGACACAGCAATTTGGTATATCTCTTAAAATATCACAAGTTTTATCAACCTAGTGCATTGTTTTTTGATTATTTAGTACCTAAAAAGAAAAAAAATGTCAATGTATGAAAATTTTATATCAGGTAACATAGATACAGAAAGTGTCTAATAAGAACAGACCTCTCGGTCCGGGGTTGGTGGTGGGGGACCCACCACCCTATGTATATATTAAACATTTCCGTATAAGTCATAATATTTAATATAAGTCTTTTGTTTAGTTTTACAACTAATAGTGAAGATAGTGTGTTTGATTCAAGATATTTTTAAAAGAACCGATGACCCCTATGTATCTTTTCTCACTAGGATTTGGTCCCACTCTAACCCGTGTAGTAAGAATGGACTTCTAAAAATTTCAAAAATTTGGAAAATACACCTGAGGGGGCACGGGTCTCATTTCTTGTAATAAGTGGGTTTGATATACGGAACACCACAAGAACCGCAAAGACAAGGAATTCACTTTCACATTGAGGAAAGTGACATAACAGTCGAGAATTTCCTTCCATGGACGTGAACAGATAGAAACATAGGACAAGGGACTGAGAGGGTGGGTAGGGGTGGGACGACGGGGTGTCTCGAAACGGTCCAGGGCATTCACGAGCTTTTTACTCGTAGTTCATTTCACTCACAGGACGGCGACCCACCGGTGTCCTCGGAAACGACGAGACTATACTTTCACGTTCTGTCCTAGAAACTTAATTTACACACAAGTAGGAGTTGTACTTATAATACGAGATAAGGTCCAAGTAGTGAGTAATTTGGTAACAATCTACTGAAGGAAAAGGCTCGAAGATCTTAATAAAATTTATCAGTAAGAGGTCGACCGTCACGGCGGTAGTCAGTTGTCCTGAAAGTAGGTTTCATACCTTTTACGTGCAACACAAGTCAAAACCATTTTTAAGATTAAGCTTTGAAATCAGGTTTTTCTAAACGAATTGAACCTCAGACAGAAGGTAGAACACTCACACACATCGAACATTCTATAATGGGAGACACATTTCTTTACGTACATTCCCCCGAATCCTATTTCGGATGGTCGTGTATCATAACGACTCGTTCATACGATCTTAACTACGATAGTAGTCCTACCTTCTCATTCTTACAATTGAACTAGTCATTGTTTAAGGCTCTCTTTGACTCCAAAATTCTTACCGAAGGTCTCATTTAGACCGAAACTCAGAACTCCCTAAGACACTCGTCTTTTCACAACCACGAAGTCACGTACTTGGGACGTTGAACGACTCATAACTGACACAGGACTATTATTTTTGACTATCACGAAATGATGTCACCATTAAAATTTTAGGTTAAAACATAGTCAAAAATACCCATCTTTAAACCTTCTAGGAAAGTGTCACAACTGGGACGTACCCACGAGAAATACGAGAACCTCTCTCCTTCTACGTCGATGTTCGACGGTAGAATAAACGAGAGTTGGATTGAATGAAACAAGAAAAGAGTACTTTTGGTCTCAGTTAACTCCATTAGGACTTCTTTGACTCCTAAACCATAAATTGGTCCCTTTTTTTAAGGGTATGTTAAAATCATTAATAACTTTACCCGTTCCGTATTATTCGTTATAAAATACTTTAGAATTCTCCACAGAATAGTACATATCTATAAAGAGATAGATCTTTAAGGAACAATCGTTTTAGACAAAATCCATTAGAAGTAATTTTGAGAGCCCCACGGGAAGTGTGACACTGGGGTCAGGAATGGGGACGGGATCAGAACAAGACCTTCTAAACCACGATTCAGCGCTCTCAGAAAACAATTTCGTCACCTTTGTGTACTAATAGAGTCGAAAGTCACTTGTCTCTTTTGTTTAGAAGTCGTCAAAAGTGACTTTACAAAAAAAGTACTTAGGAAGGTAAACATAAATAATAATATTTTCATTATATAGGTAGTTGTTCCTCAACTAAAATTTAGTGTATGTCATGGAACTTATCTTTTCCTTTATGACAAAGCAGCGAGGGACCACATGACTTACCGCAAGTAAATAGTGTCGCTGAGTGTCGGAAAAGGATGGATTTAAGATTTCGGTCGTTCTCTAAATTTTATGTGTCTTTGAGAGAAGTGTTCATTATGATAAGAACATAGTATGGTTGTTTTATTGAAGAATTACATATATATCTAAAGATATTACCATGGAAGATAAGTAAGAAATGGACAGGAAACGTTGGGTCTTTACGTCAATTTTCGTCTCCTATCACGGTCCAGGTACCGGACATAGGAGCCACGGACTACGTCAAGACTAGAGGTACGGGGAGTCCGGGGAGAACTTGTGTAGAGGATGTGAGGTAGGGTATTAACAAAGAGAGTCTCCAACCTACAGGAGAAAAGACACATAGGAAGGATTGGACGCTGGAGGATTCTTTACGTTCCAACTGAATCCACTGTCACTCTTTAATGACAGGTAGGGGGTTTACTAAAGACGATTTCCCCTCATCATTTCTTCGGAAACCAAAGGACGTCCTACGAACGTTCAACAGAAAGTGACAGTGAAATATTTGTGTGACTGAACCGTTCGATAAAGACAGAGGTGTAAAAGTCGTTTTATCTTTCGACTGATCATAGGAACTACAAATACCCGTAGACAAGACTAAACATATCGAAAGACGGTACATCTATAAACTTAAAGTCCCATTATATATGTTTTTGAAAAGAAGGACGGATAAAACTAACTTTCTATCAACAAAGGTACAATAAAAAACCATTTCAAAAGTCTGAGAAATATAAGAACGATTAGTAGGGAATCTATTCTCATAGGACCTCAGTATTACCTTTCTAAACGATGAAATAGTAGTCCGGTTCTTCTATGAATCGAGATTTAGTATTAGTAGGAAGGGGACAAGTACCAGAGAAGGAAACAATGGACTAGTGGAGGGTGATCTAAGGACCCAAGACTGAATTGGGACAAAATCTCTAACGCGGAGAATATAAAAGTAAAGTTTACAACCAAATTAAATTACTCGCTGAATTCATTCGATAAGTGACAACTTTAAGTGAACACAGAAAACAAAAATCCACATCATGTCACTTGTCGGCTAACCGTCGGATGCTTCAGGAACAGTACGACCGACTATCGAGTGGAAGTTTAGAAGTTTAATAATGTTTTCTTGATGAAAGATACGTAGTAGTTGGACTAGGACGAGAATGGTTCCTCAAACTACATTCAAAAGATCTGGAACTACGTGAACTAAAAAAAAATCTTACTCGAGAACAAATTTGTATCATAGAATTTTGATATAAATGTAATAGGATCAGTGTTTCAGTCACAATAAGGAAACGAATAGTACAAGTGTATGAGTTTAATCGACATTCGATATCACATAATAGGATTATGTAATGATTTACCATGGGAAAATTAATTTTTTTCTTCTGAAAAATTAAAAACAAAAAATAAATGAATGAATAAAAACCGACGAGACCCAGAAGCAACGATGTGTTTCCGAAAGAGATCAACGCCGGTTCACCCCCGACGAGATCAACGCCTCGTGTCTGAAAAGTAACGTCACTGAAGAGAACGATACCTCGTACCCGACATCCGTGCACCCGAAGTCATCAACACCTCGTACCCGGGTCATCAACGTCGAGTGTCCGAGATCTCGTGACTGAAAAGACCTCGTCATCAACACCGAGTGTCCGGGTCAACGGCGATCAGAACACCTTAGAGGGGGTCTGATCCCTAGTTTGGGTACAGGAGACGAAACCGTCCGTCTACGAAGTAACGACCCGATGTTCCCTTCAGGGTTTTTTTCCCTGAAAAACTGTAAACTGAAAACTGTAAAAATTCAGTTAACTATTAATAAGTGTCATATTTGATCGTAAAGTTGGATAAAAAACTCTTTGATACGAACCATGTCACCATCCGTGATCCCGATGTTTGAGTTTGTTTGTGAGTTTGTTTGTGAGTTTGTTTGAGACCGCGTTAGATCAGACACAAGTGAATTTAAGTTGATTCTAAATAACTCAAATGGTATGTAACTCCACGATATATAAGTTTTCGTCTCTGTAATGAAACGGCTGATTCCAGGTAGATCAGTTCCGATACCAAAAAGGAGACCAGTACATACCTACACTCTCAACCTGACACTACTTTCGACTCACGACTTCTTAACTACGAAAACTTGACACCACAACCTCTTCTGAGAACTCCCAGGGAACCTGACGTTCCTCTAGGTTGGTCAGGTAAGACTTCCTCTAGTTGGGACCCTAAAGAAACCTTCCTTATTACGATTTCGACTTTGAGGTCATGAAACCTATGGAGTACGCTTCTCAACTGAGTAACCTTTTCTGAGACTACGACCCTTTCTAACCCCCGTCCTCCTCTTCCCCTGCTGGCTCCTACTCTACCGACCTACCGTAGTGTCTGAGTTACCTGCACTCAGACTCACTTGAGACCCTCGACCACTACCCGTCCCTCCGGACCGTACGACGCTAAGTACCCCAGCGTTTTTCAGCCTGTGCTGACTCGCTGACTTGACTTGACTTGACTTGACTCCGAAGACCTCGAGTTTTTACTTCTATACTAAGGTCGGGAATCTATCTCCAAATAGGACTTACGAGACTATTGTCTCCGTGAAACTGTGGTCTACCACCCATAAAGTCTTGTGAAGAATCTTTAATATCGTAAATTTTATCTCGGGAAGTGTCATCACTCGGTTAACTCCGTTCCACCCTTTCAGTAAAGTCTGTCCTCTTCGGTACAGTTGTAGATGTTCTCCCTTTGTTCGACGTCTTTCTACGGGACCTCGTGGTCTGGTTCTCGTTCTCCTGTGAATTTCGTGGCAGGTGTTTGTACGTCTCCGTCGGAATGGGGAAACCTACGGACTCGACTCGTGACACTTCGTTCGTCCCTCTCTTCACTCTTGTCCACAAGATTTATCTCCTTTATCATGAACGTTTCACTTTACACACGTATTTGACCCTCGACAAAACTATACTCGACAAGTCAAATATTACGAATGAAATACGATACGAAATTCAAAATGTACGTAAATTATTAGTCTAACTTTACTGTTAGAATGAAATCATTCGGTCCCTAATATAGTCGTATTAGTTCTTTTATAAACAGTATATTTATGTGAAAATCGTGACAATAGTTGGTCAAAAAAGAACAAAACGTTGAAAAAAAATTAGACACGAAACCTGATGTTTATTTAATGTCACAATTAATCTAGTATTTTTAGTGGAACGAGGTTCATATACAACTTACAATGACTTTTCATATACTATAAATCGTTAAGGAAAGTCAGGTCTTCTGGAGGTCCCAGAACAGTGAAACAATCAATAATGTACCTACGTCCATGAACTATATACGTCTATTTTATACCAAGACCAGTATCGTAAGCGTGGTTTAAGATGACATTAGTGCAAAGTCTCACACAGTGATGTCATAGGAAAAAGTGAATCTCTGCACGGTACAACTTAAAATAAGTCCTACGGAAAAGATTTAATAAAGATGGATCCTTTTGTGACATGATCTTAGACGTAATAATGTTTTGTAGGAATTCATTTTACGATGTCATAAATGTATAAAAAAATTAACGTACGAATAATCTCCTTTAAGTCATCTTCTTACAATGGAAGAGTCTTTCATTCTCCTCATACTCGGAAGGAACTGGTAGGTCTGTACAATCCTAAGAAGGATCATTTACGAAGTGTTGGGAAGGATGAAAAGTCTCATGATGGAGTCAAACTTTTATACATAGTTAGTTATAAAAATGAATTACAGATGGGATGACATATTACATTCGAGGAACTCTAGTTTCTTGTTTATATAAAGACGAGAGAGTATAGGGACCGAAGTCCCATGAGATTTCTTCATAAACAACTTACTATTACTTCACTGATTTACGTACTGATGTATCACTTATACATTTATGTACGAAGTATATACCCTCCATAAAATCCTTGATTTACCTTTGTGATTCTATCAGCCAATCTTAACGTAACGTAGACATCTCTACGAAACACCTGTACCCAAACGATGGTATCGAGCAACTGTGTTACCTACCTACGCAAACGTTCCAAGAGAGAAAAGGAGACCCTATAGACTGTATCGACACTCCTTCAGACGATCACCGGTTCTATGATTGAGACAGACATACCAAAGATGAGGAAAAAAGGATCATGGAAGGGGGACACCTATCGTCCAGGTCGAGTCCCAAACACCCCGATTCCTTACCACCACGATGCACAATGTACTTACGTCAGAAGGTCGTCGACATATACGTTGGACCAGAGGGTCTCCACTAAAGGAAGGAGAAAAGACAAATCAAAGCATTTACACACACGGACTCTTGACAAGGTATAAGTATATAACGTAAAACCCTAAATGATTTTGATCTGGATTAATCTCTGAGACATCATTGAAGACTTCAGACATATCTACTGCAACGAGTATCAGCATTTGAAAATATTTAGACGACTCCAGAGTATGACGGACTGTCTACTTAAACTGGATTACACTAAAAAAATTGAGGATTTTAATAAGAGCTTAAGATAGGGTATTTCGATATTACAAAGAAGACAAAATCTTTATAAATCTGAGATAGTAACCGTGAAACATTATTAGATGATCATCCAATACTATATCGTCATTTATCAAAACTCTTATGAGACACAGTAATACAGTATGAATAAAGAACATTTCTAGGACCATAATAACCAAAGTCAAAAAGTATTGGCTTGTCTTCGAGTCTCCACTAAACAAGTAATAATATCATCGATCTTCACAACTTCGATTTGTATGCGTCTCAACATCGGTGTCGATTTGTGTGTACAGTAAGACTTTCTTGTCCACCCATGAACCTCATATTTTTAGTTCCAAAAGACTTTCACCAACTTGTAAAGATTAAATTATGCAAATTAAAGAAAAGTCAGCAATGAAAGTCACCTACTACTGTGCCTGTTAGGTCTACTATCACATAAGATGGTTCACGTCAGAGAGAAACCCGTAAACTACCTTTCGTTTGATGTCATGATACATGGACTCTTGAAAACCTTCCATAAAGTGGGTCATTGAGAAATCTAACTTTCTACAATCGATAAACCTTACACCGATGTAAGAAAGAGAACACTATTGACAGAGACCAAATAATTGAGATCTGATTACGGTAACGGTTCTTGGATATTTTCTTTATAGAAATGGTAAGAAGAAGTTCACTAATCTTACAACTTTTATCAGTAAATATATTAAAAATCTCTAAACGATCAGAACAAACCCGATAAAGGGGAATAAGAATGAATAGACAAATTTTATAAACAAGTTTAATAAGGAGACGTGTATACGGTTAAAGTGATCATGGAGATTTATTTCTTATAAGAAAATTTCGTAACGACATAATACCAAACGGAATATAAAGGGGGTATCCAACCTATCAAAGATCCTCTCTTTGACAGACAAGGAACTGGAATTTAGAGTGGGATATACCAAAGTATGTGAATGATATTTCTCTGACTCCTTTTTGTATCTACCGACTTACGTTCGATTAGAGTGTAGTCATTTTTGAAAATATAGGAGTATCACTTGAACTAAAAATCTTCGTAAATTTCTAAGAGAGCGTAAGTAAAAGATGGTAGAAGTCTTTAACGATAAAAAGGAAGTTGTTACATAAATTAAGAACAATGTATCTAAAAGTTCTACACCTTGTTTCTTGAAATACACTCTCTTGTCGTCCTACGTATACTTAAGAAGTGGTCAGAGTAACTAGTCTACCTACTCATAGAGTTCCATCTTTTTTGAACGTAAAAAGGGAGAGTAAGAGAGTTTCAGATCGTACTCTTGTCACGAAATCTTAAACCCTAATGTTTAGTCTTTCACTAATAGAAATTGTGGTGTTGACATTAAGTAAAGTAGACTCAAACTTATAGTTTTATATGTCTTGTGATATCTAATATCTAAATAAAAGAATTAAGTAGACTGTGACCATATATTAAGAATTGGATATAGGGTATCATTACTGATAAACATCGACACGTGATACACAGACGTAACTGTATTGGAACGGAGTCTCGTCACGTCGACAGTCGTCACTTGGGTACCGAGGTGTGTCTCGACAGAACGAAACAGTTTCCCTTACTTTCTTGGTCTAAGTCTTCAACAAACACCAATGTACTGGGTCTCGAAGGATGGCGATGGGTCATTTTGGACAGTGTTCGAAGGATTCACTACAGCGGAAGATTCTGTGTCTGTCGGAGGCAGTGACGGTCGTAATGGACAGGAGAGTAGTCTTCCGTGTTCAATGGACAAAGAAATTTTTTCTCTATTACATGTCCCTAAAGAGACCACTAGGTCACCAATCCTGAGACGAAGATGACGTCCCCCGGGTTTTATTTTATTGAATGTTTAAACTTCGTAAGACAGGTGTTCTTCTTTCTTCTTTAGTACCTCTCAGTGACGATCGAACCCCTGACACCGTTCCCCTCTTCCTGAGTCCACTGGTACCTCTCACGGCAGGAACAGTAGTCACACCGACTGCCGAGACGAGAAGGAAAAGACTAACAAATGCAAGGAGACTGTCACCCAGATGCCCAACATTACGAAAGTAATCAAGGGTCGAATTTGATGGTTCGGCTGATTCAAATAAAACAACCCATTTAATTTTAGACACGAAATCGAATCCAGATTTATTTTAAGACATATTTGTTGGACTTTCAAGATTTCCACAGTTGACTTCAAAATTGAGACAATAAAGTTGTCTTTTACCCCTCTCTGGTTTAGAAATTCTTATGAAAAGTCCCGTAGATAAGACTAGTCTTTTAGACATTTCTGACAGGAGTGTCCAATCACTTTTATTGTGACTGTAGTTTTTTTATTGGTAGTAGGAAAAACTTACTAAGAAGATTACACCATATCTAAAAAATAAGGAACTCTCCGAACGTCTATATAGAGGATTATCCAGATATAAACAAAAAACTTAATTTAAAGAAACCAAAGTAAAGATTTCAAAGAAACAAGTTTAAGAATTAAAATTCGTCAAGATTCACCAGTTTTAAACCGCAAAAATAAACCATCAAATGAAAATCTTCCTACTCCCTTCCATACACAATTAATGTGACTAATACTTACATCAAGATCCAAATCAGAGTTAATAACACCATCAAAGTTCTAAAAAAGTAAGGTAACAACTAGTACCAAAAAGAGAACAAACGATAAGTTCTATGCTCGCACTTCTTCGAAAGTACCGAGAGTTAGATCCTCAATGAAGGACAGTCTCAAACCTTTAAAGAAACCTGGTCAAACAATCTCCTCTTCAAGAACTCCCTTCATTACGCATAATGACGCTTTTCACATTTCTTTTCCATAATGTAAACGGGAAAATTTTTTTATCCAAATTAAACAATAAGTACAAAATACATTCTAGTCAAAATTGGAGGACAACAATAAAGGTAATCTAACACATAACTGATCACAAGTGTGTCTACTCTTTTCGGATGTGTTTAGATACTGGAGACATAATTAATGAAACTACAAAATAGTAGAGGTACCTTTATTAACCCAAAACGTAGAGAAATCTCTTGTTGTCACTTTTCCTGGACATAATTTAGCAATGGATCACAGAACCAGTAAGTGGACTACTCTAAACCTAAACTGACCCTCTCACCTGCGAGGTAATTTATACTACTTGTCTATTCCCATTGAAAACAAAAGGATCAAAAAAATTATCGATAATAATGACGTGAGAGAAATAACAAAGGAAAAGACATAAAAGTTTAAATTAAATTTTACCCTTTGGAATCGTAAGACTCTTCTTGTGTCGGGCACAGAATTCGACGACCATGATCACCGTGTCCGTCTAAGACCTGTCACTGGAAGTATAGACCTTCCGCAGGGTCACTGTCTTCTCCTTCGGGAAGGAATTACGAGGTTGTCCTCTGATGAATCTGAGAGGGCCTGGACGCTCGGTAAGACTCTACCACACGAACTCAACCTCCCATAAGGAACGAATTTAGTCCTTTTGTGTAGGGAGAACAAACATGTCTTAAGTCACCGACACCGGGACATACAACGATTGGTAGTAGTTACACGACAAAAACGAAAATTTATCAAAGGGACCTACGATTTGTACCTCGGAATGTGCCAAAGTCCTTACCGAGCGGTTCTAAGCAGAAGGCTTCAACCACTTTTGCCCGCTTCATGTCTAGTTCCTCCACCTCCTAGAGGTGCCTTTTTTCAACGGGAGTGTCTTTTGATACTTGAACAGCCACAGTAACATGTATCACCCGTCCGCGTGCGCCCGGTGATGATGAGGAAGTAGTTCCTATCCGCCATTCGCCGAGAGTACGGTGCGGTGGGGAGGCCGTCCGAGAGGAGGACGGGAGGAAAACGAGGACACGAGGGGGCGGGAGGACACGGGGAGGGGACGAGGGGGACGGCGGGAGGACAGAGAGAAGACACGTAAGAGAAGGAGGACACAGGGAGGAAGTGGGAACGGGAGGACATAGACAGAAGACGAGGGAGAAGGGATGACAATGAGTGTGAATGGGAATACATCTCGTCTTCGAAAGTGTAACGAGAAACTAGAATAAAGGACATAACCTAAAAATTTTGAACAACGTTGACAAAATAGGGAAATAAGACTTTTCAACAAATTTTTTAACTTCATTGAAAACGATACAAAAAGATCCACAAAAGTTTACCATTAATGGAAGACATAAATATCTGTCATGTATCTCTGCTTACGACCCCTACCTTCAAACTGAAAAATTGGAGTACAAACAAAATAGTTTACACGTGAGATCCCCTACACCTTTTCCTTTCACCATATTTAAATTACTGTGTCAATATCTTCTTAAACTGGAATTACTACTCTGGGACCTCATACTTACGAAACCTCCTCTTATATCTGGTTTTCAAATACTAGTTTCATTCAAAAATGTTTACATATAAAAGGTAACCAAAATAAAAAATTATACATGAAAAGATAGTGTAACTTTCGTCATAAAAAATATATTTTTATCTTGGTTAAAATAAATAAACAAGAAAAATGAATGTCGTCGAGATCGGTATATCTAGGTGTTTGAGGAACTATCGGTCTCACTTTTCCAAGTTCGACGAATGTTTAAAAAAAAAGTAAAAAAACTAAGAAATGTTGTAAGGATCCCATTCCTCAATTCAATTCACACTCTTTACTTATAATTTCTTGTTGAACTTTCTTAAAGTTGGAATTTTTATCAAAGTCTTCATCAACAGGTGATTTTACAAGCTTAAAGGAAAAGTGAATGCATCTCCATATACTAATTATCTCTTCTATAGAGATCGTGGACACAAAAATTTCGACATAAACAATCACACCGTTTGCTTAGAAAGGTGTCGGGGGTGGAGGTCTTCTTTTTTGTGTTTGCATGAACTGTCTTAGGGTAGTCTTAAATGATAAACTTCTTTGGAACCGTAAAAAATATGGACTGAAGTTTTATCAGATCCCCGTAAATTTTAAAAGGGGGACACACTCTAGGTGTTATAATCTAGAACTATGGTCTGGCACCATCAGTACATAGATTTCCACCGTCGGAAATCACCGACTTATATCACAGAAACGGTTTTAAATGCACCTAAACCGACAAAACACGTCTTTACCAAGTCCCTCCGGTTAATATCGGGGTTGGCCACGGTGTCTTAAATGAAAGTTTACACTGAACGGGAAACTAACCTAAAGTCGAACGGACCCTTTCAAATGGAAGAAAGGGAATACAGAAATGGCATATCGAGGGAATGAGGGACGGGGAGACCTCGTGGCAGACTCACTAAAATTCAGAGTGAGACTTTTCTGTACGTGAAATGAATATGAAACGTAAATTGCTTAAATCATTCATGAATGAACGACCTAAAAACAAAATTTAACAGTTCTCTTTTAAAAAATAAATGTTTCTCAAGAAGGACAACAGAGTAATACTTCGCTTGGGGATGTGACTACATGCGGCTTCTATGACCTTGCGTATGTACGAGAAAATGGTCTCCCACAGACTAGTCTTGAGGGGGCACAATGGTTTCTTTTCAGCTCAGTCGCAGCATGCCGTCCTTCGGCTCCTGGAGAGAGACACTCAAAGAGGAGACACATCAAACGACACACTAAAGTCATCCACTATAACACTAGAAATCTCGTACGAGAAACCATAAATTTCCATTAATCGATTTGATTTCTCTTTAAGATTTTTCGTTCATTCATTTAGGGAGATGGGGGATAGAAAGAAGAGTGACGATAGAACCGTTCAACCCTTCATTGGAACCACCAATGGAGGAACCGTTCTTGAAGAAACATAAATCTTTGTACCTCTCTTTAATGAAGTAAAATCTTAACTCTAAAAATTTTTAGAGTAAATAACTCACGTGAAATACAGGTCTTGGACCATGATACGGTCGTGACAGACTTTCCAAAAAAAAAATTCAGGATAAAAGATGTTTAAACGTAAAATTATGTAACCTAGTCCTTTGATATGTCAAATAAAAATTTAGATTGTGCAATAAATACAGAGAATCCAGTCGTGGTAGAAGTGGTCTCTAAAGTGGAGTCAGCAGAGGAGCCGGGGTATCCGGATTGTTACTGGCTGACAGATAAGATTGGTTCGACCACTTTTTTCCACTCTTCTTTCCTGATAAACACCTCTTTTACGGACAAGCTTATATGGTCCATTCTTGGCATATTGTTCAAGATTCCCTCTTTTGGGTCTATTTACAGCCTTAGAATAGAGTATCCAGGTCTCGATGACAACGGCCGGAAGAACACCTGTATCAATACAGGTCTTGAAGACTGAGTCGCTGTCGGATCGTGTCACAGGAGACTGGGTGGAACAGGATCTTCATCGATATCTGAGTCCCAACTACTCGTGGCAGGGACCGGACGACACACGGACACCCACGGGGGACATTCGTTCCCCCTCCCTCACCCGTCACGTCTTTGAGTAACGACTTTAATTGAATATTTTAGACCTTTCTTTTTATTCCAAGTATTGGAAACCCATCTTGATTGTTATTGCTACTACTAGTAGTCAATAACTTATGGATGGGACACGATGTGCGAATTTAGGGATTAAGAATTTTGTGAGAACACCTCATCGTCCAAATTAAGGGTAAAAAGTCCACTTTTCCCCTCTTTCGAGTCTTCCCTCTTTATTACGACGGTCGCAGTGTCTCGGTCCTAAAATTAAGTCTGACAGGGTAATGGGACAGGTCTGAAATATGTGATTCATTAGTTCTCGATTCATCGGTCTTAGTTTTTTAAATTCTCTTTATACTTCAGAAACCATTTTTTTTTTTTTTTTTTCCATTTAATTCGGTAGACTATGTACCTCTCGTACCTCAACCAACATAAACCTTTTTGAGACTAACAGGGAAAGGTGAGTCTCATTGTCTAATCTTAACTGAACAGTGTACCACCAAAAGGACTTAAAGGGTCTTCTTAACCCAGCAAATCACTTATTATTAAGTGGAAAAATGTTGAGAAATAGAAACTTTCAAAAAGGAGAGAGGAAAAATTTTTAAAGTTTCGAACTCTTTTCATAAAATACTTGGACAAAATGGGATTGAATAGTGATTTTATAGAAGATGTATAACTTATTAAAATGGGACAAAGAATTTTGATTAATTGTGAAAACAAAACATCTACCACTCTCTGCTTTTGGAGTTCAAATACTTCTTATCTCTACACATGTCATCACTAATAAAGTCAAAACAAAACAGCAACCGCAGTGACTTACGGCATTCATGATCAGCCTCAAAGTGATCTCTGTAATCTTTCCTAGCATCAACTTTCAGAAAGGTCATTGCGTCAGTCACCCGAAGGGAATACCGAGTCGACCATTTCTTAGGCGGAGGTCACGTCCTTGGACCCAAGCTAATGACCCAACCCTTCTAGGGGACCTCTTCCCTTACCGATGGGTGAGGTCATAAGACCGGACCTCGTCAGGTACCTGTCAGGTATCCCAACGTCTCAGCCTGTGCTGACTCGCTGAAAGTGAGTGAGTTTCGTAAGTCACTGAATAGGAATAAGAATGTACAATCGTAAACCTAATATACGGTTTTTTTTAAGAGTGTTTACACAGTCAATGACTCACTATAAGTTTATGTCCGTCATAAGTCTTACATGTCACGTCTAACACTTACTCACGCCGAAAGGTGAATAACCGAAAAAATTCACGAAAATAATATAAAACATTTCTTAAATTATCGGTATTCACTGCATTTATCTATAACACGACACTCCTCTAACTAGTAGTATTAAACATCAGTCTGTAATGATCAGAGGTTCACGAAGAAAAGGTACTCATGGTACTAGTGTCAAACGGTTATTCCCCTTCTGAAAGAATCAGACAATCTTGTAATGAATTGGAGAACACCAGATTTCCGAGATAAAACTCTTCCGAAGTACATTCTTTACGTCTACTATAGAAAGAATTAGAAAAATTTTAAATTGACCTTGCAAAAGATATTGTTTGACCGAAATAAAAAGAATGATCACAAATTGAAATAATATATATAATAATAACAATATATAGAAAAATGAGTCAAACATTGTTACGTATCATTAGATATTTTGACACTTTTTTTTAGAAAAAAAGGAGGGAGAGAGTGTCTGATTTAATTTCGTAGGTATGATAGGAACGTACCGTTTCCAATCGAATGTCGAACGGTAAGTTAAGGAAAAAGTTTGAATGGATGCTTGTTTCTTTTTTGAGTCCATTCTTTACAATACAAGAGTGTCAGACAAGACGTTTTCCGTAATTAATTTGTTTTCAACTTAAATATTTAAGTCTGTGAGTTTTTAAGTTTTGTAAGAAAATTTATAAAGTTCCGTTAATGATTATGTAAGACTACGACTTCTGTACTCAAGGATAAAAATTCCTTAAAGATTAGGTCCTCCTTTCTACCTTTTTTATCTTTTTCTTTATTGACACCATATTCCAAATCTACGACAAATACAAATCTTGGACCCCTTTCAATATAGGTCTGCACCCCTAACTTGATAGACACAATCAGGTCGCTAGTAACTTATGTATGAATAGGAGGTGGGATGAGGGCTCTTTTTAAATTTTTTTAAAAAAAATTCACTTTCTGTGAGGTACTTAAATAAACGGTCCGATAGATTGTAGTGACAGAAACGAAAAAATTTCCCAGCTGTGACTTCTTACCTAACGGTGATAACTTCGTGATGAAAGTTTTTCAAAACTACGAACAGTTACCGATCAACTTATGAAATAATCAAGACTTCCTGCTCTTAACTATTTCATTCACAGTCATAGAAAAGCAATTTTCTTTAAACAAATAGAAGGTCACTAAATTTCGACTTCAAAGAACATTGCGAAACAAAAAGTTGAACTTTAATCAAAAGACCAACCTTAGTTAAAATTCGTCTATCGGTCAACGAGTCTCCGTTCGTACAGAACTTGGGGGACGACAGTGAGTCCCCTAAGAGTTTATGTTCAGACAGGGGAGTCCCTGAGTGTCAGACCACAGTCTATTTCTAGTCGTCAGGACCCAATGACGTGTCATTATGGTGTCATAACGACTATACAAACCTAAGACCGATTTTGTGAGAAAAAGTTTTTAGAAAACTACACACAATGGACACTATCATATAAATGAACACATAGACATCAATTTTGCATTAAGACAAAAAGTTCTACCAGGTTAGTGACACTTACAAATATGGAACGAGGGAGAGTAAGAGAATAGGAGTCTCTCAAGTTGTAAGGATACCCCTAACGTCGCTCGTGGAACTAAAGAGTCACAGGTCCGAGGAAACAGGGGTCCCTGGAGAAGGAGGGAGACGGTGTCGACAGGACCGAGTGGTGGGATCGGTCACCGGAACGGAGCCCAAAGTGAGTCCGTGTTCAGATCGGCTACTCGTCGCCGCGGGTGGTAGCGGGTAGTGTTCAATGTGTGGTTGGTCAGAGAAGGGTGGAAGAGGAAAGGAGGACTATCCTACCTTCTTCACAGGAGAGAGGAGAGTTTTACTCAGAGAGATGTACTCGTTCCGAAGAGTTCCTTCAACCAAGAAATAGTAAGGTCGTAGAAATAGAAGGTCTTAAAAGATAGTCCAGTGACGACAGTCGTATGTTTATGCGAGAGTATGGAGAATTGAATTTCGTCTGGTGGCCCTTAAGTCTTTACGGTGAGGAAAGAGTGTCCCTCAAACAGTAGGTCACCGTTCAATTCTAGATCTTTGAGAACTAGGGTAAAGGGAAAGTAGAGATCCAGACTCGAAGATTGTAAGTAAATAACCGAGCGAATCATAGAGATGGAGGGGGAAGGAAAATTTTGATCCATCTAGTACAATGAAGAGACGAATTTTAAAGAAGTCACCTAAGAGTGACGAGTATTATTTTGGTTTTAGAAATGGTATTATCTTGTGTTTTCCGGAGGGAACTCATACCCGAAACGGACACACAAAGTGAAAGGAGGATAGAATCGTAAGTCGTCGAACAACTAAGGAACTTGTGTGATTCGAGAAACAAGACGTATTTCTGGAAAAACGGACAATAAGGGAGATGGATCTTGTCAAAGGGGAGTAGAGACGTATCGTTTGTGGAAGAGTAGGTAGTCTACCGTTTCTCCTACGAGTGAGGGCTGGTGGGTCAAATTTCATCCAGACGGGACAAGAAAACAAAACGGACAGGGGAGATGATCTACAGTCGAAGAACTGTTCGTCTTCGATACACACAAACTAAGGGATGACATGTGTATCTCGGACCGTCTGAATTCACGAGTCATAAACACGCATATATGTACGTATGTCAAGTATTTCTTTCTTATTTAGTTACACAGAAAGTTCATAAAAACGGACAGGAAAATCTTAAATGAAATTCTATTAAAAAGTGGGTAAAACGGTCGAGTTAAGGTTTTATAGGAGGGCAGTCCTGAGGACTCATAACACAATTCGTCATCTTGTAGTATCTCGGTAGGTATACTTTCCTTATACCGTTTTATAAATAAACTGAGGGAAAATACAAGTTCGTCCGAACGAGAATTTATAGAGGTCTTTTTGAGTCATTGAAGGAAACTATCACACTAAACCAAAGAATCTTAAGGATGTACCATTTTTCTTAGAATCATTTAATGGATTAGATTTCAAAAAGACTGTCTCAAATAATATAAAACAGGGAAAGAAATATTTCGGGTTAATGAGTAGTAATAGTTAACGAGACTAAAGTAATAAACTTCTTAATTATAAAAGATAAGAGAAAAAAGAGATTAACCCAAAGGGACCACCAAGTCTGCCATTTTTTTTTTTTTTTAGACGGACGTCGTATCTCTGGGTCCAAACTAGGGGCCCAGCCCTTCTAAGGAACCTCTTCCTTATCGATGGATGAGGTCATGAGAACGGACCTCTTAGGGTACCTGTCTCCTCGGACCTCCCGATGTCAGGTACCCCTGTGTGTCTCAACCAGTGTTGACTCGTTGATTGTGAAAGTGAAAGTGAAAAGAGATTTATGATTAAAGAAATCGTGAAAATTATGTTGAACAGTCACAATGTTACTTATTTATACGTGATATAATTATAGAATCATTTGAACTTCTCCGACAACGGAGTCTAGTCGGGGAGGTACATCAGGAGAAGTCCCCTTTAAAAATTATCATTAATATTGACATTTTTTAATTTGATCTTCGTTTATGACGAAAATTTAACTAGATTTTTTAATGATTGGACTTCCCATGAATTGTAGAATTTTTTTTTAAAAAAAAGGACACCTTTAAAAATTTGTATGTCGTTTCATCTGTCGGACATGGGTAGGGGTCGAGTCCAACAGTCGTAAACCGGTCAGTACAAATGAATAAGGTTGAGATGTGTAAGAGTATGGAAATAAGAGACTCCATAAAACTTCATTGGAAGTCTGTAGTAATAAAGTAAGACTTAAAAAGTCGTATATAGAGATTGTCCAATTCCAATTTTTTTTTTTTTTTCATTTGTGAAGTGGTAGTAGTGAGGTTCGTTTTTACTATTAAGGAAGTATAGTATGGCAGGATACGTGTCAGTACAAGTCTAAAGGGGTCTACGGAGTTTTCACCGTAAAATGGTAGCTTAAACATGTTTAACCCTAGGTCTACTCGAAGTGTACGACATAAACCACACATACAGAGAAGGACAAGAAAATTAGACATTAACAGGGTATAGGGGTGGTGGAAAAGGCAGCACGGTACATACACCGCACTCTGTCCGGTAAGCTGGATGTCTCAACGGGTATAAGACCCAAGGAAACGTAGGAGTGTCACGAAGGATTACAGGCACTATCCATTACACCTCGTGGGGTTTTTTACAAGAAGGGTTTTCTTAACACGGACTTGGATTAGTCTGGGGATCTCGGTTTATAATGTCTTCATTAGAAAATTTGAAAGGATGGAAAGGATTGAGATCCTTTTCTCGGAATCACCTACAACTTGTCGGAAGACACAGCCCAAGTGTAATCCATCGATTACGAATAATCGTAATTGTCAATGAACCTTACTCGTCTTCACTTCGTCGGAACCTTTCGAGGAGAGAGCAGAAGGACGCTCCTCTTCCTCCCGTCCCGACAGTCAAGTAGGACGGGAGTTCTGTCTGCACCCGTCGAAAGTGACGACACTGGACTTTCTGACAGAGTAGACCTGTCAAAACTGAACCCAGTAGTTTTAATACAACATAAATTTAGAACGAGTACTTTGTCTTAAAAGACAACTCTTTATAATCTTTGTCAATTCAAAAGTGATACGACTAATATTATTCCCAACAGTACAGTCTCACGCACATACTTCGTCTCTTCCCGAGTGACGTACACCCTTACGTACGTTAATGGACCAACGAGATTCCATCCATCAATGGTGAGAGTGGGTCGGGGTCCCTATGACTACCACGGGGGAGGCGGGGCGGGGTGGCGGGGGTGGCGTGGACTCCGGCGACGTAGATGGTGGAGCGACACGTTTCCCAACCCAATCCAGTGCGGAAAAGTCACCTGTCGCACCACAGACTCACATTGTGACCTGAGTGGTTTATATTACTTGTACGGACCATTTGGAATTGACGAGAGCAACAGTAGCAGTATCCTCTTCTTTCCTTCCCTCGTCCTGTAAAGGTCGGAGTGCACGAAGATCCTCCTGGTGCATTATTCAGTCTCAACCCTCTCCTTTCCTTTCCCTTCACTTTTAGTCTACCGTAACATCCAGTTTTCTCCCAAATCCTCCATGACACATCTGACTCTTGAGAATTGATCATAGGACAAGACTCTTTAGCTTCCCCACGGTCCCTTTTAATGAGGACTCATTTGTCTCAAATATTTTGGAATCCAAGAAACGAAAATATAGAGAACTTCAGGTTTAAATGTAAATATGTCGATGAGTAGAATCCCCTTCTTTCCTTCTTTGTCTTTTTTGAGATTGAAGGTTCAAGTTTCCAGAGTAAAAAGGAGAAAGTAGAAGAAGGAGAGAGTACTCCCGGGCACACACGGTTGTGAGAGTCCTCTGAACTTGACTGTAGAACCTCATTAAAAAAGGAACCTATTCATCCACCCTGGGCACAACCCTTCCAACCCAATGTCTTTAGATAAAACGAAAAAATGTGGAGAAAGGGAAACACAATCCTAAAAGAACAACCTCACGTTACACTCTCTTCATGCGCAACGACACCGGTGTTAGGACCTCTTTTGGGATCTGTCACGGAACAAAATAGTCCTATTCCAATCAGAGCAAAAGAATTATGACAAATGTGTAAGACAAAAATGGTTTACAAAATTTAACGTGTATTATTCTGTTTTTCGGATCCTAATCTCAGACCATTGAATGTATTTTTACGTACAAGGTACTTGACTGTAGGACTAGTCACGGTCCGACCTTCCGCAAGACAGGAGAGAAGGAGTCTAGGGTCTGTAGTCCCATCCGAGTCTTAAGTCTAGACGAAACTAGACGTAGTCCCGAAAGACAGACCTCGAGAAGGGAGAGTCTCAGAAGCGAGTCCTCAAACACAAGTCAGAGAGACGTATTTCTGGTCGGACTCAGATCTCAGACGTCAGATCTGGTCGCCAGTAAAACTCGTGGGACCGAAACAGAGAAAGGAGTCTTCGATACAAGCACTAGACTTGGAAGTAAACCGTTGCCTGGTCCGTCACGGCAGGTAGGTCCCCGTGACCGGTGTCATCGAGGAGGAAACTAGAGACAATAGGGATTAGGAACAAGGACAGTAAGACTTAAAGAAGGAGGAGGATTGGGACAAAAGACATTGTATAAGAGAAGATCAAGTGTTAAGGTGTGTACGAGTTTGTTGTACCATAAGTAATGGTAAGAGTCAAAGGGGGTCTAAAATTCAGAATCCCTGTATTTACTGTACTCAGACTAATAAGTTAGACAATTCAGGATCGTTTATGTCGTCATTGAAGGGTTCAAACGACAAAGTTTGTCGACTGTGATGTACCTTTTGAAACTTTTTACAACATAAGTCTTACTTAACCGAGGAATATTTGCAACCGACCTCCGTCACAGAGTCACACGATTTACATTTAAGATCCTTAACGACGAAGTTTAAGTCGACAACCGAAATGATACGTCCTCCGACAACGACGTCGGGGTCACGTACCGTGGGGCCGGGAACCAAGGAAGTTGTAAGGACTCGGCCCACGAGGCAAACGTCTGTTCAAAGTCAGGTCCTACCTCTTCCTCCGGTTTATATGAGAAGTGCTTCCTGGATCTTCTTCTTGTGACAGGCAGAGTCAAGGTTCTTAGGATTCTTTCCCCTCCCTCCAAATGAGATTCCGTCACCGAACGTCAGTCGAATTTGTCGTCTTCGTAAGAAGTGTTTTGGAATGAACCAACGTCTTATAATTTTTTATCCAGGAACCCTCGACGGATCCTGTCGAATCTATGGGAACGAGACTTCATGGGACACCTTCAAGAGACTCTATCAATTGCATTCTTACAAGAGGGAGAGGACGAAGGAGGGTGTATGGTTGGATCTGTTTCCTGTTTTCGTCTTAGTTACGTCAGATGGATGTCTACCTCAGTCCGGTATCGTGTAGTGGGGTGGTCGGAGATTTTCGTCCTGACGTCCCCCTTCTTTCACTTCTCTCACCACCTCCTGCATTTGGTAAACGGAGTCATTTAAGGTGAACTATGAGTCGACAACAATATAATACAGATAAAAGGGGGAACTACCTTTACCACGGAGAACGGTGGGTGAAGTATAACCTTTCGTGAAACTTTACCTTACGGTGCATGTACCATCTAAAATGACATAAATATTACTCATATTGTCCTACCTACCCTTGTAAAGTTTTCAGATGCTCTTGGAAGAGGTCTCCTTTCCTCGACTGTTCTCGTCATTCGGACCAGAGTCAAGAGTCCAGTGTGTACCTACAGGTCCCTGAACAGGTCTTTGTCGACCCCACCCTCCCTTTCTTCTTCGTTACACTATTGGTTCTACCAAAGATTTGTTTATTTTACAAAAAGTTTCGAAAGGTACTCCGCAGTCGCCCGAAAGTTCATTCAAGTGTCAACTCAACTATAATGGCAACAGTAAGGCAGTCCGACAACGAGAGGTAAGCGAGGTAACCGAGCCAAGGATCGGAGATACGGACACAGACACAAAAAATAAGAAACGTAGACACTAATACACTTCTTCATCGTTTCACCTCCCTCCCTAAGTCTTCACAAAGGAGATTTTGGGGACGGAAAAAAAATTTTCTGTCTTTCTTGACCCGAAAAATCTTTTACACTGGTAATCCGTCACCTTGGTACGGGAACTCAGACTTCCGCTCCTTTGTTTTGATCCGAAAAGAAAGTAATAAAGATGTCAAGATGGTCAGAAGGGACCTTCTAGTTTACCTATTAAGACAAAGACGAGGGGTTTCGTATTTAGGTAGATTTAGACTCTGAGCTAACATAGTTAGTCTGAAAAGGAAAACAAGAATACCACCAAATAAAGTCCAATTAGGATAATGTCTACAGGTAGAATGGAAGAAAAAGAAATACATTAAAGTAGAAAGGAGATTGGTCAATTTCTCGGAAGTAGTCAATGACCTCCATGACGAACGAGACAACCTATTTCTACAGGGGCTTTTAACATTTTTGACACGAGTCATGAAAAAGGACAAGTTGTGAAAACACGTTTTCCATTTACTAAAAAAAAAGGTGATCCCTAAATATCAGATTTCCTTAAAATATATACGTTTTGTAAATATAACCAGTTGTATCCTGGATACACTATATTAAAATGTTCACAAGGAAAAATTTTTTTAGAAGTCAACATACAATATAATGAACATTCTTAGGGTCGTATCCATCCACCCCTACTAAAGAGAAACAACCTTGTTCTCAGACGTAACTTTACTCCCCGGTAACACGTCGGGGTCTCCCGACAATCCAAAAGTTGTTCATGAAAGATATACATTTAATACCGTAAATTTGTGAATGATGAATTTCCAAGAGAGAACCGACATAAAAACCTTATCGAAAGATAGACCCATTCTTGCAGTAAACAGTAAGAGAGAAAGAATACTGTCGTTCCCTAATTCCGGCCCCTAGAGGAAGACTTCGTAAGACGGGACGCTGTGTACTAGTCGAAGGAGGAGCCCCGGTCGGCCGTCTCGTGGGTCCATGACGGACGAAAACAAAGTACGTCGGGTCACCGGACCGATACCAAAACCGGTCTCGGTGTCACAAGAGAAACATTCAAAGTAGTCTCAGGTCCACGTTGTTTACGACATATCGAAAATTTTAAGAAACCTCAAGTCAATAAAAATGTCGGAGGAGTATCTTAAATAAAATTTACGGTATTGGTCACCCTTACTGATTGAGTCTGTAGTCAGTTTTGCACTTCACGGTTCACAGGATCCTCCTTTCTACCCAAGACGGACCCCCTAAGCTTTCGGAAGTCTTTCTCACTGTGCCCAGGAGGAGGTGAGTGAGAGACCCTGACACTCGTTCCGAACCAGGGCCACCTCCACGAATGTACCCTGCGACAGTGTCCGGTAATAAGTGTACACTTCGACTTGGTAACTCACGACTCGTTGTAACGACGTCTACATTATGAGTATAAGTCTTTTACTTTCCCTTTACCAAAACCTTATCATCTCAGTTTATATGGGAGTTTACTGAGACGACAAACTTCAAGGATACAACCACACAAAAAAGGTTAGTAATATAAAGAAGACAAACTATCTGAATTTTATGTGTTTTACAGTTGCACGACATTACTATTTATGATACATACCTCGTCAATAATACACGGTCTGTGTTGACCAATGAAAAGTACGAGATGGAGACTTCAAGTGTCAAGTCATTTTGTCCATCAAAGTAGGGGGAAGAACCCGTTCTTAATGTCGACTCTCTTTAACATTGAGCAACTCCCAGCGTCCTGAATTCGAGATCAAAGGTGATGTACACTAAGTGACGGATCCTTTCGAAAGGAGAAAAATAATTCCCTCTGTCTGAACAGTAAATCCGGAGGAGAGTCGAGGGACAGTATGGTGCATCGGTGAGACTGAGGAATTACACCTTTTGCCCTGAAGGGGCCACCAGGTCACCGATTCTGAGGTGTGAAGGTGACCTCCCCCACCCCATGTTCAAGTCGGGGAACAATCCCTCGATTCCAGGACGCACGGTGTGTCACGCCGGATTTATTTATTTGCGCGACCGTCATCGAACGAGACACACGACTATAATACAACTCATAGTCAAAAATAAAGTTCGAAACGGAATAGTCCCCGAGGTAATTGTTACTGCTAATAAAATTTAAGTAACATTAAATTTATTATGAGTCAAATTAATTACTACAATATAACATACTAATTATAACAAAACGTAAATACCTTGTGTATTCAAACTTTTGTAAGAGTGAAAATTACAAAGTAAACCAGGAGGGTTGGTACTCCACCCACGCCTTGTCCATCGCCCATCCAACAGGGACAGGACTATGTTCCTTCAGTCCGTCTCTTGAGCGGGTGTAGGAGTGTCTAGTCACTCACCGTCTCCCCCGGTCCGGACGTCTGGAGGTCGGAGTGTCCGAAAGGGGTGACATGACCCACGTCCTTTTAATGGATCGTACACCATTCTCGAGTCACGGATTTATCCTAACGTACTATCATAAACAAAATCTTATCTTTAAGCATATATAGACACAATTCGACCTCCTCGGACCACCCGACGACAGATACCCCAGTGCGTCTCAGCCTGTGCTGACTTCACTGAATCGTCGTTCGGCCGAATTTTGGACACTTAAAAAACGTGAAACTAGAGAGCATGACAGTTTGTAACCCTTTCTTGCACCGAGTCTTATAGTACTTGGGTGTGTGAAAAGGAAGGAACAGTGAACAAAGAGTGGTCTCGTGATTGTGGGTGAAATAAAAGAGGCTGTTGTCTATGCAGCCACCTCAAGACGTGTTCGTGCTCTTAAACCCTTGGAGGTGTTATGTCACCGTAACGAGCAGGACGTAAGTCTACAGAGAAGGGTCTCCTTACAACCATTCGAAATTTCGGACAGAAATTATACAGTTCCTTTACCTCTCTACCACCTAAACAGTCATTGTGTCTCTGTCACTATTGCAACCGTTAATTTACATACAATCACCGAAGAGTAAACCGATAAACTATACACTCCCTACGAAATTTAAAAAACAAAGTTAAATACAATTCGAAGTGGAATAAAAATGATCAAACAGTGTTATCTTTCAGAAATAAACGCCACCCTATACCTTCGTAAAGTTTTGTGTGACCCTAATTTCCGACGTAAAGACATGACAATAGTCCGGAAGAACACTGTCGTGGTTGTCGTTATCGTTGCTATCATGTCATTTCGACGACATTTCGTGAGTCACAAGGGCACACGACACGGAGAGGACCCCGAGGGGAGTCGTCTGGACACTCCAACCAAGGGGAAGACTCACACGTCCTCGATTCTACGCCTCTCGCTCTCACTGAGGGTGTAGAGTGTCGTCCAGTCTCCGCATCGTCGGTCACACCTTGTGTCCGGAGACTGGGGTCTCGGATACCTTCCCAAAAGTGCAGTAGACTGGTCCTTTGATCTAATTTTTAGTGTCACGTAGGGAGACTCGACCTCTGCGGCAACTGAGACTCCGCTACAGCCCCTCGAGAGCATATCGGCACTCGATCTGACACGAAGGATTTAGGACTAAGTGGTTAGATTTTCTACTTCGACGGTGGTAATACTCAAGTCTGCCCAGACGCTTTCTTTTAACTCTCGCTCTCAGGATCGAAAAGGTCGTACATCCCATGGGGAAGGTGCACTCTCTAAGACGAGTCGTAACCGTCAACAAATTCGTCGTCTTCACGGAACAGAAGGCAGAGAGGTCTCCGTGAAACTCGGAAAAAAAAAAGAGTAAAATTTGAAGAAGTTTTCCTAATAGAACCGACACTTAGTGACCCTCAGATCCCTAAATTGTCAATCAGGTCCCGTATGTAACTTTCTCTCTCCTTCGGAAAAGAGTTCAGAGTACTGACACTCTCTGCCGACATGTACAAGTCGTCAACCCACACACTTAGAACTCCGTCAGCGGAATGGAACATCTGCAGCCAAAGTGTACTATTGTACTCCACCGAAAAAGGAAACTAAAGGATTTCGAGGCCCACATAAATTTGTTGCCGGCGGATAATCGTAACGGGGGAGCTCGGGGGACGACGGGGAGGTGCTCCTTCAGCTTCGGGACAACAAGAACAGACTTCCCTTTGGAATGGACAATCTCCATACAGGAACAAGATGATTTCGGTAAAAGGAAAATAAACAAAAAAAGAAAAACTCCTTTTTTTTACGGAAAACAATAATCAACATAAAACAATACAATGAGAGAATTTCCCCTCATATCAATTCTTCGTCATAAAGTTTAATTAAAATGAAGGACATACATACAGTCTTTCTTTATCCGTGGACTTTTCTTATATTAATCAGGAGGGACGTCGATTCTTAACCCGGAGGTCCAGGGTCCTCCTCCACATATACCGTGTGTGTGTGTGGTGGTGGTGGGGATCGGCTCAGTGTCAGTGAGATAAATAATAGTCTCCCAAATAAGGGTTAGAACACACACAGGAAACAGGACTTTATGATGTCGAGACTTCGTATGCCCAAAAAGTTGGAGTCCCCATATCCTCACTCGAGAAGTGTTGGAGGACAACTCCAGGGAGAGGGAAGGTGGGTCTCGATGATGTGGAATTCTTACATTAGAAGGTCAGGAGTAAGACATTGAACTAAAAACATATATACTGAGCCACTTGTATTAGTATGACCAAAAATAAATGTAGTGGTCACGACACGAGAGAGAGAGAAAAAAAAAATTCGAATTGCAGTACATAAAAAACCTGGATAGTCACCAATAAAATTACCCCCTCTAGGGGAAATTTTAGACTATTTTCACTCTTTTTCCATGTGTAAACGTTTTTAACACAATTGAGAGTCTGTCTGAGTTTGATAAAACTCCGTCACAACTACCAGGAATTAGACTCGTCTAAAGTCACTTTCAGTCTTTGTCGCAAAATTGTCACTTGACACTGTTTTCTTTGTGAGGAGAAGACGGGAGTGATCCATTACAAACGAGACGCTCTCGACTGCCCGAGTGACGACCGCGAGTAGCTCTACCACCACATGACGACAAAGACATTGCTCGTAAAGAGGAAGTGGTACGACGTAAAGTAATTCCATCCTGGAGCATTTGTGGACACCGTCGGACGCTCGGAAGCCAACTCTGGATCCTTTCGTAACGAAACCGAGGGTCCGTGAAACAAAGAAAATTATTGAATTTAACAAAAGGATTAGTATTTTTATCATATCCGAGTAAAAAATTTACTTCCTATTTCTTAAGTTTTAGAGTGGTAAATACTACTAATGGTACTTATAAGAGAGTGCAAAGGAAAAAATAAAAGATACGCATATAAAATTGTATTAACCCTAAAATAACAGACATACTACAAACACGGGAGAAAAAAGTTAACTGTAATATTCATGAAAGGTATAGTAATTTTCGATCGACTCACATAAAGTACATAGAGAGTACATAGTGTTAAATGAGTCGGTAAGGGAAGGGTCACTCCGTATAAACGTAACCCACGTTAAAAATTGATAATTCTTATTATGAAATATCAATCACTATTACGACACCACTGGTAATAACATATTTTACCAAAATTTCAAAGTCCAATAAAGGGGTCCGGTGTAGATTTTTTAGTTTTCATCTAACTAAAAAGAGTGGAAGACTTCATCATCATATATATCAAGTAATACTTCGAGACTAGTCACACATCATTAATGAATACAACGTGAAAGACCTACGGTTCGAGTCAAGGTTCGTATAAAGCATAAATTGAGTGACTTGAGAGATCATGTATTCAGGACACTCCATGTCTACGACCATAACCTCCATGACTTCTGTGGTCCCAGTGTGTCGATCATTCACCGTCTCACCCTCAAGCTTATCGTCGTCATACCGAGGTCCCGAGACGAGAATTGATGACGGAACGATCCCTAATAATCTTTTTGGAAATTTGGATACGTATGGTAAAATAAGTAAAAATTAGAAATTAAAAATTAATGTACCTCTTATGTACTGAAGTAAGAGAAACACTTTTTTATACGTTTCAGGTAAAGCTGGTAGTGGTCGGTCGGTACAGAGGAGAGGTGGGATGGGGTACCCGGTCATAACAGTGTAGCCAATACGCAGAAAGGTCAGGAGAAACACACTTTAATGTTCTCTATAAAATCAAACAGGGTGTGGAACGGACGGGGTCCTAAACATTGTCACTATGTCCATCACAATTGTTCATCGACACTAGTCATCTAGTACAGAGGTTCGAGATTAATTTCATACAAAACGGGAGTCGGAAAAGACATGTCCAGACGGCATAGTCCCAACTAACTCTGGAGAGAAATGACAAATGATTAATATATTGGTTCCCGTCGAAGGAGAAGACCTTTTGTCCTCCTTCAAACTGGTCCGGAGTGTCTAACATATCTAAGTCACTCCGTACTATGTACGTCATGAATCACAGTCTGGACCGTCGAACCTGTACGGGACAGCAGTACGGCGCAGGAAAGGGTGACGTATAGTACACATTCCAACAATTTTACGTGTCCCCACACTCAAAAGAGTTGGAACGAAAGAAACAAATCTCACAGAACCGTCTAAAAAGATGAAGGGTTCGACTTGAAAAGAATATAAAGTGAGTGTCGTACAACTAGAGTCTTGTGAGATTAATCGTAAGAGTGTCGATGAGTTCTTATCAGTTGTTTTGTCTTATTCATATTTACTTTATATTCATGTTTAACTCCGGACAAATCACTGATTTTGAGAGAGGGAAAGACGACGAAAGGGAGAGGGGAAGGATTAAAATATCACTTTGTAGTGCCTCCCAATATCGTCCCTCCCAGCACCACAACAAAGTCAGGGGCCTGAATCGTAAACCCCTTGACTCTGGGTCTCTTCCCTTACTGAACGGGTTTCAGTCGGTCCACTACCATCTTGAATCCGACCTCAGGGTCGTGACAACTAACGGTGAACCTGGACGAAAAGTGACTTCTGAATGACCTTAGAAACACGAAAATTTTTTATAAAGTCTTGGTTGATCTTTGTCGAGGTGGGGTACTCAATTTCTTATGTAAGGTCGATGAAGTACTCTATGACCATTCAGTGCGTACAAAACTAAGCGACCGTAAATCCATCAATGATCCGTCGCACGCAAACGTCTATTGTGACACACAGGAACACAACGAAAACGTAGGTAACCCAGACGTGAGTGGTTCGGGAGAAGTGTAGTGGGTAAGAAGAAAGGAATTGACTAAGTCTCCACCCACCATTATTTAAAGGAAGACAAATCACTCCCTCGATCTGTTCCTGTGTTCGTTAAGATCACGTCTTTCGTTTCCGGCATAAATGGTACGTGTCTTTTACCACGAGTCGAGTTCACACTAGAACACACTTGGAGCGTTCTTGGTTCTCTCCACTTACCGACCGAGACGTCGGACAGGTACACGATGACTTTTATAGAGATACTCGGTGTTTTGACTTTATATTAGGTGATATCCCACGTAGGGTCAACCCCTTTATGTTTTCCGTCCCCCCTTTTATGTTGACATCAGTCACTTTATTCCATAATAATCTTCGACTTGAATCTCTTCACCTCACTGGACGGGTTCCTGTAGCAGTGATTCACTGTCAGTCCTAAACTCGGTCGACTGACCGGCACCTCGGACACGACAGATGGTTTACGGACCAAACGACTCACTGACCTTCTCTATCCTGATTTTCCTCACCTTTGACCACCCCAAACCCCTTCTTCGGGTCTGGTCTAGTCCTTCTCAAAGGCCAAGGTCACGGACACCTGAAAAAGGGACCACCGGTCACCACTGTGTGACCACCGGTTCCAGGTGGATGTACAGAACAGATAAACCGGGTTTGACAAGACAAGAAATTAAAGACCTAAGGTTAGACAGAAGTCTTTAGTCCAGTAGACCGGTGTGACCAGACAAAGGACGCACGAGGTCGGTGGGTCTCGTCACTGTCGTATAGGAAAGGTGCTTCGAACACCAGGGGTCAGGGGTGACGGGAGCCGTGACGACAACAGACGGTGCACCGAGTAAGTAAAGAATGGTAGAGTCTAAGACATCTGTAAATTCAATCATTGGAGACGGTAGTCACCACCTGTGGTACCTCCCAAACTCCGTCCTTTCACTATATTGGACTAAATACAGAATCTTTCTAAGGGGGTCGTCAACAGAATTTCCTACCCGATTTCTTTCTTCGTCCCAACCTTGACCTTTTGGTATATCCTCAGACCGTCATTAGACTCACATTTCATGATTCCGAATATGATTCCTCTCTGGCCTCGTCTTCCCCGATCCTGGTCTTGTTGTCCACAAATCTTTCTCTTAGTCACCTTAAACCACTGACCAACACTTGGTTACTCTCTCTGATCGGGTTCTTGGTAAATTTTATTTCTCGCCCGTCACCCTACCCCTGACCGAAGGGAAATCCAGGGATTCCGAAACCGTATCCCATTCGTAAATTATTTGTGAAAACTTTTACCTCTATGTAGCACCCACGGTAAAGATTTTACGGACTGAGAGACCAGGAAACGGAGGAAAACCAAGATCGTGAAAACATTCTAGTAACGAAGAGTCCTCACCCTAACTCACTACAAGCAGACGAGTTGTCGTCTGGGTGAATCAAATGACTTGACACGTGTCGAGTCACAGTCCGTAATCTTCAGGTCGTTCTCACACGGTATCTAGGTCGGAACACACCACACCGTATTTACAGGTGTAGCTGAACATCTCGGACATAATGTAGTTTTGAAAACTGTCCTAAAACGCTTGGCATTTAGAGACTAGAAACCCTAGTACTTTATGTACAGGAATATTGGGTGTCTCTTGGGATCTCAGTCAAGAATTCTCGTACATAATCCTTTACACACCTAGAAGTTTATGACGAATTATGAAAAAAAATAGAAATCAAACTTTAAATTATATAACAACTTTTATCCCGTTATTGTATAAACCAAAACCAAAATGATACAATCATTGATATCAGGGAACTTGCTCAAAAAAAATTTCCGTGGTCACCGACATTGTGTTCAAAGAAGAAAGTAAATGGTCGGAAACAAAGGACGAAGAGTGTCCAGTAGCTCCTAGGGTATGTTCACCTTGCTCAGTTCAAACACAAACTCTGTCTTTTACCTAATGATCCGTTCATACCGACGGGACACTTCTTCGCGGACGTCATTTCTCGGGTAGCAAGGTCGGTCGGAGAGGAGGGGTCCCAGACGGACCGTGTGAGACGGACCGTTCCTAGCGACTCCTTAGGTCCTCAACAGACCAGTCCCGACAATCTGAGGGAGTCAGATCAGTCCTCTAAATTTCGGTCTCCTAGAATGATGGGACTTGTGGGGACGAAAAGCATTCTGTTTTCGAACTCCAGGAAAATGACCCAGTCCATTCTAAGTCCCCACGACACTGAAAGAAGTCGTTCGATTTCCAAACGGTGAAATTGTTCTTTGGAAAGAAGGTAAGACATCGGTAACTCCACCCTTTTCTGATTTTGGAATGTGAGTCCTATAACAGTTCGAGTACTTTACGTCAAAGAAAAAAAGAAAATTGGACACCATACTTACGTGGGTTTAAAAATAATAGACGAGTATTTTCAAAAAACTGTCGGAAAAGAAAAAGTCTTCCGATTTCACCGAAATTACTCGATAAAGAATCTTTTTCAAATCAATTTTTATCAGAATAGGTTGAGGGTGGTAGGTGGACATAAGGGTCAATTGAACTCAGTAAAATCTATAACGACACATAAATTTCCTTCAAAATCGTAGAGGAAAATAACGTCTTTTCTTTAAATACGAATCTTACAAGACATCAATGTTGCAAGATCCGGTGGCGAAACTTTACCACGAGAGACGAGACTCGTCGTGGGTCCGAGAGACTTCGAGTGTCTGGTATGTGCGGAGTTCCCGTCCCTCGTCCGTAACGTCAGTAGGGAACCATGGGTATCCCGCGACCAAGGTCCTGGGTGAGCCTGTGGTTTTGGGTACCTACGAGATCAAGGTATCAGATGGGAAGTATAGGTACCAAGACGTGGACTCGTAAGTCGGTCGGTGTCCAACACATCACACGATATGTATAAATAACCTTTTTTGAGTGTATATTCACCTGGACACGTCAAGTTCGGGTACAACGAGTTCCCAACCGGTATAAATAGAAATTTACGGGTTTCGCGACTGGTCATTTATGAACAACTTCACTTTCATGGTATTCAGAGGTAAATAGTGTGACTTCATAAAATTGACGAGAAACAATCATAACGTCACTTACTTTTTGAAACGTTCAGAGATCCACTTTTTAGTCGGTTATATTTAAAATCAAGGAAAGTCAAGAAGACTTTCAGTTTGGAAGTGGTAGAACATAAAAAGAACTTATGAATTTCGTCACAAAGACAGGTAATCTTAAACCTTTTGGGACAATTCAGTCGTGATGACACGAAACCAGTTCAAGAAGTAGACGAATAGTTTTCAACCGACACTTAAAAGTCTCGTCCTCTGGACCCGGACAACCGTGGACCCGGACGAAAGTGAAGTCACGAAATGACAACTTTGAAGAAGGAAATAGGGAGTCGAGACTACGTGGTGTCATTAGTACACCTGTCGTCGGCGACGATGGTCACACAGTTCAAAGAACATTGAGAACGAGTTTTCATTCATAACTGAGTTTTACGTCAACGCATTTACTACAAAAATCAATGTTCAGTCTATACTGAGTTCCTTTTTTTAAGGGAACACAACCATGGATCCCTTAGACTCAGTCAGTCCCGTATGAACGAACCTACCATGTCTGTTAATAAGTCTGTTAGAGTTTCTCTGTATTTTCCTCTCACAATTTTCATTGTCTAGAATGCCTTAGGTTCCACCCTTTTTCACGATTTGACTGTCGAAACACGTCCTTCTTCAGGTTCCGTCCAAATCCCTGGAGTTGCCTTTCTTAAGTACTTGACAGTGAGTCCTATAGAAATCAATCGGTAGTCGAAACAGTCGAAGATCCAGGGGTGAGAGTTTTGTGAGAGAGTTCTCCGGTTTAGTATATTGTCGATGAATTTGGATACTTGGATCCGCGACACGATTTATACTGGACATAAGAGTAAATTGTAAAAGTCGTTAAAATACTCCAATCCACGACAATGATCAGGGTATAGTACCCACCAAATTTACTGTACGGACGACTGTCTCGGTCCTGAGCTCATGTCCGACTGACTGAAGTTCCGTTTCCAAGAAAAGAAGAAAATAAATTAACACGATTTTATGCACACACAATTCAGTGAGTCAGTACAGGTTGAGAAACGTTAGGGTACCTGATATCGGGTGGTCCGAGGAGGCAGGTACCTTAAGAGGTCCGTTCTTGTGACCTCACCTAACGGTAAGGGAAGAGGTCCCCTAGTAGGGTTGGGTCCCTAACTTGGGCACAGAGAATCCAGAGGACGTAACCGTCCACCCAAGAAATGGTGATCGTGGTGGACCCTCCAGGGATTTTATATGTACTGTATTTTAAGTGGTAAAATCGGTAAAAATCCACATGTTAAGTCACCGTAATTCATGTAAATATCGTAACACGTCGGTAGTGGTAGTGGCGGTAGAGATCTTGAAAAAAAGTAGAAGGTCTTGACTTTAAGGCATCGGCAATTTATCATGGAGAGGTAAGGAGGAGGGAGGTCGAGGGTCGTTGGTAGGAAGATGAAAGACAGAGGTACTTAAACTGACAACATCTATGCAGTGTATTTATCTTAGTATGTCACAAAAGGGAAAGTACTGACCGAATAAAGGGTATCGTACTGTAGAGGGTTCCACATAGGTATAACATCACAGACAGTCTTAAAGGAAAGACAAATTCCGACTTACTGTAAGGCAACATGTCTATACATATACACGACGTAAAATGAATAGGTAAGTAGACAGTCATCTAGGAACCTTTCCAAGAGTTACAATCTTCCTTGGACTCAACAAACGTTGAAGTCGAGGGGATAAATAAATAATACAACCGGGTGTTTTCTAGTCTCACTGACGTACGATTAGGTTCCAATGAAAAAAATTAACTTCATATCAACTAAATGTTATAACACAATCAAAGTTCACATGTTGTTTCACTAAGTCAATTATAATAAAAAATCCAACAAAAGGTAATATCCAACAATGTTCTATGACTTATATCAAGGGACACGATGTGTCATTTAGGAACAAAGATTGGATAAAGCATATATCATCAAACACAGACAATTAGGGTATGAGGACATTGAATAGGGAGGAAAGTGGGGAAAGGGGACCATTGGTATTCAAACAAAAGACACAGACACACAGACAAAGACGAAACATATATCTAAGCAAACATAATAAATTCTAAGGTGTATATTTCCTATGATTCATATTATAAGAGGTCCAGGTAAGTACAACGACGTTTACCGTTATAAAGTAAGAAAAATACCGGCTCGTACCTCTTCCTGTACTGTTGGTGAGGTCATAAGAACGGACCCTTTAGGGTACCTGTCTCCTCGAACCGCCCGATGTCAGGTATCCCAGTATTTCTCAGTATGTGCTGACTTCGTTGAATCGTGTACGTACCGACTCATTATAAGGAAACACATATATATCTATGTAGTGTAGAAGAATTTGGTCCGAAGACAATCACCTGCGTCTCCAATGAAGGTACAGAACCGACAACGTTTATCATAACGTCTCGTTTGTAACCCCACGTGCATAGAAATGTTTAATCTCAAAAACAGAAAAGTCCTATACATGGGTCCTCACATTGATTGGGTCCTAATAACTCGTCTGTCGTGACGGTAGTGACTCAAAACGTGACTCGAGAGAAATCGAATTAAATAAAACGAGGTCTAAAAAGGACTAAGAATCGATAGGAACCTGAATATGGTCTTACTCTTTAGACAACCCTAATTAGACGACGTAAACTCGTAGGAGTTGTCAAAATTTACTCTCGGGGTAACTTTATCGTGTACTTGTGTGTAAAAGGTCTACTGTTATAACATTTGTGTCTACCTCTAGTAGGACGGTGTTAACACCTAAGTAATTAATCCGAAGTATGACTGTCGACAGTAGTATTACTGTATTTTCCGATTTTCTCACCATAAAGGTTCATCACAACCCCGGTGTATCGTATAGACTACGGTCGTTTGTGTTTCAGGTATATAATCATCACAGAAGTATATATGAAGGAATAGGACGTGCATAGGGTAAAACATGTATACAATTACCGTCAGAGGGGTAGTCATGACAGAAGTTTATTCCTGTCGAAAGATCCACCCGTTTATGTTTACCTTTCCCTCTCTCTCCGAGGTTTTCGTCCAAAATTTTAACAAAAAGGGAGTATGGTAAGAAAGAATAAATTTAATATTTTTAATTTCTGATCAAACTAAAAATTCTTCTCCAGGAAATAACATATGGAATTTTAATGATCTTCTCTTGTATCCGTTTTATAGGAGATTGTATTTAGTATCGTTACAAAAGAATCCGCTCAGAGGGTTCCTTTATCTTTATTTTCGTTTTTATTTGTTCACCGTGGATCAGTTTGAATATGTAAAAACGTGTCGTCTCCTTTGATATTTGTTTTACTTTTCCGTTGGATGTCTTACCCTCTTTTATAAACGTTAACTACGTAGGTTGTTCCTGAATTAATGGTTTTATATACTTGTCGAGTATGTTGAATTATTGTTGTTGTTTTTGTTTTTAGTTTTTCACCCGTCCTCTGGATTTATCTGTAAAGAGGTTTCTTCTGTATGGTCTACCGGTTCACCGTGTACTGTTCTACAAGTTGTAACGGTCAACAGTCTCTTTACATTTAGTTTCAGTCTTGTCTCACTCCATAGCGAAGTGTTGTTAGTCTTACCGGTAGTAATTTTCAGATGTTTATTATTTACGATCTCCCCAACATCTCTTTTCCCTTGGGGAGGATGTGACAACCACCCTCATATTTAACCATATCGGTGATACCTTTTGTCATACCTCCAAGGAATTTTTGACTTTTATTTCGATGGTATACTAAGTCGTTAGGGTGAGGACCTGTATATAGGTCTTTTTTGACAACTTTTCTACATATGTGGGGTCACAAGTGACGTCGTGATAAAATGTTATCGGTTCTGTACTTCGGTGGATTTACAGGTAGTTGTCTACTTACCTACTTCTACATCATGTATATATGTTACTTTATAATGAGTCGAGAATTTTTTTGTTACAGTAACCGTCGTTGTACCTACCCGGATCTTCAGTAATACGTTCACTTTATCAGTCTGTTTCTCCTTGCAGTATAGTGAATATACACCTTATATTTCATACCATGTTTTCTTGAATAAATTTTTTTTTTTTTTTCTAAATCTCTGTATCCTTTGTTTGAATGTCATTGGTTTCACCTTTCCTCCAACTCCTTCCTATTTAATCCTCACACTCTAATCGTCTACGTTTGATGATACATGTTTTATCTTTTTGTCGTTCCCGGATGACATCTCGTGTCTCTTGACAGAAGTCAAAGAACATTATTAGACATTACCCTTTCTTAGTCTTTTTCATATACATATAGACCAAGTAAAACGACATGTGGTCTTTGATTGAGTTGAAATATTTAGTTAATATGAAAATTAAAAAATTTTTATAAATTCTCCAATAAATAGTTTACATGTTAAAGAACACCGATAAAAACAAACAATAAAAAGTAAAAGGTTGGAACTAAAATCATCTTGACTAACCTACTCAATCTCTATGTATTCTTTGAAAAGTGATGTATAAATGGAAAATGTCGAAGAACCTCAAAATTTGTACACTTACATAGGTTTCGTTTTCTTTTATGTTTAAGTATATTTCTGTTGACTTTCATCGTAAACACAAAGTTTTAAAATTTCATGAGTCAAGCCAAGTCAAGTCAGCGAGTCAGCACAGGCTGAGAAACGTTGGGGTACTTAGCGTTGTGCGGTCCGGAGGGACAGGTAGTAGTTGAGGGTCTCAAGTGAGTCTGAGTGCACGTAGCTCAGTCACTACGGTAGGTCGGTAGAGTAGGACCCAGCAGGGCAAGAGGAGGACGGAGGTTAGGGAGGGTCGTAGTCTCAGAAAAGGTTACTCAGTTGAGAAGTGTCCTCCACCGGTTTCATGACCTCGAAGTCGAAATCGTAATAAGGAAGGTTTCTTTAGGGTCCCAACTAGAGGAAGTCTTACCTGACCAACCTAGAGGAACGTCAGGTTCCCTGGGAGTTGTCAGAAGAGGTTGTGGTGTCAAGTTTTCGTAGTTAAGAAGTCGCGAGTCGGAAGAAGTGTCAGGTTGAGAGTGTAGGTATGTACTGGTGTCCTTTTTGGTATCGGAACTGATCTACCTGGAATCAGTCGTTTCATTACAGAGACGAAAACTTATATGATAGATCCAACCAGTATTGAAAAGAAGGTTCTCATTCGTAGAAATTTAAGTACCGACGTCAGTGGTAGACGTCACTAAAACCTCGGGTTTTTTTATTTCAGACTGTGACAAAGTGCAGATAAAGGGTACTTCACTACCCTGGTCTACGGTACTAGAAGCAAAAGACTTACAACTCGAAATTCGGTTGAAAAAGTGAGAGGAGAAACTGAAAGTAGTTCTCCGAAAAATCAGGGAGAAGTGAAAGACGGTATTCCCACCACAGTAGACGTATAGACTCCAATAGCTATAAAGAGGACCGTTAGAACTAAGGTCGAACACAAAGAAGGTCAGGTCGCAAAGAGTACTACATGAGACGTATATTCAATTTATTCGTCCCACTGTTATATGTCGGAACTGCATGAGGAAAAGGATAAACCTTGGTCAGACAACAAGGTACAGGTCAAGATTGACAACGAAGGACTGGACGTATGTCTAAAGAGTTCTCCGTCCATTCCACCAGACCATAAGGGTAGAGAAAGTCTTAAAAGGTGTCAAATAACACTAGGTGTGTCAGTTTCCGAAACCGTATTAGTCATTTCGTCTTTATCTCAAAAAGACCTTGAGAGAATGAAAAAGCTACTGGGTCGCCTACAACCGTTAAACTAGAGACCAAGGAGACGGAAAAGATTTTGGTCGAACTTGTAGTCCCTCAAGTGCCAAGTGCATAGCGACTTCGGACCGAACCTCTTAAAACTCGTAATGAAATGATCGCACACTCTACTCACGTCAACNACGAAGACAATCCAGGTCTGGTAAAGACAGGAAATAGCTCGGGTAGAAACGTACTTTATAAGGGAACCATAGAGATTAAAAGAACTTCTCTAGAGATCAGAAAGGGTAAGACAACAAAAGGAGATAAAGAAACGTAACTAGCGACTTCTTCCGAAAGAATAGAGAAGAACGATAAGAAACCTTGAGACGTAAGTCTACGAATATAGAAATGAAAAGAGGAAACGAAAAGTGGAGAGAAGAAAAGTGTCGATAAACATTCCGGAGGGGTCTGTCGGTAAAACGAAAAAACGTAAAGAAAAAGAACCCCTACCAGAACTAGGGACAGAGGGCATGTTACAGTACTTGGAGTAAGGTATCAAGTAGTCCGTGAGATTGATAGTCTAGATCCGGGAATTTAGATAAAGAGTGAAGGTGACATATTAGTATTCCCTAAACTAAATCCAGTATGGACTTACCACATCGCCAAAAGGGATGAAAGAAGTTAAACTCAGACTTAAACCATTATTCCTCAAGTACTAGACTCGGTATCAGTAGAGGACCAGAACAAAAACAATTGACATGTCTCGAAGAGGTAGAAACTGACGTTTCTTATATTAGTTAGACTAAAGCCACAACTGGTAGACCACTACAGGTACACATCTCAGAAGAGAACACAACAACCTGCTCCCACAAACGATACTGGTCACGCAAAAGAACCGTTTTGAGATAATCAGAAGCGGGACGAAGTAAGGCGTAAGGTTCCGGTTTAAACGGACAATGAGGTCCACAAAGGACTGAAGGATGAAAACACAAGTTCAGGGGGTATTACTTTTCCTGTAGAAAACCCCCACAATCAAAATTTTCCAGAACATCCAGAAGTATTTTGGTAAGTTGAAGTCGAAGAAGTCGTAATGACCAACCCCGTATCTGAACCTAATGACACTATAACTTACCAAACGGAACCTCTGCTTGTCTCTAGTAAGACAGTAAAAACTCTAACGTAAGTTCATGACGTAAAACCTGAGAAAACAACTGGTACTACCGATGAGGTAAAGAAGACTCCCTAAGGACGGGAGTCATCATCTATATTACCAGTAGACTCAATTTAAGTGGGTAAGGTCAGGTAAAATCAAGCGACTAAGGATCTTACAGCTGCAAGTGGGAACGGTAGAGAACAAACTGGTGAAGGTTAAACGGAACTAAGTACCTGGACTGTAAGGTCCAAGGATACGTCATAACGAGAAATGTCGTAGTCTGGAACGAGAATAGTGGTCAGTGTAGGTGTTGACCCATAACAAAAACGAAACCGAGGTAGGGAAGTAAGAAAGACCTCAATAAAGAGGTGACTAGAGGTCATCGTATAACCCGTGGATCACTGGACCCCTCAAGGACAAAACCATAGGATAGTAAAACGGAAAAGTACGACAAGTACCCCAAGAGGTCCGTTCTTATGACTTCACCGAACGGTAAGGGAAGAGGTTACCTGGTGTAAGTTGTTCTTATAAACGTTTCTTCCGCAAACTGATTATTTTTAAAGGACGTTAGTGGTCCACAGGACGACGATTTCTTATGAAGTTCCTCTTAAGGGTGGTGACCTCAACCCGACACGTCACCGACGTCTTCTTCCATTACCTCAAAAAGTGAAAAGACCAATAAAGTATCCTTAGTTATTGTTGTATAGAATAGTCCTTTATTTTAGAGTCTGAACTAAACCTCTGACAGTCTCATAAAAGTCTCAAGTGTGTAAAACCCCTTGTCAATTACGGACAGAAATATGTACATTAAGCATACAATTATGTCAGTAGAATTAAGATACCTATCTTTCCATTCCTACTAATAAATTCTCCGTCATAAAATCACTTGACAATTTTCGTCTTCACGTCAGAATAGTTTTTCTTAGAGGACTACACCGTCTTTCAGACCCGTTTGAATACGTGATAAGACGTACGAAAGTGTGACTTTGCGCGCAACCATCCTTCACGTCTGAGGACGCCCGGGGAGCGGCGGAGACTGCCGGAAACCGGAAGGGACGGTCTACAGCCTCGTAATGACCCGCGGCGTCTCGTTGTAGAGATTACTTTGCAGCCGACCCTTTTGGAAAGTCGCTTGTTAAAGTCGAGTCCACTCTCAACGGAAAACCAAAACGCACCTAACTTTGGGGAATCATTCCTAAAAATCACACACAGAGTCTTTGGTGACAGAGTCTTTTCTCCACATGTAATTTTCACTCATTCCTGACTTCTGTGTCAACGAAAAAGACACTTTTTCGTCGATCACTCAGCAACCGGACCTTCCTTTCGTCACCCCCAGTGAGTCACGCCGGGGTGGACGGTGTCTGCAACTGCACTTCCGTGGCGGAGGTTTCCAGTTCACTTCCCGCCAGAGGGCCCACGGCGACGGTGACGTGTGGGACTGAAGAGGAACACGGAGTTGGAGACCGTCCTGTGCGACCGCATGCGGTGTCGTGACGACTTACTCTTCCTCGTCAGTCCCTCGTCGTTGCCCAGCCTCTCGTCAGGACGCTTACCCTCGCCTCTCTCTGAGAATGTCGTCCATGTAGGCATCCCGGTCAGGACCAACTCTCCCGTCACGACGGGACTCCGAAGGGTCCCTGTTGGAGTTAGTAGTTCTCTCTTTCCTCTGGGGTCGAGGCGGGGGACCCTTGGAGACGAGTCCTGAGTAGGAGGCACGAATCTTTCGTCTCGCCGTAACGTGGCACTGTAAATAGGTCCGAAACCAGACAGACGACCGACAAGATGAGTCGAACCTCTCGTAGGACCATTTCGGGCCAAACGTCTATGCCAGGAAGGTCTAACATGAAGTAAGACGACCCAATGTTTTTTAATGGCGAAAAGGGAAGACAAGAGTGGTCGGAAGGATCTTTGTGTATACGAACTTTTCTTCCCGGAGTACGGTAACCTTAGACACACGAACAGTCCCCGCAGTTTAAAAATTCATAAACAGTTATGATTAGTGATCTCATCTTTTTCCTTACTTAATAAATAACTTGTGAATGATACATCTTGTTACGTCGTCCAAATTTGTATTACTGTACATAGTAAAGAAGGGAGGTCAGGCATTGAAAGACTTTCAAAGGTATTAGAAACCCCAGGACCATTATTGGTCACTCCAGCGACAAGGGGACTAAAGTGTCTTCCTTTGACTGTGAGTCGTATCACTAAACTAAATTGAGTTCCGGTGTAATACGGAGATCCGTTCAGTGATCTAACAAGGACATTGAGTCATTCTTGTGTCTTTACCTTCGAGACGCATTAGTTCTTAACAGTTTATACTCCAGTCTGTATGTGAACAATACAAAATAACGGGAAACTATTTGTAATTCATCAATTTACTCCTGTACAATTTAACGTCTTGTGTTCAGTCAGTCAACCGAATCCTTTTTAAAAAAGAGAATTGAAATAATTCATACATAAATAAGGAAAGTAAAGGGTTTCCCAAGACTTAGTGGGTACTACTAGCCACTCAATTCTTCACTGGACCTACTACACCTAGGGATCCCCGGTACGGGTCGTGCGCTACTCGTCAGTACAGTACCAATGACCTACGAGTCGTGGAAGAACTTTAGTCTTAGAGTAAGAACTTGGGAAATCGTCTCGGGTCTCCGACCTGACCCTCTTGGATGGTACTCTCCTCCTCGGGCACAAAAATTCCTTGCGTGAGAGTCGGGGGCCCCCTTCCGGACCCTCGACAAACCGTCACCCTTATGAGGTCGGACACCTCAAGTCGAATGGACCCCGTACCAGGTACACACCTGACTGTTAAGACATGTCTAAAATCCTTCATTTCGACCACCGTCTGACAAAACAATGTACTTGTATGTCCTCACTCACTTCTATTTTGATAACGAAAGAGATACTACGATGTTTTCTTTAAGGAAACCAAAAATATAACTTTTTTTTTTCGTTCGACGGAAATCTATATACCCCCGTTTAAAAATTAGAACGTCATTGTAACTTATCTTTATAGTTCAAATTTTACTACATTTTTATACACTATTTTTAAGGAAAAGTGACATTTTATCATCAATTTCTTAAGTTAAATGTGTCTGGAAACATAAATTATACAGAGGGATAAACATATCTTAAAGTCCACCCAGACCTACTCTCGGGACCCGTATTTGAACCTAGAATTACTTTACAATGGTCCTAGTTTTTAACCCTTTAATTCGAGAAATTCCATAAAAAGACTATTTTAACTCTAACTTTCTCGTTATTCTTTTACGATACAAGAGATCTTCATATCTCACGTAAGAAACTGTAGTTAGTGATTAACAAGGGTTTTGTTTAAAATGTTTCTCGTTTTATTTTTCGTGAAATTCTATACTAAAATAACTCAAACTGAAGTATTTTAGAAAAATTACGAACCTCTGTATAACTTATTTGACATCAGAATTTAATACACTGGACGTTAGTAAACGAAAACGACCTTTGAATTAATGATTTTGGGAATCATGACCAACATATACTTCAATTTATAAACTCAACTCTCTGTGACGAAACACTCAAAGACCTGTAAAATGGTGTCTCTTCCTTATCCTCTGAACTAAAGAGGAGTCGTACTAATTAACTGTGACTTTTCTATTCCTATTCTTTATTGATCGTTCGGTGATTTGTCGGTGGGTAAATCAACACAACGGGTCCAGAACCGTGGTAAGTGAGTAAAGTCCAATCGACGGTCGGGTGAGGAAAAAGACCTCACCTCTCCCCTACGGCTGTACCAAGTATATAACACATGGAAACCCCAAGACTCAGTGACGTGTGTACAAGTTAGGACAAACAGAAATCAACGCACGAGACGGAACAAGACACGAGGGTGTGTGGCCTGATCCCCTCGGAACCCTTCGTGACTCGCCGGGGCCAGTTCCCAGACGTCTCAGTCTCTCCGCGTCTCCTGGGTACGGTCCCGACTGTCGACGAGGACGGCGTGTGGTGTCTGAGACACCGGAGTGACGGCTCCACGTCAATGTCACGCCGGTCCGACGTCAGACATTACCGTGCTGACCGGTCACCACTACAGACAGTTTCTGTGGTCGACCCACCTCCCGGTTGTGGAGTCTCGTCTCGACGCGGGGTCTCTTTCCCAGTCTCCAGGAGCCGTCTAAAATACACTAAGACTACAAGAACGTTTAAGTTTACACTACAAAATTTCACCTAAAAACTCAGGTACTTATGGGTGCGGGACGACGGGGGGGTGGGAGAGAGGCGGGAGGAGGAGTGTTTCGTTGGGGCGCCCTACACTGGAACTTTACGGTCGGTGTTCCTATACCGCGACCGTCGACGTGAGTCCTCGGGTCTAAGTCCTCACTTTAACGGTGAAGACAGGGAATAAAGGATACCTTTGTTACGGAAGGTGTCGGGGGTCGTGGATGATAGGAGTGTCATCGCAAGTAGCCCTGGTCCTGGTGGGCAGCGACTGTGCTCCGTGGGACCAACCAAAACGAGTGCAACAACGACGTCACTTGTAGTGAAAGGGAAACGGTCATTGGAACTAAAGGGGTACCGACGTCAGATGGTTGGACGACTACTGAGAAAAAAATTACAGTATGTTGTTTCACTGTCAATGCTGTCCGAATGGAACCTTCTCCAAGTAAAAATGACGGTTAGAAAAACCTACTTCTACAAAAATATTTAGAAAGTTTTACCAGACGTTCAGTTTATCCTTAACGTGTTGATTTGGGTCACGACACACAGGAGTTCTTCGAGGGAAGTACTCTAGGAAGAATCCTACCGGTTCAGTCAGGGAATCTCTGCAGGACCCTTTCTTTCGTTTCCTCGGAAGCCTGTCCGTGGGGTCGGACACTGAAGGGGACCTCGGGTATGAACCCGGGTCTCGTGTACAGTGGTCTGAGTGGGATATGTGGAAGGGACGCTTGTAGTTCCACACACGTCAATGGAAAACTCGAACCTTGTCCGTCTGACCTTAAAAGGAGACGATGGAGAACACATGTTTTAGAACAAATATGTTAAAGTTTTTCTTCATCTATTTGATTCCTTCTTTAAAGTAAGATTTAAACCAAGTGACTCACCGTCTCAAGAATCGAAGATTTCCATATTTTATTTAAAAAGTTTTTGTCTCAACCTCCGAGTGACTGTAAAAAGACACATATGGTCTTTTACCGATACCAAGCCCCTCCCCACGGTCCCCGGTCATTAAACCTTCCTTTATCCCGACTAAGGAAAAGTATGAAACATGGTTACTACACTTATCCCAGGTAAGAAAGTATTACTTCCCGTCACCCAGAAAAAGATTCGAAAAATGATAAAGAGGGAGACCTATAGGACTCCTAAGTAAACGTTTCGACCTATTCCTACACGTCTCGAGTCTGGTCACCGGACGTCGACAGAAGGGGAATGGAAAGTCCGGAGGGGCACCAGGGGTCGTATTTAGTGTAGGGACCAGTTCGGCCTAAAGAACAACCTGGGGTGCCCAGAGTCGGAGTGGGGACTACGGGACGGAGACGGGTGTACCAAGGGGAGAGGACCCGAGAAACGACGAGATCGATGAGACGTCAGGTGTGGGTAAGGAGGGGCCGAGGGTAACTGGTCGATGGTTGGAGACGTTTTTGGTCCACAAGGAAAAGAGTTTCGAATCTCGGAAGACCCATACTTGTCGATTCCTCGATTTGAGACCGAGAACCCACTACCCCTCTCCCCAGAGACCGTACATGGTGTCTGTCCCACGGTCACCCGGGTGAATGTGTCTATAGGAGACCGTCAGCCCAGGAATCGTCGACCGTCAGGCCGGGAATCGTTGACCGTCCAAAACTTGTGAAAGGTACTGCGATTCAACAGGTTCAAACTCTCCTGAAGACGGAAACGTCCAGTTAAGGGACTAGTGAATATTATACTCGACAAATCTCGATCCGGAACGAGTTCTGTCGTTGTGAGCGGTGGGAGTTTTACCCCGACCCCCTACCCCCCGGTGTAACGTACCCTATTAATAAGAAAAACGGTTCACCTTTCAAGACTCTGACAAGAATTAAAGTTTAGTACTTTTTACTGGGACCTGTATTAATAGTAATGTCTACGGAGTCGGTGAGCAAATTTGGAAACGGTATATGTGACTGAGACACGGTCCGGGACCCTCTCTTACCTTTCCTGTGTCCCTGGGACTCGTGGATCGTGCACTCCGTGTCCTACGGCTCCTCCCTCTCGGGACCAACGACCCCCCCGAACCTTTAACGTCCGTCTGAGGTCAAAATAGGGTCCTGTCCGAATTCATGAGTTTATGAATATGAGTTTTATGTGTATGAGAAGTTTCCGAATTAAACGAGTTGGTAGAGTGTGTGACTGGATTGTGGAGTATATCCGTTCCAGAGTAGGATCTACCAGTTTAAGTCCGTTTTCAGTACTAATTCAACAAAAATAAAAATTTTCAGTGATATATTATTTTGACGATGTTTTGGGTCTTATTTATAGGAGTTTAATGTTTTTCTTTTGTCTAAGTCTTTTCCACGAACGACATTTTTCCGTTATCTCCTAACTACTGTTTGTGTCTGGTTTTTCTATTTACGCACAAAGAAACGAACCCATCCCCACCCCAACTCCCTCGAGTCTCCCTCTCAACGCGGAGGGCGGAGGGTGGACGTAGGGAGGTTTCCGGAGAGGTGAGTCCGGGGTCACGAGAGAGGACCGAGTGTGCCAGATACAAGGGGAAGCTTCGGATTCGAGACTTCTATCCACCGGGTTGGACCACGTCATTTTTCAGAACTGAAATTCCGGTTTAGACCCAAATATAGCACAATGATGAAGTGAAGGACCGAGCCACTCGATCCACTCGTGGGTGGAGGGGTAGAGACCAAGGGTCAAAGGAGGACTTAGTCCCCACTGTCACACACGACACGTTCCACCTACGTACCTGGACCATTCTTCGGCCTACCTCGACCACCGAGAGGCGACGTTTACGTCTCAGTCGGAAACCCACCATAGGGGGACGTCCGACTACGGTCCATCCGACATTTGGACTTGGTCTCGTTCCACTCCTGTTGATTCTCTTAGTTTCCGTACCGGGGACTAGTGGACCCTGTCTAGACCGACGTAGACAGCACGACAACCACCACCGAGTTCCATACCCATTTTCTCCTAAAAAAAAAAAAATTACTTTGTTTCTACTTGTTAAAATTACTATTTTCTATGTTCAGTGTTTCTATTTGTAGTAGTATATGGTAATCTGTGGAATTGTTGTTTCTATTGTTTCGTTTTTAGTCTTCTTTATATTCCCTTTTCTTTTGGTATCACTCTGATTGTAAAAAAGACTCTTATAGTACACGTCTTTTTTTTCGTAGAACTTACTACAGTAATTACATTATATAAAAATAGATTAATTAAATATAATTAGTATCCGAAGGGTCCACCAGATCTTCAATGTCCTCTACGTCCAAGTTAGGGACCCAACCCTCCTAGAGGACCTCTTCCTTCACCGTTGGGTGAGGTCATAAGAACAGACTTTTTAGGGTGTCGGACCTCCCGATGTCAGGTGCCCCAACGTTTTCGACCTGTACCGACTCGTGTGTGGTGGTATAATTAGTATAGGATGGGTTAACGTGAATGTTAAAACATAGAGTATGATACAATCATCTACAGGTATCCTGTAAATCTTTTTGACCGTTCTATTTGTAATGATTTAAAGTTTTTCATCTTAAGAAAAAACACGCACACTAAGTCTATATGTGTACATAATAAAAACTTTACTAAAAGGTAATATCCAATAATGTTATATAACTGATATTAACGGACCTCTCAATCCTTAAAATAGTTGTTTCCGACAGAAGTCCTCGACTCAGGATTACCGTCTTGACTCTCACGGGGCACCTCTAGTTCGACTACGTCCAGAGAGGTCTTTTTCTCTTTCCTGAAGTCGGTTTCTCTGAACCGTCGACTGAGACCCGACCACGAAACCTGGGTTGTAGGAGTAGATAGGTCGCCCATCGTATCCGGGACGGAAACGGGGTCCCGACAAGACTTTTGGACACTCTTCAACCCACCTCTTCGGGAAACCTGTAAAACTTTGTCCGGAAAAGACTCTTCATAGTGGGAATAGTCCCGGTGGGTCATGGGAGTCTCCGTCCCTTTTGTAGGAGGTGATTAGTCCTCCGGAGGAGTGCCCCGGAGGGGTTTCACCCATCCTTCACTCCCCGGTAGAGATGGAAAGTGCAGGGGGACTGACTATAAACCGGAGAAGATCGGAAGTTCGCGGAGTGACGGAGGGGTGCCCTCCTACTGGTGGAGGAAGTACCTCCGGACTCGTGACTGACTGACGAGGTATTTTCCAGTAAGACGGGTGTTACAACCGTAGACGCCTCACCGACCGTCCTTCGACTCGTGTCGAACCGGACACGACTGCCACCGTACACCTGGGGCAGGGCGCCAATCCCTCCCGGACGGACCACGGACGTCGGAACGAGGTAGTCGGAGGTAAGTCGAGTCCGGACCCCGCCCCACTACGTCCGACTCTGGACCCCAAAAGGGTCCGTCCTCGGCCGCGTGGGGTTCACGGTCGTGGTCTCGAGGTCCTCCTTCATCGGAGACGGGCCCGAGGTCCGACTTCTCCCGACTTCTCCCCCCTTCTTCCTTGGTCAAGTTTCGAGTCGGTTCCGGACCGTGGTGTCGTAGGTCCTGTACTGGGGAAGGGGTACGTTCACAGGACCCGTCCCGTCAGTGACCCGGAGGGTTCTCCGGACGAGAGGGGTTGCCGACCGAGGCCGTCGTCTACCACTGTCGATGTCCTCGGAGGACGTGGCTGCAGGGTCGGGGTGTAGTGTGTGCACAACAGGTGGTACATCCAGGGGCACCACACCCTCCGGAGGTCCACTCAGGGCGTCGGTCAGTCACAGGTCGCGACAGGGTCCGGTGCCACTGGACGGTCCCGGGGTCCTGTTTTTTTTCCTGTGTACTCCGTGAGACGTTCGATCCGGACGTCCCGTGCTCGCTTATAGACGTCCGGTTGTGCTCGAGGAGAAGAAGGGGACTGTGGTACGGAGGGCGTCGACAGTGGTAGGGGTAGCCCCGTTTCGTTTTTGTGGAACCGTCGGGGGGAGGTGACGGGGGCGGTGTCGGTCAGGTAGTCTCGACACCCGAGGAGAGAGTCCCGGGTCATAGGACGTGTGAGGGAGGAACCGATTCGGGGTGGTGGTCCCGGTCCTGTCAGTGTCCTCGACTGGTGACCACGGTCCCTGGTGGCGGGTCACCCTCGACGTCGGACCCCGTCTCCTCCTGGCCGAGTCTGTGAGCCTACGAGTCCCTGAAAGACAGAGAGGAGAAGGTAGGAGTAATCAGAGGTAGAAAAATCCCAGACTAAGACTTCGATCCTTTAGGTCTTTGTTCAGTCCCTTCCTTTCTCCGTGATTCGACTCACTGTCCTGAGACCGCAAGAGTTGGAACGACGACCGTACGACACATTGGAATCCTTTCGGTAAGTGGAAGAGACTCGGAGAGTCCTTTTGTAGTAGAGGAGAGTGGGGTTCTACCCCTCGTTACCCCTTCCCCAAGGTTCCGGACTCTACGATCTGGTCCTCTACCCTGTGGGACGGTATTGGGTCGGTGGTCCTGTCTTCAAATCCCCACTCGAACTACAGAGGGACCCTCTGAATCCGTAGGGAGGTCTCGAACCCATGTTCTGGGTTCCCATGTGTGGGACCGATGTTCTGGAGTATCTCACCAGGACCAGATCTCGTTCGGAGTTACAGGGAGATACACTTCATCTTTCCCTCCGACATCCCTACCTTACTCCTTTCGGTGTACCTCGGGTCGTGTCACGGACCGTGACCCGTTCCCGAGCGGAGCAAATCCCAGCACCAGTGATCTTAGGGACCCGCGATCGACTCCCCGGAACGCCTTCCGTGAGTCCCGTGTGAGGGGAGGTGACATTTCACCCTGAAGTCCCGACGAATTGTCCATCACCTAAGATACCGGAAGTTTCACCGTGCACGGGACCTCAAATGGACGACCCACTAGGCTTCTTGAGTGCCTGAAGGGTAGTCCGGTCCTGGGACTACTCGACCGGTCACCGGGGGACCCGGACAGGGTCGGCGAGGCGGAGAGACCCGAGTAGAAAGATGACGTTTCGGTAGGACGTCGGAAGTAGTCGGTAAGGATATCGGCCGAGGATTGAACAGTGAGCGGGAACAGTAGAAGAAGGAGTCGGAAGTCACCGAGGGGTCATGTTTGAGGTACCTTTTAGTCGAGCTCGATCAATAAAGTCCGGATGATGGACGGGGGAGGGAGTCGGGAGGGGTCCCGTCGGGTGCAAAGGTGGTTCGTCCTGTTGAGTCAGGGAGGTGGCCAAACTCCCCGAGGTAGGGGTCTAGGGGGTGTTCCAGGGGTAGATACGGGAGGACGATCGATGTGTCCCGTACAAAACCTGTGTTCCATTGGGTAGGCGTCGATGGATATACTTCTTACCTAAAATTTCGTTACCCACTATGGGTACTGTCGGTCGTGTGACAGGAGCGCGGTTCGATTTACGAATCGTGGGCAGTGGAAGTAAGATAACTACTCCGCGACCTCCGTGTCTCTTCAATTCATTAAACGTACCCAGTGTGTCGCCTACTGAACCGTCTCGGTCCTAATTCGGTTCCGGTCCAGGTGAAAGTCTCGGAGAGGGACTTGTCGGGGAGTACGTGACGCGACGGGCACCAATTCACGGACGCTTCGAGGCCCGAACCACGAGATCCACAATACGTAAAAGGGTCGTTGCGCCACTTCGTCCTCGATGGTGCCGGGGAGAATCCCTCCTCCTTCGACTCTGACTCTGTCTGCTCCACGGACGAGTCCCGAGGTCCCTACCTTCCCCATCGTAACCGGAAGGGTGGTCTGTCAACGTGAGGTCGCACCCTGGTCGGTCTACATTCGACCACGTGTCCCTCGGTTCCTACGGCGGAGTGGGGTCCCACTCGGGTCGGAGGATGGACACTTGTGCATCGGGACGACCCCCGTAGTCTGTACCCAGACGTGTGGTCGGGGTCGACCGTTTCGACACACCTACGACGTCAACCGGGCGCCTCCGTCCGTCGTAGACCGTTGTCACGTCTGTGGGAACGGGGGTTTGCGTAACACCCGGTCCGTCTGTACTGACGGGAGAGCCCGGACTCTCGGTTTTTGTCTTTGGGACAGAATCTTTCCCGCAATTTTGTGTCCTACTCCCCACCCTCCCTTGGTTAAGTCTGTGACCCAGGGTCGGGGAGCGTGGGAGAGGTTACAGGGTCGTGCCCCGGTCGGTCGGGGACTTCTGTTCCTTGAGTGACGACAGGTTCTGTCTGACAAGACGTCTACCCGTCGAGACTTATAATAGTTCAAGAAGACCTGTGACTCTCACTGAAATCTTACGTCTATGTCCCTTTAGTATCTGGGGTCTCGGTCCTGGGTCTGACGAGTCGGGCCGGGGTGAGAGTCGGAGAGGGTGTACGGGATTGGACGTCCAAGTTCCCGTGGCAGTTCGTGCGACGACCTGTGACAGAGGGTCCGTGTTTACTAACGGGCGGGGACAGGATTCACGACGGGAAGGTGGTTTTCCGGTACTGGTCTACCGTAGACACGGTCCGAGAGACCGGAATTGGAGTCCGGGTGAGAAAACGACCAAACTCTAAAGAGTAGACGGTCTTGGTACCTGGTAGACTCTCTTTTCCCGGGACCTCTGGTGACACACGTCTCCGTTGCTTAGGGGACGTGTGCAGACCACGAGGGGAGGGGGTTTCGTCACTCAGGGACCGTGTGTGTGGCCGGGGTGGGGGAACTCCGTCCACGACGTTAGGTAGGTCGGAGTAGGATGTCTCAGAGGGTCCTGGGGAGTCGCACCGAGGAAGATCTCGTGGGTTTGATTCACTGACTCTATACGGGGTAAATTGAAATTGAACGTCTTCCCCGTGACCTCAAGTCTCCTCCTTCCCCAGGTCCGTCTAGACCCGGACTTTCGCCCTTGGGGGGAGTATGAGGACACCCTCCCGTGTCCAGTGGAGCTACGTGAGCGGGGTGCCGGAGGACGGGGACGTCTTCAACCTCGTCGGGTCGTCGAGGAGTTCCTCCACGTCACCCGGAGTCAGTACGGTAGACGTACCGGGTCTCATGTGGCTGGTGTGCCAGGATGTCTCGTCGACGGGCGGAAGTTCTTCCGGGACCCCACTCCTCCCTACCGACCCCTCCCCTCGGAGGTAGTCCCGAGACGGGTGCCTCTTGAGGTCCAGAACCGAGGACCACCTTCTCTCGTCCCGAAGGGACCGCCGAGTCGTCATTTCTTAGACGGTCGTTACACCCTCAGTGACCTCTGTGCCCGAGGTAAGGACCTAGACCTTCTAGGGGACCTCCTCCCGTACCGTCGGACGAGGACATGAGAACGGACCTCTTAGGGTGTCTGTCTCCTCGGACCGCCCGATGTCAGGTCTCAGTCTACATGAGAACGGACCTCTTAGCGTGTCTGTCTCCTCGGACCGCCCGATGTCAGGTCTCAGTCTGTGTTGATTTCTCTGAATAGGACGTGTGTACGCTCTCTCCCCGGCATTTCTTCCACTCATTAAAAGGGTGATTTTGTGTAGTAGCCTCGGGACGTTTCAGGAAAGTCTCGGGTATAAACAGTTAGAGAGGGTCAGGGGTCTTCGTCCGCCGACTTAGGAGGGAGGTATCCACTCCCTCCCCGGTCTAACGGGTCAGTGTGTCTGGTGGGTTCTGGAGGGTTCGGGGTCGGACCTGAGACGGGTGGGACGGTAGGACGACTGGGCGAGGTATCCACGTCTCCCAACGCCACACCGGTGGTCCGACCCCAAGGGCTCGACCAGGAGTTCCTTCTTGGTCCGGAACAACTATTGTAGAAACCGTCTCTTTGTCTAGTCGAGACGGAGTCGCGTCGGTCCCACTCGAGACCGAGCCACCAGTCGTAGTGTTGGTGTTGCGGACCAGTCCCCCGTCCGTCACTCTCTGTCACCATCGAGTCGGGAGGAAGAGTTAGACCCTGAGGAGTGTGTCTGTGGCGTCGTGTGTGTGTACGTACGTACGTGTACCTGTGTGGTTTGACAAGAAGTCTTTAATTTGGTGGACGTTAGAGTACGAATTTTTTGTCGCTCTCATGCTGAGAGAATTAAGACAAGAGTGTGGAGACTCGGAACCGTCAACGATAAAATAAACGGTCCATTTGAGAATAAGTAGGTGATTTGGGTTCTACTTTACAGGGAGGAGACCCTTTTAAAGGGGCTGGAAATCACACCCGTCCGTGGAGGACCCCCGAGGGAAGGTGTGTCGGGACCGATGAGGCACGTAGACGGAGGGGGTAGTCTGACTCGCTGGAACTCCCGTGGTAGATAGACTGAGTAGAAATCAGGGGTGCGGGTCGTGTCTCGGACCGTGTTCCCCAGGACAACGTCTGGGACGGACTGTTTACCCGACAGTCTTAGTACTACCGACTCCCGTCGATGAGTGGTCAGTGCACCCACCGTACACACACAATTTACTAAGTCAAACGTCTAAGAAAAAAAAATGTTTGGTGCAGACTCTTGTACTGACGTCTTCCAGACCACTTGTCCACGATGCACTCCCTCCTTCGTCCTCCGGTCGTAGGGGTCCGGAACCCAGCCACACGGTGTGGTCCGGTCCGTGGGGAGGGTCTTCCCGACGTAACGGACATTGGACCTCTGAAGGCCGGGGGTTAAACGTCTACTTGACACCCAAGACTCTCTGTACTGAATGGTACTCGGATCCAGTGACTTGAGGTTTCGGGTTCGAGAAAGGAGGACCGAACATCTGTAGACTGAGGGTCCCGTGCCGGTTGACTTGTTGCTGACACGTCGATCACCCGACTGCCGTTGGAGACGTTACAGTCCTAGACCAGGTGGAACAAGAGGGTACCTTATGAGGTGGGAGGGACCGTGTAACTAACAAGTGATTCTCTCCATCGAGCACCGACAGTCGTCCGTCGGTCACCAGGGAAAGGACAGTGGATATTTCTCTGAACATAAACTTTGCACGAAACCCGTCGAAGGAGTAGTTACCCGACGGAGGGAGAAACCCTCCACCCTCGTTCGAAGGGACTACGAGGGACCCCCTGGGGCCCTGGACTGGGTGGTCGTCTACTGGTTCGTGTCCGTGTCTCCCTGTACTACGACGGTCCGACTCCTTCCCCCGCGACAGTTCACACGTCACCCACGAAGTCTACCTCCAGCCCTCGGTCCTTCGGGACGTTCGTGGACCTGAAACCCTGTCCACCTGGGCCTCCCGTCAGGGAATAGGGTGTAGGAGGTGCCGTGGGAAACCCCCAGTCGGGGTAGGTCCGGAGAACGGTGAACCGTCCCGAAAACAAGGAGAAATTAATGAAGAGGGGGTTGTGTGTGTGTATATGTGTGAGTGTGTGTGTGAGGATGTGTGTGAGTTTACGTGTGTGTGAGTGTGTGTATGAGTGTGGGTGAGTACGAGTGTTCTCAACGGGTTTCGTCGACACAGTCGAGGAGGGAGAAGAGTCTACGTAGGGCGGAGACTAGACCGGTCGACTGTTGGTCGGTTGTGAGTGGGACGGGGAGTGGTTGGGGGTAGAGGTGGGGTCTCTAAGTCCCTAGTCCCTCTGTCTCGGAGAACGTGTAGAAAGGGAAGTAGACTCACTAAGGACCGGTTATGGGTGGGAAGGGAGGAGGAAGGCAGGAAAGAGAAACCCCCGTCTTCCCTGGTAGGAGGACAGGTGTCTCCTGGCGGGGGAGGAACGGGGTCAGTCCGAAGGAGCCCCTAGAGGCACAGGTGTTCAAGAAGAGGGGGAGAATAGAGGTTCTGGGAATGGAGGACAATAAGAAGGAGAAGTGGTGCATGCTAAAGAGTTCGGAAGAGGTGGGGGCTTTTGGAGTAGGGAGGTTTACCTAGGGAGAGGGGAACTGCGGGTGAGTCGGACTTGTTATGTGTCTTGGGCGAGAAACGTGGGAGATGAAGAGGTCGGAGTCTTTTGAACCTCAGACGGCGGTGATGGCGACACTCACCTGTAATCCAGTTAACTCGTCACAGTTGTAAAACTTGTACGTGTGAAACCCTTCTCTGGATAGGAAAAACACACATACAAGTAAATTTTTTTTTTAATATTCTTTACAAACCCAAAAAAAAATTACACTCATCGAGTCTTGACATATGTCACTTTTCAAATAAAGAGAGGACAAGGACTCCGTGGGGGGTGGAAGGGTCCCCGTTAAGAACAATGGGTCCCCGTTAAGTCAACATCCAGTTTGTCACAAGGGCAGTTTTCTCGACATGGACACGCACACATGTGCCAGTACAAACTGGGAAACGCTGAGACACCAAACATCGGTCGGTCCGAGGAGACAGGTACCCTAAGAGGTCCGTTCTTATGACCTCACCCAACGGTAAGGAAAGAGGTCCCTTAGAAGGGTCGGGTCCCTAGTTTGGGTGCAGAGAACGTAACCGCCCACCTAAGAAATTGTGAGGACCATGGGCACTGATACTGGAACAAACCTTTCTTCCAGGGACGTCGACACGAATTCTATTCCTACAGGACTCCTCTAGTGGACCCAAATGCTACCCGGGGTTTACACTACTGGCGACACCCTTCTGTTTTCTCTCCCCCTCAATTCTGTGTCCCTCTGCGTCTCTTCTTCCGACACACCTCTATTTCCGTGTCTACCTTTGCACCGTGTTTGGTTCCCTGGGTCCTCGGCGATCTTCGATCTTTCCTGTCCTTCTCTAAGAGGACCTCTCCGACGTCGTGGAAGTAAAGTCTGAAGACCCGGGGTCTTGACACTCTCTTGTGTGTAGACAACAAAGTTTGGTGGGTTGACAAAAGAAACATGAAACATGTTTTAACAGATTAAACAATGTCGTCGGGATCCCTTGATTATATGGGTAATTAACCTATTGAAAAGTCCACAATATAAAAATATTTTTATGAAATTTTGTCACATCGTAAATACTGAGTCACAATTGAAAAATAAATGTACCCGTTCCACCTCTCCCCGTAGAATCAGGAATCTATAGTCCAGAGGTAGTAGAATGAGGCCAGAATAGGACCCCCAATGTTGAAACAACCATGTCGATGTAGACGAAACAGCAAAGAGAGCACCGTCTACTAGGGTAAGACACATGCAAGGTCAGAGACAAAAGACAGAAAACGACGATGTTTCGTCGTTACGGATCGGAGTAGGTACGGAGAAACGTGTGCACCCTCAGAGGCACACCGTACAACCCTACGAGAGTAGATCAGGGGACCTTCCAGGGCGCTAGTGTACATCTAAGTGAGTCGAGAGAGGAAGGTCGAAAAGACGGAAGACCTTATTTTGAAACTGAAACTAGCCGGTGCTACAGCGTAAAAGTAAGTGATAATGACTTAAGAAGACGACCTAGTCGTTTATAGGTAGTTATACCTGTCCGTTCAAAATCAGACAAGTGTGTCACCTTATAAAACGTCCACAATTTTTCTTACTTTTTCTACGAACATATAACTATACCTTTCTACAGGTTTTAATTAGTACAAAAATTTCAGCTAATACGAGCAAAGGTATTCTACCAATGTACACATATATGCTACGAACGGAGACGCATTAGTTTTGTTTTAGTTACGATACCTGGGACTCGATTAAACTCCCTTAAGATACACAAGATACAAACCTTAACACTTTCTTTGCACCACAGAGGGGATTACGGTGAATCTTGAGCAGTGGAAACGGGTGTCAGAGGGCAGATGTTTCGTAAAAGTATCAGTGGTAGATAAACGGGGTTAGGGTATCTCGTATGACTCGGCCCTGGTAATAGACATAAATTTTCTACTCTTTAACTTAGGTCTCTCCCCTCGTGAAACAGTTACAGTGTGTTAATGGACAGTTTCGCTTGGGTCTGGGATTAAGGTCGACGAAGGCACTGTTTCCCCTGAGTCCAAGTTAGAGACCAGCTCCTTGGTTCTAGGGTGTACGGTCTGTCGTACCAAGTCAGTTTTTTATTATTTATTTATCTCACCAGTCTCTTCTGGAGTCCTTCTTTGTCTGTGACCCTCCTTCCTCGACTCCCTTACTCGGTACAACTATCCCCCACCCCCTTTTCGTGAGGTTTGTCTGCCCTCGGTCCGCGTGTTCTGGTCGCTGCCTCCCGTGTCGGTCTCACTGGCCCTTCGTCGTACCGTGGACGTCCCGACCCCACGTCTGGGTTGTCCCCGCACATCTGGCAAGACCCTTGAGACCAAAGACAGAATTTTCCACTCTTCGATTTCCGTTTAAAACTAGTCTCCTCACTTTACGGAACTACTAAATTTCCTAACAAAACTGACGATCAATCTTTTGTCTACAATCCCCCGTTCCGGTCTCGTCTCTTTGGGTCGGTCTTCTGGTGCTCGGTGACGATCTCCGAACTTGGGTCCCCTCGTGACCCCGTCACTCTCACCGACCTGAGACCCACATAAAACTTCTATTTCAGACAACGTAAACGTCTGTCAAATCTACGCGTAAGTTCTCTTTCTTCTCACTTCGAAGGCTCAATACCGGTTTCGATGACCTTCCTGTCTCAACCGTAATCCGTCGTCCCTTCAGGTCCCCCTCTCCGGACCGTCCCGTCGACGTCCTAAAACCAACGGGGACAAACCTCGAAAGCGTTTTGTTGGTTCGACGGTATAGTCACCACCCTGTACACTGGGCTCGAGTCCCTCTGTGACCGACCTTCGACAGTCGAATAGCTACTATAGGTCCCGGTGGCTGAGAGTCCCTAGATTCCCTTACAAAGGTTGACCTCCCTCCCTGGTAAGCCCAGTTTGTGTCGGGTGCCCAGTTCATTCCACTCTGGTCTTTAAACTAAATTGTCAAATTCACTAGTCTGGACTTCTAGTCTAAATCGTGGTCTTACCGAATTTATTTCTCCCAAGATCTCTCTTACCTCTTCCGTTACCGTTGGGTGAGGTCGTGAGAACGGACCTTTTAGGGTATCTGCCTCCTCGGACCACCCGACGTCAGGTACCCCAGCGATTCTCAGCCTGTGCTGACTCGCTGAAGTGAAAAGTGAAAGTACGTAACCTCTTCCTTTACCGTTGGGTGAGGTCACAAGAACGGACCTCTTAGGGTACCTGTCTCCTCGGACCACCCGATGTCAGTATCCAAACGTGTCTCAGTCTGTACTGACTTCGTTGTATCGTATATGAGTGTCTCTCTTACACCCTTCCCTTGACTCTTTCGGTCTCTCATATCTGTCGAGGAAATTCCTCACTCACTCACCCACTATCAGTAAGTCAGCACAGGTCGAGAAAACGCTGGGGTACCTGACATCGGGCGGTCCAAGGGGACAGGTACTGTAAGAGGTCCGTTCTTATGACCTCACCCAACGTTGAACGGATCTTTCCCGAGTCCTTTCGCCCAACACCAGTCTCTCTCATACTCCGGTTCTTTCGAAAAACGGAATCTACCCTTGAACATTTCGTTCGAATACTCGACTGCCCTCACAATGTCGTCTCTTCCCTTCCTTCGACCGTTGGTCCTCTCCCTCTTAAAGCCACCCACTCTTACCCACAAAAGACCACACCACCTCTGTCCCGTCTTCGTGAAATAGGATTGTCCACACCTCCACCTCTTCCCCCGTCTCCGTGTTCGTCGGCCCAGACACACCTCACCCCCGACGACCCCCCCCCGCCCCAGAGATAAATGATGTAGACAAAAGAGTACCTTTATCCTTCGTGGACGCCTTACTCGACCCTCCTCCCTACCCTCTTCCGAACCCCTACGCTCCTCTTTCCTCTTCCCCACTACAGTAGGTCCGTCCCAGAGACCCCCGAACTCCCGTACCCCGGGACCACGTCCGGTGAATCGTGACGAGACGTAGGGGAGGGGGTTGGTTACGAAGACAGAGGAATAGACATTTTACTGTCACTGACAATTATATAACCCGTCTCTTTCTTTACTGTCGGGTGAGGTCATAAGAACGGACTCTTTAGGGTACCTGTCTCCTCGGACCACCCGATGTCTGGTTCCCCAGTGTTTCTCAGTCTGTGTTGACTCGCTGATTGGGATTGCGAAAGTACGAGTCCTACCTAAAAGATCGAAGTTAAGTGGGAAACTCCTTGACGGAGTAGAACATGACGAAACACATTTTTATTTCCGATAACAAATGATTTCCTTTGTTTTTAAAGAAAATTATATAACCCGACCCGGATCTCTTTCTCCGTAGAGGGCTTTCAAAGGTAGAGGAACGTTCGTCACCGATACGGGTCTACACGGTCGTCTCCCGAGGGTCGTGGGTCGGACTCTCGGGTACCGATTGGTGGGTCCGGTCCGTATCAGGTCCGTAGCGACCGTCGGACGAGATCGGGGACCCTACGTCGTGTGGGACGAGACGGAAACCGCTCGGGTGTCGTTCCGTCCATTCTAGAGTCCGGAGACACTACTCTCTGTCCTCCTCTGTTCAATGTATTCCCTCTCTTTCCGATCCAAGACACCTTGAACCGGCTACCTGTGACTTAGATCCGTCCGAAGGACCTCCTCTGCTGAGACCTAAAAACGAGGTAAACATTACCCCACTGTGCGGATCACTCGTCACGTACCGGATCAACCCCTGCAACCCTTCCTCCGATCGAGAATTACTAAGGGAACTCCGGTTCCTTCCCATACCGGGGAAGACTTCCCACCTCCCCAGGACCCTCCAAGACTTGTTTTCTCTCTCCACTAGTCTCACAGTCGGGGTCACTCTGAAAGTGAACGAGGGGTCCCTTAGGGGGAGTCCTTGAGGAGATCCGAGTAGAGGTAGGTACTTGGAGGGGTGGGAAGGGGGAGAAGGACGTGCTTCCAGTACCTCCTTTACTCCGGTCACAGCGGGTAGAGGACGTGACGGAGGGGTAGTGCGAGACAGGGACGTCCAAACTTCGCTCCTCTACAGGTCGCCCAACTCCCCGGGCAGGAAAGGGGATCGAAGGAGGTCCTTGACACGAGACTACAAGACAGGGATAGAACACGCGTGGTTCCGAACACTCGGAGACTCCTACGAGGCTCTAGTAGGTGGCACTTCTGTATACTTTATTAGTTTTGTCTTGTGTCGGAGGAGATGGTGGAATGTACATGGTCGATGACGAGGTCCGCGACCCCATAGTCACTTGTTCTGTCTGTGTTGAGGACGGGAGTACAACGGGAGGTAGAACCTCTCATTTTGTGTTCTTTGATGATTCAGTTCACACGTCATACACTCCCCCGCTGCTCTCGGTGCCTCTCCTCTCTTTTCCTTTCCCACCTCCACGTAAAAGTTTGTCCTCCAGGTTCTGCCAGACGAGGTCGCGACGAGGATACTGAGCGGCGTGTGGGTGTCGGAGGGGGCCTGGGGACGGGTGAGGAGACGAGTAGAGGCGTCGGGACGATACGAAGAGGTGCCTGGGTTCCTGGTGGCGAAACCTCGACACCCTCGGGGTCAGACACTCTTCACGTCCAAGGAGTCTGACTGGGGCTTAGAGATCCTTGTACGGGTCCTTGGACGTACAGTACTCGAGAGGTCCTCTCAGACTCCATCGGGGCTTCGTGCGTCGGTGTCTAAATGAGGAACTTCTGCGTCGTGACGAATCGTACCAGGCCTAACGGGTCGAGGTGAGACGTCGGTGGTCCGTCAAGGTACGGAGGCATGTCACGACTAGGGAAGACGTTGCCGGTCGCAAGGAGTCCACTATTGTGAATCTGAAGGAAATTCTGAGTGAGTCTCAGTGGAGGAGGTCGGTCGTGAGGGTCTTGTCCGTCCGGACCTGTCGTCCACCCCGTCCTGGACCCCGTGGTAAAATTAAGGTCGAGACGGTGATTTGAGTACCACACTGGGACCCACCCAGTAACGAGGAGTGGTTCGAGGTCACCTAAGTAGTCATTTTACTACTGTTATTAAAGTTGGAATGGTCCCTCTACACTCCGGTTTTCTCTACTGTCTAGACTTTTACGAAATATCGGAGTAGTGTAAAATCTGTGTGTCTCCCTCTTCCACCTACCCTCCATATTTACCAACCTACCGTCTCGGGAGGGTTGGGGGGGTGAGGAGTGAGGTATGTTTGTGGGTTGACATAGTACCTGACCGCTAAACTAAGATTTCTGGGGTTCCCGTACGTGAGTTAACCGTAGTTCGCAGGTCTCCAGACCCCACTTTCTTAGGCTCCGTCGGGGTCCCGGGGTCCCGGTCCTCACCTCTGGTCCTCCTTACACGACGACCGTCGAAGGGCCGGTAATTGGGAGTGGGGGTCCGGTTTTATAGAGGTAGTAGACGACGAGTCCCACAATTGCCCCGTCCCTTCCGTCGGTAGACTCCGTCCTCCTCCCGGTCTTCGGGACTTCGGGTCGGTTCGTCATTGGAGGAATTAGGGAGGATCCGGAATATAGTCGGTGTACCACGACGACTAGGTAATACCCTACTCCTTTGACTCCGTTCCCGTCTAGGATGTCCCTTATTCCCCACCCTAGACCGAGGGGAAGAGGTCTGTCCCTTCTAGTTTTCCAAGGGACTCTCTTCAAGGGACCGCCAGAGCACCAATCCTAAGGCACGAAAGTGACGAGACCAGGTCCAAGTTGGGGACCAGTCCCTTGACTCTAGGACGTTCGGAGTACCACACCGGTTTTAAAAATTTATATACATAAAAAACCACCGGAACATCAATCCTAAGGTCTGAAATTTGACAGTCCCGGGTCCAAATTAGGAACTACCCCCTTGACTCTGGGACGTTCTACGTGTCACGTCGGTTTTTTTTTTTTTTTAAGGGACCCTTCTCCACCCGCCGTAATCGGTCGAGGGGTAGTAAAGTGACCCTTTTTGGCTCCGAGTACGTCTACCGACTTGTCGTCTTGAATCTCCCATTTTCTCCGTTCTCCTTTCTCCTCCGACCTTCCTTTCTCTCCATTCCTTTGACCCCAATGACCCTACCGTTCGACGAGGTCTGACCAGATGTAAGATTTCCTCTACCACCCCTGTCTCGACCATGGGTCCAAGGAGCGGGCTCCCCAACGACCGTACTTGGTGGGACTGCCGGGTCGGAGGAGGATAGGGTCCTATTTTCGGACGACGGGAATTCACAGGGACCACGAGAGAGACGGGAGCGAAGAGGTCCTGTCAAAGGAGACTACGTAGAGACTTCCGTGACGAGGGCCCACTTCTAGACTACTCGGTCGTGCACACGTACCGACTCCTCCGTGGCAGCCCGTGTGTCTTGTTACGACCGCCAACAGGCCTGTTGGTACAGGGGCCGCCGTGTCGCCGCTGGGACCCCTGCAAACGGCTCATCTCACAGTTGTCACGAGGAAATCACCCTAAAGGAGAAACAGGGTCCCAGTGAAAGTGTCTCTAGTAGACCCAAACAACACCCTTCTCTACTGCCGCGACGAGCCCATTTACACAAGTGTCGGTTCGGTTATGTCCACGACGGACTGGTAGTCAGGGTCGACGCCGGGGGTACCGGCGAGGTAGAAGGACCCCGGAGCCCGGGTCCACCCAGGGTCTCCCCGTGAAGGAGGGTCAATAGGTCAGTAGCCGGGACCTCGACCGACTCTTGGACGCACCGTCCGGCTAGTCGTCTCTTCCGGACCCCCCGGTTAGAGTCCCACAAAGACAATCGTAAAGGAAGTACCAACGTTCTGTTGACGACGTCGAGGTTGGTAACGCAGACATAAGTTCCGGTCGTTTCGATTAGTGAAGACGGAACGATTACTTTTTTCATTTTCAAAAAAAGTCCCAACTGAGGTTGTTTAAGGAAAAATCCAGAGTATCGGATCTTAACAGCTATCTCTTATTCTAACGGTACTGACTGAAACCCAGTTAGTATCAAATAGTGAACCGACGTCTATACACTAGGGAGGTTTGTTTTAGTTCCTTCCTCCCTTAATCGTTACAAACGACTAAAGATGAAATATTAGAGACAAAAATAATTAATATATAGTACTTGTAGAAAGACGTAGTTATTTATGTCTGAGTCCCCCTGTCCCTATTTCCCCCTTTAACTTTCTTTCATCTTACCACCAACGACCTCTCGTTCTTCCGTTCTTACCCTCCAATGACAATTTACCCACGTCAAAGTCAAACTCGTCTACTTATTCCTCTGCCCACCACCTCTATCAACGTGTCGGTGTACTTACGTGATTTATCGTCACTTGACATGTGAACTTCTACGAATTCTACCATTCAAAATACAATGCCCATAAAATGGTGTGATTTTTATTCATGTCTGAATCAGTAAACTATTGATGACTTCAGTCATGGTTCCTGTGTTATAATTTGTATTATTTCTTGACCGGAAGTACCCCGAATCGTAGTCTACCCTTTACGTCTTTCAGTAGGAGCTTTAGGTGTTCATGTTGTTAGGGTGTACGATGGTTCCTCTCCGACCCCTTTCCCCACACTCAGTCGGTCCTCACAAGGGTAAAATTGCCGGCACGTGGTAAGGGAGTGTCTCGACATCGGAGTAATAACGTTGTAAAGAGGATAACGACCTCCAAATCTAAGAAAGGTACAAACTCGATATTATTTGTGACGACGACATTTGTGGAGGGATTCATGTAGAACCACGTAGATAAAGGAATCCTATTCAAGGGAGGACACCTTCACGTCTTAGAGTCTGTGGGCACACGACTCCGAGAATCGTGCCCGACGGTGTAAGGAGGGGTTTGGAGAATAGTAAAGACAAGGGTGGTCCCTACATTCTTTAACGGGACAAGGAGGTGTAGAAGACAATAACAGAAACATTTTACAGCGGTCACAATATCCCACTTTGTACCAAAGAACTACAAAATTTGGTGTAAGGGAACTAAGAAAGACTTCAACTGTACAAAGGTAAACGGAGAAAATGCACCAGTGTCTAGAAAGGACACTCACTCGAGGAAAAGAAAAGGATAGACTAAACACCGCGAGAGAGAGACAACGTCCTAACACTCGAGACAGACATTCTGCAACGGCGGTGAGAAACCCGTGGAGACGCACAATGTTCCAGAAGGAGGGCACCTCTGAGATAAACACACAAACAGGAGGTCGGGGGACCCCGAGAGGGTGAACGAAGCCCCACCGTAGGTGTCGGGAAGGACTAGTTAAGGGGTGGGTGGGTGGTCACAGGAGAGGTCGGTAGGAGAGGTAGGATTCGAGGTAAGCGTAGATGGGGACCAGTGAGGAGTCGACAGAACCCCACTAAATCCCGAAGGTCGGAGGCAGGTCCGATGAGAGGGACTCACTTGGGAATCCCACATCGAGTCCTGTTTAGACTCTACTAAAATGACTAAGAGGTCCACCCTAGTCTGGACCGACACGGAGGGAGACGGGTCGTGATTGTTGAAACTGGACAGTGCCAAGTAAGACGTCGATGGAGTCCCCTCACCCCCGAGATCGCCCTATCCGCACCCAGTGTGTGTAGAGAGACGGGCATGACGGACCGTGTCTCCCATCGTGGTTCGTTCACTAATCTCACACGAATACTCACTCACTTCATTGTTTACCTACTGACTTACTTTAACTGGGGAGAGACTGAGGTCCGGCCGTCTTGTCCGAGATTTCGTACGTCAACGGGTGAATGGGTGGTGGGATCGATCCAGACGAGAGAAGTTCCAATTGCACTCCTACGCGTCCACCGAACCCTCAAAAGAGGTAGACGTCTTAGAGGACACCTCGAGCAATAGACTGGACCCGTGACGGACGCAGTGAGTCTGGGAGTGGGGGGAAGGGGACCCGAGAGAGACTTGACTCGTGACAGAACCTGTCCCGAGACCTCTGAACCTAATTTCCAGGTCGGAGACGGTGTACCACAGGACAAGACGACCCGACCCGGACATCAGTCGTTTCTCCTTAGACCCCGAAACCGAGGTGGTTCGAAGTCAGAACTGGATGGTGGGTGAGTCAAGAGGGAAGTGCCACCTTTTTTGGAAAGTGTCCAGTCCAATCCTTGACTTTGGGACGGTGTCCGGTGTTCGATCGAAAGAACGGTGACTATACACGAGAAGGTAGGAGAAAACGTGGATGATTGATCTTATACAGGACTGCTAAGGGAAGAAGTACAGAGAGGAGACGAGTTCTTGGTAGTCACCTAAGGCGAACAGGTAGTGTACCTTAGACTCGAGACGTCATCCTTAAGTTCTACGGGGTGTTGGTTCGAGGTCGAAGTAAGAGACTGGGGCAGACGGTAGTGAGATCGGTCCGATCAGAGGAAGTCCGAGGACCCTGATAGGGAGGAGGAAGGGAGGATACCTGGAAACGTACATGGTACGGACGACGGACTCTATGTGGACGGGGAAGTAGGTTGGATAAATTAAAGACTGAACGGTGGGGGTGGAAGACACCCAGAAGAAGGTTGGTAAAGTCAGGAACTATTAGACAAATTTTTGTTTTCTGATTCGGGAAAAGGGGACACCTTAATGGACCGAACGGATAAGCGTAAAGTCTGGTGGGGTTTGGAGACACCCCCAAGACCCCGTGACCCGGAAATTTCTGAGGGTCCTCACAGACTACGGTGGTAGGGTCGACCCAGGTAGTTGGACGTAAACCCTTCACTACTAACATACCCCGAACCTACGGTCGAGGTTCAGATGAGACCGAGGACTACAGATGTGTGACACGTGTCAGGGGAGAAGAGACGTTTACTATCGACGGCAAATGGCTCCCGAGTGGTCTATGTGAGACTCGTGAGCTGTACGTACTAGGGCAGATTGGAAGTATGCGTTAATCCATCTATAACAATCTCTTCCGTTACCGTGGGGTTAGGTCGCGAGAACGGACCTTTTAGGGTACCTGTCTCCTCGGACCTTCCGACGTCAGGTACCCAGCGACTCCCAACCTGTGCTGACTCACTGAAGTGAAAGTGAAAGTACGTAACCTCTTCCTTTACCGTTGGGTGAGGTCGCAAGGACGGACCTCTTAGGGTCCCTGCCCCCTCGGATCACCCGACGGCAGAGAGACCCCAGTGCGTCTCAGCCTATGTCGTCAGCTGACTTCGCTGTGTCGTCACCGTCGTCGTCGTCGTCGTCTATAACAATTAGAGTAAAATAACTATTTAACTCTTGGTCTCTCCCAGTCGGAGCATTGGTTTCAGTGTGTCGAAAACCCCCTTCGGGTCAGAGTTTGGGTCCTGACCAATGCGAATTCGGTCTCAAGGAGTAGGGACACTATACATCAGACACGTTGACCCGGTGTTCGGAAGTCTCCCCGGTACACCAAGTCAAGTTAAACCCAGTTAAGGTAGGACAAGGTGGTCGTGATGACGGCGAACGAAAACGATTCAGGACCCTATCTTTGCACCCATCCGTCTCCAGGGACAGGAACTTCCTGTAGGGTCAGGTCCGTTCTTCTGACCGTGTGAGTGTTGATCCCCGTGCCTCTGGTCTCGTCACGGGCGGGAAACCCTTCCTGCGTCTCCTGTCCCACCCTAAGACGGGGTCCTCCCTCGCGTTCGGTCGAGTCCGAGGTTCGTTGTCGGACGTCCCTGCTTTCTTTTCCCCTCCTTCCCGTACTTCGTCTTCCCCACCTGTCTGTCCAAAGGTCGTCGACGGCTTGACCTCCTTCACCACTCGTTTAACCGATTTTTCCCGAGTCGAGGTCCGGCTCCTCAGACCGGAATAGGACACCCGCATCCCTGGTACTCTCCAACCCCTCGACCCCACACAGACAGGACTCCCGGTCGTGTTCATCTGTCTGTGAGTCCCGTTGGAACGACGGACCTAACAACCCCACACAGAGGACAGGAGTGGTCCCGACCCTAGTGAACCCTGATTTTGACCTACTAAGGACGGTCCTTACCTTCCGGGATATCGTTGTGGAGGAGAGGAGGTGACTGAGGAAGAGACCCTCCTACCCGTATGAGAAGTCGGAGAGCCTCAGGTAAAGGAGTAGACATTGGACCCCTACGTGCGGTTGGAACGTCCGACACTCCCACTTTACTTCCACTCGTGTCGCATCCGCTAATACCCAGACTAATGTACACACCTGGGTCACCGTGACCTTCTTCTCGTGTCCGAGACCCCAGGTAAGAGGTCAGGGGACCCTACGGGTAGAGAGTCCCGACCACCCTCCCAGGGTAAGCCCGTCGTGCGCTGTGCAACGTGTACGCGTCATTGATACACCCGGCGGGGCAGACGGGTCCGTGTTCGTCAGGACGAGTGGAGCGGGGACGAGGACCCTGGGACGGTGAAAGAGTCGTACGCCGAGAGGAGGGCTGCGAATCGAGGGACAACGGACGGCAGTCGAGGGGACGGGGTTCGTGGACCGTGTGACCCGCACAAGACATGGGAAACGTTTCTCGAAAGTGTACGTGCAAGAGGGACCGTTTAGGTGAGTGGATGACGGGACAAATGATCCTCCTATCTCAATTAGGGGTGATACGTCTACTCCTCTCTCTTCCTGTGTCTGTGATAAGTCCGTGGATACTACACAGCCTCCGTAGTATGGACAATTAAGAAGTGCTGCAGGACTCTCCGACCATCATAGAAGGGGTGACGTATTTGCGCCTGCGACTTCGAGTCTCTCCCCGTCACTCAATAAGGTCAAGTGTGTTGTTCCTTGACCGTCTCCGACTCACGTCTGGGTCCAGAAAGACTAAATCTCGTTTGTAAACGTTACATCCCAACTGTCTAGACAGGGAGTCTCGGCAACGTCCCTGATTTACCCCTTTAACCACAATCTCACAGACCGTAGTACGAATTCCTGGTTCTCATCTTCTCCTTAGAACAGGTGGAGGTAGATTAGTATATCTTGTGTCCCTCTCTACAGATCCCTCCCAGTGGTGTACGGGTTCCAGTGTCGCCCGTTAGTGTCTCGGGTTCGAGTGGCAGGGACCCTAGTGAGAAGGGGTCATTTCCCGTCCCCGATGGGGAGAGGTATCTTACCTTTGAAGGTTTTCACGGAGACTCGACTACTCCCCACCTTTCTCGTCCTTACGACGGTACCATGCGGTTAAACCTCGGACTCCGACTCTCTCCCTTCGGGTCCCAAACGGTTCCAGTGAGGAAAGCCGAGGTGGGGGTGGGGATCCCTGGACGTACTTCTGGAACGGAAGGGTCAATTAGTCGGTTGCTCTCCCGGGTAAGGTCTCCGGGAGTGTGGACCCGGGGTTACCAGACTACTTGAACTTATTAAAGTGTCTGATAGTCTTAGTCTATTCGTGAGACACTGACACTACCCAGTACTGTGCAGGTCTGGGGAGTTATCGGTACCGGCTCGTGTCATTTGTCCTTGTGACAGGTTCAATGTAGTCGCTGATGTGTCGGAGAGGACCGACCTCGGACTGAAGACGAAGAAACAGTCGATGTAGGAATCGAACCAGAAGGTACATGCTAGAATTAGTTCTGCGGGGTAGTACCCTAGTCGGGGTGAGGGGTCACCGTAGGTCAGATCTCGTCTCTGGGTGAAGGTGTCTGGGAGGGGAGTCAGTGGAGCCTGTTCGGGTATAGGGAATTCAGGGAAGAGTGTCGGAGAATGTCACTGTGGAGTGCCTAGGGGACCCCAAAGAGGGGAGTGACGTTACTCATTATTTACACGTGCACGAGTCGGTATGGGTTGAGAACGTTGGTGTACCTGACCTCGGGTGGTCCGAGGAGACAGGCACCCTAAAAGGTTGGTTCTTATGACCTTACCCAACGGTAAAGGATGACGTCCCCTAGAAGGGCTTGGTCTCTAGTTTGGGTTTAGAAGATACAGAGGACGTAACCGTCCACCTAAGAAATGGTGACTCGGTGGACGTTTCGGGCGTTACTCATTGTTTGGGTTGTTCATTGGTGTCCCCTTGTCACCATTTCTTAGGGGGACGGTCACGTCCTCTCCGTCCTCTACGTCCAAACTAGGGACCCAGTCCTTTTAGGGGACCTCTTCCTTTACTTCTGGGTGAGGTCATAACACCGGACCCTTTAAGGTACCTCCAGCGGTTTCTCAGCTGTGCTGAATCGCTGATTTGTTACTTGTTGGTGTCCACTCGAGGACCACCGGGAGAGGACGTCCCGTGACCGTCTTCCTAGGGTAGTTTGAGGGTCGGGAGGGTGGGTGGGACGTTTTGCGTTTGTGTTCCTAGGTAGTGGAGGGAGAACGTCCACTCCTTTCACTCCAGGTTCGGGTTCCAGTGTCACATCCCACTTACACATTAAATAGTAGGACTCCCCTATTAAACTCCCACTTTCCAGATTGATCCGTCCCTGTCACCCGGCCTTGCTCCCGACGGTCCCGTCCGGTCCGTACACCAGAGGGTTAGTGCGTCGTCCTATTTCCCTCTAGACCAGACCTCACCTTCGGGCCGGGCCGGTAGACACAGGGACGGAGTCAGGGGCCGGGGAGGAACCCTGTCCAAAGAGAGACACTCGACCCGACCGTCGGTCTGCGAGCCGAGAGACGACTCCAGACCCACAGGACGTCACACTACACCTCCGTCCCCGGTTGGAGCTCAAAGGTGGGCGTGTCGACAGGGCGGCCGGTGTGACGACGCAGAGCACAAGTGAAAGGTCTCTCAGGGGAGTGACTAGGGGGAGCCAATGGGACGGGTCTCCCCCTGTTGCCTTCGTCGCAACCCACCCTTCTCCCAAGTGTATTTTCTTAAACGTCCACTTACTTCCATTGGTAAGATCTGTGACTCTTGAAAAATAAACTTGGAGGGTGACCACAAGAGAGACTACGTCCAGCGGGGCGGGGACGCACTTACTCGTCTCGTGTCCTTGTCGACAATGCCGTCTCCGAAAGGATGACCTCCGCCGCTACTGGGTCTTTCCTCTCCCTCCCCCACGGTCCCCGTACGGGAAGGGAGCCGGTACTGGGGTCAGGGCTGGGTCTCCGTACCGGGTCCACTTCCAGTCGGGAGGATTCTCCGGGTCCCACGGGCGAGACTAACACCCCCGGTCCCGACTCCACCATGATGGGTACGACCCCGGGTCTCCCCGAAACGTCTCTAATCGGATTCTTTTGTAGTGAGTCACTACGACGGTATGGAAGTCCCCGACGAGTCTGTCGGTCTCGGCAAACAAGGACCCGAGGCACCGGCGTCACCAACACCCACAGTGAGACAACCCTGTCAAAAATTGAGGAGACAAGGGTGGAGTCAGAGACGAGACGTGAGACACAGATTGGATGTTCTACGGTCCGAGTCTCATAACACTCGGGGAACTCCCACTCTTGACAGTAGTCAATCACAGAGAAAGGCGGATTTCTAGGGTCGAATGGTAGACCGTGTGTCATCTACGAGGTATTTACGGTGGCCCTGGTTTACTCAATTCAGTCCTCAGACTCTCAGTCACCTTACTCCCTACCCCGTAAGGGACGTTTTCGGAAGGCCCAAGACCAGTGAGGACATGTTGGAGTCCCTGGTGGTCAACTCGTATCCTCTCTGGTCCGTTCACTTAGTTTCCATGACCAGAACTCGTCCGTCGGTGTGAGGTTCTATTTACACCTTCCCGGTCCTGATTGAGCCAGGTTTTCGTCACTGTAGTCCTTCTCGGAAGTCTTCTCCCTCCAGACACGTCTCCAAACTTTCTACGCGGACTTACACGGTCCGTCTGTCCCTGTTTCCCGTAGGACCACCTCTTCTGTCGAACCGTTCCCGTATTCCGTGTCCCACTCACACCCCACCCGACTGGTCCTCTTTCAGCCTTCCAGTCGTCTCCAGTGAGTACCCTCCAAAACCTAGGGTCTTGTTGTCTTCGATGTCCTTCCTACATCCTGGTCTACAGTCGAGACTTACTTCTGGGTAAAGCGGTAGGTAGTTCACCTGGTTTTCTGAGTAGTCCTTACTCTTGGGACTCCCGGAAAGTGTCCCCTACTCCCTGGGTCCCCGTCGTGGTTCCTCCCAAGGACCAGTCTTCGATCGAAACTCCACTCCGATATTTCCGTGAACTCCCGGGACCGACGACGCTTAGAAGAGTTGTTTAGGATAATGGAAGTTTCGAGGGGTTTTTACATAATTAACTTTGTCGTTACCGGGTCATTACATTAGTAGAGGAGAGACACACCAAGAGTTTCACGAGAGTCGGGTGACTCTCAAACGTTTTAGTTTGGGGTAAAATGTCAATCACTTTACCTTCGGGACACTCCAGTGTGCCTCTAACCACCACCTCGGTCTAACTTTGGGATCCTCGTCAAGGTACAGTCGGGACCCGGAGTCCAAGTTTCGGGTCAAGGAACAGACCCTCCCCTAGGGGCCCCGACAGCCCCTCGGGTATCATGTCCAGAAGGAGAAGGACACGGCCGGGGAGACACGGACACAGACTTCGGAGAAGAAGGAGAAAACAGGAACCCCTGGAGACGACCCTCGATCCGTGCCGACGGAGGGCAGCGACGAAGAGACCTCCGTGTAGGAGGCAGTACCCCCGTAGTTAGTCCCGTTTCAGCACCTTCGCCAGGACGACCGTGGACGTCCAGGTCCTGAGACCTCCGCCCCCGACTCCAAGACGAAGGAGTCCACCTCTACCCGACCCCGACGAGGGGAGTGACCTCAGGTGCAGGTCCAGTAGAACCTTCCTTCGGTTCCCACGTCCTGGGACCCCTGTCCAGCCCCCCGACGTCCCCATTTCCGTCTCTCCCACTCCCATCGGGACTCAGTCTGACGGACCCAGACTTGGGGTCGGTGTTCGACGTTCCGGACCCCATCCACTCAAGTAGACAGACCCGGACTCAAAGGAGGGGACATTTTACTCTCTTTATGGTCGTAAACGAGGATACCAAGAGGGACTCCAAATATCGTTTATTACTCACGTTTCGTGAAACGTACTCTGGACCGTGTATCATCCACGAGTTCTTTACCTGGCAGTAATACAATAGGTTTGGTCCAGTGAGGAGACGGAGAGGTTGGTGAGTCCCTGAGGAGACCCGGATGGCAGGGACAGTGTGACCCGTAGTGGAAGGTAAGGAAGTAGAAGGGGGACGACCTGTTCCCCGAAGGAGTCCCACCCCGACAGTTCCGGACCGTCCCTCATCCGTGGGTCCCTACGACCACCCACTCACTGATGTCCGAACTTACTCCTTATAAGTACAAGGACAAGTACTTACCGACCCCTGTCCCACCCCCCAACCCCTCCCTCCCCTACCTCACTGGACGGGCTCCGGTTCTCGTGCAGTCGTCGTCTCGGACCTAAACTTGAGTCCAGGAGACCGAGGGGCGGACCGAGGAGTGCCACTCTCAAGTTTGATGAGACTCTATCCTCACTAATAGGGGTACACTCCTTTGACTCCGAACCGTTCCACTCCCCGTAAACTTCCAATGTGTCTTCTCCTCGACCCCAAACTTGGTCCGGGTCCACTGATTCGGGTCTGGGTGCACAGAGGAGTCCCACAGGGGTCGGAGAGGGGACGGGCCCGGGGGCAGTAGGAGTCACCGGGTGTGGGGAGGAGGAAGTGGGGTCTTGGGGAGACGAGACGCGTGAGTGGACACAGACGGGACTGAACCCAGAGAAAGAGGGAGTAGGACCAGGCTCGGGGACACCTACTGGTGCCGCCGAAGGTCGGTCGGGACTCCCAGTGCTCCCGGTGAAAGAGGAGGTAGCGACCGAGGACCGACGGCGACAGGCCCAAGGCCCCGGTCCTCCCCCGCCCCCAGGAGTGACATCGAGTACTGGAAGTAGACCTACACCGACTTCAGTCCGTCCGAGACCAGTATCCGTCGACGGAGGGTGTCGGACTGCATCCCCCCGACCCCCGACTTACCCCCACGTCCTCTGTCGTCCTCTCTCTTATCCGTCCATCCGTTTCTAAGCGAGACACAACAGGGGACCGGGTGGACAAGACTCGTCGCCCAGAGGGGACTAGAGGTTCTTCGGAGACCCTCGCTAATGATATGGGTTAAGTACCTACGCCTCTGACTCCGGGTCGTTCCATTCGACTCACCGTCTCGAGTCTATGAGTCCGGTCGCAAGGAAAGAGGGGCACAGAGATTTCACTTGGGGTTCAGACGTTGATGGTTTACTTCCAGTCAAACCTAATTGACCCTCAAACGACCCAAGGTCTAACACCGGACTTCCGAAATACGACAAATAAGACTTGTTGGGGAACTTCGGCTCACCAGCAAGGGTAAAAAGTCTACTCCTGTGTCGTCGTTCCCGGGTCACTGACTCACCAGGAACGCCCGGCCCGAGATACCCAATCGAGTAGCTCAGGAACGGCCTTGAGACCCTCGACGACCCCCTCCTGTGACCGACCGAACGGACCCACTGCGTCTGGGTCCCTTCCCCGACCCCGAGTTCGTGACGGAAGAGGTGACGAGATGCTAGGTCCCGACCCCTCACTGTCCCTCCTCGGGTCCGAGTCCCGCTGGACTCGGGGTCGAGATAAGGTCGTCGAGAGAGGCACACTGGTCAGGACTCCGACCAGGGTTATGGGTGGTTCCCAGATAGACGGAGGTAGGGGACCCTGCGAACCAGTGGACCCACGGTCCCTGTCTTTTATGGTTGTGGTGGAGGAAGGGGTTCGTTTTGTCTCGTTTAGGGTCTCGGGACCGGTGTCTAGGACCTAGACGTCGGACCTGAAGACTCGTGTTAGTAGTGCCGAAGTCCCCACCCCTCCCTCCTGGTTCAGTCCAGTGGGGAGGTCCCGACGGCACAAAACCGTTCTGTCGTGAACCGTGAAGGTTCCTACTTCCGTCCATACCAGACCATAACTGAGAGACATTCCAAACCGGAACACTAACGTGAAGAACTCGGAGTCAAAGGTGTAGACATATTTCCCGGGTTGTGGTGGTGGGGAAAGTATCTAAGGATACTTCTGGTTTTCTCCAGTACCCACGTTTTACGGACTCAACCAGAGACCACGAAAACCTTCGCGAAGGATGTTACTACCGTTTCCGAATATCTCCCGGACGATACCAGGTCCGAGACAAGAATCACGAACCGAATATTTCAGACGGTAGGTATAGTGTCCAAGGTGTAAGCACCTAAGCTGATTGACACCAAACTTCTATAAGTCCTTTTTTTAAGATCTTTCGGGGTTTATCGTTTTGAACTTAAACAGTGTGTGGTCGTTGATAAATGTATCGTAAATGTAATATAATATGTTAGGATCTCTTAAGGTTCCTGACATATCAGGTACCCCAACGTTTCTCAGTCTGTCCTGACTCTCTGAAAGTGAAAGTGAAAGTAATATAAATGTTCATAACTGTATCGTAAATGTACGATACACAATCTTCATTAGATCTCTACTAAATTTCATATACCCTCCTACAGAATGTAATATTTGTTTATAATACGATAAAATATATTCCCTGAACTCGTAGACGTCTAAAACTACAGACTCCCCCTAGACCTCGGTCAAGGGGTGTCTACGGTTCTCTGTTAATAATAGAGTAAATCGGGGAGGTGACTTCGACATAAACTTTATGTGGTATAGACATAAAGTTTCTACCCCGGTTCTCTCCGTCCAGTTCACGGGTTTCAGTGAGTCGGTTTTTCACCGTTCCGGGGTCCCGACACGGAACCGGTAGTAATACGGAGAACAAACGATCACATCATCAGTAGTGGTAACACACCCTAAATCCCAGTGTGGATAGACCGACGGTGATTAAGCGACATTCCGTCCTGTTTTTAGGGGTTTGGAGTCAAAGGAGTAGACATTTTACCCTTGTTATTACCGGTGGAGTATCTTAACTCTCCGGTTTTATTAGATACTAAAGACTCTCAGACAAGAGCCATTCATTCTTCCATTTCGGTCTCGGACGTCGTCTCCCCTCTGTGACGGGGAGACGAGTACGGGGTGGGGCAGTGAGAGGAGTCGTCCCCCTGTGACCGGACTCCCAGTGATTGGGAGGGGAGGGAGGCGAGGTGGGTCTCCCGAGTCGTGGGTGGAGAAGTAGAGCCGTCGTTCGGGTGAGAGGTCTTCCGGGTCACAGAAGAGGAACCACCTATCCTGTGGAACCTTCAGTCTCAGTCGTCCATGCTTCCACTAGACGTCCCGTTTCCCCTCTTCCGAAGAGACATCGACGGGCGTGTGAAAGTATGAACGACGAGGGGGTCTCGTCCCCGGATTGGAGAGGTCTATGGGACCCTGTCTCTGGAGTGCTCCCTCGCGTGGGACAAACTGTCCTCCCGGATCGTGACAACCGATAGACCTAGAGACCCGAGGACGAGGGTGACCGGGAAGTAAGTGGGTCGTTTGTGAGGACCTCGTAGTCGACACACGGTCCGTGAGGAGATCCGTCATCCCCTGTCGTCACTCACTTACTCTGTCCGTGGGGAAGGGACCCCCTCCAGTATAGAACAGGACGGACTGTACCTCGTCCGGGAAGTAGACATAGACCACTTACCCACTCTTCGTCCAGCAACAGTCCACAAAGGACCGTGGTTGTCTCCGACACTGTCTCCTGTCTCTTCCCCCGCCGGCCCCACCACGGGTCGGGGTTGGGGACTTGAGAGGTCCTAGAGCTGTAGAGACGTCCACGGTGTGGTGTCCACCCGTGCCCCGTCACCTCCCCTCCGTCCAGTGTTTCCTCCGTCCAGTGTTTCCTCCGTCACCCTACCCCGTCTTCCACGGGACGGAGACCCCAGACTCTCCGACCCACTCGGCGGAAGGAACTCGTCCAGTAGTGAGGAGGGTCTCGGACAGACACTAGGAGACATTTTACCCCAAGCGGAGCTTCTCTATAAACGTCGCGACAAGTGTTACCGGTTTTCCACCTTCGTGGGATTCATGGGTAACTACCTCCTGATCTATTTGTTTTACACTGCATATGTGTGTTTCCTTCTAATAAGTCGGAAATTTTCTTTTTTTTACTTCAAGACTGTGCACGATGTTGTACCTACTTGGAACTCCTTTATTCGGTCAGTGCTCTGTTTAAGGTGTCCTAAGGTAAAAGTACTTCACGACGACGACGACGACGATTCCGCAAAGTCAGCACAGGCTGACACGTTGGGGTTTCTATCGTTGGGTGGTCAGAAGAGGCAGGGACCCTAAGAGGTCCGTCTTATGACCTCACCCAACGGTAAAGGAAGAGGTTACGTATTTTCACTTTTCACTTTCACTTCAGCGAGTCAGCACAGTCTGAGAATCGCTGGGGTACCTGACGTCGGGTGGTCCGAGGTGGTAGGTATCCTAAAAGGTCCGTTCTCATGACCTCACCCCACGGTAGTGGAAGAGGTTACTTCATAGATCTTATCAGTTTAAGTGTCTCTGTCTTCCCTCTTACCACCAACGGTGTCTATCCTGGTCCCTCCTACCCCTCAATAGCAAATAACCCATACCTCAAAGTCAAAATGTTCTACTTTTCGTAAGACCTTTAGCCAAGGTATTGTTACACTTACATTAATTGTGACTTTCCAGTGAAATTTTACAAAGTCTACCATTTAAAATCCAATACATATAAAGTGTCGAATTTTTTCGTCCTAATCATAACGGACAGAGGACCGACACTCCTAAGGTACTCTGTTATGTATTCCCCAGGGAGTCGTGTCACAGACCGTGCATCCTCGACGAGGTATTTAGTATCAAACTGCGATAACTTCTACTTTAATAGACTGAACAGACTCAGAACAGGAGGAGTTGACTTTTAAAGGAGTTGTTTATAAAATATTCTGGGAACCCGAAGGGACCACCGAATCTCCCATTTCTTAGACGGACGTTACCCCCTCTGGACCCAAGCTAGGGTCCACCCCTTCTACGGGACCACTCTTCCCTTACCAATGGGTGAGGTCATAAGAACGGACCTCTTAGGGTACCTGTCTCCTCGGGGTCTCCTCGGACCACACGATGTCAGGCACCCCAGTGTTTCTCAACCTGTGTTGACTCGTTGATTGTGAAAGTGAAGTGAAATGTCACAATGTGGTCTAAGTATCCGTCGTCGGAGGAAAGAGGGAAGGGTGTCTCATGTCACTCACTTTCAGTGAACAGACGTGGTAGTTTCGGGCTAGGACTACCCCTCTTCCCTTACTATCGACCTCCCCAAGAATCTTGTGGACACTCATCATTCGAAGGGGGGTTTACAGACCTTTACTCCCTCCCGGGACCCATAGAAAGTGTCGGTGATTCATACAGGACGTGAACGGTCTACCAAGACATAAAGGATCTTCGAAGGGGAAGGGGGTCAGTAGGAGGAGAAATAGTAGTATCAGAGGTGGTTGTGGTATTAGTAAATTAGTGGTAGTCGTGGTCGTGGAAGTAGTTGTCGTCGCAATAGTGGGATCTCGTAGTAACGGTAACGGTGGCACTTTCAGACCTCCTCTTCCTTTCAGGACTCGTAGAATGTTGTGTTTTAGAAAATTCTCTCCCTCTGTTCGTCTCAATTTCGACCCTTCCCCTCTACTCTGGTACTTCTGTCGTATCGTAGTCCGATTCCTTAAGTCGGAAATAGGTCTTCGTCTCCCGTGGGACCTCCTCAAGAGTCGACTTCTCATGTACCTGTCTAGACACAAACCCGTCTCAAGACCCGTCAAGGGTCTCTCCCCCTGCCTCCCTACTACCTCCCTCCGGGTACCTCTCCAGTCAGGTAGTCAGCGGTTAGTCCCCAGACCAGGACCCGAGGTCGTCTCGTCCGTCCTCACCCCTCATCCCTCACCCCTTGAACCCCCATCTTCGTCTTCGGTCCGTTTCTCCAGGTCGACAGGGTCGGTTAGGAAGGGGAACGGGGTAGAGTCGATTGTTCGTGTCGTAGGAACTGACAGGGTGGTCGATCTAAACAGGGTTAAGGAGGAGGAGAGTTCGGGTTTTGGGACTACTGGTGATTTAGACTCGTTCAGATGAAGTCTTTAAGTTCTTCCATTCGTTCGACCTTCATGGCCCCGGTGTGGATCGGTGTCGTCCATGACATACAAACTACTTGACCTTTACAGAAGAGACGAAGATGTCGGAACCCAAGTTCGAGACGGAATTAGATCCTCTACTAGCAGAGAGTGGACCTGGTCTCTTCCTCAGGGGGGTGGTGACCGGTCAACGAGAACTTTGAAGGAGGAGGGTCTACAGTCGGACTATTGAAAGGACTTGACGTTTCGACGAGCACAGGGGAAGAACAGGGTAGTTGATGTTGCATTCAGGCTTAAGGAGTCGTACCGTAGGTCCGGGGCGCCCAGGTTCGGGGTGAGGGAGAGGTGGAAGGGAACGAGGGGTGTGGGAGGTCAGTGGTACAGCTGGGTGAACGGAACGAAGAATAGTACAGAAACAAGTGGGATAAGGAAGACGGACTTTACAGAAAGGAGTAGAAAAGACGGACCACTTGAAGATGAAATGGATGTTTGGGGTTTAGTAGAAGAGACACTTTGGGGAAGGGAGGGGTCGTCCGTCTTTTAACAGAGGAGGTACTCTGGGAGTCAGGGGATTTCTGCCTGTCGAATTAAGTGTGACCATGACCGATGGGGAATGGGGCCATAACCCGAAGGGAACACCGAGACGACCATTTCTTGGGCGGACGTTACGCCCTCTGGACCCAAGTCAGGGTCCCAACTCTTCTAGGGGACCTCTTCCCTTTCCGATGGGTGCGGTCGTAAAACCGAACCTCTTAAGGTACCTGATGTATCAAGTACCACAACGTTTCTCACCCTGTACTGACTCGTTGAAATGAATGAATGAAATGAAATGGGGGTATAGTATTAACAGATTAAGATAAGGGAATATAAAGAAAGTTAGGTCTTTTAAGGGTAAACAGTCCGAGACTCCGTCCTCTCCCAGATCGTCCCTTCTGCCCGTAGTCATAAACGACTCTCGAGGTCACCGGGTCCGAGGTCACTCTACTACGCCCTCTCCCCTGGGAGCAGATCGTGTGGAGGGACCAAATGCTGTGTGAACGGAAGAGAGGGAATCACACGGCGGGATTGTCGGACGCAGGGACTTTGTGTGTAGGTGAAGACACGAGCGTATGGACGTGTATGTATGTTTCTGGGCGAGTTTCGGTGTTGTGACTAGGACTCTGTCGACGGAAGCTTAGCCGAGACCCGGTCCGTACTACGGTCCAGGGGTGTATGTTCTGGCATAACCAAGGAGGGTGGGCCGGTACATTCAGAGCCCCTCCTCCCCCTAAGAAGACGCTCCCAGTGTCCTCACCCCGTGTCCCTCCTCTCTAGACTCGGACCCGGACCACCTGTGACTTTCGGCACGAGAAAGATGGGATGGTACGTCGGAGACGTCGTGTCCTCGTGCACTTAGACAGTTGTCAATGAGTAATTATGGGCTCTTATAAGGGACAGGGGCTAGAGAGAGGGAGTAGGGGTGTCGGTGAGACGGGGGGAGGGGAAGGGGCGGGTGTCGGTCGAGACACTTCCTCCGGTCCCGTTCTTCCTGGGAGGGGGTGGGAGGGGGTGTCGGTAACGGAACGGGTTCCGGGTCCGAGGAGTAACCCTCCTACCACTACTTCCACCACCACTGCACCCGCCGAGCCGGGGTTCCGGAAGAAGAGGGCCACTGGAGACGAGTCCCGTAACGTGTCTCAGCTCAACTGACATTTGACGAGTCATTTACTGATGTTTGGTCGGACCTGACGGGGTCGTGACTTATTTACGAGACTGTCGGTCCCCGACGGGTGCCTCCTTCGTCCCGATCCTCTCGGATTGGGTCCGGGGTCGTCGGAGGAGGGAGGAAGTTTGAGGTCGTATCGGTGGGTCCGCTCTCCACTCCTCCCCCGACGCCCCCCCCCTCACCCTCCTTCCCCCTCCACCACCGACGGGGGCCCTGACCTCGGGGTCTACCGTCCTGGTCGCCCCAGGAATTCTATTTGGGAGAAAGGGTGGGGGAGAAGGACTGAGTGTGTAAGATATTTACACCCTTGACTCTGAGTCTCTCCCTTCCTCGAATTGGTTTCAGAGGGTCCATTAGTCTCCGTCTCACGTTCAATCTTAGGCACGAAGAAAGGAACAGAGGGACCTAGATCGAGTGGTCGACGACGCACTGGAACCTTTTCGGTGAGTTGGAGAGACCCGCGGTTTTCTCATGTGAACTATACGGGTAAGGTGTGCAAACAATCCTCCTAGTTATTGTCATTCCCACTGTCGGAAAGTGGATTTATAATATGAGATGTCAAGTGTTTTGACAAGTAGAGAAGAGACAAGAGGTATTTTTGGCACTCCGACCCTCTTTATCCTCGGAGTAAAACGTCTATTTTCTTTGACTCCGAGTCTTTCTGTTTCCAGTGTATCTCTGAAACCTTGTCTCGATCTTGATCTTCTTGAGTTCTGAGAGTTTGGTCACGAGAAGGGTAGTGATTCAGTGAGTAATCTTCTTGTAATTTTGGGGTTTCTATCTCGTCACGGGTTCGGTCCTCCAAGGTCGACTGAGTGAGTCTTGAGAGTCGTCGAGACCCTGTGTCCCTGGTAGGAAGGCTCCTTCCAATACGAAATCTGTGGTGTGTAGACTCGAGACTAGGGTTGAGACTATGGGTCCTCGACTTCCTTGGAGTGAAAGACTCGGAGTCCGAAGAGGTGATATTTTATCTTGAAGTTTCCATGGTTTTTCGAGTCCTACCTACGACTTGAAGTGGTCCCTATGTCCACACGGACCGTCCGTCGTTCGGGAGTTCTTGAGACCAAAGTTCTTGGACCTAACACAGAGGGGGTACTATGGATCAAGATGACCCATGGATCTGTACCATGGATCACAGAGGGCGTGCCATGGATCAAGTCCCGAGGTCTAAGTCCCCTGAAGACTAATTAGAAATACGGTTCCCTACCTACCTACCTACCTACCTACCTACGAGTCCTCTCACCTCTATTCTTTACCATTTCCCCTCTCCTACTGTTCTACTAACTTCCTACCCCCTGACTACGGACCTTATCTCCGTGTCAGGGTCTGGGAGGACCCGGGACCGGGGGTCGGGTGGACAAGGGTGACAACGGTGACAAGGGTGGATGGAACCCCATCGTAACCGTGTACGAGGTCTACTGTGGGGGCTAGTGGTACTACGGAGGGTACCGCATCTTCCACGGCATCTGGACCCCGGCCAGCACCGAGTACTCCTTACACGGTTCTCGGTCGTCTTTCTCGGGGTCGTACTACTTCGGCTACGCCTTCCGGAAGAGTAGTCAGTACCGACGGACCGGACACTCGGTGGACGTCTCCCCCGGTCCTTTCGTCGGTCGATGGATGTGTGCGTGAGTGTGAACTCCTCACTGTGAGGCCCTAGCGACGGCTAGTCCTGAATTCGGCTCTCCCTCCGTCCGAGGGACGTCCGGGTCGGGTCGGTGGCCCGTGTGGGGCACGAGGTCCGACCTCCTCAATGTGTGTCCACCGGCGTACGGGGGTGGAAGTGAGGAGAGGGGAAGGGAGACCCGGGAGACCTCGCACACCCTTAGGCTCACTCCCTCTGTGCTCCCTCCCTTCCCCTCCAAGGTCCCCGACCCGGGGTCGGGTCCGAAACTGTAGTGGAGTAAAGGGACACACCCCGACTCGACCCGCCTGTCCGTCGGACGTGGTAGGTCGGTCCCCTTCGTCCATTTATGACGTCGGGTTTTCGTAGTCTTACGGTGACCCCCTGAGGTCCTAGGGTATCCGACCGTAAAATCTTAGGACTTCTTAAAGTCTGAGAAGTTCCAGTACCCGGGTGGACCGGTAATCAATACTTACCATGGACGAAAGTCCCGAGATAAAATTTGTACACTAATCATAATTGAGTAAATCCCTTGGGGTGTTCCATCCGTGATAATGAGGATGAAAGATTTACTTTTTTATCGAACGGGTTCCAGTGTGTCGGTCTTTCCTGTCCCGTCAACCGTAAACTTGGATCATAACAGGGGTCCACTTTGACGGATTGACGTCGTGTTCCCAAGTTTCACGTCCGAGACTACCAGTTTGTCTGAAGGACCGAACCGAAGACCGAGGAGATGATACCCCGTCACACCAGGACAATGGAGGACACGGCGTCAGAAGGAGGAGAGATGTTACCCCTATTACTATCGTTGAGCGTCCTGATCCAGACAGAGGTCTGGACCGGAGGGACCCACGGAGACGGGAGAAGGGTACGAGACACTAGGAAGGTCAGGATGACCGGTACTCGACCGGTCCTTTCCGAGATCACCCGTTACGGGGAGATCCCACACTAACCAACTCTCACTCAAGGAACGGAGGATTGGATCCTTCTACGGGAGTAAGATTCTAACTGTAAGATTACCACCTTAAAGTCAGGACGTCGTCCGACTACCCTTTTTAGTCTAAGAGTATCTCCTAATATCCTTTTACTACCAGTTATCATAGACATTTTTTTTTTTTTTCGCAATTGAACAAACATGCCCCAACTTGTCCGAGACTTAACCACAACGTCCTATTTTCCGAAAGTGAACCGTAAGACTAAAGTATCCGAACCCCTTAGAAGGACAAACAGTAACGGTGGGAGAGGGAGGGGGGGGTTGCGTTCGACATGACCAAGGGTTGTGGTGTGGACACAAGTGTACTATGTGAGACCACAGTGACGGGTGTCGCGGAACCTCAAAATAATACTTCGTCAAAGAGGAAGTGGTCGGGAGTCTAGGTCGTGAAATGTCAAACGTCTCCTCCACAGGACATCGTCTTGAGTCCACTGGGAAGGTTCACTCTCCACTGACTCGCTAGTCTTTCCCGACTTTCCGTGGCCCACTGTAGATGCAAACAACAAAAGGCCCCACTGGAACCGGATTCCCGAGACGAGAGCCGAACTCAAACAGTAGAAACTAACTTACACCACAGTTCAATGGAGGGTCCCCAACACCTCCCTGCACTATACTGTCTCCCCTTTTTGCAAAACGTTTGACCCTAATAAATGTCCCGTCTTGGGGTCTACCGAGTCACCATTTCTTAGGTGGACGGTTACGTCCTCTGCGTCGTCAGTGTCCAAGCTAGGAACCCAGCCCTTCTAGGGGACCTCTTCCTTTACCATTGGGTGAGGTCACAAGAATGGACATTTTAGGGTACCAGTCTCGTCTGACCACCCCAGCGTCTCAGCCTGTGCTGACTCGTGTGTGGGAGGTTCCTTTGTGATAATAGTATTAAAATATGTCCGAGTCTCTTCCCTCCGATGTGCGGAGAGGGTCTTTTACTTAGGCCCCGGGTCTCCCCGAAGTCCGACGGGAAAGACCAGGACCTCCGGCCCAGGTGCCGCCGCCCTTATCTAGAGCCAACGTTAGGTCGTCCTCGGAGAGCGCGGGGGACCACCGGTATCATCGTGCGCGAACCGATCCACGAAAGCGTAGAGGATCCAGCACGGTCTCAGGGCGTTGGGGCATTCCGATGGCCTTCTCCAATGGGACCGATAAAGTGTCCGTTCTTTTGACTCAGGCCCCTGTAGAGAGGTTTCTGGAGGGGTTTGACTGGACCCCCGACTTGCGCCTGGACCTAGGTGCGTCGGGGTCAGGGTAACATCTACTTAGACCGGGAATCCCGAAGGACTCTTCGGAGGACCAGTGGGGTCGTGAGAGGAACAAAGGGGTAGAAAAGAAAGGAGAGGTGATGAGTGGGTGAAAGACGGAAAAGAGAGGAATTTGTCCAACCCCCGACCCTCACTGTTCTCATTCTTCGAGACCCTGTTCATCCACGAGACATTTTACCCAGATTAGATTGGAGAAAGGGTCTCGGCACCACTCCCACTTTACCCCTGTGTACACATGTCTCGTAACCTTCATAACCCACTAGGACCAAGGGTGAGCGGAGAGTGGACGGAGACTGAAGACGAAAGGTGGGGACGTTTCGCCCCACTCGGACTCCTCGTCAACGTCTAAGATGGTAGAACGTCGTCTCCCGCGCGATTGGTGACAAAAGAAGGGGCAAATGTCTTAAGTCGCAGGGACGTTCTAGAATTCTCGACGCAGACGTCCATCCACTTTATAGTGTGGGTAAACTGTCTTTGACTCCGAGAGTTTCTGCCCTATTCGCCGGGTTCTACCGTCTCGGACATTTCTCGTCTCGGTCCCAAGTTTGCTCCGGGGTCCAGTCAGGAACAACTCAAGGGCGATATACATCGAGTGAGGCTCCACACCCACAGACTCTTGTACCAATAGTCGCACTACCGACCACCGCCGAGTCTACCGTTTCTCAGACGGACGTCACACGCTGTAGGCCCAAGCTAAGGACCCAGTCCTTCTAGGGGACCTCTTCCTTTACCGTTTGGTGAGGTGAATAAGAATGGACCTTTTAGGGCACCTGCCTCCTCGGACGTCGGATGTCGGGTGCCCCAGGGTTTCCCAACCTGTGCTGACTCGCTGAAGTGAAAGTGAAAGAAAGGACAAAGCGCCCTGTGTTGGGGCATTTCCGAGACTCTACAGACTCCAGGTCGTTCACGTGTTCCGTCGGTCTCCGTCTCTGACCCCTCCCCCACCGGGTTCCCTCCTTACTTTCAGTCTCAGGGTCCTCCCTAAGAACTCTTCGGTCAACCGTAAGAAGACAGTCCCGTCCTTTTCGTCAAGTCCGTTTCTCTAGTTGTACGCGTTTCCGGGCCTCCGTCCATTCGTGACTGCGTGCGACCTCCATTGTGCTTTACGACGCGCGTATGGTGGGGTGTGACGTATTAGGAGGGGGAGAAGGGATGGACGTGGAGGTACAGTCGAGGTGGGAAGATGGTGGACCCACAGGACCGGCGGTAGGAGTGGAGGAGAGCGAGTAGGTGTACGATAACCGGGACGGAGCCCCTACCTCCCGAAGGGGGTCTCGAGTCAACCATCTCTTAGGCGGACGTTACGTCCTCTGGGGTCAAGCTAAGGACCGAGCCCTTCTAGAGGACCTCTTCCCTATCCGATGGGTGAGGTCATAAGAGCCCGAAAGAAACACCGAGTCGACTATTTCTTAGACGGACATTACGCCCTCTGGACCCAAGCTAGGGACCTAACCCTTCTAGGGGACTTCTTCTCTTTACAATAGGTGAGATTATAAGACCGGACCTCTTAAGGTACCTGACATGTCAGGTACCCCAACGTTTCTCAGTCTGTGGTGACTCTCTGAAAGTGAAGGCACTCTGTCTTGGCTTAGTGAAGAGCGAGGGTCACGCCGAGTAGTGAGACCAGACTCCGGGTAGTACAGACAGGAAGGTTCACCAGAGACGAAGATGGGAACGGCCGACGTCACAGAAAGGTTGGGTTTACGGTCCAATCTGGTACAGTGAAGAGAGGAGTCTCGGGACCTTCCCAAGAGAAGGGATAGTCTCATTGTGAGTTCTGAACTTTACCGGGTATTCTGGGATCTATTAGACGGTCGGATAGTGACGAGACTCTGTCTGAGGACGGTGTGGAGGGGAGTGAGTGAGGTGGGGTGAGTGGGACCGACATACGAAAAGACCCTTATGTGTTCGTGGGGTCCCGGAAACGTGGACAAGTAGGAAGGTGGATCTTCCAAGAAGGAGGTCCATAGACGTGTTGAGGGAGGGAACGGCGGCAGTTCAGACATAGGTCTACAGTCGAAGAGACCACACTGTAGGTTTTGACGGCTTGGGGAGGGGCTCCACAAGAGACGGGAGGAAAGGATTAAATGAAAAGAGACGTCACGAGTCGTGGTATCTAATGAGACATGTGTATTCAATACTTAGAGTGGCGAACAGACTTAAGGGGGTGATCTTGAGCTCGAGGATGTCCGAGCCCCGAAACAAAACAAGCAACAACCAGAGGTCCCCAATCTGGACCAACTGAGAGTTAGGTGTGAACCCTTACCTCCCTACTGACAGTCGAGGTCTCGTCTCCCTCCGGCCTCTCCTTCGCGTCCGTCCTTTGGACCTCAGTCCGGTCCCCTCGGTCGTAGAAAGTCTCCGGTCACCCCTCAGAGGTCCCCTCAATACACCCCTCACTGTGCCCAACCTAAAAGTAAAACATGGGTAGGAGACCAAGACTCTAGTCCAACCTTCTTCGTGTTCCTCTACGACCTTCACTCCCCGTCAGTGGTCTGGGATCGTCTTTGGATCCCGGTATTTCTAATTTTACTTGTGAAAAATTTTCTAAATAATCGACGACTCCCCTACCTCTCGCTCCCTTAAAAGGTTGACTAAACTCCACCACTCGAGGTCCCCCTTTTGTCCCGTTTCCTCCTGGGGTCACGTTCGTCCCCTCTCCGGACTCGGGTCTCACAGGGACTGCGGGGTCCGGACCCCTGTCCGTAGTCTCTACTCGAGACTCACTACCTACTTATTTGACCAGTCGGCCCGGGCCCTCCTTTCTCCGGTCTTTCTCTTGGTCACGGAGGACCCCCGACCCAACTGTCTGGATCGGAGTACCCCGACGAGTCGGGCTCAGGAAGGGTCAAGTGTCAGCTCCCGTGACGAGTCTTTCCTGGGACCGAACGGTCCTCTGACCGACGTTCCGGGACCGAACCGGAGGTTCCTCGACCACTGGAACTCGTTTGGTGACGGGGAGGGCCCCTGAAAGTCAACCCTGTGTTTACTGAATCCTGATATCTTTTTCAAAAAGGTCAGAAGGTCGGGAAGGGTTGGGGACGGAGAAGGTCGAGGACGAACCGTTTCCACCACGGAGGTTTAGTGTGGACGTTGAGTAATTGAGTGTACGGACCCCCTTTAAGGAGTCGAACCTCCATGCTGCCTACCTTCGACCCGAAACGAAGGGTCGGACCTTGGGGAAATTGGGGAATCCTTAACGTCTCCAGGACTACTTAGGGAACGTGGAGGGGGTCGGTTTAGGGGTTCCATGTGTGACTTTCGACCACACACACGCACATGTGTGTGTACACGGACGTGGACACGTAGAGTCCCAGGGTGTCTGTCCAGTCCCGGTTCCGTCTTAAGTTTGGACGTAGAGGTAGTGTCGTCCTTCATGTTCCGTGTGTGTTCCTTCTCTCTCTCATCATGTCCTATCCCCAGGCCCTGGACGACTACCCCTTCCCTCTTCTCGGTGTTCTAGGTGCTCTTCTCGGTGGTCTGGACCGAGTCCACCGGCTCTCTCCCGGGTCCTTACTGGCTCTGTCGCCTGGAAAAAACAAAGCAAAAGTCATTTGTTTATAGACGACTCGTAGAAGATCCCCGGTCCGTGACAAAGATTCGAAATCCATTTCTTTAACATATGTAACATACGTATATTATCATTTCCTTTCTTCGCTCTTATGGGGACGAGAACCTCTCGAACGACCCCATCTTTGTATTATTTGATTGTTAAAAAATATAAAAAAATTAAAATTTATAATTTACTACTGTCCACAAGAAATTTTTCATCTCGTCCTTCCTCCGACCCTCACGTCCCACGACCCACCCTATTGTTAAAATTTTCTAACTGAGTCCTATCGTAGAACTTCTCTCCAAGTCTGTTTCTACACTCCCCGTACTCTTCATTCGGACCTCTCGAATGAGGTCTCTCTCTTCTGTCCTCGGTTCCGGGCATCCTCCCTGCTTACGGCGTCTCTCGTTCCCACCCCTGGGTCTGGGTGGGTGTGGTAGGAGTAATCTCCAAAGTAATGAGTCTCACTGACCCTTGGTGAGTTCGAAAACTCGGGTCCTCCCCACAGTGCCTAGGCTCAAACCAGTCCGAGTAAGAGAGGTCACCCGAAAGGGTCACCGAGTCTGTCATCTCTTAGACGGACGTTACCTCTGGCCCAAACTAGAGACCCAGTCCTTCTAGGGGACCTCTTCCCTTACCGATAGGTGAGGTCGTAAGAACGGACCTCTTAAGGTACCCACTCACCGGATCACCCGGTATTCAGGTACCCAAACGTTTCTCAGTCGTGTTGACTTACTGATTGTGAAAGGTGATGTGAAACTTCTCTGCAGTCCCCTGGGACCGTCTTGTCCCTTTACCCTACCGTCCATTGCTCGACCAGGTCCGGACTTACCCTCCTAGGTTCCTGACCTTGGTTTGGTCCGGACTTACTTTTGTGTAAATAAATATCCTTTTTGAAAATAAGAGACACTAAAATGGAGAGAATCTGAGTCAAAGGTGTGGACAATTTACCCCTGTGACGGAAATCGTTTCTCGAACTCCTACACTTTCTTGACGTCCCTCGGACCGGACCGTTTACCCTTCGAGGAGTCCCTTACGACATGGATGTGTCAACTGACTCGGGGTCCTGAAACTTGAGGACGAACGCCTCACTGGGACCCTTCCAATGAATTGGAGAGACCCGATCAAAAGAGTAGACACTTACCTCATACTGTAAGACCTTCGTCTGTAAAGATAGTATAGACCTTATGTCTTCTCCACACCTCGAGGGACAGTGTCCTCCAGATCCTCGTCTCCGCGGATCACCCCTCCGTCCCCCTCCCCCATCAATGGAGATGATTGTTTTAGGCTGTTAGTGACGTACGAATTCTCTACGACGACGACTCGAGTCTTCAGACGTAAATAACAAACGATGTAATTGTGGTTCGGACGTCCAAGTCACACTAGAGTATTACAGTGAACGATAGTGGAGTAAATTACGAGTTTTGAGTCGAGTGAGTCCATCCTCGACACCGGAGACATTAAGGGTAAATTGTCTACTCCTTTGACTCCGTCTCTCTCCATATCAGTGAACAGGTTTCAGTGAGTCGTCCATGGACCACCTTGAGTACGTGTCTACCAGACTTAAGTCTCAAGTACAAGAAAACCATATTGGCTTTGAGTCACATAATGAAACCCGGTCAGGACCGGGACGGAGATCCGGGGTTAAAGGAGTCGTCGTGTTCTTATAAAGGGTCGACTGTCGGTTGTCATTGACGGTACACTTTCACGGTAGAACCCGTACGACCCGGGGTACCTGACGTCGGGGTGGTTGTAGTGTTCCCCGTCATCTTGGTGGGTCGACCCGGGTCCGTTAGGTGTCTTAGTACTCTCTATTATTTTACCTAAATAAAAGCCGGTAAACAATTTGTCGTTATCTTTTTTGTTTTGTCGTAAGTCGTCATAAACAACTGACGGACACACATAGTCCGTGACCTGGTCTGTGAATCTTCTCCGGGTAGTGACCAGAGGTCGAAGGTCCGGACGATCTTCTGAAATTGAAGGTGGGAGACGTTAGACTTGTCCCGGGCACTCCCTCGTACGTCGGGGTCCACGACAGAGAGATCCCTACGGTGGTCATCTCTTCTACTCCGAGAGTATCGATCCACCTCCGTTCCCCCCGACCCGGGGTCCGTCCCGTAGGGGACTCCGTGACGTGAGGTCCAGAAGGAGGTGTCCCTTGCGTCCACCACAACTCTTAGGGGGTCGGTCTCCCGTCGCGTGTCGGAGGAGCATTCACCCCTGTTATTAGTGGAAACCCCAGGATCTCCTTATCTTCTCTCCGATAGTTGTCCCCACCCCATTTTGGGCTGACGTGTGGTCCCTCTCCCCCTCCCTCCGATATCCGAAGGGACCCGGGGCGTTTGTGGCGACCTCGAACTGTCGGTGGTGGGGAACGGGTGGAGTCGAGGATCTGAGGCGAGAGGGAGGGAACATCAGTCAAGAGGTAAGTCAATCGAGAGGTGGGCCCGAGCAGTGTGGGAGACAGAGGAGTTAAGAGAGACGTCCCTTTCAGGATGGGTGGAGGGAGGATGGAAGGGACGAAGGGACAGTCAAGGGTGAACAGGAACCTCAGAGGAGACCCCTCGAGACGACTGGAGGGGAGTGGTTCGAGGGTGAGGGACGAGACGCGGGGGTGTCCTGAGAGGGGAGACAGTGACGCAACTGGGGTGGACCACCAGGGGATCCCGTCCTTGACTGAAATTCACAGGTCCCTAACTACGACCCCGTCCCCCCAACAAACAACTTTTTGATTTACTACTAGGTACCCCTCTTTTTGAAGGTAGAATGACATTAGAGGGAATGTTCCAGATCTCAACGTCGACGAGTCCCTTTCTACCCTCTGGAATTAAGGGGACGGGTAGACTTACGAACTCCGGGACTATACCATTCAGACGATTCACTGATGGAGACGAACGTATGGAGGTCTCTGTCTCTCGAGTGATAGATGGGTCAGTTGGTATAGATAGTGACTCGTCGAACCGAAAGAACACTGAAAGGGGGTGGAGGGGATCTACTTGGTGGGACCTCCCTGAACTCTAGGTAGGTCCGAGAAGACTGGTCCGAGACGGGAGATCTAAGGTTCTTGTCCAGTGAACGTAGGGTCGGTGTGGTTTCGACTACCTTTGCTCCGACTGGGAGGCAGGAGAGTCCCGGGACCTCTTAGTGGACACCCCTCAGTCACGAGGAAGGGAAGGGTCCTGGAACCCCCATTCTTACAGTGACTAGGATACAGACCCGACGAAGACGAAACCCTTCTATGACGGTGTATGTCCCCGACTGTCCACTGAGACCTCCAGGGAAGGGTGGGGTTCGCAGAGATTCCAACTAATACTCAGTGTCGCAACCGACCAGGTCGAGCGACGAGTCGGTGTAAGGGCCACCCTCTAGCACCCAGTCACAACCCCTTTACTTTACCTACCAGAACAAATCCGAAGTCTCTGTTTCGTCTCGTCCGGAGACTGGAGCGAAGGTTGGACGGACCCGTGACGGGACTGACAGTCACTGACGGACGGCACTCACGTTCTGAACGTCGTGGTCTCTATTCTACGCCCTCTCTAGACCTCTAAGAACTCGGCGATCTCCCCCGGGCCGGTTGGTGCGGGGTCCGAATTGCTGTAAGGTTCAAAATGTTCTGTTTTATTTGTCGTTAATTGTACTTCGGTCGTTACCGTGGGATGAGGTCATGAGAACGGGTCTTTTAGGGCACCTGCCTCCTCGGACCACCCGACGTCAGGTACCCTAGCAATTCTCGACCTGTACTGACTCGTTGAAGTAAAAGTGAAAAGTGGAAGTACGTAACCTCTTCCTTTACCGTTGGGTGAGGTCACAAGAACGGACCTCTTAGGGTCCCTGCCCCCTCGGACCACCCGACGGCAGATACCCCAGCGTGTCTCAGCCTGTGCTGACTTCGCCGAATCGTCGTCGTCGTTCTTCTTCGGTCTCGACGTCAAACCAGTGTCTAACTACTACTACAGTCAAACGGTGGTAGGACCCTAATATTTACCCTTGGGGTTTGACGTCGGAAACTTCAGAGTGGGTGTCTCGGTTGTGCGACGGACGCTGGGAAAGGGTTGACCCTGAGATCTACACGACACTGGGCCCTGCAGGGTCACGACAAATTCAGACCTACAACCAGTTTTAGGTTGAACCACTACATAAGAGACCAGATCAAGAGAAAAGAAAATTACAATCATACAACTTTTATTCAATCTGTTAAGAGATTATTTATAGACATAATAAATGAACATATATTGCTCACCGAATAAAACAATTGTTTAGGAAATTTGGACTCTACTTTCACTTTTGAAAACGTTTGTCAGTCATTGAGATAATTGGACTCGGGGTCAAAGGGGTAGACATTTGTCCCTACTATGTCCGTGACTGGAGTGTCCTGGTACACTTCTAATTTACTCCATTATGTCCCGTGAAGTCTGTTCCTTCGACTATTCCCCAGGGTGGGCGGAGACTGAGTGTCACAGTAAACTTCACTCCCGTCTGTTTCTTATAACGAGGACCTCCGTCCGTTCGATCCGAGTTAACGATGCACTGGATCCGATACAAGTATGGGTTAGACTCGGAGAAAGAAGAGTAGGTATTTTACTCCTATTGTTAATGATAAAATATCTAAGTCCTTTTCCCTTTTACGAAATTGTTGTGAGTCCTTTTATACCCACTAATCCGAAGGTCTTCGGGTGTAGAGGACGGGACGAGTGGAGCACCGGTACGGGGTCGGTGAGGGATGAAGAGGTTTGGACCCTCTGTGCTCCGTCCGAAACCCATGGGACCGTGACGAAGCCGTCCGTTGTCGACCGTCCCGTCCCGTGTCGACGGCCCACTCTGGTCGGGTGTCGTCCTTCAAACGAGTCTCCCGTCTATGTCATCGGGAGTGTGGTAGAGTGGATCGGTCGACCCGGGTGGGTCGGGGTCCAGTGGTGGCCGTACCAGGACCTTCGGTCTTCGAACCGTTTGTACTGCGGGCTCCGTCCCCCTGGGGTAGCGTGTGAGCTCCCCGTTTGGGTAAGAACCTCGTAAGACCTGTACCGAGGGACGTCGACCCACCCCGTCCGTCCGACGACACCAGGGACACGAGTCCTTCGAAGTGACTCGGACCTCCGTTGTCCTCTAAGCTCGGATCGTGGTCGAAGAGGTGGTAAGTCGACTCAGTCTGTTTGTATCATCCCTTTCCCCTTTCCCCAGTCCCCACTTCGTGATAAACGGAATGTGAGTTCGAGAGATTAGAGGAAAGTGTAAGCACTGTTCGGACCAGTCAGTAGCGTGTCCATTCGATCCCGGTGTGTAGTTGATTCGCCGTTTCGGGGTCGGTTACGGTTGGTAGTGTGGAGGGGTTGGGCTAGGGATTAGAGAGGTATGGAGTCGAAAGAGTAGACATTTTACCTGGAATGTAACGGAAAATTAGTCACTCCGAATTTAGTCACCCGTACTTTCATGTAGTAGTTTACTTTCGTTTCTTCTCCTGACAAAACGTTATTTAAGTGGAGGGGTAGATAGTAGAGTAAACTCGGATTGTCGTTAGGATCCCTTTTAAGGTTTGTCCTTTTTGATCTACACCGAGTCTCTCAGATTCAGTTCTTGTGTGTCGAATCCTTTCTCATCTGTGACTGTCGGAATACAGGTTGATCTGGGTACGAAAAAAGACGACAAGAGTGACACCAACCCTCACCCCTTAGGGTCTCCGGAGGGTGGGTCTGTGAAGTAGATCCCGAGTGTAAAGTATACCCTCGGGGACTCTCATCGTCAAAACAGATAAAACAGGTGACGAAGTAACATTCACGGGACGTCTTAATCCATGAGTCATTTACAACCACTTTACGTACTTTCTTATTCGTCTACTTATGTATTCCTGAGACTCCGGGGTTCTCCCTTTGTCCGGGTGGGTTCAGTAGTCGGATCTACCGGAAACAGAACTTGGACCTCAATGGGTGTCTCTCGTTCCACGGACCTCCGTCCCTGTCGATTCACTGGAAGGGTACCCCGGGTCTACGACCCGAAAGTCATCCTCCCGGTCCTACCGAGTCGGGGTCCCTGTTCTTTCTTGGTAATCGTCTTCGTCGGAGTGGTTGTACTTTGGTAGGGTCGAGACTCAGATTCTATACCAGAGACTTGAACTACCTGGTACTCATGGGACGTCACCCACTCAAGGAGGGACCGAGTCGACCCTTTCTTCCGACTCAAGGGGGTGGACTGTACGTCGACACCGGGTCTGGGACAACCTAGTTGTACTGACGCACATAACTGTTGTGGGTAGGAGACAGGAGTCCAGTCCGACCCGCCCCTTCCTGTCCATGGGACTCCGTATTAGACCAAGGTTGGTTATTGAGTGACACATTGGTCCATCCAGTGACCAGAGAGACTCTGGGTCCAAAGAGTAGACTCTTCACTTCTCCGGGGTTCCAGGACAGGAAGGGAGATTTCAGTTTAGTTCCGGACTGGTGACCTGATTCCCTGAAGGTAACTTGTACGATAACAGACACTGGAGTCGCTCAGTGTCCGGTCATCGTCCCTGATTAGACAATGGAAGAAATTGAGTCCTACGTAAAAGGAGAGAGTGAGTCCCTTCTTCTCACGGGTCCAGGGTCCGGTTGAGTACCTGTAGACCAAATCGGGAATCACGTGCGTTTAGGCCACGAATGTCTCACCACATCCCCTTGTGTGTGGAGTGTCGGTCGTCCGAGACGGTGAAAGATCGACATATTGGGATGGAAGAAAAGGACATTTATCAGTAAGAATGGAACGTCCACCCGACCTGACCCCTTCCACGTACGTCCGGGGACTATATACGTCCGTGTCGTCTGTGAACCACTTTCTCATTCATGTATTATTCTCGTACATTCTGTGTACGTAAGAGTTGTCCCGTTTTTGACCAAGACCCTCAGAACGACTATGACACGAATACATACTTCGTATCTATATGTACGTCTGGTTTATATGTCACATAGACACCATAATTGTAAGGTACTCCCTCCTAATTCCCCTTTTCCCGGATTTGTCAGAGGACCCTCTCTCACTAAATCTTTTTATACTCTTTATAATACAGTTACATTCTAAAAAAGAGGTAAGGGATGGAGTAGGGACCCGAAAACGTGTACGAGGAGACGGACGAATTCTGTGGAGAGAGGTGGAATAGGTGAACTCCTTTTCAACTGTAAACGACACGTAGACAGCACACGGTCCGAGACCCGACTCAAGAAGTATATGTAGTAGAGTCCATTCATGATACTCGGCTGAGTAACCTTTTCTGGGACTACGACCCTTTCTGTCTCCCGCCCTCCTCTTCCCCCTCGGTCTCCTATTCCACAAACCTAACGTTCCGTAGCGACTGACTTCCCTGCACTCAAACTTTTTGAGGTCCTCTATCACTTCCTGTCCCTTCGGACCACACGACGTCAGGTACTCCAGTGTTTCTCACTCTATCCTGAGTCGCTGAGTTGTTGTTGGACGTTGACGATATGTCCTTAAACGATGTAAACAGTAAAAATACTGAGGACAAAGTAAAGACTACTCTACAACTCCAAGTCACCCCAACGTATTAGAGGACTTCAGGGTATCGATCAATTACTGTCTTGGTCCTCTCCTAGGGATACCCAGACTGAGGACACCCATTCAAGAATTGGGGATGTGATGAGACGGGTTATGGTACGATTAGAGATGACGGTGAAGGAGGTTCTTCGGAAGGACCTAAAAAGTACAGGGTGTCCTGGTGTACACGGGAGAAAGTGTCGAAATTGATGAGACTAAACAGTTTCGGACGGAGACAGTTCCCTGAATTTTGTGAGGGTCCTCACTACTAGTCGGAGGTGTTGGGGTTTCGTATCGATTTCGGATCTGGTCTCCTCTTTGGGGTACCCTCAAACAACTCATTTACGGATTACCACACTGACTCGGGATGGACACCGGGGGTGAGGGGTGTCGACGTGGTCTGGACGTCGAGAGGAAGAGACTCCTGAGGTGGCACTCCATCATGTCCAGGGACCTCTCCACCATACCCAGGGTAGCTCCGTCGAAGACCCAAGACCGGAACTGGCTGGTGTCGTCCGGCTTCTGGTCGTCGTCCGGTGGACGTGGTGTCGTCTTCTTCGACTGGCTGGACTCGTCCCGTGGTCCCCGGAGTCCGAGTCCCGTAGGTCACCCGTCCCGGCTGACGCCCCCCGGACGCAGGGGAAGTGAGGTGGTCCGCTTCGTCTCCCAGGGTCGGTGATCCTGGTGGTACGGCGACCGGTAGTACGTCATCGAGTCCCACCTCCGGTGCGCCCGGGACAGTGTTCAGACCTGTCCTTTCCTCTCTTTTCTCCTTTGTTCGCGACACTCTCCGGACGACCCATGGTCTGCACCCAAAATCAGGACGGACTCTAGTGACGCGTAAGAGCCTCCCCAGCGAACTGAGGAGACACGGAGACGAAGGAGTAGACACCTTACCTCCACTACGAGCGTCGGGAGGTCCCGACGAGACTTCCGGTGTCTGGTACACAGGGTTCCAGGACCGTGGTGTGGACCCTGGACCGTCCTGAGTCACACCGAGGAAGGACGGGCCGGAAGGGGGTCCTGAGTCTCCGGAGTAGACGAACCACCCATACTCTGAGGAGAGACGTAGAGGACGTCCGACCCTCCCTCCTCTCACTTGGGACACCCCAGGCGGTCCGGACGGTCCTCTCCCCGAACGACGAATACGCAACAGAGTGAAGTGGGTCCAGTGTTAGAGGTTTCCCACTACGAGAATAGAGGTAAATTATCCGAAGGGTCCACCGAGTCGACCATTTCTTAAACAGATGTTACGTCCTCTGGACCCGAGCTAGGGACCCAACCCTTCTAAGGGACCTCCTCCTTTACCGTTGGGTAAGGTCATAAGAACGGACCCTTTAAGGTACCTGTCTCCTCGGACCACCCGATGTCAGGTACCTTAACGTTTTCTCATCCTATACTGAATCACTGATTTGTTGTTGAAGTTTAGAGGTAGACTGTCTCCTTCTGTGACTTTGACCCCCGTCCATGGCCGCGGTCACCCCTTTCCCGTAACTCTTCGGACCTCGACTCTAAGTGTCGTGTTTCGTTTTAAAGTACGTTTTGCTACCAAAACACCGGAATAAAAATTACCAGTATTAAACCTTTCTCTGATTTACAGGTTGATATCCCTTTCCCACTTATTTGGTACCGTATTTTAGATCTACCTTATAAGTACTGACTAAATTTTTTTTTTTAGTTCGAGTCGTGTCTATAAATTGTCCCCCTTTAAGAATACTATAGACTGAAAAAGGTTGAATCCACGGTTTAATTCGTGTGTCACAATAGAGTCACTCCTTTTTGTTTTACGGGTCCCCCACCTTTTTTTGTGGACCCTCCTTGGGACCGAGGTCTAATATGTCTGTCCTTTCCTAAAGAGGTTTTGGTTGTAGGTCCAGTAACATGTGCGACAAGGGAGAGGGACCATTGAACGATAGTAGTTACAGAAGAGGTGCGAGTCGAACTGAGAGTGGGTTCTTCGGAAGTTTCCCCTGTGAAATTTGAGTCTCAGGGGACCCGGAAGTAACAGGTTCGACAATAGACAGACAAACTGAAGAGAAACACAGAACAGGAGTGGTCTGTCGTTCGAGGGACTCCCGTCCCAGACATAGACGGAACAAATGTCGAGATAGGGGGTCACGGATCGTGTATCATCGACGAGGTATTTGTCCACAACTTCTTTTCGAGGATTTACTCTTTCTCACAACGACTTATTTGGAACAACCCACTTTTCGGGGAGAGGATCGACCCTCCCTAACCTCCTCCCCTCCCTTATGACGACGTCGTGGGTCGGATCCTCAGACCAAAACCGGGAATGAGACGTCGAGCGGTCGGCACAGGACCCTATTCGGAGGGTTGACGCGGACTGGACAGAGGAGTAGGTATGTCTATCTACCTACCCCTACGCACGAGAGGTCCTTTTGAATGTCTTAGGGGGAGAGGAGCAGGTGTTCAACTCGGTCACTTCCTCTCCCGACCCCTGAGTATCTGGAGTCCTTCTGATTACCAGTCGGAAGGTTTACCCCGAACGGGTCGGATTGTCCCATGTAGACTTGCTACGGGACGACACGTCAGTAAGTTTCTGTGTGAGGAGTCCCTCGACTTTCACTTCAGTGAGTCAGCACAGACTGAGAATCGTTGGGGCACCTGACATCGGGTGGTCCGAGGAGGTAGGTACCCTAAGAGGTCCGTTCTTACGACCTCACCCAACGGTAAAGGAAGAGGTCCCATAGAAGGACTTGGGTCCAGAGGGTGTAACGTCCGTCTGCGGGATTGGAGACTCGGTGGTCCCTTCGTACGAGTCCCTCGACTTCTCGTACCGTTTCACAAGTTCTAGATCATCCACTCTGAAATCTAAAGTTTTCCCGTACAAAGGTCTACACAAATTTTTGTACACATACGTATATATGTCTTAGATCTTTTTACCATGGCTTCTTAAATAAATGTCCCGTTGTTACCTCTTTGTCTGTATCTCTTATCTGAATCCCTGTACCCCTCTCCCCTCCTCTCCCACTCTCCATACCTTTCTCACTGTACCTTTCAATGTAATGGTTTACATTTTGTCTATCGGTTGTCCTTAAACGACATACCGAGCCCTTTGAGTTTGTCCCCGAGACATAGTTGGATCTCCCTACTCCACCCCTCCCTCTACCCTCCCTCCAAGTTTTCCCTCCCCTATATGGATACCGACTAAGTGCAACTCCAAACTGTCTTTTGTCGTTTTAAGACATTTCGTTAATAGGAAGTTAACTTTTTATTTTTAAAAAATTTTTCACACATACACACAGACACATGTGTACACTCGTTCTTTCTACTTTACATATGTACTTTACTCCACGAGTTCCTCACCTGGGGTTAGAAGGACTCGGAGGTCCGGTGGTCTTCGTATATCTTTGTGCGGTAAACATTTAATGGAAACCAAGAGAAGGACACTTAGACAGTTACCCCGTTCACGGAGGATAGAGGTCGAGTTCCGCAAAAGAGACCCCCTCTTTTTCTTGGAGTGATGTGAGAGAGGTTTCTGTCGCTCCTTTCCGACAGTCTTCCTTTTTGACTTTCTTTTTTTGGGGTCGTTTAGCCATTGTCAAATTGGGGAGTGGATATACAACTGTGAACTGTCAAGGGGAAGTGTGGACCGTAGAGTAGACTGGTGTTGACTCCGTCTACCAGCCCCGTCCCTTTCTTTAAGAACAAAACGTTTACTGATCTGACTCAGGTGGGAATACCGTCTATTGTGGTGGAAATACCGTCTTTCGCTTCTCCTTGATTTCTTGGAGAACTACTTTCACTTTCTCCTCTCACTTTTTCGACCGAATTTCGAGTTGTAAGTCTTTTGCTTCTAGTACCGCAGACCAGGGTGGTGAAGTACCCTTTATCTACCCCTTTGTCACCTTTGTCACTGTGTGAAATAAAACCCCCCGAGGTTTTAGTGATGTCTACCACTGACGTCGGTACTTTAATTTTCCACGAACGAGGAACCTCCTTTTCAATACTGGTTGGACCTGTCGAATGATTTTTTGTCTCTGTGATGAAACGGTCGTTTCCAGGTAGATCAGTTTCGATACTAAAAAGGTCATCAGTACATACCTACACGCTCAACCTGATATTTCTTTCGACTCGTGACTTCTTAACTACGAAAACTTGACACCAATCTTTTCTGAGAACTCTCAGGGAACCTGTCGTTCCTCTAAGTTGGTCAGGTAGGATTCTTTTAGTCAGGACTTATAAGTGACCTTCCTGACTACGACTTCGACTTTGAGGTTGTGAAACCGGTGGACTACACTTCTTGACCCAGTATCCTTTTCTGGAACTCCGACCCTTTCTAACTTCCGTCCTCCTCTTCCCCTACTGTCTCCTACTCTACCAACCTACCGTAGTGACTAAGCTACCTGTACTCAAACTTGTTGGAGGTCCTCAACCACTACATTTCGTAGTGGTTGACATTTCGTTGACATTTCGTAGTGGTTAAGACATTTCGTTAATAGGAAGTTAATTTTTTATTTTTAAAAATTTTCTTCACACATACACACATACGACGTCGGGTACCCCAGAGTCTCAGTCTGTGCTGACTCGTTGACTTGACTCTCACTCAGGTCCTTCTACTCTCTGAAATGGTTTCGTCGTATGTCGAACACTCAGTTGGGGACGTAACATTCCATTGAATACTACGAAAATTTAAAGATATTTTCGTTATCAAGGAGTAACACCTATTCTCTTATTTTTACGTTTACAGTAATTACGACGGGTAGTCTCTACTCGCGCTAGGTGTCACCTGTGAAGGAAAACCCAGGAGAAGGGAACCGGACGTATGGACTACTATCACCGTCGTCCACACATGACCCGTAAATGTCCCCGACCCTTGGTGTGGGTCGTTGAATGTCCACAGGGGGTAGAATTAGGATCGTTGTCGTAATCCAGGACTTCTGTGACCTCGACGTTCCCACTGTCGAACAGACTCCAGTTACGGTTTAGACTTGGTCCAGATGAGACTGAGGGACCACCGAGTCTACCATTTCTTAGACGGACGTTACGTCCTACGGGTCCAAACTAGGGACCCGACCCTTCTAGGGGACCTCTTCCTTACCGATGAGTGAGGTCATAAGAACGGACCTCTTAAGGTACCTGTCTCCTCGGACCACCCGATGTTAGGTACCCCAACGTTTCTCAGTCTGTGTTGACTCGTTGATTGTGTGTGTGTGCAGATTGAGTTTATAGACACTCACGTGTCGATCTATCTAGACATAAAAAGTCATATATTTCAGATCTGGTACGACACTTATCTACGTAAACATTCAGAAATCGAGTCAGTCAAGGGTGAAAGATTTTACGGGACGGGAGGAAGGACTGAGCTTACGAAGGTTTGGAGTCTCTTCAGGGACCTAGTGGGGATCGTACCAGAGTGACCTCCGGTACAGTAGAGGAAGACACACTCAGTGGGGGAGACGTACACCTAAGGGGGCGAGGTACCCGTCCGTTTCGCGTGTTACTGGACGGTGGGGACCCGTCACCTTCGACAGTCACAGACGACCTACTTCCTGTCTGACGAGACAACACACCATCAAAAGTAATAAAAATGTCTAGGTCCCGAGATTACCTAATAGTCGTCCTACACGAGTGGAAGTTCTAAGGGGACCAGGTAAAGTCTCTCCACCAGAAGTCCGTCAAATGAGTGGGAAGTGTCCTCACGTGGGACCTGGGACTAGACCCCCCTCCTTCCTTCCCGAGGGACGGGACCTCCCGTACTAGGGTCAGGTCGGGGTCTCTTCACGGTAAGAGTTAGGTCGTGAGTCCGACGGTCCGACCGGGGGAGGAAAGTCGAGGGAGGATAAGATTAGGTACGTTGGTTCAAGGACGGTGGATCCAAGGACATATGGACAACGAGGGAGACGGACCCCTCGGGAGACAGGGGTAAGTCCCGGGAGTAAAGTGTCGGGAGAAACTCTGGGTACGGTTTGTGGTGTAGGAACGTCTTCAGAAAGACGACGATGGTACGTGTGGAGGGTGGTCGATCTCAATAGTGAGGGAGATAGTCAAGTCAGCGAATCAACACAGGTTGTGAAACGCTGGAGTACCTGACCTCGTACGGTCCGAAGAGACAGGTAGTGGTTGAGGGTCTCGAATGAGTTTGAGTACAGGTAGCTCAGCCACTACGGTAGGTTGGTAGAGTAGGAGACAGTAAGGGAAGAGGACGGAAGTTAGAAAGGGTCGGAGTCCCAGAAAAGGATACTCGGTCAAGAAGTGTAGTCCACCGGTTTCATAACCTCAAAGTCGAAGTCGTGGTCAGGAAGGTTACTTATAAGTCCCGACTAAAGGAAATCCTACCTGACCGAACTAAAGGGACGTCAGGTTCCCTGAGAGTTCTCAGAAGAGGTTGTGGTGTCAAGTTGTCGTAGTTAAGACACCGGGAGTCGGAAGAAATACCACGTTGAGAGTGTAGGTATGTACTGATAACCTTTTTGGTATCAAAACTGATCTGCCTGGAAACAACCACTTCATTACAGGGAAACTGACACCGGTGAGAACAAACGAGACACTAGAACTAGTCCCACGAGTTGTAGAGACTCGAGTTCAATGACGGAGGGGCCCCTCCTCGTCCAACACTTCTACTTTACCCTCCGACCGTTCGTCACCGTGTCGACCTGTCTCCTCCTTCGGACCGAGACTGGGACCCACTCAACGGATCTAGAAGGTACGGAGGCAAAGGAGGAAACACTTTACTCGTGTTACCATAGGATGACAGGGGCGATGGTTGGTCTCTTGAAATCCACCGTCAAAACACATTTCTTGATTTGGTAGACTTGGTCTTCACAAGACTTGATAGAAGTGGTATTGGGGCCCCGTTTGACTCCGAGGTTCGCGGCTACCAGGTTCCGGTGGGTCGCTCACTGTTGTGTCTATCCTCCTCGGAACCCACAGGTTTGAGACGCGTGATTTGGTGACTCCAGTCCCTCTTCCCTTCCCCTGGTCCGCCCCAACCGAATCCTCCTCGACGAGGACTTCTGCCCCCGCCCCGCCCCCCCCGCCAATTCCTTCAAATATGGGTGGAACCCGCGTCAGTAGCGCGGCATCCCAGTTCGCACCAGGGGCGCGTTCCTCGGGCTGCTTAGGTGGCCCCCACTTCTGTACCACCGACAGCTCGGGCTCCCGTCGCGCTTGGACCCTTTCCGCCAGGGAGGCCGGACGACCCCCGCGGATCGCAATCCCCGCCGGGACCGCTGGCAGGGGGTCGGGACGAGAGGTGCGGGGGCGTCTTTGCGATTGCAGGCCGACCCCCAGATCAAGTTCCCAGGGCAGGGCCAGGGCCACCCTCGCCACGGTTCGGGGGAAGTGGCGCGTCCCCGAGCCGGTGGCCCACCCCCGAAACTCCCCGCGTGCCTCAGGACGAACCGACAGCTGAGGCCACTACTGGTCGGGGTGAGGACGGGGTCCGAATCGTCTGCCGACGCCCCTTGGACGCGAACCCGAGGCCCTGCGCCGGGCGGGGTGGAGAGGAGCCTAGGCGCAGGAGGGCCGGCCGTCGACCTGCCCGCCTCTGAGGGCCCACCTCGCCGAGGCCCACCGAGGTCCACGGCGCGGGCTGGAATTTCCTTGTCGCTCTGCCGACCGACCCCTACCCCAAAGGGTCCCGCTTGCCCCAGCCCCCTGGCCGTTCTGGGGATAATTGACGATGGAGGGACTTGACAGCCGTTAGGCGTCAGGAGCCCCCGGTAGGGCAGGGATGACGAGGTGCCTCGCCCGAACCCTTCGCCTGTGCTTTGAGGAGGTTCTCGGTATCGCGAGTCAGACTTTCCCGACACCGTAGGACTCGTTCAGTGTCCAGAAAGCTTGGGATTGTAGGGGTCCTCTATTCGCAAGAGTCTTTATTGACGGACGGAAATTCGAGAAGGGGTCGGAGATGTCCTTAGTTCAGTGACGGGGTCGGTCACTCTCCGGTCCTCTCATCTCGACCTCTTGTTCCGGAGGGTAGATGACACACTGGATTTAAGAGACTTGAATAGGTGAGGACGTAGTTTCCTCCCGACCCTGGGGTGGGGTGTCCCGAAGTCCAGTGGGAAAGTGTCCATGTTCGACCTCCGTCCATAACACCTGTTCACTAAGTCCTCGGACCTCCTTCCCAGTCGTGCCCACTCCGCACATACACTTTCGAAGACGACCCCTGACGACTCAACACTTCCCATCCTTATCCCCCTCTCGGAGGTCCGACTTCCTCGTCGTACACGTCTCCCACCCGGTTCAGTATCCGTCCAATCTGGATTTTTCAAGTGGACCCAGTCTCCCTCCGTCAAGACCTGATTGACCGCAGACCCAAAAAAAACACAGAAAAGGTCGACGAGGTTGCTCGGACCCCCCGACCAGTCTAAGGGAAGTCGGCACCGGATCCTGAGGGGTGGATTGACTACCTTTGGTTAAGGGAGAGGTCGGGTCCCTGTGTCCTCCGATCTCGTCCGACGGGTCGCCTCTAGACTTCGAGCCTCTCCCCTTTGATGACAGAGTCTCAGTGTCTCGACCAGTCACCGTCCCAGGTCCGGGGAGTAAGAATTTGAGGAAACAGACGTTCCTTTGTACGGTGGAAATCGAAATCGTAAGAGACGCGCGACTGAGGAGACTGACCACTCCAGGAAGATGTACAATAGAGTAAAGTAAAAGTGCCGCACACACCAGACACATTCACAAGGGTAAAATGTCTGTCTTTCGACTCCGAGTCTCTCCCCGTTTCCGGACACGTTCAGATTTCTCAAGTGTTCTCCGACTCGACTCTGTTCCCTTGTCAATCTGGAGTTGGGTTCTGGAGGAAGTGGAAACGAAATGAATTGGACCTCCACCCCTGTTCGTGGGGATAACGACAGGAACACCCGGACGGGTACCTCCCATACTCACTTGTCGACCTCCGGTACTTCGACAGTCGGGGTGAGTCAAGACGTTTCCGGCCCCAGGTACGTCCACACCCGGAAAGCGACTAGGTCTGAGAGGAAAAGGAGGGACGACCCTCCGGGTCCCGGTGTTGAGTGTCCAACTATTACAACTCTAGTTCAGGACCGTGTTGGGACTGGAACGACTTTGGGCTCAGGGGACCGGGTCCGACCGGTGAGTCCAGGACCTCCACCGTCCAACACTAAAGACACGACTGAGTCAGTGAAGGTCCGACCTACTGAGACCAGGATAGGAAGAGAAATTCGACGATAAAGGAATAAATATTTCACCTGTGGTACCATGAAGGAAGGGTTCCCTCGATACTCCCGAGTCACCAAATCATTCTGGAACAGGTACTCCTCGACCGAACCCATACGAGAACCTAATGTGTTACCGGGTCAGACACTTAGAGGGAATCAACTACCACTGGAGGAACTCCTGTTCCTCGTCTACACTGAACCTTGTCCCGGGTCGGTCTGGGTCGTCCCGGTCCTGATCTCTCCTGACCCTGACCCACCACTGAGTTTGGGTTCCTAGATCAGGTCAAGAAAATCGAGACAAAAGGAGAGGGGGTGAAAACCTCCGAGACTAGGATCGGGGGTCCAGACAGTACTACGGTCCGTGACACCCCTGGTACGTCCGAACCCTCATGAACGTGCAGGAAAGACTTGTTAGTCTGGGTCAGAAAGGGACCGTGGGGACCCGCCGAGTCTCGTCTTTTTAGTCAGTGGTTGAAGACGGAGGTCCATACCCCCTCCTCTGAGTGTGAATGGTCTGGTGGTCAGTCCCGAAAAGGGAAAATCGACGGTGAAGTCGATTAAGTAGTTCCGACTCTCTCTTTATAATTATGGAAGAGTCCCTTGACTGAGTAAACTTTTCTAGGACTACGACCCTTTCTAACTTCCACCCTTCTCTTCCCCTGCTGTCTCCTACTCTACCAACCTACCGTAGTGGCTGACTTACCTGTACTCAAACTCATTTGAGGTCCTCAACCACTACCTGTCCCTCCGGACCGTACGACGTCAGGTACCCCAGCGTTTCTCAACCTGTGCTGACTTGCTGACTTGACTTGACTTGACTTGACTTGACTAGACTTGACTTTACTCCCAGTGTGTTGATTATTCTCCTCCCGAACCTCAACCCTCACCGTCTCCTTCACGACTTCAGACGTAGACAGACTCATAGGGTGTGGGTGTACGTAAAAAGGAAAAAACGGTGAAACCGGAGAGGAGTCACCTCTCCTCCGGACCCGACGACGGGGGGTGGAGAGTGACCGGAGGGACGGGGGTCCGACAGACGGGAGACAGTACGTGGTCGAACTCCAAGGTCTTGTCGTGGGGGTAGTCACACTGAGTACAGGGATTTGGAAAGTCACGGAGGGCGACGGGAATCTTATTACTGTGGCCGAAGTAACGGACGTGAGGTGAGTACGGGGAGGACTTGATGACAGGGGGCACAGGGTTCGTGTTATGGTGTAAAAACGATGTTTCCGGGAGGACGAAATGGTCGAAGTGGACCACTTGAGTGTGTGAAGGGGATTCTGTCCAGTGTCCAAGGGAAGACCCACTACAGAGGAGTCACAAGGTTTCCTCTTAATATACCACGGAGAGGGTTCGGGGACGTCCTGAAAAATAGAAAAATAGAGGTGAAATAAAAAGATTATATTTAAATAAATAAAATTAACCTCCGATTAATGAAATGTTATAACATAACCAAAACGGTATGTAGTTGTACTTAGGCGGTGTCCATATGTGTCCAAGGGGTAGGATTTGGGGATGGGGGGGTGTAGGGAGGGACATGGTAGGGAGACCCAGTAGGGTCACGTGGTCGGGGTTCGTAGGACATAGTACGTAGTTTGGACCTGACCGTTAAGTAAAGTTTATACTATAATATGTACAAAGTTACGGTAAGAGGGTTTAGTAGGGTGGGAGAGGGAGAGGGTGTCTCAGGTTTTCTGACAAGATGTAGACACAGTGAAAACACAGAGAGTATGTCCCAATAGTAATGGTAGAAAGATTTAAGGTATAATATACGCAATCATATGGCATAACCACAAAAAGAAAGACCGAATGAAGTGAGACATATTATCCGATGTCAAATTAGGTGGAGTAATCTTGACTAAGTTTACATAAGAAAAATTACCGACTCATTTATGAGGTAACACATATACATGGTGTCGAAAGAATAGGTAAGTAGACGACTACCTGTAGATCCAACGAAGGTACAGGACCAATAATATTTGTCACGACGCTACTTGTAACCCCATGTGTACAGAGAAAGTTAAGACCAAAGAAACCACACATACGGGTCGTCACCCTAACGACCCAGTATTCCGTCAAGTCCTCGACTGACCGAGTCTAGTACTTGAGGAATAACCGTTTAAGTCCGAATTTAATTTCTTTCATCCCCTTTGGTGATCTGGTAGGTCCATACTGGAATTAGTTTAGGGAATACTAATATATCACCTTCACTCTTTATCTAAATTCCCTGATTTAGACTATCTATCTCACGGACTACTTGATACCTACCTCCAACTACTGACACATGTCCTCTGTCCCTAGTTCTGGTAGGGGTACCTTTTCTTTACGTTTTTTCTTTTTACCGACAGACTCCTCCGGGATGTTTATCGACATTTTCTTCTCTTCGTTTTTCATTTCCTCTTTTCCTTTCTATATTTGTAGACTTACATCTGAAAGTTTCTTATCGTTCCTTTCTATTCTTTCGGAAGGAGTCACTAGTTACGTTTCTTTATCTCCTTTTGTTGTCTTACTCTTTCTGATCTCTAGAGTTCTTTTAATCTCTATGACTCCCTTGTAAAGTACGTTTCTACCCGAGCTATTTCCTGTCTTTACCAGACCTGGATTGTCTTCGTCTTCTATAATTCTTCTCCACCGTTCTTCTGTGTCTTCTTGACATGTTTTTTCTAGAAGTACTGGGTCTATTAGTACTACCACACTAGTGGGCGGATCTCGGTCTGTGGGACTTACACTCCAGTTCACCCGGAATCTTTCGTAGTGATCCTTGTTTCGTTCACCTCCACTACCTTAAGGTCAACTCGATAAAGTTTAGGACTTTCTACTACGACACTTTCACGACGCGAGTTATACGGTCGTGTAAACCTTTTGAGTCGTCACCGGTGACCTGACCTTTTCCAGTCGAAACTAAGGTTAGGGTTTCTTTCCGTTACGGTTTCTTACAAGTTTGATGGCGTGTCAACGTGAGTAGAGTGTACGATTATTTCATTACGAGTTTTAAGAGGTTCGGTCCGAAGTCGTTATACACTTGGCACTTGAAGGTCTACAAGTTCGACTGAAATCTTTTCCGTCTCCTTGGTCTCTAGTTTAACGGTTGTAGACGACATAGTAGCTTTTTCGTTCTCTCAAGGTCTTTTTGTAGATAAAGACGAAACACCTGATACGGTTTCGGAAACTGACACACCTAGTGTTATTTGATACCTTTTAAGACTTTCTCTACCCTTACGGTCTGGTGGACTGGACGGAGAACTCTTTGAATATACGTCCAGTCCTTTGTTCTCAATCTTGACTTGTACCTGGTTGTCTGACCAAAGTTTATCCTTTTCCTCATGTAGTTCCGACATATAACAGTGGGACGAATAAATTGAAGATACGTCTCATGGAGTACTCTTTGTGACCCGGCCTTCTTCGTGTTCGATCTTAGTTCTAACGACCATCTTTATAGTTATTGGAGTCTATACGTCTGCTGTGGTGGGAATACCGTCTTTCACTTCTCCTTGATTTTTCGGAAAACTACTTTCACTTTCTCCTCTCACTTTTTCAACCGAATTTCGAGTTGTAAGTCTTTTACTTCTAGTACCGTAGACCAGAGTAGTGAAGTACCCTTTATCTACCCCTTTGTCACCTTTGTCACAGTCTGAAATAAACCCCCCTGAGGTTTTAGTAACGTCTACCACTGACGTCGGTACTTTAATTTTCTGCGAATGAGGAACCTTCTTTTTACTACTGGTTGGATCTATTGTATAAGTTTTCGTCTCTGTAATGAAACGGTTGTTTCCAGACAGATCAGTTCCGATACCAAAAAGGTCACCAGCACACACCTACACTCTCAACCTGACACTTCTTTCGACTCGCGGCTTCTTAACTACGAAAACTTGACACCACAACCTCTTCTGAGAACTCTCAGGGAACCTGACGTTCCTCTAGGTTGGTCAGGGAAGACTTCCTCTAGTCGGGACCCTAAAGAAACCTTCCTTACTACGATTTCGACTTTGAGGTCATGAAACCGGTGGAGTACTCTTCTCAACTGAGTAATCTTTTCTGAGACTACGACCCTCCCTAACCCCCGTCCCCCTCTTCCCCTACTGTCTCCTACTACACCGACCTACCGTAGTGACTGAGTTACCTGCACTCAGACTCACTTGAGGCCCTCGACCACTACCTGTTCCTCCGGACCGCACGACGTTAAATACCCCAGTGTTTCTCAGTCTGTGCTGACTCGTTGACTTGACTTGACTGACTGACTTCCGTCAAGATAAAGGTCGAAAAATTTCTTAGAGGTGTGACGAGAGGTGTCACCGACATGAGCAAACGTAAGGGTGGTTGTCACATTCTCCCAAGGGAAAAGAGGTGTGGGAGAGGTCGTAAATAACGAACATCTGTAAACCTATCGTCGGTAAGACTGACCGTACTTTACCATGGAGTAACAGCAAAACTAAACGTAAAGAGACCATTACTCACTACAACTCGTAGAAAAGTATACAAACAATCGGTATACATACAGAAGAAACCTCTTTATAGACATCAAGAAACCGAGTAAAAAACTAACCCAGTAAATAAAAAGACCTTAACTCGACGTCCTCAACGAACATATAAAAACTCTAATCAAGAAACAGTCAACGAAGTAAACGATAATAAAAGAGGGTAAGACTTCAGACAGAAAAGTGGAACGAATATCAAAGGAAACAACACGTCTTCGAAAATCAATCCAGGGTAAACAAATAAAAACGAAAATAAAGTTCATAGACCCTCCACCCAGTATCTCCTAGGACGACACTAAATGCAGCCTCTCACAAAACGGACACAAGAGGAGATCTTCAAAATGTCAAAGACCAGAATACAAATCTGGAAATTAGGTAAAACTCAAAAAATCGCGTACCACAATCTTTCACAAGATCAAAGTAAGAAAATGTTCACCAACTGATCAAAGGGGTCGTGGTGAACAATTTCTCTTACAGAAAAGAGGTAACATATAAGAACGGAGGAAACAGTTTCTATCGTACAGGTATCCATGCATCTACATAGAGACCCGAAAGATAAAACAACGTAACTAGATATAAAGACAGAAACACGGTCATGGTATGACAGAACTACTGACACCGAAACATCATCTCGGACTTCAGTCCATCCAACTAAGGAGGTCAACGTAAGAAGAAAGAGTTCTAACGAAACCGATAAACTCTAAAAATCATAAAGGTATGTTTAACACTTAAACAAGATCGAGACACTTTTTATGGCGACCATAGAACTATCCCTAACGTAACTTAGATATCTAACGAAACCCATCATAGGAGTAAAAGTGATATAACTAAGAAGACTAGATACTTCTACCATATAAAGAGGTAGTCACAGGAGACTAAAGAAAGTGGTCACAAAATATCAAAAGATATATATCCAGAAATCAAAGAAATCCATCTATATAAGAATTCATAAAATAAGAAAAACAACGTTACCACTTACCTTAACAAAGGAATTAAAGAGAAAGATAAAAGAGTAATAATCACATATCCTTACGTTCCCTAAAGACACACAACTAAAATATAGGAAGTTGAAATGATATAAGTAACATTAAGATCATTAAAAGATCACCTCAGAAATCCCAAAAGATACATTTCCTAGTACAGTAGACGTTTGTCACTCTCAAAATGAAGAAAAGGTTAAACCTAAGGAAAATAAACAAAAAGACGAGACCAGCGACACTGGTTTTGAAGGTCTTGATACAACTTATCATCGCCACTTTCACCCGTGGGAACAGAACAAGGACTGAAGTCCTCTTTACGAAAGTTAAAAAGTGGTAACTCCTATTACGAACGACACCTAAACAGTATATATCGAAAATAATACAACTCCATACAAGAAAGATAAGGACGAAAGGCCTCTCAAAGATAGTGTTTACCTACAACTTAAAACAGTTTCCGAAAGAGACGTAGATAACTCTATTAGTATACCGAAAATAAAAAGTTAAACAATTACACCACATAATGTAACTAACTAAACGTCTGTAACTTCTTAGGAACGTAGGGACCCTATTTCGGGTTAACTAGTACCACATACTAGAAAAATTACACAACAACCTAAGACTAACGATCTTAAAACAATTCCTAAAAACGTAGATACAAGTAGTCACTATAACCGGATATCAAAAGGAAAAAACACCGTAGAAACAGTTCAAAACCATAATCCCACTACCACCGAAGTACCTTACTGAAACCTTCAAAAGGAAGGAGACGTTAAAAGACCTTCTCAAACTCATCCTATCCACAATCGACAAGAGAGTTAAAAACCATCTTAAGTCGACACTTCGGTAGACCTGGACCCGAAAACAAACGACCTTCTAAAGACTAATACCAAAGTTAAAGACACGAACACTACCCAGACAATTCTAAAAGAAAGAAGGACCAAGTCAAAACCTTTCAACATGAAAAGATTCTTAAACAGGTAAAGAAGGTGTAACAGGTAAAATAACCGTATATTAACGACTATCATCAGAGAATACTCGGAAACATAAAGACACAACAGACAACACTAGAGAGGTAAAAGTAAGGATTAAAATAACTAAACTAAAAAGAGGGAAACAAAGAACTACTTAGACCGATTACCAAACAGTTAAAATAAATAGGAAAGTTTCTTGGTCGAAAACCGAAACAACTAAAAACGAGACCAAAGAACAAAGGAAACGTAAATAAAAGTGGTATTAAAATTTGTAATAAAAGGAAGATGATTGGGACCCCAAGAGGTTAAGAAGGAAAAGATCAACGAAATCCACATCTCAATCCAATAAATAAACTGAAAAAAGAACAAAGAACTCCATACGGACATAACGATACTTGGAAGGGGAATCGTGACGAAAATGTCACAGGGTGTTCAAAACCCAACAACACAAAAACAAAAGTAAAAGTAAGTAAAGATACGTATAAAAATAAAGAAACAACTAAGGAAGACACTAAACAACCAATAAGTCGTCGCACAACAAGTCGGAGGTATACAACCTTAAAAATTATCAAAAAGAGGACATTAACTCCAGATTAGAATGACGTAACACCAGTCTTTTCTACGAACCTTACTAAAGTTAAAAAAACTCAAATGGTTCCGATCTAAATACCGGGTCCTGCACTAGATAGGACCTCTTCCAAGACACACGCGAACTCTTTTTCCACTTTAAGCAACAAAACCCCACTTTACAGGATATCTATAGTTAATCCAGATTGACCAGATAACATAGTAAATTTCAAACACAAAGGAACAATTAAAAGAGACATCAACTAGATAGGTATCCACACTCACCCCATAATTTCAGAGGGTGATAATAACACATTAACAATTAAAGGGGAAAGTATGAACAATCGTAAACAGAATGTATAACACCACGAGGATACAACCCAAGTATATATAAATATTAACAGTATAGAAGAAGAACCTAATTAGGAAACTAGTAATACATCACAGGAAGAAACAGAGAAAAGTGTCGAATCAAAATTTCAGATAAAATAGACTATACTCATAACGATGAGGACGAAAGAAAACCAGAGATAAACACACCTTATAGAAAAAGGTCGGGAAGTGAAAGTCAGACATACACAGGGGACAAAACTCCACCCAGAGAACATCTGTTGTATATATCCCCAGAACAAAAACATAGGTAAGTCGGTCAGAAACAGAAAACCAACCCCGTAAGTTGGGTAAATGTAAGTTCCATTAATAACTATTCATACTGGGTAACGGTAAATGAAATAACAAAACCCAAACTCAAATATGTGGGAAAAACACAAAGGACAGATCTCTTCCAGGAAATCGTAAACAACCGTTCGACCAAACCACCACGACTTAAGAGAGTCGAAAACGAACAGACATTTCGAAAACTAAAGAGGAAGTATAAACTTACTCTAGGAACGACCCATGTCATTAGAGCCGACATCCAATAAAAGAAAGTAGTGAAATTCATACAGGACGGTAAGGGAGGACCGGACTTCTCAAAGATAATTTTCTAGTCGACAATAGGAATACCCTTAGGGGAACACACAATAAACAACAAAAAGGGAACGACGAAAATTATAAACAAGAAACACAAACTACAAACAATTAAACTAATTATACACAGAACCCCATAAAGCGGAACCCAAATAGGACAAACCCTGACAGACCCAAAGAACCTAAACCCACTAATAAAGGAAGGGGTAAAATCCCTTCAAAAGTTGATAATAGAGGAGTTCATAAAAGAGTACGAGAAAGAAAAACGGAAGAAGAGGACCCTGAGGATATTAAGCTTACAAACTCGCAAAGTATAACAGGACCTCCAGGGACTCTAACAGGAGTAAAGAAAATTAAGCAAAAAGAAAAAAGGAGAGACTAAGTGAATAAAGATGGTAAGATAGAAGATGAAGTGATTAGGATAGAAGACGGAGACAACAAGATGATAAACAAGGGAGGTCTCACAAAAAATAGAGTAAATAACGTAATAAGTAATATATGACTGAGAAAAAATAAAGAAGATCCAGGAACAATTTGGAAAGAACGTAGAAGAGTTAGGAACAATTGGGAAAGAACGTAGAAGAGTCAGGAACAGAGGTCCGATAAATAGACACTAAGGTAAAACTAAAGTTCTAAAACCTAGTAAAAGTGATAGTAATAAGTCTTAAGAAATAGTCCATCTAAGGAATAGAGAAGGAGAAAACAAAACAAACCACCCGTAAATAGAACAAGGAAATGAACGACCCATAAAGAGACGGAGTAGTAGAACAAATATAACGACTCAAACCCCACCGGAAAAACATATGACCGTCAAACACCTCAAGAGAAATAACACCTCAAAGGAGGGACACCCACCCCACATACCCACCGAACAGTTCCAAAGGACCAATCCCTTCGAACACAGTCACAAGACCACCCACCTCAACCTATAGAAGAAAGACCTTACGTTACTTCACAGGTCATTATTCAATACTCTACAGTTACCAAAACCTCATTGAAACCCTTCGGACATATAACTTCGAATCCCGACACAAGGACACAACGACCTCTTAAACGCACCATACAGAACGAGACCTTGAAAAACCGGTAACCCACCACGAACCAAAGTCACATCCATACCTCCGCAAACTACTCGAGGACAACTAATTACAAGGGACCTCAGTACTCAAGAGGCCACAAGAGTCCTAAACCTGAATTCGGAGGACGAAGACCAAAAGTCAGAATAAAAATGTCATCGGAGTTCTGAAGAGATAGATATGTCGTGGTAACTATTTTGTAGATCCAATTTCTACTTTTCAAAGAGGTGTCACTCCCTATGGGTCTCTCCAAGTGTCTCAATGTACCTCTTCTCTTCTCCCTCCTCCCTCAATCTCCACTGGTTTACTCTACTCCACCTTAGTTTTCTCCTCTCTCGTTCGATCGGTCATTAGTGAAGGAATATACGTTAGGTGTCAGACCTGACGAGTCTCTACAAGTACCTCAATATTACTCTTCTCTTCCTCCTTCCTCTGTCCACCGGTCCTCCTATTTCCCCCCTTGGTTTTCCTCTCTCTGTCTAGGTCGGTCATTAGTCAAGGGATTCACAAGAGGTGGTAGACCTTGTGTGTTTCTCTAAGTGTCTCAACCCATCTCTTCTCTTCCCCCTCCCTCCTCTATCTCCGCTGGACCACCTCTTTTTCCTTTCAGGTTTCCCCCTCTCTCGTCAGTTCGGTCATTAGAGAGAGGGTTCACTTTTACCCATGACTTCTAACCTAAGAATTTCCATGTTTTAACTAATGTTTATGGGTTTTCGTTTCTAATTTTTGGACCTCATCTCCAACCTAAAAGTTTTTATGTTATAATTTCTTTTCCTTTTATTTTGTTTCAGTGTTTTTAATATTATATATATATATACTTAAAACGAAATTTTTTATCCCAGAGAAAAAAGGTTTCATTATCATCCAAAATTTTTTACTTTTAATTTCCTCATTATCTCCTGAATTAAAAAAAATTTAATTTTTTTATTTCTCACTATCATTTTTATATAGATCCTGAAAGAGACCACAACAACACCCGTCACACCCCAGTCAAGTAAAAGTCGATCAAAAAACCAGGCCGAATATAAAGAGTTCCAGATATCCGGGGAAGGATACATCAGTCATGATTGCTGTCCCTAAATTAGATAACGTGGACAGTGAAGGTTCCACCAAAAGAGACAAAATCGAAATAGACAAACGACCAGAGCAGTCACAGACTAAAGGCGGGACTGTGTTCCCCCGCGACACCCCTCTCTCCCTACGACGTTTGTTTATTGTGACCACACACGAGCGTCACAGAGTCGGTGTGACCCGGACGGGGGCGAGTGCAATGCACACGGGAGGGACGGGTGTGACGAGTCCGAGATCCAACGAGGAGGTCCTTGGTAGGTTCCGGCCGGGACCCGACGTACATGGAGGGTCCAGATTCGGCGAGTCCAAGTCCGTGAGCGTATCAGGAGTCTCCGCGTCTGAACCAACCCGGACACAAAACACGGGATGGGTCCAGGCTCGTCGAGTCCACTACTCCACAAACCACTCGCCCCAACGACGCTACGGAGGGGACAGGGACGGCGAGTCAAAAGACCCACATGTTGGCCGCGTGGAAGAGCCCGCCTACTACTGGTAGGTCTTGGGGTTCTTCAGAATCAATCGTTTCTTCGGACAAACGTCAAACCATCTATTACGGAGAAACCCCGACACTAACGAGGGAAGGTCGAGACCGACGGACAGCGGCCTCCCCCTAACAGCCGTCAACCGATAGAGACAAGTCAGGAAACAAGACACTCGACCGGACCGCCACAGAATCCAATCCCGAAAAGCGCATCATCGACAGGGGGTCAGACCAAACGATCGGGTCCAAAAAAAGGGAGTCTAACGGGAGCCCCGTAAGTCCGAACCCCGTAAGTCCGGGCCAGGAATACGATTCGTTACGTCGGGGGCGGAGGGACGGGTCGGGGGCGAACGATCACCGCCCACGTCCGGAGACGCGACGAAGAGGCGACCCCCTCAATGGCAACCCGTGCATTAGACACCTAAAATTAATAAATAAATAAAAAGGAGGGTCAATACAACGGGAGACACCAAGGTTCCGAGTGGTGTCTGAGCCGTCACTCTCATAAAGGACCACAAACCTTTGAAGAGAGAAAAATTCTGACGGAAGGGTCCTGTCTCGAGGTAGGGATGGAGAAAACAGAGAGAAAAACAGAAAATATAAAAAAGGATGGAGGAAAACTTCTGTTACCCGACGAAAAGACCCACGGACTACAGGAGACGGTCGTGAGTCTTCAACAAAACACCTTAAATGAATCGGAAATTTACAAGAAAACTACTTAAACACCCCTTCTTTCACCAGAGGGTCAGGATAAGGAGACGGTAGAATCCTGGCGGGGAGAATAGAGGTGAAATCGTAGTTCCTTAGATTCCAAGTTTCTTCAATCTTGTCGGTGGGTTCCAGTCTCTTGTCTCGTCCAAATTTGAGTCCAAATGGATTGTGGTTTCGGAGACCTATATATAATATATGTATATTAATATACATGATTATAAAAATAATAAATATATTAATATATTACTATATATTATAAATAATATACAAATATACCATACTAATAATATATATTATTTATATATAGATCTTCGTCCTATATATAGATAATATATAAATAATATATAATATATTTAAATAATATATATAATATATTATACTATCCATAATATATTATATCCCGAAGGGACCACCGAGTCCACCATTTCTTAGGCAGACGTTGCACCCTCTGGGTCCAAGCCAGTGACCAACCTTTCTAAGGGACCTCTTACTTTACCGATGGGTGTGGTCATAAGAACAGACCTTTTAAGGTACCTTTCTCCTCAGGTACCCCAGCGTTTCTCAACTTGTGTTGACTCGTTAATTGTGTGTGTGTATAATATAATATATATATATATATAGGTCTCCGTCCTCTATCTCTTGAAACCACGATCTACCTGGACTCAAATTTGGACGAGACAAATATAAATTCGGATGAAACATACATATATAATATTATTTATATATATATATACATTTTCTTACACGTCTCCAGAGAATATTGGTGACGGGAGAATTTTATACCTAAAGAACTCTCGACCCTAAAACAGACAAAATAGACTATATAGGTTTTTCAAAACGAAGGAGTTTCTTCGATCGTGTGTCACCCACGAACTATGTGTGAACAACGTACTTCCCGTCTTACTTATTCACACCTACTAAACTCCCATCTCCTCACCGCAGTACCTTGTAGGAGTTCTAAGATCAACCCAGGTCTCAACCCGGTCTGAACCACAGTCCTACTTCAAAAGTCTGGGAACCTCGGTCGAGGTCGATGTGTTGTTCCCTGTACGAGAGGGGGACGTCAGTTGGAACTCTCCGGGAACAGAGACCACCGGGGTACCCAAGGACCTTAAGACACGGACCCTCTGTCAGATAAGTACTTCTCCGTCCCTCGGTGTAGGAGACTCAAGTACAAGATTTATTCCTTTGACGACAGACACCCATTCTTTTCGTAATCTTGGAGTTCCGGAGTCGAAGGAATCTTCCGTAAAAGACGGGTTGACTCGGTCGGGACCCGATAAGACCCCGGAGACAAGACCCGTCCAGTTCCGACCCGGTCGTCGGGACTTCCCACCCCCTCTACGTGCGACCAGTCCCCTCCTTTACACTAGACCCTTGGGTTTGTTTCCAAACACCTACCCCCCGACCGTCGTCGGAACTGAGGTCCCGACTGGAGACCCTTACTTGTGTATTTTCCTCCGTCTAAGACCCTTTCTAGGTCGACAAAGGAGACAAGGGTGTCTAGGGTCCTTTCTATGGCGTTCGAGAGAACATCCACCCTTCGTACTAAGAGTTACATGACTCTACCCCGCGCTCCCTTCTCTCGACGGGAGTGTCTCTCGTCCCCGACGGAACCGGTTCAGAGACAGGGGAGAGTCAGAGGTAACGGGATGGATTTTTTCAGCCCTCAGGAAAGTTCGAGAGTTGAGATAAGACTCCGAATTAAGAGAGAAGAAGAGGAGAGAGGAGGAGACTTAACCTAAATGATTAGGGTAGGTTCAGATTATCGTTAGGATCTGAGACAAGTCGCGAAAGAAACGTCCAGATATCTCCGAGAAAGTCTTAGCAGAGGGAGATCGGATCGTAAAGAAAGAAAGAAAAAAAAAATATCAATCTCTTATTAATGAAATGTTATAACACCATGTTTGTAACTACATTACGGTATGAAGTTGTACTTAGTCGGTGTCCATATGTATATAGGGAAGGGAGAACTTGGGGGGAGGGTAGAGGGAGGGGTAGGGTGGGGAGATTCAACAGTGTCTGATGGCCGAAACCCAAGGGACGTAGTATGTCGTTTGCGGGTGACCGAAAGATAAAATTTATGTCATTACATAGACAAAGTTACGGTAAGAGAGTTTAGTAGGGTGGGAGAGGAAGGGGTTGGAACAGATTTTCAGACAAGAAATACAGAGGAAACGATTGACGTTCACTCCAGTAGTCATGATTCAAAGACCTAAGGTACGACGACGACGAATCGGCGAAGTCAACACAGGGTGAGACACACTGGGATCCATGACATCGGGCGGTCCGAGGAGACAGACACCCCAAGAGGTCCGTTGCCATGACCTTACCCAACGGTACGGGAGGAGGTCCCCTAGAAGGGTTGGGTCCCTAGTTTGGGTCCAGAGGACGTAACGACCATCTAAGAAATGGTCTCTTCTTAGAAATGACTCGGTTGTCTCTTCGGGAGATTTAGGGTATATATACCCAATTATATACTATAACCAGAAAGAGAAAGACTGAATAAAGTAAGACATATCATCCGAGATCTTGACTGAGTTTACGTAAGGAAAAATATCGACTCATTATGAGGTAACACATATACATAGTTTTGAAGGAATAGGTAAGTAGATAGTTACCTGTAGATCCAACGAAAGTACAGGATTGATAACACTTATCACGATGTTAATACTAAAGAAGTCCCATATATCGGGTCGTAAAGACTTCTCGGGGTAGAGGACGGAGTTTAGGGAGGAAGATATGGTTGGGGTCAGGGTGAGTTGGTTACGGACTACAGGGTATGCTTGGCAGGGGAGTCGGGCAAGGTTGGTTTCGTGGTAAATGGGGGATTCTTCGGGACAGAGGACACCAGTTACGAGTCACTTAAGTGGGTTTGCTCCTGTGGTGGTCGTCGTTCTGTTAGTGATGGGGAGACCTAGATCAAATAGTTGTCAATTTACTCCCGAACGTGAACTGTCATCGAATCCGACGACTGCCCGGGCTTACGAGACTAAAATGAGGTTTAGACAATAATCGGACAATTCATTGGGACCAGTGCAGTAAGAAGAGAAACTGGAGTCAAAGGTGTAGTCATTAACTCCACTAACCTGGTCCAGTCAAATCCAGACCGCTCCACCTATTTTCGTGGTTTCAACCTGCGTCCTCTAGACTGAAGGGAATCAGTAACCAAGTAGAACGGTGGGACCCGACCAGGGAAGGGTCCGAATCCAGTCTACCGCTCCCACCGAATAGACGAGAGGGTCCTGGGAGAGAGGGACGGGAACTGTAAGGACCCTGAGACCCTTGTCCAGGGAATTTAATGAATTGATTGTTGAGGGTCTATACAAACAGAGGAGAGTAGTGAAACCTTCGAAGGTTTAACAAGGAGTCTTGTTAACTTCCGCAGAATTAATGACACAGACGGGACTGCCGATCTCTTTTGAACCGTTCGTCCTCGAATATAAGGTAATAAAAGTTTTCCTTTTAATTATAAGTCTCGGGTGGCATTTTCTGGTCAAAAGACTCACAGTGATTTTGAGAGAACCTGTAGACAATTTAGCGATCCCTAACGATGTATTGTACTTCATATATTGGAGATAAATTGTACTTCATAACTGGAGTGACCTATAAGAAGTGTGTGTCAAGTCAAGTCAAGTCAAGTCAGCGAGTCAGCACAGGTTGAGAAACACTGGGGTACTTAACGTCGTGCGGTCCGGAGGGACAAGTAGTGGTAGAGGGCCTCAAGCGAGTCTGAGTGCAGGTAGCTCAGGTACTACGGTAGGTCGGTAGAATAGGAGCCAGCAGGGGAAGAGGAGGACGGGGGTTAGGGAGGGTCGTAGTCTCAGAAAAGATTACTCAGTTGAGAAGAGTACTCCACCGGTTTCATGACCTCAAAGTCGAAATCGTAGTAAGGAAGGTTTTTTACTGGGACATTTCATAACCTATTTTTAAACCCCCGAAGAGACCACCGAGTCACTATTTCTTAGGTGGACGGTTCGTCCTCTGAGTTCAAACTAGGGAACCCTTCTAGGGGATCTCTTCCTTTACCGTTGGATGAGGTCATAAGAACGGACCTTTTAGAGTCCCTGTCTTCTCGGACTGTCCGATGTCAGGTACCCCGGTGTTTCTCAACCTCTGTCGAATCACTGATTTGTTGTTGTATAGTTGTATAAAAAGAAAGTTGTTTGTACATATATTACATTTAATATTCCTTAACGTATAATTTTACTAAGGTCATGTTCTTGATAAATTGTATTATTCGGTCACACGTATTGGTGTGATTAACTAATAAATAAACCGACACAGTCCAGAATCAACATCGTACACCCTATAGGTAACGCAGTACGCCCAAGTCACCAACGTCGCACCCGAGTCAACGGGGCTCCGTACACTCTAGAATTAAAGTTCTGGTCCTAACTTGGGTACAGGGGACGTAACGTTCCGTCTAAGAATTGGCAACGTGGTGGTCCCTTCAGTGTGTAACTAATGACTCAATGGACTCACTCAACGTTCCACTTTCCCCCTCATCCACCGACATTCACCATCCATTCCAACGGACTCCAGTCACACATAAGTGTAGTTTCCTTATGGGAAGAACAGAACTGTGAATTTCGAGTCTTTCACTTACCGACACTGCGTCACGGACTTCGGTATCTGCTTAGTAAAGTTATTTGGTATCACCTGTAGACGAACGAAAAGGAACCGAATATAAATATGTCGAGACCCCTGACAGAGAGAAGTAACTTAAAAATTTACACTATGTAGACGAGCACAGTACTAGTGTGAGTGAACGTTAGTGTTAGTGAAACGGACGGACTGTGTCCGTGTCGACTCTCCGGGTACCAGTATCGGTGCAAGTAAGGAAAATACACGGGGATTAGAGTTGGTGACAGAGAAGACGAGAAAGACGATTACTTCCGTCGGTGAATCCGGATGGGTGAAAACAGGGTCCAAAAAGGTAAAGGATCTTCCATAAAAGTGAAATTTACACTCCTTCTACAATCGTTACTACGGGTCGTGTAAGCTTGTTACGAGATTCCCCCACACGAGATACGTCTTTTCTGAATTCGTCCTGAACTCACGTTGGTGTATGAGAGTGATCCCGAGTGGGTGCTGAATTTACGAGAGTCGTCACGTGTTCGGTTCAATAGTCTACCTATAAGGTATTGTCAAAACATCCAGTAGTAGTGCTCATAAGTCTACCGTTTCCTATAGACTTGATAACCGATAAACATTAAAGGAATGGACAAGACGTCTTTTTCGTTAGTAATAAGGACGAAGTATCTACCTCTTTGAGTCTCCCTGCTTAATTGGTCGTACGTAGTGTTGGACAGGAACAAACAAGGTGGGTGTGTACTGGGGCACGTGTGGATGGGACGAGGGGACGAAGAGACTGGGGAAACCCGACCCATCCCTATAAGACGATGAAACCTAGAGAGGAAACCGGGACAAGAAGGTGTGGGAAATTCGGGTACAGAGACCACGGGGGTAAAGAGAAGGGTTTTCCGTGTCTAGTAGTGATGGATACACCAGGGTACGAAAAAGTAGTTCACACGGACCCGAAGGAGAAGTGAAGGACGTCTCCTCCCGTGGTGGTGGGACCTCTTCCTTATATATCGGGTCGGAGTGAGGGGTTCTAGGGGTCCGTTTTCAGACACTGGGAGTGGGGGACCCACTAGTCTACAGGAGACTGGTGTGACCTAACTCGTCTCGTACGAAGTCGGGAAAGATATAACAGGATCTGTTGGACCAAAAGACGGTACCGAAGTCAATGATGAAGGTTCGTCTATTTAGAAGTATACGTCGGGTCTTGGAGGGACGAATCGGGGTCTGTGGGACGACACCTAAATTGGTGGTACACCGGCATTGGATTAGTAGGAGAATTCCAGGGTCGTGGGTAGAAGTAGGGGAGAAGAGGAAGTGGGAGGTACCGAGTAGTTATTGGTACAGACGACTAAGACGGAACCTTTTATACTCAGTAGAGGGTAGGGTGAGGAGAGGTGTGACTTTGACGGTCAAGACGGGGTCCGGAGAGTAACGAGGGGTCCTGTGACATAGTCGGAGGAACGACCGGGACGGAGGAGACAGGTCAAGTAGGGGAAGCACCGTCGATCTCAAAGGTAAGTTGAGACAAGTACAGTAGGGGGAGACGACTCTAGGAAAACAAACAGTCTTTAAGTTACACTAAATCCACTCCGTTCTTAGTTAAATTGTAATCCTGTGGTTAGAGTTCGTTTACACTTTTCATGTGCTCACCTCCAGTACCACAGAGGTGGTACCTCCAGTTCATAGTCATTTTATGAGTGAACTCCAAAACACAAAGACGAAAAGGACCATAAAACTAAAGTAAGAGAGGATTAATATGATGAAAGGAGGTGTCCTACCCGTTGTACCGGTGGACGGTGAGGGCTCTGAATCGGAGATAACGGTAGTTGTGGTAGATGGTGAAAACCAAGATCCAATTTTTTTAGGGACCCTGGTGGTGAACTCACTCACGGGTGGGGACCTGTTCAGTCGACACCGGTCCGACGCCCCAGTACATCATTTCCCGGGTAGGGACACATATGGATGTCCACCCTTTTGACTCGGTCCGTCCATCGGAGGACTGACTGTCACAGTCGACGTTACCGAGGAGTAAGTAACATCGTAAGTGGAACAAAAATTCAACTCCAGTGTACGTTGAAGCTCTTAAACTGGTTTCCGTATCTGTAGGGATCTTTGTATTTGTAGGAGTGTTTTAAAACGTACGTTAAAGTTCTCTAAACATCTGGAAGACTTTGAGTCAATTACCTGGAAATTCTGAGAGACGAAACCTTATTATCAGAAGAGTCCACCGAGTCACCCATTTCTTAGACGGACGTTACGTCCTCTGTGTCCTCTGAGCCCAAGCTAGGGACCCAACCCTTCTAGGGGACCTCCTCTCATGCCGTTGGGTGAGGTCATAAGAACGGACCTCTTAGGGGTACCTATCTCCTCAGACCACCCGATGTCAGGTACACCAACGTTTCTCAGGCTGTTGACTTCGTTGACTCGTACGTTCGTAAGTACAGAACCTTACTTCAGGAAAGGGACCAAAGGTTCCGGAGAGTACTGGCTCAGAGTGGAGAAGTGTAACGGTCGAACGAGGTCGTGTATAAAAATCGGTAGAGATCGAGGAATGTACATGTCCCTACGAAGTGTAAAATCAAACATCGGGGAGTAGGGGGACGGTGTGAAAGTTGAGTAGGACGTTTTGAGTCGAGTACCCAGTAGAGGGAGTTCTTTTGTAAGGACTTAGGTCAGACGAGTTCAACTCAAAAGTCTAACGAAGACACGACACACGACACGAATTCGAAATGGTCGACTTAATGGTCCCTTCGGGAGGGTCTAACGGAGATGTATGGTGGTTTATAATGTTTAGTAAGACATATTCCAAACTTTTTCAAAACCTTTACAAGGTCTATCATTCTTTTCGTACTTCTTGTCTGTAACTACTTTTCGTTAAGAACTGGTAGGTAATTACCAGACTCACGGTGCCCCGGTTAGATCGGGTGGAGAATATAAACATGTCGAACCCTTGATTCTTATCAAAAATGTAAACATTTACCAACCCTTTGTTCAGTTTTCGCCCCATTATAAAACACTATCTACTTTTAATATACTTTAACTTTTCGGTCACAGAACCGTAACACACCGTGTATCATAGTTCACAAACTATTTACCACCAACAATTCTCATTTTCCCGGAAGTGTACTCCCACTGGTTCGACTACTTTCCTGATCTCAAGTTCGGTACACTCCTGGTCACTACTCGTCACTGACACGAGTGGACCTCTTCTCTCGATATTTGTAGTGGAAGTTCACATCTGTCACACAAAAGTTCACGGTCCTGTGTCCATTTTTATAAGACCACCGAGTTTTCCCGTCTTGACCCTGGTAGTTCAAAACAGATCCTCAAAGATTGGTGGACTCCACTCAGTGTAACCCGGTCCGAAGGAATATTACACTTCCCAGTACAGTGACCTCCCAAAGGTCTCTTGTAGGTACGGTAGGTAGATCTTACCTACGAAGGTCCTGAATGGACCGTCAGGTAACCAATCTGGAGTTCGAGGGTTTAGTCCCCCGTACATAAGTTAGGGACCAGACCCTTGATTCTAGGGTGTACGGTGTTTCATCTCGGTTTTTGTTTTTTTTGTTTTGTTTTGTTTTGTTTTTGTGTCTTTCCTACGAAAACAACGTCCCTTTTCAGTCAAGACTGTTATACAACCTTGACAAAGAAACTGAACAAAAGTAGTGAAAACAATAATACGTACGTACGAGTCGGCACAGACTGAGAGACGTTGGGGTACCGGACATCAGGTGGTCCGAGGAGACAGGTACCTTAAAAGGTCCGTTTTTATGACCTCACCCAACGACAAAGGAAGAAGTAAACAATAATATTAGTATGACCAGACGGAGTCTGTATTACCGAACGGGGAGACGGACTGACAATTTAATTTCACGAAAACAAGACCTGAGACAGGTGGATATCTACCGTCCTTCCCTTTTTAATTGGGTAGGTGACGGAGTCCGAACGGTAAGATCCTCTATAAACGTTCTAATTACTTGTAAAAAAGAAACAAAGGAGCGGAGTAGAGACTAGATATTTTCTTCGTCCGTAGGTCTGGGACTATTTGGTCAACAAAACTGTGTGATCAGACAGTAGAGGAGTCAGTCGGTCGAAAGGTTTATCAATATAAGGAACGGAGTCGTGAAGTCAGAGACTAAATGACCAGACAACACGTCACTCGTCGCGTTCGAACTTGAACCATTGTTTAAACCGAATCGGTCGAAAACTTAAGACGGGGTTCCGTTGTTCCGGTGTCTTCACCTCGGGTCTTGTTTCCAGTGAAGGTTTCAACTGACTAGGGTAAACATTGGTAACGGTTTTCGGGAGACTAGTAGTGATCGTCCGAAGAACGGGACTTTAATCCGTTTGTACGGGTGGGACCATCAGTGGGATATTACGGGATTGGTTAGAGGATTACGGTTGGAAGGTTGTCCTTAAAAGAAACAGAACTCAGATGTTTTTGACCGATGGTTGGGTACTTTTGACACCTGAGAAGGAGCATACAGTCTCCACCAGTCGGGCGACGTGAGCGTCACGGGTGTAATAGAGACGAGAAACAAGAATTATCTGAGTGAGGAAAGACGTTATGAGACACAGACCTTTAAGAAAAGGTTGAGCACAAATCTGATGTAGTTGTAAACCTCCATGGATGTCCCTGATGAGAGTCCCCTAAGAAGGGGTGGGAGGAAAGGAGAAAGAAAAGAAGAAGTAACTGGGTAGACACCAATGGTGTCCGTTTACTGACAACATCGTTAACTCCTTGAGACCGGTCCCAATGAGAGACCACACAAGGTTTCCGGGGTGACGGGTGATACGGGGTCATGGACGGTGGGTTCGCCCACTCCCGAGAGGAAAGGAGAAAAGGGAGGAAGAGGGAATTCAACTCCTGGTCCGGTCAATTTTAACACACACGTGTCCAGTCCGTGAATTTTTTGGATTAATCCAGTGGCGACAAACTTCTGAGGGTACTGTCCTATTCCGTCAGGACTGACTGTCGTAGATGACGTTACCCAGGAGTAAACTCGATAAACTCGTAGACGGTTTATCCGATGAACTCGTCCGATAAAGTCGTGGACGGGGGTAGTTCTGTTGAAGACACGTTGTAGTCCATATATAACCAAGTTCGTTTTGTGACTCAGGTGAAGGGACCGACGACGGAAGGGTCGTCCTGATGTCCCGTCTAAGGAGTCGGACAGAAGAGACGATGAAAAGGAAAAGGAAGGAACCAGGCCTAATTAAATGTCCTCGGATCCTTAACGGGGACTCAGTAGGGTTTTTCCCGGAAGGTACAAAGTCCCTTAACAGATTTCAACTCGGTGGGTAAACCAAGACCCTTAGAGAAAGACAAGGGACGGGATCGACGGTCCACGTAAAAGTGTACCAAACATATGACCGAACACAGAGGCACCTACACGCACGAGTCAACACAGGTTGAGAAATGTTGAGGTACCTGAGACGTTAAGGTCCGAGGAAACGGGTACCTTAAAAGGTCCGTTCTTATGACCTCACCCAACGGTAAAGGATAAGGTCCCCTAGAAGGGAGGGGTCCCTAACTTGGACACGGAGGACGTAACCGTCCGTCTAAGAAATGGTTGACACGGTGGACCCTTCTGATCTGCACGGATTTGTACCGACCACGGTAAGACACAGTGTTCGAGTGTAGAGTGGAGAGTAACAGTCCGCGTTAACAACCCTACCAACCAATAGACACGATAGTCGACGTAACACAGAACAGTGTACGTCTCCCAAGTAACCCTACTTAAGACACCGGTCACTTGAGAGTCGTAGGGGTAGAATTTTTACCCGAGTTCATACAGAGCTCTTGAAGGGAGTCTGAGTAAAGATCCAACATTAGAGTCTTTGACCTTTTAAAACTACTCTTCTCCGAGGGTAAGAAAATATTGTTTCGAACCTCAGTCATGTTTTACCCCTTGGTATTTTTACCGGAGAATTACCGTGTGATTCAATATTACGTTGGGAGGTCGAACTATAGAAAACGGTAAGAAATGTAAGTGTGGAAATACCGTGAGTCAGTCTTAAGTCTAGACTCTCTTAGTATAGTGGATATAGAAAGACAACTACGGGATAGGGGATTTGGAAGAGATAGAGGTGGAGGTAGTTTAGAAAATCTACTGGGTGAGGAACTGGAAAGAACAGGTTGAGGTGATGTTGGGATTGGGCGTCTCATGGGGTATCGAGGAGTTGTCGGTGGGGGAATAGTCACACTTTCGGGGTGAGTGGAGAAGTAAGTTTTAGTTTCTGATGTGTTACGATCCTTTAACTAAGATTGTACGAAGGGAATTCTCTTCATCGTTTACCTCTGTACTCACAGTAGTCTCAGGTACGAGGTAAAGGGTGCAGATTGTAGAGTGTATAAGTTTCATTTGATCCAAGGAAGTCAGTCCTGGGGTGGTGAAAGTAATTCCTTAAAGTCCGAGAATGGTATCGAGAACTGGATTGGACCGTCCTGTAAGTATATTAAGATTGACGAACGACATGTGTACTTCTTTTCCGGTCTTAGACCCGGAACCGGGTTTACACCCGTCTACTCCCCGTACGAGTTTTGGGGTCACTTTTAGGTCGGCTTCGTCTGCGTCAGGGTTCTCGTCTAGGACCTGTATCTATGGTCCATTTACTAATCCCCCGTCGTCCCTCTACTTGATCCTCCCTGATGTGCTAGTACATCCTTTCCTCATGTAGTTCCGATACATAACAGCGTGACGAATAAATTGAATACACGTCTCATGTAGTACTCTTTACGACCTGACCTACTTCGTGTTCGACTTTAGTTCTGAATCACACGGCCCTCTTTATAGTTATTGGAGTCTATACGTCTACTGTGGTGGGAATACCGTCTTCCGTTTCTTCTTGATTTCTCGTAAAACTACTTTCACTTTCTCCTCTCACTTTTTCAACCGAATTTTGAGTTGTAAGTCTTTTGATTCTAGTACCGTAGGTCAGGGTAGTGAAGTACCCTTTATCTGTCTTTATTACCTTTGTCACTGTCTGAAATAGACCCCCCCGAGGTTTTAGTGACGTCTACCACTGACGTCGGTACTTTAATTTTCTGCGAATGAAGAACCTTCTTTTCAATACTGGTTGGATCTGTCGAATAATTTTTCGTCTCTGTAATGAAACGGTTGTTTCCAGGTAGATCAGTTTCTATGCCAAAAAGGTCATCAGTACATGTTTACACTCTCAACCTGATATTTCTTTCGACTCGTGACTTCTTAACTACGAAAACTTGACACCACAACCTCTTCTGAGAACTCTCAGGGAACCTGACGTTCCTCTAGGTTGGTCAAGTAGGATTTCCTTTAGTCAGGATTTATAAGTAACCTTCCTGACTACGACTTCGACTTTGAGGTTATGAAACCGATGGACTACACTTCTTGACTGAGTAAACTTTTCTGGGATTACGACCCTTTCTAACTTCCACCCTCCTCTTCCCCTGTTGTCTCCTACTCTACCAACCTACCGTAGTGGCTGAGTTACCTGTACCCAAATTTATTTGAGGCCCTCAACCACTACCTGTCCCTCCGGACCGTATGACGTCAGAAACCCCAGCGTTTCTCAACCTGTACTGACTCTGACTTGACTTGACTTGACTTGAACTAGTGTATGGTGATCTCCCGTACTCTTTCCGTCAGTAGTTTGGACAATTAATGTCGTTCGAATCCCTTCAATAAACCCGAAGGGAACACCGAGTCAACCATTTCTTAGACTGGACCCAAGTTAGGGACCCAACCCTTCTGGGGGACCTCTTCCCTTTCCGATGGATGAGGTCATAAGACCGGGCCTCTTAAGGTACCTGACACATCAAGTACCCCAGCGTTTCTCAGTCTGTGCTGACTCGTTAAAAGTGAAAGTGGAATCCATTCAATAAATGAATCTTGGGGAGACTTTTGGGATGGGAAAAGGTCCGTATCGATCTGGGTCTTTGACTACTACCTTTCCGATAAGAACATCAAGTAAAGTATTCGGTCAATCGAAGGCTGTAATCTGATTTTGACGTTTTTGATCTGGTTCAAGAGGTCCGTGGTAAAGAACATGATGAACTGTGCCGGAAATTCCAGAAAGTGTTATCCCTCCTTTGTAGGTCTTGATCCGTCCTTGTCTCTCTCCTTCTTTTTTTATTTTCCGTACGAGTCATCTATCGAGAACGGGAAAGGGGTAAGGTGAGTACCGTCCGATTAGGCCCTCGCGGGAGATGACCGGTCTCCGACAGTTACTGGACAAAGGTTACACCAGCCGGAGTCAAGTCAAGTCAAGTCAGGTCAAGTCAGCGAGTCAACACAGGCTGAGAAACGCTGGGGTGCTTAGCGTCGTGCGGTCCGGAGGGTCAGGTAGTGGTTGAGGGCCTCAAGTGAGTCTGAGTGCAGGTAGCTCAGCCACTACGGTAGGTCGGCAGAGTAGGAGACGGCAGGGGAAGAAGAGGACGGGGGTTAGGGAGGGTCGTAGTCAGAAAAGGTTACTCAGTCCAGAAGCGTAGTCCACCGGTTTCATGACTTCAAAGTAGAAGTCGTAGTAAGGAAGGTTTCTTGTGGGTCCCGACTAGAGGAAATCTTACCGTGTTCGGTATACAAATCCGTACAGATCAGAAGGGTCCTCCTCTTCCGTTACCGTGGGGTAAGGTCATGAGAACGGACCTTTTAGGGTACCTGTCTCCTCGGACCATCCGACGTCAGGTACCCCAACGATACTCAGCCTGTGCTGACTGGTTGAAGTGAAAGTGAAGTGAAAGTTACTGATTAACCTCTCATATATTGAGGTAACGATTGTGATCGTTCCCCCATGAGAAAGACGGGGGAAGACTACGGATACAGTCTTCGAAAGAGACAGAGGAAATATGAAATTATTTTGAAATAATGTGTTTTCGAGACTCGTTAGTTCGGAGCAGAGGCCGGGACCTAACTTAAGAAGAGGAGGCCTCCGGTTCTTAGGGCCGCAGAAAAGCACCAAGTCATTGTTGGAAAGTCTACCCGCGAGGGAGGGCAAAAGGATTATACTGTGACGATATCAATGGCCTGAGACGAAAAAAGGAAAGCGCAGAGGTATAGGAATGGTAGGTGACTGTAGGTGAGATTTAGTCCAACGTTTAAATTGTTTGTGTTGACTGACGACCCAAACGGGGTTCCCTTACGTTTTGGATCTCCATGAGATAAATAACCGGGAGAGATAGAGGTAGTCTATCAATATGTTAGATAGTCCGGTTATAATACCCTACCTATTAGAAAATATGTCTCTAGTTTCCGTTCACCCAGGACTGAGTAAACGGTGTCCAAATCGACGGGTACATCCGTGACGGAGGTTTGAGTCCTTTCCGTGTGGATACAAAAGTTTTAGACCTACCTACCTCTGGGTATAACCCGACCAATTTACTAAGAGAAACACTAATATGAGAGTTGAAATTAGTCCGATCAGATATTACCCAAGGGACCAGTCTCCTATTATTTATGTTATACGTATTTCCATTAAAGTGAGATATAACCCCTTTGAACCCCTTTTTACGTTGGTTCTCGATGTATTTACTCCTAGTGTAGAGGTATTTGTCGAACCGGGACTCTTGATTTATACATCCATATCCATACTGGTGGTCTGTGGCTGAATTGGATAGAAGGGTTGGTACAAGAGGAGATTCTATATTGTATTATGTCTTTATATAATGCGGTTGGAGGGGTAACGTAAGTATTAGTTAGTCTTAGGTGTAAGAGGGGAAACACATATCTATTAATAAAGGAATCTCAAAGTGGAAGGGTTATATCAGGGTCCGGTACTCTAGGGTCGGATAAAGGTCTCTTTCTAGGGGTTGTTCAGTTCCGGACAGAGACCCTTGGGTGTACCCCTATAGAAATTCCCCGTGGTCTAAAAGTAAGGATACATCATTGTCCCATATAGATCTAGAAGGGTGTGTGACTTCCTCGTGGACGTGTTAATGACGACACAAGGTCTCCGTAAGTAATACAGATGTTTTCTGAACGGGAGGAGTCCTTTGTAAGGGTTAGAACCCAGTAAGGAACTCCTTCGGGATTCTGGGTAGGTCTTCTCTGTCTCTACTCGGTGACTAACCCCTCCTGTACGAGTACTGTCGAGGTAAGAAAAAAAAAAATATATCTAAATAAATAAAATTAACCTCCGATTAATGAAATGTTATAACATAACCAAAACGGTATGTAGTTGTACTTAGGCGGTACCCATATGTGTACAAGGGGTAGGACTTAGGGGGAGGGTGGAGGGAGGGACATGGTAGGGAGACCCAGTAGGGTCACGTGGTCGGGTTTCGTAGGACATAGTACGTAGTTTGGACCTGACCCCTAAGTAAAGTATATATAATATATACAAAGTTACGGTAAGAGGGTTTAGTAGGGTGGGAGAGGGAGAGGGTGTCTCAGGTTTTCTGACAAGATATGTAGACACAGTGAAAACGACAGAGAGTATGTCCCAATAGTAATGGTAGAAAGATTTAAGATATATATACGTAATCATATGACATAACCACAAAAAGAAAGACCGAATGAAGTGAGACATATTATCCGAGGTCAAAGTAGGTGGAGTAATCTTGACTAAGTTTACATAAGAAAAATTACCGACTCATCATGAGGTAACACATATACATGGTGTCGAAAAAATAGGTAAGTAGACGACTACCTGTAGATCCAACGAAGGTACAGGACCGATAATATTTGTCACGACGTTACTTGTAACCCCATGTGCATAGAGAAAGTCAAGACCAAAGGAGTCACACATACGGGTCATCACCCTAACGACCCAGTATTCCTTCAAGATAAAGGTCAAAAAATTCCTTAAAGGTGTGACAAAAGGTATCACCGACATGATCAAAAGTAAGGGTGGTTGTCACATTCTCCCAAGGGAAAAGAGGTGTGGGAGAGGTCGTAAATAACGAACACCTGTAAACCTATCGTCGGTAAGACTGACCGTACTGTACCATGGAGTAACACCAGAACTAAACGTAAAGACACTACAACTCGTAGAAAAGTACACAAACAATCGGTAGACATACAGAAGAAACCTCTTTACAGACAAATCAAGAAACCGGGTAAAAAACTAACCCAGCAAACAAAAAGACCTTAACTCGACGTCCTCAACAAACATATAAAAACTCTAATCAAGAAACAGTCAACGAAGTAAACGATAATAAAAGAGGGTAAGACTTCAGACAGAAAAGTGGAACGAATATCAAAGGAAACAACACGTCTTCTAAAATTCAAATTAATCCAGGGTAAACAAATAAAAACGAAAATAAAGGTTATAAGACTCTCCACCCAGTGTCTCCTAGGACGACACTAAATACAGTCTCTCACAAAACGGAAGAGGAAATCCTCAAAATATCAAAGACCAGAATACAAATCTAGAAATTAGGTCAAACTCAAATAAAAACACATACCACAATCTTTCACAAGATCAAAGTAAGAAAATGTTCACCAACTGGTCAAAAGGGTCGTGGTGAACAATTTCTCTAACAGAAAAGAGGTAACATATAAGAACGGAGGAAACAGTTTCTATTCCACAGATATCCACACACCTAAATAGAGACCCGAAAGATAAAACAAGGTAACTGGATATGAAGACAGAAACACGGTCATGGTATGACAGAACTACTGACACCGAAACATCATCTCGGACTTCAGTTCATCCAACTAAGGAGGTCAACGTAAGAAGAAAGAGTTCTAACGAAACCGATAAATTCCAAAAAACATAAAGGTATGTTTAACACTTTAAGAAGCAAGATCGAGACACTTTTTATGACGACCATCGAACTATCCCTAACGTAACTTAGATATCTAACGAAACCCATCATATGAGTAAACGTGATATAACTGAGAAGACTAGGTACTTGTACCATATAAAGAGGTAGATAATCACAGGAGAAACTAAAGAAAGTGGTCACAAAATATCAAAAGATATATATCCAGAAATCAAAGAAATCCATATATATAAGAATTCATAAAACAAGAAAAACAACGTTACCACTTACCTTAACAAAGGAATTAAAAAGATAAAAGAGTAATAATCATATATCCTTACGTTCCCTAAAGACACACAACAAAAATGTACGACGTTGAGATGATATAAGTAACTAATCAAGATCATTAAAAGACCACCTTAGAAATCCCAAAAGATACATTTCCTAGTACAGTAGACGTTTGTCACTCTCAAAATGAAGAAGAAAAGGTTAAACCTAAGGAAAATAAAGAAAAAGATGAGACCAACGACACGGGTTTTGAAGGTTTTGATATAACTTATCATCACCACTATCACCCGTGGGAACAGAACAAGGACTAAAATCCCCTTTACGAAGGTTAAAAAGTGGTAACTCCTATTACGAACGACACCTAAACAGTATATATCGAAAATAATACAACTGCGTACAAGGAAGATAAGGACGAAAGACCTCTCAAAAATAGTGTTTACCTACAACTTAAAACAGTTTCCGAAAGAGACGTAGATAACTCTATTAGTATACCGAAAATAAAGAGTTAAACAATTACACCACATAATGTAACTAACTAAACGCCTGTAACTTCTTAGGAACGTAGGGACCCTATTTCGGGTGAACCAGTACCACATACTAGAAAAATTACACAACAACCTAAGACTAACGATCTTAAAACAATTCCTAAAAACGTAGATACAAGTAGTCACTATAACCGGATATCAAAAGGAAAAAACACCGTAGAAACAGTTTAAAACCATAATCCCACTACCACCGGAGTACCTTACTGAAACCTTCAAAAGGAAGGAGACGTTAAAAGACCTTCTCAAACTCATCCTATCCACAATCGACAAGAGAGTTAAAAACCATCTTGAGTCGACACTTCGACAGACCTGGACCCGAAAACAAACGACCTTCTAAAGACTAATGTCAAAGTTAAAGGCACGAACACTACCCAGACAATTCTAAAAGATAAAGAAGGACCAAGTCAAAACCTTTCAACATGAAAAGATTCTTAAACAGGTAAAGAAGGTGTAACAGGTAAAATAACCGTATATTAACGACTATCATCAGAGAATACTCGGAAACATAAAGACACAACAGACAACACTAGAGAGGTAAAAGTAAAGATTAAATAACTAAACTAAAAAGAGGGAAACAAAGAACTACTTAGACCGATTACCAAACAGTCAAAATAAATAGGAAAGTTTCTTGGTCGAAAACCGAAATAACTAAAGACGACACCAGAGAAAACAAAGAAAACGTAATTAAAGACGAGATTAAAAATTCTAAAGAAAGTAAGATGATTGGGACCCCAAGAGGTAAAGAAGGAAAAGATTAACGAAATCCACAAGTCAAGTCAAGTCAAGTCAAGTCAGTGAGTCAGCACAGACTGAGAAACGCTGGGGTACTAGTGTCGTGCGGTCGGAGGGACAGATAGTGGTTGAGGGCTTCAAGTGAGTCTGAGTACAGGTAACTCAGTCACTACGGTAGGTCGGTAGAGTAGGAGACAGCAGGGGAAGAGGAGGACGGGGGTTAGGGAGGGTCGTAGTCTCAGAAAAGGTTACTCAGTTGAGAAGCGTACTCCACCGGTTTAATGACCTCAAAGTCGAAATCGTAGTAAGGGAGGTTTCTTTAGGGTCCCAACTAGAGGAAGTCTTACCTGACCAACCTAGAGGAACGTCAGGTTCCCTGGGAGTTGTCAGAAGAGATTGTGGTGTCAAGTTTTCGTAGTTAAGAAGCCGTGAGTCGAAAGAAGTGTCAGGTTGAGAGTGTAGGTATGTACTGGTGTCCTTTTTGGTATCGGAACTGATCTGTCTGGAAACAACCGTGTCATTACAAAGACGAAAAGTTATACGATAGATCCAACCAGTATTGAAAAGAAGGTTCCTCATTCGCACAAAATTAAAGTACCGACGTTAGTCGTAGACCTCACTAAAACCTCGGGGGGGTTTATTTTAGACTGGGACAAAGGTGACAAAGGGGTAGATAAAGGGTACTTCACTACCCTGGTCTACAGTACTAGAAGCAAAAGACTTACAACTCGAAATTCGGTTGAAAAAGGGAGAGGTGAAAGTGAAAGTAGTTCTCCGAAAAATCAAGGAGAAGTGAAAGACGGTATTCCCACCACAGTAGACGTATAGACTCCAATAACTATAAAGAGGGTCGTTATCTCAATCTAATAAATAAACTGAAAAAAGAACAGAGAACTCCATGCGGACATAACGATACTTGGAAGGGGAATCGTGACGAAAATGTCACAGGGTGTCCAAAACCCAACAACAAAACATAAGTAAAAGTGAAAGTAAGTAAAGGTACGTATAAAAATAAACAAAAAACTAAAGAAGACACTAAACAACCAATAAGTCGTCCCACAACAAGTCGAAAGTATACAACCTTAAAAATTATCAAAAAGAGGACATTAACTCTAGATTAGAATGACGTAACACCAGTCCTTTCTTCGAACCTTACTAAAGTAAAAAAACTTAAATAGTTCTGATCTAAATACCGGGTCCTACACTAGATAGGACCTCTTCCAAGACACACGTGAAATCTTTTTCCACTTTAAGTAACAAAACCCCATTTTACAGGATATCTATAGTTAATCCAGATTGACCAGATAACATAGTAAATTTCAAACACAAAGGAACAATAAAAGAGAAATCAACTAGATAGGTATCCACACTCACCCCATAATTTCAGAGGGTGACAATAACACAATAACAATTAAAGGGGAAAGTATGAACAATCGTAAACAGAATGTATAACACCACGAGGATACAACCATGTATATATAAATAATAACAATATAGAAGAGGAACCTAATTAGGAAACTAGTAATACATCACAGGAAGAAACAGAGAAAAGTGTCGGAATCAAAATTTCAGATAAAATAGACTATACTCATAACGATGAGGACGAAAGAAAACCAGAGATAAACACACCTTATAGAAAAAGGTCGGGAAGTGAAAGTCAGACATACACAGGGGACAAAACTCCACCCAGAGAACATCTGTTGTATATATCCCCAGAACAAAAACATAGGTAAGTCGGTCAGAAACAGAAAACCAACCCCGTAAGTTGGGTAAATGTAAGTTCCATTAATAACTATTCATACTGGGTAACGGTAAATGAAATAACAAAACCCAAACTCAAATATGTGGGGAAAACACAAAGGACAGATCTCTTCCAGGAAATCGTAAACAACCGCTCGACCAAACCACCACGACTTAAGAGAGTCGAAAACGAACAGACATTTCGAAAACTAAAGAGGAAGTATAAACTTACTCTAGGAACGACCCATGTCATTAGAGCCGACATCCAATAAAAGAAAGTAGTGAAATTCATACAGGACGGTAAGGGAGGACCGGACTTCTCAAAGATAACTTTCTAGTCGACAATAGGAATACCCTTAGGGGAACACACAATAAACAACAAAAAGGGAACGACAAAAATTATAAACAAGAAACACAAACTACAAACAATTAAACTAATTATACACAGAACCCCACAAACCGGAACCCAAATAGGACAAACCCTGACAGACCCAAAGAACCTAAACCCACTAATAAAGGAAGGGGTAAAATCCCTTCAAAAGTTGATAATAGAGGAGTTCATAAAAAAGAGTCAGAAAGAAAAACAGAAGAAGAAGACTCTGAGGATACTAAGCTTACAACCCCGTAAATTGTAACAAGACCTCCAGAGACTCTAACAGGAGTAAAGAAAATTAAGCAAAAAGAAAAAGGGAGAGACTAAGTAAATAAAGATGGTAAGATAGAAGATGAAGTGATTAGGACAGAAGACGGAGACAATAGGATGATAAACAAGGGAGGTCTCACAAAAAATAGAGTAAATAACGTAATAAGTAATATATGACTGAGAAAAGATAAAGAAGATCCAGGAACAATTTGGAAAGAACGTAGGAGAGTTAGGAACAGAAGTCCGATGAATAGACACTAAGGTAAAACTAAAGTTCTAAAACCTAGTAAAAGTGATAGTAATAAGTCTTAAGAAATAGTCCATCTAAGGAATAGAGAAGGAGAAAACAAACCAAACTACCCGTAAATAGGACAAGGAAATGAACGACCCATAAGGAGACAGAGAAGTAGAACAAATATAACAACACAAACCCCACCGGAAAGATATAAGACCGTCAAACACCTTAAGAGAAATAACACCTCAAAGGAGTGACACCCACCCCAACGTACCCATCGAACAGTTCCAAAGGACCAATCCCTTCGAACACAGTCACAAGACCACCCACCTCGACCTAAAGAAGAGAGACCTCACGTTACTTCACAGGTCATTACTCAATACTCTACAGTCACCAAAACCTCATTGAAACCCTTCAGATATATAACTTCGAGTCCCGATACAAGGATACAACGACCTCTTAAACACACCATACAGAACGAGACCTTGAACAACTGGTAACCCATCACGAACCAAAGTCACATCCCTACTTCCGCAAACTACTCGAGGACAACTAATTACAACGGACCTCAGTCCTCAAGAGGCCATAAGAGTCCTAAACCTGAATTCGGAGGACGAAGACCAAAAGTCAGAATAAAAATGTCATCGGAGTTCTGAAGAGATAGATATGTCGTGACAACTAATTTGTAGATCCAATTTCTACTTTTCAAAGAGGTGTCACTCCCTATGGGTCTCTCCAAGTGTCTCAATGTACCTCTTCTCTTCTCCCTCCTCCCTCAATCTCCACTGGTTTACTCTACTCCACCTTAGTTTTCTCCTCTCTCGTTCGATCGGTCATTAGTGAAGGAATACACGTTAGGTGTCAGACCTGGCGAGTCTCTACAAGTGTCTTAATATTACTCTTCTCTTATCCCTCCTTCCTCTGACTCCACTGGTCCTTCTATTTCCCCCTTTAGTTGTCTTCTCTCTGTCTAGGTCGGTCATTAGTCAAGGGATTTACAAGAGATGGTAGACCTTGTGTGTTTCTTTAAGTGTCTCAACCCATCTCTTCTCTTCCCCTTCCTTCCTCTATCTCCGTTGCACCACCTCTTTTTCCTCTCAGGTTTCCCCCTCTCTCGTCAGTTCGGTCATTAGAGCGAGGGTTCATTTTTACCCATGACTTCTAACCTAAGAATTTCCATGTTTTAACTATTGTTTATGGGTTTTCGTTTCTAATTTTTGGACCTCATCTCCAACCTAAAAGTTTTTATGTTATAATTTCTTTTCTTTTTTCAGTGTTTTTAATATTATATATATATATACTTCAAACGAAATTTTTATCCCAGAGAAAAAAAAAACGGTTCATAATCATCCAATATTTTTACTTTTGATTTCCTCATTATCTCCTGAATTTTTAATTTTTTTTTAAAAAAATTACTATCATTTTTATACAGATCCTGAAAAAGACCATAACACCCGTCACACCCCAGCCAAGTAAAAGTCTCTAAAGGAACCAGACCGAATATAAAGAGTTCTACACATCTAGGGAAGGATACATCAGTCATGTTTGATGTCCCAAAACTAGATAACGTGGACAGTGACGGTTTCGCCAAGGGAGGCAAAATCGAAGAAGACAAACGACCAGAGAAGTCACAGACTAAAGGTGGGACTGTGTTCCCCCGCCACCACCTGTCAAAAAGTCCGAGTGAACAAGTCATTGCGACACCCCTCCCTCCCTGCGTCGTTTGTTTATTGTGACCGCACACGAGCGTCACAGAGTCGGTGTGACCCAAACGGGGACGAGTGGTGCAAACACGAAAGGGACAGATGTGACGAATCCGAGATCTAACGAGACGGCCCTTGCCAGACTCCGGTCGGGACACAACGTACGTGAAGGGTGCAGATTCGGTGAGTCCAAGTCCGTGAGCCCATCAGGAGTCTCCGTGTCTGAGCCAACCCGGACGTAAAACACGGGAAGGGTCCAGGCTCGTCGAGTCCACTACTCCACAAACCACTCGCACCAGCGACACTGAATAGTGGAGGGGGTAGGGACGACGAGTCAAAAGACCCACATGTTGGTCGCGTGGAAGAGTCCACCTACAACTGGTAGGTCTTGGGGTTCTTCAGATCAATCGTTTCTTCGGACGAACGTCAAACCATCTATTACAGAGAGACTCCGACGCTAACGGGCGAAGGCTGAGACCGACGGACAGTGACCTCCCGCTACCAGACGTCGGCCGACCGAGACAAGTCAGGAAACGAGACACTCACCCGGACTGTCACAGAACGACGACGGCGATTCAGTGAAGTCAGTACAGGTTGAGACACGTTGGGGTATCTGTCGTCGGGTGGCCCGAGGGGACAGGGACCCTAAGAGTTCCGTTCTTGTGACCTCACCCTACGGTAAAGGAAGAGGTTACGTATTTTCACTTCTCACTTTCACTTCGGTGAGTCAGCACAGGCTGAGAGTCACTGGGGTACCTGACATCGGATGGTCCGAGGAGACAGGTACCCTAAAAGGTCCGTTCTCATGACCTCACCCCACAGAATCCAATCCCGAAAAACGCATCGAGATCAGTCAGGAAACAAGACACTCACCCGGACCGCCACAGAATCCTATCCCGAAAAGCTCACCATCGACAGGGGGTCAGATCAAACGATCGGGTTCAATCCAGGAAGTCTAACGAGAGTCCCGTAAGTCCGGGTCAGGAATGCGATTCGTTACGTCGGGTGCGGAGGGACGGGTCGGGGGCGAACGATCACCGTCCACGTCCGGAGACGCGACGAAGAGGCGACCCCCTCAATGGCAACCCGTGTATTGGACACCCCAAATTAATAAAAATAAAAAGGAGGGTCAATACAACGGGAGACACCAAAGTTCCGAGTGGTGTCTGAGTCGTCACTCTCACAAAGGACCACAAACCTTTGAAGAGAGAAAAATTCTGAGGGAAGGGTCCTGCCTCGAGGCAGGAATGGAGAAAACAGAGAGAAAAACAGAAAATATAAAAAAGGATGGAGGAAAGATTCTGTTACCCGACGAAAAGACCCACGGATTACAGGAGACGGCCGTAAGTCTTCAAAAAAACACCTTAAATGAGTCGGAAATTTATAAGAAAACTACTTAAACACCCCCTCTTTCACCAGAGGGGTAGGATAAGGAGGTGGTAGAATCCTGGTGGAGGGTCGAGGTAAGACCTTACCGGACTTTATTAGGTATCACAGAAATCTCCTAAAAAAAAAAAAAAAACCAAACGTCCGAATCGGGAGAATCTCTCCTTGTAGGAGTTAGAGTCGTTGTACCGTGTATTTAGAACCTTCCGATGTGAATCGACAGTAACTCTTTGTTGTCAGTCGAGATCCGAGAGATCGACTCCACCAAAATGTCTTATCCTTCCGAGAACTGCACTATCGTCTGTTCCGGTCCCCACAGACACGGGTTGATTTACTCTATACGACGAAGATCATTATATAATTATGGAGATTGGTTCATCTTCTTCTGGAAGTTTAAGATTTCTATTTATAGTCTAATTATCTCCTAAATTTTGTCTCCCATCCAGTCCCGGGGTCGACCGAGAGTTCGGAAGAGAGAAGATACCCCTAGGTCTATACTTGTACCTACAATGGGAATAACCCTGATAATTATGGTTATCGGAAACGAAATAACGAACCAGGGACGTAGTAATTGTGTAATAAATTCAAGTAGAGGATTGTCTAAGTGTCCTAAGTCAAGGTCTACGACAAAGTTGTTACTATAGTCGACTGACTATGTACCTGAGACGACCTTTTTCGACGAAACAGTAAGATACTGGAGAGTAGAAGGAGGTGTTTACGTGGGACTGTCTCTCGTCCATAATCCTGGGTCCTGGGGTACTACGAGGACAGGTCGTCCTTCTTTAGGCTCACCAGAAGTGAGGAAAGGGGTTACTGGACCCAAGGGTACTGGACTCTGTGTCTATCCGTCCATCAATCTGAACTCTTCCCACAACTCCCCGGTTTCTAAACCGGATATGTATTTTTTCCCCACTTACAACTTAGGACGGGATTCTGGTGTCTACATTCGGGAACATGATTTCGGTGTCTTCGTCTCGGGTCTTGTCTGGAGGTTTCGACTGACTCGAGGAAACATTGGTAACGGTTTTCGTACACACTAGTAGTGTTCGTCCGAAGGACTGGGGTTTAATTCGTTTTGACGGGTGTGTCCATCAGTGGGATATTACGGGATTGGTTAATGGATTACGGTTGGAAGGTTCTCCTTAAAAGAAACAGGACTCCGATATTTTGAATAGACGACGACAACGAACGGCCCCAGATCGGGCTCACCTAGGTCCCTTAAGCTTCCCACCTGCCACAACCGCACCTTTCTGAACAAATAAATAATTATATTCTAATCTAATTCTTTGATATCACATCATCCTTCTAATTCACCTCCTTCTCCCGACTTATCGAACCAAATGCGTCTTCTGGTTATTTTAAGGTCTGTTCCTTAAACGTGGTAGATGCAACCCGGTGGCCGTGAGCGAACTTATAGATTCCCACGGAGTGGAATCCGAGGGAAAGCGCGCCCAGAATTGTCGGTCCCCACCTCCCTCCCTTTGCCTCTCTTCTTCTCTCTGTCTCTGTGACGCCCCCCCGCCCCCCCCCCCTCGGTCTAAGGGTTCTTTCTTCTGATCAAACCGGCTCTCTGATCAAACTCTTTGACCAGGTTAGGAAATAACAAGTCTTCCGGAAAATATGAAAACTATTTTGTACCTCTAGTTACCCATTGTGTTTTAATACATTACAAGCGTTGGGTCTGAGAAAGACATATAGTAAAACATATGTTTTCCAGAGTCCACTAAATGTAATAGAAGACCGGTTCTCCGAACAATTGTGAAAAACCGAGAGAAGGAATTACCTACAATTAAAACAAAGGGGACTTCACAAAAAGAAATTAGATGTAGAGGAATTTCGCGATTTCAATGTAGAGATATCTTGTTTCCACGTCACCAATATTGTTTCTTCCATGAATTGAGTTTCTAGATTACAACGATTATGGTCCAGATGATGAATAAAAAGATATATGGTTGATATAGATTTTTATTTCCTATACTTTTAAATCGTTGTTCATAACTGAGTTGTTTACTTTGAAAATTAGTCAGGATAAGATTTCTAAAACTGAGGAACCTTCGGGGATGTAAGGATCCTACAAAATTCGAAGGACACGGAGGACGCCAGTCCTCCGGAGTTTGTTAGTGTGCACGTCGACATGCTCAGGACGTCCGTCCGATCTTTCGGTAGTCTCCCCAAAAACCTAACTTTGTGAGAAAGTTTACGTCTTCTGATTTCGGGACTTAACTGAAAAAGGTCTCTTACAGTCTTCTCACCTTTTCGTCTCGTGTTTTTGGTCGTCTAAAAACAACCCCATGTACGAATCCTTAAAGGTCTCCCCGGGGACTTCAGACTCGTGCGGAACGCATACAGTCGAAGGAAGGAGTACTGGAACAGTGCCCGCCCTAAGGAGTGTGACCGAGGGCCGTCAACGATTCAGCGAAGTCAACAGAGGCTGAGACACGCTGGGGTATCTGTCGTCGGGTGGTCCGAAGGGGTAGGGACCCTAAGAGGTCCGTTCTTGTGATCTCACCCAACGGTAATAGATGGTTGGGTGTTTTTGACAACTGAGAGGGACCGGACAGTCCTCAACAACCGGACGACGTAAGTGTCACAGGTACAGTAGAGACGAGAAACAAGAATTATTTGAGTGAGGAAAGACGTTATAAGATACAGACCTTTAAGAAAAGGTTGAGTACGAATCTGACGGAGTTGTGGTCGGTCCTCAGAACCAGTCCCGTAAGGAATCAGTTCCTTATAACCTTGTTCCGGATCATCGACGGTCCTGGTAAACAGGACTTCTAGAAAGGGAGTTCTAAGGAACATCGTCGTGGTCGACGGGGTCGGGAACCGTCAACTTCTCACCTTGATTGTTTAAAGATACTCAGTTGCTTGAGCTAAAGAATCCCATTCAGGTGGGTTAAGTCATCAGCTAAGTAAACACCAAAAGACACGAGAAAACATAATACTCAATTATCCGAACTATAACATCCCATTTAGTGAGACCATACGGGTGGTCCTTCTGTAAGGGGGAGTTAAACCCGAAAAGGAAATACCCTGTTCGGTTAATCTAACCCTATGGGACAACATCTCCACTTAACAACTAACATGGACTCAATCTTGGTCAAGTGACCCCTTGATCACCTCCATCCGTCGGATTGACTTTAATCAAATAAACAAAACATCCCATTCAAATAAATGGGAATGTTGACTTGACCCTTGACTAAAACCTTAGACACAGTAAAAACAACCATAAACGGATATACAAAACACAATAGTTTGAATATCTTTATCCTTCATGATGAGGTATATAGGGTTTCCTCTCTATAAACCCCGGATATAATCTATTTATCCGTTTTATATCGGTACTCGGATCCTGATTCTTTTTGTACATACGATAAAATACAGTATTTATGACGTTACTCTTCTTACTCAAACCTGAGACTTTGTAAAACGTTGACACCAAGAGTCTGAACTCACAGTTGTAGTGTGCCTCCTCCCGAACACTTTCGTGTTGGACACCCCGGGTGGAGGTCTTAAAAACGTAGACATTCCTCAAGGGTTCACCACCACGATGACGACCAGACCCGGGTGTGAACCGTTTAAAGACGAGGTCTTTCGTCATCAAAGTTTTAAGGTCCAGTTGGACCGACCGGGTATTGTTACGAAGGTCTTCCACATCCTTTCAGTCTTTTTAGTATTTTACGTCGTTCGTTCTTAAAACGTTATGGTTTACACGAGTTAAACTTCCTGACAGGGAATCAGACTCTGACACTAAAAAGATGAAAGAGACTGTAATGTTAAAGGAAGGAAAGCACCTTTTTATTATTGTCTACCACCAAGAGAGTAATCGAACAAAGACCCAGAGAAAGTCAAATTAAGTCAAGTCAGTGAGTCAGGACAGGCTGAGAAACACTGGGGTACCTGACGTCGTACGGTCCGAAGGGACAGGTAGTGGTTGAGGGTCTCGAACGAGTTTGAGTACAAGTAGCTCAGTCACTACGGTAGGTTGGGTGGTAGAGTAGGAGACAACAGGGGACGAGGAGGGTGGAAGTTAGAAGGGGTCGTAGTCCCAGAAAAGGTTACTCAGTCAAGAAGTGTCTTCCACCGGTTTCATAACCTCGAAGTCGAAGTCGTAGTCAGGAAGGTTACTTATAAGTCCTGACTAAAAGAAATCCTGACTGACCGAACTAGAGGCACGACAGGCTCCCTGGGAGTTCTCAGAAGAGGTCGTGGTGTTTTATTGTTCAACCGTCGGGACCAGTACCAGAAGTCAAAAATTTTTGTAGAAAAACCAGACACATGAAGATTTTAGGTCCTGTATGACGAAGACACGTATATTCTCGAATCTGACTCAAAGAGATTCTCCACGGTAGGTTTCAATTCGAGTCCCCAGAAAATTTTTCCGTAACGTACGAAGGAACGGACCGACTTGTCGAATGAGTCTTGTATCAACTGAAAAATAACTACGAAGTTCACTAATAATACGTTAGATAATGATATTTCTCGACAGTTCGGGTGTTGGTACGGGAGTCCTTCCGACGAATCACTTCTTGGTAAACAGGGAGTAATTTGGTGCGTCTGACAAAAAGACAACACACCCTTGACAGGACGAGGAAGACGTTAAGTGAGAGTGAGGTAGAACGACAACGGACACGAAGGTGGATAACGGGTGTCTTGTAGTGCGGTGGTTCGAATAATATAGTCATCAAAGTAAAATGTGTAATTCAGCCACTGACACTGAAACCCTGGTAAATAGAGACGGTTCCTTACTTCGGTATCCGGATCTTGTCAGTTTCTTTAAATGGGAATAGAAGACCTTCTACTACTGTCTATTATAAGTGACCCTTAAATGGTGTATAGTCCTGAAAAGATCTCACCAGTTCATTGATCGGGTTCCAATTATAGACCTCCTCAGTCTTGATACCTTTACTCCAACCATGACGATTGAAGATGAGGTCCGAAGGGACCACCGAGTCTATCATTTCTTAAACGGTGTTACACCCTCTGTGTTCAAACTAGGGACCCAACCCTTCTAGGAGACCTCTTTCCTTACCGATGAATGAGGTCATAAGAACGGACCTCTTAAGGTACCTATCTCCTCAGACCGTCAGGTACCCCAGTGTTTCTCAGTCCGTGTTGACTCGTTGATTGTGAAGGTGGACGGAAACCCCCAAAAAAGGTTTACACTCACTGACCTCTAGACTCGTGACTTATTTACTTCTAAGTATCTACAATCAGAAACATCACTATGAATTAAACGACTAATCAAAATTCTCTGCAAGACTAAAACAACCCTCTTTGCCTTTACTAAGACTAAGTTTTAGTTCGACCCCTTGTCGACTGAACCTCTGTGACCAAGACACCGTGACCCGTTGATCCTCTGTCGGGACAACAGGGGTCCTCGAGTGTCAGGTCCACGTTCTCTCCTTTCGTCCTGACCCATACCCTTCCTTCTTCGTCCTTTGACGAATAAAACAATTTTTGAAAATGACACGAAACCGGACAACTTGATCTACGAACACCAGAAACAACTTTAACTTGTTTCGGTCCTGGGTATGGTCAACACACACGGACCAAGTACTATCGAAAGAATCTTCCAGTTCACGGGTCATAAAAGGAACAGGTCGAGGGAATGGAGAGGTTTGTGACTATGTAGTTCCTGTGTAGTTACGGATTAAATGTCATAACAAAACTTCCAATATAATCCTACTACCTACAGTACGGACTGGACTAAGTTGTCCACGAGTTAAGGAGAGGAAAAAGAGAAGAAGACAAGACGGTCTTTTTAAAGAGAGGAAAAATTCACAAGACACATTAACCTGGTGAGTACCCCAAGACATCCCTTGTTCCATATTCCTTCCAACCGTTCACGAACGTTTGTTCTGAGAGTTGGTCCCGACTTGTAAGAACGTTTGCTCTACAAGACGGGTCACATCCCTTGATCCATATTCCTTCCAACTCTTCACGAACGTTTGCTCTGAGAGTTGGTCCCGACTTATAAGAACGTTTGCTCTACAAGCCGATTCTTAGGAGACAAACAAGGGGCCCCCTTTTCTTGTAAAGAACGTTTGTTCCTACAAAGAGACTAAGGAGTTTTCCTTGTCTGGGTCCCTGTTTTGCCTAAGATTCAACTATTCCTTCAAGGGGTTTTGTTTCAGAATCGACGTCATTTATTCGGTTCCATTTCCGATAGAGCGGGACGCGGACGCGAGACATATCAGTGATTTAGTATCACGAACCGTTGAACGGGACATCTAACAACACGTTTCCTATATTTTATTTCGTCGACATTCTTCGTTCCTCGATTTCGTTTTTCTAAGTTTGGTGAGACGTCACAACAACAAAGTAAGGCAGCGGTCGTCCCAAGTGAGTACCTAAGTCAGGAACAGTCCCTCGATTCTCAGACGTTCGACACACCGTGTCGGTTTTTTCTCTTTTGAATCTACGTTTACTTTGCACCTTTATAACAACAAATATATCCAACGAACAATTTTAAGACTCATATAATGAGACTTTAAAAATTATCAAAAAGACCGGGGGTTCATTTCACGTCTTAGTCATGGTACCGCACCGAGGACGGACGGAGGAGGTGAGAAGAAAGGAATTCGAGGTCGGTGTGTCCTAAAGAAGGATACCCAGGAGGGTCCGGGTTCCGGAAGGAAGGTTCTCCGATATAGGAGGTAGGACTGGTCAGAGTGGGGTTTAACAACGGACCCAACATAGGCAAGTGAAAAGTCCAAATAGTCCGTTTGACAGGGGAAGAGGAGGTCTGTTCTAGAACGATTTTACTTCTAAGACTAAGACAGTCAGGTCCCACCTCAGATTCCAAGACGTAAGGATGGTTAGAGGGTCCACTAAGGTTACGACAGACAGGTTGTTGGTGTGAAACTCATTCTCCGAAACCTGGAGTACTTCAGGGAACAAGGAACTGACACGTTGAACACATGACACAAGTTTTTGTACCTACTATTACCTTAAGTGACCTTGAAACGGATAGAACCGTTTTTAAACCTTTATTTCTAGGAAGTTGTCTTCTGACTAATTTAGTCAATTCGGGGTGGGTGGGTGGATGGGGGTGTGTGTGTATGTGTGTGGATATGTGTGTAGGAAACCTTATATTCCTTTGGTAAATTTTACAGATATCGAATACCAATTAAAAAATATTTCGTTTAACATTTCGAGTGTAACTCAACTGGAAATCCCTTAATACATACATACATATACACATACCCGGGTCTCAATATAGATCCTTCTACAAATACTTATACCCTTGAAGTCAACAGAGAACTACTACTCGGTAAACTCCCTTCACGTTCTAAGTTGGGTGACCCTTAGTTTATCAAGACATCATATATAAATTACTTTCTTTAGGTGTATATTCACCTGAGTGTGTCGAGTTTGGGTACAACAAGTTCCCAGTTGACATATATATGTGTATGTATATTTTATGAATGTTGAGAAGTACACGAAGGTATCTTGGGATATTTAGGAATAGAATCATGAATTGTGTGACTAAGTGTCAGCGGATAAGTAGACAAGTCCAGGAAGTGTTACTAGACAGTCCCGTTACTGACATAGATCAAGTGATACCATAAGGGGTCATGTAACGTGTTAATGACGTACAGTTGTTAATGGCTTATATACCAATTATAGGTAAATTCTTACTAAGGGGGAAAAGGGAGTCCTACAACGAGATGGACTACCTAGAGGACCTTGGCACTAGTGAGACCGGTAAAAGACCCTTCGATTGGATCCTTTCTGTCTTATTCGTCTTGTCCTTCTTGTTACAGAAAGTTCGACAGTAACTCGGTTACTGAATTGGTTGAGACCCAGTTAGATGTGCTCCTGAAGACCGATATACTCTCTTATTTGTGGGAACAACAACGACCACAAACTCAATCTTTCGTAGTGGTCACTCTCTGACTCATTTATTTTCTTACTTACTGATTGGTGATCGTATTCTTTCGGTTGAGGGGATCTTACCTCAATTTCAGAACAGGACCTCTGAAGTTTTTAACGAATGACAAGAATTCTGTGAGTTCCACTATTTTGTTCGTTTCAGAACTATGAGATCTACGATCTAATATCAAAAGAATAAAGAATAATATCAAAAGATCTATTTGACCTAAAAATCCGTTTTCGACGTGAAACGTTCCTTTTTGTTAGAGTGATCCCGAAGTAAATTTTGGTTTCTATTATAAGAATCTCTGTAAAGTCTCAGTTGTATATAAATTAGGTTAGAAGATTTACAATCGTGCACATTCGTATTGAACCTCTGAAAAAATTTTTCGACTGAGAACCCGGAGTGGACCCTTCTAAAACTAAGTCACCCTACACCATCCTAGGTCCTTAGACGTAAAATCGGTCATTAGACTACACCTAATAGAGTCTTGTGTGAAGTTCTTTGAGATAAGATTTCGAAGGTGAAACATATAGATCTAGAACTGGTGTTCTTTACTGCAAAGTGCATTATTAGTCCCGTCGTCTAAGTTCACTACCTTTCTAGGTTTTCTACCCTCGGTATAGACCTGAAGAGATAAGTGATCCGATTCTGTGACTAGTCCGTTCAGAGAGTTCGAGAGATACAAACTTACAGAGGTAAATAATTTTTGAGTCTAATTGTCAAGAGACATAATAGTCAGGACTCTGACCAATATTTCGGGTCTTACTAGAGTCACCGACAAGACATTTTTATATTATTTTACGAGAAACAATCTTGAGACCACAAATGACTCGAGGAATTATTCATTTTAATAAACACAACAAATCCCAGATAAGTAATTCGTTCTTTACTCCTGAGTGTAAAATTTTTCTCACAATGTACCGGTTTGACATTAAGGACCAATTGGACTCATGAACAATTGGTCTTGTAGGATAAGGATTCGTAAGATTGATCCAAAGGTACCTTTATTATGTGTAAATAATTGTTGTTAAACACTCATCTGAGGAATAGTTTCCCTCGAAGGAACTGAACCCGTTTTTAATTACCGGGTTGTTGAGTGTCTTGACCTCTTTAACATATAGACTATTTCCTATTATAGATTTCATGTATCTCTTGAGGATTTTGTGTTGTTGTTGTTGTTTTGGGTAAGTTTTATCCGTTTCCTAAAGTATCTGTAAAGAGATTTCTTCTGTATCCTTATCGGTTTTTCGTGTACTTTCTGTAAGTTGGAGTAATTAGTTGTCCCTTTACGTTTAGTTTTGGTGTCACTCTATGATGGAGTGTTTGTAACCCTACTGATGTCAGTTTTTTTTTAGGTCTTTCGTTGTTTATAACCATGTCGTTGTGACCTCGTTATACCGTCGACTTTTTAATTTGTGTCTTAATGGTATGGTAGGTCGTTAAGGTTAAGACCTATGTACGGTCTTCTTAATTTTCGTTCCAAAGTCTTTCTATAAACGTGTGGGTACAAATATCGTTTTAATAAGTGTTCTCGATTTTGTATCTTCGTTGGGTTCACAGGTACTTACCTATTTGTCTATTCGTTTGACACCATGGAATTTTTTACCTTATAATAAGTCAGAATTTTTCCTTTTATTAGTTTCAGTTTTAATTATTACTCCATAAAACGTAACAGAAAAAACATGACAGAAACTTTGGGTCCAGCACAAAATGTGACTTTTACAGAGTCAGACCTGATCGACGTATGGTCTTCGATCATCGATAACACATTCTCACATGTCCAGATCTACTGAGTAAAAACTTTGGGTCACGTTTGTGGAGAGTGATAAAATAAAACTAGAAACTTACAAGTTCGGAGAGAGATGTAAGAAGTGAGTAAGTAACTAGTCGTTTGTGACCGTACAGGTGACACGTGGTTCATAATACGACCTTTCACCTTTATGTCAAACACTGTCACTCTCTGTGGGTCTCTACCGATACTTTATTATATTTTCTTAGCACTGTATCTTACAACAACAATAACTCAGAGAATTCAGTCTTAGGTTGAGAAAGGGTTAGGGTACTTGCCATCGAGTGGTCCGAGGAGACAAGTGTCCTAAAGGGTTCATTCTTATGACCTCACCTAACGGTAAAGGAGGAGGCCCTCTTAGAAGGGGTGGGTCCCTAGTTTAGGTGCCGAGGACGTAACCGTCCACCTAAGAAATGGTGACTTGGTTGGTCCCTTCGGGGTACTGTGTCTTATCTACGTGAGATAAAATACCCGTGGACTTTCCCCTTCCTGTGCATCAAAATCTCCACCGGGACTCGACTGAAGTTCCTGGACATTACGATCGATACTTGTCTTACCGTTTCCCGTACGGCCTTCACAGTCGAACTAGTTTCTGGACTTTATTGCCTACCCCCAGGGGTCGTTGGCGATTTCTCACGGACAATCCCGTTTCCACTTTTTCATTTCATCCCTCCATTCGTCTTAGTCACTTTCCGGATCACTCAGTACAATCCGAAGACTTTAATTTTTTTTTTTTTTTTTTGTGATGTGAAAGATTTTAAAGTCTTCATTAACAGTGAGACGTTCTAGCACACGTTATGTTTACTGTAACCTAACTTCGAAAACGACCATTGTCAGCGCGAAGAGGCCTAATCGAGGAGGTTCTCCCGTCCCGGTAGACGATACGAGTGGTGGGACGGGGTTACAGACGTTGTGACGGACCGTCTCTCCCGTGATCCTTCAAATGTCTCAGCCGAAGAAGGAAGGCAGGAAAGGGGTTCAGAAGGGGAAGGCGAGTCAGGACACCCTCTCCCCCTTCCCGCGGTCGGGATCGGACGCGAAGCCTTCAGGAGGCCCCAAGTCTCCGTCCGGAGTGGGAAGATCTTACAAAGTAGATATTTTACCCAAGTTTTGATGGGCGGCGCGGCCTGACAACGCATTGAGTCTACTTAAGCTCTTTCACGGACCTTTTTACTTTTCCACGCGAAGAACCGGAACTCCCATCTGACTGAACTGGACACCTGAAGTTCCGGTCCAAAGGTGGGAGGGACCGGGTCTACCCGTAGGAGCCGGTTTCACGTCCCACTAGCTAGGGTCTCGCACCCTGCGGGGCTAGGCTGTGGGACCCTCCATTGGGATGCGCAGTGACGAATTGCGCGGAGACCTCCTCCGCGGTGGATTCCTCCTCCCCACCCCCAACGTTGGAGATGGGAGCCACACCCTCGATGAGGAGTCAAAGGTCCCGGACCTGAAGGCTTAGGGCGTCGGGGGCCGTCTCGTCTCGCGTCGTCTGGGGAGGCCGTGCGACCAGGGGCAGGTGGGGGAGGGTCGCACAGGCTCTCCTCTTCTCCCACCTCGCCTGTCCGAGGGCGTCGGTTATTTTAGTCGCCCAAGGACCAGGCTAGGGGCCGCGCCGAGCGGTAACCAGCGGTGGGCCCAGAGCCGGGTGGCTTGGAAACGCTGGGCTCGGTTAGCGATCTGCCGCTCCCCAGGAATCCGAGCTCCCCTCGGCCGCCGCCCGCCGACGCTCACGATCGTCCGCCCCTCGGCCACCGCCACTGTTCGTCGCGCTCGGGCGTTTGGCGGAGGGGGCACGCCGCGCGGTGGCCGAGGTGGTACCTCGGGCGACACAGCGACCGGCACACGCGCGACGAGAAGGACGAGACCCAAGCACACTTCCCCGATCTCAAGCAAGAGTAGGTGGTCGCGACCCACAAACACACGGAGAAGGAGGATGGAGAGAGCGAGTAGAAGCTGTAGATGATGATGCACGCGCGGACCCACCACAAGTTCGAGTCGTCGCGCGGCGCCGACGTGCTTGTCGCGCACGCCCTGTAGGTCTTCGTCCACTCGCCGGGACCCACCCCGCCCTCGGTCCGCGCTTCACCACGCGCCGCGCCTCGTTCCCGAAGGGACTTCTCCACGGTAAACTCGCTCTAAACTTGAGTTGTCTTTACACTACCCCCGCCCCCACGAAGGGTTCTCCCTTGCCTCATTCGTTTCCGCAACTTATCTTGTAACGAGGCTGTAAATACCTCACGGATGACACACGTCTCATGCACGCCCAATAGTCCTCTCTACATTTCTTAGCATGAGTCCATCGAGAGTGGTCCGGGTCTACTAAAGTCTTCTCCTCGACCCGAAGTTCCTTCACGGGGACCGCGACCACTGACCCTTCATCGCCCTAACTAGACCCCTTGCACACTCGTATACTCCCCTCCCCGCCTTCCAGACTTTCAGTCAAACTTCGATCCAACGGCCGCCCCCGAAGTCAAACCTCAAATGAGACATCGTTCTTCGACTTGTAAAAAGTGCACGAATCTAATCTCCTGATTTCACTGATTTCTGCCATCGTGGTGTGGTCCCACCCCTCGGAGCGTCTGGGACGCGGTCCGCGAGTGAGAATTCTTCCGTCATAGGAAGGGATACAGTCGCGAGTGTCTTGGGCATGCGGACGACGTCGAGTGTCGGCTCGGAGCAGGAAGACACGGTAGCGGTCTTACCTGTAGTCCGTACTTGTGGTCCGGACCCGTCAAAGAACCGCGGGAGACGGGGAGGCATACAAGGAAAGAATGACCGGAGCCCAACGTGTCTCGAAGACAAAGGACGTCAGTGGGAGTGGTGTCCACAACGTCGGAGGTACAAGACAAACGACGACCGGCTCACGACGGTTATTCTCGCACTTCTGCTTACGCCTCTCGGGGGCGACCCTCCCTATCTGGAACCTGGACCACCCTCGTCCGTCGTAGACCTTCGGGAAACGAGTCCGACGGTACCTAACACGATCAGTCAGTGTCGAGGTCTCGGGAAGGATGAAAGCCAGAGCTTACGTGGGACAAAGGATCAAGAAAGATACACGAGTCTAAGAGTCAAAGGGACGAATAGAGGGGATAGTCTTACACTCGAGGGACTTCCGTCTGACCACTGAGGAGAGACAGGTTACTCAGGACCGGGTTTCGTCGTGTCACTCGTGAAGACTTGGATTCGATTTGGTTTCCCGAAGGGGACACCGGGTCACCATCTCTTAGAAGGACGTTACGTCTTAGCGACCCAATCCTTCCAGGGGACCTCTTCCTTTACCGTTGGACGAGGTCATTAAAAAAGGACCCCTTAGGGTACCTGTCTCCTCGGACCGTCCGATGTCAGTCAGGTACCTCAGTGTCTCAACCTGTGTTGACTCGCTGATTTGTCGTTGTAATCCCTGTCTTCTGTTCCCCGGAACGGTCTGGTTGGGTGACGACACCGGGATGGGACACGGTGCGAGACACGGTGACTACAAATAATAAAAAGTAGGAGTGGCGGAACGACTATCCAGAAACACCCCCCAAAAAACGTAAATAAAAAAACCACCGTCGAAAAGGACCTGATATTCAAAAGCAAAGAAGTCAAATAAGACCCCATAGGAAAAGAAAGCACGTTGTAGGAGAAGACCAACTACTTACTAGACGAGAAATAGTCATTCCTAGTAGAGTCATACCGTCTCTCTCAATACATGTCCAGCTAGGCTGGTACTCGAGACATTCAGGACTCGACGTAGAACTCCGAGTTACTGGTCTTTTCGATGTAGATTCAGGAATTTAAGTGGTAATGAGAGACGTGAAAACTCGTACACGTCATTCCTAAGTCCTGAGAAAAAACCCGGTGGTCGGGACACAGGTCGGGGTGACAAACCGGACCCGGGTGGATGTTCGAGGTCAACATTGCCGTCTTACGGTGTGTAACGAAGACAACTCACTGTGGGAAGTCTATGAACCACCGAAAAGCCTATACATATGAGAATTACCGGACCCGTCAAAGTGCCCACAAGAATTTCACTTGTGTTTCCAAGTTTGGAGAACTAAACGTATTAAAACACCCCAAAAGACCCAGTTCATTTATCATTTGGTAAAAGTCTCCAGTGGGGACCGGTGAATGGTCCTTTCCCGGTGGGACCTTCTAGAACGTGGACAAGATGTTTACCTCTTATATAACTCTGAGTTTGACACTCAGTACACAGATTCTACTATATCGAGTTAGAGACTTGGACTCGAGACTGTAACGAAGAAAGGGTTGGGAAAGGTAAGATGGGACCTCCAGACCAAGACAACGGAGTGAGGACCTTTCACCACTATCGATGGACTGTCCAACGGGTAAAGGACCCGGGACGGGTGGAGAGAGACCGAACGAGACGGTATTCTCGTACCACGGCGCCCTAATGGAGGGACGGGTTTTAGAACCAACCGAGGGTAGTCCTAGGTAGGGTTGGTCACAAAGTCTGGACTACTTGAGGTGTAAGTGGAGTACAAGGGCAGGATAGGAGGTGGGGGTCAAGGGTAAGCACCGATGCACGTCGAGAGGGTCACGTAGGACGAGTGGAGGTCCAAACATAATTCAGGACCCTGACGTCTCAACCCGTCCCCGTTTCAGACGAACCAGTGTGGGATGAGTATCCTTAGGGAAGGAGTCAATGTAGGGAGACACGTTTTGGAGACGAAGTGTACCCTGGGACCGGAGAGACTAGTGTCTTGTCAAGAAGGGGTACAACTTGAAGGGGTACAACGGACTATTCAAAGTTACGTCGGATAAGATCCTGAGAGCTAACGTTCACTGTCTTTGAGTCGAGGTTGACCGAACTCGTTTTCTCCTGAAATGACTGGGTCCAGAACTTTTCAGGTCTTCATCCGGAACGACCCGTCAGGTCACCAATTCTGAGACGGGAATGAGACTCAAAGATTAAGTCCCCCGTACTCAAGTTGGGGACTAGACCCTTGATTCTAAGGGTGGACGGTGTCCCAGACCGGTTTTTCTTCTCTCTTTTCAGGTCCTTATTTTCACCGAGTCTGAAGTGATCTAGGTCGTAGTCAGAGACAGAAAGGTGGGTCGACAGTAAGAACCGAGACGAAACAAGACTCAACTGAAGTAAGAGTCCCTCCGACAGAGGGACGTCCCCGGGGTCGTCACAGACCGAATATAGGTCGGTCGGATCGTTGAGGTCATTTCACTCTCCCGGAGAAGACCTTAACCAGAATTAACCGAATTGAACCTAGTGTCCGGGCAGGGACTTGACCAGTGACACCGGTCCCCCTACCTCAGTCTGGAGTCAGTACACGGGTAGAGACCCCCGTCCCCTGTTAGTCGTAGTGGGCCTGGTTTCTTTCTACCCTGACAATCTTCGTGTACTTCTCCTGTGCCTACCAGCGTCCAGTGTCGTCGTCTATAGGTGGAGGGACGGTAAAAGGTAGTCGTTCTTCCCAAACGAAGGAGGGTACAAGGAGGACTCGATAAACAAGACACACAAAACACAAGTCCAGTGAATATCGTCTCGAAATTGTTTTCAAGAAGGAAGGTACAGACTACCACTTAGACCGGAGGAAACGACCAAGGGAGGGTGAGTCTCACTATGTACTCAATTGTACGTGTCTACGAATCTTGTCCCGAACCGTGTATTAGTCGAAGTCATCCACAATCGACAATGAGGCAACGGATAATTATATTCGGGCAAATAGGAAGGTCCGGACTTCAACCCATCAGGACTACCACTTAGACCCGAAACGGAAAGTCGTCAACACATTACAACCCGTTCAATAAAACGAAGAGTAAAAGAAGTAGACGTTTTCCTCCGCCTAGTAGGGCTTGTGGACCCAACAACATTCTTAATTTGCTTTGTTCTGTGTTGTCCACCGACCGTGTCACCCTTGTCGAATATCTATGGCCCAACTTGTTTTTTAAACAAACTCAAATGCACTTTTGGACTTGTTTGAAAAGTCGGTTGGGTTATCAATAGTAAACACACCACCAATAATAAAGGTTATATTGTGGACGGGACTTGAAACGTCAATCTTATTCACAAAAGTTTCGTGAAACTAGGACGAAAGGTCGAGAAAGAAGTAAAACGAAACACCACACCGTTGTGAAACTGAAAAGACAGCCGGAGTGATCGGTTCCTCTCAGGTCTCCCATTCCGGCCACCCGGAAAGTAGTAGGGTGAGGAGGTCCACAGACCTTCCTAAGTCCGGAGTCATTTATTAACGGCTGTTCGTTTCCGTGACAAGGGACGGGGAAGAGGACTTCCGTCCCGATATTCGACGGTCTCCTAGGGACCCCCCCGGTCGAGTCGGAGACGGCCACAGACGTCCACGCCCTTACCTTCCTCGTCCCGTCGTTCTGGAAGTACACGTGCCCCGCCGGACCGACCGAGTGGCAGAGTGACGCCCAACCTTTCATGTTCTTCTGTGTGTTTTTGTAGTACTAGTTGGACTACCTGTAAGACCTCCACCTGTGGTTTTCTGTCCACTCTCTTCACCGTGCCAAGAGACCGAGACCCTCACCTACCCCTTGACGTGGACCACGTCTACTGAGTGTCCCTCTATTAAAATCGGTGTCCGTAGGGTCTCACTTGCCCTTGTTCCGGGAACCAGTAGTGTCTGTCGAGACGGGTGGTAACAGTAGGACGTCTCGGAGTGTCGAAACCGTCTCTGACCAGTATCGGGGGAGAGTGTCCACCCGTCTGACTCTCGAGTCCCGCTAAGAAACTAATAGACGGTGAGGTGCCCTTCTGTCCCTACCCCTTGAGTACCCGTTCTTACTGGGACAAATGGAGAAGGGTCATTCCTTCACACGACCACTTTTACCCTGACACCGCCATCGAGTCTCCCATCCGGAGTAAGGTTCGAAAGACCCCTGGGTGAACAATTATCGGAATTTACACACTTAGGAGAAACCAGATAGATCATAAAGATGATGAACTTGGCCCGAGAGTCTTTTCCCTTTATTTCTGTTCTCTTTCTCTCTCTATAATATAGTGTTGAAATAAAAATTAGTTTCTGTTATACTATAGGTTACCATCCCTCAACAATATATACCATATCGGTGTACTACCGTAAAACAACACTACGGAACAGGTTCAATGAATTAAAGGGACACGGAAAAGGAGGGGGGAATTGTCGAAATAACGGTTTATGAACTGTATGTTATTTGACGTGTAGCTCAAAAATATGTATCTTGTACATAGTACATGGGAGAGAGAAAAAAACATACCGAAGAAAGTGAGTCGTATTAATAAGAGTCTAAGTAGGTACATAGTCTTCATGTAACAAAATAACGACACATCATCAGGTTAGTGTCAAACAAATAGGAAAGTGAATAACTACCTGTAAACCCAACAAAGGTCAAACCCAGATAATGTTCATTTTCCCACTTCTTGTAAACCTATATCAGGTTTAACAACACACCTGTAAACAGGAAAAAACTCCATTTATGGACCGTCACCTCAGTGACCCAGTATACCATCCACATACCAATTGAAAGATTCTTGGACAGTTTAATAAAAGATTTCATCAACATTGTAAATGTAGAGGTGTTCACAAGATCAACGAGGTATAGTAACATTTGAACCATATCAATTAAAATCGGTAAGTTAACATCCATAGAGTCACACTAAAAAATTGACAATTGCTCATTACTTACTACAACCCGTAGAGAAGTACACGTATCAACGACAAATATACGGACACCACTTCATGAACAAGTCCAGAAAACGATTTTTAAAAATTAACCCAACAAACAAAAGAATGATATAAGATCTTCGTTCTGAAAGTAGTCTATATGTCAAACGTATATAAAAGAGGACCACAAACCGAACAGAAAACTTTTGGTCTTCAACAAAATTAAAAATATTTCAGGTCAAATCATTAAAGAAAATACCTAACACGAAAATTACAAAATGAATTTTTTAGAACGGGATGAGGTACAGAGTTTCCAAAAGAGAAACAAAAGAAGGTCTTCATAATATAAAAATCCCAAATGCGAATCGTGACACTAAGTAAAACTCAAACGTAAACTATACTCTATACCCAGGTTTTAAAAAAAAAACGTGCACCTAAACGTTAACAAGGTCGGACAAAACAACTTTTCTGTCAGGAAAGAGGCGACTTAACACAAATGTGGAAACGACTGTAGTCAACAGGTATAAAAGTCCAGAAAAAGACCTGAGACGACAAGACAACTAGATAGATAAACGGACAGACATACGGTTCTTGTGTAACAGAACTTATGATATCGAAATATAATCATTCAGGTTTTATTACTCAACCTTTCATAAGGAAGTTAAAGTGAAAAGACCTCCTCGAACACATCTTAACCAAAACAATAAATTTTCAGTTACCTTAATTGGTCGTTTCGACAGACTTGGACCTCAAGAGAAACGTTCGTTCAAAAATTGATGTTTAATTCAAAAAATTTTTATCTATATCCCGAGAAGTCAAATAAACAAAGAAGAACCACTCGACACCGTCAAACACAGATTTCCATAAACAGGTAAAATAACTCAACACATCAACTAACTGCATTTCAATGACATTATAAGGGAATGACGGAACACCTGTACACATCTTAGACACTACTACAGTACAGAAACTAAAGACTATGACTAGTAAACACAGACGAGGGAAAAGGAGGAATCGTTAGACTGATCTTCAATTAGTTAAAATGGCTAGAAGAGTTTCTTGGTCGAAAACCAAAGTAACTAAAAAGAGAGAGAGAAAAAACCCCAAAAGATAAAGTGACTGAAGACGAAACTAGAAACAATTAAAGAATACGACTGAAACCCAAATTAAAATGAGAAGAAACAGATCAAAAAATTCTATTGTCGACTCCAGTAACTGAATCTGTAAAGAAATACAGATAATACCTATAAATCACGATATTTAAAGGGGGATTCGTTAACAAAATCTCGACAGGGGTTTAGACTAGAGAATGGTAAAGTAAGTTAAGTTTAATGAAAGATCAAAGTAAAAACTATAGACGAAACTGGGTCTTCGTACAATAAATCAGAGGTCTATAAATCCTCAAAAGGTCTCTAGAATGATAATGACTAAAGATTAAATTATGTCAACAGTCTTTTGTATGAAATATACTAATTCTACGAAAAACCGATTGCCTCTGAATGACATACCCGATCTTATGTCAGATGAACTATTTACCAGGACATGGAAAAAAAACAAAAACTTGGAAAAAACAAACAAAAACTTACATATAAGACAAACCCCTACTACACATGACATTCACAGTTAATCCAGTTCAAGTAACTATCACAACAAGTTCAAAAGATATAGGAATACTTAAAAGAGAGATGAATAAGATAGTCAATAACTTTCCCCCTATAACTTTAGAGACAGACACTAATATCTAAACAAAAATAGAGAACGTGAAGAATTTGTCAAAACGAATATATCAAACTTCGAGATAATAATCCATATGTTTACGAACCCTAAAAATAAAGGAGAACTAATTAACTAGGGAAATAGTAACACTTTGATGGAAAAATTTTTTAAAAGAAAATAACCTTCATATCAACAAATGTGACAACACAATTAAAGACGACATGTCGTTTCATGTCGTCTTATATACATATATACATATACATATATAAGAAAAAGTAACACTGAATGATGTCTTATGACTTATATCAAGGGACACGATATGTCATCCTGGAGCAACAAATAGGTAAGATTTCTATTATCAAACGTAGACGATTAAGGTTTGAGAGTCAGGTAGGTAGACGGGACGGCGAGTCAAACCGTTGGTGTTCAGACAGGAGAGACAGACACTCACAAAAACAAAGTATCTATTCATATACACACGGTAAAATTTTAAATTTCATATTAACTAAAGGTTACACAATTAAAGACGACATGTTGTTTTACTAAGTCAACACACACAGAGACACTTTCACTTCAGTGAGTCAGCACAGGTTAAGAAACTCTGGGGTACCTGACATCGGATGGTCCGAGGAGGTAGGTACCCTAAAAGGTCCGTTCTCATGACCTCACCCAACGGAAAAGGAAGAGGTCCCCTAGAAGGACTGGATCCCTAGTTTGGGTCCAGAGGGCGCAACGTCCGTCTGCGAAATGGTAGACTCGGTGGTCCCTTCAGTTCGACACACAGAGATATATTTATATATATATATATATAAGAAAAAGTATAAGGAAAGGTAATACCAAATAGTGTCCTATAACTTACATCAAGGGTCACGACATGGTATCCTGGAATAAATAGACAAGACACATATTATCAAACGTATACGATTTGGGTTCGAGGGTTAGGAAGGGAGGGGACAGCGTTGGTGTTCAGACAAGAGACACAGACACCCAGACAAAAGACAAAGTATCTATACAAATAAACACAGTATTAAATCTAAGGTGTATAGTCACTATAGTATACCATAAAAAGACTGAGGGAAGTGAATTATACTATTAGAGGCACAGGTAGATATAACGACGTTTACCGTAATAAAGTAGGAAAAAATATCGGCTCATCATAAGGTATCATACATATGTGGGGTAGAAGAAATAGGAAAGTGGACAGTTACCTGTAAATTTAACAAAGACGCAAAACTGATAAAATTTGTCACGACGACATTTGTATACCGGCACACAATAAGGATCCAGTATAAGAAACAAGTCTTTAGATGAAACAGATTCACCGTCGTACCACATAGAAAAAGGTAGTAAAAGGAAAATTAGATAAACATAGAAATATGAACTTCACAAAGAACATCTGTCGTGTATTAATTCAGAACGGAAAATAGGTCGTACTGTTAAAGACGGAAAATTAAGTCTAAATTCTGATGAATGTAAATTACAATAATAGCTATCAAACTTAAACAACGGAACGAGAAACAAAAGACACACACGGTAAACAAGAAGCAAGGGAAAAAGACAGACAAAAAACCTATACTAACAAAATCGAGAACAACTGAATTTCGACATTCAGAAACAAAACAATAAAATCGTCAACAAAATCCTAAATACCATATACGAAAGGAACAGTGATAGATGAAGTTCACTACCATAGGGTAAACTACACGTCGCATTCTTAGAATTATACGAAGGTGAAGAGAGGAGGGTGGAAACACGATAATAACAGTAGGAATATATATACAATATTTGGGGTGTGATGTAATAATAACAATGATCATCATTAGAAAATTTCTTTAAATTTATTCTCTTTAGAATATATAAATGGGTATAACAATGGTAAAGAAGTAAAACTTCTAAATATAAAGGTAGAAAAAGTAAAAGGAAGCCGGACTTCTTGGAGGAAACTGTGAAGAAATAAAAAAATTTTTTAGAAATTGCTGAATTAAAGACCGACGTGACTCAGGAGTAACGAAACATACCCCAAAAAGATCAACGCCGCTCGTCCCCAATGAGAGGCAACGTCACACACCCAAAGAGTGACACCGCCGAAGAGAAGGACACTGTGAGCCCGAGATCTCGTGTCTGAAGTCATCGACACCGAGTACCTGAGTCGACGGCACGCCGTCCATCTTAGAAGGGTCTGTTCCCTAGCTTGGGCACAGAGCGTGTTACCATCCGTCTAAGCATTGGTGACCTGGTGATCCCTTGAAGGCAGAATTAGCAAAAATTCACACAGTAAGTCACCGTAATTTGGGTACGCCGACAGAAAGTCAGTGGTGGTGGTAGGTAACGGCATTGAGAAAGAAGAACATTTTGACTTTAAGAAGGGGGTACTTTGCTATCGAGGGATTAGCAGGGAGAGGCATCTGGGACCGTTAGTGAGAGATGACAGACAGAGATATTAAAACTGGTGAGGTTCATGGAGTACATTCACCTAGTATGTCATAAACAGGAACATACTGATCGAAAAAAAGGGATCGTTTTACAGAAGATCCAAATAAGTACAATATCGTATAACGTCTTAAAAGAAGAAAAAAATTCCAACCTATTATAAGGTAACGTATAGACATGATGTAAATCGAATACGTAGGTAAGTAGGTACCTGTGAACCCAACGAAGACACAAAATGGACAACACTTATTACGACGATACGTGTCCCCACATCTCTATAGTAAAGTTCTGGGACGAAAGTTAATAAAACCCATATATGGGTCTTCACCTTAACGACAGAGTGAACAGGGTGAAAGGAGTCCGTCAAGATAGAAATTAAAAAATTCCTTACCGACATGACAAAAGGTGTCACTAACATGGTAAATTGTAGGGATGGTTCTCACGTGTTCCCAAAATTAAAAAGATTTAGGAATGGTCGTGAACATTAAAAGACCAAAACAAAACACGAATTATTGTCGGTAGGATTACCGATACTCCAACGGAAGTAAAGACTTTCTATAAAAGTCACCCAGACCTTAAGGTCCAACTGCCCAGAAAAAGGAAGTCATGAAGCTTCTATGAGGTCGTAGAAGAATGACCGTAATAAAGATTATTCTTTAGAGAGTACGAAACACACATTGTATAGAAAAAGGAAACCGACGGAAATTCTAAAAGAGAAACATTGATCAAAATTCGTTAATAAGGGACGACGACTCCGTTCTGGGAATCTTCGTGAGATGAACAACGGGATTCTCAGCATTTCAGAAGGTCAGACCTGAGACCCTCACTTATCATAAAGGACGGGACACACTCGGGTACCGAGACAGTGGAAGGTCCGAGAAAGGGACTGGAGTCGGAACCCATTAAATGAGGACACACAGGTAGTCAAGGGTCGCCTTATGAGTCACCCGTGAAACCGTCATGAAGTCTCAAAAGAGAGTCGTCGAGAGAGGAGGGGTCGTGAGACAGGACGTCTGAGACGAGTGGAAACAGAATAGCCCGGGAGTTGAGTCTCAGGTGTCCTGAGGGGAAGGATATGACGGATTGAGGTCCACCGATCGACCCCGTCGGTGTCTTGAGTGGGACAACTAAAAGACAGAGAATCTCTAGCAATTGAAGTAACAGACTACAAGTGATACAACTTTTGAGGACAAAGTAAATAAAACAGGAAAAAAAGGTCCGTCATCCCAATTTGATCAAGAAAAACGAGGTAGACCTGTCCTTCGTCTTCTGGTGAACTACTGTGCAAGTACACAGACAGGAAAAAAAAATTCACATTTTCAAACAAACAAAAATACCACTGTGTCTGTTTTAATAAGTTCAGTTGTTTAAAAATTCCTTAAAGTGTACCAGACTAAAAAAAGATGACGGTCAGTGGAACCAAGGAGGTTACAGACTCAGAATTAGAAGTTCTGTCGGGAAAGTTTTTATTACAAACGAGTCGGGTGTCAAAAGTACAGTCAGTCAGGTGTTAAGAAAATCAACCCGAAGAAACTAGAGGTCACCTTATACCTGCGTGAAGTCTTAAGGGGATGACGTCAGAGACACTAGGTGAAAGGAGTCCGTCGAACGGAAGGGACCACCAAGTCTACCATTTCGCAGATATTATGCCCTCTGGACCCAAACTAGGGACCAAGTCCTTCTAGGGGACCTCTTCCTTTATCGTTGGATGAGGTCATGAGAACGGACCTTTTAGGGTACCTACCTCCTCGGACCATTCGATGTCAGGTACCCCAGAGTTTCTCAACCTGTGCTGATTCATTGAAGTGAAAGTGAAGAGCGAAAGGAGTTCGTCGAATGAAATTCTGGTACAAATTCCAGTCTTCTCTACCTAGACGGAGCTTCCAATATAGTTTGACTTGTCACATTTTTTAATATCCTTATGACATAGTCATCTTTATGGTCCAAATTGTACTTGTCTCGGTTCATTTGGTCACTACGGTCTATGACTTAATTATAACATGACAGGAAACTTGTCTTTAGGTCCTCGTAAATTGCTGTTCCTTACTACAGTGTCATATCTTAATCAAAAAAATCTTTTTCTGTTCAGACACAATCTTCACACAAACACACACACAACATAATTTTGTTTTTTATCGTTATATCTATACGTACCTTTTTATAACTTTCCTCTATATCAGTCTTATCATTTTAACTATGAACTTTCTTGATCTAAATTACTAAAAATAGAAGAAACACATACGACAAAGAAAGTTTATTTACTCATAAAGAAGAAGATCTTCTTTTTATTTGATTCATAATTCATATTTCTAATTTAAAATTTATTTATATGTTCATATTTTTAATTTGGGATCGTTTGGGTGACGGTCTCCGGGGTAAGTTACTTCAATCTCCAACACCTTAGGAGATCTTTCTCCGACATCTCCGGTATGTCCTTAGGGGTACCACTAACAAACCCTTCCAGACCCTGTTGTGGAAGACGTCCGTCTTAGGGAGTAAGTCGGACTGTCGAAGGAACACTGGGTCCCAGAGAGAAGACACAGTTATCTAACAGGCTCACCTCGGGAACCACTGGTACCCAGTCCACTGACGGGACGACTGGAGGTAACCGACCTGAGACGGACACAACGGGCTCGACCTACTGGAGTGTCACCCATTCGGGAGTCTGTCAGGATCGTAGTCTCGATTCCCTGGAGCCGGGTGGAAGGCATGGTAGACACTACCTTCGGTGGGACAGAGTCGAGTGAGTCGAGACTTCAGGCCCACGTGTGACGGACGGTCATACACAGACTTGGGGAGTACAATAGTCTGTCGTGTAAAGTTAGAGACCAAGTTTGGAGGAAGGGACATTGTACGTGGGTAACAACGTCAAAAGGGGGAACCTTGTGTGTCTCGTTCAGATCAGAGAGGAAGGTATCCTAAGGTCCAGGGTCTCGGAAAAGAAGAGGTTCCTTTGGGGAAGTCCAGGAAGTCGACAAACGTTCCCAAAGGGGGTGGGTTGGTTGGGCGGAAAGTAGTTCCAAGGACAACTGTACTTACACGGAATTCAACCCAGACCGGTCTCCACCACCACACAGAGGGTGGGTAGGGGGTGGAAATTTGTTCGGGAGTACGAGTGTAGAGTCGGGAAGGAGGAGAGAGGACGAGAGGTGTAGACGTCTCTACCCTGTAGAGAGGATTTTATACGGTCGGGACAACACGGACAGAGTACGACGCTCGTAGGGCCCGAGATCGCTCCTCAGAAAAGGATCGAGAGGGGGTTGGGGAAGGTCGAGAAGGACGGATTGTGTGTACAGAGACGTCCTCCTGACTAGTACCCGTGTCCGTAGCTCAGAAGTAGGGTATTCATACCGAACAAGGTCGTGTAGACGTGACGGATACTCGACCAGAACCGACTACCGTCGAAACACGCTACGTGTGGCCACTCAAGTCCCCACCCCCTACAGGGGTGGTCGGACGGGACCCGTAATTCCTGGGGACCCTCCACCGAGGGGACCCCCACGAAGCAAATTTCATGGGGACAGGTCAGATCCAGACATAAGCACTATTATTGTCTAAAGATATCGGGGACTCCACACGAGTCTATGACAATGTTTACGAAGTACATATAATTTCGTAAATCAACAATTCGGTAGAATACTTCACCCATGACTATAATCGACCCGAAGAGACCACCGAGTCACCATTTCTTAGGAGGACGGTTACGTCCTCTGTGTCCAAGACAAGGACCCAGTCCTTCTAGGGGACCTCTTCCTTTACCGTTGGATGAGGTCATAGGAACGGACCCTTTAGGGTACTTGTCTTCTCGGACCACCCGATATCAGGTACCTCAACGTTTTCTCAGTCTGTGTTGAATCACTGATTTGTTGTGGTTGTTGAAAATAATCGGTGAAAGATGTCTATCCTTTGGTTTCGTGTCTCTCCAATTATTTGAAAGGGGTTTAGTGTATAGATCATTTAGAGTGTACCGACCCTAAGTCAGGGACGAATAACCTGAGGGTACAGTTACGGGAATCGAGAGGTACAGTGGTATGATAGAACTTCAGTCCGGGTTCGTAGTTGTGAGATACGGCTCTACTCAACATCGGTTTTTATTCTCCCCGACGAAACCTCTTTTCTCCGTTAAGGTGACGGGTTTCATCCTACGTTTGTCAATTCCTCGTCGGTCCTAGCTTTGAAATTTAGTCGAGTCTAGAGAGACTCGTATATACCCCCGGGGACCCTACCCTCCTTGTCACACTAGGGAATCTTCGTCTACAAAGGCTCTCAGTGAGACAACTGGAGTGTCTCTGGTCCCGTCCTGAGGTCCGAACTCTCGAGACCAGATTTGTTCCATCTGGAGAAACTCCTAAGTGTCGTCAAGTCGCGTAAAGGGATTTGGGAGCGGACCCGGGGCGGAAGATTGGACAAATAGTCGCCTCTCTCCTTCGTCTGTAAGAACTTAATGAAGGGACAGGAACTGTGTCCATCACGGTTCTGTCCCTAAATCGGGTCCGGGACCCAACAGACGTGGGGTGACGACTACTGCGGGACATCATGTCCTAGGCCCCCAGTCTACACGTCGTACTCAGGTGAGGCGAAACGTCTACCTTTTGAGTCTGGACAAGATGCGACACGGGACCAGGACGCCCTGAGACCCGAAGGACCACCGACGGCTCTAGGCGTAGTAGGGACGGTTCTTCATGTAGTTCGACGCCAAACTCGGCCACGTGCCGGACCTCCGGTAGACACTGTTCAAGTGGGCGCTCAGGGTCGCTGGTCTCTTGGTGAAGCACCTTCCCGACGAGATGAGAGACCTCCTCCGGCAGTAGTACTGCCCCCAGTACTGCCTGCTCCGTCTCGGGTCGTTCCATCCTGTCTTCCTCCTGTCGGGCCCGTCCGACCCTCGTCTCGGTCTAGGGGTGGGACTGGGACCGTCGGTGGGAAAAGTTCCCACGCTGGACCCAGTCGGGTGGACCCCAAGTCCGTCGTCGTAGTCATCAACCGGTAGAAACCGTCACTGGTTTCGTAGGTGAAGGAGACAGGGATGGTGGACGGTCCCTGTCCGTATTAGAAACTAGGAGTGTCATTGGGGCAAAATATCTACTCCGTTGACTCCAAGGTTCTCCGGTACAATTGAAGGTGTTCTACTGTCTCACTAACTAGAATACGAAGTCTTAGGTCTAACTGTGACACATTAAAAAAAAAAAAAAATTCAAAATGATAAAATAGAAACCGGTGTGGTGGGTTGTACGTCCTAGAATCAAGGGACTGGTCCCTAACTTGGGTGTGGGGGCCTTCATCTTCCCGTCTCAGAATTGGTGACCTGGTGGTCCCTTCTGGGACGACACATAAAAAATTATCGGTAAGAAACAGGTAACTCTTTCATAAACACAGACTACTCTCCGAATCTTTCATATGTCTTCATTTTTCTTTCCGAGGTGTGTATTTGTACTGGGTTCGGTCGAGAACGATTGGACAAACTGTCTAAATAAAGGAGAGAAAGTTATATATCTAAAAAAATTTCGGAAATGTTTCAGTATATTGTCACAACTTTATCAATTTCATGTAGAGAAATGGGTTCGTACGTGGGTCTCACTGGGGAACATTGTGATGTGAGAACTCCGGATATACACACGTACACACAAACACGTTTGTGTGCGAGAGCATAACAGGACACTAAAGGTAACAACAAACGTCTATTAACTGGATTGAGTAACGAAGGGTTACTCATAAAACGAAGTTTACAAAACGAGGATGTTTATTCTAATGTAACTTCTAAGAGAGCGTAGATAGGAACCGGAGAACATGTACGTAAAGACATCCTGACTCAGGTTCTTTTCCTTAAAGACTGGGTCCCCAAACTTGTGTAACTTACAACTATCTATGCTGGTCACCGGGAGGTCTTTTTGTACACAAAGACAGGTGAAGGTCGTCACGTCACCACACACTCTTATGGAAAGAGGGTGTAAGAACGGTCACGACCTGTCGTAGTGAGAAAGTAAAAACGGTTAGACTATTCCAATTTTTATCATCGAGCAAAATAGAACGTCAAGAACCCATGAAAGTTGTAATGGTAAAGAAACGTCACAAAGCCAAACAGAAGTCGACACGAGTGACCATATTTTAAAAATCAAAAGACCAAATCACACTATTCGTAAAGACGTGCAGTCAATGTAACGGAAGTATAAATTACAGACGTCTTTGTAACGTCACTCGTTTACGGGACAGTAGGTGAATTTGGTGACGGGGTATCAACCTTTAATTTCAACGTAGGTCAAAAAGTAATAAAATTAATTGCATCGTCACCTGTAGAAAGCGGATATGAAACTCATTACGGAATTTCATCGTAGTTTACTATCCGGTAGAATTCCGAGAATTGACAGGGATACATGAATTTTGTAAAATTTTAGTTTTCCCCGAGTTTTTAGTAGACTATGCTAAGTGAGAGGTTTATTCCGTACTTCCAGGTCTCTCCCTTTCTCCGAAGAGACTCCTGTGTGTCGTCCGGACTCTGTCTAAATTTAAACCCAGAGACTGAGGACCAACTCACAAACATGGGCGTATGGACGAAGATCTTAAATCGTAGTAGACGTTTGAAACTAGCTCGTGGTAAGGGAGATCACTCTGCGATCACTCGTGACCTCCTACTCCTAGGGCCTCGTCCTCGTCCTGAAACCTGGGGTTCGTGTCTGCGAGGCCACGGGGGCTCGCGAACGAGACGGACTCGAGTCCAACCCGGTTTCGGGTCCGTCACACAGTGAGACTTAGACTTGGATCAGTGGACCGTTCCTCCAGAGTAGGTCTCCAAAAGAGAGAAGACTCCGTGAGGGGACCTCTGACGGTCACCACTACTCGACTCCCGTCCCTGGTTCCCCTTAGTGAAGGGCAGAGGGGTGGTTTTCAGTAGAGAAACTACACAATCTACGGATTTCAACTCTAACACAGGTCCCCCAACGTATCGAAACTTTTACAAACTTGTGAGACTGGTCAAGGGAAGAAGGGGTTCTGCTGTTCCCAAAGGAGGTCTCCGAACGGACCATAGTCACCGTCTCCCGGACCCGGATTCCGGTGTCTGGAAACATTTCACGAGGACACTTTTTCTGGGACTAAGGCGTACCCTTGACCCGGCCCCTCTCACCACCTACGGTCTCTGAACCCGTGTACAGTAGACTCCTCGCGCAGAGGGGCTGTACGGACAAACCGTCCGACGAGTCCTCAAACAGGGACGTACGGTCCGTGACGGGTGCGACACTCCTACGCCGGGCAGGTTGGGCGTCTAGGACTCTCCTCCACCAGGTGTGGGTAAAATGTCCCCTCCGGGTCTCTATCCTTCACCGAACAATAGAACTCACGAGCCCGACCATGACCTCGAGGACACCAGAGAGCCGACGGTCACCCGACGGCACACGGGACCCTCTGTGCGTGGTAGGGCCCGAAGAGACCGCGTTTATCAAGGACTACTCAGTACTCGTGGTCCTCGTGGACACAGATCCATGGAGGTTCAGAGCCCAAGTAGTGCGTCGACCACAGTGACGGCACATACACCGGTCCGGGTGGACCCCAATCCAGTCTAACGAGACAAGGACAACCCAGACTGAGGAGAAACGTACGTGTCCACCTCCGGTCGGATACCGCTGAAGACGAAGGTACGAGACTGACTGAACTTGGTTGTCCGAGAAATCGGGTAAACTCGGGTCCGAGTTTCGGACACGAAACACCGGGACAAATGAGGGACGTCTCACCGGAGAGTTGACTCACCTGGACGTGTGTCCCACTATGTATCTACCCGACGTCCACAACCGACGGTCTCTACCTTCCGTGTCCGACGGACCGAGACCCCACCTTCCTTGACCGTTCCTCGACTCCCGTAACTCTCCCCCGTCCTTGACTTATGACACGGGGATGACACCCGTCAGTGACACGAACCGTGAAAGATATAATAGACAAAGTCAGAAAGGTTGGTAAAACGGACATGACTTTTACTCCGAACCTCTCCAATTCATTGGACGGTCCTAGTCGGATCACGTAGTTTTCACCTTTTTCGTTTGACCGTTTGTCGTCCTTGTCCCATCAGGGTAAAGATATTTAGGTACACACACAAACTTTTATTTTGGATTACTTGTGTACAATCGAAAGTCATCAAGGGAGACCTCCCACTCCGATGTCCCCGTAGAGAGAAAGTCCAATGAATAAAGACGTCACAGATTCCAAAAGTGGTCCTCGCACACAACGTAAATCTTAGTCCTTTTTTTTAATTATCAACAAAAAGACAAAAAAAGAATTATTACGGGTGTAAGGTCTTGGAGGGTAAGTTCCAAGAGACGGTAGGTCGGGACCGCAAGAAAACGTTGTCCCCTACACGAACTCAGGAACGGAACGGAGAGCGGTCGGAACACCGGAACCCATCAGAGAAATTGGAACTACTAAGAAAGAGGACCAATCACTCTGTCCCTGTGGAGAAAGCACCCTCCAAAACCTCCTCTATTACGTGCAGATGTTCCAGTACCTCCCCCATTTCTTACTTGTGTAACCCACGACCCCGGAGGAGGGAGTACCGGTAAATCGGGTACGATCCGAGTAAGAGGTCGCTGGGACCGGAACGAATGAAGAACGAAGACAAGGACAGAATGGGATAGGTTACCAGGGGAGAGGATACACCGGAGGTGAGAAACGAAGGAGGACAGGTAAACGACTCGGGGTTGACCGACGATAGAGTGGACGGGGTATTTTGAACCCACGGAGAGGGTGGGGGTCTCTTACCCGGGTTCGTAGACGTCACATACATACATTAAAGATTGTCCGTGTTTCTAGAGAGTGTTTCATAGACAAAAATGACGGTAAATTGTACACTTCTTTGTTGGAGTCTCACTGGACGAGTCACAGTGTATCGATCACCCGATGATCCTCTCCCGGTCCGGAGTCGGTGGGTTGGACCTCGGACACTGGAAAGACCCGCGGACGGGACGGAGAGAGAGAGACTTTCGTAACTGAGTGTCAGGGAAAGTACCCACTTATTCGATTCCGGGTCTCTTCGATTCAGTGGGGTCCCGTGTGTCATCCATTTCAGGACTTGGTAAATCCTGACTTCTTCTGTGGTCGATTTGTATTCTAACTCCGAACCTCTGCCGCCCCGAGTTATGGTTCTTCGGGCATCGAAATGTCACTCGCAGAGGGAGACTACAACCGACAGACAACCCCGTTACGGAACCGGTCTCTTACACCTCGAACCAGGTTCCGTCGTCCCTTTCGCAAAACCAGTCATTTGGGACAGTCGACCCTCTGGGTCACCCTGTCCACTGGGGGTGACACAAACACGGTTGGACCGGAGCACCCTCCGTCCGTCCCTCCTTGTACGGACACGTCTGGTGACGTGACACCGGCTGGAGTCACCCGTAGTCGAGAAGTCAAGAGAGGGACTCTTCCTCACCCGACTCGAGAGCTCTGACAGTCCTCGAGTGGTAACCCGGGACCCGAGTGGTAATTGGAGGCACTCGAAGACGAGAGAGACGATCTCTTTCGGGTGATACGAATTGGAGTAGGTCGAAAGTTCTCGGAGGTTCCACTAATTGTCTGTACTTTCTCGAGATTCTTCCGGTCCTCACGACTTGTCTTCGGTCCGTAGAGACAATGTGGGATCACCGGAAGCCCCGAATAGACGGAAGACTGTCATCACGGGAGACCGTAAAGTCGACTTGTCGTAACCGTTGATGATGTTCGGCACCAAGAAGTTCGTGCACCTCTTGATGGACTTCTGTTTGGCTCTCCCGGACCTCATGTAGGGGAACGCTGTGATGATAGTGGCGGTGTGCGCGTCGTAGAAGACCCTCGAGGTCCACTCCGAGTCTAAAGGGTCATCAGGACCGAGGAGGACCGGCCCGACCCTCGGCCGCGCCAAAGGGGAGGGGACCCCCTCCTCTCACCGAAACAGGCGTCCTTGGCCTCGTCGGAGGGTGGGTCGTCGCGTCACGAACGAAGACGCCTTTCCGGTGGAAGGCATTTCGTCGTCAAAGGGCCTCATGGTCGACCTTTCGTCCAGGGGACCGACCGACGAGACCCCTTGAGTCTGGACAGGGTAGGAACTCTGTGACATCGGACCGGTTCGCCGGTCGGTGACCGGGACTCTTCCCGGTGTCCTTCGCTGACCAGGACGGATCCCGACGCCCATCGACAGTCCGCACAGGAACTGAACACCCATTCTTAAACCATGACACGGTACTCTCTACCCCTCACCATTGTAAAATTTATCGTCCACGCCCTTCCGGAGAGCGCTCGACGGAATACTCGTCTCTGGTCGTACCCCTTCTGTGTGGTCCGTCTTGAGCTCTCTCACGAGGTCCGTCTCCTCCTTGGTCTCGTGCCGAGGAGTAACCCGACGGACCCAACGACAAAAAGAAAAAAAAATTAACTTCACTTTTGTATTTGAATTGGTAAAATTTCATACGTTAAGTCATAAAAACCATGTAAGTACTATAGCACACAGATGACGGAGATAGATCAAAATTTTATAAGAGTAACGGGACTTTCCTTCGGGATATGGGTAATTCGTCAAATGAGGGGTAAGAAAAAGGGGTCTGAGACACCGTTGGTCACCAGACACAAGGTAGAGATACCCAGATGGACAAGATCTGTAAAATATATTTACCTTAGTGCGTTGTGTACCGGAAAACACAGACCGAACAAGTGATTCCGACAAGAGTTCCAAATAGGTGTGACATCGTACATAGTCATGTAGTAAGGAAACACACGGACTTTTTATGGGGTAACATACCTACTTGGTGTCAAACAAAAAGGTGAGTAGACGACCACCTGAAAACTCAACAACGGAGGACAACCGAAACACTTATCGTGACGACATTTGTAAGTACATGTGTTTAAATAAACCTATGATGAAAAACCAAACCCCCGTCAGAGACGGGTCTTCACCCTGACGACCTAGACACACTATTAAGACACAGATTGAACGACTCCTTGACGGTCTGCAAAAGTGTCACCACTCGGTAAAATGTAGGGGTCGTCGTCGCACGTTCACAAGATCATAGAGACGTAAGAGTGGTCACGGACAACAAAAGACCACAAGACGACACCGGTGGGATCACCCACTCTTCATCTTAGGACGACATTAAAACCAAACGTAAAAGGTCTACTGACTACTACAACTTATAGGAACGTCACGGACAACCGGTAAACATATATAAAAAACTTCTTGACAGATAAGTCTAGGAAACGGGTTAAAATTAACGGAACAACTAGAAACAACAAAATTCTCAAGATATATATAAGACCTAATAATCTGGAACTAGTTTATGTACTAAACGTTTATAAAGGGGGGTAAGACATCCACCAGAAAGTGACGGAACTATTACAGAAAACTAAATTATGTTTACAAAAACTACAACTACTACAGGTCAAATCAAAAAGAACACAATGAGTACGAAAACTGACAGCATAGACATTCTTAGGCAACGATTTAGGTGACCTCTAAATCGTAATTAGCACTTCTAAGTAAGGACACAATAGAAAATTTTCGACATATCAAAATCGAGAATATAAATACATAAATAAATAAATAAAAGTCAAATTATTCGGAAAAAAAAAAAAAGGTCTTATTCCGTATAAATGAAGAAGAAGAAAAAAAAAAAAAAAATGTTATGACATATCTAAAACGGTATGTAACTGTACTTAGGTCGTGCCCACATATACGTAAGGGTTCGTACTTGGGGGGAGGGTGGAGGGAGGGGTATTGTAGAGAGACCCAGTAGTGGTACATGGTAGGGGTTCGTAACGACATAGGACGCAGCCTGTATCTGACCGCTAAGCTAAGAATCGAGAATATAAATCCAAGAACTAGGTAAAATTCAAAACATATAAACCACTCTCCACCCCCAGGTTGAGGTAAAAAAAATGTAGTGTCGTCCTACGTTCAACAGTGTCGTTCGTACGTACAAAAATTTTTTGTCCTTCTTCCGGGAAATCGATCTGGGTACCACCTCTTACTCCAGTTTATCGTCGATCTCGGATCTAGCACATCTACGAACATCAAGTCCTCTCCTGAAAGATAAAACGAAGCACACTATTCTTTCGGTCACCTCCTGAAACATGTCTTTTTACTGTACTGGACTAAAAACAAAATTTTGTTTTCAAAACTGTCGACCGACCTCTCCCCTACCCATCCCACTGATCTCTCCTTCTCTTCTTCTTCCTTCCTAAGACAACAGACCTCACCATCGTCACCTCCTCCTTTCGTCAGAGTCTAGACCCTCCATGACGCTTCTAACTTGGTTGGTTGTCCTAAAGGTTGTCTCATACTAAGGTTCCAATCCCTGGGTTCGTTGACCCACTGGACTCCACGGTAACTGACGGTACACGGTACACCCCCTCCCCAGACCCTTCCTTTTAATCTTCAAACCAGACCCTGTACAGTCGCACTCTACGAAGAGTCTGTAGGTCCACCCTACAGTTCACCCGTCAACCGGGTGTATAGTTTAGAAGTTTCCAACTTCCTAGTGTATGGTGACACCCATCGTAGTCGTCTCTCTACAATTAATTTCAGTACCCTGATTTGTTCACTCCCTTCAATCTCTTCTGTTCAGGGTCTCGGTTCGGGATGTCCAGTCCCCTCCTCTTTGGTCGGTCCTCTCCTCTTTCGCCGTAGTCAGCCTTCCTTCCTCTTTGGGTCCTCTTGACCTTTGGACCTGTCACACTGTTCTTCCTTCTACTTGTCGACACAGTTTACAGGGACTCACTCTGCTCCTGTTTCTTAACTGGAGACCACTACTGGAACTCGGTACCCCGACTTTCGGACTACACTCAATTTCTCTTTTACCTCTGTTCCTTCACCCCTGTCACTTTGGTCTCCAGACTCTTCCGAGTCATGACCCCCTTCGTCTCGTCACCCCACCATCGGCCCCCCACCCGCGCCCCTCATACCCTCGCTCCCTCTGCTGTCTTCCCTCTTTACTGACGTACGCTACGCGACCGCCTCGTCCTTTCTCCCGCACGAGCGTCCCACTCGGGACTCGTGCCCGCCCGGGACGCGAGTCCGTCCCTCCCGCGGGAATCACTCTCGGACCTCTCAGTGGGGACCTGTCAATTACCTTGTCAACGAGACCCCACACCCGCAAGAGAAGGTCAACGAGGAGTCACTTTATCCTTCGTTCCTGAAGTCGGTTCTACTCCCCCACTCCCCAACAACTTCCTGACTCCCTACTCAACCCTTGAACAGGGAACCTCCCACCTTTACTCAACTGACCCTTTTACAGTATCCCAACGGTCCGTTGTCACCCGGACGGTTTCTAAGGACTCGCACGTAAATGTCTCTGGGCGGGACTACCGACATCCAAAAGTGTGTAAGTCGACACATCTACCCTGTCTCTTATTCCTCTTTCAATCTAAATTGATGCCAACTCTAAAACGCCTACTCATTCTGTTCAACTCCGTCCCAACCTCTTCGACCCTGCCCTAGCACTACTTAAGCACTACTTAAGCCTCGGTCGAACCCCCTCCCCAACCACTCCCATACGCCCCGACTGTCCTGACTGTGCGACCGGACCCACGGGGAACCCCACTTCTCAACTGCAGTCTCGTGACCTCCCTTATGCACCGTCCCTCTCCATCCCCACCGGTCTCCTGGTCACGAACTTTACCTTTGACACCACAAAAGGGGGTCGTAGGTCAAGACGTCCTTACTTCAGGAATCTGGGACATCAGCGACTGGAAGTTGTGTGGGACTTTTCTTAAGTCTCATTTCCAGTTCTTACTGCGACAGACACGAGAACCGTTTGAAGGTCTTGTCTGGAAGCGTATCAATCTTCTATAAACTCCTCTTGTAAAAGGTTTTGAGAACGTAGAAGTGCATGAACCATTTCGTTACTTTGGTAATTATTCTGTAGACAAGGAACATTGATCTTTGTTGGAAGTTGGTTCTCTGCACGAACTACTGTCAACAACAAATCAGCGACTCAGTACAGACTGAGAGACACTGGGGTACCTCACATCGGGTGGTCCGAGGAAGACAGGTACCCTAAAGCGTCCGTTCTTGTGACCTCACCTATCGGTAAGGGAAGAGGTCCCCTAGAAGGACTGGGTCCCTAGTCTGGACACAGAGGACGTGACTTTCCGTCAAAGAAATGGTGACTCAGTGGCCTCCTCGGGACCTACTGTACATAGGAAACGGTTTTAGTGTATGTATGACTGGAGTGGAAATGGAGAAGTGTCGTCAAAAAGTCGTGACAGACTGTCACCCAGAAGACACGCCGTTAGAGTCACTCTATGACTTATTTGAGTTGAGTATCGAGACTACAATAAAAAAAAGAAAGGGGGTTCAGTTGTCTCCATCACTTATATTGTAGTTCTCCAGTCGTTTGAAGAAATTTCCCGGTTTATCGTTTCCGAAGTCCGAGACGTCTAGTATGAAGGACAGTGTCGACGAGCCGGGACGGAAACATCGGGTTCTCGCCGGGGTCCGTCGCGAGCTTGTTTACTCACACCGACACGGGGTCACTTTGATATATATTTGTGTCCGTCCCTGACCTAAATCGGTCACCCGACCTAGGTGGACATCTGGCTAGTGGTGTACGAGATCAAACAGTAGGACACGAGTCCTCGCACTACACTTTCAGTCACGTCTCCGGTCCACTTTCCCTTCTGCCGACCTCCTGTTTGTCCTAATAGTCCCCCGTCCACAATTTGGTATAGTCACTATCGTAGTCAGAACCCCTTCCACCGTCACTAGGCCCGTAAGCCCCCGACTACCCCCAACCTCCACCACCCCTACAGCGATTCCTAAAGGTCCCTTTCCTCCCCGTCTCTGGAGTCTCGTCATTACTCCCTGGTTCTCCTCGGGTGGAGTGGAGATAGATGGGGTCTCCCAGTATCTCTCTTTTACTATGGTGCAGTCTTCCGACGTCGGTCCATAGTCGATTCTCGTTCCTTTGTTCATCTACCAACTCTCTTATTGAACTCCTACCTCGTCCAAACGACGACAATCTGGTACTCTCTCGTGTCCCCTCCCCAACCCTCTACCCCTTGTCATCGACCACCCTAGTCTACTTTTCTATGACGAACCGACGTCGTATCGTTCCTACGATCAATCTCCATGGGTCTTCAGGTGTCGTCGATTCTAGTTGTCCTTTCAGTCCGTACTTTCTTAATGTGGACCACCACAGGATGTTCCCCCACAGCCCAGTCAAGATTAGTACCCGCTCCAGAGACCCGTCTTGTACTCCCCCGTCACCACTCCTCACGTCCTCACTCGTCTTCTCCCAACCAAGGAGTTCCGGACCCCTCGGGACCCGAAGCAGGTAGGGATAATCAGGACGAAGTTCCTCACAGGTCCGGGTCTCGTAAACCACCTTTCAAAACGGTTTTCGTCTTTTGAGGGTTGAGGAGGAAATAGAGACGGTTCTCGTCACAATTCCAACACCCTCCACACTCGTCCCTATAAATTCCCTGTCCTTTCGGTTCTCCTCGGTCGTTTCATGTACTCTCGTGTAGTCTTACTCCCGGTGTCATCGATTGTAGTCAGGGAGGAATACACAATCAAGAAGGCAGTTTGCGAAATACGGAGAGAGAGGTAGAAGGACTGTTGGGACCTTTCCATCCAGGACCACAATAAAGGGAAGATGTCTACTTCTTCGACCAAATCCAATAGGTTTAATTGTGTCGAGTCATTCCCTATCTCACATTATCATTCCCAATAGATAGCGACGTACTACTTAAGTGGGGTGTAAGACTTCTACTTTCGTCGACGGTAGACAATGGCGTGTCAAAGCTCCCAGTCTCTAACCTCTCGTTACTACACCCGTAAGACCGAGTCCCAACGTCAGTTCCAGAGCCAGTCCGACCACACGATCGGAAGTCCTTCAACTCTTAGACGGAAGACCTTCCGGGGGATTCCACCGTCAGTTACTCTTCGGAGACAAGTAACGGGGGACCCGACGAGTGCATGGAGTGGTGTCCCGCCGTCTGAAGGGGGTCTCGTCCACTAGGTCTCTCTGGGGCCTCCCCAGGAGTCGCGGAGGGCACTGGGTCAGAATAGTGGAACGCTGAGAGAGGTATAAGCGGACATCCCACCTCAGAGGTCAGTGAGTTCCAGCCCCCTCAATTCGAGGTGGAGAACTTCTTCCCTCACCGTCTCTTGAGGACCTATCCAAAACTTTGGTCTCTCGATCCAAAGTTTTACTCCACACAGAATATAAAAAAACGACGATTTGTGATCGGAAATGATGGACTTCAATTTCCTTCTCAGACTTTCCTACCCACAAAATGATAACTCTACACGTATGTCCCTCAAATAGACCCCCTTGAGGCCACTAGGAGTTGACGCTCTCTTTTACGTTCATCCCCACCCACCTCTCTGTTCAACTCCACACTATGTCAGTATCGCTTCTGGAATCGGTTCGGCGTCCCTCCAGACGTCGACACACTAGGAGGGCTCAACAGAGGGGAATTCCGGTCCTCGACCCTGAAACGTCGGGTTGGGGTACTTTCCACTACAACCTCTGTAACGTACAACCCAAAGTCCGGTAACGTTATTTCGCTTATAGTGTTATTTCACTCAATGTGTTTATAAAACCAAAGGGTCACGTATCTTTTCAATACAAATGTCATATGATATCAGATAATTCACTCGTGGTCGTAACACAGAATTTTTTTTTTGTTTTTTACTATATGGAATTAAATTTTTATGAAACACCGACTTTTTACGATTGGTAGTAGACTCGACAGTCACTCAGTCTCATACTACAGTCCCTGGTGGCAGTGTCTAGTCTTCACGTCATTTTGTTCTGTCAGACTTGTCCCAGTCCTTCGGTCCTGTCTCCCGCGTCATCGTGGGCCACACGACCGCGAGTTCCGGGTCACTATTCGTCCTCGGATCATCTACGACGGTAAACACTCGACGTCCAAAAAATTCGGGTGGCTGAACAGACACGTAGTCACAGAGATCCTTCCCTGTGTTTATTAAGGATTGTTACGGACGGAGGCCCCTCCCCTTGCTCTGACCCTACCTCCTCCTTACTACTCACCAGTCCCGACACCTTCCTTCGAACCGGAGACGCCTCGCAAAGACGACAAAGACGACAAACCGAAGAGGTTTCTATTGGTTCTCTTGTCATTTCCGGTGCGATAAAGGATTTGAGGACAACATAAGGTCCTTGACCACATCCTCGACCTTAGCTTGTCTCTTCTTTCGCCTGTCCGGGGAGGGAGGGAACACCTTCTCCCGACCACTAGTCTCCTCCGCTAAGCGCCCCGCCGCTCTCCGTGTGTCGGAGACTTCGCACCACCACCGAGGAAACCCTTCGACGGGGACCGGGATCAGACTGCACTTGGGAAAATACACGACGGAGACGGAGAGAGACAGCGTGGAGAAGGTGTGGACCCCAGTCCCTGGTGCAGAACCACTGGACCCATAGAAGTCGTGGGTCGTGTCTTAGAGCGTGGACTCGTGCATCCGTGGAGCAGTAATGTATTACTTCCTTCCCTGTAGGAACCGAAGTTCCAGGGCCCTCGACACTCCTACCCCACGGTGGAACTCCTTCTACCGTTCGACCCTCGTCTCTCCTGCTAGCACTCGTCCCCGAGGAGGGCGCACCGTCAACCTCCGTGTCTTCTCCTTCCGGTCGGGACGAGTCCCCCCAAAGGACTCTCCGGTCGAACCCCCTCCGTCCGCCCACCGGGACATTCCCCGGTGTCCTCGTTCTCCTTCATAGATCAAGACGGATCTCAACTTCTATCAACACTCGAACCGGAACTGTCCACTCGTTCTTAAACGTCAACGCACATACCTTCCTACCCCTCGTCACTGTCAAATTATCCCCACAGTCTCTTCCGGAACCTCTACGACATTTGGCTTCCGAGCAACAACCCGGACGTGGTCTGGAAAGGGTGTGTGTGACCGACACACTGGAATCCCTTTTAACGGATTCGAGACCCATAGGTAGACCAAGTCGTCAGTTGTCGTAAATAAAGAGTTTGTAAATAGCTTACAGACGTGACACGGTCGGTGTCACTGGAGTTGTTGGTCTTGTCGTGACTATCGAAACAACAGTAAAACGGGGTCAGACTCACGGAAGGTAAACCATAAGTGGTAAGTGAGAGTGTTCAGGGTATAATGTCTAGTCCTTTGACTCGAGTCTCTTCAGTTCAGTGGTCGGGTACCTATAGTGTTAGGTATTTACGGTCTCGACACTTAGTTTGGGTCTAGGTCGACCCATTTCGGACTCATGGTGGTAACGGGGACGTCTCTCCTCACCTGGACAGGATGAAGACACTTCGGGGGTCCCTCCAGGACCGGGAACTCCTGTGACCCGGGACGACCCGAGGAAGAGAAGTAGGGGTGGGGAGCAGAAAGTCCTGTAGTAGGGGAAACCGTTGTTGGGGTAGAAGGCGATGGAGAAACCAACCTACCACGGAGGGTTCTAGAGGGACGACTTCGACTGGGTCCCGCTCTGCGACGCGTTCGACATGCTCGTCGTGGTGCACCATGTCCTGTACGACCACGGGTACTTCACGGACGGCGTCCGGGACGTGTGGAAGGTGTTGCTGTAGGTACACTCGACCCCGAACTCCCCTCGTCCGCTCCCTACCGAGGAACCCGTCGTCCCCCGGGGTCCGTCGGGAGGAGACCAGCCCTCGTCCCACCTGACCGACGCTCGGAAGGTGGACACCCTCCTTTTCGTGACTGGACGGGGAGGCCGGGGGTCCAGATGGGGTAGACCGACACGGGCAAGTAGGACGGGTCGGTCGGCCCGGACCACGTGGGGTTCCCTCTGCTCTGGCTCGAGATACAGCTGTAACCACGGATGCCCCTCGGTGCACACTTCGTAAAACTTCGGGCCAGGACGTACTCCGTCAACCTCTTCAAACAGGCTTCACACGTGCCCACTCGTTCACGGGTCTCACACCTGTTACGGGACCCTCCCACGCCCCTTCCGGTTCTGCGGTCGAGGTACCGGTCTGGGAACCCACGACTTGTTGGGGAGTCTGAGTCCTTCCCTCAACCCTCTAAGATTCCTCCACCTTAATGTCCAGAAGAATCGGAAGGGAATATGGACGTAGGAGGTGGAGAGGTGACTCGTAGGGTTGTCATGGGGTCGACGATCTCGGTCTTTGGGTCCTCCCCGTCCGGTACCCCCACGAAATCTGTATGGGTCCCCGAGAGCGAGGTCGTACCTCTGGTTTTGACTCCTCCCTTCTGAGTCCTGGTACTTTCGGTGTGTCTCCGGACCTGTCACGTAACAAGTCTTTACAGGACTTTGTCTGACATTCGTTTAGAGTTTTATCAATGCGACTGACTTTCTTCGGTCCTTTTTACTCATGACATACCAAGATAAAAGTATATGTATGTATGTATGTATGTACGTATGTATGTATATATATATATGTAAGACAAATACATTTTAAGACCTTTCGTGTCAACTTGGGTACCACTGTCTTCCGTGCAGACGGACCCCAACACCTCCCACTACCTACCGTGTCCCCTTAAGTGCGACACTCCTACCGACACTGACAACAGACCTCACTCCACTGACAAAGTTCCAACACTCCACTGACAAAGTTCCAACATCCGTAATATATTGTAGTTTAAATAGTTCGACTTCAAAAGAAAAAATTACATAAAAATTTTAAACGAATAAAAGATATAAATAAGACAACTTCAAATCTACTACATGTTATAATATATAATGTCCATATGCTATATCACTAAGTGTTAAAAATTTCCAGTACGAGATAAATACCCGAAGGGTCCACCGGGATCACCATTTCTTGGACGGACGATTACATCCTCAGTATTCTTGGTGCTCAACCTAGGGACCCAACCTTTCTAGGGGACCTCACCCGTACCGTTGGGTAAGGTCATAAGAACGGACCTTTTAGGGTGTGTCTCCTCGGACCTCCCGATGTCAGGTATCCCAGGGTTTCTCAACCTGTCCTGACTTCGTTGAATCGTACTTGTGTACGGGACAAATATCAATAGTATTTTATCACCCAGACAAAAGACACGATGTGTTACATAGGAACATCGAAGGTCGATATGCGAAAGTAGTCCACGTCGAATAACTTACAGTTTTTTCCCTTTCTTTCGTCCGACCGTTGACGTAGTCCCCTCGTCTGTGCGTCGTGTGACGTAGGACGTTTGAGAAGGAGGCGACGGTGAATTTCGGGACTCGGGTCTGAGGGGCAGACGTTTTACCCCAATTTTAAGTACGGGGTCGGAGTTGGTGATCGAGCAATCACCCCCCAGTTTGCTCTTTAGGGGGTTTTCGAACAGGACGGGACGTCTCGTCCGTCACGTAATCCCCACGTAATCCCCACTGACCTCAAGAGACGTGGGGAAAGGGGAGGGCCCCGTAGACACGGGACGGGGACTCGGGAGCGGGGACACGGGAGCGGGGACACAGACGCGACGTCCAAGGTCTACGACATACGGCTGACGATGTACCTGGCCCTCCTCAAGACCCTCTACAAGCTGCCGAGGGACATGGTGTCCGACGCCTTCGTCGAGCCGACGGTCCTACGGAAGGGACTCCAGATGCTGTTCTAGACGTTCCGACGGTCCGTGACTCGGCCTCGGACGAGTCCTCCTCCGTCTGCGCTCCCCCCGGGACAGGGGTCCCGGTCTTCCGTAGATGGGAAGTGAGTTCGAACCGCCGAGACGGTCTAGGGGTGAAACTCTTTCTTTGGGGAGGTCTCTGTGGGGGATGGGTGTACCGGAGCTGCCGAACGAGGGTCGAAGGTCCCCGCCGACCCACCTCACCTTTCCTACACTCTAAACTTCAGTCTGTTTGGACTCAGGTCAAGGGTCAAGTCGGTGAGTAATCGACACACTGAGGTCCGCAGTGACTCGGGAAGACTCGGGTCGAGGAGTAGACAGCTTTCGCCCCCACCCATCACGAGGGACGGACGACACTGTAGATTCAGTTCGTGGGTAACGTCTCCTGCACGACTTCTTGACTGTCGATGACAATCGTGTCGAAGGACGAGTCGTACAGTAGTCTGATTTCACGAAACTTAAGTCACCAACCCAGGCCCTTCCGAGGTGTAGTCCAATGGACCCGAGTCCAAACCACCTTTCCCCACGGGACCTCAACATGACGGTAGTAAACAGTCGGTCTTCTCAAGGAGCGCCTCCCTTCCTTCCTTTCAAGGAAAGGTAGCGACCCGAGAACCCTCCCGTTGTCTACCCCATCCGTCCGGGTTCTGCACGACACGGTTTCAGTCCAGACTAAGGTTTCAAGGGAGACAGAAGGAACCACTGCGGGACGGGGAAGAAGTACGAGTCCGAACGTCCGGGTGGAGTTGGTAACGGGCTCAGGTGAGTCTCTCCTGACACACGAACCTCTTCTGTGAAGTCCCACCTTAGGACAGACCCGGACCCCGTCCACCCCACTCACCAAAACCGAGACTTAGGTATCCTGGACCCGAGTAAGAGCGGAGAGGTGGGAGGTACGGCGAACAGGGTCTGGGACGAAGTTGGACGACCCCACACAGGAGGTGAGACGTCACCCCGACCTTCAACCACCCTCCCCTGGTGTGGTTCGTCCTTTTACCTCGGACAGTAGGAATCCAGAGCACCCCTAGGAGTGACACCGCGACTTTCTTTTGTCGTAGCTGAACTAAAGAGGTTGGTGAGTAGGGGAGGAAAAAAAAAAAAAGGGGAGAGGGGTGGGGGTCGACATCAATTAAAATCACGGAATGTTTAGGATTCGAGTCTCTTTTCAATCGAAGCACAGACAAGGTCTCCCTTCCTTTGGAAGGGTCCGGGGACGGGTGGATAATTTCGAACCAACAAATGCGTCGAGGTAGAATTCTTGAAGGGTCGGAGTCGACTTTTGGGTCTGAGACTCTCCCTTACTACATTCCCTTAATTCACTCGACCCGGTCCGTCACTACCGACCCTCGACCCTCCGGACCCGAAGTCAGGACCGACATACGAAGTGTTCGAGACGGAGGTACCCGTTCAGTAAACAGGGAGACTCGACGTCAAAGGAGTAGACAGTGCAGGTACATGTGTTCTGGTGGGCTCCGAGAAGACGAAATCTTCACGTGTCGACAGAATTTGTGGCGCCAACGTTTGGGGTGCTTTTTCGGAGCAGGCGCACCTTTCAGTCTCCCTTTCCTTTACCAGGTCCACCCCCAGCAGACGGTACATTCTGGGAAGGAAGTCGGGTTCCGGTCGAGAGTAGAAGTCTTTCCGTGTAGGCACCGGACGCTCCTTCACAGTGACAACAGTGGTGCCCGACGTCTTCGGAGGGTCCCAGTGTGAAACCGGCGGCTCCGAGTGAGGTGGGTGGGGCCCAAACCGTGTGACACCACAGAACTACACCAGGACCCTCACGGTCCGTGTGAGCCTCGCGAGTTTTCCGTCTCCTTGGTGAGAATGGGTAAACCGGAGACCTCCCCCGTATTTTAGTCTTTGGAGTAAAAGAGCGAACATACGTTTCGTACACTTGAGACCGTGATCGAGAGGGTCACCCCGGACACCCGAAGAACGAATCGCCATTTGACTACTAGGATGAACGACATCTCCTTCCCAATTGGGCTCGTTCTATTCCGGGGTACGAAAGTCGTCACCCCGGAGACAGGGACCTGGGGACCCTCACACCGGTCTTTACGGTCGTCGGAGACAACAGGAGTCAGGATGTTTGGTTTTAGGACGGGAAGCGTCTGGAACGGGTCTTGGACCCCGACCCTCCCTCCCAGAACCCCAGTGTGGTCGGAGTCCCAGTACAAAACGAAGTCACTACAGAACGGATCTTTCCCCGTCAGAAGGTTCGTACAACTCGACTCAACGGTCGAGAAAGAACGTCGGTCAGAACAGCAATAGGTCGGTCCACCACCAAAGTCCACCTTAATTTGAACCGTGTACCACCCCACGTCCCTCGTGCACACTTTTCATATTCTTCTCCGGAGAGGGAAGGTCTTGGGACTCAAAGAACCGACGTACTTCCAAAAGACATTCTAGGCCTAAGATCGGTCAAAGAAACCGACCTTCCTACGTATTAATCGACAATGCCCTTCCCTCCCCCACCCCTACCCCCACCGTCACACACCATAAAAAGAATTTAGTACCCCTGGTGTCTCTTTCCGTACCCAGGGGGGTCGTCCGAGAACGTCGACGTCCACGACACGGATGACAGGCCTTGTGAAGTACAGGGACACCGAGACACCGACGAGGAAGACATTTTTATTTTCACACTGGGCCTTTCGTCGGAGACAGTAAAGAACGAGACCCCTGGTGCTACACCTCCGTCAGGACCAGGTCTCACGTCCGAGACGGGGAGTGGCCCGGGCAAAGGGGAACTTGGATGTGTAGGTCCCGACCTACTACCGGACCCCCTCCCTGTCCACATAATCCCACCTCCCCGGTCCCATTAAAAGGAGGGATGAAAACTTAAAGATAGTAACAGTGTTAGTAGACCGTATCTACAATTATTATAGAAGGACAAACGTCCCATCTCTTGTCTGATGTCCCCCTTCGACCCTTCGAGCCTCTGTTCAGTCTTATCCACTCCACTGCTGAGTTTCACCCCGACACGAAAAATTCCGTAGTTTGTACTGACAGTCTTCGAGACCCGGCGTCAGGACCGAAACAGTGACCCTACTGGACTGATTAAGACCGTTTACTCAATTAGGACAACTCTGACAAAGGAACAGATGTCTGGTCACCTCTGATGATTGACAGGTGTTTTTGGGTGAGGAGGGAGACTCGTGTCGTTACCTGGTGTGAGGGGTCGGAGGGAACGGGAGTCCACACGAGAATTCTCAGAGACGTTCTCTTACACTCGACGTCACCCTTTTGGGACACACTCCCAGACGACAGAAGACCATGAAGCTACGACGACTGGTGGGTCGGTACCCACCACCGTTTCAGTGTGCCCCTTCCTCGGACCTAGGGGATTAGCGACAGACCTTTTGACGGGTGGGTGGATCCGGACCAGACAATCCCTTTGTTCTTTATTCGAAAATGACATCGACACAGTGACGGATAAGTCCTGATGAACACTCTTGTCAAAGTGAGTGAGAGTAATGTACTTGTCTATATTCCCAACTCAAATCCCGTTATTTCGAAATACGTTTAGGATCTATATGGACTACCTGTTAAAAGGATTTTATATACACTACAGTCCCAGGGTAGGATGTCAATAAAGTCTCCTTGATAAATCCTTTAAGAAAAAGGTCCACAACTCAAAGTGTTTAGTCCTAAACATTTAAAAGGAACTTCCTTCTCTTTAGGAAATTACAGGATTTTTGTTTAAAACATCAACTTCGAAATTTATAGTGGAATGTATACTTATCGTATATTGTATATTATAGAAGAAATTAGGAGTGTCAGGACATTGTTTTCGTCCAGTCAAAATACGGGTAAAATATCTACTCCTTTCACTTCGAGTCCTTTCCAGTTCACTAAACGAACCTCCGGTGTAGCTCCGAAAAATTACTCAATTTGTTCCTACGTCTGAGTAGCAGATCAGAATGTTGTTGTTTTACGAAGTTCTCGGAGTGGGCCTCGGTCGACTCTCATCGAGGTCCGGATCTTTGTCACTTTCCCCTGCGACCCGACTCGAGGTATGCATCACCCCTTAGTCCCTAGAGACGTACTTGAGTCGAGTTTTTCCTTCGGTGAATCCTTAGTCGTCTCCCAAGACGAAACTGGGTCTCGTCAAGGAAGACGGTCCCTTCGTAGAACGGACTGGTACGGGAGTCGATGTACCCGGCACAGGACTGTGGTAAGTACGGTCTGAACGTTGTTAACCAAGAGGTTTTACACGTGCATGTGTATGTGTGTGTGATGGGTTCAATTTACATCTGTATAAAGTTTTGATACGAAAGATCAATACAGGACCACAATTCTACCGGATGTCCAAAGAAGGACACCCTGTCGAGATCAATGACATCCACTGACGGACCGTATCATGTGACACTCTCTAACCCTCCGAAACAACTCCAGGGGGTGACGACACATCAGTGATTCAACACAGACTGAGAACGTCGGGACACCTGACATCGGGTGGTCCAAGGAGACAGGTACTCTAAAGGATCTGTTCTCATGACCTCATCCAACGGTAAAGGAGGAGGTCCCCTAGAAGGGTTGGGTCCTTAGTTTGAACGCAGAGGACGAACCGGTCTTCTAAGAAATGGTGACTCGGTGGACCCTTCGGGAATACTCCAGATCCTCCATCGGAAAACTACGATACCTGACTTACAAATACAGGGGGGGGGGTTAAGGATACAACTACAAGATTGTATTACCTTAACCCTCTACCCCGGAAACCTTCCAATTAATCCGGTACTCCAGCCTCGGGAGTACTATCCTCATCAAAGGATTCTTTTGTGTACTTGATTCATCGGGAGAGACTCCCATGTTCTACAAGTAGACGTTTGGTCGCTCTCACGAGAGTAATCTAAAAGGTCGTGGAACCAGAACCTGAAGAGTCGGAGGTTTTAGTACACTTTATTTGACAACATATTCGGTGGGTTAGATACCATTAAATAATATCGACGGACTTGACGGCTACTGTCTACCAAACTTCTATCAACTCGGTTCCTTGGGTCTTTATCGACTTAGGAGACGGGTAGTGTGAGGAGGGGTACCCCAAGGGAAATCCTTCGTCTAGGTTCCCTTACTATTCCCCTTTTACCCCGTGACGTTCTACCATCTTTGTTTAGGTATATAGACAAATATAGGTATATATCTATTTCTCTATCTAACTATCTAGACGAGGATCAAGGACTGTGACTCGAGGATTTGGAGAACCTTAGAGGACCCACTACTGTACAGAAAACAAGATTACTCTACTGAGACCCACCCGTGGACCTAACGAGAACCTATGCCACCAGTGGTCTTTCTGGTTCGGTACTAATCTTAGATCCTTGAAAGTCGGGGATGGTTGTGGTGGTGGTGGAGGTAGAAGGTCCCTCCCCTCTCCCTGACGTTTACCTCTATTACTAACTAGTATGGATACACTCCTTTGGAGAGAGTTTCAGGGTCATAATACCCCGAAACCTCTCGAAAACCCAACCACTTATGTGGGTACATGACCCTCCTCCTGTGTAAGGTTGAGGTGTCCTTATCTTCGAGGACACGAGTTTTGGGAGGGTCTGGAGTGAAATACATAGAAAAGTAGACACAGGAAGTAGTATAGGAAATCATGTGTACACGACACGACACGAATCGTCAAGTCAGGACAGGTTGAGAAACGCTGAGAGACCTGACATCGGGTAGTCCGAGGAGACAGGTACCCCTAAGAGGTCCGTTCTTATGACCTCACCCAACGGTACGGGAAGAGGTCCCCTAGAAGCTTGGGTCCCAAACTTGGGTCTAGAGGGCGTAACGTCTGTCTAAGAAATAGTAGACTCGGTGAACCCCTTCGAATCGTGTGTACACTTATATTCATAAAGGGACTTAAGATACTCGGTGAGATCGTTTATTACCTTTGGTTCGTCCCCTCTCCAGTACCCTGGGAGGTTAAACATCGGTTCAACTTCGACACTCATGGATCCCTTGTATGATGAACGTCGACCGTAGACTTCACCCCCCGTCGGAACACCCTGACTAGTGAATTGGGACACCCTAGACTACGATAGAGGTACACCATCACAGTTCTAAGTCAATTTAACATCCTGTGAGTCGACTACAGTGTCTCTTGGTGAACCACACCCCTTTTAGGGTGTGTGTAGACCACAGTCTTCACACTCATAAGACTCACTATCATTTCCTCCGGATCTCCTCCGTTCTAACCCAAAAAGTTACGTCCGTGAATGATAGACCTGACGACGGACTCGCGAGGGACCATTCAACCCCGAATCCGACAGCCGACGTGTCAGTCGGTCATGACCCCACGCGTCCCTCTCTGGACTGTCTGTGCCTCAACGACACACCTCGTCGTGTCACCACGGGTTTCTTCTCCTTACCCGTTCCACTGTGTGACCCTACGACCTTTTTTGTAATTGTGCACGAAACCCGACCCATAGGGGTATTCATCTGGGACTCTGTTCCTAAACTCACGTTCATCAAAATAGACCAGAACGGACCTTTCAGGGTATCTGCCTCCTCGGACCATCCGACGTCAGGTACCTCAACGACTCTCAACCTGTACTGAGTCACTGAAGTGAAAGTGAAAAGTGAAAGTACGTAACCTCTTCCTTTACCGTTGGGTGAGGTCACAAGAACGGACCTCTTAGGGTCCCTGCCTCCTCGGACCACCCGACGGCAGATACCCCAGCGTGTCTCAGCCTGTGCTGACTTCGCTGAATCGTCGTCGTCGTCGTCGTCAAAATAAACCTTCCATTTCTTTTGTGGCCATCCACCTACCCGTTCCTACTGTCAGTTACTCCAGACGCAATAGTCGTCCGATGTCCTGAAGGGACCACCAGGTCACCGATTCCGAGGAACGAGAGTCACGTCCCCCAGTCCCAAGGTAGGGACCAGTCCCTTGATCTAGGGTGTACGACGTTGATTCCCAAGTGTACCGTATTGATTTCTAGGGCCCACGACGTTGATTTCTAGAATGCACGGTGCTACTTTTAGCTTCTAGGACATACGATATTGATTCTAGACCGTGTCGGTTTATTTATTAAATTTTTTTCGAATGGTGACACCCGTTGACCTCAAATTAACGTGACCTTTTTTGAGACTTTCGGACACGTTTTGTACGTGGAGTTTCAATATAGGGTGTCTCCCACTCCCTCGACCCACAGATATAAGGTTGAAACTAACCAGGTGTCGAACTCTCGTCGAGGATTTCCCACAATTAAGGCACCGAGAAGGTTGGAAGGTACTTTCCTTCGGAAGGTACCGTGGGTCTCTTGTTGGAAGACGAGGTAATATTCATTTACAGGGAAAAGTCACATGCACTACAACCATTGTGTGTCGTACAACCATAGAGTGTCGTTTCACGAACTCTTGACGGGTTAAATTTCAACAATGTGTCCAAAAAGAATATGAGGATTAAACGAGTGGAAGAGATACCACTGTCACTGAGACTCAACACACCATCCAATTTCTATATAAAATTTTAGTATAAATAAGACATTCTATTTCGTCAGAAGTTCAAAATAACACATATAAAAAATTTGATAAAATAAAACATAATTAAAAAACTAAATGTCTTTTCAACGTTACTGTCATGTTTCAAGAGTATAGGGGAAGTGGGTTGAAGGAGATTACAATTGTAGAAGATGTATTGGTGTCACTTCACTTCAGTTTCAGTGAGACAACACAGACTGAGGAACACTGGACTACCTGATATGTCGGGTACCTTAAGGGGTCCGGTCTTATGACGTCACCCATCGGAAGGGGAAGAGGTCCCCTAGAAGGGTTGGGTCCCTAGTTTGGGTCCAGAGGGTGTAACGTCTGCCTAAGAAATGGTCGACTCGGTGTTCCCTTCTGGGTATTCGTCTCATTTTACTAGTTTTTATTCTTTAATTATAACCGTATTATAATCGATTTGGTCTCTGGGCTGAACTTAGAGTGGTTAAAATTGTGATTACAGCGAAAAGAAAGGTTTTAGGATAGATCCAAGGACGTAACGTAGATCGACAAAAGAGGAAACAACAACGACAACAAGCCAGTGATTCAGTACAACTGAGAGACGCTGGGGTACCTGACGTCCTGTGGTCCGAAGGGACAGGGAAGTCATAGAGGGCTTCAAAGGAGGAATCAAAGAGGGTTCGACATTCCCAAATAACTTTATGTTAATTGTGTATTAGTTGACGTGTATAATCTTCACATGTTCAAACCAATCAGAACTGTAAACATACCTATATGTGTTGACACACAAGGAACCGAATAACTACCCGTAAACCCAACAAAGGTCAAACCCCGATGGTGTTTACTTCACCGATCTTGTAAAGACATGTCAGAAACATGCCTGTGTACGAGAGGAAAGAGAACCCATTGAGAGTCCTTTCCTTACTGCCCTAGTACACCAACCATATACCAATTGAAAAATTGAACGGTTTGACAAATTTTTTTTGTTGTTGTTGAGTAAAAATTTTAAATCTGCACCCACACCAAAGAGGAATAAGAGGACCCCAATACTAAAAAGAAAGTACGACCAACATCCCGTTGAACTCTAGAGTAAAACCCCAGACAAGGGGTAATGTGTTCAATAAGTAAAAAAATAGAATTAAGATAACAATTCCAGTGCGTTCACCAATTAGAACACGGTAGTAAAAAGAAACTATTATTTGATAGGGACTCGAATCACCTAAAAAAAACCCCCCCCCGTGTGACGTTCCGTACACCGAGAATCAAGGGGTTGGTCCCTAAATTGGACGTGGGGAACTTTACCTTTGCTCCTCAGAATTGGTGGCCAAGTGGTCCCTTCAGGGAACGGTTTGAAAAGGTTTCACCGAATATTGTGCATCATGAAACCATAGAGTACCGTTTCAGGAAATAGTCTATATAAAAGAGGGTGAAACACCGAACAGAAAGGTAAGAGAATTGTCACAGAAACTTCTTATTTAAAATTTTTAAAATTAATTCAGGTTAAATTGATACACAAGTATAGCATGGTGTCATACTAGATATTTTCTTGTTTATCCCAACTGGGAACTTGTCATACCCTCAATCCCAGAGACTGGGAGACACGTCAGTTTTGCTACATATTGAAATCTCAGTCAGGAGACATAGGTGTCTGACAGTAAGTCGTCAAGTGTGGACTTGACGACCTGGGTGTGTCAAGTTGGAAACAGCAAGTTTCCAGATGACAACTAAAGATAGATTCTTTAAAGACGGATTGGACTTCAGGTTGTCAAAAGAAGGGTACAAAAGAAGCCGTTCAAAACATCCAATCCAAAATGTAAATCCTGACACTAAGGAAAACTGAAAAAGAAAGATAAAAAAAAAATTGTATAACTATAAACTATCAATATCGTGGTAAACAGCTGTTTTGATAAGAAAATGGCGACTTAACAAAAACATGGAAACAACTCTTAGTCAACAGGTATCTATTCACCCAGACAAGGACCTAAGAGGTAAAATAATTAAACAGATAGGACTAGGGTAAGGTGTGGTCCCTCCTCATTCCATTACAAACAGGAGGTCGAAATAAGTAGAAAAAGTTTCAATAGAACCGATAAAAGACAGACAACAAAAAGGTATATTCAAAATCCTCGTAGAACAGTCAAATTTTTTATAATGACCCTGACTAGTCATAACTTAATTTAGATAGCTACTAAATCCCCTCGACTGTAGAATTCTTGTCTCCGAAACTAGGTACTGATACCATGTAGAGAGGAAAATAAATCCATAAGAAATTAAAGAGAGTCTTCGAAAAATTTCGAAAGTGACACGTTTAGAATGTGTAGAAGGTAATCTAAATATGGATCCATAAAATTGCAAAACTACAATAATGTATACCGTAACAGTTAAAGATAACGATCACATGTCTTTGACAACTAAACTCATATAACTAGAATAAAGGACTTTGCGACGACTGAATAATCTGGATCACATGTGGATCAAACCAAATAGTCCGAAGAACTCCTAAGTTGTCCTAAAAAAAAAAAAAGTCATCTGCTACATGGACACTTATTGTTGTCAAAATGAAGAAGGTTTTGTCAGTAAAACTGTACTCACTCCTTCATTGCCGAAAAGATATTTCGTGGACACGATAATTCCCACAGACTTCATAAAAATAGCAATACGCCCAAAACACTGACTTCGGAACTCGGACAGAGGAAAGGGGATTCTTATCGTGGGAGGACGGTAGGGTGGGTTAGAGAGAGACAAGTTTTTGTCACTCCCGTCTTCGAGTCCTATGACACTGGTTGAACACGTCTGGATGGTGACCCGATCTGACCGTATGGGTGCTCCAGACTGAGCTCCCCACATTGACTAACAAGGGGTACCGACGTGCGACGGTCCTCCAGTCGTTGAAGAATACCGTAAACCGGGACGGTTCGAAGGTCTTCGTAGGACCCTACCTCTACCTCATAAGGACCTCTCCCGTATATCAACAAAATTCTGTATACGATGTCGTCGTTGTGAGAGGGTTGAGAGAAACCTAAAATGACTTGTCCCTCAGTTCGTGAAACCGAAATCTTATCCTCCCCAAGGTTCTCCCATTTGGTGTAGGGTGGGGAAATCAGGTAGACGACAGACCGAGGGCACAAGTACAGTGACCGGCTAAACTTAAGAGTCCTATTAGCTAGAGACCATAGTTTTCTATAGACCGGAACGACAGGGTCTTCTGTGACACTGGAAGACCATCCACAGAGGTCGCTTTCACTAGGGTGGCGTGGAAAGGGGGGAGAGGGTCCATAGGAGTACACAGGAAAGAGGTTCTTGGGGGTAAGGGTGAGGATGGGAGGGTGGGGGTCTAAACAGAAGTCCGAGAGTCCAGGAGACCAGTGACGTCCAACAGGAGGTACCCGTCGAAATTCCTAGACTTAATACTAGGTGTCAACCGTGTGTGAAGGGGAATCATTTTCCACACTAAGAAAGGGAAATTTTTCTGTGTCTCTTTCCCTTTTACTTTGACCAGGGAACCTTCCTACACTCGGGTGGGGGGTAGGTACCTCTCCGTGGGCATCCCCCCATTGTCCATGGATAACCAGCTTGAAGGGTCCCCTTGGATGTGACCCACTCTCCGGGTTTGCCTACTGGAGATCTCAAAAAGGTTGTTTTGTCGGACCAAGATTCCTGTCAGGAGACTATACATGGATCAAACCGAGTAGTCTGGGAGGTTTGACCAAACATTCTTGAAGTTTGTGTTTTAGGATCACGGATTTTCTAGTAAGGTTATTCCTGTGACTCCCAGTCTTTTTACTTTCTTAAACGGGTTCCAGTGGGACTACGGGTCTTAAGGTCGGGTCTCGGGGTCTGGTGTCAGATCGTAAGGAGGGTAACGAGCCTAAGAAAGGATTCTCGCCTTGTGCACTTCTGAGAAGAGACCAAGTGAGAAGTCATTGGTAAACCTTCTAGGAACGAAACACACAGATTGTCACAGACGGTCGGTATACCGTAGGTGGACATACACAAACGAGTAACAGACAGAAGGGGTGGTTCTACATTTGAACTACTTCCGTTCTGAAGCTAAAGAAATGACTATAAAGAAGACATAACATGACGGGTATGGTAAAGTCCGCACAGGTGTGTGTGTGGTGGAACTTCCCACCACAGGTGTTTATAGACAGTTTCCTTCCTTCCGTCCTCCCTCCCGAGTCTCCCAGTGTCTCCGGAAATGTCGATAGACCACCCAGAGGTACGGAAGACGAAAAGTGAAGAGGGGTCGGGTGACGGGGACCGGACAAGTCTCGGAGTCGCGAGTGGTCTGTGATTCTGTCGGAGGAACAGAGGCACGTCGGGGTAGGGTGAGGAGGTGGGTGTTCCGGTGTCTCGTGGAGAAATTTTGTGTTCTCGATGAAGGACAATTCGGGGAAATCTTACAGGTTTTCTTTTATGAACGTTTTGTGTATGGACTATTTCCTACATACAGATCTTATATATTTCCTGAAAGCCTTGGATTATCTTCTTTTATTCGGTGGTAAAAAATTTACACATTCTCTATACCACCGAGTCTGCCGTTTCGCAGACGGACGTCACGTCCTCTGGCCCAAGCTAGGGACCCAGCCCTTCTAGGGGACCTCTTCCTTTACCGTTGGGTGAGGTCCTGAGAACGGACCTTTTAAGGTACCTGACTCCTCGGTCCACCCGATGTCAGGTACCCCAGCGTTTCTCAGACTGTGTTGACTCGCTGAAGTGAGAGAGAAGTGAGATTCTCTATACCTCCTTCATGTACTTTTCTACCGGATGTAATAGTAATTTCTTTACGTTTAAGTTCGGTGTTCCCTTGTGGGGATAATCCGACAGATTTCGACCTTCTTTTTTTCCGGAATATTATGGTTTACATCCTGTTAATCTAGGATGTATATAAAAACCACCTTTATGTTTGAGCATGTTGGTAAAGTCTTTAATCAGACCGTCGAAGAATAATTGAAAATGTATATAAATGGTTCCCTCGATCTAGAAGATGTGATCTATGAGTAGTTCCTTCTTACTTTCGTATACAGAGGTACTTCTGGATATACCCTGACGAACAGCTTGAAATAGGTTTTAACGGGTTTGGCTCTTGTTGGCTTACAGGGAGAGGAACGTTCACATATTCGACACCATGTGGGTAAGTTACCTTGTTTTCAGTCGTAATCTTCCCTTGTTTGACGACGATGTTCGTTGTTGTACCTACTTAGAGTTTTGGTTACGTTTTACTTTCTATGTTTTAAGATATATGTCGTACTAAGGTAAATATACTGTAAGGCCTTTTCCGTCTTGATATCACAACCATTAGTATAGTCGTCAACGAACCTTGACCCTTTCCCCCTCCTTTGACTGATATTTCCCGTGTTCCTTCGAAAACTCCCGCTATCATTATCGGATATAGAGTGAATAAAACTATACTGGTATACGTAAACAGTTTTGAGTGTCTTGTCCTTTTGTAAATATGTCGACTTATGGATCTTTCCTACTTAAAATGATCGACATCCAGCATGATAATATTTAGAAAATGTCTTCTAGAAGACACCGGAGAGTGTCCAGTCTATTTCAGCCTCGTCGAATCGAAGTCTTAGTTCCGGAGATTCTTGACTGGATCGGTTGGGGTGGACGGAATAAGAGACGCTAACGGGAAATGTGTGACGTGTGTAGTAGGTTTTAGTTGGTAGATCACAAAAGGTCTGTACGGGACTCTAAAAAACGAAGGAAAGGGAACGAGTACGTGAAAGGAGGTGAGATTAAAAAAAGGAGAAGGGACTTTCTTCACTTGGGAGTACGTTTCTTGTATCGATCCTCGGGACCCCTTTCCCCTGAGACGTGACTTGAAGGACTCAGGGGACAGGTTTGAAGGTTTAGAGGGTGGTTTTATCGTACGTGTCTTCGGATCCTCCATTTTCCCTCACTGGTCCATACCTGTCCACCTTACTCCTTCTCTCACGCCTAGTACCACTTCCGATAAACAACGGAATCGGAAGGATCGGAGTTTCCCGGGAGGGAGGACCAGAGTAGGAGGTTTTCCGATATCCGAATTGTCTGAAGGGGATGTCGGACCTACATCTTTTTAGGACCCGGAAGGACGGAGGAGGAGGAGGAGTATAACGGGATATTGAGATCTCTCCCCCAACTCACGGGAGGGGTCTTTCGACCCTCGAAGAGACCCTGTCTTGACGACGGACAGACTAAGATAAGACGTTACAGGATCATCGGTCCTATGTGGACCGTAAATCATTCACGAGTTAATTAAAGACTTCTGACGTGTGTACTTACGATAACGGGTCGCCGTTGAAATCCTTTAGGGAAAGAGAGAGAGACTTAAAGTCACCAGGGTTGACTTTTTATAACTCTCATTAAGGATGGAAAGTTTCAATGACATACCTGAAGGGACCAGGTCACTAATTCTTAGGCGGAACGTTGCGTCCCCTGTGCCCAAAATAGGGACCAACCCCTGGATTCCAGGGTGTACGGTTCCTCGTTGATTCGGGTGCGTGTTGATGTCTCAGGCGCGTGACGGTACTTCCTTGGGTGTACCGACTCGTTTTCTAGAACGTCCGACGTTGATTCTCGACTGGGTCTGTGTGTTTGTTACTTATTTATCAATTTCGATGACAATGTCATTTGTGTATATTTTAGTGAAAGGTATAATATTTGAGGTTATTATATTCTTGAATAATGATAATAATAATATTTTTACCTATAAATACTAAGTCAAAGTCTAAGGACCTGGTCCTTACCCTGAAGTCAAATTTGACAATTTTTCAGTCATACGGACGAGTTCATTAATCCTCCTTCATAACTACAGACGGTAAGTGAAGTTTAAAATGGTTTGACATTCTATTAATACCCCTTATTGTGCGTTTAAACCGGAACCTCATATTTTGTTTCGTCCAGTTTCCGATTGTCTCAAGACGGTTGTCTTACGTGACCAGTATCGTTTGTGGGAGAAGTTTGTTGTGTTCTCTTCTGAGATGTGTACCTGTAGTGGTCTACCAGTTATGACTTTAGTCTAACTAATATAAGAAACGTCGGTTTCTACCTCTTCGAGATATGTGAGTCGTTTTTGTTTTGACCCTCGACTGACACCGAGTCGAGTACTTGAGGAATAACGGTTTAAGTCTGAATTTAACTTCTTTCTTTCCTTTTGGTGATCTGATAAGTCCATACTGGATTTAGTTTAGGGAATCTTAATATATCACCTTCACTGTTTATCTAAGTTCCCTAATCTATACTATCTGTCTCACGGACTTCTTGATACCTACCTCCAAGCACTGTGACATGTCCTCCGTTACTAGTTCAGGTGGGGGTTCTTTTTCTTTACGTTTTTCCGTTTTACCAACAGACTGCTCCCGAATGTTTATCGACTGTTTTCTTCTCTTCGATTTCCGTTTGATCTTTTCCTTTCTATATGGGTAAACTTACGTCTCAAGGTTTCTTAACGTTCCTCTCTACTCTTTCGGAAGGAGTCACTAGTCACATTTCTTTATCTCCTTTTGTTGTCTTACCCTTTCTGATCTCTAGAGAAGTTCTTTTAATCTCTATGGTTCCCTTGTAAAATACGTTTCTACTCGGGTTATTTCCTGTCTTTACCATACCTGGATTGTCTTAGTCTTCTATAATTCTTCTCCACCGTTCTTATGTGTCTTCTTGACATGTTTTTTCTAGAAGTACTGGTTCTATTGGTACTACCACACTAGTGAGTGGATCTCGGTCTGTAGGACTTCACACTTCAGTTCACCCGGAATCCTTCGTAGTGATGCTTGTTTCGATCACCTCCACTGCCTTAAGGTCAACTCGATAAAGTTTAGGATTTTCTCCTACGACACTTTCACGACGTGAGTTATGCGGTCGTTTATACCTTTTGAGTCGTCACCGGTGTCCTGACCTTTTCCAGTCAAAAGTCTTTCCGTGACGGTTTCTTATAAGTTTGGTGACGTGTTGACGTGAGTTGAGTGTGTTGATCGTTTCACTACGAGTTTTAAGAGGTTCGGTCCGAAGTTGTCATACACTTAACACTTAAAGGTCTACAAGTTCGACCTAAATCTTTTCCGTCTCCTTGGTCTCTAGTTTAACGGTTGTAGGTAACCTAGTAACTTTTTCGTTTCCGAAATGACTGATGTGGTTTCGGAAACTGACACACCTAGTGTCGTTTGAAACCTTTTAAGAAGTTCTCTACCCTTATGGTCTGGTGGACTCTTTAAACATACGTCCAGTTCTTCGTTGTCAATCTTGACCTGTGCCTTGTTGTCTGACCAAGACTTAACCCTTTCCTCATATAGTTCCGATATATAACAGTGGGACGAATAAATTGAATATACGTCTCATGTAGTACTCTTTACGACTCGACCTACTTCGTATTCGACCTTAGTTCTAACGGTCCTCTTTATAGTTATTGGAGTCTTTACGTCCACTGTGGTGGGAATACCATATTTCGTTTCTTCTTGATTTCTCGGAGAACTACTTTCACTTTCTCCTCTCACTTTTTCAACCGAATTTCGAGTTGTAAGTCTTTTGATTCTAGTATCGTAGGCCAGGGTAGTGAAGTACGACAGAGAANTTAGTGACGTCTACCACTGACGTCGGTACTTTAATTTTCTACGAACGAGGAACCTTCTTTTCGATACTGGTTGGATTTGTCGTATAATTTTTCATCTCGTAATGAAATGGTTGTTTTCAGTCAGATTAGTTTCGATATCAAAAAGGTCATCAGTACATACCTACACTTTCAACCTAATATTTCTTTCAACTCACGACTACTTAACTACGAAAACTTGACACCACAACCTCTTCTGAAAACTCTCAGGGAACCTGACACTCCTCTAGGTTGGTTAGGTAGGATTTCCTTTAGTCAGAACTTATAAGTGACCTTCCTGACTACAACTTCGACTTTGAGACTATGAAGCCGGTAGACTACGTTTCTTGACTGAGTGACCTTTTCTGCGACTACGACCCTTTGTGACTTCCGTCCTCCTCTTCCCCTGTTGTCTCCTACTCGACCAACCTACCGTAGTGGTTGAGTTACCCGTATTCAAACTCATTTGAGGCCCTCAACCACTACCTGTCCCTCTGGACCGCAAAACGTCAGGTACCCCAACGTTTCAGCCTCTGCTGTCTCACTGACTTGACTTGACTTCTATTAATCTCTACCCATCTTCCTACTATCTAATATCTGTCCACTCATTATCTACCCATCTATCTTTCTATACAGTCTTCGTTCTTCTCACTTTGTAATTACTGATCTTAGATTCACTACGTACATGTCCCCATGTGACCTTTTAGGAAAGATAAAACCACACACAAATTTTCAAAAGTATTATCTTGTAGTTGATTTTTGAATTCTTTTATTCGAAGACTACCTAACTTGACCTACAAAGGAACGTATCTCAATAGGTCTGAGACTTGGTAAAGTAGTCTCAGAACAGGAAATTGTTTATACGTAACTCGAGAAAGATACGCACGGTCGATCTATGACCTCAACCTCTTATCTCTTCAAGACAAGTCATCCCTGGTGTCCGTATACTTATTTATTAATTTTATACTACCCTTTTACGAGACTAGACCCTTCCGAGTTCTCCGACTTTTTTTTCTCTGTAGCAGACCTTTTTAGTCCCTTCCGAAGTATAAATTCACTTCAACATCTTGTATTTATCCTTAGAAGGTCTATCTTTGATTCTCTTCTCACAAAGTTCTTGTCTAGTGCCACACCACTCTCGTGTCTCACCATGTGTCACACCGGACCGGCCTCACGTTTCACCCGTACAGGTGTGTCGGTCTCCCACCGGTCTACCTCAGTCCGTTGGTCCGACATTCTCGGTCTTTCCACTGGCCGCCACCACCCCCTTGACCAGGTAACCAACCAGTTGGTGTAAAATCTTCGTCGATACCACACGTGTCCAGATTTTTTACTTTTTGTTTTCCGACGGAAGGGGTGTGTCCTCAGTTTGGGGTCCGACGGATCGACTTCGGGTCTTGGATATCAAACCGTCCTTCTTCGTCCACCCCGAACCCTCACTGTCCACTCTTTCTGACCGGCAGTGATATGTAAGGTCTTCTAAAATGTTGAGAAGGTGTGTGTGTGTGGGAGGGAGTGGACCTGACTTCTGTCGTTTGATAAGTTCCGGTACAATACAAGGATGGGTCAGAATTCGACGAGTCAGTACAGGTTGAGAACCGTTGGGATACCTAATGTCGAACGGTCCGAGGCGACAGGTACCCTAAGAGATCATTCTTATGACCTCACCCATCGGTGTGGGTACCGGAGAGCTTTGGACGGTTCCTCCTCTCCGACTTCAAGTCCCAGACTGAGTCTCGGGACCAGGGGTGGGACGGACGATAAACCGACGCCCGGAGACTCGGTAAAGTAGTGTAGATGGGGAGTCGTGTAAAAGAGGGGTATACCCTTCTATCCTCCTCCCGTACCGTTGGGTGAGGTCATAAGAACGGATCTCTTAGGGCACCCGTCTCCTTGGGCCGCCCGATGTCAGGTACCCCAACAATTCTCGACCTGTACTGACTTCGTTGACTCGTACGTACGTGTGTGTACGTTTCTATCGGAACTGCTAGTGAGAAACGAAAAGATGTCGTCGGGGTGTCAGACACTTGAGACGTAAAGAGGTGGGTGTGTGTACCCTAACACCAGTGGTGGACCTCGGTTTCCGTCCCTATTGTTATCGTGTAGTTGTGTCTCCTCAACACTTCCAGGACACTCTTTCGGACGTAGGAAGGTCTGAGGTAAACAAGAGTAATTAAGAAGGCGGAATCAAAATTTAAATGAGACTAAAAAAATTTGAAGATGTTAGTTTACTAACGAAGACAACCAAAGTTAGAAATAACTAAATTATGATTTTCGTTAATTTTGATACTTAAGATTTTGATACTTAAAACTGTTATAATATATCCAAAACTATGTCTCAAAAGTAACGTTAATTGAAGATTTACTTGACATTACAGTTTAATCTAAAAGAGCATCTGGGTTCTCGAAACTTCTTAAGAATGATAAAAGGTTCATGAACCAAAACTCCCAATAGGAAAATGACAATTCAGAACAAAATAACATGAGACAAATCTTTCTCATTGGATTTTAAAAAATACATCCCATAAAAATTAGATCTATAAAAATTACTCTAGAATCTTCTAGTTGAAAATGTTTACAAGGTACTCATAGACTTTTATTACACCTCATTTTGTATGGATAAGTTTAGGAGGTTTATTTATAAATACAGGAATAGACAGTTTAAGAGTCTGTCCAGATAATTCTTAAAGGTAATACTAACACGTTCAAACAGTGACCATAAAACCCGTACACTTCCAAGTACCACAAATATTGACGTTGATGAGTAGAAACAGGGTAAATCATAGAACGGAATTTAAGATAAAACGAACCATAAACATAATGGTGAAAAAGAAAAACGACAAACTCTTACTCTTACGGAGGTAGGACCATTTAGTGTCGATCTAGCTATATAAGAATATAAAGTACAGTAGAAGAGGAAAGAACTCGAGAATACGATTAAGTAAAAAGTGAACTAACCTCATATAGGGGGTCATTATAAAAGTCTTTTCTATATAAACCATATGTAGGGTTTAGGGACACGTAGAGATAAACGTGTACTTACTACCAAACCGATGTATCTCTTAAGATGTCAGAGTTCAGAAAAAGTACAACATATTTGTCACAAAAGATAGTAAGTACAAAGTCTCCTCTCCGGGTTTTATACAGACTAACGGAAAATAAATCTAACATCCAACAGAAGAATCCAGAGTATAACCATTCTAGAAATAAAATGGAAACTTTGAGTCTTTAAAGTGATGTAAAAATCACCTAACTTACGTATATAATTGGGGGTAGGGAGGACTTTAGAGTGACTTTGTCCTCATTTCCTTATGTTTAAAGTTTAGTATATGGGTGTTCCTGTTTTTCTTATCTTCGTCGTCGTCATTCTTATAAAACCTTCAACTTTACGTCTACCTTCTTGTCATTGATACAATCGTATGAGTTCTTTCGATTTAGGGTTCCGTCGTCTTCAATTTCGATTCTTAAGGGAGTGAGGTTTTTAGGTCCATGACCGTCGCGGTCCATGGAGACCATCACCGTCACTTCCGTCTTGGGTTTGTCCCGATGACTAACTTTCAGACACATTATAGTCGAAGGGAGAGGTGAGGGACGTTGGTCTCCTCTCGGGAATTATTTACTTCTGACGTCTTAACTAAGAGACCTCTGTCTCTTCAAGAGACATGTCTTACTGGTCCGTCTCAGTTACAATACTCATAGGAGAAATAATTATTTTACCTTAGTTTACCCTCAAGCCAGTGATGTATAACTTTGGAGATCCAAGAAGAGGGGGTGTATTTCAAGACCGTGGGTCCAAATGTAGAGGGTCTTGAAAGAGACCGGTTCCGGTTCTCCTTTTGTAAATTGTAGTGACCGTAACTTTAAGGGGGTCACTTTTATGGGTCGAACCAGTACAATACCAATTTGGGTACTTGTTGTTCACGAGGTCCCCTTCTTGTTTTTCACGGAGTCTCAGAAGTCGTCCTAAAAGTCGACCCGTACTCACGTGTCAATTCTTAGTGGTCTCCCCGAAGGGACTAGGTCACCAATTCTCAGGTGGAACGTTACGTCCCCTGTGGCCAAGTTAGGGACCAGGACTTTCTAAGGTGTACTGAACTCCGTTGATTCCGACACACGGTGTTGATGACTCGGGTGTGGGATCTCGGGGACTCGGTGTTGATGACTTCAGACACGTGGGGTCTCGGGTACGAGACGTTGTTCTCTTCGGCGACGTTACTCTCCTGGTGTGTGACGTTGATTTCTGATCTGGGGTGAGAGGCGTTGATCTCTTTCGGGTACGCGTCGTTACTTCGGGGTCACGTCGGTTATTTATTTATTTAATCTTGTCACTAATGGTGTATAAACTCTTGTAAAAAAGCATGCCTTCTAACTCCGGTTTTGTTTGTGTGTCCCTTTTTTCTCTCTCTCTTTCTGTTACTGTCCTTTTAAACAGAACTATTATAGAAGTTTCCTATTCTTTCGTAACATAGGTACTTTATTTTTGTACGACAATGATTTTCCTTGTAAATCTTCTGTTTGTATTGAGAACCTTTGAGTTTATACTTGAGTCTTTACTTTTGGAGTCACTTACTTACTCTCTTATAAAAAGTAGTGGACTTTTGGCGAGTCAGCATGGGTCCCGTCTTGGTTCGTGTCTGATCCGGAAAGTTTACTTGGTTATTTACTTTCTCGTATATTTCTTTAGAAAGAAGGGTTAAATACTAGATGGAAGACACGGAGTACCGTGTTAGGAGGTATGGGTTCCCGGGTCGACTTAGTCCTGAAGTGCTTGGTACTTGAACTCGGGGTCCCTTTTAGTATATGGTCGGACTGGTAGTCTGAGAGTGTCCGTAGACGACTAATCGAGGGTAAGTCATTGTATTCGGAATTAATATGGACTGGTACAGGATATCCCATATTTCGTAAGGGGAAAATGTCTACTTTTTTGACTCCAGATTTTCTGTTTCCACTGAGAACCGACCTCTATCCAGATGTTCCTCTTGGGTATTAAACACACCAGTCGAAGTCCTCAAGGACAGGAAAAAAACAACAACAAAAGAAAAAAATAAGATTACTATTTTCAGCACAAATAAACCTTTTTAAGTTCGTAAAGTCTTTATTTTGTTCCGTCTTACCGAAGTGATGCCAGTTGTAAAACCCCGGATCAGGAGGTGTCACAATAGATACGTATACCGTCACATAAAAAATTTTTTATTCCACTTTAAGGAGAGAAAGGAAATAGATAAATTATACGGTGATATTAACTTACAATTTGTTATTGGTGTTTTTCCTTAACCACAATATAGTTCGATCAGTCTTAGAGGTTCCGTATTTTTTTACTAAACGAACCTCACCCCCTTTTAAAAGATAATATCATGTTAGTAATCTAGTATTTTAATTGGTGTAAATCATGTAAGTGTGACAATACTCCTAAAGAAATTCAGATTATTTGTTTCGTAAAGGTTTATTTCCTCGGTAATGGAAATTTCTGTGACGAAATTTTTGTAAACGGTTTTTAAGAGTGAAACCGTTACGTAGAAATTACCTAACAATAAGATAAAAAAATTATAAGTGTGTATGAATGAGAAAGTTTGTTTCAAATATTACTTAAATAAGTTAAGTGGGATGGTTGGGGGAATGTTAAACTATTTTTACCGTAATTTACACATATAGTTACCCTTCTTAATGATAAAAGGGTTATAGAAAGGTGGGTACTTGTACCATAAGAGAGGTCAATAAGTCCGGAAAAAATTTTATAGAAAGTCATTTCCAAATATATAAAAAAAGTAAATTCGGAATTTATATGAATAATTCAAATAGGGTCACGTAAAATAACAAACGCACGGATTATCCTTCCCGTAGCACAAGAAAAAGACTTAATTCAAAAGATAAACAACACCATAATCTCCTTTGAAATGTGGTAATGTCGTGAGCGAAGGGACCACAATGTCAAAATTTTACTTGAGACAACCTAAACAAATCCATTTGTATGTATAGTAATATTTAACACTACTAATACGAGAAGAAATAGTTATAAAAATAAGGAGCAGAATGGTACAAACGATCTTGGAGGTCTTGTTACAACTTGTAAGGGTCATTATATTCGTAGAGACAAACCAAGGACTGAAGTACTCTTTAGAAATCATAAAATGACAGTGTAAATTACAAAAACTGGAGGAGAAAGTTTCGAGGGTGGGAGGGAGTCCTGAGTTGACAGAAGGATAAAGAGATGTCAGACATAGTTTATAGACAGACTCATCTTCGAAAAGGAACCCAGAAAACTGTTGTCTTCCACCAAATTCGGTAACATCAAAGAAAAGGACCTAGTACACGTAAAAGTCGGAGACATTTTTGAATTGGGAACATAATTGTTCTGTCTTAAGACAGCTCCGTGTCGTCTTTGATTCCCGTTCCCTTCGGTCGTGAATTTGTATGGACGTCTCACAGTAGGTGTCCCGTCCCGTGTAAACGTACGTACTAGAAGAAATTATGAATTACGTCTGCTGTCTCCCACTCTACCGACTTACCGTAGTGGTTGAGCTACGTACACTCAAACTCACTTGAGGTCCTGCACCACTACCTGTCCCTCCGGACCGCACGACGCTAAGTACCCCAGCGTTTCTCAGCCTGTGTTGACTCACTGAGTTGACTTGATTTTACTCGACTTGCGTCTGAGATGTTACACCATTAAAACAAATGAGAGTGAAAAGTCTACTTTCAGACAGAGGTTCATTGTACAGAGTACGGTGTGTCGATTCATCATCTTTGTCTTAAGACTCGGTCCAATTTTCCCTTTAGGATATTGAGAGTGTCCGGATTTACAACCCACAAAATTGTCACCACTTCCCTTTTTAAACATGGTCTTCCCTCCGTCTACACGTCCCCCTCTTTTGACTCCCAGGTCACTCTCACCCGGTAGGAAGAGAGGAGATCTCGGGAAACGACTCGTTTGTCATACATCCTACCCCGAAACGACTGTCCAACGTTCCCTCCCAACCGGAACGGTCTTAGTCTCGTAGTGTGAGAAGGGTCGAGTGGTAGGGGGTTTGGGAATGTACCCGTGACCACATACCTTTCCCGGGACTAGATCTTTCTTTCCGGACCTCAGATCGGAGTCGAGATAGTGGTAGTCGACACACTGGTACCCGTTCAACGACGTGAGAACCCAGGACCAACTTGTGGACATCTTCTTCCGATCGGTGGAACAAATCTTTCCCGTTCTTGTGTGAAAACATGTGTTTTCATCAGGTGCACCGAAAGTCAATTTGTTCCTTCTACTTAGGCACGTAAATGGAGACAAGGAAGGACGTTAAGTGACTTACTTGATATTTCCTCAACAAAAATTTGTCTGCTCGTTCTTTTCCTCTTCTCCATAGTCCCCTGTTCCCACAAATGTTAAAGTTCCTTTACGTTTCACGTCCCTCAGTACTCGTCTCGACTCTCCCGGATTTTCGTTCGACGGACGTCGTGCCCTCGGTTACTCTTCGAACGGTCGAGGACGGTGTTTGGGGTCTCTCCGGGCCTTTAATCTCGGTGGTCATAGAGTTTTGTGTCCTCGGTTTGACGACTTTTGTTCTCCTTTCAGTCTGGGAGACGTGGTGTGTGTGAAGCGGGTGGGTCGTCCTCCGACCTCCCAATCATGACTCTCTCTCTCTCAGTCCCACCGTCACCGCCTCGAGTCACCTACCACCCGTCTGTCCGTGATATCATTCTTGTCTCCCTCATCCACTTCAGGTACATGACTGAATCTGAGGAGTTGGGAGGAAGGGGATTTGTGGTCGTTAGTGTAAGTGGTGGTAGGGATGGGCGGTCCTATATCCTAAGAATAGATCTCTTCGATTTTCCACGGTGACTTTTACGGATCTTTATAACTGAAATCTCAGAGGGTTACTTTACTGGTCTAGGGGTAGAAGTGAGGGTCACTTCGGGATGGGTCTGGGTATCGTAAAGAATCGCGAAAGAAGAGTTTATACGTGTTCACTTTCTTTTTTCCCCTTGACCCTTCTTCACCTCTGTTACGCCCCTCGTTTTCCTTTTCGTTTCTTCTGACAGTAACAGCAGGAATTTACTTTCTTGTGGGACGTACGTCTTGGTCCCCGATCGTCTTCTATTTTTTACGTTAGATGTGTCGCTTTCTTGGGAGCCTTTGAATTTTTCTACTCTGAGTTTTAAAGTTTTCCGTTATCGTCCCAGACTTTACAATAAAAAAATTTTTCCGTCTTTATTCTTTGTTCCCTTTTTCTTCTTATCTCGTAGTTCGGTCTTACAGATGTTAAGTAGCTTTTTTCTCCCCTCTCTTGTGTCTTCTGTCCTTTAGTGGTTTCTGTTTTTGTGTTTGTAAAAAGGGCCTTATCTTCCAGGATTCAAAGGTCTTCCTTCCTTGCGTAGTTCCTGGGTTTTGTTACCTACTTTTATTTGAGTGTGATCTGGGTTGTAGATTCTGAAGGGACCACCGAGTTTTCCATTTCTTAGACGGACGTTACGTCCTCTGGACCCAAGTCAGGGACCCAACCCTTCGAGGAGACCTCTTCCCTTACCGATGGGTGAGGTCATAAGAACGGCCCTCTTAAGGTACCTATCTCCTCGGACCACCCGATGTCAGGTACCCTAGTGTTTCTCAGTCTGTGCTGACTTATTGATCGTGAAAGTGTGAAAAAAGTCTGGACAATAGTACTTTAAAGTCATGTGTTCCCTGTCTCCCTGTCTTTCTCCTAGGATGTTTGAAGGTCTATCCTTCCACGACCAACGGATGTTTCCTGTCCTTTTGGTTCTACCGTAACTTTAAGAATTGTTGGTACGAACTTCCAGCTTCCGTTACCTCGTTTCGGAAGTTTTAAGAGTCCATTTTAATAAAGGTTGATTTTAAAATAATGAGGAACAAGTTCCGGTCCTCCCCACCGCCACTCCTCTATGGGGAGCAGGTTCCATTCTCTTTGGGTTCAATCTACCTTCCACAACGCTCTCCCGTAGTCTCCCGTCTGTGTGACTTTGGTATTAGTGTCTTTTGATCTGTTAGATTAATGTGATCCTGGTGTCGGAACAGACTTTCATTTTCAACGAGTCAGCACAGGCTGAGAAACGCTGGGGTACCTGACATATCAGGTACCTTAAGAGGTCCGGTCTTATGACCTCATCCATCGGAAAAGGAAGAGGTCCCCTAGAGGGGTTGGGTCCCTAGCTTGGGTCCAGAGGGTGTAACGTCCACCTAAGAAATGGTCGACTTGGTGGTCCCTTCGGGGTGTCGGAACAGATTGAGTTACTTTGATTCGGTATAGCACACTCCGGTGGGTTCGACCCGCCCAGTACCACCTCTCCAGACTGTCTTACACCAGGTGACCTCTTCCCTTATCGTTTGGTGAAGTCGTAAGAACGGAACTCTTGGGGTACTTGTCATACTTTTCCGTTTTACTATCCTATGACTTTCTCCTTGAGGGATCCAGCCATCCATGGGTTATACGATGACCTCTAGTCACCTCTTTATTGAGGTCTTTCTTACTTACCTACCTCGGTTTCGTTTTTGTTATGGGTCAACACCAACACTGACCACTATCTTCGTTCCAGACTACGACATTTCTCGTTATAACGTATCCTTGGACCTTACAGTCCAGGTACTTAGTTCCGTTTAACCTTCACCAGTTTGTCCTCTACCGTTCTCACTTGTAGCTGTAAGATCCTTAGTCGCTTGATTTTACCTGACCTCACCCACTTAAATTGAGTCTACTGGTAATATAGATGATGAAGTCCGTTCTTAGGGAATCTTCTTTATCTCATCGGTAGTACCAGTTGTTTTCTCAGGTTTTACGTCATGAACCTACGTTAGAGTTTTTACTGTCTTACTAGAGACAAGCAGAGGTTCCGTTTGGTAAGTTATAGTGTCATTAGGTTCAGATACGGGGTTGGTCATTGCGACTTCTTCGAGTTCAACTTGCCAAGATACTTCTGGATGTTTTGGAAAATCTTGATTGTGGTTTTTTTCTACAGGAAAAGTAATATCCGCTGACCTTACGTTTTCATCCTTCAGTTCTTTGTGGACCTCATTGTCCGTTTAAACTGGAACCTTATGTCTTACTTCGTCCCGTTTCCGATTATCTCAAAACGGTTCTCTTACGTGACCAGTATCGTTTGTGGGAGAAGGTTGTTGTGTTCTCTCCTGAGATGTGTACCCGTAGTGGTCTACCAGTTGTGGCTTTAGTCTAACTAATATAAGAAACGTCGGTTTCTACCTCTTCGAGATATGTCAGTTGTTTTTGTTCTGGTCCTCGACTGACACCGAACCTAGTACTTGAGGAATAACGGTTTAAGTCTGAAGTTAACTTCTTTCATCCCTTTTAGTGATCTGGTAAGTCCATATAGGATTTATTTTAGGGAATACTAATATATCACCTTCACTCTTTATCTAAATTCCCTGATCTAGACTATCTATCTCACGGACTACTTGATACCTGTCTCCAAACACTGTAACATGTCCTCTGTCCCTAGTTCTGGTAGGGGTACCTTTTCTTTACGTTTTTTCGTTTTACCGACAGACGCCTCCGGAATGTTTATCGACACTTTTCTTCTCTTCGTTTTTCGTTTCCTCTTTTCCTTTCTATATTCGTAGACTTACGTCTCAAGGTTTCTTATCGTTCTTCTCTATTCTTTCGGAAGGAGTCGTTAGTTACGTTTCTTTATCTCCTCTTGTTACCTTACCCTTTCTGATCTCTAGAGAAGTTCTTTTAATCTCTATGGTTCCCTTGTAAAGTACGTTTCTACCCGAGCTATTTCCTGTCTTTACCATCCCTGGATTGTCTTCGTCTTCTATAATTCTTCTCCACCGTTCTTATGTGTTTTCTTGACATGTTTTTTCTAGAAGTACTGGTTCTATTAGTGTTACCACACTAGTGAGTGGATCTCGGTCTGTAGGACCTTACACTTCAGTTCACCGGGAACCTTTCGTAGTGATCCTTGTCTCGACCACCTTCACTACCTTAAGGTCAATTCGATAAAGTTTAGGACTTGCTACTACGACACTTTCACGACGTGAGTTATACGGTCGTTTAAACCTTTTGAGTCGTCACCGGTGTCCTGACCTTTTCCAGTCGAAAGTAAGGTTAGGGTTTCTTTCCGTTACCGTTTCTTACGAGTTTGATGGCGTGTTAACGTGAGTAGAGTGTGCGACCATTTCATTACGAGTTTTAAGAGGTTCGGTCCGACGTCGTCATGTACTTGACACTTGAAGGTCTACAAGTTCGACCAAAATCTTTTTCGTTTCCTTGGTCTCTAGTTTAACGATTGTAGGCGACCTAGTAGTTTATTCGTTCTCTCAAGGTCTTTTTGTAAGTAAAGACGAAATAACTGATGCGGTTTCGGAAACTGACACACCTAGTGTTATTTGACACCTTTTAAGACTTTCTCTACCCTTATGGTCCGGTGGACTGGACGAAGAACTCTTTGGATATACGTCCAGTCCTTCGTTGTCAATCTTGACCTGTACTTGTGCTTGTCTGACCAAGGTTTATCCTTTTCCTCATACAGTTCCGACATATAATAGTGGGACGAATAAATTGAAGATACGGCTCATGTAGTACTCTTTACGACCCGACCTTCTACGTGTTCGACCTTAGTTCTAACGGCCCTCTTTATAGTTAGTGGAGTCTATACGTCTACTGTGGTGGGAATACCGTCTTTCACTTCTCCTTGATTTTTCGGAGAACTACTTTCACTTTCTCCTCTCACTTTTTCAACCGAATTTCGAGTTGTAAGTCTTTTGATTCCAGTACCGTAGACCAGAGTAGTGAAGTACCCTTTATCTACCCCTTTGTCAACTTTGACAGTCTGAAATAAAACCCCCCGAGGTTTTAGTGACGTTTACCACTGACGTCGGTACTTTAATTTTCTGCGAATGAGGAACCTTCCTTTCATTACTGGTTGGATCTATCGTATCAGTTTTCGTCTCTATAATGAAACGGTTGTTTACAGGTAGTTCACTTCACTTCAGCGAGTCACCACAGACTGAGAAACGCTGGGGTACCTGACATCGGATGGTCCGAGAAGACAAGTACCCTAAAAGGTCCGTTATCATGACCTCACCTAACGGTAAAGGAAGAGGTCGTCTAGAAGGGCTGGGTCCCTAGCTTGGGTCCAGAGGGAGTAACATCTGTCTACGAAATGGTAGAGTCGGTGGTCCCTTCAGGCAGATCAGTTCCGATACCAAAAAGGTCACCAGTACATACCTACACTCTCAACCTGACACTTCTTTCGACTCTCGGCTTCTTAACTACGAAAACTTGCCACCGCAACCTCTTCTGAGAACTCTCAGGGAACCTGACGTTCCTCTAGGTTGGTCAGGTAAGATTTCCTCTAGTCACGACCCACAAGAAGTCTTCCTTACTACGATTTCGACTTTGAGGTCATGAGACCGGTGGAGTACGTTTCTCGACTGAGTAACCTTTTCTGAGACTACGACCCTCCCTAACTCCCGTCCTCTTCCCCTACTGTCTCCTACTCTACCGACCTACTGTAGTGGCTGAGCTACCTGCACTCAAACCCACTTGAGGCCCACAACCACTACCTATCCCTCCGGACCGTACGACGCTAAGTACCCCAGTGTTTCTCAATTTGTACTGACCCGCTGACTTGACTTGACTTTTACAATAAAGGTTGGTTTGATAACTAGTCGACACGTCCCTCCTTTTTGTTAGAAAAAGTCCGTACGTCAGATAGTTGTTACAGTGGAGGGTAATAGGAAAGATTCCTTCGGTATTTTCGTACCCTCAGTTAGTTCTTCCTTCTGTATCCAGGTGAAACTAATTTCTGTGTATATATAGATATATGTTTTCGACCAAAAGGGGCCCTTTAGACCGGGGTGCCTTATACCAGAAATACGGGAGTGGTCTCAAAGGTCGTAACCTTAAAGGTTAAGATTTCAAGTACAAATAAGTGGTAAATTGTAAAGACTTTAACTCTAATGTACCGTTGACCACCGTACCGTAGAATCCATTCATTTTGTACCTCCGTCGGTTTTAAGGGTCCGTCAAAATGTCAATCGGTACCGTAAAGTACGTATAAAAAAGAATCCAAAGGGTTGAAGGACTCTACTCAAAAAGGTTGGGGCAAAAGTTGTGGTTCTTTGTCTACGGGGTACCACTGCCGTGAGTTCCGTTAGGATCTGACACACTCAACACCCACTCCCTCAGTCACAGGTAGTTCAAGGAAAAGAGGAATGGTGGTCGATACCTGTCTCATAGAGTGGCAGGAGGTGAGTGAACTGTCGACTCCCTTTACTCCGAGTCTCTCTAACTAACTACGCGGGATGGAGGGTGTCGGTCGTACGTGGTCTCGGCCCTAGAGTTGAGAGGTGACGGTGTCGACAACCCGACCGGGATCCCTGTCGTCGACACAAGGGTACCCTTCGTTCGTACTCGTGTGGGGGCGGGTCGGGTCTCGTTCGGGGAGGCCCGGGACCGGGGAGACGACCCCGAGGTCGCTGTGAGTGACGTACTAGTAGAGGGCCTGACCCAGGCTCCCCATCGCGAACCTAGGTGGGTACTTGTCCCTGGCCATAGCGACGGCTGTCAGGAAACAGAGGTTGTAGACCCACAACTCCATCGCTGGGTGGGGATGTCCCAAGACGTGGTCTCTCTCCTCCGTCCTGTAATCGTTCGACCTACGGACCGGGCCTCTGAGATAGAGGTCAGAGGGGGACAGAGGGATAAGGTAGACAATGTCTAACTTAATACAAGGGGTTTCTCTATCCACCTCAGGATTGGGGGTCCTGGAGTCTCACACTCGAGTAGACCTTTATCGATGTCCACAATGGTCAACTCTACTCGAGTATGACCTCATCCCACCCAGGAAGGAGGTTATACTGGTCACAGGAGTATTCGTCACTATAGAACCGGGGGCACACGGGCATAGGGGACGGGATAGGACAAAAACACTCCAGAACACTCACCCCTCTACCGGTAAGTTGTACCTCCGTCCCCGACGTCGTTCCATAAATGTTCGGTTCGTCAGGGTTCGTAGTGGTCGGTGGTGGTCGTCGATCTTTGTCCCGTCCTTCCTAGAGGAGATGTCCAAAGTCTCCTTTACACCAAGACAGCTATGGACCTAAAGTCTGAAGACCGAGGGTCTTGACACTCTCCCATTTAAAGACAACAAAGTTCGGTAGACCAAACACTATGAAACAATACCGTCGAAACGATGGAATACATCCTTCAATTATGGGGTAGGGTGGGTCTTTGGACCCAACATCCATATTCTTCGGGAGCACCTCTCCAAGTCTCCCCTCTCCAACGGACAGGTAACACTGACCACCCCCGTCCTCCTTCCGTCCTGTCCTTGGGCGGTAGACATATCTTAGACCTGGTTCCAGTCTGACCCAGAGGTTCACTTCTGGGAGGGGGAACATCCTCCACGTCCGACCTCCACTCTTTTCCTTCTGACACCCCCGAACTGACCGAGCTGGAGTGTTCTTGTCTTTTCCCGTCCCCCATGTCCGTGTGCTCCCCGGTTCTATAGTGACCCTCTACTTTTCCGCCTCACCTTCCCCCTCTCAACCCCAGACCCCTACGTTCTACCCCGTCCCCCTCGAATCACCCTTCCGTGTAAGGTTCGTTCTACAAGGGTCCCTTTGGACCTCTTTATGTGTTGAATTTTTATGTGTCGACGTCTCTCGCCTCCCCGTCCCGCCCCACGGTCGGTTCGGTCTCGTCGTTGGTACAGTCAAAGTCCTTCGACAAGACCCGGTCTCCTCGGGACCCAACACACAACAACAAAAAAAAAAGATTTTGGTATCCGAAAAGGAACAGGATTTGACATTATTACACAGACTAAAACCAAAGGAGCTCTCGAAATAAAGACAAGTAGTGGACACGTGACCGGGGACACAAAGGGTGAGACCGGGTGAGGAGTGGGGGTGAGGGGGTCAGAAAAACCTCAAACACTGGGATTACACTTTGCCTGTCACAAGAGAACTCTCGTGCACTCTAACAATTTAAGGGCGATCTGTAAAAAGATTGTACCGAGATTCCAGGAGCAACGGCAAACACTATTCACTATCCATTAAATAACCTTTGTACACGTATGTAAATATAAGTCTCCTTTAATATCAAACGTGATAATCAAACAGATAATTTTTTGGAACTGACTAAATTTTTATATGGGTCGACAAACCTTTGTCCGTTTTGATTGGACACGAATACCTTCAGTCCTGTCCTTGGTGGACACCCCCTGTCTCACCCCCCCCCGGACCCCACGACTTTTGCAAGAAGTCGGGAGACCCCCTGGTGACGTACTACTCAGGTGAAACACTGTACAGTGCCTCGATGAGTAAACCCTGAGGAAGAGTAAAGAAATACCAATAGTCTGACGTCCTTTTCCACCCGAACCTTTCATTCCCGTCCTTACTCTTTGTCTCGTGGGTTACGGTAGATCGTGTACTTCTTCCGTCCGTGTGCCTGAACTCTCGGACCGACAGAATGTTCTTGTGGTTGTTTGGTTTCTACTGTAGAATGTGCGTCCCTGTCGACGGTGACCACCCCTCCCTCTTCCCAGTCTTCCCAGGAACGAAGTGGTCTCTGCTCTTTACCCGGTTGAGGGAGTCCATAGGGACTCCGGGGTCCTGTTTGTGTTTCTCTTACCTCCCTCGTAAGGGGACCTTTTATTCTCACACTACCAAGACCCACTACAGGTGATCGTGTCGCCAAGAGGTTGACCAGGGAACTTGTTCGTGAGAGTCGTACCGGACTTTTGAGTAATCTTTACGTACAAGGGTCCGGGGCGAGGTCCGAATGACTTAGTCTTCGAGACCAAACGCCGGGTCGGTGGAGACAAAATCCTTCGGGAGGTCCACTACGATTACGGGCGGGTTCAAACTTTTTGGTGTCGGAATCTCGTTACTCTGTCAGGTCCATCCACAATCAGTGGGCGGACCACCCTTTTCGTCCACCCTAGGTGAGGGAGCCTCGTAGCCAAAGGTCCCGACGGACCTCTCCCAAGGGACGGGGAGTGGGGTGTTTCTGGATGAGTGGGTCAAGGGGTGCTGGTAGACCATCTGGAAGTACGGACGGGCGGACCTCCTGTCGTCCTTCCCTCCGACCAACCCCGCGAACGTGAGGAAGAGACCTCCTTCGGTACATGGCCCTGGTCTGCATCGGATCCCCACTCCTCACTTCCGGCCCTCCGACCTCTCCCGACCGCCACCGGTCGGACCCCGGTCGCGTCCACTGGAATGGATGGACCGTCGGGACGCGGACCCCGGTTCTTGTGACCCTCCGTGGGTCGATGGGGGTTGAGTGGACCTCGGGGAGGAGCTCCCGGGACGCCACGGGAGTACTGGGGACGATGGACGAGACAGGGACGGGTAGTCGGACTGTGGAGAAAGGTCCAAGGGTCCTCGCCCCCGGGAGACCCAGACCGTTCCAGGTCTCTCCACAAGGTCTTGGGTCGGACCCCTCGCCTTCGGTGAGTCTGAAACCTCGATCAACTCGCCCCGAGGTGAGGGTCCAGGCAAAGGGGAAACGACCCTCGGACCCTTTTAGGGAAGACTAGAGACCCGGAGTCAAAAGATAGTACTTTACGTTTTCTGGTAGGGAAGGAGTTCCTCCGATTTTCCACGGACCGGGTCTCGTCCGTAAGTCCTTCACAACCATGGGGACGAGTAAGGAGAGGTGGGGGAGTGGAAGGGTTCGGGAGTCGCTAGATACCCCCCGTCTGGTACGAACCCCCAGTGGATTTCAGGTCTTCGATGAGTCCAGTGACCGACGACTCGGGAGTCTCTCCTCGGGTGGTGAGGAGACTTACCTTGTCCGCACACGAAGAATGTGAGTCGGGTGGAGATCAAAAGGGGAGCAGGAGAGACGTCCCCTCTCTCCCCGTCTTTGTGGACGACTCGTAAAGGGCCCACGGTCCGAGGTGCGATCTCTGAGATCATGATTGGAGTAACTTAAGAGTGTCGGTTGACCAGTGTGAGTGTCCTGTTCACACATTTGGTTCCGAGTCTCTCACTCTCTCTGACTGGGTGACTCTGGTCACTCATGGTCTGGTCCTAACCCTTGATCCACTCAGACCGTGGGTTTGGACCCGAAAGGGGACTTTATCGGTGGAGGTAGGGTGGGACGGAGACGTATCCCTCAGGGGAAGGTTCTTTTCTCCCTTCCTTCCGGTGTCCCCCCTGTGTGACTGATCAAAAGCCCCCGTGACCGATTCCCACCAGGTCATCTAAGAAAGACATCCCCAAAAGCCCAAAGCTCCTTGACAACTTTTTTGAGGTGCGGAGAATAACACTACGTCCAATTCAAGGAGGTGCTTCGAGACCTTTAAGCAGTCAAGGGACCCAGAAAAAAAGACTCTTTGTCTCCCCCTATTTTCTCTAGACAATACGGTTCTTTTCGTTTCGGACACAAAGGTCTGGGAGGGGTGTCTCTGTTCGTCCCCCAGGTCGGCCACCGCCCCGACCCCCCACCCTCAGAGATTGTCGGGGAGGAAACACGATGTGGGACGTCGGGTCGAACGGAATAGATGAAGAAGAAGGTGAACAAAGCACCTGTAAGTGACCGTAAATGAGATTCGTCTTCTCTATCAGGTTTATGTATGTTTGGTCACACTACCTCCTTGTGAGTGCTAAGAACCCCGTTACTTTGATGAGACATACTGTGATATTGCCACCTATGTACAATAATATGTAAATAGGTTTGGGTACCTTGTGGTTCTCACTTGGGATTATATTCGATACCTGAATCCCACTATAACACAGGTACATCTAAGTGACTGACATTGTTTATAAGGGGAGACCACACCTAATGACTATCATCCCCCGGCACGTATATCCCCCATGTCCCCTGTATACTCTTGGACATGAAAGTCGAGTCAAAACGACACTTGGATTTAACGAGAACTTTTACGGAATAAAAAAACTATTGTGTTTGAGAATAGGTCACCTGACCCGAAACCGACATCCCGGACTCCTCCCAGGTTCCTGGGACGATACGACTCGTCCTGTGGAATAGTCGACCAGTACTTCTCCTGACCTTCCAGTGTCCCTCTTCGGTCCAACGTCCCGACCCGGTTTTCATAAAATCGTAAAGTGGTGGTGGGGAGTACAGGATCGCGAGGACTACGGAACTAGTATCCCAGGTGGAGGACGATTGTGAGACGGATCAAAAGCGAACACTAACACAAAGAAAGACGTAATTTTACATTCATGGTGTCCCCCTCCAAGGGGACGTCGATTTGTTAATGGACCTGGTTCCGTCTGTACTCAATGTACGCATTGTCCCTCAATCTATTTCACTTTCACAATCAACGAATCAGCACAAGTTGAGAAACACTAGGGTACCTGACATTGGGTGGTCCGAGGAGACAGGTACCTTAAGAGGTCCGTTCTTATGACCTCCCCCAACGGTAAGGGAAGAGATCTCCTAGAAGGGTTGGGTCCCTATCTTCGGCACAGAGGACGTCACACCCGTCTAAGAAGATCAACGATACTTTCGTTTCGGGTCCCACGATCCCTTAGCGTATTGTCCTTGAACCACCCACGTCCTTTACCGACGTGGTTCGATTTTAAGATGGAGTCAAAGAGGAGAACCGGGAGGTCAAGAGACGGTGATTGGGTCTGTCGAATCGACCCAGACGTCATCGGTCTTCACAAACGTTTTGTCGTCCTGTGGGTCCGACGTGGTAGGTCCAGAGTCGTCCGGACCACCGGGCACAGGGAAGGTCCGGACCGTGTCACCGGTGAACGTCGAGGAGACATCAAGTACGACCACGTTTATTCTCCCTGACCACCACTTCGGTCTGTCGCAGGACCCTAAGTTTAGGGCCGAGACGGAGAAGGTCGATGCACCGATCGGAGTTAGAGGGGTAGATCGTGTTTCTCGGAATAGGGAGGGAACGACCCTCATCCCTCACTCGTCCTATGCCCTTCCCGGGGGCACAAGGGGGTGGAGGGGGAGCGTCTCGGACCGTGTGTTCCACGACACCTACTCGCTCCGACCAGAAGGACGGCCCCTTCCGTGTCGGGCAGACCCATGTTTGGACGTGTCTCATTACAGGCATTCCGACCCCGAACGAAGCCAGTGGTCTCTTTTACAGCATCCCCGGTGCCCACGGGCACTAAAAACGGTCCGTGTAAAGCTACGGTGAAAATTTCCACATTCACGGGCCACGGTCTGGTGAGGGGACCTTGTGTCTCCTGTTAGGGATGTCCATGTAGTGGGAGAACCCCGGAGTCCAAGGGGTAGACGGGACCCTGAGGGGGGTGGGTCCCGACGTGTCCCTCGACCCACTCCGGACCGGTCCACTCCCCCTATGGACTACTCGGTTCCCCCCGCCGAACAACCGGTAGGACGTGTACTCCGGGAGCCTCACTCTGGCCAAGGTCCGTGAGAGGAGGTCGAAGCACTTACCCAACGGGAAGAGGGGTATTAAAGGTCCGGGACCTATCATCAAGACACCCACCCCCTCCCTATGTTTCCGGCAATCAGGGTGAGGAACCCGGTGACACGCGTTGACTCCTTCTCTGCAGGGGGTCTCTCCTTGCCCCAAAAGTCTCTGGGACGTACAATTGACGGGAGGTCTTTGTGTGTCGCGACGCCCGGACGCTCGGAGACGGTGACGAGTCCTGAAGTCAAGGTTTTAAGTCTAAGAGTTCTGAAGGTATCACCGTGTCACCTACTCTTAAGTGGACGGTTACGTCCCCTGTGCCCAAGGTAGGGACCAGGGTCTTCTAGGGGGTACGACGCCTCGTTGATTCAGGCACGTGGTGTTGATGACTCCCGAACCCGACGTTGATGACTGCGGACACGAGGACCTCGGACACGAGGTGTCGTTCTCTTCGGCGACGTCACTCTCCGGACTTGCGGTGTCGATCTCTCTCGGACGTGTGTCGTCTCTGAGTCGTGTCGGTTTTTTTTTCTTTGTTTTTTCAAGTCTAAGACGGGACCCCGGGGTGATCAGACAGGTGAATAGGGAGTGTCGAGGGAAGGATCCATACTGTGAAGTCGATTTCACTCCAAGAACGACCAGGGGTTTGTATGCGTAAGACGGTTTGAGGGACGGAAACGAACGAACACGGCAATGACGGTGAGAAGGACGGAAAAACTGGAACCTTCTAAGATCAGGACGTTTCGGTCTAGTTTACAGTAGAGAGGACTCTTACTTCGGTAGGAAGGGGCTAGGGGGGTCTGTCGACGAACGAAACCACTAGAGTCTTTAGGGTAGGTAATATGTGTGGGGACACAGCATCGGACGTAAATGTGTTTACCCAAAAGGTGACAAGACACTTGTCACGACACTAGACCTCCATAGACCTCAGGGTCCAAGCTTAGGACCGGGACGACGAAGGATCGACTCACTAGAAACCGTACGGTGAATTTCTAGGAGGAATCGGAGTACCAAGTATAACATTCGTGTCCCTACATCATAAAAGAAGTTCCCATTACTTTTACTTTCCTTTATTACAGAAATCTCGGAGAACGTGTAAGAGTCGGGTATCATGCACGGTTGTAGACCATCGGTCTCACCCCACCGATAGAACTGTCTCCCCCAACCCCATCACCCTTCACCCACCTCTTTCTCCATTCCCTCCTAATCTTGACACCGACCTTACTGGTAGACCTAGCCTTACTGAGACCGACGTTGTTGACGGTCCCAGTCTCCATACCGGAAAGACCCACATTACTCCTCTCGGCGGGACGTCCCACCCACCCACCCACCCTCTACCCACCCACCCACCCACCCTCTCCCCGGCAGACCCCATTTCTAGACCGTCCTACAAACGACGACGCAACGCAGAAAATCGGTGTGCCTCAGCGACGACGAGGTGTTTACTACCGAGTCGGGACGGAGGGAGGTCGGGGACCTTGGAGGGCCTCTCGTCGGGTCTCGGTCCGGTCCGTCTCTCCTGTCCCTCGAAACGACCCTCTCAGTCCGGTGTGGCCCGTAGTCTAAACAAGTGGGAGTCTCCTCGTTCTGACGTGAAACGGAAGAAGGTCCCGGGTCCCAAAGGTCCATACAAGCCCTCTTTTCGGGGTTTCATCCTTCCACCCAGGACCGTAGTTCATGATCCACTAAATGTTCGGAAGTGTAGAACCGGGATCTCCGTTGGACTGCTCTAGTCTAGTCACGGTGACTTTAATTGTCTACCCCTTTGACTCAGACTCTCTCCCTTTGGAACACAGGTTCCAGGGGGGAGACCTTTCCCCGCACTCACGCACGACTCAGCGACGTCATCACAGACTGGAGACATGCTGGGGTGCCTGGCATCGGGTGGTCTGATGGTCAGGGAACCACGTCTGTTCTTCCCTGATCACCACTTCGGTCTGTCGCAAGACCCCAAGTTTGGGACCGAGACGGAGAAGGTCAACGTACCGATCGGAGTCAGAGGGGTAGATGGTGTTTCTCGGAATAGGACGGGAACGACCCTCACCCCTCACGACAAGGACGGTGAGAAGGACAGATTCCGTTCTTATGACCTCACCCAACGGTAAAGAAAGAGGTCCCCTAGAAGGGCTGGGTCCCTAGTTCGGGTCCGGAGAATGTAGAGGTCGTGACCCTCCACTCAAGAAATGGTGATTACGGTCACGTTTCCAAAATTGAAGATTTAGGTACACACTAGAAAGACTAGGAGATGACAAAGGGTCTGTCACTCGTAGTACTGGAGACCCCTCTTGAATCTGCACTCCCAGTATTGTTTCCTCGTTCTCGTCGACGAGTCCCTCGAGTCTCCGGTTCTTCTCGGGTCACGACTGTGAGACAGTTGTTTCGCAGTAGAGGGAAGCTGGGAAGTCCTAGTCTCCACGTCATTGTGTGCACCCGACCACATTTGCGGGAACTAAAATCGATCTTACAACAAAGTCCGGAAACCCCTGGGGGTTCGTCCTCACTAATTAAGACCCCCCTCTCCACACACCCTTACCTCTTTAACAGTGAACATTAAAAAAAGTCGACCTGGAACTTCTTCCTCTTCCTAGGGTCTTCTACTTCCCCCTCCCTGTCCAGGGGGTCCATCTCCCCCGTTCCTTCTCGTGGAAACTCTGTTACCCTCTCCATACGATCTTCTCTCACCCTACCGGGACTTTCGGTTCGTCCCACAGGTCTGAACCAAGACTCCATACCCCCCACGAATTCTTCCAAGTGTCGTTTCTATTTATTTATTTTTTGTTGATGCTACGACAGAGTTCCCTCCCTTTTTTTTCTTCTCCCACCACCCTCCCACCCCGGACCCTTTCTCCTCGGCTCTTCTCTTTGACTACTTCCCTGAGGTTTCGACCCTTAGATCCACAGGGGTGTCGGGTCCCTTCCGTCTCGTATGATCCTCCCCCTACCTCCGTCTAGGGTCCGGTCGTCTCTTCCGCAACTGAAACGTCCCACACCAAGTAGTCGGGGTAGGAGAGACCCCTTCCTAAGTGTCCGGGAGTTCGTCCGTGGGTCTCGAAACTGTAACCGTGACCCCTCCGGGGGTGCCCGTTCAGTCGTCGGACGTGTCCACCGTAGACATCCGGACAGGGTGGTCGTCACCCCCATGCTGACGTCCCTGGTCTCCGGTCTCCTCCGTGTCCTCCAGGGGTCAGGTCCTGAGTGTCGTTCTACTGTCACTCTTTTCGTCCGGAACCTACACTCGAGGGGGACGAGTCACGGGAGAGGAACTTTGAGTGACAGACCGGGACTCGGGTCCTTCCGTCGAGTCTCTTTAGGGAGTCCCGGATCACTCAATGGCGTCGTCGTCTATACTCCTGGTCTCCCCTCCTCTCTGTCGGTTTTCCCTCCTTGTCCGGTACCCTGGAAGTGGACGAGTCGGTCGGGAGGGTCTTCGGGGTCACAACTCCTGGTCCCGTGTCCTCCTTTGTCGATCGTAGACTAAGTAAGGGGGTTTAGAAGACGGAAGTTGCCCGGCCCCGAGACTGTAGTCTGGACAGGAGGTGTATAGCAGTTCCCTGTTGCGTTCACTCAGTTCACGCCACCAATACGCACCTATGGCACCTAAGTTAGGACGGAGACGGTGACTCATCGGGACACTATCTCCCGTCAGTGAATTGGAGAGACAGACATTTCTCCTCTACTGTCACGGACGAAGTGTCCAACGACACTCCTGACGTAATTAATCATGTGATCTTGCCACGGACCGTACACAGTTCACGACACAATTCACAGCCGATAATAATGAAATCTAAACTTCCATTACTGAGTAAAAGGTCACGGAGGTCTGTCGGGGAGAGGGATGTCCCGTCAATGTCGAAGACGTGGACTCCTGCGTACACATGTAGGGGACTTGCCCCGTTGCTTATTAGAGATCCGAGGTATCCTCAAAAGTGTCACCTCTTCACACCTCCTTTCCGGGACGGAAACACCAACCTGTAGGGGGAAGGCACGGACGAACCGGGTGACCCCGTTCTGCAAATAGGAGAGACTCGGAGGTTCCCGACCAGACCTCACCAATATTTTTTTCTTAATTCTCACAAAGTCTCTTATCCATGAATCGTCCGTCCACACGGGAATCAGGTGTTTCGGGATGGAGCACGGATGATACACGGTCCATGACACTCCTGGTCCTTTAAGACGTTACTTAGTTGGTCCGTCTACACAGGTGGGAGTCCCCGACGACACGAGACCCTCTTTCTGTGTGACTTGTGTCGGTGTTAGCCCCGAGGACCCTGTCCCGCCGTAGAGTGTCCTAGTCCAGTCTGGAGTCCAGTCTCGACTCCCCCCACCTCCCTCAGGAATCCACTTCCCCGACGACCTCCTTCTTGTCGTGAAGGCCATCTCCTTCTCGTCCTCGTTTCGGGGGCACGACTCTCGAGCGCCGTGTGACTCCTCGCTCCCCCCACCCCACAGGTCGTGTCGCACCCCCGACCCCTCCCCGTCACGACCGTCACACGCACAGTGGGGTAGAAACGGGAACGACGGAATATCTCCGTCACGGGTGAGTCACAGGAGGGGGGTACTCTACTGGTAGGGGAGGGTGTGCTGTGGTACGTCCGGAGGACGGCGGGGTTGAGAGTGGTGGTAGTGGAGGATAGACTTACGGAGGTTGGGGTGGGGGTATTCACACAGTAGTCGGTGAGGGGGGGTTGTAGTTTTGGGAAGAGGTGACAGGAGGTTGTCGTGGACCTTAGTTTGGACTCCGGAGGTGGAACAGTTTCCAGGAGTACAGACCCAGGAGTGGGGAGACGAGAGCGGAGGAGGTGGGACTGAGTGTCTCAGGTACTCAGAGGTAACGAGTGGATGTGTCTAAACCGAGTTTACGGTGGAGGAAGGTCTCCAGAAGGGACGACGACGACGACGATTCAGTGAAGTCAGCACAGGCTGAGACACACTGGGGTATCTGTCGTCGAGTGGTCCGAGGGGGCAGGGACCCTAAGAGGTCCGTTCTTGTGACCTCACCCAACGGTAAAGGAAGAGGTTACGTACTTTCACTTTTCACTTTCACTTCAACGAGTCAACACAGGTTGAGAAGCGCTGGGATACCTGACGTTGGGCGGTCCGAGGAGGCAGGTACCCTAAAAGGTCCGTTCTCCTGACCTCACCCCACGGTCCACGGTAAATATCCCATCAGTCCCTTACCGTGGGGTGAGGTCAGGAGAACGGACCTTTTAGGGTACCTGCCTCCCTCCTCGGACCATCCGACGTCAGGTACCCCAGCGCTTCTCAGCCCGTGCTAACTCACCGAAGGGAAAGTGAAAAGTGAAGATAGGTAACCTCTTCCTTTGCCGTTGGGTGAGGAGGTCACCTGTGAGGTCACAAGAACGGACCTCTTAGGGTCCCTGCCCCCTCGGACCACCCGACGGCAGACACCCCAACGTGTCTCAGCCTGTGCTGACTTCGCTGAATCGTCCCTTCTGGACTGATGGGATATTTACCGTGGAGGTGGCGAGCATAGGGAGGGACAGAGTAAAAAGGAGTACCGAGTCTAGTATACACTAAACGAAGAAACGTGACAACAACGATGGTGATCCTGGTGTCGAGGTACTCCCGTCCCTGGAACAGTAACAGTGACGACCTTGGGGTCCCGGATCTTGTCACACACCGTGATCTCCCGCGAGGTAGTAATAAACGACCCATCTACCGACATCGCTACCTACTCAAACGACGGACGGATGACACATGGACCGAAACACAACCACTGAGTTTCTACTTGGTCTGGGAAAGAACGGTAGTCCCTCGAGGACCAGACCACCCCCTCTTTTATACTGGGACGTTGTCGGTCACCCGAGTTTCTACACCGTGACCTTCGTCTCCCCGACACCCCAGAGTCTCCTCTCGGATCGGTTCGGACCGCTCCTTGGGTATCCACTTCCCCACGAAGGTCGGGGTCGGTCCACGTACGAGGTCTCCTCTCTCACCCTCCCGAGGGTGAGGTCATACTCTTGTGGATGGGGTTACTCAGGAGCCTTCGCTTAGAGGGGTCTCGACTCGTCGGGTGCTCACGACGGACCAAAACTGACGTCGAGAAGATCCTTCAGAAACTTCAACATCCTCGGTCCGGGGTCGAAAAGGAAGACGGGGTTCTCTTGTCTCTTCTCCATTCTTGAAATGTGGGCACAGATACACCCGTCCTCGGGTCCCACACCACACAAGGAATTTCCTACTCGAGATGGACCCGCACCTTCCTGTGACGTCCGACGGGATCCCGACGTGTCCTCCTGGGTCACGGGCCCTACCCCGCCCTACCTCGGGGTCCCCGGAGTGGACGACGGCGAAGAGAAAGTACTATCGGACCATGACCTTCACCCCGTCGACCCAGTCGGCTCACCGAAGGACCCGGAACCGGGTCGGACACGGGTGGAGAAAGAAGTCAAAGAACAACGACTTCGTCCAGAGGAATTTCGGTATCCAGGGTCCAGGATACACCCTGACTCGGTCTTACCTCAGTCTTGTCCCGGTCCACGTGGGTGGTCAGGTCGGTGTCTCGTTCAGGAACGGACGACAGTGGGACTGGACTCTTACCTGTCCGTTTCGGACACCCCGGGGAGGACGTCGGGGGTCGGACCGTGAGTTCGACACTGGGACTGTAGGGGACAGTGATCGGGGGAACGTGAAGTCTCTCCCGGGTACCGGTCAGACACGTTTTCGACGGTCACCTTGGGTGACAGAGACATCAAGGTTGGGTGTGAGAAAAGTGATGTCAGAACACAAATAGTCTGTGGAACTCTCGGGTCGAGACTCGGTTCGGGACTCGACACCTGACTCGTGTGGCTCCCCATACTCCGTACGGGGAAGGTGTCGACTTGAGTAGACGGTACCACCCCCTGAGTGTCCCTGTCACGGGTCTGGTGCACCCTCTCAGTCCTTCGACCCGTTTGAGTGGTGCAGGTGTCTCATCTGGGCCCTCATGCCTCGAAGGCACTTCCACGAATTGAAGAAGACCAACCCTATTTGTCGCCTCTGTAGTTTGGACCGTCCTGTCTGTGGGCAACTTTCCGTGGGTAAGGACTACTCCCTGCAAGACCCCCGTCCTCTCAACCGTAGGGTCCCCTCCACTGAAACCTCGACCGGGTACTTTTTACTCTACTTGTCCCGACGACGGAGGAGCGCCGGAAACATGAAGACAAGGGAGAGGGATCTGAGGTGGGCTCAGACCAGTGGATGGGGGACGACTCCTGGAAATGAGTTTTCAGTGGAAGAGTCACGTTGGGGTGGGGGGAAGGTCGTGGACGGTCGAGGAGGAGGGGTGACAGACAAAAAGGTATCGGGAATAGTGATAGATTGTGAAATATATCAAAAGAAAGAAAAACGAATAATAGGTGAGGTCGGTTGAGAGGGTATTCTTCCGTTCGAGTACTCGTTCCTAAAACGACAAAACAAGTCAAAGTAAGGGTCTACGATCTTGACTCGGACCGTGTATCATCCATTGTAAATATATCTCTATATCTATATTTGTATCTATATCTACCCCGAAGGGTTCACGACGTCATCATTCCTTAGGTGGACGGTTACTTCCTCTACGTACAAGGTAGGGACCCAGTCCTTCTAGGTGACCTCTTCTTTTACCGTTGGGTGAGGTCGTGAGAACGGACCCTTTAGGAGACCTGTCTCTTCGGACCCGTCCGATGACAAGTACCCCAGCGTTTCTTGACCTGTGGTGACTCGGTGATTCGTGTCGTGTCACACATATATATGTGTGACATGTATATATATACCATATGGATTCTATATATATATGGTTCTACGAGGACTCTTTAGACATACGTCCAGCTCTTCGTTGTCAATCTTGACCTGTACCTTGTTGTCCGACCAATGTTTAGCCCTTTCCTCATGTAGTTCCGACATATAACAGTGGGACGAATAAATTGAATGTACGTCTCATATAGTACTCCTTGTGACCCGACCTACTTCGTGTTCGACCTTAGTTCTAACGGTCCTCTTTATAGTTATTGGAGTCTATACGTCTACTGTGGTGGGAATATCGTCTTTCACTTCTTCTTGATTTCTCGGAGAATTACTTTCACTTTCTCCTCTCATTTTTTCAACCGAATTTTGAGTTGTAAGTCTTTTGATTCTCGTACCGTAGACCAGGGTAGTGAAGTACCCTTTGTCTACCCCTTTGTCACCTTTGTCACAGTCTTAAAAAAAAGACCCTAGGTTTTAGTGACGTCTACCACTAACGTCGGTACTTTAATTTTCTACGAATGAGGAACCTTCCTTTCAATACTGGTTGGATCTATCGTATAAGTTTTCGTCTCTGTAATGAAACAGTTGTTTCCAGGTAGATCAGTTTCGATACCAAAAAGGTCATCAGTACATACCTACCCTCTCAACCTGATATTTTTTTTCGACTCACGGATTCTTAACTACGAAAACTCGACACCACAACCTCTTCTGAGAACACTCAGGAAACCTGACGTTCCTCTAGGTTCGTCAGGTAGGATATCCTTTAGTCAGGACTTATAAGTTTAAGTAACCTTCCTGACTACGACTTCGACTTTGAGACTATGAAACCGGTGGACTACACTTCTTGACTGAGCAACCTTTTCTGGGACTACGACCCTTTCTGACTTCCGTCCTCCTCTTCTTCTGTTGTCTCCTACTCTACCAATCTACCGTAGTCACTGAGGTACCTGTACTCAAACTCATTCGAGCCCTCAACCACTACCTATCCCTTCTGACCACACGACGTCAGGTACCCCAACGTTTGACTATGGGTTGTATATAGTATGTATACTTACTTCTGTGGACCCGACTTTAAGATGCGTGCTGAAAACCCGACTCACTGGATGATACCCTGTCCGGTGAACCGGAGAGACTCGTCGTGTATCATCCAGGAAGTCTTTACTAAAATTTGTTGAATCGTCCTATTAATTTCCTGAGACCCGTCCCTTTGCGTCTCGGGCCTCCGCCTATGTGTCAGGGCAGGAGGGTGGGGACTGACGGTCGGGAGGGGTGAAAGGCGAGGGACAGGGGTCCGAGGTCGGGAGAAAGTATCCGGGAGGTCAGTGTCCGGGAGAAAGGGCGGGGCGGCGGTGGGGTGGACACCGAGACGTGGGGCTTCCCGCGCGGCCACTTGGTGAACCACCGGTACTACGATCGGACGGGGGAGCGCCGCTTCAGGAGCGTCCTGAGCCCGGCACCCTGAGGAGGCGCCGCGGTCGGAGCGCTCGACCGGCGGCTGACGTCGGCGGCGACGGTGCCGTTGGGTCCGGAACACTAAACACTAGGCGGTCTTGGGCACACGACACACACAACGCAGAAACGAGCGCGTCGCGGGCCCGTCCGTGCGGGCGCTCCAAGAGCTGAAAAGGTGACCCGAGACGCGTAAAAGTGACGACGGAACGGTCTATAGGAAGGGGGTTCGCTCGGGCCGTCTAAATTACCGGGGAGTACCACCAATTATACCTACGGTAAACCATCCCAAAACAGTAAACAACTCCTTTCTTTCTTTCACTTCAGCGAGTCAGCACAGACTAAGAAACGCTGGGGTACCTGACATCGGATGGTCCGAGGAGGCAGGTGCCTTAAAAGGTCCGTTCTTATGACCTCACCAAATGGTAAAGGAAGAGGTCCCCTTAGAAGGGCTGGGTCCCTACCTTGGGACTAGAGGGCGCAACGTCCGTTTGCGAAATGGTAGACTCGGTAGTCCCTTCGGGGTATTTAACTCCTTGACTAAGACTAAAGAACGAAATACGGTCGTGGGACGTGCCCCGGACCACCTCTCGATTTCCGACTGGTCACTCTGGGTGTCCCTCCAGAACTGAATCCGTTTTCCGTAGGGTAAGGAAGAGGTGAGACACCTCTCTTCCTCTTTCTCCCTCGTCCGTTCCCCTCGGTCTTGCACCTTCCATCCTTACTCTAGCCACCACCCCCTCCACGACGTTCCTACCTCAGTCCTGAGACAAGGAGGGGGCGATGGGCGGGACGGGGGTGGTACTGCGGGTGAGACCCGTCTGTCACACGTACCACGGACCCTGGGTCTCCACCGGGGAAGAGTCTGTCAGATCACCTCCCTTTGCTACTGACGTGACACCCTCGTCCAGGTCTTCTGTCCCTTCTGACTGGGTCTGACGGCCACCACCCATCCGACCCCTTCCCCCTCCTCCTCCTCTTAAAGTTTGAGTTGTAATTTCTCACACATATAGAACGAACCATTTCTTTTCTTGACTCCAATACACGGGGGGTATTCCGTACTAGTCGAGAGAGGAGAGTTGGAGGGAATGGAAGGTGGTCCCGGACCCCAGTACGATGTCTGACAGATTATAGTAGAGGACACTAGCGGAAACTAGGAAGGTTCCCAAAATCCGATTCCGTCCCGTTTCAGAATGTGGTAAACTACTTTTGTTCTGACTTTGGTCTTTGTCTTGAAAGGATCCCCAGGACGTAGGTCAGACACCACCTTCACCTAATGGTCTAGTCACCCAGAGGAGGGTCCGGGGTGGGTTGTGGGAAAACGGTAGGGTTATATCGTAAATTCGGTACTCGACCTGAGTGTCCGGGGTGCGACCCGTCCGTGTACTGGTGTCGTGGACCTCGTAGGTACGGTGGGACGACTCGACTTCCAGCCTCCGTAGTCATGAGCCCTTGTGTGTGTCCTGTCGGTGGGGTCCAGTAGGTTCGTAACTGAAACGGGGAAGGGTTACAAGTTAGAACTCGTTCAGTGAAGGAGGAGACTAAGAGTGGAAAGAATGGAAATTTTATTTCGGTCATTAGAGACACAGAGGTCTGACGATATTTCTAATTTACTCGGTAAATCCATGCGAAGTATCGTCTTCGTATTATTCTCCAGTAAGGATCGGGAACCTTTCCCTGGAATGTCTTCCGGGTCCCCGTCTCTGACACACAGTAAGTGCGACCACGTCATACACCGTGTACCTTATACGAGTCGTTTATAAAAAACTTGCTGATCACTTGTTTAGTTACTTAGATTAGGTTGAAGGGTCCTTACGTATTCAGGAGTCTCTTAGTCTAAGTTTAGGATAGGGACGACGAAGGTTCGACCACCGGAGCCTGTTCAATGAGACCGAAGTTAAAGGAACAGACACTGTACACTGACGTTGTAAGACCTCCCCGACAAAACTCCTCACTCACTGTTCACCGACACAGGTGATGGTGTAAGATACTCGACCCCTCCGGGATGTTGGTCTGGGTCCCGACGAGTCCCCAAGAACCCGGGTCCGAAGGACCCCAATGAAAGAAAGAGAGGGTCGTATTCGTGGAACCGAGACCCTGAGTACCTCCTCTTCGGTGTCCTATATTCGGTTCCAGGTAACCCGACCCTCAAGACCGACGGTCCGTCCGGTCTCGTCCGGTCTCACTCAGTCGACACGTCGTTCCGTCGACCGAGGTCAGTCGGGTTTCGTAGAGGTAGTATCTTGAAAGGACTAGTGTCGTTAATTGAGAGAGAACATCCATGATAGCGTTAGGAGAAGTTGGGTATACCTTGTCTTCTCCTTTGACTCCTAGTCGGTCTCTCTCATTGAACAGGGCCAGTGTAGATCACTCGTAGTGTGTCATCTATGCTTCGAGTATTCATTTCACACGATCTCAAAGATTGGGTAGGAGCCCCACGGTATACAATACAGTTGTTTCATTCAGTTCGAAGACTCGGTCTCCTAAGTCCGGAGACTCTGCCCCGACACCGACGACGGAAGTCAGGATAGGCGACGGTAAAGAAAGGGTACGAGACATTCAGAGTCGGTATACCCCGACGAGACAGGGATCCGTATGGGCTGGGACCGTCTCGAGATCGGAAAAGTACACGGAAAAGACGACAACTTTGCGTGGTCGTTTGATGGGAGGGGTAAGTGGAGGATAAGTAGAAGAGTCTCAGTCTAGGTTACAGTTTCGGTGGTTAATCTTACCGGTAATATTTTATTTGTTCGTTTTTGTCTTTGTTTCATGTTTACAACCACTCCTATATCTCTTTAACTTTGGAAGTACGTAACAACCACTCTTATATTTTACTACTTCGAGGTACCCCCTTTTTTTTCATATCGTCGAAAAGACTTTTGATTTGTATCTTAATGGTATACTGGGCCGTTAAAGTGAAGACCCGTATATGGGTTTTCTTCACTTTAGTCCTGAGTTTTTCTATCAGCACGTGGGTACTAGTATCGTCGCAATAAGGGTTCTCGATTTTACACCTTTGGTGGGTTTATCGGTAACTACCTGTTCACCTATTTGTTTTACATTATATATGTATGTTTCCTTATACTAAGTCTAAAATTTTCCTTCCATTAAAACTGTGTCAATGTTGTACCTACTTGGGGCTTAATACGAGTCATTTTATTCGGTCTGTGTTTTCCCATTTATAAAATAATAATAAGATGAGTTTACTCCATGTATTTCATCAGTTTAAGTATCTTTGATCTTACTACCAACGATCCGAACCCCTTCGGCCATATCCCTCGACAATTACCTTAGTTTCAAAGTCAAACCCTTCTGCTTTTTCAAGACCTCCACCTACCATCACTACCAACGTGTTACACTGACATGAATCACGATGACTGACATGTCAATTTTTACCAATTTTACAATTTAAAATACATTACCAATTTTACCATTAAAATGCTGTTACTTTTTTCCCCTTTTTCAGTTTATGGGGTCCTTAGGTAGAAACTAGAAGGGTTCGTCCAGTCCTTGGGTTGGGTGTAAAGTGGAGTACTAGTGGTCGTTAAATATCATTGTTGAAAAGTAATTCTAGTAATTTAAAGTGTAAAATTTAATACCCACTTTTTATAGAGGTCTTACGACAAAATTAAACGGTAAAATAACGAGTTCAGTTTATAAAAAAAAGGTTCAAATGTTTAACCGAGATAAAGGAGAAGGCTTTTACGACTAGCCAAAAAAAAGTACTTCTATTTCATTGTCCCAGAATCCTCGGGTCGGGGTCTACTTTACTTCCCACCCTCCTTGAGTCTTCAAGTCTGGACTTTTTAGGTTCAGGACCTCCTGATCGTCGAAACTCCGTCCCTCGTGTCGGGAAGATAATCTCCTGTCCCCGATTACGGTCCGGACCCCCTTGTGACCGTTCTCGTTCTTTTGGGTCTCACGTCTTACCCACCCTCGACCATCGATAGGTCTCACTGTAAATGGTTCAAATGGGTCTGTAGATGGGACCAGAACCCCCTCCCTCATAGTGGGAGTACAGTGTCTACTCCCTTCTTATTTCACACTTTATTAGATCTCTGAGTAAGTGTGTGACACGATTCAGTGAAGTCAACACAGGTTGAGAAACGCAGGGATACCTGACATCGGGTGGTCCGAGGAGACAGGTACCTTAAGAGGTTCGTTCTTATAGTCTCACTGAACGGTACGGGGGTGAGGTCCCCTAGAAGGGCTGGATCTCTAGCTTGTACGTTGAGGAGGTTGAGGACGTAACGTCCGCCTAAGAAATGGAGACTCGTGGTCCCTTCGGGGTAAGTATGTCATAGTCCCTAATTTTCGTCGTGTCCTTTGGGACAGAAAGGTGACCCCGGGGTGACGTCCCGTCTCTCCTCCGTCTCTTTAGGGTTCACCCCTCCGGACTACTTATTGCCGATTCCTTCTAGACGTCTTCTCTTGTCCTTTTCGTTTGTCTCCTCACACCTCCTCGACGCTGTCGATGGGCTCACTCCCGTCGAAACCACGCCTGACCTTCCCGGTCCGGACTGAGCCACTCGAGTGTGTCCTACCTCCTCACGAGCCCCTCCTTCCCGGACCGAACCCCAAGTCGTCTGACCCAGGGTCAGGACGGACCCGTGTGGGTCAAGACACTGGACCCGTTCATGAAAAGAGCAGACTCGAAGTGAAAAAGAGTAGACGACTCGTCTCTCTCAGTTTGGTGTGGAAAACGGTCCATGACCCGCAATGTGCGGGGCGTAAACCGTGGTGTAGTCACATAGTCCGTGTGGACCAACACGTTACGTCCGCAGATTTTCGCCGACTCGTCGTTTTCGCCTTTGTGGGTGTCCCGCGAGGACTCAGCGAGACTGGGTGGGTGGCCGCCCGCCGCGGCCCCTATCCTCCACCGACGCGGGGTCCGAAGACGAGCGACTGGGAGCGGAGGGCGCGGCCCGAGCGACGTCCCCGCGGGGAGAGGTGACGTCGGAACTCCCGGTCCGGGCCCCTCGGCGGCCCGTCGGTACCGCCTCAGGCTCCGGCGTCGGCTCCTGGACCTGCGGAAGTAGCTGCTGGACCTGATGGAGGGCCCGGTGAAGGTGGACCTCTACGTCGACTTGAAGCTCGGCGCGAGCGGCCGGAGCGAGGCGCGGGCCCTGGACTTCGACGTCGCCCTCCCTGACGCCGTCCTCGACCTCGACCGTCGGCGAGGCGTCGCGGGGCGGCACGCGGTGGAGGACCCTCGGAAGCGGAAGATGGACCTCCTCGACCTGCTCCGGGCGCTCGCGAAGGAGCTCCACCGGTCGCTCCTAGGCCCATTGGAGTTGAGGACCCGGTTAGACCGGGTGCACATGCCCGCCGACCCCGTCCTCCTTCTCCTCCTTCGCACGCGGCCCGTCGACCGGTCGGAGTACCCGGACCGCCCCCTGGCGCCCCGTCGGCGGCTGGGGGTCGAGGCGCGCCGCGCGACGGACCGCCTCGTCCCGATGCGTGTGCCGAAGCTGCACCCGACGCGGTCGGGCCTCCTCGCTCGAGCGCACGACCTCCGACCGTAGCGCGAGATGCTGTTCCGAGACCCGATGCGCGTCGTCCACCCACTGCAGAGGTCCAACCCTCCCGACCGACCCCAGCGCCGGGGATTGCAGGGGTCCCTGCGGGTACCGGGCGTGTGAGAGGGGACCGGGGCCGGAAAACTGAAGGCCTTACGGTAAGGTCACACGGAGAGGGGCGAACTCAGGGTCTGACCCGAACATCGAAAAGAGACGACCTGAGCCCTCACCTGGGTGTAATGTCGACTAATCGGACGGATCCAAAGAAACGACCGTCATGGCGTTTGAGTCGTGTGGCTGAGTGGGGACAGTAGAACAAGGAGGTTCCTGGATAGGGCCGTAGACACACGTGGGTGGAGCGATATTCCGTCTCGAGACGTAGGGCGGTCTTTGACCGTCGTAAGAACTGAGGAAAGAGGAGGAGTGGGTGGTAGGGGTAGGTGAGTCTGGGGTCTAACGCACGTGAGGTGGAGGGGTACAGAGGGACCGGATAGGTGAGGAGATTACGGAGGGAGACGGTCGGGTCGGAGGTAGTAAGGGACAGACATGGTTGTACCAGCGGTAGTAGGACGGACCCAAAGACGGGAGACTGAACTGGGAAGACGGAGGTGGGACGACGGTCACAAGTACAACGAGTTAGAAAGATCAGTGTAGGGAGTCGACGAATGTTGGGGATCACTGAGGGGTGACGGCCGTCTATTCAGGGTCCGAGAGACCACACGTGACCTCTGGGAGACACTAGAAGGAGAGACGGAAGGGAGAAGGTACAAGGGGGAAGGTCGGTTCGAAAACGGGAACGAAGGACACCCGGTCCAGAGGAATGTCGGGTGGAACCGTGTAGAAGTCGGAGAAAGACTCCACGGGAAACGAGGTGGGAACGGACCTTCCAAGGGGAACGAGAGTCGGTAGGGGAGGTGACTGAAGTGGTCCGACCCAATCCTGTAGGAACCCCGAGGATGTTACAACGAGTGTGACAGGTAAATGTTCAGACAGCAGGGTCGAGTTGGAACTCCTAAACTCTCATCCCTACAGACAGACATTTGAGTTATGGACCGTACCATGGACCTATGTAGTCACGAGAGAACTCACTTACAGACACACCGCATCCGGACCGTGATTTATCTGTTTATGACCCATATACTCAATGGGTAACAACATATTATTTGTAGGAAACTTTAAATCGTCGAACTTTTGTTATTCGTGACTATCAGAGTCTCACACACACGAGTTCTTGGATCCGTACCAAGTCGATCCACGGAGATCCGACACCAGAGTAGACTTCCGAACGAGTCGGATCCCCTCGACTCCCCTAGAGGAAGGTTCAAGTGTGTGAACCGACAACCGTCTTAAGTTAAGGAGTGACCGACAACCAGTCTCTGAGGGTGTCCAGGAACGGAGTACCTATAGGGTAGTAAAAAGAGAAGTAATCTTCGTTCAGTAATCCAGGTCGGGGGTACGTTTCTCTCCCGCAATGTGTCCCTGTACTTATGATCCACTACTCCTAGTGACCCCCGGTAGGGTTCCGACGAACGTAATCTACCGACTGGGACTATATCTCCCGAAATAGGAAGACAATGTCTTCTCCTTTGGTGTCAAGTCTCTCCATGACACTGAAAAAGAACTTCCGTATCGTGTCCGTCCTAACTCAACCATTACCGAAAAAATTTAGTACCAAATCCAAACACTATCAATTTACTGTTGTTCGAAAATGTGTACTCATCCTACCGACGTAAGTGTTTCGGAGACGTGTGGGGGAACCTTGTAAAAGGTGGTTTCGAATTCTCCTTTACACCTCAATTCTGGAGTCCCTCACGATACACCCTCCGTGACCGAACTGAATTCCCCTCATCGCGTCCCACCTCCACTTCTGTCATCTGGGACTCAGTCTGTTAGGTCCAGGGTTAGGGTCAGGAAGTACGAGAGTGGAGATTGACCAGGAATCGTAGTGACTCGAAGGGTAAGATCCTTCACCCCTATTGTTACCATGAACATAGGATCCTAAGGAGTAGACATTTTACCCCTGTATTAGTAAACCATCTACAGTATTGATTCTCGACTACAAACCTTTCGCGGACCTTATCTCGAACGTGCCCCTATCGTCCTAGCGTCTGTTGGGGTCTAGAGGACAAAATTTCGTACTCAGACTTCGGGACTTACAGTCGACGAGAGGTCTCTTCTGAACCGGTCGAACCATATACAACTGACACCAGTGCCAGAGTCTCACCCCGGAATTCTCGGGACCTGACCCCCGGTCCTCCGGACCCAAGAGTAGAGTCGACATCGGTGGGTGGAACCCCGGAAGAGGACAGACCTGACGTCAAAGGGGTGACGCTTTCCCCTCACCCTTACCCCGTGACCTACCAGAGGTTCCAAGGAAGGACGAGAGTCCTCCCCCGAGTGACCTCCTTCCGAAGGACCTCCTCCACCCCTCCCTCCGTCTGCAAATCCCGTAACCTTACCTTATTTCCGACTGAGGAGGGAGGGACGACGACCAGACGGGATGGTACCACACCTTTGTGGGAGGAGAAATCCCTGGTGGTCTCTCTCACCGTTAGCCCCGGGACGGGTTACGAAGTCCCTCCCTTGATTACAGAAGTCAACCCTCCACCGGCGGTCCGGGACACGGTATAGGAACACGGACCGGGTCACCGTCGAGGGGTCCAGACGTGTCTCACCGACACCAGTCGGGGATAGTTAGGGTCCTCTGTCAACCTCGGGAGGGAGGGAGAGTAGTAGACTCCTAGTCCTCTCTAGTGCGAATATTTACCCGAAAGGTCCACCGTGATCACCATTTCTTGGGTGGAAGGTTACGTCCTCTGTATTCTCTGTGGCCAAGGTAGAGACCCAGTCCTTCTAGGGGACCTCCTCCCGTACCATTGGGTGAGGTTATAAGAACGGACCTCTTAGGGTGCCTGTCTCCTCAGACCACCCGATGTCAGGTTTCCCAACGTTTCTCAGCCTGTGCTCACTTTGTTGAATTGTACGTGCGTACGGACACGAATATTTGATGGATGTGTCTCGTCTACGAGTTCTTTATCGGTGTTAGTCCTTCTGTTACTACTAAAACATATCAATCTCGCCTTCCGAACTCGATTTCGTGGGTCGATAATAATAAAACGACACACTGAAACCTGTTCAGTGAAAAGTAGAGTACCGGAGTATAGACGAAATATTCGTAATTTGTTATCAAATGACACTAATAGGTTAGTTTAGTACCCCATTTTCACGGGTATTTGACCACTTAATACCCGTTCAGACTCTCCGTATACGAGTCGGAGAATTGTAAATAACTCGTGGATGACACACGGTCCGGGATAGAAATTCTTGAGGACGGAAAGTCTTTGAGTACCTGTTTCCCTCCTCGTTTGTAAACAAGGAAGTAGTTGATCAGGAGAATCTCAGGACAGAGACCCCCTCACCGCGTTTACCTACTCAGTCTACACGGATACTGACCGACTCGAGTGTCCATAAATAACGTATCGGACTCTCTGTTAGCAGAGAGTCGAGACATGTGGTCAAGTCAAGTCAAGTCAACGAGTCAGCACAGGCTGAGAAACGCTGGGGTACCTGACGTCGTACGGTCCGGAGGGACAGGTAACGGTTGAGGGCCTCAAATGAGTTTGAGTAGGGGTAACTCAGTCACTACGGTAGGTGGGTAGAGTAGGAGACAACAGGGGAAGAGGGGGACGGAAATTAGAAAGGGTCGAAGTCCCAGAAAAGTTTACTCAGTTAAGAAACGTAGTCCACCGGTTTTATAACCTCAAAGTCGAAGTCGTAGTCAGGAAGGTTACTCATAAGTCCTGACTAAAGGAAATCCTACCTGACCAACCCAGAGGAACGTCAGGTTCCCTGAGAGTTCTCAGAAGAGGTTGTGGTGTCAAGTTTTCGTAGTCAAGAAGTCGTGAGTCGAAAGAAATATCAGGTTGAGAACGCAGGTATGTACTGATGACCTTTTTGGTATCGAAACTGATCTACCTGGAAACAACTGTTTCATTATAGAGACGAAAAATCATACGACAGATCCAACCAGTATTGAAAAGAAGGGTCTTCGTTTGCAGAAAATTAAAGTACCGACGTCAGTGGTAGACGTCACTAAAACCTCGGGTTCTTTTATTTCAGACAGTGACAAAGGTAACAAAGGGGTAGATAAACGGTACTTCACTACCCTGGTCTACGGTACCAGAATCAAAAGACTTACAACTCAAAATTCGGTTGAAAAAGTGAGAGGAGAAAGTGAAAGTAGAGATCAAGAAGAACCGAAAGACGGTATTCCCACTACAATAGACGTATAGACTCCAATAACTATAAAGAGGACCGTTAGAACTGAGGTCAAACACGAAGGAGGTCGGGTCGTAAAGAGTACTACATGAGACGTATTTTCAATTTATTCGTCCCACTGTTATTATATGTCGGAACTACATGAGGAGAGGGACAAACCTTGGTCAGACAACCAGGTACAGGTCAAGATTGACAATGAAGGACTGGACGTATGTCCAAAGAGTTCTTCGTCCAGTCCACTAGACCATAAGAGTAGAGACATGTGGTCTCTGGTATCAAAGACCTGGTTTTTGTCCTGTGGCGGGGAAGGGCGTCTCCGACTCTTCCCTTCAGGTGAAACCCCTGTAGTTCTGGGCACAACCTTAATTACCCCTGGACCGTTCAACTCCAGGACCCGTATCTCACTGTTATTGACTCGAAGTCTCTTCCGCGTGAAGGAAAGTCATGTCCACTGACCCCCTCCGAAGTCCTTCTTCGTCCTCACAGGACCGTCCTTACCCCACTCCCGTGAGGACCGTCCCCGCACCATACACGTTTCCAGGAAACCACTGTCGACTTGACCCCGTCCCCCACTTCGGACCTTTCTCCCACCGGTCTTCGAAGGGTCCCTCTCCTGTGCCACCGGGACGACTATACCTGAGACTTCAGACTAAGGACGGGAGGAGTCGACGTAAAGGACAGGGGAGGGCGGGGCGGGGAACCGACGGCACGAACACCCTCCAATCAACTTGGGTCTCTAACTTGGGTCTCGGGGACGTCTTTTTCGTGGTTCAGGATTGGTCACCTGGCGGTCCCTTAGGGATGAGAATGAAGGGTCCCTGAGATTTGATGAGTATAAAGAGGTTTGTACGACACGATAAAGTGTAGAGGGTGGCGTCCTTGACAAGGGAAACGGATCTTTCGTTCGAGGTAAGTAGTTTTGGGTCGAGTTTAAAGTGGACGTACAACTTCGGAAGGAAGTATGTTGCGTGTGAAAGTGTGTCATTAATTATAAGTACTTATAAGACGAATTTATAAGTCGTATAAGTCGTACGTCTTCATCTTATAAGAAGAGGCCCACGGAACGCCTAAAATAGAATCAGGAGTGTTCTAGGGAGACTAGGGTAAGATGTGCGCACCCTTGACTCCGTCTCGTTCCGATTCATTGGACGGGTTCTGATGTCTCGATCATTCACAGGTAACCCAAGTACGGTGAGATGGACTAAGGTTTCGGAAACGAGAAAGACCTCTCCAACCTCTTCACCCCACGTTATTCCTGTCACGTCTACCGGTCACTCCACCCCTCCCCTCGGGGGGTGTTCGCGACGGAGGACCTTTGGATCCCAACGGTACACACGTCCACCCCCCATCCGTCCTACTCCCGTCTCCACTTCAGTCGCGACCCGACCGCTTCTTCACCCTGTCACCTCGTCGGCGACTCCTTGGGTAGTACCTCTCCCAACGGTGGGTGTCCTCGGCACTGACCGCCAGGTTGGACGGCCCATGTCACTGAGATTCTCTAAGGAGTAGGACTCCCCCGACCCTGATAGGGTCTGTCCCTCCTCGGGGGGTCTGGAGTTTCTCATTTCCAGTCGGTTTCTTGGTTACTGTCGACGAGTAGACGATTGATTTTAATGTTCTCTTTTGCAATATTTTCAATCATTAAGTCGGGTTATAAGTTTTTGTTCGTCATATAGACACACACTCACCCACAGACACTGAAAGGAGAGTCGGGAAGAAAGGGAGAGAAAGGAGCAGAAGTTCAATGTTTTTATACTACTCCGTCTAACAAAATAGGTAGTAAGGAGGGGGCAGTCGGGAGGTGTGTGTCAGGATCTACCTAAGAACCACCTCAGAACTCCGACTTTCCATAATTCTCGTTTGGGAAACCTCAATGTCTATGTCAAATTTAAGAAGGAGGAAATGGTCCACCAACACCCGTTCAGTGAAGTCAAGAGACTCGGAGTCAAAGGAATAGACGTTCGAACCTAAGATTGCAGTAGAGTATTCCAACGACACTCCTCATTCTCTCTCTGATGCGTCCCGAGGTCCACCCCACGTCTAGTGGAGCGGACAGGTGAGGTGGGGCCCGGGGGTACCGGGACCCGAAACGAGGTGTCCTCTTGACAAGAGTCCGAGACTGAGTAGTCGTTCGTCAAAGAGAGAACGGGGGTTCTCCCACTCGGAAGACAGAGATAGACGCAGACCGTGTCCCAACCTGGATTCTCCTTAAAAACTGACAACGATTTAAATTAAACCAAAAAATCAGAATTTTAAGGATAATAAAAAGATTTTATTCCATTTTTTGAATAAAAAGAGACTTTCGTTTTAGAGACAGGGTTCGACTGAGTCAACACACTCAAGGAGGGGGAAAAGGATCTTATAACCACCGAAGTATGTGAGCGGGTGCACGTGTATGTGTCGTCTGGGAAGTGGGACGAAGCCTCGTCCCGACCGAGACCCACCGTGACCCTCGGTCGCGCCTCGACTCAAAATGTGAGCGATCGTGCAAAGTAAAATCGTGTAGTTTGGAGTACCTGTGTGACGGCAACCCACGACACTAAGAGACAGTGTGTCTCCTGTCTTGTCCGAGTTCCACTGTGTCCGGTAGGTATAAAGTGGACCGGTCGACCCCGTCCGTCCTGCCTCGGCCACGACCCTCCGGGTTGTCGGTCGGAATGTTTGTTTCCACACCCGTAAGGTGTGACAACGGCGTGGGTCGTCCAACCCTGGATCGTCCTTCCCGACTCTCCAGTGACGACCAGTCGTAGGTCCCAGGGACCGTACGTGTGTGGGTGTGTGGGTATGTGTGTGGGTGGGGAGACGGTGGTAGTCCCTCCACGAGTGTGTGTGTGTGTGTGTAGGGAGACGGTGGTAGTCCCTCCGTGCGTGTGTGTGTGTGTGTGTGTGGGGAGACGGTGGTAGTCCCTCCACGTGCGTGTGTGTGTGTGTGTGTGTGTGGGGAGACGGTGGTAGTGCCTCCACGTGTGTGTGTGTGTGTGGGGAGACGGTGGTAGTCCTTCCACGTGCGCGTGTGTGTGTGTGTGTGTGTGGGGAGACGGTGGTAGTCCCTCCACGTGTGTGTGTGTGTGTGGGAGACGGTGGTAGTGCCTCCACGTGTGTGTGTGTGTGTGGGGAGACGGTGGTAGTCCCTCCGCGTGTGTGTGTGGGGAGACGGTGGTAGTCCCTCCGTGCGTGTGTGTGTGTGGGGAGACGGTGGTAGTCCCTCCACGCGTGTGTGTGTGTGTGTGGGGAGACGGTGGTAGTCCCTCCACGCGTGCGTGTGTGTGTGTGTGTGTGTGTGTGTGGGGAGACGGTGGTAGTCCCTCCACGTGTGTGTGTGTGTGTGTGTGTGTGTGTGGGACGAGACGGTGGTAGTCCCTCCGGTCCTGGTCCCTTGAGGAGTTCCTCGACGGGAGAGCTATCTAAAGACGAGGGGTGTCGGGACAGAGGGTGTCGGAGGGAAGGGTGAGAGGGTCAGTAGGGGGGCGTCGTTACGTCCACGGGCTCTCGGACCGCTGACCCGGGTGACACGTGTGTCTCCGTGACGACGCTGGGGCGTCAGTCTCACAACCACACCCCCAGACGCTCGACGTCCTGTGGGACTCACCGGGCCCGGTCGACGCGTTGGAGAGTCTCACAGGGACAGAGGGAGACACTTTACCTCTGTCAGCATGGTCGGACCTCCCCCCACGCCCTTCTCCGTTGCCCCAGTGTCTCCCTTCCGGTCGGGGTCGTTCGGACCCACCTACATCGAACGAGTAGGAGTTGGGGACTACCCCGTCGGTTCTGAGGAAGATTCACTCGTGGGTGGAAGGAGAGACAGAGGAGTCTGAAGGAGGACGGGGACTCGAGTGGGAGTTGAGACGGGTCTCGGTCGGAACCCTTTTCTTGTTACTTTAACCCTCTTCTGGGGTGACCCTCGGTCCCCAGTCCTAAACCCAAGGACCGAATCGGGACGGACTCACCGACACGCTCCATCCTTTCAGGAGGAGGCAGTGACCTGACTTCACCACCGGGCCGACTAAAACCCCTGTCCTTCCCGAAACTCTCGTTTTCCACCCCCTTCGTTGTTCGGAGGACCGTCTTCTTTTGTGTATTTGTGTGTCTCCCCCTCCTTTGGTGTCGAACCCCTCGCAGTCCTTACCACGAAACTCCTGAAGTCTCAACTAGAGGTTGAAAACTCCAGTATCCGTCCCAAAGAGGAGGGTGCCACGAACGTTTGTGTGTACGTGTCCGTGTGCGCGTGCACGTGTGTGTGTGTGTGCATATGTATGTGAGTACCGAGGTGTTTAGACTCACTAAACTGAACCAAGGTGATCTTTTCCTCGACCTACTGAGTGTGATCTGTTACTCGATCTCTGACACGTGAGGACACGAAAAGTGTCTAATAGAGTGAACTTGGAGGATCTTTACGACCCCTTAGTCTTGACAATAATTGGGGTAAGATGTCTACTCGTTTGGCTCCGAGGGCCTACACATCGCTGAACGAGTTCCCGTGTGTCAGTATTCACCGACCGACCTTTACCTGAGTCCAGAGAGGCTGTACTTCGGGACCGACTCCCTGTCAAAAGGGCTCCGAGACCAGGGTCGGAAGACTACCGGAGCCACGGCATTGTCGTGAAAGACTGAAACGACGACCGAAGTAAGGGAGACAAAGACCGTTAGACCTCTTGACCAAGAGGGGAGAAGTAACTATGTCCTGGGGTCTCGGTTTCGACGGAAATCGTAGAAGACTGGGTTAACGGAAGAAATGTCCTCCTTTCTGTCTCACACAATTCCCACGTGTGTCGGGTCTGGGTACCCTCCTCGACTCTTTTACGTCCGTAGTGACAATAATAGTGTCTCCCGTCCTCTGAAGCAGTCTAGGTGGGTCACAGTCTCAACCCAAACCTAGGCCCTGATCTGTCTCGGGGAAAAGATGTCTCGGGGAAGACGGGTCACTACGACCTGGTGAGAGTGGGTGTGTGAACACTCTCCGTTCTGGTCACCCAGTAGGGGCGAACATCTACACCTTTGACTCCGGGTCCGACCCGGTCACCCGAAAGGTCCTTGGGACCCCCTCCATCTCCGTCACCCCCCACTGAGGGTAGGGTAGGGAGACAAATGGGGGTGACTCCGTCCTCGACCCACTCATCCTTGGAGTGGACGGGACGGAAAGACCTCGTCCGGGGGTACCCTCGGTCCACCCCACCCCACCCCGAGGTGCACGTCTCGGGTCTCCGAACGAGACACAGTAGTGACTCCTGTAAGGTCAACTCGTCCTTCTCGAATAAAGACTCCGGAAGGTGGACCACTGAAAATAAAGACGTAATAGTCGGAGGTGTCCCAGCCACACTACTCCACCTTTCTTGTCCCCGCGACCTCCCTCCGTCTAGACTTGAACTTAGGACCAGGAAAGGGGGACCGGACACCCCGACCGACCCGTCGAGAAGAGAACCAGAGAGAGGAGTGGTCATTTTCCTCCTCCTATACAGGGTGGAAGAGTCAGACGACACGTCCGAGTCCCGGTGTCACGTGCCTTCACGGTCACCTGTCAACTGCCAGCTCTTTATAAGTAAGAGGAAGGAGGAGGAGTAACGGGGAGGGGACTTTCTCTTAATCAGTCGAGAGTCCTTGACTGAGACTTTGTGTCTAATGTTTCAGGAGTCCCCGTTTCAAACTTGACGTTCCGTCTGTAAAAGGAAGTCTTAGTTACCCCAGTGTTTCTTGACTCGTGTGCGCGCGTGTGTGTCTCGGACACGTCTGTGTACATCCAATTATTCGGTGACCATATAGTTCTCTCGAAGACGACTTTAGGGGATTTTATCGATTTCATTTTCAGCGAGTCATCACAGGCTGAGACGTTGGGGTACCTAATATGTCAGGTACCTTAAGAGGTCCGGTCTTATGACTTCACCCATCGGAAAGGGAAGAGGTCCCCTAAAAGGGTTGGGTCCCTAGCTTGGGTCCCAACCCTTTTAGGGCGTAACGTCCGCCTAAGAAATGGTCGACTCGGGTTGTAAAGGAAGCAACCCCCAGTGGAAAACTTCATTTACTTGATCGGTAGACTCTGGGTAGGAATATAGACGGTTCAATCGTGTGTGGACGAGACATCCCCGAGTAGGATTGGGACTATAAGTGATGTCCAAGACGGTCTAGTGGGTGGAAACAGCTAATGGGTGGGTCGACACCGTCGCACCTAGAAGTCCGAAGGGACGTCTAGTGTTCACGACTAGGAAACGAGACAATTTTTCTCTACGTGACCGGACGGTAAAAGTGAGCCGAGAGGTGTCACGCTCTCCGGGCACATCACAAAGGTAGTTCAAGGGTCCCCTACGACTACGATGACAGTGCTCTGAGGTGAAACTCTTGGTGAGTAGACCCCATCAATCCACGCCCCTGAGACCCCGATTCGACGACCCAAGGGTCGAGACGATGGCAGATCGTCCCGGTGAATCCCGGTGTCCACGGAGAAGACATTTTAGCCCTATTAACATCAGGAATGGAAGAACTATTGGGTACATTTAATACACGGAGTAAATATCATTCGTGAATATCATTCACGAGTTATTTTACGTGAAAATAAGTATATCGTTTTGGGGGTCGTAAAGGTCCAAAGTCAGGTCCGACAGTGTGATCAGCACACAGAAACTCCTGTAGTAGAGTGGAGTCACAAGGGTGGGTTGCCCCACTACTACTGGGTGAATTGTAAGGTGTGTCCCGAAAGACTCCTAGTGCACCGAAGACGTTATTCACGTGAAACATTTACCATTCGTGGCGTGTCTCAACGTCGTTCCACAACCCCCATTGTTGTACTTAAACTTCTCCCTCTGAACCGTACTTTATAGCCTTCTTAGGCGGAGACACTCGGGTAGAGATTTCACTCCCTTTATAACCACTCCCGGAGTCTCCTCGACCCCACAGGACTCTTGGGAACGGACACGGAGTGAGAGTGGGAGTCAATCATGGTCCTAGATGGGTCGATGACTTCCCGTCGCGACCTCGGACCCGGGACGACGTAGGGGAGGGTGTCTAGACGCTGCCTCGTCGGTGGTTTGAACTCGGGCAGGTCGAACTTCGGACCCGTCTGAGAGGGTGACCGGTCGTGGGAGAGCATCTGGGACCTCGGGGGTCGAGTACCCCAGGACTACTCCTACTTGTTGTCTTTCCCACCCCACAGGACGGGGTCGAGTGGGACCCGCCGGGAGTCAGTTGCAAGAAGAGGACCGTCTCCAGGACAGTCGGGGGAGGGTCCCCCGACGGAGGTTTATATAACGGAGACCCTCGGTAGTCGAGACCTTCACTTAAGGAACGTCGGTAGTCTCCAAAGTGTCGTTGAAGTAAGAGGTCCTCTCTCCTTCTTGTGGGGGAAGGAAGAAGTCCTCCCCTCCCCCGTCAGTCTCCGGACAAATTAAATTAAATTGCGTGGTACCGAACGGTCCAACGGGGACCATTGTCGAAGTCGACGACGAAGTCAATGTTGGTCTTCCTAAAAATTTCTCTGTCGAATAAAATCCTGGTCTTAACGTGTCGTCTCACTTACCAGAGAGAGAGATGATCCCTACCTCCCAACCTTGGGTTCGTATCCCTCCCGAGTTCGGTCCGGACAAATATTGTAATTGAGGTGAAGTTTAAACGTTGCGATATTCGGGAGGACGTTTACCATGGAACTCACCCTAGACTCCTCCCCGAGGTAAACTTTAAATAGTCTCTACAGTGAGTCGATCGATGAAGAGACTTTTAGTGTCAAAATCAGAAGTTCATCTTCCCTTCTCCCTTTACCGTTGGGTGAGGTCACAAGAACGGACCTCTCAGGGTCCCTGCCCCCTCGGATCACCCGACGGCAGACTTCGCTGAATCGTCGTCGTCGTCTTCCCTTCTCAATTGTAAGTCATCAACGGGGCCGTTAAGTCCGTGAGACGGTGATCTACCATCATAACGAATGAATCACGGTTGCTATTGGTCCGAATTGAATAAGTTCTGATAGTCTTATTACCACTTTGGTGACCCAAAGTTCAGAACTATCATTGGTCACACAGTGGGACTCGTTCGACGAAGTGGAAACACCAGAGTCACCAGAGTCCCTATATTCCCCTAACTAATTTTGTCGGCTCACGACAACTGTTCGCAACCCCGATCTTGATACTTCCGTACTCAAATACAGGGTTGAGACAGTACATGACACACTAAACCTGTGTAGTGAATTAAAGAACATAGAACTTATGGTTTGTTCTCCCACCGATACTGGGTCCGTCTCGGACTCTTATCGTGTAACGAGAAGTTGGAACCCTTGGACACCTGGGATGCCCCGTAGACTTCGGGATCCTCGTGTCACCACCACCACCTCCCGACAATCTTTCACCCCATTCCGTCCTACTGAGACACACGGTCTCGGACTCTGGAGCTGTGGGGTTGATCTTGACTTTGTCTCGTTTCGTCGGAGGGTCTGTGAGCATTGGGACGTGCAGAGATTGGGTTTGGTCCTCTTTCCCCCGTCTATAACTACCTATAAACACCTTCTGACCCGGGACGGAGTGTCACGGGAAAACGTCTATTCCTATATCGGAGATTCCCCATTGTGTAGATGGGTCCCGGTGGGAGGAGAACACCGGTCCGGACAATCGGTGGCTCGGAGACGAGACCCGTGACGTCGGGAGAGGAACAGATCATGTTGCCGACAGAGATACCAGTACAAAGGAACAGTCCTCGGACTTTTCCCCTCGCCCAAGACACAGAGGGGTGGTACTGAGTCGGATCGGTTGGAGTTTCACCCGTACTTTGGTCTCCAGTACCCTAGTATGGGTGTCCGTCGGTCCCTCGGACTTCGTGTGTACGAAACCAGAAAGTACACCTGTCCACGACTGGAACACAGTTCCAGGAACCGGTCGAACCGAATACTTGGACTCAGGGGAAGGGTACAGGGTCCAGGATACATCCGTGTCGTGTAATTTCAATAGACCGTCGGGTAGGGTCGAAAAACGAAACCAGTCACAAGAGGTGACTCGAGAGTACCTACGGGGAATTAGGAATCTGGACGGTGAGAGGGAAGGTCTGTCACGATAAGGGTCGGTTTCGGGGGTATGTGTATAAGGGTGGATTCATTGTCCCATTGAAAGGTTCCACTACACCCACATTTTTGTGTACCCTAGGAGCATGAGGGGTCGAGTTTGGTAGCGATACCGAGGGGTAACGGAACGTCTACTGAAGGTCCAAGACTCGGACCGTAAGTCCCTGGGGAGGACTACACGAGGACGACCGAGGAGGGAAGTGGGGAATTTTTACCCCACGACCAGTGAGGTCCGACGTACGTCGGGGACTGTGTGGACGAGTGAGTAGAGACTCGAAAACGTGTTTACACGGGAGGTAGACTACAGGAGAGAGCGACATAGGTGGAACCACCAAGGATGAACAGGGATTCTTGGGACGAGGTCGTGCGGGAGGAGACCTTCGGAACCCCCAGGGGGACCTAGTGCACCCTTTGGAGGAGGGTGTCGGGGACATACGGAAGACGAGTAACACAGAATCAGACCGAAAGGGTGGTCTGGACCGAACCGGGACCCGAGTGTGCAGAGAAGATCCCCGTCAGTGTGGCGAGTGACCCTAGATGAGTGTCCTGGGGGAAGGAGACAAGGAGACTTGCCCGGTCGGGTCTCGTCGGTGTGGGATTGAACGGTCGTAATCGATGGGGGACGGAGGTAAGAATGAGTGGCACGAGGTACGAGGAGTTGACGGGTGTGCACAGGTCCGACTCGGAGGTAGACCTTGCGGGAACACGGGGTGGGGTGGGAGACTTTATGGTGAGGTTAAGTTCTGGGTGGAATGTCGGGTGGGACGCACACACACACACACACACACACACACACACACAATCAGTGAGTCAGCACAAGCTGAGAAACGCTGGGGTACCTGACATCGACCAGTCCAAGGAGACAGGTACCTTAAGAGGTCCGTTCTTGTGGTCTCACCCAACGGTAAGTGAAGAGGGTCAGAGGGTCCCTGACTTGGACCCAGAGGACGTAACGTCCGTCTAAGAAATGGTAGACTCGGGAGACACTCTAGAAGACTCAGAAGACTGACCTTTACCGGAGGGGGAGGACGAGGTAAACAGATGTAGGTGGAGAACCAGAACTAGTTTGAGACAAAGTATAATATCGATAACCATTCGGTCACACTACTCTCCTCGTTCCCGAAACCTCTGATTGTTTACCCCAAGTTTAGGGTCGAGACTGTGGACGTACGACACACTGGAACCCGCTCAGTAAGATGAAGAGACTTGGAGACAGACACGGAGCCACTTCACCCTCACCGCGGACGGAATCCCAACACTCTAACTCTACTACGCACAGTCTAGGGCCGTGTACCGTCCATGGGGAAGTTCGGGATAATAAATACGGACGCAGACAGAAGGGTCCGTCCAACACTCAGGTAGGTCCCACACCCGGGGTAAGTCACGGTGTCGGGTATTCGTGGGTTGTGTCCCGGAGTGTGGTGTCTACGGGTCTTTACGACCGAACTGACTTGTGAACCAAGATTGATGACTCCCACCCCCCACCTCCGTATTACCCTGGGATTCGACTCTTCCGGCGCCACCCACCCCCCACCACTCATGTCTTACCTCGGACCTTTAGTTGGTGTCCTCTAATTACACCTCCGTCCCCGGTCTCGGACTCCGTCTCGACGACTATACGTGACCCCCAAAATAACCAAAAGTAATTTTAAGGAAGGTCTCCGTCCTCGTCGATGAGGGTATTTATTACCGTATTTATAAAATAGACCACGGGTTCAGTCAGATTTACGTGTCGTTTCAATCGTTCTTATTGTTACCCTTTGTTCAAACCCCCCCCGCCCCTCCCTCACAAAGGACCCGAAGTCGACTTGAGTGAGTGTACGGATTTCCCCGAAGAGTCTTTCCACCTTCCACTCTCTACCCCGGTTTCCCCTCTACGTCCATCTACCGCCCCTTCTCTCTTCCACTGGTCACCTCATACCCGGAACACCACCCCCCTAGTCCTCGGATCCTCTCCCCTCCCCTCCTTTACCTAGGGCAGGGACGAGACACTACCTGGGGAACGAACCCCGTAAGTGAGTCTAGTAGAACAGTTTAGGAGACACCAGTCTCTTCACTTCACTGAACGGGTCCCAGTGGGCCGGTCGGTCACCGTCTTGGTCCGTCCTAATACTAGTTCTCACATGAACGACGAAGAACCCCAAGTCCCCTTCGTACCCTGAGATACTTGTTACAGGGGTCACGGAGTTATCGTCGTCGTGTTCGGTAAGAGACGAAGGGATCTAGGGTTACCTCCTCTTTTCCCCGACCATGAAGTGGTACCGTTGCGAGAAGTAGTCCAGTCCGACCCCCACCCCTACCCTACCACACCTCCCTGTCCCACCCCGCCCCTCCACCCCGGACCTTGGGTCCCCCCTTTACCGACTCGGGTAGCGGTACCGTTCCCGCGAGGTTCAAGGGGAGGGACGGTGATCGGACCCCTCCTGAGCTCTGTTGGGCCCCTGGTGACCCTCCCAAGACTAGTCGGTGTAGGGGAAGAACCCGTGTCCAATCTACCGTATAAGGACCTCGACCCGTCGCTCCTCGTCTTCTCCGACGGCCGGAAGTTGGCGTGCGACCGGGACGACGTCGTTCAGGAGTTCAGGAGCCTGGGGGTCGGGGCTCCAGCCCGAGCACGCCCGCCGTCCGCCCCTCACCCTTCCCCAACCCGAGAGGGACGTGTGTAGTCGTCGGGACGGTCGGAACAGTGACAGGGGTGGAGAGCAAGACAAAAAGAGAGGGAGTCGGACAGGGGAGGTGAGGGACAAGGGGAGTTCCTCGAGTGTGGGCAGTGGGTCGCCTACGCACGGCCGTGTAGTGAGGTTCCCGTACACAGGTCCGGACAGACATTGGGTCTCACACTCTCTGTCTTGAGAGGGTAAAGTCGGAGAATAGGGGCAAAACACCACCCCTTTACTTCCGGGAAGACCTCTGCCCTCCCCAGCGACAGTGTGTCCCTGGTCTCGATGTCTCGACCCCCTCTCGACCCCAGTCTGTCGTCTTCCGCGGAAGGCACTCCCGGGGATTCCCTACATCTTTTGTGTTCTCTCCGTGACCTTAGCAAGGGGGAAGTGAGCGTTCAGGGGAGACGGGAGGAAACAAAGAGAAAGAGAGAGTCACCGGGTCACTAAAGACGGGGACGGGGGGTGGAACAGGAGGGTCCCGACTGTGGACCCACCACGACCGGGGACGGACGAGAGGGGAAGGGGTGGACGCTGAGGGACTCTGAGGAGAGGGGACCGGGGGTCGAGACCGGACCACGATGGACCCCTACGACGACCTCTCCTTCCTGTGGAAGAGGTGGTGCGGGTACCCACAGGTACTGACGCCCAAAAGCCCTTGACTGGGGGACCTGACGAAACCGTTCCATACACGGGGACCAATGTTAGTAGGAGGTTTGGACCTGTTTCGGACTGTGGGGTCGGAGGAGAGGGACCTTGGGTGACGAAGAGACCCAAAGAGGGGTGAAGGTGCGGGATGAGTCCTTCACGGGAATGAGGTTTGGAAAGAGAGGTAGGGTTTGCTTTTTCGTTTCACTCAGTCTGGGAGGGTTACGGACCAGACTGGATGACGTAAAGGGTCCGGACAGAAGATTCGATCAACGTTAAAAGGTTACGAAACCGGAGGATCACGTTTCTTGACTGAGTAACCTTTTCTGGGACTACGACCCTTTCTAACTTCCGTCCTCCTCTTCCCCTACTGTCTCCTACTCTACCAACCTACCGTAGTGGCTGAGCTTCCTGTACTCAAACTCGTTCGAGGTCCTTAACCACTACCTGTCCCTTCGGACCGTACGACGTCAGGTACCCCAGCGTTTCTCAGTCTGTACTGACTCGCTGACTTGACTTGACTTGGGAGTCCGAAAAGGGGAAACGTCGGGGTACCGTGTCACCTTTCTTTTACTCACACCGTGCCACACCTACGGTCGAGACGAGTGTCCGGGACACTGGGATTTTGTTCAGTGAAGGTAGGGACTTGGAGGAATATACAACTAATACACTAGACAGGTGGAAGATCCTATAACTCTCTGAGTTTCTTCCATCACCTACTTTGACAGATGACGTTTGAAATTTCACAACAAGTTCGGAATAAGAACTGTGGAACAAAGCCACCGTTAAAAGTGTGACTCGAGTCAAAAAATTCTAAAAGGACCTCCTGTCCCTGGGACACTAAGAGTAGGGGACATGTCAGTCGTACTACGGGACCCCGTCCAGTGTCACAACCGACTACCCACTACTCATCAAAGAACCACTCTCTAGAGTCTTGTCTCACCTCGTATTTGAGATCAAGTGTACACGAGGTTCTCAACATAGACTAAATTGTGTGACGGAAACTGGGAGGAACCCTTGGATGAAACACGACTCGTGTCTCCACCTCTCTACCCCGGGGAGGGACGTCCTCGAGTGAGAGAGTCCCCGTCGTTGTTTGTGTTCCGTCCTCGACAGTCATTGATCTGACCCTCACCCCGCTACGACTCCGGGTCCATCTTTGTGACACGCTCATACTCCCTCCGTCTCCGACTAAGACCGGGGAGAAGGGTGGACAGGACCTTTTTACTCCCTCGTGTGGAACTATTCAGACTCTTTCTCCCCAACTGGACCCCAGACCTCCCTAAGTGGCCTGTACAGGTACTTTTGCCGTCTCTCGTACCGTCACTCAATCCGAGAACCCTCAACTCACAGTTACTCAACGTGGGGTTTCACAACCCGGGGTACTATACCAACGTAAACCTCGACCTTCCACCTATACCCCCTACTTTTAAACCCCTACTATACTGGGATGACTCTCTACTGGAAGGTCAAGATCGTTTGTCGGTCTGTCTACCAAACGAGATTGGGAACAGGGAATGGGTCCGGTAGCTCTAACGGTTCCTGGTTGAAGGGTAGGAATTAGCGGATCGGTTTTAGAAGGTGAAGGAGCCTTTCGTCCTGTACCGGTAACCGTGGACGTTGTACCGGGACCTGCAGGATGCTCTAGGTCTCGAGTTGACCGTCCGCATGACGTGTTCCCGGTTCCACTCAGTCGGACGTCGAGACGGAGGAAGACGGCAACTCCTAGTCTCTTGTTCCCGGTTCTGAGACACCGGTCTCGGGTCTCCAGTCCCTCGGAAGCACCATCTTCCCTCGAATTCACAGCAGTTCCGAGTGTCAAGCACAAGAGATGCTAATAGTTCAATTTCTTACTTCCTCGAATGGTGGGTGACGAGTAGGGAAGATGTTACTGGACCGGTCGATGGACGGTCGGAGGAGAGACTAATCGTGGAGTCCGTCAGTCTGACTGGACCCACCTTAAGACCGGAGAGCTAAATAGTGACACCGTGGACCCTGTTCACTCGGTGAATGGGGAGGTTTGGATGTAGGGGTTTAGACCTTCTATGTCTAGTATTGTAGATACAATTGTCTAACAGTCTTCTCATTCACTCCAGTGTAGACTTCGTCCACGGTCCTCATACCCTCCACGAATATCTTCCGTCTCCCACATGACCTCCTTTAGATTACAGCCCTTCTTCTCGAGACCGAGAGTTTAGGGTGTAGGAGTGAATGTGAGAACGGATTTAAGGCTCGGGGTGAAAGAAGTAGATATTTGTCCGACTTCCATTAACATGGACGGAGTGTCACAACAATACTCCGAATTTAATCTAAGACACACATTTTGAGTCATGACTCGTGTATCCTTCTCAAGGATTCACCAACTAATGATAATAATCCATAAAAAAATTGACCGAGTGACAGAGAATTCCGTCAGCTGATACCAGTAAGTCGAGGCGTCGAATGATTAAATTGGTTCTCGACGGACGGAGACCGAAGGGGTGTGATCAGAGTCTAGACGGGAATCCTCAGGGGTGACTTACGTGACGAACCCCCGTCTCTAGACCTGGAGACTCAAATGAAACGAGGTCCGATTTGTCGGAAGAGATAATGGAAAGTACCCTGTACTCTCACTTAGACGAGGGACCCAGAACCAGGACTACTGTATTAGTACAACGGTCGTCAATAATCAATCCCAGAGATGGATCTTCCGAGAAGAGGGTTTACAGGTCAACCGAAGGAGGGAGTGAAATACCTCCCGAACTTCTCCGTCGACGATCATCGGTAGAAGGACTTTTACAGTCGGAGAGTGGTTGTGTAACACAGGAGGACACAACCAAATAAAAAAGAAGAATCGTAAATAGTAAGGGATTGTATGATAAAAGACTAAATACAAATAAAGAGAGGGGGGTGGGCGGTCGATTTTACGTACGAGGTACTCCCGTCCCTTAAAACAGTAAAACGAGAGATGATATATAAGATCTTGTCATGGACCGTGTATCGTCCGAGGACTGTTAGACAACTTACTTACTTATTTGACTCGTGGGGGGGGGGGGGNNGGGGCGGGGGGGGGGGGGGGGGCCACGATCCAGGGCCGATCTTGTACAAGAGAGGTAACAGTGTCATTGAGAGGTTCCTTCTAGAATCACATGACTAAAAAGTCTACACCTTTTACTCCGAGTGTCTCCAGTACGTTTATTTCTCCTCCTTCCCGACCTTAAGTCGGTTCAAGTTGACCGTGGTTTCGGTTTCTAAGGGTGGGGGTGGAATACTTCGATAGAATCTTGGTCTCGGATGACTACCGATATTTCATAATTATGGAAGTTACTGTTGTTGGGGAAAAAGAATGAAGGAGAAAGAGGCGGAGAAGGGATTGAGAGGACTTGGAGATCTAAAAGATTTACGAGGTTTGTCTACACCCCCTTTTTCCTCCTTCACCACTACTTTCGTTCCCAGGCCTTAGTAAACATTAAACTACGAACGTTCGACCCCGGTGGACGGTAAGAAGGGTGTGATGAACGAATGTGTCTGGGAGTGTTTTAACCACGACGGTAGGGTAGAGTCTATTGAGGGAGGGGATCAGTCGACATAGGGTAGTGGACAAATCAAAAAGTAACATGAGCAGTGGTGAACTTCACCATGGCAGATGAACAAATACTAGTAGTAGGGATGATCTTACAATTCAAGACGGTCCCGTCCCTGGAGTAGACAGAATAGTGCTGACGTGAGGTCATGGATCGTGCCCCAGACCATATACCACCCGTGAGTCCTGTATAAACAACTTACTTACTCACTCTCTTACTTACTTACCGAGAAATAGGTTGGGGCAAGTAACGTGTCTCTCCCCTTGATCACGGGTCTTTCTCCGACCAGGTTCGACCGTGTCCTGGTCCTGGATCGTGAAGACTCAGGGTCAGAGTCCCCGAAAGTTGACGTGGTGTCTTTGAGGGACTCAACGACAACTCCTTCTTTTGTCTCCGAAACAACTGCTGTCATTCCTTCCGTCCCCAGGACCGAACCTCGTACAAGGGAGTCGACTGAGAGACACCCGTCTAGGTGTAGTCTCGGATGGACGTGCTGGACCTCGCTCCGTTCGACCCCGAACCCCCGTACGGACTGTCCTTGGTGGACCGGACGCGGTTCCGACTGGAGCTCCTTCACCAGTTCCACACGGGTCCGGAGTTCTGGATGGACCTGTAGCCGGTCCATTCCGTCGGAGAACCGAACTCATCAGTTACCGAATGATTTGTTTTTGACAATTGAGACAGTCCGGTCCCGTGACTCCTGTGTCTCTCCGTACACCCCCGTAGGAACACGGGTATTGTCATGAACGGAGGATGTCGATGTCCCTCCCAATATCCGCCACTACGTGTCTGTCGCAAGTCTTGTCCCGGGTCAAGAAAGATTCGTGAGTCTTTCGCACCCGGTAATAAGACATAGGAAGACACGGGTCCCTTATTAGTGGCTCTCCAATGTGATAGAAAACACTCTCTTTTGACGTCGGACTCTCCCAGGCCGAGTTCCAATATACCGGTTCTAACCACCCCGACCTCGACCTTAGTCTCTCTCGTGACAGAGGAAGAGGTCCTCTCCCTCTGGTTTGAAACGCTACTTATTGACAACTTCCTCCCCTCCCACCCTTACTTACGTACCTTAAAATTTTTGTCTTACCTTACTTCCCCCTCGTCGTTCTCTCGGCCCCTCCTTCCGAGTGCGGCGCCGGGGGTGGGGTCCAGATGATGATGTACCCGCACCTGCGGCACGTCCTCGACGACCGCCACCTGCTCCGCCGCGACTTGGTCCGCGACCAGAAGGACCGGTTCCGGCCGCTTAGTCTCGACCCGCGGTACGACGGCCTCGACGTCGACGACGCGCCGTTCACGGACGCGTAGTTCCCGCTCCTCCGGTTGCGCCGCCGAACGAAGTTCGCGCGACACCTCGACCTGCTGCGCCCGACGTCGGTGCGGCTCCCGAAGCCGACGGACGAGCTCCGCAACGACCGCGTCACCTCGGTCCGCGTCGAGTCGCTACCGCTCCACCCGGCGCTCCACCTGCACACCGACGCAGCGCGGGTCCTGTTCATGGGCCGCCGCGCGGACGCGGTCCTCGACGTCGCGCACACCGCGCGCGTGTGCCTGCTCCACGACCCCGACCGGGCTCGGAACCACCGGGTCCCTGCCGGCCGCGACCATGCCGACGAGAAGCTTTGGTACCTCGCGTTCCCGCTCCCGCGCTCGAGGGACGCCCTGGCGGCGCGCAAGAGGCAGACTCCCAGGGACTCCGAGGGGCGGGGAGGGGTGGTGAGCCTCTACCAACCTGGACCAGGTCCGCGACCTGTGGCCGAGCGACACGGTATCCGACCACCCATTCACCTCGGGTAGTCTGACAGAAGGCCCTCAACCTTACCCCTGGAACTCTGTGTTCCTGTCAACCTGCACAGGTGCCTCCGTTTTCTCGGACTAGGTCCTCTCGTTCCCTCCGACCCCCGTCTGCGCTCCCCGGTCACCCCTTGACGGTTACCCTTCCGGGTTTAACACGCTTATACGTCTTTTCATTGTACCGCAGAGGGTTCTCTATGTCTTCTATTAACGGAGGAAAAACCGTCCACGAGACCATGGGTCCTCGGACAATGACCTAAGGGCGCTCGGTGCGAGATAGGAATATTCCGGGGGAGATGACCTCATCCAGAGTCCAGACCGTCACCCTCTTCAGCACCGATCTCGTCTCCCGTGTCGACGGTCTCGCGTCTATTCCCGTTCCGGCGTCAGATGTGGACCGACGAGTCGCGAGAAAGGACGGGAGATTGTCAGAAGGTCGTCCAGAGTAAGAACCGGTTGAACCAGACTTTCTGGGAGTTTGAGGGACTTTACTCCGGGTAACCATCTTAGAAGGGAACTAAAGAAATGAGAATTCCCTTGAATTCCCGGGGTTGGTTCCTTCACGGCGGACACGGGTTAGAGTTTGGAAGATGGTCTGTGACTTCCTTTAGAACCTTAAAATGTGAGAACTTTAGCTTCAATATCTTAGTATCTACATCTTAAAATAACAGTTTCTGAAGCCGAAACTAACAATCGTTTAGACCTTTGGTGGTTCGATCTAAGAATACCAGGAGGATTGTTCTCCTCGACGACGACGACGACGACGACGACGACCACGACGATTCAGCGAAGTCAGCACAGGCTGAGATACGCTGGGGTATCTGCCGTCGGGTGGTCCGAGAGGGCAGGGACCCTAAGAGGTCCGTTCTTGTGACCTTAACCAACGGTAAAGGAAGAGGTTACGTATTTTCACTTTTCACTTTCACTTCAGTGAGTCAGTTCAGGTTGAGAAACGCTGGGGTACCTGACGTCGGACGGTCCGAGGAGACGGGTACCCTAAGAGGCCCGTTCTCATGACCTCACCCAACGGTAACGATTAAATTGAATTTTGAGATTTTTTGGTTCAAGAAAGGTCTGACGTTCTTACAACCAACATACATTAGCGTTACCGTTCTGTGGAGGGGGACAGGAGTGGTGGTGGCCAGGTATTACCAAACACTAAATAAAACGTAAAGGAAGGGGGTGAATTTTTTTTTTTTCAAGATGAGTGACGAAATGAGTAAAAGGACTGTGAATCTGCCATGGTCCCTATCCGGTCGTGGGGACGGAATGAAGAGTACAGGGGTCACTATCCACCTCTTGTCTGACTCTGCACGCCAGGGATCTCTAGAGAGTAAGACCCTTCTGACTCTCGGGACCTTCCCTTCACCGAACGAGTCTCAGTGTGAGGGATCGGAGGGGTAGGACAGGGAGGTTGAATGAATGTCGTAAAAAGTCCAAACCTTTTGATGATTATTTGACTATTGTGCTTTCGTAATTCGCAAATACACAGTGGACAGTGGTCCCGGGAGACTATAGGTAACCATATTATGACAGTAAGGTCCACGGACACTTTAGACCTTTCATTCCGGTGGGTTCCGGAGGCTCAAGGTAGGGTCCCGAGTACTTCTGAAGGAAAGGGAGGAAAGAAGGAGAGGTGACGTCGTCTCAGACCCTCCACTGACGTGTCGTCCGTCGTGTGTGTGACAGGGAAGAGGGCGTGGGGAAGAGATAAGTACTGACACTGGACACTGGAAGGGATCCTGTCTACCACCACCAAATCAGCGAGTCAGCACAGACTAAGAACGTCGGGGTACCTAACATCAGGTGGTCCGAGGAGACAGGTACCCTAAAAGGTCCGTTCTTATGACCTTTCCTAACGGCAAAGGAAGAGGTCCTCTAGAAGGGTTGGGTCCCTAACTTAGACCCGGAGGACGTAACGTCCGGATAAGAAATGGTTGTCTCGGTGGTTCCTTCTGTCCTTGGGTAGACAAAGAAGAGGATGAAGGGTCTGTTTGTTTGACTTAAGTTTCACCAAACGACCATTTCGACCCTTCGACCACTCCAAACAACGAGGGGATCCGGAGGGTCAAACAAAAGAAGGAACGAAAAGGACAGGGGTTCCAATACGTAAAGAGGGAGGTAACGGAGAAGGAGGACGGTTTTGAAAAGTTATTTGAAAGAAAGACTATAGAGTAAGTGTAATTAGTATATTTACTGATTTTTTATGGATGATCTCGAAAACAGTCCTCATAGACGTATGATCGGTTTCGGCTTTTCTCTTTGCTTTGGGGTGAAGGTCCTGACGGAGGATACACGTTCCGTGAAGTATGTACATTTGAGTAAGGTAAGAGAGTGGTCAGGACTTCTCATTCGTAACGTTAATAGTAAAATGTCTACTCTTGTGTCTGTGACTTGTTCCAACGTCTATTCGTACCTTTCTCGGTCCGAAACTTGGTCTGAATGGGGTAACATACGACGGAGGAACCTGTGTCGGGAAGGACCCTCCACACAGTACTCACCAGATCTCAACCCGGACCCTAGTGGTTGCGTTGGACAGGGATGGGACGAGGCAGGGGTGTCACATGATCAGAGGGACGAGTGTTTGACGGAATGAAGACACAGAAACATGTAGGATAAGGAGGTGACTGAAAAGAAGAATAGTAAAAATAGGGATCACGAGTCAAGTTTGGACGGAGAAGGTCCTTCAGAACGGTTTGGGAGGTCGAGAGTAGGTAGTGAGGCGAAACACATGTGAGAGTCCGGTGACACAGAGCGACGCAACGGATGTAAGGAAATAGGAGCGTGGTATTACTAGAGTGGTACAGACAACAGGGGTAAGCTGAGACCAAGAAAAGTTGTTCCCGGTGTAGACTAAGTCGGGGTACCGGGACGTGACTCGAACCGTGTATTCTATCCGAGTCAAACCCGATAACATGACTCATTTGAGTGTCGTCCCTATACCGATGGAGTCAGGGTTTGTCCACTGAGGTAGTGGCCCAGGTGTTCCCGACTCCCACCCTGGTTCTGATGGGGGATCCCTGGAAACGTCCGATCTCGTGTTGCTCTTTCGTACCCGAAAGAAAGGTGGAGGAGAGGTCGAAATCCGCTTTAGGGGTTTAAACACCGGTCCTTCGACTCCGGGTCTATACCTTTGACTCCGTTCCCTCGTCCCTCAACGGGTTCCAGTTTGGTACTTAGTTACTGTCTATGATTGAACTTGGGGTGGAGGTCTGAGAGTCCGGTCACTAGAGACGGGAAACCCGACGGAGGAAACAGTTCAAATAAAGACAGTTCAAGTCCTTCTGATATCCGGAAGTTCAGTGAATGAATTGTAAAAAGTTCGTGACCAGTTCGTGGTTCGTATCGAGGTCCGAGACCCCGATTCACCTCTCGTCTGATCGGGGACGGGTACGGAAGTCGCCCGAGTGTCAGACCTCGTATATCTCACCCAGTACGTCCCGGAACACCCGGTGTCACCCCTGACACCTTCTGGGTTACACTATTAGAGCCTCCACATTTGACCGTTTCGACCGATAGGGTGGGAGGTGTGACCAGTGCAAGTAAGACACAATGACCGGAAAGGGGGTCGGGTCACCCCTCCTCTCCCACCGATAGGGACCCCGAGTCCTGGATCGGAACCGGTGGGGAGAAGTAGTTCCGTGACGTCTCCGGTCCGGACCGTCCGTGGACCCTAGTGTCGAGACCGAACATCACCCTCCGATCACCCACCTACTAGAAATAAGTTAATGTCGAAGTTCAGGACACTTTGTGGGGACGGATGACCCGCCGACCCTCCTGTTGACAGACAGTGCATCGACTTCGTCGTCCGTGAGGAATCCCCTCGTGACGTTTCATTTTCGGAATTACTGGGGTATTAGTCTTATTACTTCTACTTAGCGTGGAACACGACGGACGGGTAAGGAAGGAGACACAGATCGTCGGTTGTAGTCTGCGACCTTTGACAAATCAGTCATACTCGTTCCGTACAAATTCTAGTACTTTTGTCCACTCTAAAAAGTCAATGTCCAAAGATCTTCGAGTTATAACGTTTATTAGAGTCGGTAGTGGAGAAGGTCGGAGAGGCAGATTTGGTCTTACGGAGAGTTGTGACTCACAAGACTCTCTCATAGATTTGGAGAACGTACGGAGACCCTCTGTCCGTCTAGTGATGGAGAATTTCCGTAGTCAGGTAAAAATTTCAGAAGACTCAAACAGAAAGACAACGCAACTTTGGAAGAAAATACAGTAAACATACAGAACTAAGTTCAAGTGGAAGTCGTGTGTCACTTTCAGAGAGTCAACACAGACTGAGAAACGCTGGGGTACCAGATATGTCAGTTACCTTGAGAGGTCCGGTCTTATGACCTCACCCATCGGATAGGGAAGAGGTCCCCTAGAAGGGTTGGGTCCCTAACTTGGGTCCAGAGGGCGTAACGTCCACCTAAGAAATGGTCGACTCGGTGGTCCTTTCGGGTTCTTATGACCTCACCCATCGGATAGGGAAGAGGTCACCTCAAAGGGCTGGGTCCTTAGCTTGGTCCTCGTCTGCGATTTTTCGTCAGACACTGGAACTTGTCCAGTGAAACGAGAACAGGGGTAAGAGAGACATTCCACAAGCTCCACAAGTCGCCCACCCACCGACGGTTGAGATGGCCGTCGGTCCGGGTCGAGTCTGGACTGTGGTCGACGACCACGGGTCGGACCTCGACTGTGTCTCGCCACGATCGTCAACTTTCGTCTTGTCTGGTCCCGAAGAGGGTTGACATTAGTTCGGGACTCCCTTGTGGGACACACCTACTACCACCGACCTACGGTTTACTTCACTTTATAGAGGAAAAGAGTCCGACAATTGAAAAAAGAACAAATTCCTTCCCCTCCTATTACTGTAAATCGTGAAATGTTGAGTCGTCATTTTACTCGTCTACCTTTGTCTAGGGGTCGTAGCACCCGTACGAAGGTCGTTCTTTGGGAGGGACCGAGATCGAGACCGAGGCACCCCGGTTTCAATGACCGTTCCAAACAACTACCCCACTTCCTGTGGCGGACGAGGGAGGGTGGGGCCGAGGAGGGTGTCCGTGGGGAGGTCCGACGTGCAACAACCATCACGACCGGGGGCAACGGACGAAGACCAAAGACCAACGACACAAGGCGGATGGACCTCGTGGCAAGGACATGTGGTCCAGACAAACCCCACACTGGAGACATCAAACCTCTACGCCTCCTCGTCTCCACCCTTCCCACCCAAGAGTCTCTCGAACGAGTTAGCGAAGTCAACACTGGTTGAGAGACACTGGGATACCTGACTTCAGGCGGTCCAAGGAGACAGGTGTCTTAATAGGTCCGTTCTTATGACCTCACCCGTCGGTACGGGAGGAGGTCCCCTAGAAGGGCTGGGTCCCTAGCTCCTAAGAAATGGTAGACTCGGTGGTCACCACTCATTTGTGACAACGCCTCGACACCTTTTCGAGGTCGACCGGAGATCCACCGGTGTCTTCTTGTTAAACTCGCGTCTTCCAAGGATGTCCCTCCAATTTTTTTTCAACAGTGGACACCGACTAAGTACAGTTACTTACCGTTTTTGGTGGTGTCACAACATTTCATTAATCGGAGGTTAATATTATATATTTATTAAAAATTTTTTACAATTCAACAGGAACAGTAGTAGTTTTGATAACAAATGACTCTTGAGGGGTGACCGGTCAGGGGTACCGAGTACAGAGTGTGTGGAGTGAAGTAAAATTGGAAGGGTTCGGGTCCTCGATACACAATCGTGACAGACGTAAAATGTCCACTTCTTTGACTCCAAGTTATTGAAGGGGCTCCAGGGAGTTCCGTCCGTCCGATTTCTCATGATTACTTACTGAAAAATTGACAAAACTCAAATCTAATGAAAAAGAGAAGATAGTGTATACAACGAGATAATTGACGTGTGAATTTTTTTGGACTTACGTGAAAAGTACAAACAAAGGTTTGATCAGTTATCGAGATACGACCCTGAACAAGATAGAATCGTACATTTAGCAAAGTAATTTAATGTCCAGAAGACACTCAAAATAAACATTAGGTGTTTCAGTTTCTTTGGTTGTCTTCTTGGGGATGACACCACCTCTCGCTAACGGAGGTGGTAGACGGACCGCGGAGGGACGAGCCTTATCGTGGAGAGGAAGGACCCGATGATTGGTGAGGAAGGGGTGAACCTCACCACCGTCTCCCGACAGTTAGTATTATGGGGTGGGGACTGACGTTTGCGACTGCACTGGTTCCAACCCGGTTAGTTCTCAGGAAGGGTCTCTCAAAAAGTTAACCCACGTTTTTTTTCCTGTCTTCTACGAGAGTCAGACAGACGACTTTGTCGATAATCGTTGACAGGGACTATCCTAATGAGTAGCCTTTTCTGGGACTACGACCCTTTCTAACTTCCACCCTCTTCTTCCCCTGATGTCTCCTACTCTACCGACCTACCGTAGTGGCTGAGTTACCTGTACTCAAACTCATTTGGGGTCCTCGACCACTACCTGTCCCTCCGGACCACTATACCTCAGTATAGTGTCTCAGTCTATACTGACTCGCTGACTAGACTTGACACCCGTAGTTTTTAGACTTTTGTCATAGAATTTGTTCTGACACACAAATAGAACGTTCCGGTCGAGTACATAATGGAGTCACAGGGGAGAGACGAGTGGGTGGTCCATGGGTCATTCCAGTAGGATGACGTTCGAGGACTGTGAGAGGTGGACAGACCTTCGTGACCCATCGACTGTCGGGACCCTCATCGAAAGTTGGTTGCCCCGTACCTTTAACGTATTTATGGGCTCGGAGTATTCGGCCCCACCCACTCCCCTATCCTATGAAACCTCCTTACACTCTAATTCCGGGTCACCGGGTATCTTCATTCGACAAGTAAAAAATAGTGTCGGATATAAGTAAAGCTCGAGAAAGAAGAGTGAAGGGATGAGAGAAGAGTCACAAAGGACTCTAGTAGAGGGTTTATTTGATCATTCATGTTCACTTTCAGTGAGTCAGCACAGACTGAGAAACGCTGGGGTACCTGATATGTGTGATGTGTCAGGTACCTTGAGAGGTCCGGTCTTGTGACCTCACCCATCGAAAAGGGAAGAGGTCCCCTAGAAGCGTTGGGTCCCTGACTTGGGTCCAGAGGGTGTGACATCCGTCTAAGAAATGGTCGACTCGGTGGTTCCTTCGGGTTCTTATGACCTCACCCATCGGATCGGGAAGAGGTCCCCTCGAAGGACTGGGTCCTTAGTTTGACCCCAGAGGACGTAACGTCCGCCTAAGAAATGGTCGACTCGATGGTCCCTTCGGGGTGCACGGGAGTCTAGAAACTGAGCTGGACGAAGCCCCCCACCCCCCGTTCGAAATCTACGGGAACTTTAGGAAGGAGTAGGGTTCTCCTTCTGAGACGGTGGAGGTTCATGAGTGTACCGTGGAACAAACATGGAGATTATTTATGTGGTACCGGACGGAACATCATAAATAATTCGTATTTTATCCTTCCTCCTCCCTCTACCCTTCCACCAAGTTCTTCCTCCCCTGTATACACATGGATACCGACTAAGTACGACTATAAACCGTGTTTGGTTGTTTTAAGACATTTCGCTAATAGGAAGTTAATTTTTTATTTATTTTAAAAATTTTATCCTTCTTTACACAAAGAACTCATGATACGGAATATGTTCCACAGAACACGAGTAAGTAATTGGATTAAGTAAAAATTAATAAGTAAATAATTGTAATTAATTACTAGTAAGTATTTTAGAAAAAAAAATTAAATGTGAGCTGGTAAATAAAAAACAAAATTAATAAAAAAATTTGACTTCCTATATATCAAGTACATGTTACAATACATTCAATGTCCACATACTGTCACTAAGTGTTAAAAATTTCCAATATCAGGTAAATATCAATCATATCTTATAACCGATATAGGGGACCCGACGTATCCGAGGAAAATAAATTTTTTTTAATATTTATTATAGTACTGTTCATATAAAAAATTTCGACTAAGGTAAAACCTACCAAATAATCCTACATTTAGAAATCTTCACCTTAATATCCTAGTTTAATGTACTTGTCATTCTAAAAATTATAGAGTAATAAAAATAAAAACTGACGGAACCCAGAAGCACCGCTGCGCAACCAAAAGGGATCGACGACACGCGATGGGAAGTAACGGCACGAACCCGAAGAGTAACGCCACCGAAGAGAACAACGTCTCGTATCCGAGATCCTGTACACCCGAGTCACCAGCACCTCGCACACGAATCAGTGGAGCTCCGTACACCTCAGAAGGGTCTGGTCCCTAGTTGGGCTCGGGGGACGCGCCCGTCCACTTAAGAATTGGTGACCTGGTGATCCCTTCAGGATCATAGAATAAAAATCTCATATAAAAATAAAAATAATAAAAGAAAAATGAATTTACGGGACTAAAAAAAAAAAATGAAATAAAATGAAATGTCATGACATAACCGAAACGGTATGTAGTTGTACTTAGGAGGTGCCCACATGTGTACAAGGGGTAGGACTTGGGGGGAGGGTGGAGGGAGGGGCATGGTAGGGAGACCCAGTAGGGTCGCGTGGTCGGGGTTCGTAGGACATAGGACGTAGCTTGGATCTGACCGCTAAGCAAAGAATGTACTATAATATGTACAAAGTTACGGTAAGAGGGTTTAGTAGGGTGGGAGAGGGAGAGGGTGTCTCAGGTTTTCTGACAAGGTATGTAGACACAGAGAATACGGCAGAGCGCATGTCCCAATAGCAATGGTAGAAAGATTTAAGAAATAACTCGTAAATATTACACGGTCTATCACTGGATGTGGTCCCCCACCGTTAGATACCAGGTATCCGGTTTAATCCGTGTGACGGACAAAAACATTTATTTCAAAATAACTTTGTGTCGACACGAGTAAATAAATACATACAAATACCGACGACAGAACAGTATTGTCGTCTCACCTCATCAACACTGTCTCTGGTAGACCGGAAACCTTGTATCATTTGTCCTTGTCATTTGTCGTAAATGACAGACCGGGAAACGTCTTTTTCAAACCACGGGCAACCTTATCCGTGACCCCGACGGTGTCACTTGTTTTGTTTTTAGTGACGGAGGAGGTGAGACAACCCCACTTCAGTCCCCCCTCTCCCCCCTTTAGATTGTGTCACTTGGGGTTTGATCTATAAATCGCACAATTTACTGCTATTTACGACACCTCTTTTTTTGTTTCCCTCTCTCTGTCTTAGTCCTCACGAGCGGTCGTCCCCACCCCTAACACCACTTTTAATCCCACAGTCCTCCAGGACCGACACCTGTACTGTAAACCCGTTTCTGGACTTCGTCCACTTCCTCACTCGGTACACCTGTACCGTCCCTCCTCGGAGACCCATCACCCCGTCGTCTGCCTCCCGGTGTGACCTCATAATTGTTGTCAAGTAGGATACGACTCGCAATCAGTGGTACACGGGAAGTGTCCGAAATGTATGTATAAGGTAAATTAATGAATTTTCAATAGTAGAGTAATGTGTAAATTAGAATGTTTTCTTACTAGACTTCTATAAAGATAATAATTATTTCTGTCTCGAAAGACAAATGTATCAACAAAATGTCACGACAAGTAAATAAGAAGTATCTTAAAGTTTCTCCAATGACTGGGGTAAAATCCGTCGGTTTTGGGTCTTTCCGGTTCAGGAAACAGGGCCCAGTGTGTCGGTCAGTTACGACCGGCACCTTTCGTTCGGGTCGAGATAGACGGAGGTCTGTGACGGAACGAGAGAGATTCGGTGGTCAGAACCTCCCACATTTGAGGTGGACGAGGTGAGTGTGGATTGTTGAGGAACAATCCTCGACCGTTTCCGAACAACCTTCCTTGATTCAATGGCAGTAGGAAGACCTACTTTCACTGGCCCATTTGACGACCGCAGCAGGAGCCTTAAGTGTTTACGCTAGTAAGAGAGACAGAACCCCGTAGATGTGACACGGGGTCGGAAGAAGACCGATACGGTCACGACACATAACAATTGGGGTTTCGTTCCCGAGTTTTCCCCGAACAACTGGCTGTCTAATTGATAACGACGTTAAGACAAAGTAACGTGAAAATCGTTCTGAAAGAATACTTGACTTCCTCAGTAAGTCTTTCTGTAATTAAGTTGTTTATACATGACTCTTAATGTTACACGTCTTTTTAACTCAAAATGATACATGTTTCGGAAAGATGTATCATTAGTCCAAATGATACTCTCCCCGATTATCCACTTGTTCGTTATCCAGGAGGAGAGGCCCTCGAACGTCGGATACCCCCACTCATCTGTTCACAAAACATACACGATGTCCTGGTTGACACACGGTCCGGAACACGGTTGGTCCCGTGAAAGTAGTAATTTTTATTAGGAGCATTATCCTGAAGGCTCAACCGGGTCACCAATTTTTAGGTGGACGGTTACGTCCCCTACGTTCAAGATACGGACCAAATCCTCCTAAGGTGTATGGTTCCCCGTTGATTCGGGTACGCAGTGTTGATGACTCGGGTGTTCGGTATTGATGGCTTGGACGCAGGGATCTCAGGTACGAGGTGTTGTTCTTTCCGGTGACGTCACTCTTCGGGTACATTGTATTGATCTCTCATCAGGTGCGTGTCGCTGTTTCCGGATCGTGTCGATATTTATTTATTTATGTTTGAAATTTCTTATTAACATTATTATCGTTTGTAATAACTTGGGACTATGTGTGGTCCGTGACGATTGAGGAGCACAGAAGTAGTGTTGAGGTACCTCCTCTACAGTAGTGACAGAAGTCCTACTTCCGTAGACTAGGAGTCCCTGTAACTCATAGAGTGGGGGTCCGTGTAACATTCACCCACTGTTTCGCTCCTAAACGTAACTCGAGATGAACGGCGTGGTGTATATGTGTGAGTCGACACTGTGTGGACTCTCTGTCATCCAGTCTCCTCTCTCAGTCCTTTTTTAGACTTACCAGAGTTCTCTCCCCCTCCACCCTGCAGGTACCACCAGGTCACCGATTCTGAGACATGAGGGTCACGTCCCCCGGACCCAAACGAGGAATTCAGTCCCTTGATCTAAGGTGTACGGTGTTGACTTCTAGGACACACGGTGTTGTATCAGTTTATTTATTTATAAAAAATTTTTTTTCTCTCCACCCCTCCGGGACGGTCTCCTCCGAAGTTCCCGCCCAAGGAGTTCCCCTATGGTAAATTCTGCCAGGGGTTTCTCACTCGGAGGTCGTCTCCCATAGGTCAGTCTGTCTTTCCCAGATAAACCCATTGACGAGGTATTGAACTTGACATACAAACAATGTTTGTTCAACGGTAACCTCCGAGACTCACCCCTCTAGCCCGACACGTAGTCTGTCCGGACCTCTACTTAGGAAAGAGAGGGACAATGATCAACACAACTGGTACGTGTTCGGTTGGTTGGAAAGGTTCGGAACCAACAGAGTAGACGTTTTACCTGTATTGTCACTATTAATATGGAGACCCCCAAAATAACATTCCTAAATTAATGTATGTCCACATTTCACAGATTATGACGAGAACCATGTATTACTTGTTACTACTACTACTACTACTAACCACGGTGTGAAGGTAAGACTCCTTAGAGTTAAATTTTTTTCTCCGGGCGAAGGAGTCGAGGGAAGATTACAGTAGTAGACTCTGGACCTGTGACTCGTTTACTTGTTCACCCGTGAGACTCGGGTCCCCCTTCTCCAGGGACCTCTGTCTTCCCGTAACCACAAGGTGTGTCACCAGCCTTGTCTCCACCGTCTTCTTGCTACCGACAGAGGAGTGCCACCCGTTCCCGTCGACGTCAGGACTTTCATCCTTACTAACTTCCGGTTCGGCCTATGAAAGTTAGTAATAGAGAGTGCCCGGACAGTGTTGTCGGAGTGCACCGTAAGACAAAATGACTTCTTTGGTCCTTCGTTGCCCGCGTTCCAGAGTTCCGACCCTTAACCGACCCGTCCTAAGGGTCCGTTCCGGTGCAAGGGTGGAGGTCAGATCAACCAGACCCGGTCAGACCCCATTGTACAATCCCCCACCCAAGTCCTCAGGTTGTTCACCGGACAGGGTCACCGAGAGACCTCAGACAGAGGAGAGGGGGGTGGTCAGACCCGGTAATGTCCTCAGAGGGTAGACCGGAGAAAGAGGTAGGGGGAGGAGGGTAGGGTCAAGTGTGGAGTGAGTCCGTTTCTTTGTGTTGGCTGGTACAAGAAGATACCATATTTTGGGAAGGTAATGGGTGTTCGGACGGAGAGTGTGACCAGTCGTGAGAGTCGTCTCCTCCGCCCGTAGAAAGACTTCACTACTAATGAGAACAAAAGTTCAATATTGTTTATGTACGAGATCTCACCTTACGTTTTACAGGTCCGTAAAAAGAGTCTCCTCCTCAACAAAGCCCAATTCGGAGTTTTGTCTACACACATGCAACCACCCCCGTAAGAAGTGTCTTTGTTAAAGCGGTCGGAGTCTCTATTCTTTGAGTGTCAGACAAGGTCGTTCGGGACTGTGTCACCACGGGTGACGGAAAGGCCAACACGAAGGGACTGTGGACCCCGACGAGATATGAGGTCAGTCTTGATAGAACCTCGGAAAAAGGAATGTCATCACACTGGACGACGGGGAGACTTATCTTGACAGAAGGATAAGTGGGAGACGATGAAAAATTGGACTTTTTGAGGATCAATAGGAAATTCAGATTAAAGTGTAGGGGAGGAGGTGCTTCGGGAGGACCTAAGGTGGGGAGGAACGTCACGAGGGGAAGGTCGTAGAACGAGAGGGAAGAAGTGTCGAAGAATGGTGTCAGACGACACTGGAGGTGAAAGTCTGTGGAAGAGGTTCTCCAATCCTCGTTCAACTCCAGCCCCTCAAGTGGTATTTGAGTCGGTAGGAACAAGTAAGTCGTGTGTGATCCTCGGGGAGAGACACGGTTCGACACTCGAGACATACATCTCTGTTGAGTCGTACAGGATTCTCCTCGAGACTGGGGTTCATCTGTTTGGTAGGTGAGTATATGACTAACTATATAATTTTGTTCGTTTTTCGTTTTGGAGAACGACTTGGGTTGTACCGATCCGGAAGACGAATCTCCACTCCTAGGTCTTTTCTCGGTCTGGACACGGACGGACGTTCCCTAAGGGTCAGACTGGTCACCGGTCACCTTTGGTGATTCGAATACTACGTAGAATTCGAATACCGACACCCCGTGGTTCCGTTCACTGAAAACGAAACAACACCTACTGTTACTTACTTACTTACTTACTTACTTAAAGAGAGAGAAAATGCCTTGAACACTCCAACATTGGTACTTACCCGAGACATTTAGTTCCGTGAGTTATTTACTGACTAGTTAGTTAGCTAACTTTACAGTGGGTACTCCACCGATCGTCACTCTCCCGGTATAAGACCGGAGGTGGTGGGACCTGAATGAGTTACCCCTCATTTAGATGAGACTGGTGTCGGTGGACCTCACCTGGACGTCGAGGACCGACGTCTCGGAGGACGTTTAAGGGTCATTTTCCGTCGTCAAGAGCCGGACGGAGGGTTCCCCCAGCACTCGTAATTAATCAATGGTAACCATTTCACGAGACTTCTGTGCCCCCACATATTTGTGCCGTTGAGTAATCCGGAGAGGTGTGGTGTTTCGAGATGTCGGCCCTTCTCGATTAACTCTTTATTAATTGTGGAGTCCCACGTCTCCTGCTACGGACCGAAAAGATCCTAACCTTCCCTACATTATTTCACGTACCTCTCGTCCTTCTTAATATTCCGATGAAATCTAGGGGTTTATATGATTTCTAATAAGTGGAAGACGGGGGTCCCTTCTCACACCCCTGGAAACGGGGTGATTTCGGAAACCCTGACGTAAGGAACCTTTTCGGGTCTCATGTCACGACCCGACGTCTCCGGCTCACTACGAGAAGTACGTCTTCTCGAGTCCAGGTCGGGTCCAGACGGGCCGAAGATCGCACACTCGTCTACGGTCAACACCTTGAGTAGTTCGCCATATAAGGAGTCCAGATTCTGGGCCTACCACTGTACACAGATGGTAGGTGACGAAACCAAACACATAGTCCGTGACACAACCCTCGACATCTTTTGTGTACATTTGGGATGGTGTGAGTTACGAGGGGAGTGTTGTCGAGTAGTAAGGACTAAGTTACGGAGTCTCACAGGACCTGTAGGGAGAGGTGACAGTGACGGTAAAAACACGACGGTTTGGAGTGGGTTTGGTAAATCCGAACCAAACTTCAAGCGGAGGAGTCCCTTCGGGAGGAAGGGACACAAGGGTGTCCTGACAAGAGTCGGGATAATATTGTGACTAGTGTGTCACGACAAGGACCGTCTAGGACCACCCGACTCTCGAAGAGCCCCCGTCATAGTCTTAGTAGTCACAGAACGTGACCCAGACCATAGAAAATCCGAGACTTATTTGACATTGTCAATATTCAGTCTACCTCAATATACTATACGTTGAGGGTGGAGTCCCGTAAACTTGAATAACAAGGGACACAGATCTCGTGAAAAGAGGGTCTATAGACGTTCAGAGAGAGTTGAGGAAGTCCAGAAACGATTTTACAGTGGAAGAGGGGGTCTGAAAGGGACTAGGAAGATAAAACTTACCATTGGTGAACTGGAGGTTGGGTAAGGGAAGAGATTAATTAAAAAGAGGTTTCGTAAATTTTGGTAGACTGATTACCCAGGACAGAAATATATTTTAACAATATTAAACAAATAGGACCTCAAAAATGTAATTAAAAATTTTAAGTCCCTAACTGTATGATGATATATATTTCACTTTCACCTTCACACTCAGCAATTCAGACAGACGAAGAAACGCTGGGGTACCTGACATCGGGTAGTCAGGTACCCAAAGGGACCACCGAGTCTACCATTTCTTAGACACACGTTACGTCCTCTGACCCAAACTAGGGACTCGACCCTTTTAGGGGACCTCTTCCCTTACCGATGGGTGAGGTCATAAGAACGGACCTCTTAAGGTACCTGTCTCCTCGGACCACCCGATGTCAGGTACCTCAACGTTTGTCAACCTGTGATGACTCGCTGATACACATTTCGTCTATTGATCATTCCTTGATGGTGTATCGTGTCTCTTGAGATGAGTTATGAGACATTACTTGATTTACCCTTTTATTAGATTTTTTCTCACCTATATACATGCACGTATTAACTAAGTCAAACGACATGTAGTTTTGATTGTGTTGTAACATTTAGTTGATATGTGGTTATTTTTAAACTTTTTATTTAATTTTACACTAACGTAATTTTTTGGCGACCAGAACTCGGGACTCAAGAAGCTGGAGGGGAATTTTAAGTGGTATAACCTATTAACTGATCTTACATTTGATGTGACTTCCGTCTCTTAAAACAGATAAAACAAATGATAAGGATCAAAGATGTTCCCCGACCATGGACCAACGACAACAAGTCAGTGAGTCAGCACAGGCTGAGAAACGCTGGGGTACCTGACGTCGGGCGGTCCGAAAGGACAGGAAACGGTAGAAGACCACGAACGAGTTTGAGTACAGGTGACTCGGTCACTACGGTAGGTTGGTAGAGCAGGAGGAGGACGGAGGTTAGAAAGGGTCGTAATCCCAGAAAACCATGCACCATCGACGAGTTTTTTATAAAGCACTTTCAAACTGAATCACAGAAATTCTGATTTATTTTACGGAATAAAGTTAAGAAATTATAAAATTTAAATAAATTTAACTTTCGGACATTTTAGAATCCCGTCTAAGCTTCGGTGTAACGGGTGACAACAGTACCAATGTGTGGTGGGCCGCCAAGAGGGTAAGGTTGTGTCTCCGCCCGGGGCCCTGAGTCGCGTGCTTGTCGCCTGAACCTTTGGATGGGCTAGCCGGAACTAGTATCTCAATGTGGAGGGAGTTAGGATCTCCCGTGAAGGCCCTGCTAAATGAATAACGACGGATCCGGTTAGATGTTCGCGCAAGAGAGAGGAACCGATTCAAAGGCCGTTTGGAAAGTGACCTCAGATCTCACCCCACCCCGGGCCGGGGGCTTTCGCGCCGAAACACTAACCACCCTTCCCATTCTCCGCCCGAACACGACCGTGGCGAGACCGCGTCCGCGCCACCAAACACACCGCCACAGACACGTCCGCTGCAAGGCACCATGCCAACCACTTGCCCGTATTGTCACTCCCGACTCCCTGCCCGCCCTGTGACGCCTTCTTCTCGCCCGAGCCAAGACCCGCGCCTCTTCTCCTGAAACCACAGTCAAAAAGGTGCACGTAGGGCCGGGATCCAACCCCGCCCCAGTGTTGGTGTACTTGACAACTTATTAAAAGCAAAGAATCAGACAAAGGAGGTAACACTTTACCGTCCTGAAGGAACACACGGAGACCAGAAACACTGGTCATTGAACACTCTTTATGTTCAAGAGACGGGTGTGGGATCTGGATGACTGAGTCTTTAAGACCGCTACTCCGGGGTGTTCGAAAGGTCCACTAAGACCACGAACGACTTTAAAGTGCTAATGACCCGGTGACATTACACTCCCCAGCTGAACTCTCTTCAGAACCTCTGTCTGAGTAAATGAACTCCTCAGTTCCCACTTCCTCAAAGACCGAACTCGGTGCCCGGACTCCACCCTGAAAATTCACTACTGAGGTCCGCACTCGGTGTACACAGAACGGAGGTCCCGGACGTAAAAAGGCGTATCCGTATGATCCCGAGACACCGGTACGAAGGGTTGACAGAAGTCCAGTACCTGGTGTTTCCTTTACTATTATAAACATGTCTCGGGTCCCCTTCAACAACTTCGACGATCTTCAACCTCCCCTGGGGCCTTCCTGACTCCGACGACTTTCAACCTCCCTCGGTGGACCCCCCTAAACTCGAAGGGTCTCGACTCCCCTTAATCATTGGACAAGAGTCGTATTACGTCCTCTCGAAAACAAGGCACCCTACACGACTACTAATCCGCATGAGTGATTCAAACCGTCATATTTAGTTCTTGGAACTTTCTCAAATACAGGAAAACGTAGACGTTTTAACCACCGACAGTATCTTCAAAATAACCTCCGGCTAGACACGACTGACGACGTCCCACAGTCTAGTGTCAATTGTGCATAAAGACGAGCTGAGTAAAAAGAAGTCCGTGTTCACGGAGGGACACGACCCCACAGTACCTTCCCGACGACTGTTCTACGTGTCGTGACGGACGGGACCGGTGGACGTCGGTAGTCGAGAACGTCATACGAGGAGTCTCCAAAGTGGTGACACGGGGGTCCTCTCCCTTCGCGAACCACGACAGGGCGTACAAGGTCGGGGTCTTTGAAGCCCTTCTGGTCCACGAGAGAGAACTCCCGTCTAGACCGCTGGACTGGACATTCTCGGTCGCCGACTACGACGTCCACCCGGAGTAGGTGGGCCGTTCGGGACCTACAATGGTGGAGGACGGAATGTGACAGGCGCGGTACCTCTTCGACCACGCGTACTATCTAGTCCTCTACGTCTGGTAGCCCCCTGTCTTCCAGTTGTACGGGTCGGAGTCGGGTCGTCTCGAGACCGCTCGGTGGTTGGCCACCCTGAGTTACCCGTCCCTCGACGATTCTGAATCTCTGTCTGTGCCGTTCCTTATGACGAATCCTGGTTGGGTGCTCCTTCGGTAATGTCGGGACTAGCGGAGGGTCTTCTGTGACAGGATGTTCGTCGAGGGCAAGGACGACATGGTCCACTGCTCCTTCAAAGCCCTACTCGGGTCTGGGGCGAAACCAGAAGAGGCGCCGGCTCTCAAAATGTACTTCCTGTACATGTGGAAGCTGAGGAGGGGGCTCCGTCGGGTCGACTGGATGTCGGACCACACACTACGGATGTCGTCGGACAAGTTGTCCGACCCCGACGCTACGCAGTTCCAGGTCCGACTACACCCGTCGTAACCCCCGTGCTACAGGGTGCTCAAGGTCGACGGTCACCTGTAGCCCCTCCTGGCTGAACATGACACAGGGTCGACGGTGAAGAGACGGTTACACCTCTGAGACCTGAGCAGTGCCTGTTTGACGGGACGAACGGTCCCCGGTGACTGGCTTTGGTTTCCGTAGCTCCATCCCGTGTGTAAAATGGACCCGTGGTTCATGAGGAGATAAAAGTTACGGGTCAAGTAGTTACAGGTGCCGTTCGGCAGGGACCGACTTTACCCCACAATGCCGAACCCGCACTGTGCCTAGAACCGGCGACGGTAACTTCAAGAGAGATGTCTTCTGACGTAGGCGACCGGATCGGAGGACCGGGGAATGGTTCAGACGGAGTAGGGGGGGTTCTTCCCGTCATTCCTCCTCCGCCGGCGTCTCGAGCGTCCCGTAGAAATGCTGGTGTAGTGTCTTCGCCACGGTGTCGAGGTTCCCCTCCAGGACGACCTGCTGTCCTGGGTAGACTGGTAACCCTTGTCTGACTTTCTGCGGTTGTTCAAGCCGATGGGGAAACACTAGTAACGTCGGTTCTCCCGGGACCTTCTGGGACGCGTAAAACTCCAAACCACGGTCTTATGGCCTCTCCACCAGAAGGAATGGTCTCTTCCTCAGGACCTTAATGACTCGGCTCACGTCCAACAGACTTGGTGGGGGACCTGCGGAGGGTGACATAGAGTGTCGGAACCACAAGTGACTTTACGACGGAAAGGACATGACGAGAGGCCTCGACTAGAGGGGTCTTTGTCGTCGAGCACCTTCCACTCTGGTACAATCCTTTCGGTCAACATCAGTAAACAAGCCTAATAAACATAAATTTCAACAATTGAACTAGGGAAACAGACCAGACCGACACGGTGGTGTATGGGATAGAAAGTATAAGGTGACACCTTCGAAGACAAACCTCCATCACCGATCTTCCTCGGTTCAACAGTAGAACCGGGAGTCCTCTCAGTGAAGGGAAGAGAGTCGTCAAAAGATGTGGTGTACATCCAACCCCCGGAGGACTACTGACTGGGGGAGGGTCGAGGTCGTCAGACTGGAACCCGGAAAACGACGTAAGTCAGGTCTCTCCGTCGGGTGGTCAGGAGGAGGAAACTCTTCACCCGACTCCCAGACCCCTGTTCTTAGTCCTGTGGACCGACGGTGACTGAGTGGTCACTGAACCTGCACTGGGGACGGGACGACCCCGGAAGCTCAAAGAGGTAGACATTGCACGCTTTTACCTTGATCTAGACATTTCAGGAGTGTCGACTGATCGACCAAGGAGCTCTCCAAATACTGTCCGTCTAGACCAAGGAGACTAGGAGGTAACAAATTCGATGGGTCTTTCAATTTTGTCAATCGAATTACCGGGGGTTTGGTGGAGGTCTCTGGACTGAGAGGGAGAACTCAACCGGACCGTGACTCTAGTACAATATAACTAACTTATTTCAGTCTGACAACCCCACTCCAAACGTACAATTAACCTTTGCCATTGTGGACGGTTCAAGTCTCGTGGCGTCGAAGAAGGGACCTTTGAGAGGAAAAAGATGAAGAGGTGACCTTTTTCTTTTTTAACCCACTGACCTTTTATGCACAATATGGTAAAGAAGGGAGTTCACAGACGTCCGAAGGTCACGATGTCACTGAAGCAGGACCGACGTCTCAACCTAGGATCTCGGTACACACTGCCTCCACTTAATAGTCATCTTCCAGTGACGGACTCACGACCCCTCTTGACCGTCGCTCGAACTCGAAAGTAACGAGGACGGGGGTCCTCGTCCTAGTCGAAGAGGTAGGAGCCGGGGACCACAGTGCCGAACAGGTATGGATTCCTCTTAGAAAGTCCCGATTCGAGTTTCGGTAGTGGAGGACTTTGTACGAGCCGTCGAGGACCGTTACCAAAGACAGAAACCGTAGGGGACACGAGAGGATGATCGTGACTGTGGGAAGAGTGAGTCGCACGTGTCGAGTGACATACCGACGGTCGGAGAACAGTAACTACCAGTCGAGGGACTCCGACCCCAGGATCCGACTGAGGATCACGTGACTTCACAACAGAACCGGACAAGACGGACGGTTTGTCGAAGGGCCGTCGAACACTGGTGACTAGCACGGTCTCATTGGAGTGGGGGTCGTGTGTGGTAGTCCCAAGGATTACTTACATCTGGGGTCCGGAATTACTGAGGGTCCGATGACGACCCGAGACGCGGTCGTAAGTCCGATCCTCTGTCCTAAGATTCTCGTTTGGATCTCTCCGACCTAACATTCTGTTCCTAGAATGAGAACCCACGTGTCACCTTAGGGGACCCAGGGTGGGGTTCCAAGACAAGACCCCACACCGGACCCGCAGTCGTCAAAATTTTAAGGGGTCTACTAAGATTAAGCGGTTGAAACACCTCGCAGGAGTCGGGTGTAACGTCCCAACTTACAGACTCAGTAAAGCCAACACGCAATAGTCCAACTACACTCGAGAGACGAAAGTCGTGAATATATACGGCACAAGTCTAGAATTTTGACAATTTCCATTCACGACACTTCAGAAGTAAAATGTCTACTTTGACCTTCGAGGTAAGTTCGTTAAATTCTTACGTGTCGATAATACATAGTCTCGATCTTAGACCCATGACTGGTTTTGGACACAGAACAGAGTGATATGACGTACCGGAGACGGACCCGTTTTACTAAGGTCATTCATTTTACCTAATACATACAGACTAGTTGAATCGGACTTCATCTCTTTAATCTTAATGCACGTTTACTCGTGAAATTTATAAAAGAATTTAAATTTAAACACGAAGTATTCGTATGAAATACCTTCCGATCGGATTACATTCTTATTCGTGAAGATTTTTAGTCGAAGTCCCTTATCTCTTGATCAATTAAATTTTGAGAGTATTTACACATACTATACCTTACTAAACTCCCATTCCATCTTAGTACCTTGAAATCTTGTCCTCTCGAACGTCGGACGAACAGGTCGGGAGTGAAGTGTCTACCCTCTGTTTGGACGTCACCTTTAATTAGACGACGTTGGGTAGACTGACCGGTCTGACGGACTAACGTCTGGTCCACGACGCAGAGGACTTAATCCGATGGAGCCCAGTTAGAACAACGGTCCTCACTACCGACCAACTCAGTCGGAAACTCGATGTCTCCGGAAATCCAAACTTTCTCTATGGGTAAAAGGTTCCCTCTGTGCATGTTCCTCGTGTCACTAAACGAGTTGTAGATCGACTTGACTTTGGGTCCACAGAACTACTGAATCGGTCGCAAAGAACGTCATCGGTCCCCGTCATATCAAACCACCTTCCTAATCCTGGAACTTATCTCTTAGTCAAGAGGTGAATCGTCCATACACTAGTATCTGTTTATTGAGCAGAAAACACGTAGAGTCTAAGAAGTAGACACTCTACGAAAGTACCGTGGGTGTGGAGGAACCCAACAGACTCCCAACCGACTCGACTGAATATACTTTTCGAATTGGGGATCACACGAGAGACCTTGGTGTTACTGAACGTACCCTACTGAATCCTTTATTAGGTGACCCTCGAGTCCAAGACGACAATTGTAACTCTGGACCCAAAACAAAAAAACAATACAACGAAGTGTTGAAAGGACCCCTCACCGTGTTTGTTCTTAATTCATTGTAGACGTCTTACCAAGGCAGAGAAATCTCCTTTCTGTTTATAAGTTTGGCACATGTAAGGAGATAGGAAAGACTTGAACGGTTGTAATGAAGAACGGTATTTAACTACTTTACCCCAACGACCGTTTTATTGTCCATGTCCGACATAATAGCAACGAGTAAGGAACCCCTCTACCTCTTCGTTGACCGACCCTTTATAAATTGTCTTAATTATGAACCCCTGTTTCCGACCACGTATTGTTTTGGTAACACATTTAGTTCGAATCTTACATTTAGTTCTCGAGGTAATTATAAGTCACAAAATTACCTTCTTTGTGGACGACCCGGTAGTTATTTCCTCGAAACACCTTTAGAACTTTAACAGTAAAGGAATTGATGAACTCGCGGTCCGGAGAAATGTGGGGACACGTAAAGATGAGGATCTCCGGTCCTGCGAAAAATCTTAAACAGACGTAGATTCCCGTGTGTAAGAAAGACCTCAATAAATAGGTGACTAGAGGTCATCGTATAACCCGTGGATGACTGGACCCCTCAAGGAGAAAGTCATAGGATAATAAAACGGAAAAGTATGACAATTACCCCAAGAGTTCCGTTCTTATGACTTCACCAAACGGTAAGATTGTTTAAACCTTTTGAGTCGTCACCGGTGTCCTGACCTTTTCCAGTCAAAAGTAAGGTCAGGGTTTCTTTCCGTTACGAGTTTGATGGCGTTTAACGTGAGTAGAGTGTGCGATCATTTCAGTACGAGTTTTAAGAGGTTCGGTCCGAAGTCGTTATACACTTGACACTTGAAGGTCTACAAGTTCGACCAAAATCTTTTCCGTCTCCTTGGCCTCTAGTTTAACGGTTGTAGGCGACCTAGTACTTTGTTTGTTCTCTCAAGGTCTTTTTGTAGATAAAGACGAAATAACTGATACGGTTTCGGAAACTGACACACCTAGTGTTATTTGACACCTTTTAAGACTTTCTCTACCCTTATGGTCTGGTGGACTGGACGGAGAACTCTTTGGATCTACGTCCAGTCCTTCGTTGTCAATCTTGACCTGTACCTTGTTGTCTGACCAAGGTTTATCCTTTTCCTCATACAGTTCCGACATATAACAGTGGGACGAATAAATTGAATATACGGCTCATGTAGTACTCTTTACGACCTGACCTTCTTCGTGGTCGACCTTAGTTCTGACGGTACTCTTTATAGTCATTGGAGTCTATACGTGTACTATGGTGGGAATACCGTCTTTCACTTCTCCTTGATTTTTCGGAGAACTACTTTCACTTTCTCCTCACCTTTTCAACCGAATTTCGAGTTGGTCATAGTTGAAAGAAATGACCATAGACCTACTCACAAGAGTATTAGTCGAGGAAATGGTAGAGATACCTTTCGCAATCAAAAGACCGACAATCATATAGTTCTGCCCTAAAAAGGAGTATGTCTCGTGACTTATCAGTTTCTACAATTTGACTCGAATATTCAATTACCTAAAATACATTCAATATGTCAGAATTGACCCATGAACATTTATCGTGATTCACCCGGAAGATGGAATATTATGAGGTTTTCAATTCCGTCGTCTCCCTAATCTTTCTTAAAAAAAAAATATTAGTCAATTAAGTGAAACATTTTACTGACATTTCCTATTACACATGTCTAAAAGACAAGCGTATAAGTCAACATTTGAAGGATTCTGACAATACAAAGATAACGAAAACATACCTTACTGTAACGTTTTTATTTTTGGAAGTTGACCCTTTTTTTTTTCGAGTTGTAACTCTTTTGCTTCTAGTACCGTAGACCAGGCAGGGTAGTGAAGTACCGTTTATCTACCCCTCTGTCACCTTTGTCACAGTCTGAAATGAAAAGACCCGAGGTTTTAGTGACGTCTACCACTAACGTCGGTACTTTAATTTTCTGCGAATGAGGAACCTTCCTTTCAATTCTGGTTGGATCTATCGTATAAGTTTTCGTCTCTGTAATGAAACGGTTGTTTCCAGGTAGATCAGTTTCGATACCAAAAAGGTCATCAACATACCTACACTCTCAACCGGACACTTCTTTCGACTCACGGCTTCTTAACTACGAAAACTTGACACCACAACCTCTTCTGAGAACTCTCAGGGAACCTGACGTTCCTCTAGGTTGGTCAGGTAAGATTTTCTCTAGTCAGGACCCACAAGAAACCTTCCTTATTACGATTTCGAGCCTCTTCCGTTACCGTGGGGTGAGGTCATGAGAGTGGACCTTTTAGGGTACCTACCCTCCTCGGACCACCAGACGTCATGTACCCCAGCGATTCTCAACCTGTGTTAACTCGCTGAAGTGAAATGAAAAGGAAAGTACGTAACCTCTTCCTTTACCGTTGGGTGAGATCACAAGAACGGATCTCTTAGGGTCCCTGTCGCCTCGGACCACCCGACGGTAGGTACCCCAGCGTGTTCTCAGCCTGTGCTGACTGTGCTGAATCATCATTATACGATTTCGACTTTGAGGTCATGAAACCGGTGGAGTACGTCTCAACTGAGTGACCTTTTCTGAGACTACGACCCTCCCTAACCCCCGTCTTCCCCTGCTGTCTCCTACTCTACCGACCTACCGTTGTGGCTGAGCTACCTGCACTCAGACTCACTTGAGGTCCTCAACCACTACCTGTCCCTCCGGACCCCACGATGTTAAGTACCCCAGCGTTTCTCAGCCTGTGCTGACTCACTGACTTGACTTCCCGTGTGTACTGAAAATCTTAATCCTTTTCTTAAAAAAAAATTCAAAAGATATTACACCTTTAACCCTTTTCCTAAAAATACTACAAAAACGTTTGAAAACCCTTTTCTGACTAAAGTGAATTAAATTTTATTATTGAATCTAGTATCACTGGGTCTGTCTCTCTGAGATGACAGTCTGACGGACCCGGTAAATCGTCGATACCCTGGAACACGTCCTGTGAAGAACATGGGCAAAGGAGTGACCCTCTTGTCCCTGTCGCCCCGGACGAGTGTCGTCCGCGAACCCTTCACATCGACGGGAAGACCTTCCAACTCGCCCGTCACGTGCACCGGTCGTGTTACCCCACCAGTGAAAGTCCGAGGGTGTAAGTCCGTGGTCGAGGTACGTCCCCACCACAGGTGAGTATAATTCGGTCGTCGAGAGTTCCACGATTACTCGAACACTAATTTTGGAACATCCCGACCCTCTCACCCCACCTCCGTGAATGACCAATTACCAATTCGGGCACCCGACTGCCCTCACGGTGTCCGTCCTACAACTACGACAATTCCCAAAGTCGTCTGACTTAAGAAGATGGGTCCGTCTGTACAGTCCCTGTAACGTCCACTTTGACGGTTTGAAAATGGTATTGGAACCTCACTCGTCCGTTCCCGGAGACCAAACAACGGTTGAGGACCTTCGTCCCCGGGCCAGAACGACAATCATAGAGGACTCCCTGACTCCCCTCAGGACTTAAGTTCAACACTGAGCGAGAAGTGATCGATCGACCGAGACATTCGATGAATAGGAGAGATACGGTGAAAAGAAGAGTCATTTTACCACGGAACGGAGGGTTTCTGACCGTTCCAACTCGGGTAGGTGTACTTCGTGGACCTTACGGGAGACCGTGTGGATTCACGGGTCATGTACCGTCAGCAATGATGGTTCGGACCATCGTACACACGATGGGGACCGTATACGGGAAAGTTCCGAAGACGGAATCGAACTTCAGGGAGGGTGGAGTGGTTAGGGAAGTTAACTTGCCGGGTGTAAGGGACACACCACCGGAGGGAGGTGGAGGGTGGGTTTTAGACAAGTCTTAAGTAGTGAGGAAGGACACAGTAGTTAGTCATTGATAAACCATATGTGGACGACACACGACTCCTCGACGACACGATCCAGGACCGTCCCGTGTCACGTGTCAAGTCGTATGGACTGAGTTCAAAGGTCTCTTCACCTTCGTTGGTGGGTCATTAGTTCATGTCACGTCAGTCGTATCTCTTCCATCTCCTGAGTACCCTACACACGATTCTTCGGTCGGTCATCCCAAAGGACCTCCTCCGTCGACCTGGACTGCCTTCCAGGACTATCCATAATTTATTTCCCTCCTTGTCACCCTTACCTCCCTCCTCTTCACTCTCAGAGGTCTCCCTTGTCACATGTTTTCGGCATTCGATTTTGGGATTCTGACCTCTTATTTTACACAGTATTTGAGAACCACACTCCGTCCGACACAAGGTACACGATGTACGTCTAAGTAAGTGACTTAAGAGTGTCACGGACGTACTCCTTCCACGACAATAGGAGTTCAACGTCTGTCCTGACCATGGACTCCGATGAGTGGATCACCCAGTACCCCGACCTTCATCTTTCGTCTGTCGACCCGAGGTCTCGACTATGAGAGTGAAGACGTGGTAGGATGGTGTCGACTTGACTCCGGTCCTACCGATCCGACTCCGACCTCTACCTCCCTCGGTGTCTTCACCATTTCCCGGTCTGTGACTTCCCGGAAGTCACAGTGTGGTTCTCACGTCGCCCCTGTATCTGTCTGACCGACGTAAAGGGAAATAACCTCTCAAGAGTTGGGTCCCATTCCAAATACTGTGGGTGAGTTGTCGTACTGAGACTTCCGTCTTCGATGGACTACGGAACGGGAACCAAGTCAAGTCAACGAGTCAACACAGGTTGAGAAACACTGGGGTACCTGACGTCGTGCGGTCCGGAGGGATAGTGGTTGAGGACCTCAAATGAGTTTCGAGCACAGGTAACTCAGCCACTACGGTAGATTGGTAGAGTAGGACAACAGGGGAAGAAGAGGGTGGAAGTCAGAAAGGGTCGTAGTCCCAGACAGTCAAGAAGTGTAGTCCACCGGTTTCATAACCTCAAAGTCGGAGTCGTAGTCAGGAAGGTCACTTATAAGTCCTGACTAAAGGAAATCCTACCTGACCAACCTAGAGGAACGTCAGGTTCCCTGAGAGTTTTCAGAAGAGGTCGTGGGGTCAAGTTTTCGTAGTTAAGAAGTCGTGAGTCGAAAGACATATCAGGTTGAGAGTGTAGGTATGTACTGATGACGTTTTTGGTGTCGGAACTGATCTACCTGGAAACAACCGTTTCATTACTGAGACGAAAAATTATACGACAGATCTAACCAACGGGAACCAACCACGGGTAATTTACAACCATTTCGGTTGTCTTCTTTTCTTTGGACTTTCTCCTCCGACCACCCGAGACCTCACTCTGCGAACCCAAGTCTAGGGTCCAGACTATGAGTAACAACTCTGACACACGGAGGTGGAATAAATATTTTAACACTAGGATCTTGACTCTTACACCGAATCTTGTTCCCAAACGTATGACGAACGACAGGTACAACTGTCGGCAAATAGTAGAGAGACGAACGGGAACATGTGGAGGTCTTCACAAAGTAGTCCCACACCGAATTCCCCAAGAAAACAGGGGGTGGTTCAAGAGGTCGACTGTGGGATTTAGGTGTCTCCATAGATCTGTCCAACCCCTCCGGGTGGAGGTAGGGACTGGGAAACGGGACTCTTCCCGACGTGAGATCAGAACACCCGTCTTCCCAGGGACCCTACCACCCTTTCCGAGACGGAGTTCAACCCCTACGGTTTCTACGACCGAGGAGTGGGGAGTCGGAACGGGAACAGGAAGGAGACTCGGACAAAGGAGTAGACATTCTACTCCACCTCCTCCCAATTCAGGAACACCCCTCGAGACTAAACCGAGACGATCTTAGGCTCCGTACCCGTTCACCGGTGTCCGTGGTCCACTCCCGTTCCGGGTGTCCGGGGTGATGTGGGTAGGTGAAGTGTTCTCCCGGTGGACAGGACTTGGGACGTCCAGGGTGGGGATACCTTCCCCTCACGAGTCCTGGGAACGGGGTGTGAGGACACGAGTGGGACCGACGGGTAGTGGTATCGGTGACGTCACCCCGTTTCGACCCTGTCCGGAACAACAGACCTTCCCGTGTCTTAGGTCGACCCTTTACTCTCTCCTACCGGACACACCGGATTCGGTCCGAGTACTACCTGCGACCTGAAACCGAGATATCGGTGTTCGTCCCTGGACGTGGACCTTCCTTTCGACGGACCAAGAAACATTTGTAAGGTGTCGTTTGACGGTAAGTATCTACTGTCGTGCGTGTCGTCTTTTGGGATTCAATCAACTAGAATTCATCTCGTCGACCAAAGTCAAATTAGTACATAATCCATCGAAACGATATCATTGTTTGTTGAGGGTTTAGAGTCACGAATAATAATGATGATGTTGTTTATAAATAAAGAGTAAGTACAGTGTCAGTTACCGACGTCCGGTCGACGAAGTCGAGACGAGGTGCACAAAATCGTAGGTCGACTTCCTTGTCGGGGTGGGACCCTTTATGTAAGGGTCCGTCTCCCTTCTCGTACTAGGTGGCGTGGTATGGGACGTTCGAGACGGACTTGTACAGGTGAGTGTAGGGAAACGTAGTCCTCTTCCCTGCGTGGGAGGAGTGACCCCCTTTCCCACCCGTTACGTTCCTGTCCTGTACATTTTAGGAGATCCTTCCTCCTTCGTTGATCGACATCTGTTTTTATGTTGTCTACTGTCACTGAGTTGCACGTTTTTCTAAAAGGTCTAATTCTCCGTATTTTAAGATTTATACTTTTGACTATATGACAGATTCATACAGTGTCCAGAGGTATGACGTTTCCAGTCCTTTGTACCGTTTGAAAAATCCCCAAGATCTCCTCGGAGTTAAACGTTGAGAAGTATTTTCTACCTCTTAATCCTGGACCGAAGGGACCGGGGTAGAGTGGGGTTCCGTAGATGTCCTAGGGTTGTCTCGTCCGGAGACACAAGTACTTCCTGAAGAGCCCTAATTGTGGAATGTCAGTGTACACACCGACACATACACACGTCACACTCCGTGTGTCGACGTCTTGGTACAGGAACCTAGTACTCAGAAGTCCAGTCTCGACCTCCCACCACAATTGTGTTGAGTGTCACTCAGGTTCGTCCAGTATTCGTTCCGTGTCTCGAGTCGTCGTTCTCTCGTTTCACTTCCGGACGATCTCGAGCCGCCAGACTGGGCTCTCCGACTTCAAGTTCTTCCGTCGTCGAGGAGGGGTTGGTACTACGTCCCTTCCGGACGGGGACCCCACTGTCCTTATTTCACGACCCAAGCTTCTCATCTAGAACGACTAAGTTCATACGAATTGAGGTCCGACTCCACCCCCTCCCTCCTCCGGGTCCCTCGGACCGAGGGTGTCGTACCGGGTCAGTGAAATGGACCACGTGGAAAAATGGGGCCTCTATTAAGGATGTTTTTGGTCTCCTAGGATGTGTCTGGTTTTTACAACCACAGTCCCGAAAATGTTTCATGGACGTCACTTGTGTTCTCTTCTCTCCCTATTGACTTAACGTTAGAATTAGTGGGTACCTGGAAGGGTTGTTGTCAGTTCGACTTGGAAATCTACACTCAGTTGTAATTTTGTGTTCAAATCGTGTAAATAAACGAACCAACAAATATTCAGACGTTTACTCGTACTGGGGGAGGGGGAATCTTGGATCGGTCTTGGAGACCCGGTCAGGAGACCCAGGAGATCGTAGTACATACAAATACCGATTTGTATTTTATTCTGTACGAAAGTAAGGAAGTAAGTTGTCATACACGGGTCCCATTCGGTCCGGAACACGACTTTTTTTGTCTAATTTGTTGTTTGTTTTCGGTGGTAGTGACAGATCTCTTTCCCTCTATTTATTACTGTCACTCCGTGTTGACATCTTCGTAAAAACTCCATGTCACAATTGGGTTTCTCTGTATTAAGGAGATGCCCTTTCCCTTCAGTCCTTTCCAAAGACCCTCGACAGTGCAGAGTCGAACGTAATTGACCTTTTCCCCAGGACTACCCGTGCGCCCTCTTTTCCGGTCCTCCACGCCCAGTGATCTCGAAAACGACAACGACCCGTATTTCGTTTACCTCGTCCGTACGACCTGTCGTCCGTTCCGGCACCTGAGTCCAGGTCCCCAAAGACGTGGTGGGACACCCGAGCCTAGACCCGTCTCCTCGGACATAGTACCGGGTCGTGGGTCAAGTCTCAAACTACAACGACCAGACTTCAAGGAGACACGACCCGACGGAGAACGGATACGATTAGTGAATTTTTTATTACTGAAGGTTACATAAATATGAAAGAGTCTTCGTACTTTAACCAAAAGGAGGTAGTTAGTCAGACGAAATATAAATTCTAAAGAGACGTAAAAGACCCTCTATTCCATCTCGTCTGGAGTCCGGAAATTTCTTAAGACCTATTAAATGATTGTTAACTCTTTTACTTCTCGATTTTTAGACAGATATTTGATCTTCCCATTAAATCCCGATCCTTTTCTGTTACGACGGTTCTCTTCAGTAGTGAGTATAGACTTCTTTAGGAGTGGAGGACGGACGGTCCGGTTTCGTCCTCGTAGTTCTGGTCGATCTGTGAGTGACTCAGTCAGTTGTGTAGTGGTTAAGGGTAGGGTTAGATGGAGGATTTGAAGTTAGGTGGGGATGAAGTGCAGAGTGGTGACTTGTCAAGTGAATTCTAGACATGTGATGAACCATTTAAAATGGATTTGCGGGAGATCCCGAGGTGTGTGGTAGCAGTCCTAAGTACGAGGGATCTCGTAAGCTCCGACGGTATGTGCCAGGATTGTACCAGGAGGTCGGAGTAAAGGTTGGGTTGGTGGGAAAAGTTTGGGTTGGTGGGAATCCCATGACCTGAGACGGATTTAGGTTCTGTAAACGAAACGAGTTTCGAGTCCCTTTTAACCGGGTTCCCAGTTGATATTTCGATGACTCCGGTATTGGAATATCAGGTCCTTGGGGTTTTCGATTCTCTGTTGACGGTTTAGGTTGACCGAGGGTGACGTTAATTGGTTCCACGGGAGAGTGTCATCTGGCGGGGAGAGTCACGTAGTCTCGTGACTGAGGATGAGAGAGAGGATGGACTCTTTATACATCAGTTCTCAATAATAGGAGTAAAATCTCTACTCGGTTGTCTGGGTCCCTCCGTCATACCCGAATCTCCGTGTGTCGGTGATTTACTACCACAGACTGAAGTGCTCGGTTACGAGAAAGGTATGCTGTTGTAGTTCCCTGTGTCCGCGTTAATCCTTGTCCTCCCGGTAGGGTCGACAGAAACCATGTTTTCGGTACGTCGCGAAAGAAAAAGTTGGTCGGGGTATGTGAAGGGGCTCCTACAGTGCCGACGCCACGTTACCCGACTCAGTCGTGTGACGTCGGACAAACCGGTTTTCGGACTCGGTCAGAGGCACCCGACGACAGAGTGTTACAACGTAGGTCCCGTCTTCCCTCCCCTCATGTTCCGATCACGAGTCGTCACTTTGCCCTTGGACCGGTACAGGGACCCTGCCACGGACTCGTGGGAAGGACCAGATGGGTCGGGGTACTTCCACTGAGTGGAAACCACGACGTCGTGGACGTCGTCCCACGATGACCCTCCGTGCGTCATGTCGAGGAGGGACAGGAGTAGGAGTTTCATCTGGACGTCCTACTTGTCTCCCCGTGTTCAGTCTGTGGTCATTTCCCGAAGTCGCTGTGATCCGTACGACTCCGGTTTAGCCCAATTACACATTCTCTGTCGTTGACGACTCTGAGTTTAGGTTCGGGTACTCGGAAGGAAGGGATTGTTAAGTCAGCATCTCGGTAATCCATACCCCTTTCCTCCGTCGTCACCGGGTCTCGTCTCTTTCTCTCTACAGGTGTGTCCTCCGTCGGGACCCGTCCACAGTCTCGGGCCGGTCACCTCTACACGTAAGAGTGACCCCTGACCGGTCGGTTCGTCCCACTCTTCCCGTCGGTGAGTACCGTCCTCCTCCGGACGACTCCCCTCACCTGGATGCGACCTATTCTTTCTGTAAGGACGTCCTGCCAACTCGTCACGTCCCGCTGTCGCATACATCCTACTTCTCCCGTGGTACGACCCCGTTGTCCGACTACGCCCTCAGTCAGGTGCACTCGCTCCCTTCCGACGGGTACTCTCCCCTACGACCACCACTCCCCTCCCCTTAATTTACGCCCCGTTGGCTAGTTTGTTTATATAATTATTATTATCTTCGGTGACTTTTTTATCTCTTTCTCAACCATAACCTAATCTTAACCTCTATGGTCACTGTCGAGTACAAAAATATATGTGTGTGTGCGTGCGGTTACCTCGTCACTCGTAGGAGGAGGGGAGTGGGGACATGAATCCTCATATTGATGATCTGTCTAGAACTGAAGATTTATGATAAAGGACGATTTTTCTTGGTTTCGAGGAACCCCTTTTACCGACTAAGATCTCGATTCCGTTTTTTTCGTGTTAAACTCGGAGTTTGTGTAACATTGTGTTTCGTTCCTTCACGAAATTTTTACCTCTGTTCATGCTTCCTGTGTCTTCGTTTAAACTTCCTTAAGGGTGACTGGTTTAGGATCTGTGGAACTCGTATTACATTGGTACTTTCACTTTCACTTCAGTGAGTCAGCACAGGCTGAGAAACACTGGGGTACCTGACATCGGGTGGTCCGAGGAGGCAGGTACCCTAAGAGGTCCGTTCTTATAACCTCACCCAACGGTAAAGGAAGAGGTCCTCATTATCTAATATTGAGTTAATTGTTTGGTATTTAGGTGACTGTATTTGTTGCCAAACTACTTGTTCTTTTATACACATAGTAGGGGTTCATGGAGGGATATTTTATGATTGATGTTTCCCCTCTTCTCATTGAAATACGTCATGTCTTCGAACATATGGGGATGGAGTTAGTTCACTACTTGCACTTGTAGTAGTCATTACCCTGTAAACTTTAATACTGTAGACTGTCCTACGTTGTTCTTATATCGTGACGAGACACTATAAGGTCAGTCTATGTGTGTTAGATCCAGTTTTCTGTGTGTGCTGTTTGGGTGTGAAAGGTGTTTTATTGACCAGACATTGGGCGTTTTCACCATTCTAGTTCTTTCAACTGATTTCTGACACTTTTAGAAGACATCGGGTTTCCTCTGACTTCCCTGTACTCGTGATCTATGTTATGATACACCCTAAGGAAGACGATATTCCTTGTAATGACCACTGACCGCCTCCCCTAGTTCTACCACCCTTGTTCTTCTACATCCCGAGTGAGGGTGTGTGTGTTTGTAGTTTTTATGTAGATGTACATCTTGTTAAGGGTGTCTTTGATTGATCTTTGTCCGTCTTCTAGAGGATATGTTGGTTTGGACGGTCTTTCTAGAGGTGTAGTAGTCCATCCTGTCCCTTTCTTTATTTTCGTAGTCCGATCCTGACCATGGTGACCTCCCCTAGACATCACTTCTCTTCAGGTGTACCTACCTGGGAGTGGGACTCCTCGGACGCACGGTCGACCCTTTAGGTGACTGTGTTCTCTCTTCGGGTCTGACATGTTCATTCGTGTACACGACCGGACGACTGTTAGTCCTGTCTCTCTCTCGACGTGACCTCCGACGGTGGAGCTGTCCGTGCAGGGTTAGGTTTCCTGGTTATGGGATCGGGGTGAGTGGGGTGTGGTGTCGGACCACACTCTGATCCCGTTTCCAAGTCAGATCGACACGTCTGTCTGATCCCACTACACCAGACTCATCTTGGTGCCTCTGGTGACAGTCACATGTGTGGTCCCACCACCCAGTTTGGCCCGTCTGTACAGTCGTATACGTAGTCCGTAGTGTTCCCGTATGTCGTGGATTCGTGACCTAGAGTCCGTCTGTCCGGGACTCTCTCCTGAACTAGATCGATGTGTCTCTATCTGACCTCCCGGACCCTACACTAAACCCCCTCTATGTCTTAGGTGACAGTCATGGGTTCGTCGTCCCCGTGTAGATCGATGTCGTCTGTGACAGTCGTGTGCGTGACCCGTCAGGACGTTCTTGTGTCACCGATCCGCCAGTCCTGGACGGACCCATACCGACGTCCCTACCGAAGGGTTACCTTCGTTGGATCAAGACGGGTGAGGTGTGCCGTTGATGACAGTCTAGATCTCACCTGTCCAGGACCCTCTCCAGATGGTGTCTCCGACGGGTCCAGGGTCCACCGTGGTGTCGGAGGAGTTAAGGACGTCGGTGTTGTGGGACTGGGGGTTGAGGTCGGATGAAGTGTGGTGTCGGAACGTGATCTGTTAGTGTCGTCTCTTTTCCTCCGCTGGGACCCGACGAAGACTCCCCTTGGTACCGCCACGAGTTCAAGTGGCTCTGACGTACCTGAAGTGAACGAAGTCGTTGGTGAAAGAAACCCCGTCCCGTGTGTGAGTTCCCGTTGCTTCGGACTAGGTAGGACTGGGAGCACCGAAGATGGGGTTGTTGTCCCCTCGTCTGGGACGGACCATTCGGTACCTCGTCTCTCCTCCGGGGTGGAGAGTAGGTTCCGTCCGAGATCTGTGTGGTGTGGTGGTTGGTATGGGGGTGGTTCCCCCTGTCGTGTGAGTTCTTTCTACACCGACCGTAGGTGTGGGTTTTGTCGGGAGTGTGTTCATAACCTGTGTGAGACTCGTCCTTACGAAAAAATTCTGGTGTCATCGATTGAAAAAATTCTGGTGTTATCCATTGAAAAAAGTATTTAAGTGTCTCTATCACTTTCACTTCATTTTACTTTACCGTCGCCTTGAAGAGGGTCAATCTTCTTGTCTTAAGGGGACTTTCTTGTTCATTACTCTGTCTGGAGAGGTCAGATAATCTGGAGTTCAAGTTTTTCCTCCATTATTTTTACGATTTCCTTAATTTTTTCTAATAGTCATTTTTACGACTAGTGAGATTTTTCCTGATCTTTGATATTTGTACTTAGTTGACTTTAATCTATTAAGTTAACGACTCTATTTTTGGTTGAGACATTCATTACTTATCGTCTGATCTACAGTGTCTTCTTGTTTATTCACTAGACCTTTTATCTTATTACTTTTGGTGGGATAGTCTTGTCGTCTGTCTTTCTGTTTACTTTTTTTTTTTTTTTTCTTCTTTTGTTGTATACTCTAGATGTCTACTTATATTTCGTACGGTTGGATGTGTGGATGTGTATTATCCTCAAGGTCTTTCGTTTCTCTCTCTTTTCCTCTGGTTTTTACACAAACATCTTTAATACCGTCTTCTGAAGGGTTTGGATTGTTTTTTTTTATCTATAGGTCCATGTCCTTTGTTTCTGTCAAGGTTTGTTCTACTTGGGCTTATCTAGGTCTTGTTCTGTGTTGTATTAATTTTATCGTCTTCAATTTCTCTTCTAAGGTTTCAGTCGTTCTCTTTCTGTTTCTCAGTCAATTTCTCCTTGGGGGTATTCCGATAATCGACTAAACAAGTGTCTATGTGACATCAGGTCTCTCTCACCGTACTATATCAGTTTCAGGACTTCTCCTTTTTAGGTGTTGGGATAGACCGTTTTGATAGTAAATGTTATCTTTCTTCCTATTTATTAAAGAGTCTGTCCGTTTTGATTTTCTTAAGTCGTTATGATTCCCAGAAATCATGACTTTCCAGAAGAGATTCATCTTTTCGTCGTCTTAGATAACCTTTCCTTCTAGTGTTACCCTTTCCGTTTATATATTTTCCTATTTTCTAGTAAATTTATTCGGTCATGTGTCTAATATTTTGGTTTTTTAAGACATTTTCGTTAATTTTGATATTAATTATCGTTTTCCTATTTGTTCTTCTACATTTTATTTATCCTGTATTTTTAGTATTTTACACCCCCTTCCCTCATATTTCTTCTTTTTTTTAGTTCAACATAAGTGAGGTCAGTGTTCCTGTCAAGTTATATGTGGGCAGTTAGTCACACTATATAGTGTAATTGCTTACCTTTCTGTTTTGGATACACTAGTAGAGTTGTCTATGGTTTTTTCGTATACTGTTTTAAGTTGGAGGTGAGTACTATTTTTGAGAGTTTTTACCCGTCTTCTGGGTTTGACTGTAAAGAGGTTTCTTTTGTATGTCCGTCGGTTGTCTCTGGACTTTGCTACGAGTTGTAACGATTAATGACTTCTTTACGTTTAATTTTTGGTTTCACTCCGTTGTGGTGTGTGGTCACTCTTACCGGTAGTAATTTTTCAGATGTTTATCTACGACCTCTCCTACTTCTCTTTTTCCTTGGGAGGATGTGACAACCACCCTTACATTTGACCACGTGGGTGGTACCTTTCGTCTTCGATTGTCAATGTTATACTAGGTCGTTGGGGTGAGGACCCATATATAAGTCTCTTTTGAGATTGAACTTTTCTGTGTACATAGGGTTACAAGTTCCGTCGTGTTAAATCTTATCGGTTCTTACCTTTGTTGGGTTCACAGGTAGTTGTCTACTGACCGAATTCTCCTACACCATATATATGTGTTACTTTATAATGAGTCGGTATTTTTATACCGGAAAACGTCGTTGTACCTACCTGGATCTTTTATAATATGAATCACTTCAGTCAGTGTGTTTCCTTTTATAATATGCCATAGTAATGCACACCTTAGATTTTTTATTATGTTCCTGAAGGGGTCACCATGTGACCTTCTGAGACACGAAGATGACGTCCCCCATATCCAAGTGAGGGACCAGTCCCTGGACTCTATGGTGTATGGTACACCACGCCGGTTTTTTTGTTTTTATTTTTTCATTTTTATTTTTACTTAGATGTACATTTTGTCTTTCTCTGAGTGTCTGTGTCTTTTGTTTGTAGTAATGGTTTCTTCTTTCTCCACCTCCTATTAATCCTCATACCCTAATTGTCTATGTTTGAAGATATGTATTTTATGTATTCGTTGTTTCTAAATGATATATCATGTCCTTTGATAAAAGTTATCGAGTATCAATTGTATATTACCTTTTATTAGACTTTTTTATATTGACTTAGTGAAATGACATATGAACTCTTTGTGTTATGACATTTAGTTGATATGAAGTTAATTTTCTTTGGAAAAATTAATCATCATACACGTTTTTTTTTTTCACAAAGACCCCCGACCCCCCTTTTAGACACTTTTGATTACCTCAGACTCCTAATCGACCATGATCACATAGTTTCAATTAAAGGACTAAGACTACTAAATAACCCTAGTACTTTCTTTTATAGGAACACACATCCTTTGTTTGTGAATTCAGAAGTCTCCACTAGTCAACTGTAGAATGGGAGTTTGTCTTCTGTTTAAAGAAACAAGACATTCAACACTAAAAAAAAAGTTTCAACGTTGTCACCTTACAATAAGTCGGAATTTTTGTCATTCTAAGACTGGGTACGATGTACTACTATTTAGAATTTCTGTAATGTGGTTCAATTAATTCTGTCTATTTTTTCCTGTTTATGAGATACTGAGGTGGATGTGCTCCGCGGATCTCATCTAGGTAAGTCCCTGTCACTCCTCCTTCTCAAGGACATGTAGTCAAGTCCTACTACTTTTGCTCTGTCTGCCACCATTACCAACATGTTGTTACACCTCCGTGAATTACGATGACTTGACATGTAAGACTTTACAAATTTTACCATGTAAAATACAAAAAATATAAAACGGTGTTAAAAAAAAAATTTCCGTCACTTTGGAACGAGGTGGGGCTAAGGGGGTTGGGGTTAAGAGTATCTCCCTGTTTTCTTTTGAAGGAATGGAGATTTAATAGTCCCGTCATAAAAACGAGATTTAGGGTTCTCCCACAAAGTGGTTTGTAGTGGTAATCTACTAGTTATTTGGATTCCTCTATATTGTACATGAAAGACCATAGTCATTGAGTATTAGAACAAAAGGGTGTAGGGTAGGGGACCTGTGGTTAAGTGTCTCTATAGTTCTCATATATTTAGTACTTTACGTCTGGATTAGGTAAAGCTGTTGTCACGGGTTTTATACACTTAGTAAACAGGGTAATACTGTATCATTAAGAGAAATTGACTGAGTCCTAATTGTTGTAAGGATATGACTCGGTGTCAGATTGGTAATTGACACTTAGTGTACAAGTTTAGTGATCAATATACAAAAGATTATTTGTATGGGAAGTCAAAATAAGTACATGATGGAGGTTATGAAAGTGGAGAGTGTTCTCTGTTGAGGGTCACGAACTGTTTGTGACATGACACCACAATCATATTGCCACTCTGGTACAGAGAGTAACGTTTCGAAGAATCACTTTCCTCTTTAGTCGATACCCAATCTCTAATACGATTTGGTCTGACACATTATTTTGAGATTATGATAAGAGAAGGGAGGAGTGGGTTTTAAGATGGACAGGTAGGACGACTTTTTTGTCCCTTCGCGTACGTTCGTGGTGTCTTCCGAGGTCCCCTTCCTTCAATGGACCTTAGGAGCACTTTTCGTCTCTGGTTCAGGCTGACCCGTATGAGACCCATGTCTTTTTCGTGTCCGGTCGAGTCAGAAGGGACCAGTAGGTGTGAGTCGGACCGAGGTGTCCCCAAGAGTCTCGACTCGGGTATGTCCTGCTCGAGTGACTCTGGAAGACTCCGACTCAGAAGTAGGAGAGGTCGTCGAAGTCGTTGATCGAACTACAAGGATCGGACCTAATTTCGTCATTGTATGTACAGTGCACTCTTCCTACGTTTGAGTGAAGTGATCTTGTCCCTTTTGACATTGTGATGGTCGAGACACTTCCGGTCGAGATGTGTACTAAACAGAAGTAATAGGGACTATGGACGACTTGAGTGGAAATGGTCGGTAGATGGTGTTCGCTCTGAGAACAGTGTCTGTACTTGATCTGTACCATTATTCAGGTTGTATTCCCTTCTTCATTTCGACACCTTGACGTCTGGTACTTCTTAATTAAGTCGGACCTCCGACCTTCACTGACCCCTTACGATCCAGAACTTGTTACTGAGACTTTCCGTCTTCTTAACCCCGCGTACCCCTCACCTTCCCGTAAGATGGGGTCCCTTATCGGTTCCTTGTCGAACACGATTCCATAATTTTTGATGTCTCTCACCGTACATGTTTTTACCTTTACAAAAGTTGAACCGACCCTGCACCCTATGATTTTTAATATATATGTGACTGAATTAGAACTCAGACAGTATTTTTATTCCTATTTAGTTTCCAGACTTACCATCTCAGTGGAGAATGTATACGACCCCCATCAAAGGATTCCAATCGGGTGTTCCCTTTTTACTGTACGTTAGTTTTGATGGAACTACCATAGAGGATATGGTCCCCAAACGTTTGGAAGGGACTTTCCCAGTTTAATTCTTTATAAAATCCAAAACACCCGGTCTACCAGAGACACCTATAATGAGTTGAGACGGTGACATCACACTTTTGTCAGTAGTCATTCTGGTGATTTGGTGAAATTTGGTGATTTTATGTTATATATATATCGAAACCCATATAATGAGAGATCTCATCAAGAGTTTATATTACTTCAAAGTCTACGTCTCAATTTCTTCTTATGGTTTTATTACAGATGTACGGTTACAGATCCGTAAGGTTATGAGATGTAAACTCTTTTACTGGTTTAGAGAGACCTCAATAAGGGAAGACAAATTAGCCAATTGTCCAATTGTCTAAAAGACGACATGCCGTCTTGATCGCCTCACGTAGAATCATGACACTTCAAGAGTTTCGCTTGTTTATTAAAATTCCTCCATGTATTAAATTGAGTTGTTTCTAACTTTAGTTCTTGGTTTAAGTATCGGTCATAATGGAGGGGACACTTCGGTTCCGAGTTATCCGCTGGACACTTTCGTTCTAAACCTAGTCTGAAAAGGATGTAAATAAATTTTACGTCCGTTCTCTCCCTTCCCCTCCATCTTAAAACACAATGACACTATCAATCCTCTCGATGTAGGATTTTAGTGAAAGAGTCCTACATCATATTATGTCCCTGGTTCTCGTTCCTGGACCGAGACTGTATGTGATCGATAGACTCCAAAGAGACTCTGATACACCTTATTCTTTCTTGTTCTAGGTGGAGTCTTCCGATGACACTTCTAATCTATTACTAATTGGGTATCGTTGATAAATCATATACAATTGGACTTTGGTTGTGTACGTATGTTAACTCTGTCGACTGACTTGAGTCCCCCAGACTGAACAGTGTGACGAAGTGGTTTTCGTCTTTCTTTTACTTGTTGAGTAAGTCCATTTCGTAGGGGTCTTTCCAAGGGCTAGTTGAAGTACTACTCACTTAAGACGTTCTGGTGTCCCGCTTTCAAACTCTTGAGTGGAACTACCGGACCTCATTTCGGAGTAAGACTAGGACGAAGAAGAAAAGAAAGTCGAAACGAAAGGAATATAGGGAGACAAGTCAAGCGACTTTTACTTTTTAAGTCTACGTAGTCGAGATCCCTTAAACGGAGGAGAGGAGAAGACAATGAGGTCGGACTGGGATTTATCGATAGACAACAGAGATAAGTTGAGACCGAGGATGTATAGTTCCTTGTGGTCACCGACCTAAGTCAAGTTATTTGTAAATTCTTCGTGTACAGACCCACGATCCTGGTCACCGTCGTCATTACAATTTTGGATGGGGTCCTTGAGTGTCAGATGGCTCCCCCTGTCTGTATACTTTTCCAGATTACAATCGGACCCTCATGCTTGACTCACGAGACTTTGTGTCTCCTCCCTCACTACTGACTAAGACGGGGTACCTCCACCCAAATCTGTCTTTGGTCTAGTTTGTCTTTCCCGTAAGACCTTTCTCTTGGACTGTATTCCCGGTTACCCCGTAATTTTGAAGAGACAATACCTACCTCATGTCCTTTTGTGTGACCCTTTTTGAGTCCGGTTCTTGTATAGTCTCTGAGACGGGACCCGGTTTTTGAATAGTGTCTGAGACGGAGAACGTGTTAATGTCAAGTACTCTCTTTTTATAGTGGTCAGATGAAGTAGACCGTCTTGATATTGAGTCTAAAGGAAAAGGATGATCAGACGGGTTTTGATCGACTAGGATGAGGTTGGGAGTCCTGACACTAATTATCCCCGGTTGAAAAAGAGATTTCCCGGTCTGTCATTCATGAAATCCGAAACGTTTGGTACGTGTACAAGTTCGATTTTCTAGAGGTCAGAGTAGACAAACATGCAGATACACATGTAATACGTGTATTCTACAGAGATACCTTTTATAATAGTTTTAATTTACATATTCTTTCGAGATAAATGTCTGAATTTTCATTTGTGTTTAATTGAAAAAGATTTATATTACCTTTGACCGGTTTTACTTAAAGTCTAAGTGTACTAGAACCTTTATAAGTTATAATTTAATATAGACTATTATTTCGATCGAATTGGAACAACCGAATTGGTTACATTTGTACAGAATGAATAACATGAATCCAATTGTCTCAAGTACAATGAAGACAACGTCTCAGACAATCGTTAACAACTGACTTTTTTTTTTTCGTATTGGATTTTTCTACTCTTAAAACAAAATAAACGTTCTGAACGGCTCCTGAATTTGGACCCTCCGTCGGAGAACTTGTCGAGATCCTTGACGAGACTTTTCCACTCCCTTCTGAAGGGACCACCCTGTCACCTACCCTTGGGTGGACCGTTAAGTCCCCTGTACCAAGCTAGGGACCAGGGTGCACGGTGTTGATGACTTCGGGGGCGTTGATCTCGTGCACCAAAACAGGATCTCGACTGACAAAGATCTTCTTTTTATTCCTTGATTATACCTATGTCTTTCAACACTCTAAACTTTTTCCCTTGGAACTTTTTCTTCAAAACATGTGTCAGTCCTACCTTAATTTAATCCATTTAAATGAAATGGTTTAATTTTAATGATTGTCATCATACCCTGTCCTAAATCAAGGAGATAACTCTCTTCTTTCAAAAGAACCTTATAACGAAAACGATTATCTAGCATACTCACTACTCAAAGAAACGGAAACGTACGATTCAGTGAAGTCAACACAGGTTGAGACGCTGGAATACCTGACCTCGGGTGTCCCGAGGAGACAGGCGCCCTAAGAGGTCCGTTCTTATGATCTCACCCAACTGTAAAGGAGGAGGTCCCCTAGAAGGACTCTGTCCCTAGTTTGGGTCCAGGGGTTGGGTCCGGGGGACGTAGAGGACGTAACCGTCCACCTACGAAATGGTGACTCGCAGAACCCTTCGTCCCCGCTATCGAGTCTTGTAAGTATGTCCTGGAAGATCTAAGGGTCCTTATGTGACCTCGAAAAGTTTCCGAGGTGTCTTAGAGTTAGGGGTCGAACAGGAAAATTCAAAAGACCATTCGGATAACGAACGGAGTTGACGAAAGGTGACGGAGTCCGTCTCCTTTAGAATGTATTAACGGAGTTTAACATAAACTGTTTACGGAGGTTAGGGTTGTGAGACACTTTTTCGAAAAGGATGACCCTATCAAAGTTCTACGGATTTTATTTTTGTTGAACACTCACCCCAGAAGATCTACCAGTTTATTACTGTGAGAAGACCGTTACCCCGAATTATGACAAGACGGAGGAGACCACCGATGGTCCTGCGAGTAAAAGTGGTATTAACACCCGACAACCGAAAGTTCCGATGATACCTGGAACCCTCTCTCCGCTACCCTTTCCCGTTCCATTTTACGGTGTTTCGAACGACAAGAATTCTTCCACGTCGGTAATAAAAGGTTACTTATTGGTGATGGGTCTTACGACGTGTCGAAACCAAGTAAAGTCTCAATACGAAAACCCGGGACTTTAGAGGGAAATTAATGTGAACACGACGTCCTGTGTCTGCGAAGGTAAATTCAGGTGTCTCCTTTTGTTATCTTACCTTTTCTGATCTCTAGAGAAGTTCTTTTAATCTCTATGGTTCCCTTGTAAAGTACATTTCTACCCGAGTTATTTCCTGTCTTTACCATACCTGGATTGTCCTTGTCTTCTATAATTCTTCTCCACCGTTCTTATGTGTCTTCTTGACATGTTTTTTCTAGAAGTGCTGGGTCTATTAGTGCTTCCACACTAGTGAGTGTAAGTGGATCTCGGCCTGTAGGACCTTACACTTCATTCCACCTGGAATCCTTCGTAGTGATGTTTGTTTCGATCACCTCCACTACCTTAAGGTTAACTCGATAAAGTTTAAGATTTTTTACTACGACACTTTCACGACGTGAGTCATACAGTCGTTTAAACCTTTTGAGTCGTTACCGGTGTCCTGACCTTTTCCAGGCAAAAGTAAGGTTAGGGTTTCTTTCCATTACGGTTTCTTGCGAGTTTGATGGTGTGTTAACGTGAGTAGAGTGTACGCTCATTTCATTTCGAGTTTTAAGAGGTTCGGTCTGAAGTCGTTACACTTAGCACTTGAAGGTCTACAAGTTCGACCAAAATCTTTTCCGTCTCCTTGGCCTCTAGTTTAACGGTTGTAGGCGACCTAGTACTTTGTTTGTTCTCTCAAGGTCTTTTTGTAGATAAAGACGAAATAACTGATACGGTTTCGGAAACTGACACACCTAGTGTTATTTGACACCTTTTAAGACTTTCTCTACCCTTATGGTCTGGTGGACTGGACGGAGAACTCTTTAGACATATGTCCAGTCCTTCGTTCAATCTTGACCTGTACTTTGTTGTCTGACGAAGGTTTATCCTTTCCTCATGTAGTTCCGACATATAACAGTGGGACGAATAAATTGAAGATACGTCTCATGTAGTACTCTTTGTGACCCGACCTCCTTCGTGTCGACCTTAGTTCTAACGGTTCTCTTTATAGTTATTGGAGTCTATACGTCTACTGTGGTGGGAATACTGTCTTTCACTTCTTGATTTCTCGGAGAACTACTTTCAATTTCTTCTCTCACTTTTTGAATCGAATTTCGAGTTGTAAGTCTTTTGACTCTAGTACCGTAGACCCGGGTAGTTAAGTACCGTTTGTCTACCCCTTTATCACCTTTGTCACCGACTGAAATAAAACCCCCCGAGGTTTTAGTGACGTCTACCACTGACGTCGGTACTTTAATTTTTTGCGAACGAGGAACCTTCCTTTCAATACTGGTTGGATCTATCGTATAAGTTTTCGTCTCTGTAATGAAACGGTTGTTTCCAGGCAGATAAGTTCGGATACCAAAAAGGTCATCAGTACATACCTACACTCTTAACCTGATATTTCTTTTCGACTCGGGTTTCTTAACTACGAAAACTTGACACCACAACCTCTTCTGAGAACTCTCAGGAAACCTGACGTTCTTCTAGGTTGGTCAGGTAGGATTTTCTTTAGTCAGGACTTATAAGTGACCTTCCTGACTACGCCTTTGACTTTGAGGTTATGAAATCGGTGGACTACGTCTGTCGACTGAGTAAACTTTTCTGGGACTACGACCCTTTCCAACCCCCGTCCTCCTCTTCCCCTGCTGTCTCCTACTCTATCAACCTACCGTAGTGGCTGTATTACCTGTACCCAAACCCACCTGAGGTCTCAACCACCACCTGTCCCTCCGGATCGCACGACGCCAAGTACCCCAGCGTTTCTCAGCCTGTGCTGACTCGTTGTCTTGACTTCCCGAGAAGACGTCTATCCGAACCCTTACCGGAAGGTGTCATCGGAAGATCTATGAGAGAGGACATATTCGGTGAAAATCTTTAAGACCGGTATGGATCAACGGACCCGAGTTTTAAGACAAGGACTAGGTACACCCAGGTATGGAGATGAAAACATCTGTCCTGGTCTTACTGAAGACTGATTTTGAATAGGGATAAGTCCCGGTCGAGATCCGAGGGTACCATGACTTTTAAGGGTAAAGTATCACAATTCGTCACTTCTCCCTGGACCTGGTTCTTAGTTCTCTTGACTTCAGATCAATACCTTGTTTGGACACTCTGTCATAACGTCTCCTGATTCTGACATCTGAGACCTCGGTCTGACGGACTGAAACTTCAGGTCGAAGTGGTCGATACACTGAAAGACTAGAGAGACGAAATCGAAGCAGTGATCACCTTTCACTTAATCTTATCACGGATGGAATATCCTGATACACACTAAATCTGTCTAAGCATATTCATTTTAAAAATTTATGTTGAACCTTGTATGTATGTCATTCACGATTACAACTCCGAAAAAAACCATCACTACCAGACAATAATGATAACAAAAATTAGTAGTGAAAACGACAATACATGGTCTTTACAGTGTAAAGTAGTCGGTTAATTTCTACAGAATTACAACCTTCAATGTGTCGTAATATCTTCGGATCCCGAAGGCGCTACGGAGTCACCATTTCTTGGGCGGACGGTTACGTCCTCTGTGACCAAACTAGGGAACCAAGCCTTCTAGGGACCTTTTCTTTACCATTCGCTCAGGTCATAAAAACGGACCCTTTAGGATACCTGTCTCCTCGGACCGCCCGATGCCAGGTACTCCAGTGTTTTTTTAACCTGTCCTGAGTCGTTGATTTGTTGTTTATCTTCGGATTGTAGAATTCACAAATTGACAGAAAGGGGAGGAGAACGTTATCGATATGAGTCACACGTCTGATCTGATGCGGTGATCAGATAAATAAGTTTAGTACTATCAGTGTTTAAATAGGTCATGATACATAAGAAGGAATGGAGATAGTACAATATTAATGAGTAAATGAAGAGACATAGGAGATCTCGGGGTACCCATCCCTGACTAAGCCCCAACACAGACAACAACAAAAGAAGAAAAAAATCGGTGTGGCGTACTGAACACCCTAGAATCTAGGGGGTGGTCCCTAACTTAGGTCCGGGAGTCGTCACTTTCGTGTTTCAGGATTGGTGCCCTGCTGGTCCCTGGGTTCTAGGTGAGACCCTCTACGATTAATTAAAACAGTGGTTGGAAGTTGAACAGACGAAATCGGGAGTCCAGGTCTTCGAAGAAGAGACACCGTAGATAGACGTCGGGGAGTAGTGTGGTCAAGTGTCGGAGCTGTATCAAAAAGTCAAGGTTTACCGTTCTCCGTGGACATCTTGGGTCGTGGGAATCATAGGCCCCTGTTCTGCGTACCTTTCTCGGTAGGAACTTGTACTGTGGGTTGAAGTTGGTCGATGGTCGGTCACCGGACTTCAAGACCCTTTACCTACTGTTTCAGGAAAGATCACGTAAGGGGTCTGTTCCTTGTGACAAAGAATATAAAATCTAGTCTTTCCAAAGATCCAGCGTAAGTCGAGTTTTGAGAAAGACCATAGCTCCTGAGAATTTCATCCCTTCCGATGTCGAATCACCGTTTCTTGTACCAGAAACCTTAGTCTCTCTAGACCCGACCTTTAGATCGACAGTAATTGGTTGATTTGTAATCTGTCACCTGACTCATAGGGACTCGAAATCCGACGAGTAGATATTTACTCTTCTGATTTCAGGTAGAGTCTACTGAAATTTACCTCTCTCTCTTTCGTCTTAAACGGAGTCAGTGAGTGTTTTCGTTACCGTTTTGATTTGTACAATCCATAGAGGATTTTGACAAGAACTACCGATGGCCAAATTCGATGGAGAGGAAATTAGTTAGCACAAAAAGGAGGTCAAACGGAGACCCGAAAGATGTCTTAAATTTTTGTAGACTTGATTTTTTTAAATTTACAGTTATCTTAAGTTGGAGTAGAAAGTCTTTATCTTACCCACAGAACGTTTGTGGTGTGTCATTCCATTTTTGCTGTTAAGTTCGTTCGATGTCTGAAAGTCGACATCGTTTAAGGTGTACTGATATATGTTAAATAAACGGGTAGAAGAAAGGGATATCGACTTCCCGGACCTAGATGTATTTGAGGGATTGGTACTAATGTATTCGTATTAAAATTATTTCGTAAAATTCAACCAGGTACCCCTATATCTCTAATTGTACATTACTTATTTAATTTCAAATGTTTCGTGGTGACTCGAAGAGTTTCTTTTCCACTTCGTACGTTCATTATTTTCGTTTAATAATGTATGTTTCCAGTCTGATCCTGTCTTTTTTATTAGACCCTTGTAGACTTGTAATCTCAATAGCCGTTTTCAGGGTATTGAATAGAAAATTAATTGTTATTGTACCGTAAACTTCTAGAACAGAAAGTTAGTCGATTAAACCTTTTTTTAATCTTACACCGAAAATCTTGACGAAATTAATTAAAATAAGAAATAATTAAATTTTACTCCTCAAAGTTAAAGAGATGGTTAAGAATTTTGTGTCTCCCAACTTGATAAGAGACCTCTTAAGAAAATTTTTACCGTACAACGACGACGATTGCTGAATTATGATTCTAACGTTTTTATTCTATTGAAGTAATCATAGAATCGTGGAATTATAGTTTCGGATTTTATGAGGACCACAACGCGTACGGTTGAAAAGGTACCGCTGTCAGTGTGACGTCGAGATGTCCCGAATGGAGAATAATAACGAAACTCCACCGTCCCAAAATCGAAAGACCGTCGGTAGTGTAGTAACTCTCTTCTTGCTTTTAATGGACTGTTTTGTGGTAAGTCGTTTGCTCTTTTGTTCAAAATTCTAGTGTAATAAAGGTTTTAAAACATACATTTTTGTTTTTGTGAGAACCTGTTAGAATCTCTTTATATTTAGTCTCGTTGACAAATATTTTTTTTTAACAATACGAGTAGTTCGTGGAGTCTTTACAAATATTATCGTCCGTTGGGTGGTTTGTTGATATTTACCGATCATTCGTGTACGTTTTTACGAGTTTTAGTGACGACTAATCTCTTTAATTCTAATTGTACTTTCACTTTTAATTTTTGTCCATTATGGGTTATAACCACTTCTATACCACTTTCCCGTACGGTTCTCATTTGGTTCTCTCGTTTGACCGCACGTATGACAAATAAGTGAAACTGGGTTGTTATGAGAAGTTTCTTAGCTAGGAATTTTTTCGAACCTTTTTTTACTTTTTTACGAACGTTTTTTACATGTTCCTGTTTACATTGTCGTACACTCGACGACGTAATAAAAATTAACACTTTTCGATCTCTATTGGATTTATAGGAGTTAAATCATTACTACTTTATTTAATATCATTTAGGTATGATGACTTATGTCGATAATTCCCTCATTCTATCTAGACATACATTTTCCGTACTATCCTACAGAAAGGATGTAACAAAATTCACCACCCAGTTACACATGTCTTCGGATAGAAATATTTTATTTGGTTAGATTTATATGTCCGTGTACATATGTGTATACATAAACATTTACGTAATTTTTTTTTTTCCACACGTTAGTATTTGTGACCAATAGGTTGGATCCTCGGTTCTCCATTTGCAAGTGAGAGATCAAATATGGCATTCATAATGACTGTCAAACCATATATGAATAATTAAAGTGAAGATTTCGAGATCGGGTCCCCAGTCGTTTTAAAAAGAGATTTCCCTGTATATCATTTATAAAGTCTGAAATGTCCGATGTATACCAGACAATATATAACAAACAAAGTATTAGGAAATTTTTTTGTGAAAATCGAGTGTCCTCTAGTCCCTGGGTCTACACCGGACTCAGTATCAGACGGTTTAGGACGAAATCGGATTTATTAGTCTTAATGGCCTTTTTAAAATAGTGATTGAAACAAGTAAAAACGTAATGAATTTTTTCGGATTTTCGTCGATATTTGAGTTGTTGTCGTCTTGTCGTTTTGTTTATTTGTGGCCATACAGGTATACTACGTCGAAGTCACAAGTGTCTATTAAATTCTGTCCACTTTGACAAATACGATATTTTAATTCACTTTTGACTTGTCTCTTAACCTTGTTGTCGTACTAGAATAGACACCTTTTTTATGTATTTCTCTTTAGGTTTTTGAAGACGAATTTCCATCATCTGACTTGTATACGTAAAGTTGGGGATAGTGAACTGCTTTTTTCGGTAATTAGGTCTCTGTTCTTACTCTTTTACCTTCTGTGTAAAATTTCGACCTCTTGTTTCTCTGTGTCCGATTTACTGATTAATCCGAACTCTGTTGACTTTAGATTCGGTGATCTCCCTTTTAAGTTTCGATGGTTCATATGACGTTTCGGATGTTTCATGGGTCATGATTCCTTAGTTGTCGTCGTCCACGGAGGCATTCTCACCTACTTCCCCAGAAACAAATCACATAAGACTCAGTTTGAACTGAGACTTAGGATTAGGGTCGTGACGTATGAGAATTCCGTTAAGTAAAATGTGTAAATGATGTAAAATGACGTCAAAGAATGAGACAATTGATCCCTATTTCGACAATTAGAATAAATGGTATGTATCAACGATACTTGAGTTCTCCCTATTTTTTACACTTTCACAAAACATTCGGTATGGTCACTGTAGTAAATTCCTTACAGAGAACTAATAATACGTAAACGAGGAGACCATAACGTTTATGGACAAAACAAAACAAAAAAAAAAAAAAACGTTCCACGAAAACCAGAATAATCCGGATATGTATTGTAAGAAACTTCACTTCACTTCACTCGAGCGAGTCAGCACAGGTTGAAAAACACTGGGGTACCTGACATCGGGTGGTCCGAGAAGGTAGGTACTCTAAGAGGTCCGTTCTTATGACCTTACCTAACGGTAAAGGAAGAGGTCCCCTTGAAGGGCTGGGTCCCTAGCTTGGGTCCAGAGGGCGTAACGCCCGTCCGCGAAATGGGAGACTCGGTTTGTAAGAAATCAAGGGCGTTTTTTCCTTGATACATCGAGAATAAGTGTCACGTCACGGATCGTGTGTCATTTACGAAATATAAATGTCAGACTTATCCATTTGCTTACTTTGAGGAAATTCCTTTTCAGTCCAGAATGAGTAAAGATAAAACGGTCACGGATTGTGTCTTGTTCTTGAGTCACACGACTTGCTTCTGTTACATAAGGAGGTCTTCATTCTTCTGACCCAAAGATCAGGTCTCAGACCGTGATTGGTTTCCCCAAGAAGAGATACGGATACATTACTCCCCCGACCAACCGAGTTTATTAGAGGTTTCAAGATATGGTGAGAACGAAAAATCTTAAAATATTACTTTGTCCAATTTCTTCTTTTTTTTGACCTCGTCTAATACTGACCTTTCTTTGAGACGAGGTTTCCACTACTCAGGGTTATCTAGATAGGGTCGATCTGAAATTCCGAAATAACAGATGGTCAGGGAGTCTTTTCCAACTTCAGTAAGGGTCCAGGAGAGATTTTGATACACTATTCTTTGTTCCCAAATTATACGGATTCTAATCTATGGTTGTTCCTACAGTGGGTTTATTAGTCAACAAAGGGTTTCAGTATAGACATGTTGTCAGGACGTACAATAGTTCACAATGAACTTTTCCTCCGAGTGTTTTGGACTCTTAGTGTCCTATTCCAAGAGACGACATCCAAAAGAGTCATAATTGTATGATTGTACGTGCCGTTTAGAGGTTACTTCTTCGTCGTGACAGGTTCAAGTGAACGGGTTCCTTACAAAATGAAGATTCCCGGGTGTCTGATGACTCTTTAAGAGGGAACCTGATTATATCAAAGAGAGTGTGTTTCTTGAAATAGTGGAATTAGGAAGACCGTAGGAACTCTCCTCCGGTCTCTTTTTTTGTTGAATGAAAACTCTCTCTTCTCCGTAGACCCGAGTTTTTAAGGTCTAGTATGGTTGCACCGTACATAATTTCATAAAGTACAATGAGTACACCGAGTTTATCATTCTTAATATATTAGATAGACTGTAGGGAAAAGTGGTTAGATGGACCTTTTAGTTTCAAGTCAATTTCATTCGATGGAATCCAAAGACCCTATTTGTCGAGGAAAAGGAGACTGTGAGAGTTTGGGAGGGGTGATCGGTAGTACATTATCAAAAAATATTCAATTAGAAAATCTTTCATGATTTATTATCTTATTTAATGGATCTATCATAACACGACGACGGGCTAACCATTTTTCTTATCGTAAGTTTAGTCCCAGACGTGTAAAGAAGAAATTAGGAAGTCACATACTTTATTGTCGAAAGAACATCAGAAAAAGAAATTTCATTAGTAACGGGAGCAGAAACATTCAGGACCGGACTAGACGTTTTTTCTCTTCTTTTTTTAGTGATAAGGGATAAAAAATTTCCCGAGTAATTTTTAGATTTAGTGTGTTATTACATTACTGTTTGGTTTTTCTTGGTTGTCCCTTTCTTTTGAGTTTTTGCTTACGATATTTTGACCCATAATTATACCTCTTTATTTCAGTGTACGTGAATTGATGTTAGTTAGGATTTATAGAATCTTTCGTCTAATAATTCACGAGTGTGTGTGGTTTTTTTAGTATTTCCTTTTTTCATATGAATAGAGAACTTCTGTCCCGAAATTAATGTCTTCTTTACCCCCCTTTAATGTGATGACAAAAAATCATACAACAAAACTCAGGGAACTTGCGTTTAAGGGGAGGAGTGAAATCGTTTTCGGATGTTTTAACAATGTTAAGTCAAGTTTAAAGGGTCGGTGACTTTCGGGTGAAGATATGTTTGGCGGGGGGGAGGGGGTGAAAACCACAAGGTTGTCGTGGAGGTTGTGGAACCGTGAATAGTGTATCCAAACAGGACTAAGAAATCCTGTCAACTCGACAGGTGACCTTACACTGGAAACTCCCGTCAGAGTAAAGAAGGACATAAGACCACGGGTCATAAGTCATCCATATGTTTTTCATATACACCTTATTTATCACTGTTCAATCGAGTCCGATTGGTGAAGACCATAGATAGTTTTGGAAAGATTGAGTGTGAAATAGAGTTAAATTACCTCCTCGAATCTCTCAGTGACTTCTATGGAAGACCTCTAGCAAGAAGTAGTTTTTATTAACTGACGTCCGTCCGGTTCAGTCCTAAGAGGTCCCCTAGTTAAAGACTACCACTCAAGAAGTATTTGTCTCCTTAGAAAAGTTTAAGGACCTCCAACAATTCCCTTCTTACTTGATATGTTAAAAGGTGATTCATCTGGGTTAAGGTCCAGAGGTGTAGTTTCAAAAAAGAGTGAGTAGTATTAAACGTTTAGGAGTACTGTAGAGAGGGAGGGGCCGGAGTCACAGGGTGGACATTTTATTCTCACGTCTTATGGATTTCTGGGAAGTCAAGAGTGTAAGAATGTTTTCGCCGTCATTGATGGTTTGCTCAACTCGCGAGCAAACAAAGACCGTGAAGTGGGTGGGAGAGTGAACTCGAAGCGGTTGGTAGGATCACGAGGGCAGCCTCCTTAAAATCTTTGCTCCCCTGCCAGAGTCTATTCGAGACATGAGTGTTCAAAGACTGAGGTTTTGGACTTGTGGATTTGTGTCGGTCGAATTCTTCTGGGAGTTTCGAAGCCCCGGCTAAAAATTGTGTGTTCATCTTTGGCGGATAGGCGGCCGTCGCGGTTTGGAACCGCCATTCTCGCGGACTCGCGGGCCCTCCGGGGTCCTCAACCCTGCTGCGGGTGCGTGCGTGCACGACTCTGGGGCCCGGGCGGGTGGAGGAGGGTGACCGAGAGCACCTTCGGCGGTGCCATTCCGACTGAGACCTTGAAAAGGTGCTTACTCAGGTACGGCAGCAGTTTTCACCACGGGCCTAGGACGCCGAGGTACCGACGAAGACCACTAGGTCGGTGGCTGGTCCGCGGCTTTTGGCATGCCGTCGAAGGCCGCCGCGCCCACGGGAGAGAGTTAGAAGGCCCGCCGCGGCCGCACGACGAAGGCCGAACGACCTCCGCACCGCCTAGGCTGAGGTGGGGAGGGGGCCCTCTGCGGATGGGAGGGCGCGTGAAAGCTTATGAAAGCTCTGCCACCCACTCGGGTCGTGGGGCGTTATCGCGGGTTAGTGAATTAAGTGAGCAAATAAATTGGTCAGTCGTGCAAAAGATTCGAGGAAAGACACGGTCAGGACAACACCAGCAACCCATATGTCACGACCCGTTTCGTTCATTTTAGGGACGGGAGATCCTCAACTATTCCATCTCGCCTCTTTCACTTTCACAATCAGCGAGTCACCACAGACTGCGAAACACCTGGGGTACCTGATCCGGACGGTCCGAGGAGATAGGTACCTTAAGAGGTCCGTCATTATGACCTCACCCATCGGTAAAGAAAGAGGTCCCCTAGAAGGACTGCGTCCCTAACTTGGACCTAGACGACGTAACGTCTGTCTAAGACATGATAGACTCGGTGGTCCCTTCGTCATTCGTCTCCCCTCTCTGTCTGTTATTTGTTCGTTCTATTCCCTCAAACAGTTCACCATCGTTCCTGACACCCTCTTTTCAAAATTTGTCCCACCCGTCCGTAAGTTCGTTTCCTTCTTCGAACCTTCACCGGTCCCCCACAGACCCCTTCTCGTAAGGGCCTCCTCCCTTGTCTCTCCCGATTTCCACACTCCACGTCTTTTCTGTCACTCATCGTCCATCCACCCTTTCTATTATTCGACACTAAGACTCCCAAACCCAAAAGGAGTGTCATGTTACCCTGGGAAACCTCTCGAAACTCCTTTCCTTACTACACTAGTCTGATAAAGACTAACCCTAAGACACCACCCGATCATCATTTCTTGGACGGACGATTTTCTACGTCCAAACTAGGGACCCAGTCCTTCTAGGGGACCTCCTCCTTTCCCGTTGGGTGAGGTCATAGAAAAGGACCTCTTAGGGTACCTGTCTCCTCGGATCGTCCGATGTCAGGTACCCCAGTCTTTCTCAGTCTGTGCTGTTGACTTCACTGAATCGTGTGTACGTGTTTGGGGATGGGGGGCGTCGACTCTACCGTTGTTCGGGAGACCCGGTCCACACGGAAGGACGTTGGTGACCCAAGGGTCGTTTACCGACGACCCGGGACGTAACCTACGGTGTCAGAGTCCTCGAGTGTCGGACCAGATCTTCCTTTCTATCCGTACGTCGTTTGGTCAGATTTGGGTCAGACCAGTGTTCGGTCGAGTCACCTCCTTGTCTCCTTACCGACAAGGAACCCCCCCAAGCTCCTCCCAAGTAACTCCTTCGCTACGTCTAGAGTCTCGTCTTTACCCCTTCCAGAGACGTCTACCTATCCCCGACCTCCCTTCAACCCGTAAAATCCGTCACCTTCAGGTGCACGTCTCTGTACCCCCACCCGTTGTCGGACGTACGACTCAATTCTCCTTCCAGTCGTTTCATCCACCCTCAGTATCCAGTTTCCCACTTGTTCACAGGAAAGTGGGAAACACGACGTCTCCTACCACTTTACGACTGTCTGTATTCCCTTTTAAACAGAATCCTTCCGGACCCAACGTCCACTTCCTAACTATCCTCTACGACCCAATTCTTTAACTGTTCCTCCTACGACCACTCTTCGGTCCCCTCTTCTCTCTAGACTTCGGGTCTTTGTCTCGATCGTCCGAACGAGCAATAAACGATATTCTTAGTCTGTCTGTCGTCCCGAGTCCTACGGTGAACCTCCCCGGTACTCGGGAAGTCCTGGTCCTGACACAGTAAATGGAAGACGCAGTGGACATGGGTCCCCTTGTGGACCAGGGATACAAAAGAAGGTTTAGATTTAGAGGAAAAGGTGTGAAGGAGGACGTCGGATCAGGGACTACTAAGGACATAATAAGAGAAGTAAAGAAGAGAAGAACTTATGTCTCGGACGTTTCAGTAAAACGAAGGTAAAATTTTCACACTAAGGTATTCTTGAGCAAAACGTCCACTACTATCCCTTCCAAGCCTCTTCCCTTCACGAGAAACTGGGAAGGTTCAACTCTGACAAACCCCCGGAAACGGTTATTGACTCGGACGGTCCGCGGAGACACGAAACTTTGGTGGGTCTGGATTTTGTACCGTCGAGAACAGTTCCGGTGGGTCTGGACCCGAGACAGAACACTTTCATCGTCACAGAGACCCACCTTTCACGAGTCTGTACCCTCAACCCTCCGGAAACCCTAGGTGTGAAGATTAACGAAAGACCGCACTGTAATCTGTTCTGGGTGGGTAGAAACTCGGGACAGGAGTAGACATCTTGTACCTATTATTTCGGTCGGACGGAAAGGGTACTGAGACATACCGATGACACTCTAAGTTTACCCCGTTACGAGTACTTGTAAGAACCGTTACCTGTGCCAATACGTTTTCATGGTGGGGGTAAAGAATAAGATTACGTCTGGGTCCTAGGGCTACCCAAACCGGATGTAAACAACCTTCTACTAACACACCAATATAATGTCTGAATGTAGAGAAAGACGAGACGTGTGCGTGGGTCCCTTAGAGTCGAGTGTAGACACGAGTCTATTTATAGGGTTTAGACAAATGTAGAATCTAGAGAGACGACTCGAGGTGGTACACGTCGGTCATGGATCCTCTATAGAGGTGATAGTACCGTCTGTTCGGGGAGTTCAAGTGGTACAGGTCTGACTCGAGTAGGGAGGGGTTTGGACGAGGACCAGGACTCCTGGTGAGTCACCCCCTGTAGTAACCGCACCAGTAGACGGGACTTTAGACCCGTGGTAGGACTCCAGAACGAGAGGAACGACAGTTGGTGGTCTAAGACTTTTAAGAAGGAGGTTAGTGGGTGTCCAGGTCGATATGACAGGTAGGACGTAACGTCGGGTCCGGGGACGGTCTGGGGCTTCGGGGGTCGGTCTACGGGAACAGGAGGGGAGGCGAGGACGCACTCGAAAGAAGGAGAGGAAAAAGAGTAAATAAGGAGACTCGGAAGGAGAAAAGGAGGAGGGTAGTGAGATTACACAAAATCACACGCAAAAAGTCAAACATTCACAGGAAACGTTTGCATTGAAGAAAACACGTACGTAAAATATACAAAAAAAAAAAGGGGGCGTCGTGATCCAAAATCCAGGGTAGGTACCACGACGTACATGGGAATGACGAAGATTGACGACGTACCCTGAGGCGCCACGGGTAAGTAGAGGAGTCCCACCCAGGGGTGCGACGGAGGACAGGGTCCGTAGTGTTTATTGAGATTCTTTCTGAAGGAGTATGTAGAGGGGAATGCCTGGACACCCTTCTAAGGGACTCTACACACGGGCGGCACCTTCACCACTCAGTACCCGCACGTATTTGAATTACACTCACTTCTCACTGTCTAAGGACAGGTCTTGCCGATGACGGGAGGGGTGCCGTCACGGACACACACGTGTTCCTCCTTCGAGAGATTTCGTCTGTAGGAGGACGTAGAGGGGGACGAACGGAGAGGGGAAGGATGGTGTGGAGGGGTCCGAGAGACTTCAGAAGAGGAATTGTGTCCGAGGTTCCGGTATGATTGGGTCGGGAACAGGAGGAGAGGGGAGGGTGAGACTCGAGGTCTCGTGGAAGTCTAGACCGCACCTAAGAAGCAGAGTACACGGGACGAGAAGAGGTATGTACGGACTACACATCCGTAGAAAGGTTTGGGTGACCTCCCCCATAGAAAAAGGACCCTTAGGAAGGGACTAGAGGGTGGGGGTCAATCGGAGACCTGAAGTGTCAGGGGCGTGACGACAAGTCGTGTCGTAACTGGACGACCCGACAACCACAAAATATACAGAGATTATGAAGGTACTCCGGTTTCAAGTAGTCGGAGTCGTGAAAACTGTTAAATCCTACCTGCACAGAAACGACTCCCTGACAGGACACGTGACATCTTACAAATCGTCGTAGGAACCGGAGATGGGTGACTACTATTGTCGGAGAAGGGGTTCACCTTTGTTGGTTCTTACAGAAGTCTGGACAGGTCTAGTGGGGGTCAACTCTTGGTGACGTAGTCTGATAGTTTACGAGTCCCGGACCCCGACCCAGAGTAAGTACAGACATAGAGACCGTGAGTCTCGTCCGGACCAGGTCCAATCCACAAGTCATTTACAACGGGCTTACTCACCACCGGTTAGAGACCCGTTTCTGAGCTCCCACCCCGAGTCTCTAGTCCTAAGACCTTATACGTATAGTACCCCACCCCTACTCCCCTAGAGAAGAAAAGGAAGAGGTTTCCGATGGGTTTAGTAGCAGAGGAAAACAAGAATAAGAGAGGGACACTCCCTCCCCTTCGACTCTGTAGATCGTTTGAATGGCACACTGGAACCTGTTCGGTAACGTGGAGAGGACCGGAGTCGAAGGTGTAAATATTCTCTCGGACTCACGCAGATACTTACAACTGACTCAGCTATCATTTCTTGTACGAGTAGAGCGTCCTTTTTGAGGTACCCCTCTCCGTTCGATACGCCGTAAATATCCCTCGCACCGACCCCGGAACCGGTGGAGGTTCCTCCCGACCCCGAGTCCTTGTAGTGACGAAGTTTCTGTAGAAGGTCCTCGGGTCGTGGACGTACTAGGTCCTCGCGGCGACCACCCTTCACCCGTCCAAGAGTGTCGAGCCCGAGGTCGCCACGCACCACCGGCCCAGTGTGTGGGTACGCAGGGGTACACCGTCACCGGTCCTCGAGGCGGTCGTCGACCGGTCCTACAACAGGACCCGGACCCGTCGTGTCTACGTGTGACTGCGAAGACCCAGCACAGAGTTCAAGAGGTCTCGACTTAATACCCTCCTCTCACCAGTGAACAATTCAGATCCAGGGGCGGACTCAGAGTGTAGAGTAGGAAGAGTGAAGTATAGAATCGCACCCATGAGACGAGTCGTAGGGGAGTAGAGGGTCGAGAAGTTTAACAAGCACAGAAAGTTTCGAACCTAGTTTTGGACGGAAGAGGTCCTTCAGAAGAACCTGACAGGTTCGGAAGGAAGTACGAGGGTAGTCGAAAGGGTCAATACTTTAATTGTACGGGGAATTCTCAGACTCGATGACCGAGACGTGATTTACCAAAAAATAGAACAAAAGACTCAGACCAAAGGACCTAACATTCGAGGGGATCCTCCACCTGACTCACAAGACACAGAATCGCTGAGGTGTCATCGATTGTACATGAGTGGCCCCAGTTACAATCGTGTCGACCTGATTCGACTTCGGGGACCGTAACCCAGCATTGGGAGGGGAGAGGGTAAAGGGCGACACTCGGATAAGTAAGGGCGTGACCGAGACCTTTAGAGTGGTCACGTCCTGTCCTGAGTGGTCGAAATTGAAGTAAGTATGCTAGAAGGCAGTACGACGACAGGTATGTCCCCTGGTCCCTGGGAACTCGTATTAGGTTCTACACTCACCCAGGTAGAGGACTAAGACTGGCGGGGGGAGTCTGGTCTGGAGGAGCCTTTTCGAGAGGATCAGGGTGTTTGCTCCTGTGTTTGTCTCTTGAAGTAGAACTGGGACCCTGTCTAAGGAACTCTCCCCAGGACCCTCCCCACCTTCTAGGTCACCCGTCTCTCCCGTCGTCCTGTCTCTGTCCTCGTCCCGGTATCGACTGAGGTTCTCCACCAGGATCCTCTGGGGAAGGGATCCGACTAGACATCACAGGAGGAGGTTCTTAGTCCCTCCACGACGGAGCCACGGGGGAGAGGTTCCTCGTCATTGTCCTCCCATGGTTCACGGAGCGTATGGAAGGGGAGTGCACCAACCACCCTAGGGACCTCTCCGACTTTGAGTCAAGGAGGCGTTGTATCGAGTCGGGAGGGGACGACGTCGCCGAGGATTTCATGGACGTCTAGGGACTTTCACGGGATAGAGAGTCTTCCGGGGATGGCATGAAACATGGAATGATTAAGGATAAACAGGAACTTATAAGTTAAATTGCACCGACGATGAGATCCTTTAAAAAGGGATGGAACGGGGTTCGATCAATATTTGCGGAGCAATCCGAGGGTCTCAGAGACTCAGACAGAGGTGGACACATGTGTGACACTACACAAAATGAACACTAAGTACTTGTAGAGGGTGGTCTACACCCCAAAGAAGTCGAATCTAGACGATCTCTACCCCCTCACCCTTTCTATCAGACTCCCGGAGTCTCTGTGAACGAGTTCACGTACGCACACACATATAAAGATCCCGACGATGACGACGACGACGATTCAGTGAAGTCAACACAGGCTGAGACACGCTGGGGTATCTGCCGTCGGGTGGTCCGAGGGGACAGGGACACTAAGAGGTCCGTTCTTGTGACCTCACCCGACGGTAAAGGAAGAGGTTACGTACTTTCACTTTTCCCTTTCACTTCAGCGAGTCAGTACAAGCTGAGTCGCTAGGGTACCTGACAAGGACGCGGGTACCCTAAAAGGTCCGTTCTCATGACCTCACCAACGGTAACGGAAAAGGTCCCGTTCACAAGGATTTAAAGACATCCCAGAGTGTTTTCTAGATATTGGGCGTTCTCCAATCCTTAGTTTTGTGGTTGTAAGAATCTTCACTAATCAAACCTTGTTCTAAATCTCTTCGGTCTTAAATCCTTTATGTAGTGAGACAAACTCCTCGAGGGGGACTCGTACAGGGGTGTCGGGTTTACTACGGAGGAGGTCGACCCGTAACGAGTAGACAGGGTCTTGACTGGTACAATTGTCGACGGGGGTGTAGAGGGGTTAGGACTGGTAGCCGTAGTGGAGGACTTTTAAAGAAACAAAGAGATCTGATTCGCGTCACGGACTGTGTCTCATCTCCTAGTTAGTCACACACTCCGTCTCCGGTTACCTATGTACGTACCTACTGTCCTGCTTACTTTTTAACGTGTACTTAACCCGTTTCCATGTTCTACCGCCGGAGAGGTTCGGAGAGACGTCATCCCAGAGGACGTCTGGGAACTTCCTATATACCGACCTCCTCCCTTCCTCTCACCGACTCTCCTCTGCCGTATGGTAGTCTTCACAGGATACCTCCTAAGACTCACTTCCCTTGGATGAACCAAAAAAGGGGTCTTTCTGTCTCCAACCCCAACACCCTTCTTCCTCCTTCCACTGACAGTGACTCCCTCTTGGAAATAGACGGTCAGAAGTGTAAAATTTTTTAAGAGTAGGTCCGGTGTTTCGTCCTCGACTAGGGATAGAACGGTTAGTGGAATGTCTAGAATGTCTCCTCCGAGTCAACCGTAGCGTGTCTTTCCACTAACACCTCGACTCTAGGATCAAGCGAAGGGGGACACGTCTGACCACGAAGGACGACGTCCCGTCCGAGGACGACGCGGACCTGGAACGTCATAGCCCCCGCCCTCAACCCCGTCCACTTCGTCGCTAAGATGACGGATGTCTACGGTTCCAATACTGGAGCCAGGTGAAGGGTTCGTCACTAGAGTCTTCTTCCCTCTGGAACGACTAAATATAGTTTCGACACACGACCGGTTCGGAACGTAGGTTTCCCTCCGTAGGTGGGACCCGGTCTTCCCGGTGACGAAGGAAGGTTCCCCTCCTTCGTCGTCTTGATCCAGACGGTCCCGTCCAATGGATACTTGTACTGACTCCTGAAGGCGTCCCTCCGGGCTCCTGAGAACCGTATGAGGTCCGAGACCGACTCCTTGCACTTCCGCGACAGAGCTACCCACAGGTGGACCCTGTTTCTCTTTGGTCTCTTAAGACCCGGGAGTCTCCCTTATTGGTGGGTAGATGGGGAGGGTTTCGATCCTTGGTCCTGGGTCAGTCCGTCGACTCGGGACCGGGAAACGGAGGATTTATTGAGACGATGGGTAAGTCATGAGAAGGTCTTCGGTCTGGAGTACAAGAGAATCGACTGACGTCGTTAGTACAATTACCGGAAGGACGGAACCCACAGAGGAGAAGACTAGGTGGGTGGACGATGTCCGGTCCTCCGTTCAAGATTTTATGTTCAGGTCGGTCTCGACTCTTGCCTATACCGTACACTCCCTGTACTGATTCCTCTGCCCAGACTGATCCCACTTCCTAAGTTCAATGTTTCGTCACCCTTATTTGATGTCTGAATCCTCCCAGAATTTTCAGGAAGTTTATGTCTGTCTTTTATCCCGAAGGAATACGTAATTTTTTATTCTTCGGTCGTAGGTAAGAATTATCCCGTTACTGCTTCATTACAAAATCCGTTTTATCAGACTGTCACCACAAGTCCAACCCAAACTAGTTCATCTTTGGTCCCCCGTCCGTTAGACGATTCTCTGACAACTCCCTCTATCTCTCCAGACCAGACCAGTGAGAGGATAACTGTCAGACGTTAGTCCCTGATTGACACCACGACCTCTTCTGGGAGCTCTCGGGGAACCTGTCGTCCCTCTAGTGTGATCAGTCGGGATTTCCTTTAGTTGGGACTTGTAAGTAAGCTTCCTGACTACGACTTCGACTTCGAGGTTATGAAACCGGTGGACTACGTTTCTCGGTCGAGTAACTTTTTCTGGGGCTATGACCCTTTCTAACTCCCGTCCTCCTCTGTGCCTACTGTCTCCTTCTCTACCAACCTACCGTAGTAGTTGTTTTACCTGTACTCAAACTCGTCTGAGGTCCTCTGTCACTCCTGTCCCTTCGGACCGCACGACGTCAGTCAAGTGTCCCAGCGTTTCTCAGTCTGTGTTGACTCGCTGACTTGTTGTCGTTATTGTTACAGTCCCTTCTTTGAGGACCCGAATCACACGTTTCACAAGTACTAGTACAAGAAAGAGTCGGAGTCCAGAAAGAGATGGTGACGGAGGTACGTGTGGTACGAGGTTAGGGTCCCACTCCGCGTTGAGACGGGTTTAGGCACGGGCTGTGTTCGGTAACGAGGACTAACCTCAGGGAAAGGGAGAAAGGAAGGACTACTCAGGGGAAACTCCGAGTTGAGCCTTTGACAGAGGAGGGACTTCAAAAGGTGTTGGGAGACCGTGTCGATTAGAGTGGTGGGAACCGTAGGGACGTCGTGCAAAGTGCGGAAACAGTGCCGCGGATACTGTAACCTGAACATTAATGAATATGGACAGAGGGGGTGACCTAGACATCAAGGGGGGTTTCTTCCCTGGAAGAGTGAGTCGAGTCTCAGGAGTCGTGGGACCTGCCTCGAAACGCACCATGTCCACGGGTCTTTCATGACCTACCTATTTACTTACTTACTGATCCAATGATTGGGGAGAGATTTCGATTCCGATCTCCAACTGGAAGTATACTCGTCTTGACAACTACGAACCTCTCGTTTCTTCTCTGACTCTTAGGTCTCCCAGATTACGTCTCCAGTGTTCGACCGTCGGGTGTCCGGTGTTTACCGACCGTCCCGTCTCCGGTCGCGTCACAAAATTGGTTTAACTGACAATTAATTTCAGAATATTTTTAGATCGAAAAGAACACTTTGACTTCCGGGACCACTCTCAACCGACGTACCACCAACCTCGAGAGGTAAGCACGAAAGTTGTCTCGGACCGGGGAGGTCCAACGGTACCGGGTTGGTGGGGATGTAGTGAATAGACGGGTCAGTGACCAGTACCAATCATAAACATAATCGTCGTGACCGGTTTGTGAAGAGGCCCGGAGAAAAAGGGAGACATTTCCCTCCATTGTTATAATCCGTGACCTAACGTCTCCGAAACTCGTGATAACTATTACTAATAATGACGTTTTATTGTTGGACAATAAAACAAATAAACAATCCAACTACCCCCTTACCCCTACGACGTACGGGGTAGGTCTGGAGGGAATCCTACACTTCCTAAATAAGGGGGTTCATGTCTAACGGAACCACCTTCTCTTGACGACCGGGTTTCAGTGCAGGGAAGTGTCCGGTCGACCGTTGGCTACTGTTCCATTTGGTGTCGGAGTTCTGGAAGAAGTTCTCCGTCTTGGTCTTTGACTGTCTGGTGAGTCAGACATACATCTGGACTGGCGGTCTGGGGCCCCACTTCTTAGAGCCGTAGTACGACCGACTCTGGAAGGGACTTCGGTGTGACGTCGAACTGAGGAGACGGTGAAGGCGAGGGACGGGAGGGAAGGTGTCGCCGACCAGGGTCCCACGAGGGATTATTTGGAGGACGTACGATTCGAGCCGGAGTTTCGGACGTAGGGCCCCTTGTGTCGGACACTGATGTCCTTCCCATCTACCCGGATCTACCGTTTCGCAGGCTTTACCATGTACTTCCTAGGGCCGACGTTGGACGTCACGTCGCATAGCGACACACATCCTGAGAGAGGCTGGTGTCTTACAAGAGCTCACAATGGACCTGTCCCCCAAGACACCAAATTACTAAACCCCTTTGGTACTTAGTTGGTACTTTAGAGGAGTCGTGTCTCGTAAAGTCTCGAGATTCCACGACCACTGTGACGCTTAGAGACTCTCCTTCTAATTGCTACGTCAGAAAGGGTTTGAATGAACAGAACCTAGAAAAGAGAGGACACCCCGTAAAGAACATCCTGACAGTAGTGTCGTTTATACACGACCTTTAATGACAACATCTTCTCCCTCGGCCATCTCAGGGGGTCCGTCCCTACACTATATCTGTCTGAGCCCAAAATTGGTCTAAGACCGTCGGACTCACCCCTTACCTAACCTCCCCGACTCTAAGTTCTGACCCCCTGGGCGACCTACCGACCTGAGTAGACTCTTTGTAAATACTGGACTTGATTCCCTTATTATTACCCTTCCCCCTCCTTTTTTGTCTAAGTCTTCATAAATCCTATAAATTCTAACTAGTTTCCACTTCCATTCCCCCTAGTTCTTCGGAACTTACCAAAATCCAAAGTCGAAACCCCTAAATCCTCTCTCTTGACTGCAACCCTTCCGGTATTTAAGTCTTCTCTATACGACTCAAATCAACACACATCAGTAACACCCGTCCCCTCCCGAAGGGTCCACCGGGATCACCATTTCTTGGACGTAACGTTGCGTCCTCTGTATTCTCTGCGCTCAAACTAGGACCCCAACCCTTCTAGGGGACCTCTTCCTTTATCGTCGAGTGAGGTTATAAGAACGGACCTCTTAAGGTACCTGTCCCCTCGGCCCAGCCGATGGTAGGTACCCCAACGTTTCTCATCCTGTCCTGACTTCGCTGAATCGTGTCGTGTGTGTGTCAGTGACCCCCTCTACAGGTCATTCGGAACCTCTTCCTTGTGGTCTTCACCCCTCTCTTCAGTCTCCATTTCTACTTGAAGGTCCTCGGTTGTTGAACATCCATCATTACCTTAATAGTCATTCCTACGAGTACATTTTTCCTCCTTCTCTGTTCCTTTCTTGACCGGTGGAGGTTGTATGAGTATTCTTGGGTGACATCAGAATCTTCGTGAGTGTTCCATGAACGTTTAAAACCGGTGGCAGACGACGACCAACAGGGTCCCGAAGACCGACATTCGAAAGAAACCGTTAAGGGTTCGGTACTTCGTTCTTGTCGCCTTGTCCCAGAAGTGTGTAAAGACCCCCGGTTATCCTTCTCTTATGGTCTCGATACGTTAAGGTTTTCTCAACTTGATAAGAGGCCTTTTTTTTTTTTTTTTCATGTTTTGACCTAAAACCCTTTTGTTAAGGATAGTTACAAACTTTGTATGTTCCTTTCAACCGACAAAACTTTTCTTTATGACCGTACCCAGGGAAAACTTTTGTCCGAACCGGTCTGAACCAACGCACTACCTAACAGACACTAAGGTCCGACCCAAGACATTTCACCCGACGTGGGCGTCCTGAGTCCCGATACGTGAGTGGACCGAGTGGAACCGCAACGGGAGAACGTACCAGTCGTCGTCCCCGTGGTTCCACGACTAGTCGACGAGGAGGTGTCGGCCCCACGCCCCGCTGGCGTCGAAGACTTGATGGAACGGTATGTCCAACTACGACCTCCTCGCGTGCAGGAGAGCACTGACCCCGTCTACGTCTCCGAATCCGTTCGAGGTAGGAGGTCCTCCGACGGACGTGGAGACACGGGGTGCATCTCCGAGTACCGGAAGAAGGGTGAGTAAGGCTCCCGGGGAGGTTCGTGTTCTGCGTGTCTCTGCTTCTTGTGACTTCCGACGGACTACCCCGACTAGATCCCGACCGAAGGAGGAGTAGTCTCGGACCCAGTCCTCGAGACGGGCGAGAAGGGTCGTCCCTGGGGTGACAGGATTTTCCACGGAAACACGGTTCATCTTTTTACGGGGGGAAACGACTCTGGTTAGTTTCTTAACACTGGGGGTGGGGATGGGGGAATCCCCTTCTTACCCCCTTCCCTATCAATCCTTCAAACCCTAGTTGTCCATGTATGACGACATAAATTTTACCTATTGGTTGTTCTTGGATGACACATCGTGTCTCTTGAGACGAGTTACAATACACCACCGGACCTACCCTCCCCTCAAACCCCTCTTACCTACGTACACACATATACTGGCTCAGGGAAACGCCGGGTGGACTTCGACAGTGTTGTAACAATTAACCGATATGAGGATAAAAATTTTTTTTCAAGTTTCCTTTTTTTAACAATGAGGAGATCTACCTGGTTAGTGTCTCCGTTCAGAGACCCCATTGCTCGTGTGTTTCTCTGGAGGGAGACACTTTTGGTCAATCTCTTCCTCGAAAGAGACACGTTTGGTTAATGTTTCTTAAACCTGGTCAACCCTGCTCGTGGGTAAGGGGAACCCGACTGAGTCGGGACGAGCCCAGGGTTGTCCGGCACCCTCGATGATGCTGGGGATCTCATCATTTCTTGACGGGAGGTCCACAATGTGGGGGTAGGAAGGTGGGAGTGCCTTAGGAATGTAGTGACTTCACACCGTCGTCCTAGACGTCATGCAGGTGTATCTGACTTAACAGGTAGTCGAAGGCTAGGACGGGGAACTTTTACCAGAACTCCAACACCTGGCGGAGGTGGTGGTCGTCGGGTAGGTGTGAGAAGTCTGGGAAGTGGTACCTCCCGTCCTCCCGGACGTGGAACCGCCGGACGCCTCTTCCTCATAAACCCTGCCCACGAGGATAGACCAGATTGTCCACTCCCCGGGTCGGAGACTCAGTGTCTCTACTTGAACCAGTTCGTTCAGGATGGAGGTCCGGAAACGAATACAATAGGACGGACGGACCATGCGGGAGTGAGTTTGAGGGCGACAAAGGTTTCGGGAGAAATCGGAGTGACTGAGGAAGGATCGGACGTTGGGACTCACGAAACAACAGAGGGGTGAAGAACCGTGATAGATATCTACTATGGGACACAACAATCAAAAGACTCAGATACAGGACAGGGAAACAGGGAGATTTAGTATTCGACATTGCTGGTACGAATCATCTCTTTTTGTCGTGAAAAATTTTCCGATTACTTTGCAGTTGTTGGACGCTGAGTCGAAGGATTAGAGATTTAATCCTTATTAATGACGATAGGGGTCGGGGAGGATTTGTATGACGAGAATCCCAGTAACACTTTTTAGACTTAAGCTTTTCATGAAAAGTTTTTTATTTCGTATATCCCTTAATAATTCCCCATGGGTAAAATGTCTAGCCTATTAATTCTGTCTCTGTCTTTACTCGAGACTAAGGTCAGTGGTCGTAACCTCTCAACGTTTACCGGTTCGAGATCGGAAGGAGAACAGCCCCGGGACCGACTCACCCGAGAGGGGACGGGAGGTGAGTGGAAAAGTCAGGAAACTCGGTCCTACTGGTCCGGAGCCTACCTGTCGTGGAAGTACTACCCCAGGGCCACCGAGTCCGGAAGGCGGTAGGCGGGGTCTCTCATGAGGAGTCCCTAGGCGGCATGGACGAGGTAGGCCTCCTCGACTCCCTTATTTCTACTAATGAGGGGTCGTGTTCCTCATGGGAGTCCCGGGTAAACGGAGACCCCAGAGTAAGTGTGGATAGGTGGGAGATCAGACATAAGAATGGTGGTTGTTCGAAGATTGGTTCGAAGGGTAGTAAGTGTCTTACTGGGTCCGACAAAACAGGGAAGACGCACCCGTCCCTACGAGAAGACGGTCCGGAGAGTGGAGGTGAGATCGGGGTCGAGTGGTACGTGTCGAGGCCGGTTTTCAGTCGGGGACGGTGGTACAAACTCCCAGGGGTCCGGAGTGGATCCGACTGACGGGGGAAGAGACGCGGGGACCCCCGGGACTTGTGTCTTTGGAATAACGGGGGTACACGAATACGTGGACTGAGGGTGTAGGATAGGGGGACCTCGAAGAAACTCCTGTGTTTGACTCGGAAAGAGGATCCCGTGGTCAATGACTACGTTCGAGACCCTACCTCATACACGAGTCCCTTGGGACAAACGTACTCAAGTGTTGGTTCTTTACCAAGGAGAGGAAGAACCTTAACAGGAGGAGGTCTCGGATGGTAACGTTCCAATCATGTTAGTCGGGGTGAAACAGGGTCGGGGTTTGGTCCGTAGTAGGGGTAACGGAAGGAAAGGGAGAGGGGACGGTGGAGGTCGTAGGTTAGTCAGAAGTCAAGGACGGATCAGTAGGAGTATTCGTGAAAAGGGTAGACAAGGGAACGGGACGTAGATGACACTGCTAACTCTGGTGCACAGATACTACTTTTCTCTTTCGACCCCTCTCGTTTGTCCTGTCGACTACCCCACCCCCACCCCTTCCGTCCTTTCCACCCCGAGGTGGATGGTGGGCGGGAGGTGGGTAGGTATCTCGATGTGAGTCGACGAGACGTGGTCCAAGACCCGACACTGATCTCTGTGTCACTGTTAGCATTGTCGTTGTCTCGAGTGAACCCCTCATGAAGGACGCGACTGTGAAATGTACTTGAGTGAATGAGGAGTAGTTTTGGGATACTCCACCCGTTTAGTAATAGGAACATAACATTTACTTCTTTCGTTCCGTGTCTGTCCAAGTCGTTGAACGGCTTCCAGTGTGTCGAGGGAACTCCTGAGGTGGGTGGTGACCCTCTTCGTTCATGGGGAAGTCCGTGTCGTACCCCTCAGATCCCCACGGCCCTTTCCTGTAGACTCGTCGTAGTTTCGTAGTGACACTTGTACAACGCGGTGGTGAAGATCCCTCTCTCTCCTGAACTTCGACCCACTCCTGGGGACAGGGTCCCTCCCTCCCTGTGACGAGTCCCGAGGTCCCCTCACGACCTTTTCTAATTCGGATGTCAGGGACTGGAATACCTTTACGGAGAGGGTGTTCCGATTGGTTCCATCTCCTCGGTCCACCCGTCTCGACCAGACTTAGAGAGACCTGTCGTACTCGACACACTGGAACTTTTGACGGGGAATAGAGTGGTTGTGTACTTGTAGTGTTAAGGACGAAACATCCCGACGACACGTCTGCTCATCCCAGCATATGCATTCTCCAGTCACACCACAAACCGTGTACCGTGCGGGAGTTCTTTACTGTGAAAGGGTTAAGGAGTGGTCCCAGTACCCCTAGGGTCGTCTCGACTCTGACATTGGACCTGAAGGCTGGGCTTCTGTGTACGTGCAGGAGGGCTTCACTGTGCAAGACGACCACGGACGTCTCGGTCCGCTTCACGAATGGACCCATGAGTGAGTGGGTAGACGAACGGAGAAGAATCTCCGGAAGAACCCCGACCCAGATCCCTACGGTCCGTATGTACTACACCGAGGACAAGGGGTCCGAGTGTCAGGTGACCCCTCCGTCACGACCTTAACGGTACGACGGGGACACGAGGACCGACAGAAATGAGTTCCGGGTCAAGTTTACCGTGGAGTAGGTCCTTCGGCAGGAATTGGAAGGTGCCAGACTCGTCTGTCACTCGGAGACTCGGGGTGACATGTCTGGGACCACTATCGGGTCTGGGTGACACACGGTCGATCTTACAGTGTCCTCCTCCTTCCCCACCTCCAATTCGCTCACCCAAAAGGTTCACAGTAGCTGATCACTGACCTCTTTGTTTTACGCCATACATGTATGTCACCTTATAATGAGTCTGAATTTTTTATTACTTTAAGACCGGACACAATGTTGTACCTGCTCGGAACTTTTGTAATATAATTCACTTTATTCGTCCTGTGGTTTTCTGTTTATAACCACCAAGGTAAGTATACTTTGGATCTTATCCGTTTAAGTGTCTTTGTCTTTCATCTCACCACCAGTGTCCCAGACTCCCCTGTGCCCTTCCTCTCAACACAAATTACCCATCTCTTAAAGTCAAACCCGTCCTTCTACCTTTCGAAGACTTCTACCTACCACCACTGCCAACGTGTTTTCACACTTACGTGCAGTGTGACTTCCGTGTCGGTCACTCGACATGTGGACTTTTACCAGTTGTACTAGTGATTTATATATCAATAATGTAGGTATTTGTGTTCGTGTGTGTGTTTCGATATCTCACTTACACATAAAGTGTCGGGTCTGCAGACCGAAACTTAGGACCTAGACGGTGAATGGTTCGACACACCGGAACCCTTTCCATGAATTTAGACACGGCACCAAAGGAAGAGATGTCATCCCCTACCTTATTATACACGTAGTATCCTAATAACACTCTTAATCTACTTAGTCATACACATTTCGAGATTCTTATGTGGACTTTCCCTCAGTCACGAGTTATTTTAACAACCGATAATAATAACCGTTCAGACGGGAAGACCCCGACTGTGATGGTTGGAAGAGGACTGAGTTGAGAGGGGTCGTGGACGAGATCATGGGAACATAGGAGTGAGTCGAATCTACAGTGAAGGAGGTCCTTCGGAGGGACTACAAAGGGATGGGTTATATGGGTTCTGAACACAAGTGGGTGGTGTCCGACTTAACGGGGGTCATCGTGTTCGGTGAGATACCATGGGACACTATATTGATCCTACAGGAGACAGAGGGGAGGGTGTGGTTCTTGAGGACTCTCGTCCCGTCTTGGTTCAAATATAAACACAGAGGTTAGACCATGGACCATGTGTCGTTTCCTACCACCAACGGTCCCCATGATCCCCTCAGACCCTTCTGAGTTTACCCCACCTCCCTACCTTTCTTCTCTTCTCTATCCTTCCTCCTCCCTCTTCTGGGTGTTCTAGAAAGATGAGTTCTTTTTAGTACAAGTCCTTTCTGAGATTTCATAATTCATGAATAGTGTGTTCTCTTTACTGGTCGTTACCCTTGACTCCGGATACGAGGACCCTTCCGGGGTCCGTCGGGGACGGGGCGAGACCCGTGGGTCAGCCATGGAGGTGCTTCTTCCGTCACCGCCACTAGAACACGAAGAGCAGCGGAGCGAGGTCCTCGCCCTACTCGTCCATCTCCTATGCCGTGTCGAGGACCGTCCTCATCACGTGGTACCGGGACCCCTCCTCCCCTCGTCACGGGAGTCCGAGCGGTCGGGGTCCCCCGGGCGGCGTACCCCCGGACCAGGGTGTGAGTTTTGAGACCCGCTCGGGGTCAGGGGGCACAAGGGCGTAGGGGTCCCAAAAGGTGGATTTGTCCTAGAGTCTCGGGTAACCTAGTGTGACGAAATAAAATGTCCACCCTTTTGACTATCTGTCTCACCCTTTCGCAGAACGGGTTCTAGTGTCTCTTTTAGTCATTCTTTCTGTTCCGATACTGGGGACTTACACGTCCTGGTGAGGTCCTCCTTTTCTGTCCTTCCTTTCTTAAACTCCTGGGTGAGTGATCCGTGGTCCGTCGTTCGGTCTACGAAAGTTCAGGAATAACGTAAACTAGGAGTAGTAATGGGAAACTCCGTCCAATGACAACAATTGGGTAAAGTATCTACTCCTTTGTCTCCGAAATTCACACTTAACGGGTTCCAGTATCTCGACCTTTTAACATCTCGACCGCGGGGTTGGGTCCCCAAGGATGAGGTCGACGGATCAAGTAAGATGCTTCGGTCACTACAAGGTTCACACCGGGGACCTAGTCGTCATAGTCGTAGTGGACCCTTGAACATTTTTTTTACGTGTAAGAGTTCGGGGGTAGGGTCTGATGGACTTAATCTTTGAGATCTTCACCCCGGGTCGGTAGTCACAAAATTGTTCGGGGCATCTACTAAGCGGGAGTTCAGACGTGATGCGAGACAATCAGTCACTTAGGTCTTCTCACAGTCGGTACGTATCTCAGACCTTATTCTGTTGGACCCAAGTTTGAGACAAAGGTGATCGACACAGTGAAACCCGTTTAGTGGGTCGAAGAGACCCGGAGTCTAAGGAATACCCATTGAGACCCCTTCATTATCACAGTAAAGTGGTCAGTAACGACAACAATAATAAGTCAGCATTCAGTGTAGACTGACAAACGCTGGGACACCTGACGGCGTGTGGTCCGAAGGGACAGGACTTAAGTGGTAGAGGGTCTCAAACGAGCCTGAGTACAGGCAACTAAACCACTACGGTAGGTTGGTAGAATAAGAGACAGTGGGGGAAGAGGAGGACGTGAGTCAGTCAGTGCCACTCGTAATTTACCTTGTCAGACACTTATCTGCCGAGAGACGTTCCACGGACCTCGTACGTTCACGAGTTATTTATGTCAACATAGAACTCTGGGTTCCTCTCGCGTGGTAGGACCTGTGAGTCCGACGTCCCGATTCTTCGTCCTAGAAGGACGTCCTTGGTGTAATCACTTTAGTTCCACTTGGTCGGGGGATAGAGGAAAGGGATTCCCTCCGACACACACCGACTCCCCTTCTCGAGACTAGATCCCGTCCCCCAATAAAGGGTCGGAACGGTGAAGGTCCGACACACATGGAAACCACGTATTGATAGGGAGAGACTTGGAACCGTGAGAGGGGACTTTTTACACGTAATTATTAGGAACGGGGTGTTCAGTCGTATTACTATTGTCTTCGTTTACACAACTTGAGAATGATATACGTCTCCGACAAGTTTCATAAAATTAGGAGTGGGGTTTCGAGTCTCCACTCAGGACAATAACGTGACGACTACCCTTTTGACTCTGTGTCTCTTCCTCTTTCCTTGAGACGGGATCCAGTGTGTCGACCCTAAGGGTTCGTCCGTCTGGACGAGAGTCTGGTGTAAGATTTGACGAACCGATCTGGTAGTAAAGACGTAATCGTACCCTTAATTTGATTATGCCACCACTCTTTCCACGAAATATTTATTGGGCTCGTCGAGGTGTTACGGTCCATGGCAATGTCGGCGTCAAACGTTCGTGTAGTAGAAAGTGTAAACGTAACAGGTGAACGACTACCTCTGTTATGAGACGGCTAGAATCTCTTCTCCACTATCTCGTTCCCTTCCCAGAACGGGTCTTTCTCTACGTTTGGGTTCAGACAGACTTCTGTGACTCCAGAGAAGGGAGGGAAACTGGGGACGGGGCCCCAGGAGTGGACCGGTCGTCCCTGTGAGGTGCCACCACCAAGAGACGGACGGGGTATTCGAGGGTCGGCGGGACCAGGAGGTCTTTCAATCGGAGCATACTCGTCGGGTAGAAGTCGTCGTCCCAAAAGTGGTGAAACTGGTGGGTCGACGGTTCTGTTCCCCCCGACTCTAGAGTACAGTGGGACGAGGGTCGTCCGGTCTGGAATTATATATTTCTCGAGAATGTTTATTTATTCTTTTTAAGGGTTTTCAGGATATATGTTAATCCGTTTCTTGTCCTTGTCAACGAGTGTCTTTTCCTTTACCTTTACCGTAAAATCTGAGTTGGTGTGAGTATCATTCTCTTTACGTTAGATTTTACTGTCGTTTTATGGAAAAAAAAAAATTGAAAGTCTAACCGTTTCTGCCACCGTTTCATCACCCCTTTACTTCGCCGTATATGATGACCGTTCGACCCACGAAATCCTCCATGAAGTAAAGGAAAGTGAGTGACTAGTTCTTGAAAAAGGTGGTATAGCAGGACAAGGTGGTATTATCAATTTGTGTCTTTGGAAAACTACGTGGGTAAGATGAAAGTCCTTAAGTAGGATACACATGTCAGTGTACATTTATAGTTCTGTATATTTGTCGGAGTGAGCACCGTCGCAACGAACATTTTCCGACACTTCGGGGATTTAGCTCTCCTAGGACCAATTCACTTACCACCATATAATATCAGATGTGTCTCCCTATAATACACCGACAATTTTTATTACTCCGTCGAGACACACACTACTAGAGTTTCTATGTCATATATTATTTTCGTCTTTATACATTGATACATTCCAAGTGATGGTGCCCACACTTTCATCTCTTACTTTCGTGCAACCGAGTCGAGACGTAGGTGGGGCAGGCTTCCCGTTCTTTCTTGGGCCCGGAATACTTTCGTTTGACCCCATTTCTCTCCTTGTCTCTGACAAAAATGACAGAAACTTCTAAAAATGAGTACACGGATATAATTGACAAGGTTAATTGTTTACTTTTAGTTTATCAAGTCGGAACCAATATTTAGATTATGTTTAGTATAGAGATCCCTCCCTCCTCCCTTTAACTTTACCACTAGAGGAACCTCTTCCGACTAAGGAACGACGGTAGGTCGGGATTCGTCTCTTGTATATGTCGTCTACAAGTGTTTATCGAGAGTTTGTGTTGACCGAGACAGAGTATTTTCACGTGAAGACAAAAGGAAAGATCGGTGCCTCGATTAAAGATGGTTAGTCAACGGGATTTCTGAAAGCATTCTCGGAGACGACCACCGACAGGGAGACGACCCCTGTCGTCCTTGTATGGCTTGTCCCTGCTTCGGTCCCCAGACCCGCAGGAAGAACCGTAGGAACGCCCTTCGGTGCGCCGGCCCTTCCGACTCCGGCTACACCATTACCTGGACTTACTCGTCCCGGTCCTCGTCGACACCTATCTACGCGGAGTGTGCCGGGTACGTCGACAACTGCCTGTCCTCGAGTGTGTCCGGCGACCGACGGACCTCCACCTCCCCTTCGACCACTCTGTAGCGGTGGGTGGTAGGGTCGTGAGGACTGGTCCGGACCCGACTAAGAGATCCTCCAACCAGGAGCTAGAAATGAGAAGAGACCGGGTTGTACCCGTTTGGGTCTAAGGGGGTGGTGACGTAGGTCCGGGAGACGCACTCGGGACGTGTCACAGTGTCGTTGTGAAACGACAACTGTGTCGGGACTTTCTTAGTACCACCTTCCTAAAGAAGGGTGCAAATACTCCATCTCAGAACTGGGGTGACACGTCCCGTCCTCTGTTCTAGTCTTCCCCCTTCCCTGAACGGGTTTCTATGGGTCGGGGAGCCCCGTCTCGACTCCGAACTTGGGTCCAAAAGTCTAATGTCCTCGGGACGGAGAATAACCAAGTATTGTAGCCACGGGCCAGGCATTCCACCCCATAGTCAACGGAGAAACAACCCCCGACAATTTTGATCTGAAGGGAGTGACAGAGGAGACTTACTGAACTCTTATACGGTTGTGTGTCACTAGTCTCCTCACCCACTACGGGTTTGGTTCCTACCTTACCCGCGACCACGGGATCAGTGTCTTGAGTCACGACCCCCTCTCTCCGTCTCTCTAGGTCTCCATTTCGTACCCTAAGCCCCCGTCCTCTAGACCCAGACTCAGGACCGAGGTGGTGAGTCATCGGCACACCGGAATCCACTCTGTACCTTACAGAGACTCGCAGTCACAGAAGGACACAATTCCCCATTATGGTGGGCGAGGAGGTAGGTGGTACAGAGACAAAAAAACCGAAAGGAGATGGTCTGACAGAACGAGAGACGACTTAGGGGCCTTTGACTACTCATACGAACCGTGTATCATCCACGAACTGCAAACAACTTATTTATTTAGTTGGGTTGTTTTTGTAAAAAACTCACAGATGACATACACGACTTAAGTCCATAGAGTATCTAATTAGTTTACTCGGTGAGATATGTGTGTGTGATAACAATCTAGTGTTGACCCCACTTGAGAAGGTTCTCTTCATACACTACACATACACGAGTCAGCACAGGTTGAGACGCTGGGGTACCTGATATCGGGTGGTCCGAGAAGACAGGCACCCTAAGGGGTCCGTTCTTATGACTTCACCCAACGGTAAAGGAGGAGGTCCCCTAACGGGAGTGGGTCCCTAACTTGGGTGCAGAGGACGTAACCGTCCGTCTAAGAGATGGTGACTCGGTGGACCCTTTCTTTCGTATTATACGTGTCTAAACTAGACCAGTCTCACCCGAAGGGACTCCTCCACCTATCGAATTCTCTATTCCCTACTCTTCTTCAATTGAACCGTCTGTTTTTAGATCCAGCTCTTTTGTCGTACACGTTTCCGGGACACTGGCTTCTATCGTGTCACTAGTTCTTCTCGACTGTTTCTCATTACTCCAACCTCGGTCCGTCCGTTCTCCTCGTGTGTCGTGTGACTCCGGTCGCTCCCAACGTCCCGGGTCGTCGTGGTCGTCCTCGAGACACAATGGGAGTCCCCGTTACCCTTCGGTATCTCTCTCAACCCTTCTCGTCTACACGTAAAGAGTTACTAAAAGAATCGACACTATGTCTACCCTCCCCGACCTCACCTTCGTCCCTCCACTTACCTCACAATAGGTCGACCGATCCTGGTCCCGCCACGACTGTCTCGGTCTCTCTTTAGACAGACAGGTGAGTCGGGGGAAGGGTGTAGTCTCGGGCAAGGGAGGCACAAGGGTCCCGGTCGGAGACTCTCACCGTCTTCTACGCGAATCTGTAAAAAACAGAGACTTTTCTACTCTACTCAATGGAGTAAATTCAAAGTATTGACGGTATGTTCCATCTACAACAAAGATAAATGTCTACGTCTCTGACTCGGAGTCTCTCCACGCCACTGGACGAGTCCAATGTTTTATCATTGTCGCGTTCCGGTCAAGAGTCGGATTCCACACACTCAGGGACCAGTAAGTCAGGGTCCGGTAAGGTCCGACGGCGCCAGTGACATTCATCGTCGTCCTACCACGACGACCACCGGGCCACCTAGTGTTTGTTCTCGGGCCCCTGTCTGAACGAGTTCCGGTGGGTGAATCGAGGCCCATCTCGGTCCGTGATCTTCTACCCACACGTCTCGAGTCGCTCTCGTCCTCCTCCTGCACAACCCCGTCACTACCCCGACGACCCGTGCCCTCCTTCGTCCGTCTTCCTCTCGAGGAGTGGCGGTCCCCGTGTTACCTCCGGGCCGGGAAGAACCAGTGCCCGAAGAGGAAGTCCGACCAGTCCTCGTCCAGGTCCTCCAGAGCCTGCAGTGTCGACCCGAACGCGTCATAGTCGACAGAGGTGTAGAGACGAGGTAACGACTGTCCGGTTCTCGTCCCTGCCAATCGTCCCTGTTCCCGTCACCCCGGTTGGGACGGTGGCTTAATAAAACCCTCCATGTTCCTTTCTTCGGAAACTTTAGCGTAGGTACTCACACGGCTTTTAAAAGAACTTACTAGATTATTCGGACCCCGATTGTTATTAGTTTTTGGATGAGTCCATGAAGCGGTCCACAAAACGTATGTTCAATACTGAAGTCGTTTACAACTCGTAGACGATAGACGGTCGTCTGTACTCGTTCTATCAGTTCTTTGAGTCCCAGTGACTCAAGAATGTCCCGGGGAGTGTCACCTAACAGTCAGAGTAAAACGTCTACGCCTCAATTCCGAGTCTCTCCATTTTAGCGGCTGGGTTCTGACGTGCCGACTACTCGATCTCAAGTCCTCACTGGTCCAGACGTGGTCGGATATCCAAGATAGGACCCTTCCACTTTTCGCGACTGTCGGGTCCCGTGATTTCCCAATTGTTTTTGGAAGGTAGGGGGCGGGGGGTTAGACCAATTCTCAACTTGGAAGGTAATTGAAAGGTCGAGACAAGGGGACCTTTGGACTATTTCTATCATACAGTTGATACAACGATCCGTTGTAACGAATACCATTTTTACTGGGTTAACCATTTAACACAGACCCACTTCTTGACGTTTACTTGATATTCCTGGTGACCCCTGTGACGACGTAACTCGAAGAGTCCCACGTCGCTGAGAACACTGACCCAAACAGGGACACTCTTAGACCCTCCGTTTCAGGTCTCTCAATATTCTCTGAGCTCAAGGAAATTTTGGGTTCGGTGAGTTCGGTGCCATCGTGGGTGTAGAAAGTTGACCCTCCGGGTCCCGGTTATGATCGTTCTCCTTTCACTCCGTAGGTCCAGAGATGTAAATTCCTCCAGGAGTGAGAGTCCGTACGTGTCCTCACCGTGAACACTCGTTCCGGAGGAATTTAGAGTAGGGTCGAGACAGATTAGGAGGACGTGTCCGACGACATTCCTATGACGGGACAGGATGTAGGAGGACTTCATTGACTTCAGTCTACACCAGGACCGTCAGAACTCAGACTTACAAATCACCGAGATTCTTCTTTGAAGGGACCGAACGTCACTTCGGTCTTTCCCAATTTAAGAAGACCCACCCCCTACCCTCACACAGTGAGGACGTGACGAGAGGGACCAAAGACACTTCCTGTGGTCGAGAAGACCAGTCTTCACGTGGGGTGAACGTGTCAAGACGTATTAAGAAAAGGTAAGTGAGAGTTGGTTGACGGAATTCTGCACCTAGTGTGTGAAGACGGAACAAAAGTAAGTCTCCATACCCTCGTAAAGGACCCGGTCCTCGGACCTCGTCGGTCTAAACAGAGAGAACGGGTGTTCGACTAGTGGTAGACCGGTGTCAGGGGAGACGGTAGTCTGGCCTCGAGGGACTTCAGACTGTTGTGCCTCGTGTCCCGTACGTGAGTCGTACTGACCGGCGAAATGACTAGAACGGGTGGGTAAGCCCCACTCTTACACCCACAATAAAAGAGGAAAATGTATACCCCTTTTTGACTTCGGGTCTCTCCCGTTATTTCGATGGGTTCTGGTGTGTCGTAGACCTCCGTCAATCTTTGTTGTAAGTCAAGAAAAAGGGTACCGTAGTAACTTCTCGAGACCCGAACCTCAACCAGTCTAGACTCAAATCCAGTAGTAAGACGACGAACAAGTCATCCAAGGATTCCGATCTTTGAAAGACACTCGGAGTCAAAGGAATAGACATCTTACCCCAATAATGCGAACACTCTCTTGTTTATTTACACGTCGTGTCTGGGGACCGTCCTTCCCGAATTCCCAACAGTATTCGTTGTATCTAGTACCTCCACCCTGGTGACCCTCCCGTTCCCTGAGGGGACCCATCTTCCTCCCTAAGGGTCGGGCCCTTATCCCCCGACATAGTTGACAGACTCTCTGTCACCGACCTTCGTGGGTAGTGAGCCATGGACAGGTCACCCTCCCCTGTGTACTCGTCCCGCTGCTGCTGGAGCCAGTACTTCCTCGACCGGTCCTCTCTCTGCCCGTCGTCTCGGTGGAGCGCCCGGGCGCCGAGGACCTACACCGAGTCCGCGTGCATCTACGGCACGTACTAAAGCCCCTAGACCCCGCGTCGGTCTGTTGGTCCCTCGTCCGTCTCCCGGTTCGCCTCTCCGGTTCCCCCTGTCCCCTCGTCCCTCCACCCTCCTCCCTCTTCTCCCGCTACGCCTTCTCCCCCCGTGTCTCCCCTCTTCACCCCTCTGCCCGTCCGTCTCGCGGACGGGGAAGGGACCTCTGTCGAACAGACGTAACGGGAGGGCGTGGGGAGTGGTCTCTCAACTCGAGAACCCCCGACTATTCGTTCAACTCTCGTAGATCTTGAGTAAGTGGTGGGTGGGACGGGATGGACGTCCTAATCGCTCGGGACACCCCAGAGGGTCGGGTCGGGGACAGGGGTCCCCCGGAATGGTGGAGGTCTCGGGACACAGCCATGGTGAGGTTGTGGCTCGACTCGCACTGGAGGCTCCGATCGACGTAGTAGAGGGGACTCAGGAAGGGGGCTCGGAGCCTCGGTGGAAAGTCGGGAAGGTTCCGACGATCGTCGTCCAGGAAATGGACGACCCCGGGGTCCTTTAGAGGTTTAAGGACTTTGTTTCCGTCTCTCTAGGACTGTGTGCACCCGTCTGGGCCTCACTCAGGACGTAGATACGTGTTTGCGGCGGTCTGTGTCCGTCTCCAGTCGTTTCCCTGGTGTATGAGTCAATTAGCAACTCACAGTTTGGGAAACTCCTTGACACTGTTTTTCTCCCCCACTGTACTGGGGACGGGGAGGTCTTGACCCACGGTGTACGATACCATGTCTGGTCTCCCTATCCCTCGTGTGTCCTACCTGGATACACCAACTCCTTCCGTACATCTCTTTATATTCCCCCTGACTCGGATCTCCCGACCTTCCTCTCCTCCGCCGTGATCCCGCCCGACCACGACGGGGAGGAGGGAGCGGGGGTAGGGGGAAGGACCCGATCACCCGTCGTCCACCAGTGGCGTTAGTGTGCTTCTTACAAGACCGTACCCGACTGTCCCAACATCCCGGGGTCCTTTGCGAACAACGAGAGTATGTCGAGGAAGAATAACCAGAGAAGGAATAGAGACCGAGGACGTTTTGTTCTTGGAAAAGTCACTCTGGAGTGATGGATAAAACAAAGAATTGAAAAACGATTTGTACCTACAGTTTACACGTATTTAGCATGTATTGGTCGTACTATTTAGAAGAACTACTCGTGTAGGCACATCGAGAGTGGGTTCAGTTCTTTGTCTTGTGTCAGTTGTTCGGGTCTTCCGGGAGGATACGGGGACAAAGTCTGGTATTAGGGGGAGGGGTTGCGGATAAGACTGAAGATTTAGGTGTCCAATCTCGAGGAACGACAACCTGCAGTATATTTACCTGAGGATGAGGTACAATAGGAAATACAGAACGAAAGTGAGTTGTAAATACACCCACTCGAAGTGGGTATAACAACGTTCGGCGCACCCAAGTAAGTAGGGGTCACGACATGTTGCAATATGTCATACTTATCGATGGTAAATGACCGAACGACAAGATGAATACTATCTGTAAACCCAACAAAGATCGACAATATCCATCACAACTATACTTACAAGATCATATAGTTCAGGTGCGAAAAACATCCGCACATCGATCTTCGTCTCCGAAGGGTCCACCGAGTCACCATTTCTAATGCGGACGGTTACGTCCTCTGTACCCAAGTTAGAGACCCAGCCCTTCTAGGGGACCTCTTTCTTTCCCGTTATGTGAGGTCATAAGAACGGACCCTTTAGGGTGCCTGTCTCCTCGGACCGTCCGATGTCAGTTGCCCCAGAGTCTTCCCAGTCTCTGGATCGTCGATTTGTTGTTATCGTCGTTGTTCGATTTTCACTTTAACACAGGATTCCACCCATCTCCAAGACGAAATCTCCCATGACGGTTTCAAGAGGTACCACCTCTGGTCAATACGAGGGTGGTCGTCACACACTCTCAAGTCACCGAAATGTAGAACGGTCACTTAAAAGACAAGATAAAAACGACCCACACACTTTTGTGGAGAAAAATTTGACGTCAAGGGAATGGGGACCATAAGGGTTGGAGGGAAAGGATAAAAAAAGAAGAAAGAAACTATGAGTAGTAGTAGACTGAATGATATATATAATGAAGAAATAAAACAAGTAACACAAGACTGTTGTTCTTCTATTCGAGTCGAAAGGAAGACACAGGGGTCACGGATCTTATCATGGACGTTTAACCTCTAGGAATACAAGACGCCTTCCTTTGTGTAAAATCCGTGTAAAGGACTCAGAATACCACCAGGATGGACCTAAGGAGTCGTACATGTTCTATGTTCTGCACCCGTACTCCTTCCCAGTAACTCCGTCTTATCGTATGTCTGGTTCGTTCGTCCAACAGACGGACTAAAGTCCGTCACACGCACGTACGATTTATCGAAGTCAGTACAGGTTGAGAAACACTAGAGTACCTACATCGGGTGGTCCGAGAACACAGGCATCCTAAGAGGTCCTTCTTGCGACCTCGCCCAACGGTACGGGAGGAGGTCCTCTAGAAGGTCTGACTTGGGTGTAGAGGGCGTAGAGGACGTGACCGTCTACCCAAGAAACAGTGATCGTGATGGACCCTCCGGAGCACAGTCCGTCTGGTTCCAAGTCTAGGATCGAAACGACAAAGGATGTCAGGTCTCCGGACGTATTTAGTGAGGAACTCTTAGATTGTCACCCTTAAACAGGAATCTCAGTGGTGTATTTTATGTTTTATGGGTAGGCTTGAAGTCTATTTGGTCGTTAAAATCGTTTTCATACAGAATTTATATGGTTTTCCATAAATGACAAAAAGACTTTAAACATAAATTGACTCACAGGCTATAAAAATAAACGATTTAGACCGTTATGATTAACTCACATATGAAAAGGACAGGGGTTCTGACTTGTAATTGTACTGCATATAGTGGAAATAGGTAGTGAGTCTTCTAGATACACCGAGAACCCGTCTTCCCCTTCAGAGGATCCCTGATTTAGAAACGGGGTCTACGATCTCTTGTTCTTCTCGTCCCTATGGTATATCTAGGGTTTTCTGACTTTGATTATTCTACCCTCCCTACCCCTTTTTTTTTTAGAAACAACCGGGTATTACACACCTTGCTCGACCAGTAAAATGTATATACTAGAGTAAATTAGAAGGTTTTTCGAACACCAAACGTAGGATGACACAGGAAAAATGTTTACTTCTTTGGGTCCGGAATTGTTCTTTTCATGAACGGACTTAAACATATCGATCCTTCCCGGTCTCGATCCAGACCATGGGTCCAGTGAGACGAAGGTCTCGGTCCCCTGAAATTTGTTACACGGTTCCAGGGAACCAAACCTCGTCTCAACCCTGAGACTCCTTTCATCCCTCCGTTCATTGTCAGTTATGACGTGTGGAGATCTACGTCACTCACGGTCGACCCAAAGGCACAGTCGGGAATGGTGTAGTAATCGAAGGACGTCGAGAAAGTCTCTACAAGAGGACGGATGTCCAAAATCGGTGAGGTCTAAGGTTCCATCCTGGGCAAGAAACAAGTGAGTAGGTTATGTACAAGTGACTCGTGGGTGGTACACGGTCCGGGTCCCGCTCTAGAACCCGTGTGGTACCCCTTGCTCTGTATCTGAGTTTACTTGATATCTGATTGTCCCTTCTGTCTGGTTTGTGGTCCCGTGACCCCGACGGCAAGGACCGACGCGTGCCACCGGACCCTTACACTTGTACTCTTAGTGTTCAATTTGATCCTTCCTTGTCTTCTCCGAATATGTCTTCGTACCGAATTTGGTTTTACACAAACAGTGGAGACAGAGGATCAAGACACCCCTGATTTGAGGTGTGACTAAAGGTCTGGAGAGACTTGAAACGCAACCAGAGCAGGTAGAGGGTGGTCACGGAACAACAGTTCCCAGGTGAGTTAAGGTTCCGACTCATGGACCGAGTTTTCGGAACACAATCTCCGTGCAGTTTCCCGAATGCAAAAACTTCGAGGTTCTACCATATCTCCTACCACTACGGCAGGTCTCGAAGTGCCGGCTAGAGGAGTAGTCCTAGGGGCTACGCTTACTACTCGGAGGGGTCTTCTTCGGGGTCACGGCCCTTAGGGCTCCTGTAGACAAACACAGTACTAGAATCCCTGACTCTGAATATCCAAGTTATTACGATATGTCATTTACCACTTGTCTCGATCTACCGGACCGGGCCTCTCGACTTAGGAGACTCCTCACTCCGGGTGGATCCTTAGAGCCCCGTCTACGTACCCGAGGGAGTCTCGACTCTTGTAAGAGGGATCGTCAGGAGGGGAGGAGGGAGGGTCTCGGTGAGTGTTCCTTTCCGCCCCAGTCTTCACGCACCAAGTTGTGTCTCTGTGACTAAAAGTGTCGGGCACGAGAGAGTACCCGGAAGGGTCTCAAGTAGGTCCCGGGGTCCCCGACACCCCTTTTCCGATGCTGAGTCTCGATGCTCGGTCTACGATCGGAGACGGGGGACCTACCCGTCTTGTCGGAAGTGGTGAATAGTCCTTCGAAGACTCCCTCTCGTAGTTTCGTTGGGTGGCGTCGGGAGGAGGAGAAGAATCTCGTATCCCTGTGTACCCCAGGTCTTCGACTCCTGTCTTGCCTTCTGGTCTCCCTCCCGTTTCCAGTTACCCTCTCTCTACTTTCCATCTCTCAGAACTTCTATCCGCTCTCCGTATTCCTGTTCTTAAATCTTTCGTTCCTATACCCTCGTCGATAGTGTCCTCAGCGTCCCCCTCTCCCTCTCCCACTTCCTCCTCCTCAAACCCTGTGCTGGACACTCTCCCGGTCCCTTCGTCTCTAGACCGTGTTCTAATGTAGGACTTCAGTTTAGTGAGAAAGACCCAGGTCTGGGGGTCGGGGTCAAGAGGGCTCAGTTAAGGGGTAGGAGGAGGTGGGAAGAGGAGGGACGGGGGTATGGAGGTTCTACGAGAAATCGGGTCGTCCTCACCCCAGGAGTTGTTTCTCCCGTAACTCTTCACAGACGTCCCGTAAGTTCCAGACTGTCATTTCATAGACACTTGTGCCTCTCCTGGTTCAGTGATTCGTCGGAGACCCCGTCTGGCGTTGGGGTCCGTTGGGGACTACACCCAGTCCCCTCCTTCCACATGAGTTCGGGTCCTCACGACGAAAGATCAGGGTGGTACACTCTGATTGGAACTACACGCTATACCCCGTTGACCGAAGGGGAGGTACCCAATGTCCAAGAAATACCTCTTTGACCATTAATAATAGGCACTTGAGGAATCGAATGTTCCCGTTCTTCTTAATGTCTCTTAGATGGTGCCCGGTCCCCTAACGGAGCATTAACCGTGTTGAGATAGTGAGACAGGAGTTTCACAAAAAGAGTGACACGTTTATTCTACAAGAAATTTTTGATAAATGAATAAACTGACACGGACCAGAATCGACACCGTACGCCCTAGAAATCAAGAAATCAACTTCATACACCCTAGATCAAGGGGACGGTCCCTAACTTGGGGTCGGGAGACGTGACCCTTGAGTCTCAGACTCGGTGACCTGGTGGTCCCTTCAGGGTCCTTCTCTGTGAACAGGTTCCAGTGCCTTGGTTTCAAAGTTGAGTACTCCTCGTACTCTTCTACCCACCCTTTTACGAGTTCTTGGCACTCCCGATCTAGTTACCTGTTGGTCGGGATGAACACAATAACAGAGGCTCCTTCACAAGACTAAGGAAAATTTTAGTGGTGAGGATCTAGGTTTGTCTAAAAGATTCAATGGGGAAGGTCCTCAGTCGAGAGAGGAGAGGTCAACAAACAAGGAAGGGGTCAGTGTGGTGTCAAGACTTTGACGGAATCCTCCCACGTCCGTACTGTGGATGTGTTCCGATTCCCCACAGAAACTCCGGGAGAGAGGGACGGAGAGAAGAAGGGTAGTAGAGGTGTAGAAGGAAGCTCCAGCAGAAACAGGTCCGAAGGACTCAGACTCGTGTGGTCCGAATGTGGTGTTGGTGGTTCCTTCGGAACGAGTGGTTGAGGGAGGAGGATGGACGGGCAGACGTCAGGTAGTGACACGTCGTGACTGGAGACGACCGGACCGGACCATGATGTTCTTCCGACGTCCGAGAGAAGTATGGGTAGGGACGGAGGGGAAACTCAGAGGAGAGTTCACGAAGTGGACGTTCTGAGTCTCGGTAGTGCGACGCCGACCAGACCGAGGTTGACGAGAGTGGAGTCGGAGACCTGAGGTCGGTGAGACGGAAGAATAGTAGGAACGTCAGTAGTGCAAGAGAGGCAGGAGTCCGACGACGTGTCCGGCAAGGGAGCCGGAGAGCGAGAAGGAAGCCGGTGGGAGAAGTCGATCAATTGAGAAGATTTGGAGAGCGGAGATCGTAGTGCTGGAGTCTTGGGGTTGTGCCAGTCCAAGGGAGGTAAAGTCCGAGAATTATCATAGTACATGAAGAACGAACGTGGTTCATGACAACATTAAGACGTAAATAAACATACTATAAAACTATTAGACGGGGAGTCGGGATGTCATAGAGTCGAGACATGAAGACCTAGTCCATAATCAATTTTAAACGACCTATTTTCCTACATTCGGACACCGAGTGAGTCTCGGCTTTATAGAGAGGGATTGGAGGGGGTGACTGGGGTAAGGTGTACTTCCCAGAGGAGACTAGTGAGAAGGTCCCCGGTAGGACGTCCCCCAACTTCCACGAGTACTCTCGGGGAACTCCAAGATGAAGGTCCGGAGTTATGTTTGAACGGGTTAGGAGTCCGGAAAAGAAGGATTAGGACCGGTGGAGGACTCGGCACGGTTGTAGACGGGTGTAGGAAGAGTACCCCGTCTCGGGTTGCACCCGTTACGAAGTCTACTCCCTAGGAAATAAGGTGTCTGAGTGAGTAAGTGGTTTATAAATAGTTCACGAACGAGCCCGGTCCTCTCCCCTCCACTTAACGGGTTCGGCGAATTCATCCTCCAACTTCTAAGGTTAGATGGAGAGTATTACGGGAAGGAGAGGACGACCCTCAGGTCCCTGCACGGAGGGAGACTCCTGTGGTCAGTCGGGGTTCCGGGACGAACCCTCCCGGGACGGAGTGGACATTCCGTAGACGGAACCGGACCAGAAAGAGGACGTACCGGACGTGCCACCCGTCCCTCTTGTGTGAGAAGTGCGTACACAAGTGGTCGAGGCTGGCAAGGACGTTTGGGTCCTGTCCGACCCTTACTGACCCCTTCTCTGTCTTTCACTCCCGTACCTCACTCCCCCGTGGACTCCGACGTTCGACCTTCACTTTCCACGTCCCGACCCTGTTCCCGACTCTAAGTCTAGGTGTCTTCCCGTTTTACTCCACTCCTCCTCCTCCCACCACCCCATGTTCAGTCTATCGGGGCCGTCCCGGACCCGTTCCCCTTCCGCTTTCGAGGCCCTGATCCTTTCCCGGTACGTGTCGTCCCTCCGGAGACTTCTATGTCCGTCTCGGACTCCCAACCCTTTCCCCGGCTCCAGTGGAGTCGGCCCAGTCCCAGAGGTACCGGACGACCGCCTGCCTTGAGCACTCTCTTAGGTCGCCGAGGAGGACCTAGGTGAAGACCTACCCCCTGTGCCTCCACAGTTACTCCCCCGTCCGGTGGTGTCTGGCGGTTACGGCGTCGGTGAGGAGTCCCTTACCCCGGTGAGAAGTCGGACCCGGCCGAGTGAGGGACGGACCGGAGGTCACCTCCCTCGGTCGACTGACGAGATTGGGCCAGGTCTCCGGCGTCAAGTTCCAGACGTTTTGCCCGGACTGCGCGACGTGTGTGCGTCCCGAGTCGTTCTTGACAAAGTCGTCGGGACTCCATCCTTTCAGATTTGGTGCCTCGTCGGGGGTTTGTGATACGGACTGGGAACTTTCACCAGGTCAACTCAAGGAAATTTTACAGGAAGGTCAATCAAGAGTGAAAACTAGATCGTGGTTGTGGGTCATCCACGAGTCAATTACAATTAATTTACTTTCATAGTCTCCGTGCCCCAAAAAAAGAGAGAAATATCGATTGATAACTATATTAAGACCTTTGAAGTCACCGACAGGGTCGGGTCTGTGAGGCCACCTATTGACTCTTCACTGACGTAAATCGTCTTTTTTTCTTTCAAGGAAGCCTTCAAGGGGATAGTCTCCTTGATACACCCCTTTATTGTATTACTGACAAGGGCCCCTCGATTCTAAAATGTCACTTTATTGGAAACCCAACACAGGAGGTAACTGTGTCCAAAAAAATAGTCAGTGAACACTCCATAATTCTCACTCTGAATCTCTTCCCTTCACTGAACCGGTTCGAGGGAGTTCCATCCACCCCCCGTCAAGTCCCACCTCGACTCTGGTTCCGGGTTCATAGACACGGAACTACAGGAGACGGGTGGGGTGGGGTTGGGGTGGAGTAGTCACCCACCCGAGTCCTGAAGACGGGGGAGGGGTGGGACTACGGTGTCTGGGAGTTCGATGAACGCGTGGTAGTAGAAGAAATAGTCCCAGAAGAAGAGAAGAAGGAACAGGTCGTGTAAGACCGAGAAGACCTCCGACTCCCGTGAGGGCTGGAGTCCCCGTCATCTCCCGTTTTGGTGTCCCACTCTCGGTGTACCTCGGGTCGGGACCCCGACGGGAATGTGGGGAAACGTGGACGGTGGACGTCAGTTCGACGGACAAGGAGGGGTCGACGGTCGGGGGTCGTAGTCGAGTTCTCTTCACTCTTTGGCGTTCCCTTGAACCCCACCCACCCCCCACATTTCTATACTCTTCTACCACCACCGTCGTCCAACTCCTATTAGGGACATCCAGTCTAAACCCCCTTCTGGTCTATAGTCTAAGTCTAACGTTTCGTGGACAGTTGATTCCCTCTTCTCCGTCCGTGACCACCTTGTCTTTCCCAAGGTTGTGGAGTTCAACTTTACAGTAGCAATCACTATGGAGCACTCCCGGAAGATCGTAGATGGGAAACATTCCTATGGGTGATCAGCCTAATTGCGTAAGACGATAGCCTCTCCCTTACGGTTATGTTTACAGGGTAATTAATTACAGGGTAATTAGATAATCAAGAGAAATAGAATTCCATCTTCTTCTTTTTTTTTGTACTTTCTCTGTTTTACATAACATTTCTTTCGTTTTGTTCACATAGACTACCCGTCATGTCATCAAATTTCTACGATGTTCAATAAAGGGTAAGGTGGACCGTTCTTCTGTCCACCATGCCGGACCGGACCCGTCCGCGGGACGAAGATCTGAGATCTGCAGTTGATCCGAGGGGGTGTAAGGCACACAATGTGAGTGATGGTCGGACAGGTCAGAAGAGGGTGACCGGGAGTGGTTTAGGACTTCTACGACCGAAAGAGACCGGAGGGTTCCGGACGACACACCGGTTCTGGGCCCGACCCGGACACAGGACTTTTCCCAGTAAGGGGAAAATATCTGGAAGTGTTAAGTAAGTCAACAAATTTTTTTGTTTTTTGTTTTTGGTTGACAATAGTTCGTGAATCCTACACGGTCCGTGACGAGATCTAAGATCCTTATGACGACTCTTAGTCTGTCTGTTTTGAGGGACTAAACACCTCTTACTTAAGGTCACGCTCTCTGACCGTTCTTTACTCTATTTGATTATTCCGGTATCTCGTCTCTTCTTAGACCGTCTCTTCTCTCTTTACGACTCACCCCTCGCCCTCCACCTCCCTTTCCCGTAGGGTCCTTTGCCACCGTCCTCCACCAAACCGTCCTTCGTATGGTCTCGGCGAAACGGCGCTAGTAGAGAGACGGGACCGCGGAGGTGGTCCGTACTCCGACGAAGTAACTTCCGAGGACGTACAGTGTCAAGGTAACCCCTTTCTTCTCCCTCTCATTTCTATGTCACGTCGTCTTAGGGTAGAGGGGAAGGGGTACCCTGAGGAGGTTCGAAATGAAGGGGTCGTCGGTCTGACTCGGGGATAGGGATTTTGGGAAGTCTCCGTGGGGCACAGGGTCTGTATTCCGAGCGTAGGAATAATCACGGAAGTTCCGGGACGGTCCAGTCAGAGCGAACGGGTGGAGACGTCGAGTGAAAGGAGATGAGAGGGGAGTGAGTGGTACGAGGGTGGTGCGACCGGAGGAAGGTCCGGGTCGTCCGAAACGACGGTCCGGAAACGTGTCGAGAACAGGAGACGGACCCGGAGACGTGACAGCGTGGGGGAACGGGTCCATCTCCTGTTCCAGGCGAACGGACGGTGAGGAGTCTCGCCGGAGGGGACTGGAAGTCTCATTGTCGCCCGGGTGACACTAGGACGACACGTAGAAAGCCAAGAGAAGAGAACCAACAATGGTGTGAAATATCAATTTAAGAATGAACAATATCATAACCAACCGATTTTCAAGTAAGTCGAAAAGGGTATTGTAGAGTACTTTTTTGGACTTACTTGGAAAGCCGGTTGGATTATCTATTAACGATAAAACAATCGGGGTGTTAAGGAGTAGAAAGAAGACCACCGTTTCGGAGACAGAAGGGACGTCCGATAAGTAAAGTATATCCATCCACTTCGATGCTCCGGGTGGGTAGTGGAGAGAAGTTTATTCCTACCCGAAATGAGAACTTTAGTCATATTATAATATTAGTTGACGACGATTCAGTGAAGTCAGCACAGGCTGAGACACGTTGGGGTATCTACCGTCGGGTGGTCCGAGGGGGCAGGGACCCTAAGAGGTCCGTTCTTGTGACCTCACCCAACGGTAAAGGAAGAGGTTACGTACTTTCACTTTTCACTTTCACTTCAGCGAGTCAGCACAGGTTGAGAGGCCCTGGGGTACCTGACGTCGGGGGGTCCGAGGAGGCAGGTACCCTAAAAGGTCCGTTCTCATGACCTCACCCGACGGTAACGGAAGAGGTTATTTAGTTGATCTACAGTTATTTGTGTGTTTACTTATTTCCACCTAGACCTTTGGTACGAACGAGTCATTCTCTAAGGGTACGGGGGTCGGTGTCACTAACCAGGTCCACACCCGTGAACCGACTCGTCCCGGGTATCTCAGGAACTGAATTCCGTTACTCCGCTTCGGGTTCCTCTCTCTGGGACCCTGTAGAACCGGGGGTTGGAGCCGCCGATGACCTCCTACCTCAGTTGTCACTCGTCGTCTCTGTAGTGTCACCATCACTTATGTCGATCGTGATTTTGGGACCGAAGAAGATTCGTGGAAAAGGTGATTTCCTTTGTTCCGAGGATCCTCTTAGTCCACTAAGATCCTGAGCCCGTCTCTTTCACGTCCACTCAGACTCTGTTGAAGATGGTCTTTTGTTCCTTTACTCGGGTTCTTTAACACTCCTATACAGTTTTTTTTGTATTTTCGAACGAGTTTCTCATGAGGAACCAGTTTGCCCCTTTCGAAGTCATAGCGTTATTTACTACCATTGTTGTCTAATATCAGATAGCTCATTTGATTCTTTACTTTTCAGGTACGATTATACTTTTTTCTTTATTGATTTAACTTTCAAACTACTCTTTATCCTATAAATGTATCAAAGTTTTCTAGAGAGATCATAAAAAACGTATAAATACTGTTTCCCCACTTATTACTGAAATGTCACCTTTTGGAACCGTCGGTAACTCGAGCTCACTAGTTTCACTCGTAGTGGTCATTACCTCGTTTAGTTTTGGTAAGTGGTGGTCTATCTTACGTCACTCTTTCTGGGTCGTAGTACAGATGCGATAAGGGTGGTTTCTACGTACTGCACTGAGGCTGGTACTCTTTTGTGGGCTGTTCGGGGTTAATCCGTTTAGAATATTTTGTCGACCGGATACTAGAAGGTCTCATAGTCCCCGCACTGTCAGTTCCTTCTAGACTACCGACTCCCTTTGTTTTGTCTGCTCTGTCTTTTCCCGTCATTCACTCAGACTGGACCTGGGAAAAAATTATTTCCTGTGAAGGCCCTGTTAACCACTGTAAACTTACCTCGGATTCCTGACCTACCATCGTCACATAGTCACAATTAAAGGACTAAAACTATCAATTAGAAATAGGAAAAAATATTCTTTGTGTATGTTTAAGTTCTAACTATCCCATAGTAAATCGTTGAATAGTTAAGTCTTTTTGTAAAATATGGTATGAAAGTTGAAAAGACGTTCAAAAAATAATAAAGTTTAAAAATTTTCTTACTACCTATTTATCTCCGTAAAAGTCATTTTTACCTTTCGCAAACGTAGTCGTCTCGAGTGATTTCGTTTTCCCATATGAAGTCGGTTTTCCTTTAATTAGGGTCTACTTCCAGACTCTACGTTGTTCGTTTGCTTTTTTTTTTTTTTCTCCAATTATAAACCCATTTATATTCTTGTAATTGATGTATTTCAAGCATCTCAATTCTTTTTCTTTTCTATTTTAATTGTATGTAATGGTCCCCTCGTATATCTACCATCTCCTCCGCAATTTACTCCAATTGAGCAAATTTAGTAGACCCTCCTTATATTTACGTAACTGATCAAACCTGCAACACTAATTAATTTATATGTGTAACATCGAAGATCTCTTAGTCATTGTCTGAAATTTGTCATATATTGAAGGTGTGTTTATTCCTTCTTTTCTCCCTCCTTTNTTTCTCCAATTATAAACCCATTTATATTCTTGTAATTGATGTTTTTCAAGCATCTCAATTCTTTTTCTTTTCTATTTTAATTGTATGTAATGGTCCCCTCGTATATCTACCCTCTCCTCCGCAATTTACTCCAATTGAGCAAATTTAGTAGACCCTCCTTTTATTTACGTAACTGATCAAACCTGCAACACTAATTAATTTATATGTGTAACATCGAAGATCTCTTAGTCATTGTCTGAAATTTGTCATATATTGAAGGTGTGTTTATTCCTTCTTTTCTCCCTCCTTTTCGTTGGGTTTTTGGTTTTTTCCTCTTTTTTTCTTTGTATCTCGTTCGTTTTGTTTCCTATGTTAACGACCAGTTGATATCCGGTTAATTTTTAAAAAAATTAAAATTGAGACGTATTAACATAATCTATACTTACTTGACGCCCAACCTTTGTCATAATGGATTAAGTGAAAAGACTAGACCTACGGGAAAGTGAAAGACAAACAAACGAAAACCGACACGGCCCAGAGACACCGACGCACCCGGAAAGAGACCAACACCGCTCGTCCTCGATGAGAGACCGACGCCACGTGCCAGGAGTGACGCTACCGAAGAGAAGAACGACTCGAGTCCGAGACGACCCTCGAGCCCGAAGTCATCAACATCGTCGACTCGAGTCGTCCACGCCGAGGGGCCGAGATCTCTGTCCGAGTTATCAACACTACGTGTCCGAACCAACGAGACTTCGTACACCCTAGAAGGGTCTAGTCCTTAGGTTGAGTGCAGAGGACGTAACCGTTCACCTAAGATATGGTGACTCGGTATCCCTTCGGGGTCTTTGTTACGATGTATTTAACTAAACATCTAAGTTACTGTAAGGTCACTTTTAGATTGTCTAAAAATAAATCAAAATACCTTTAACTGTTCGACAAAGATCTTAATTTTACCTTTTCATTTCGTGGATCTTATCCGTTAGGGCTGTTTCACCTCCTCAGAGTGATGATTTATATTTCTGAATGAGATTTAGTGCCATTAATTTCCGTTACCAATTCCTACTGTTTGCTTCCTTATCTTTCTCAGGTCTTTATTTGGCTGTGCATGTGTCAGTGAACTAAATGGAGTTCCACTGTGATGTTAAGTCACGCCCTCTAATACACAAAAAAGTTATTTACCAGGTCTCGTTAATCTATAAGTGTACCCCCCTTTTACTCGGAAAATTTAAGGAGAGAGTTTGACAATGGGTTTTAATTACGTGTTACGTAATATTTAAATTACACTTTCTGTTTTACCATTTTAAATACCTCCTTTTATATTGTGATAAAAGTATTGGAAACGTATGTGTATAGTCCTAATGTATTTCTTGAAGGTGTTTGGTCATTCTTTTTCTGTTGTGTTTAAAAAATTTACTTGTCTTCTGAACTTGTCCGGGAAGTAATATTTCCTATATGTTTAACTGTTATTAGTATAACTTTCTACGAATTGTAGTCATTAGTAGTTTTTTACGGTAACTTTTGGTGTACCTTTACCGTAATCTATGGGTGTGAAAGTACGTAGCCTCTTCCTTTACCGTTGGGTGAGGTCATAAGAACGGACCTCTTAGGGTCCCTGTCCCTCGGACTACCCGACGACAGATACCCCAGTGTGTCTCAGCCTGTGCTGACTTCGCTGAATCGTCGTCATCGTCGTCGTCTTACCGATTTTAAAATTTTTGACTGATGGTTTACAGACACTCCTACAACTCGTTGACCTTCAGAGTGTACACTCTCCCATTTAATTAGGTTGGTGAAACTTTTAAAACGTCATAGATAATTTCGACCTGTACACAAAACGATACTGGGTCTTTAAGGAGAAGATCCACTTTTTCTCATAGAAACGTGATTGTACATGTTTTCCCAAGTTTCATTGAAATAAGTATAATAGGTTTTTCATCTTTTTAAGGTTACAGGTAGTCTTACTTAGTTGTTTAACACCATTCAAGTATTTTATCTTATGATGTCTTGTTATTATTCTTAGTCGACACTATGTACGTTGACACCTACTTAGGTGATCTGTATTACAACCCGATTTCTTCGGTCTTAGTCTTGTCATATTTGTTCTCATCAATAACTATCTTTCAATTTTTTTTTTTTTTTGTCCGTTTTGATCAGATACCACTATGTTTAGACTTCTTAACAAGGAAGACATCGACAACTGTTGACTCTCGTTAGAACTGGGGATAAACGGTAAACCGTTACAGACCTCTGTAGGAAACGACAGTGTTGAACACACCCTCCTACAGGGATGATCATAGAGGACGTCTCGGATCCCTACGTAGAATGCTACACATCTTGTCGGGGGTATGTGGGTGTGGGTGTGTTGCTTCTAGACAGATTGTGTTTTATAGTCATCACGGTTCTGACTTTTTGGGATGGGCTTCTCGGTTGAGTAACCTTTTCTGAAACTACGACCCTTTCTGACTTCCGTTTTCCTCTTCCCCTACCGTCTCTTACTCTACAATCTATCATAGTGACTGAGTTACCTGTACTTAGACTCGTTTGAGACCCTCTATCACTTCCTGTCCCTTCGGACCGTACGACGTCAGGTACTGAATCGTTGACTTGTCGCTTGTTGGGGTCTTCTTCCCCTTAACTAACCTTTCCTAGTGTTCCCTTCCAAGACCCTACGGTTATTTCTAGACCCAGAACTAGACCCACCGTCAATGGTCACACAAATACATACGTTTATAAGTAGTTCGACATGTGAATTCTAATCATCACGTGACATGCATAAAATGACTATGTACAATATATAGAACCTTTTGAAAAATTTTCTGTTTATGTCAAACTTTTATGTAACAGAAATTTTTATGTTTGTCTATTTTAATAGGATGATTTTTTGTTTCTAACTAGGATTTATCGGTTTTGTTAGAACTTTTTCTTGTTTGAACCATCTGAGGATAAAGGAGGAAAGTTTGAATGATGTTTCGACATCTTTGGTCTGTCACACAACGACCGTATTCCTGTCTGTATTTCTGGTTACCTTATTTTATCTTTATTTAGGAGTATATATACCAGTTGACTAAAAACTGTTTCCATGGTTCTGGAAAGTCACCTTTTTCTTACGAGAAAAGTTATACATCACGATCTTTTTGATCTATAGGCGCACGTTTTCTTACTGCAACCTGTGGAAGGAGTGTAACATGTGTTTTTAATTGAGTTTCTAATGTGAATTTTCGATTTTGATATTTTGAGAATCTTCTCTTATATCCCTCTTTAGAAGTACTGCGACCTATACCGTTATTAAAGAGAATAAAAAGTCTGATGTCTTAATAAGGTAAAATAAGTCGAGTTTTTTTATGTCAAGAAAAGAAAAAATGTACAACAAACAAAATTCACGAAATCCCTTCTTTAGCAAAAAATTTTCTTGCAAAAGAAAACATAACCTCGTATTGGTTTCCGTTCTTAAAGAATTTGTATTGTGGTTCCATTGTCTGTCATTTTCTCATCTGCTTAACTAAGAGTAGTTTAATTAGCGAACACGTAGTTTCCTGTTACAGTTCCCTTACTTTTCTGTTGAGTGTCTTGCCCACGGTTATAAATGGTTAACACATAGACTATTCCTTAATTACAAGTCTTATATATTTCTTGAGGATTTGAGTTGTTGTTTTTTGCTGATTTAGACCCCCGAAGGGACCACATAGAACTGAGGTACGAAGTTTGCGTCCTCCGTACTCAAACTAGGGACCAGTCTCTTGATTCTAGGGTGTACGACACATCGTACCGGCGTTTTAAATTTTATTTTGTTGTTTTAAACTTTTATCCGTTTTCTGTAATATGTTTACAGGTTATCCGTATGATTTTTTTACAAGTTGTAGTAAATAATCAGTAATCCCTTTACGTTTAGTTTTAGTGTTAACTTTATAATGAAGTGTGAGAAATCCTACCGATAATATTTTTACAAAAGATTTTTTTTATTTTTATTTTTCACGACCGTTCCTCTCTATCGTCACGTCGTTATCTTTGGGAACATGTAATATTGGAGACATGTAACAACCTCCCTTACGTTTTACCATATCGACCGTACCCTTTATTAAATCGTAAAAGAGTCTTTCGATTTGTTCTTAATGGTATGCTAAGTCGTCAAAATGAGGATCCATATAAAGATTTCCTTGACTTTCGTTTCTAAGTCTCTAAAAACTCGACTACACATATCGTCGTAATAAGTAGTATCGGTTTATAAGCAGGTACCTGTTTATTTTACATCATGTAAGTAACCTTATGATAGGTTGGTGGTTTTCCTCACTTCATGACTAAGTACAATGTTGTATCTACTTGCAATACGATTCATTTGGTATATGTTTTCTTGTTTGCACACTAAGGTAAAGTACTCAATGGATCTCATCCGTTTAAGTATCTGTCTGTCGTCCAATCTCAAGTACACCCTGACCCCTCTCTCCTTATCCCTGAATGATGAAATACCATTCTGGAAGACAAACCCTACTGCACAGGCTGAGAAACGATGGGGTGCCTGACATCGGGTGGTCTGAGGAGGCAGGTACCCTAAAAGGTCCGCTCTCATGACCTCACCCCACGGTAAAGAAAGAGGTCCCCTAGAAGGGGTGGTCCTTAACTTGGGCCCAGAGGACGCAGCATCCGTCTGCGAAATAGCAGACTCGGTGGCCCCTTCAGTAAACCCTACTGTCTGTCACCAGTGAAATGTGTTATAACACTCCACTGATCACGGTGACTTAATTTACGAGTTTTTACAAACTTTACCGTCTAAATACAATATATATAAAATGCTACTAAAAAATTTTCTAAAAAGTACATCATATGGTTCTCGGTAACTTAACACATGAAATTTACCCATTTAACATGTCATATACTTAATCTAATGTTTTTATTGACCTGAGGTGTTCCTTTCCCTACTTCAACTTGGGGTCAAAGTGAGGTAAAGTGAACTTGTCCACCTATATAATTGTTGCGAGGTTGTTTGTACGGTCTCTCTAAAAAAACTCCTGGATCTGTTTGCATAAAATTTTACGTATGTCTTCTTACTCCCAAAAACTTATCGGAGATCCCGTACCACACCTCCGACAACAGGAACCTTATTAAAATTCTTGAAATTTCTCCCTAGAGAGTCTATACTTACGTATAGACATTTCGGCACCAGTAAAAAATTTTAACGTTGCACCATAACCATTTACTCGTTTATTTTTATAAACCTCTATATTTATTGACCCTTTTCTAGAAATGTTGTAGTTTTTGACTACCTAAGTAAATATCTTGAGAACGTGTAATCTTCACTCAGTGCCCAAGGTCTGTCCTGGGGTTCCGAAGTGAATCCACCCTTGGAGTTTTTGAGTTCGGACGAACGAGGTGACCAGTTTGAGACTGGACTCTTCGGTCTGGACTTTAAGTAGTTCTTTCTTTTCTTCCATTTCAATCTACTGAGCATTAAACATGTCTTACTTTCATAGTAATATACCTTATAATATAATGTCAATTCTTTTGACCTCGAGTCTCTCTAATTCATTGAGCAGGGTTCAGTGTGTCGTTCGTCCCCGACTCGTGATCTAGAGACCACATATTAATTACATAACACACAATGGGTAATGTACGACCCAGGAAGGAAAGGGGAGAGGAGAAGGGAGGGACGGGACGTTTAGACTTCTCTCAAGGTCCAGCCACAGGAGAGACCCCGACCGTGAGACCGGAATGAGTGGGACTCCCTACGAGACCTTCCGGTACCTCAGGAATAAGCACGACAGCGGCCACCCCTCGGGGTCCCACTTGACCGTGTGGAGGTGTGATCGGTAGAGTGAGGTCGAGGGGTCTCAGGGGAGGTCTCCGTACCACACCTGTGACGACAGAAGCCTTGTGGGGACGACCGACGAGTCGCAGTCCCACCTCCACAGCGACTTCTACTCCGACCTTGGGTCCGAGTCTCAGAGGAACCTCGGGTCCTAGTCCCAGTACGTACTCCCACCACTTTGCCACCTCCACCCAGGTACCCACGACCTCACTTCCGACTGTTGCAGCAACCTTTGTCCTTGGTCCCAGTTCGTACTTCGGACTCACTGCCAGTACAAGTTTAGTCTGAACCCCAACGGTAAACTTCGGTGCGACTACCAAGGGAACCTTGAACACAAGGTCTGACGTGGTTTCCGAGAAAAACTTTGTCTGGGTCTCTACAATACACTTTGGTTTCACTACCAGAGCAAGCACAGACCGTATTCCCTAAGTCCTCTTGGACTTCGGCGCAAGTCCAGGTCGAACCTATACAAGGGACTCGGGTACGGCTCGTCGACTAACCCCAGTCCTAGGTCTCTTCCCCAACTCCGACCTCATTCCTCTCAAAAACTCGGACCGGACCTCTACGACACCGGGTCTTGTTCTCTCAGAAACCTTATGCCGGAATATTTACCCAAACAGAGTCCGGACCTTCCTAACCTCAACGAGACTGGGTTTAGTTTTTCTAACGAACTCTCCCTCAACTGTCGGAGGAGGCTTAAACCTGGTCACACCGAGGGGCTCGAGTATGGGACCCGGAGGTATCTCACCCCCGAGTCTTACTCCAAACTCCGACCTGAATCCCAGGGGACACTCAATTCGGAACTCTCCACTAACCTTAGGTTTCGGTCCCGAAGTCGTCTCACCCGTTGTCACTAGACCTCCCTTGGACCTCAGCACCTGGACGACAGTAGTCCAGACCCCCACAGTAGTCTGAGGTCCGGTCCCCGGAGGAGATTCTGGCCTTAGTCTCAACCTAATTCCAGACCTTGTTCTCGGTGTGGTCCCTACCTTGTTCTCGGTCCTGAGTCCCTACCTAAGTTCTGTCGTTGTTCCAGGCACAGGTCCGACCCGGGTCTCTACTACGGTCTCGGATTTGGCCCCCGGAGTCACCTCAACTCTAACCCACAGTACAAGCGCAGAAGTGTCTCCTGGTCTGATCGGGGACCTGGGTTCCGGTACGGGCCAGACCTCCAGATAGTCACGGTGACGGGAGAAGACAGGCTATCGACTGACAGCTCGAGGGACGTCACGAGGACTCTCTGTCTTTTCCGTTCAAGTCGGAGTGGATAACTTTGGAAAGGTGCCGAGGGGTACCTACTGGAGGTACTGGTGCGGGTCGGGTGGACAGGTCGAGACAGGATGTACCGAGAGGGGGTCGAGAGAGTCGAGGTCGGAGTAGGGGACGTAAAGGAAGAAACTGGTGTGGGGCGAGGGAAAGTCGAGTGTCAGGAATTTACATCAAAGGGACCGGACCTTGGAGGGGGATGAGAGGAGCGACTAGGATGAGGAGGTTCGTTTACTATGTGCCGTGAAATAAGGTTACTGAACAAATCACTAGGTCGGGGACGACCTCTACTCACCCCTGTGACCGTTCTTGATGCGTGTAGAATCAGGGACCCCGTAGGGGTCGTGGATTGCATTATGATCTAGGCGTCATCCTTCAGGTCCTTATGATCTGTTTACTCCTCGGAGAGGGTGGAATTCCATCTTTCCCTCTTCCCCTTCAGAGGAAGAAGTGATGAAGGTCGGTTGGGGATTCAACGATCTTGATGAGAAACTTACTGACACCGTGATCTACGGGTTTCCGCGGAACCGTCTCTACGGGTGACGGGAATTGTCAAACGAGACCCACTCCGTCTGATTCACCTCCTCTTGGACTCCTATAGTAGGTTTCGTCTCGGGCAGAGTCGGGTCGTTAGAGTGACGACCCACTTGAGGGGTTCAGGGGGTTGGGGGTAGGGTGGGGTCTTTCTGATCTGTTTCCTCCTTTGAGAGGGTGGAATGGGATGGGGTGGGGGTGCGGACCCGGTGGGAGGGACACCCTTAGCATCCCTGTCGAGTGGACGTACGAACCACAAGAATTCGTCCTCACCCCGGGACACTCCTCTCCGCTTTCTTCTGGTTCAGTCCGTTCTCACCGAAAAAACCATGAATGACTCGTTTCAGATTTCCGGTCCGTGTGTGAAGACGATTGTTTTAGGGGACGCACGTGTGTGTGTATGTGTGTCTCAGGGTCTTCAATTTATACGAATGAGGTAACATACGAATTCCTTCCCCTCCAGTTCCCCTCCTTCCAGTCGGGTGCCCGAGAGTCCCTTCGGTTCTGGAGGAGAAATACGGTGGATTGACGGATGGGAGGTACTGAAGGGTGACAGAAGTCCTGTCGTAGGGTTTAGGTATTACCCTGGATTTTCCGGAAAGACGTAGACCGGGGTTCAGGAAAAAGTGGGAAGAACTGGGAAGTATTGAGGGAGACGGAGACGTGGCGGAGTAAGGTTGTAGGGAGTTGAAGAAACTCAAAGATGTGTCAGTGTGCAGGTCCAATTCAGACCGGGAGGTGTCCGACTCAATAAAAGGGATCGATTGTGGATGTCGAAGTGGGGAAGTCTAAAGTCGAATATACGATGTTCGGAAGGTCCAGGGGGTCTGTCCACTCCAGGTGGACATTCAAGGGTCCCGTAAAACAGGTGAAGAGGAAAGAACCGTGTGTTATAGACCAAAGGAGCGATTTGGTGTTCTAGGTATTCTCAGATCGTGAGGGCGGGTGGGATCCCGGGCTCGAGGCGTCGTTCTCTTCGATGGTGTTACTCCCGGAGCGTGTGACGTCAATCTTGTATCACGGACAAGCGGTGTTGATCTCTTGCGGGAGCACGTCGGTGTTTCTGGGTCACTTCGACTTGCATTGTTATTTATTTATTTTATTTTTCCTCAGATCGTGTCGTGGACCGTGTGTCCTTTACACGTTATTTACGCGAACAATAAAGTACGAAAATAGAGAAGAAGTAAGTAAGAAGGTAAGACAGTGATCGAGTGAAGGAGTACATAAGTAAAGAATAAGTAAGTACGTGGTTAAGTGAGTGATTCAGTAAATGAGTATGGCATGTATGACACGTGGAATACCGAACCGAAACTTTTTTTATATCTAAGTATCAGTACAGCAGGACCCAAGTTTAGGGTCGAGTAGGAGGATTATCACAGTCATTTGAACCCGTTCTCTGTGAGGGGCGGGGGGGTAGGAGCAGAGATTATACCCCTCGTATTTCGGACGGTGGGTCCCACCAGTTTCAGAGTCGCAGACCGTACCTCGGGTGAACCGGGTGACTTCCAGAAGAGATTTAATCAATGAGTAAGACAATGAGAGGCACTCCGTAATGTTCGTCTCATCCAGGAACCTCGGGTCACCCTGGAAGGAAGTGGGGCGTTCGGTCGTCAAATAAGTCTCGAAACATTGAACGGAGTCTCCTTCCTTCAAAGTGGATGGTAGTCGTGGTCTCCACTAAAATGGGACTTCGATTACTTTAAATTTTAAAGTTCCGAGGAACGAGTACGTTAAGAAAAGGTTTCCCGGACATGTATTAAAACATAAGTATTAAAACAGAAGATGAATTTGTCCTCGGAGTTTTACTATTTTTCGGAGTTCCGAGGTTTTATGGGACCTAGTAGGGAGGGCATAAGAGGAGAGACATGTGTATGTATGTGTGTGTTTGTGTGTAGTATAAATAGTTTTCCTCCGTAAAAGTTGGACCTTTTTTAAACTCAGTCCATATCGGATACCACGTCAGTCATCCTAAAACCTTCCGGATGGACCAAATTGGACACTTTCTTGTATTCGAGATGAAGAGACCGTGTTATTTACGTATTATGACCCAGTTACCCGTTTTTCGGTACCCAGAGTTCGGTCCGACTGGGAGGAAATAGGTCTTCTTTTCTCGTCTAGAGGAAGTGAAAGAAGATAAAGGAGTTAGGAGGAGGAGGTGGGACGTTGTGTGTCCACTCAGAAGTCTCGGATCCATCCGTCGGGTGTAGAATGGGAGGTGGTTTCCCAATGGCACGTAATCCTTCTACCACCAACAACTCCACCCTGGGTCTCCTTGATTTCCTCCAGTGATATGTCGACGAATAACCGGAAACGGGGGTCCAGGACCTCGGGGGCAACTCCTCTTGTCTCCCACCGTTATCTGGTGGATCGGACTAGTCTCTGACTCTTAGTAACCGACTAGGGGTAGGAAAGAGGAAGTAGAAATACTTTGGAAGGTCTAGGAACTATTCACAAAGACCGCGAGAGCCTTTGTCCTTGATAGCCACCTAGAAGGTCAAGGAGTAACTCTTGTACAAATAGTCTACATACCCGGACTTTACACGGTCCGTGAACATACTCATACATATGTGCGTACGCACATATGTGCAAACTGTAACAACATGGAGCCAAGATCTTTTAGGTTTGTCTGAAACGGTAGTAAGGAGGTTTAGTCTAGGAGAATAAGAGAATGTAACGTTCCGTGACCTTGGTATTAGGTGGGTCTGTGTTATAGTAGGAACTGATATGAGAAGAACTAAACGACTTAGGTTTAAAACGGTTCAAGACGATTAAGACCGAGGGCTTTTGAGGGGTTCATAGAAGAGTATAGAGGTAGTCAAGTCAAGTCAAGTTAGAGAGTCAGTACGGGGTGAGAAACGCTGGGGTACTTAGCGTCGTGCGGTCCGGAGGGACAGGTAGTGGTTGAGGGCCTCAAGTGAGTTTGAGTACAGGTAGCTCAGGCACTACGGTAGGTCGGTAGAGTAGGAGACAGCAGGGGAAGAGGAGGACGGGGGTTAGGGAGGGTCATAGTCTCAGAAAAGGTTACTCAGTTGAGAAGCGTACTCCACAGGTTTCATGACCTCAAAGTCGAAATCGTAGTCAGGAAGGTTACTTGTGGGTCCTGACTAGAGGAAGTCTTACCTGACTAACCTAGAGGAACGTCAGGTTCCCTGAGAGTTCTCAGAAGAGGTTGTGGTGTCAAGTTTTCGTAGTGAAGAAGGTGTGAGTCGAAAGAAGTGTCAGGTTGAGAGTGTAGGTATGTACTGATGACCTTTTTGGTATCGGAACTGATCCGTCTGGAAACAACTGTTTCATTACAGAGACGAAAACTTATACGATAGATTCAACCAGTATTGAAAGGAAGGTTCCTCATTCGCAGAAAATTAAAGCACCGACGTTAGTGGTAGACGTCACTAAAACCTCGGGGTTTTTATTTCACACTGTGACAAAGGTGACAAAGGGGTAGATAAACGGTACTTCACTACCCTGGTCTACGGTACTAGAAGAAAAAGACTTACAACTCGAACTTCGGTTGAAAAAGTGACAGGAGAAAGTGAAAGTAGTTCTCCGAAAAATCGAGGAGAAGTGAAAGACGGTATTCCCACCACAGTAGACGTATAGACTTCACTGAACTATACGTTAGAACTAAGGTCGAACACGAAGAAGGTCGGGTCGCATAGAGGTATTGGTGACGATTTGCGATCATGCCGAGGGTAACGAAACTCTGAGACAGAACCTTAACGGGAGAGTTGTTCCCAGGGATACGTATCCCCAGCAAGGGTTGTTTGGTAAAAGGTTTAACTCGTGTTTCAAGAAGGAGATTTTAACGTAAGTTGTCATACCATGACCGTTTTTATATCTTTGTATCCGATTACCTTATCTTGACTCTCAGTCCTTTATTCAGGTACGTAGATACCAGTTGACTATAAACTGTTCCTACGGTTTAGACAAGTTGTCCCTTTTTTATAAGAGAAGTTGTTTACCACCACCCTACTGACCTTTAGTTGTGGATTTTCTTAACTCAACCGGAGAAAGTGTGATTTATATTTTGAAATTAGTGTTACCTGTTTTCTGGATTTATATTCTCGATTTTAACATTTTGAGAACCTTCTTTTATATACCTATTTAGGAGTACTGGAACCTAAACCGTTACCAAAGAATCTATACTGTGGTTTTAGTGTTCTTTGTTCTTTTTTTATCTCTTTAACTTGTACTCGTTTTAATTTTCGAACACATAGTTTTCCGTGACAATCTTTCACTTTTCTGTTGAATGTCTTATGGTACCTTATATATACAGTATACTGACTAATCTAGATCATAGATCTTATTGTTGATTGTTATAGAATGTTGAATGTTGTTTTTCTAATTGTTGGGTTAAATTTTTTACCCGTTTGTTGAACTTATCTTGTGAAATCAGTAATCCCTTTACATTTAGTTTTGTTGTAAATCTCTTGTGAAGTGTGGGTGATACCACCAATATTAAAATTCTTTACCTTTTATCGTTCACAACCGTTCCTATATCTTTATAACCTTGGTAGTTTGTAACGACCACCCTTATTTTTAATACACCGGAGATATTTTTGGTTGGACCGACAAGGAGTCCTTCAATTTGATCTTACCGGTATATTACGTCGTTAAAGTGAGAATACATATATGGTGTTTATTGACTTTTAACTACAAGGTTGGTTTTGAACCTGTGGTTTCAAGTGTCGACGTCATAAGTGTTCTCGATTTACATCTCTGTTGGTTGTACAGGTAACTGACCATTTGTCTATTTTTTTTTTTTTGTACCATATAGGTGTGTTACTTTATAATAAATCGGTATTTTTCCTAACTCATGACTATGAACGATTTATACCATTTGAAACTTTTATAATACGATACACTTTCTTCGATCTAAGTTTTTTAGTGTACAATATTCTAAGGTAAATATACTTGATAGATCTATTAGTTTAGATCTCTCTAATTATCGTCTAATTTCGTCTGTCTGACAGTACCCGTCCTCTTTACCCCCTTACCCTTCACTGAAGAATTACTCATGCCCCAAAGGAAAACCTCACTGTTTTTATAAGCCCTCGATCTATTACCACTATTAACACGTTGTAATATTTCCATGGTTAACAGTGACTATCATTTAAGATACGACACACAAAACATGTTGTCGAAAAGAAAAATTTACGTACATTGTCTATTCTCTCTCAGGGAACCTGAAGTTCCTCCAGTTTAGTCAGTTAGGATTTCCTTTAGCCAGGACTTATAAGTAACCTTCCTGATTACGACTTCGACTTCGAGGTTATGAAACCGGTGACCTATGTTTCTTATCTGAGTAACCTTTCCTGGGACTACGATCTTTTCTAACTTCCGCCCTTCTCTTCCCCTGTTGTCTCCTACTCTACCAACCTACCGTAGTGACTGAGTTGCCTGAACTCAAACTCGTTCGAGTCCCTAAACCACTACCTGTCCCTCCGGACCACACGACGTCAGGTACTCCAGCGTTTCTCAGCCTGTGCTGACTCGGTGACTTGACTTCACTTGACTTGTCTGTTCTCCCGTATCTGAACGAAAAGGTACGAGAAGGAAACATTTATGTTGATTTATAGGACCTTTATCGAGTTGTTTGTTGGTTTTTGTTTGGTTTTTTTCCTGAGTTTAGATCTTTCTTCCGTCACCGGATCGATCTTTAGAATCCCGACCTCCCTACTGTCCCATCACTGAAGAGGTCCCAAAAGAAAAATAGAGGGTGTATAAGGTCTGACCCATGGTCTCTCCGGACATTGTGTCTAGACGGTTCTCGTATTTGTGTGAACGTTCTTTTCTTTTCGGACAAAAGAGACTGGTTTCCTGGTCTTCCTCTTCGGGTTGTTTCTTTCTCGGGGACCCCGTTGGGTGAGGGATGAGGTATGGGTCCCGCCGTCGTCGAATTAGGTAGGCGTCCCCGTCACCGTCACCTCGGAACACAGTACCCGAGCGGTGACTTACCGTCTTTTCAATGATCCCAGGTGTCGAGGACTTGGGGTGTCCCTGTGTCAACCGGGTCTCTTCATGGAGTAAGGGGACGTCCATTGTCGTCATGTTTATTTGTCCTCGAGGCTATCGACTCCTTGTTTCGTCCGATCACGAGACCTTCGATAGTGACTTTGGTACCAGGTCGTTGCATCCGGGCTTGGATGTGAGATTTGGAATTGGACGATTTTATTTTAAAATTCATCCGAGTTCCTAGAGAATTGTATTATAGGTTTTACAGTTCCTATGTTATTTTTTAACGAACAGTATGGTTTCTGATCCTTTTATCGTAGGACTCTTTTCTAATGTCTGTGGTCACAACCCTACTTTGTCTACAGTCTTCAACACTTTTACTGAAATTTCGTCAGTATTTTTATGAAGTTGTTCGTTCATGTTTAGGAGAACTTTGATTACTATTTTATCTTTTAGAGTTGCTTCTTTAGTTCCAATGAAATTTTTTAAGTCATTGGTTTTAATTTTGTCTTTAATAAAAAATTTAAGTTATTGACTTTTTTTAAAATCGAACGACCTACTCGAGTTATTATTTCACTTCTATTGTTCTATCTTAGTTACTTGAACTTCTGTCTGATTATTTTAAATGAATTAGACTTGTCGTCTCTGTTTTATCTACTTTTTTTTGACCTGTCTAAGAGTCGATAGATACCTTGTTTTGTTTATAGATGATAAACATAGTAGTCTCAAGACCTTTCTCTTCTCTTTTTCACAACTTTTTAAAGTTTCATCTTTACCGACTTTTGAAGGGTTGAATTCCTTTCTATATTTGTATGTCTAAATCCTTCGATTCTTTTAGGTTTTACCCTGTTTGGGTTTCTTTGGGTACGGTTTTATGTAGTACTAATTTGAAGACTTTTGATTTTCGTAACTTTTTTAATAGAATTTTCACTAGTCTCTCTTAATGGATGTCTTCTTGTGATTAGACTTACTCTCATCTAAAGAGTAGACTTCGGTACTTCCGGTCTTTCTTCACCATGGGTAAAAAATTCACGACTTTCTTTTCTTCAGTTGGTGTTGAAAATATTGACCGTTTCAGTAAGAAGTTCCTACTCCCTTTTATTTCTATGAGAATCTGTCATGAAGGGACGAAGGTGACGTCCGTCGTGCTCAAACTAGGGGTCATCCCCTTGATTCTAGGGTGTATACGATGTGTCACACCGGTTTTTTTTACTATTTCCTTTTTATGCACATTTAAGTTGGTACGGTAGGGGGAGAATCTTGGGGAGACACTGAAAGGTTCCGAAAAATCTGACACCCCCACACCCAATATAAAAGATTTTCTGTCTAAGGGTCCCGAAGGGACCACTAGGTCACCAATTCTTAGGTAGAACGTTACGTCCCCTGTGACCAAACTAAGGACCAGACCCTTCTAGGGTGGACGGAGCTCCGTTGATTCGGAAGTTCGGTGTTGATCTCTCCGGGTGTCGGGATGTCCGGCACGAGACGTTGTTCTCTTTGGTGACGTTACTCTTCGAGTTCGCGACGTTGATCCCTCATCGGTGTTGATCTCTTTCGGGTGAGTCTCGTTTCTTCTGGGTCGTGTCTGCTTTTATTTTCGATTGACTAAATTTTTTTTTTTCTAAGAGTCCGAAGTGGGAATCTTTAAGGTGAAACATCGAGACTCCCCTGGGTCCTTATTCGTAAATAGTTCGGGGAGGTGGGGAGGGGTTTCACTATTAGTGTGTCGACTACCTTTCCGGTGTCCACCTCTGTGAGTCTAGAAGTTAGACTACAGACACAAAGTAAACGGTTCTCGGAGTCGGGTGTCCGGAATGGGAGGTAGAGAAGTCGTTGTAGGTAGGGAAGGGTTCGGTGTACGAACTCGGCGAAAGTTTGAAGAAGACCACGAAGGTTACCCCGAAAACGTTTATGGGAAAGGAGAAGGACTTCTGACGGGTGCCTGACGGGTGGTGAAGTAGTAAGGGGACCGATTGTAGATCAGTGTAAGGTCTACGGTCAAATCCAAAGGAAAGGAGATCCTTGTAAGGATCCTGGGAGTCTACACGGACTCCACGGGAGGAACACACTAGTGGACATAGTCTCTTAACGAGACAAATCGACGCACAGAGGTCAAATCTTTTACTCGAAGCACCTATAGATAATGGGGACAAAAGGGTTCTGTACCGTGTTACGGATCATGGGTCTCCTCTAAGTCTTTTGAAATTGTCTTATTCCTTTACTTACTTACTGTTGAGGAGTTCTGTCCACGGTACTAGGAGTAAGTGACCGTGTAGTTAAGTCTGACGAGTCCCCTGTATTCATCTAAAAATGTTTCGGAGGGTGTCACCGTCTCCTTCCTAAGTTTGGGTCCATAAGAATCGAGTGTTCAAAGGGATGTCCTAGGGTCGCTAACGGCTCCAGACTCAGTGAGTCGCTCTGGTGTAGAAGGGTGAGGAGTAAGGAATAAGGGAGACGGTGAGAATCCGGAGACACTGCACAACGACGACGACGACGACGACGATTCAGCGAAGTCAGTACAGGTTGAGACACACTGGGGTCTCTACCGTCGGGTGGTCCGAGGAGGTAGGTACTCTAAAAGGTCCGTTCTCATGACCTCACCCAACGGTAACATGAAGTTAACACAGACTGAGAAACGTTTGGGTACCTGACATTGGGTAGTCCGAGGATACAGGTACCCTAAGAGATCCGTTCTTATGACCCCACCCAACGGTATGGGGGCGGGAAAAAGTCCTCTAGAAGGACTGGGTCCTTAACTTGGACACAGAGTACAGAGGATGTAACCGTTCGTCCAAGAAATAGTTATCGCGGTGGACCCTTTAGGAGAATCAAGAGATAGGATGTCCTTTTCAGGACATTTTTGTCGTGTAGAGAGGATTACGGGTCGATATTACGTGTTTAGGTCCCGAAACCTCAGTCGACTTGAACTTAAGTTTTGGACGAGAGAGAGAGTGGTCTCCACACTTAGTCCCTTCCTTCGAAGGGGTGTGACGTACAGATAGAATTATGAGTTAGGTACTCTATTCGTATCTCTTATTTTACACTATTACGTGTGTCCTTAAAAGTATCGTAGACCGGGGGTCGTCAGGGGGGTCATTTACAGGTAGGAGTGACAGGGAAGGAGGGATACCCACTACCAGTCCACCCCCGGAACTCTTTTTCTGGTTCAGACCGAAAGTCAAGAGACGTGGGAGAGGGGGATCAGGCACCATAAGGGAGGGACCTAGAGTGAGAGGGAGAGGAGGGAGTCTGAGGGTGGGTGGTGTAAGAGTCTTGAACTTTCTGATTTACGAAACAGGCACTCGAAATTCGTTGATAACGTTTCAAGTTACGCAATGGAGGTGGACCCCGTAGGTGTACCATTGTCTTTTAAGTCGGAATTCAGTTTCCATGCTTCAAGATTCTCACCTTAATATCGGTCGCCCTCTGAAAATGGGTCCCCCCACCCCAGTTCCACCATTGACGGAACACCTCCGACACCGCCGACGGGGGTGGGGACCCTGAAAGGGTCTCGGTGGGGAGACGAATGGATCCGAGAGGGGGGGTCGAGACCACAACGTCAGAAACACTCCAGTGGTACTGAGTCTCAAGGGTCGGTTACTCCGGGGAAGATACGGATGTGTCAGTCTTCTTCGTCCCTCTACAGGAAAGATTCTTCCTCCGTAGAAGTTAGGGAGGTGGTGACGGACCTTTACTGGATCGAGTCTGTTTCAGGCTGAAGGAGTGGACCGTAAGTTCAGAAGAGTATTCTAGGGGAGTGGGACGTTTAGATAACGACGACAAGTCAGCGATTCAGTCCAGGTGGAGAAACGCTGTGGTACCTGACGTATGCGGTCCGAAGGGACAGGAAGTCGTAGGGGGTCTCAAACGAGTTTGAGTGCAGGTAACTCAACTACTTCGGTAGGTTGGTAGAGTAGGAGACAACAGGGGAAGAGGAGGACGGAAGTTAGAAAGGGTCGTAGTCCCAGAAAAGGGACTTCTCATCCGAGAAGTGTAGTCCACCGGTTTCATAACCTCGAAGTCGAAGTCGACTTACTTATAAGTTCCAACTAGAGGAAATCCCGAGTGACCAAACTAGAGGAACGTCAGGTTCTCTGAGAGTTCTCAGAAGAGGTCGTGGTGTTGAGTTTTCGTAGGTAAGAAACTGCGAGTTGGAAGAAATACCAGGTTGAGAGTGGAGACATGTACTGATGACCTTTTTGGTATCAAACTGATATGTCTAGAAACAGCCGTTCAACTACAGAGGCGAAAAATTATACGACAAATCCAAACAGTATCTCAAAGAAGGTTCCTCGTTTGTAGAATTAAATTTCTGACATCAGTGGCAGGCGTCACTAAAACCTCGGGTTCTTTTGTTTCAAACAGTGAGGTGGGGTAAGTAGGACCGACTCCCGAAGTTACGGTCTGCGGGTCTGCGACCGGCAGAAGAGTCATTACAGGACGTCCTGTCCGAGAGGGGAGACGGTCGGTGGACGTAGGACGTCGGTCCAGTACCAGGTACGAGGACCAGACCAGAGAAGTGTCAGACGAAAACGAACGGACAGGTGAACAGAGACGAAGGAACAGTTGAGAATTTCATACGTGATTTAGTAGTATATGTACAGTCTAAGGGACCATTTCTTAGAAGGACGTTACACCCTCTGGGACCGAGTCAGGGACCCAGTCCTTCTAGGGGACCTTTTTCTTTACCGATGGGTTAGGTCATAAGAACGGACCTCTTAAGGTGTCTGTCTCAGACCGTCCGGGATCAGGTACCCCACCGTTTCTCATCCTGTGTTGACTTACCGATTGTGTTTCGTACTATATGTCCGTCTCTTGACGTGTTTGGTTCAGTTAACACCCTACTGACAAGTGGTTCTCTCGTGTGGGTATTCCGTCCGTGGGTCTAGATCTTTGTCCTTGATGGTCCTAGGGTCTTTAGGAGGTCAGTCTTAGAGGACGTGGTCCCCATTAACGATCGGACTAAAGAGTGTCTAGAAAATCTGACCAGACGAAGATATGAAATATGTTTACCCTAATATGTCATGTTTGAGAAAACGAAGACCGAAGAAACTAAGTTATGATTCAAACACTCGAAAATGTACAAAAACGTACACCACCGACAGGGAAGAAGATTTACAACCGAGAGAAGGTCAGAGAAGGAGGAAAATTAGAGAGAGGTCTCGGAGGTCCATCCATCAACAAGAAGTATAAAACAGGTTTCAAGTATTGACAATAGAGATCCCCCAACCAGACTATCGTCGATGGAACTGTAATGACTTTCATGTTATCTTAGAGAGGAGAAATTATAAAAAAGAAAAAAGGAAAGAAATCCTAATGACTAAAACGGAAAGAAGAGAGTGAGGAAAAAAGGGGGAAAAGATAAACATACTTTAAGTGTATAATATATAGATAAGAAATGTTAATGAGATCGGTAAAATTACATGTATGAAATTTATCTTTTTAGGTTTTAATATGAGGTTTTATTAGGTTTTATATTGTCTATTATGACAATAGACGTTAGGAGAAAGTCTTTTTAGTTCTTTGTTCTCTGTCGTCTTCTCAAATTGTGATTAGTCGGTTGAATGTATGGTAACAATATAAAATAAAATCAGGACAAGACTAAAAATTTAGGATGGTTAACCTTCATAACCATCGACTTCGAGGTTATGAAACCGGTGGACTACGTTTCTCAGTTAAGTAACCTTTTCTAGGACTATGACCCTTTCTAACTCTCGTTTTCCTCTTCCCCTGCCATCTCCTACTCTACCACTCTATCGTAGTGACTGAATTACCTGTACTTAAACTCGTTTGAGGTCCTCTATCGCTTCCTGTTTCCTCGGACCGTACGACGTCAGGTACCCAGTGTTTCTCAGTCTGTACTGAATCGTCAACTTGTTGTCGTCGTTAATCTATAGTACCAAAATACGTTAGTCACAAATCTAAATTGGTGACACACACGTACACACGATTCAATGAAGTCAGCTCAGACTGAGAAGAGTTGGGATATCTGATATCGGGTCCGAGGAGACAGGTACCTAAGAGGTCCGTTCTTCTGACCTCACCCAATGACACGGGAGAAGGTCCCCTAAAAGGGTTGTGTCCCTAACTTTCCTCCAGAGAGTGCAGAGGACGGAACCGTCCACAAGAAATGGTGATTGCGGTGGACCCTTAGAAGTCTAAATTGGTGATAAGGTGTTTATAAAACAGATTAGTGCATTCGTCGTCCTGAGATAGCCCGGAAGGACCCTGTCTTGGTACGGGAGGAAAAGGAAGTGGACAGAGAACAAACACCTTTTTGAAATCGGAGGATCCGGATGGGTTCAAGGTTTCTTATTTAAATTAATATCTTCACTCTTTCGCGTCTTCGTTTTGTTTTATTATTCAAATCGGTAACTTGTTTCCCGAAGGGTTCACCGTGTCACTATTACTTAAACGGACGGTTACGTTCTCTGTGTCTCTGATCCCAAGTTAGGGACCCAGTCCTTCTAGAGGACCTCCTCCTTTACCGTGGGGTGAGGTCATAATAAGGGACCCTTTTAGGGTACCTGTCTCCTTGGACCACCCGATGTCAGGTTCCCCAGCGTTTCTCAGTCTGTGTTGACTCACTGACTCGTGTAATTTGTTTCAGTTCCTGGAAAGCAAGAAGGAGTTCCCGATATCTATTATAGGACTCGGCACAGGAACCTCGACAAAACGTCTCTTACTTTCGAGGTAGTCCACCTTCTTCAATTGATTGACACACGACGGGTGTTCGTACATCTAGGGTCTGACGAACGTTGGTCTTCCAACTACTGCAACTGGGGGTTGATGGAGTGGTAGTTGGTTAGTCTTCTTACAGATGGTCGACTAGTGTGTGGGGTGTTGGAGGGAGGGAGGTAGGGATTGGGACAGAAATTTTAGGAAAGGGATTTCGGTAACCCCTCAAACCCAGAAAATTTGTGATTGACGGATTTCAGGGACGAACCACGGCCCATTATCTACGACGTGAAAGGAAGTGGCGTTGGGTCACAGTCCTCCAACCGAAATGACGTGTGTTCCCCCACTCGCCTGGGTTTAAACTAAGTTATCACTAGTAAAAATTTTTACATTAGAGTCTAGAAGGTAGACCCTAGTTAAAGGAAGATGGACTTCTTACTTTTCACTTTCGAAATCAGTGAGTCAGCACAGGTTAAGCAACACTCTGACAGTCCGAGGAGACAGGTACCTTAAGAGGTCCGTTCTTATGTCCTTATGATCTCGGTAAGGACTTTCTGGACTTCTATCGGAATTATTTAAGTTATGCTTAAATAATCACTACCCTGAAGGGACCACCAGGACCCCAACTCTCAGTCGGACGGTTATGTCCCCTGAGCCCAAACTAGAGACCAGGTCCTCATACTCGGAAACGTGTGGTTGATGACTCGGACGCGAGATCTCGGGTCCTTCACGTTGACGACTCGGGTTCTCGACGTTGATGACTTCCGGTACACGGGACCTCGGGGACGAGTCGACGTTCTCTTATATGCTCTTCGGGCACGAGGGGTTGTGTCTCCTCGGGAGTGAATGACATTAATCTCTTTCGGGTGTACGTCGTTACTTCTGAGTCGTGTCGGTTTTCACTTGTTCATTTTAAAAATCTTTTGTTAAATAATCACTATTTGAGAAAATCAAAAACAAATGTTTTTTTATAAAAGAGGAGTAAGAATTGATAACAGTGACGTACGTCCTAAGGTCCCACAGACAATGAGACAAAATCGTGTAGTTTCACTTAGAGGGTGACGGAGCCGAGGGTAACTGTATAGACCAAGTAATAAGGTGACCTTAGTACAGGGTCAGAGTAGAGGATGGTAAAGGAGGATGTGTCAAAGACGCAATCGTTGTGTCACCAAGGGGGTTTGAGTGTCATTGCAAAGAATGGAAATACGGAAAAGAGTCCGACAAGGAAGGTAGGTCTCACGAAAAAGGGAGGGAAAGGAGGGGTAAAGTAGACGTACTGAGGACGAATAGACAGTCTGGATCACCATGGAAGAGGTCCTTCAGGAGGAACTCGGGGAGGGGTGTCGAGTCATCCTGAAAGAGAGACAAGGATGTCGTATCTAGTCTTGACATAATGTCACACGATATTTAGGGACCTTTGGACTGACAAAGGAAGAGACGTGACTCTTACGGAATTCTTGTCTCTGGTACTGAATAAGTAGAAACGTGTGGTCCATGGGCTCCGGACCGGGTATGCACCACGGTTTATATGAACCGTTCATAAAGTTATAAAGTCATTCATAAAGGACTTCTTTACAAAAGGAGAGTAAGACCGGATGGCGTGGAGTGAGGGACGGGACAAGAAATTGTGAATTAGACAGGAGACGGTGGAGGAGAGGTAACCCCGAGACGGAGACTCCTGTATCGACTCAACTTCAGAACAGGAGGTAGAAGTAAGAGACGGAAGGGATCTCGCAGACGAGATACTGTGAGGCTTGAATTCTGTAAGAGGAAGGAATCAAGGACCCCGTGAAGTGAGACGACCAAGAGAGGGACGGGGTCTAAGAAAAAGAGAGCACAGGGAAAGTCACAGGGGTAGGGGGGGGTGGGGGGTCGAGGAATGTAAACACAGGGGACCCTAAGATCCGAACCCAGAGGGGAGAGAGTGAACCCTGGAATAGGTATGAGGAAGGAAATTAATACCATAGGTACGAACACTGAGGAGCGAGTCAGTCCCAGGTAGGACCTTTTATTCTTTGGTGTGATGCATAAATTTTGTCTTCATTACAAATTTTGTCTTCTTCTTCCCAGAAGGGACCGTCAGGTCACCAATTCTGACGACGAAGGAGAGGTCCCCTGTATCGAAACTAGGGACCCACCTCTTGATTAAAACGTACGGAGACCGGTTTTGTATTAAAATTTTTCTTTTGTCAAAGTACCACTGTCGACTCTTCGGTTTACTCGTCCTCCGTCCCTACGGTCTCGCCCGCACCCTCGGTAAGTAACGATCTGTGCAAGGGACTTCGTCTCCCTTTTCCTACTGCTCTGTGACGGAGAGGGGAGAGGGTAGGTGGATGACTTTGCCTCGTCCTGGAATACCGGGGACGGGGGTTGGGGGTGGTACAAGAGACAGACGGGAAACAGAAACGTTTTGAAATCAGTCTCTTATTTAAATTAGTCTCTTCACTCTTTACGACTTTGTTTCCTTTTGTCAGTTTCCTCTGGTTTATTGTTTTTACATCAGTAATTCGTGTACCGAATGCTCGGGTTCTCGGAAGTCGAGGAAGAGTTTCCGATATCTACTATAAAACTCGGTACAGGACACTCGACAGAATATCTAAGGTCTTGTGGTCCACCTCTTCAATTGACGTACTACCGGTCTGACAGGGGTCCTGACCTCGGTGGTGTGAAGACTCTTGACTACGCTTCTTTACCCTTGTTCACGTGGGGCCTTGGCTTCTAATAACATGGGTCCTGTTGGTTCTACTACGCTACTACGATCCGTCTACTGGTCAAACTTCTACTGACAATCTCTCCTGCCATGACAAAGACGTACATTGGGAGAGGGAGGTGAGACAGATATTTTCGAGAGGGGGGACGAACCGTCCCCCACTTAACCGGAAGCCTATCGACAGACGGTGGGAGGGGAGGGGGTCAACGGCCGTAGACTTTATTCGTTTGAAAGGAAAGGTGGTTGGACCGGACAAATGGCAGAAAACTTACCACTCGTCGGCCTGGGAAGTCACGTGTGGAAACCATTGTGGTGAGGACGGTCATGGCGGGGAACCGACTGCGCCGACCTTCCGTCTCTGTTCCCCCGCCCAAATTGAGTCACGTCCCGGTCCCTCTCGGTCCTCACCTAGACGCCTGTGGGACCCGACTCTGATTGTACCGGGGTAGGGACCCGAAGGACGGAGTCGAACAAGTGGTAGATGTATGGACTGGACACTGAGTAGTTCAGAATGAACTTAGAAGAAGGGTGGTTTGTCGGAGGGTCGAAAGAATAAAGATAGTCACCAGGGACTAAGAGGTTCTCTGTCCGACTTTGGAAGGTCGTTTAGGAGACTGAGGAGGGAGGGAGAGAGGAAGGAGGTACACCACAGTCAAAGGTCCAGGATGATTGATACCTTACTCCAAGTACTGTAACATGTCCTCTGTCCCTAGTTCTGGTAGGGGTACCTTTTCTTTACGTTTTTTCGTTTTACCGACAGACCCCTCCGGAATGTTTATCGACACTTTTCTTCTCTCCGCTTTTCGTTTCCTCTTTTCCTTTCTATATTCGTAGTCTTACGTCTCAAGGTTTCTTATCGTTCTTCTCTATTCTTTCGGACGAAGTCGCTAGTCACGTTTCTTTATCTCCCTTTGTTGTCTTACTCTTTCTTTCTGATCTCTAGAGAAGTTCTTTTAATCTCTATGGTTCCCTTGTAAAGTACGTTTCTACCCGAGTTATTTCCTGTCTTTACCATACCTGGATTGTCTTCGTTTTCTATAATTCTTCTCCACTGTTCTTATGTGTCTTTTTGACATGTTTTTTCTAGAAGTGGTGGTTCTATTAGTGCTACCACACTAGTGATTAGATCTCGGTCTTTAGAACCTTACACTTCAGTTCACCCGGAATCTTTCGTAGTGATGTTTGTTTCGATCACTTCCACTACCTTAAGGTCAACTCGACAAAGTTTAGGACTTTATACTACGACACTTTCACGACGTGAGTTATACGGTCGTTTAAACCTTTTGAGTCGTCACCGGTGTCCTGACCTTTTCCAGTCAAAAGTAAGGTTAAGGTTTCTTTCCGTTACCGTTTCTTACGAGTTTGATGGCGTGTTAACGTGAGTAGAGTGTACGATCATTTCATTACGAGTTTTAAGAGGTTCGGTCCGAAGTCGTTGTGCACTTGGTACTTGAGGGACTACAAGTTCGACCAAAATCTTTTCCGTCTCCTTGGTCTCTAGTTTAACGGTTGTAGGCGACCTAGTACCTTTTTCGTTCTCTCAAGGTCTTTTTGTAGATAAAGACCTAGATAATAACTGATACGGTTTCGGAAAGTGACACACCTAGTGTTAGTTGACACCTTTTAAGACTTTCTCTACCCTGATGGTCTGGTGGACTGGACGGAGAACTCTTTAGACATATGTCCAGTCCTTCGTTGTCAATCTTGACCTGTACCTTGTTGTCTGATCAAGGTTTATCCTTTTCCTCATGTAGTTCCGACATATAACAGTGGGACGAATAAATTGAAGATACGTCTCATGTAGTACTCTTTGCGACCTGACCTTCTTTGTGTTCGACCTTAGTTCGAACCGTCCTCTTTATAGTTAGTGGAGTCTATACGTCTACTGTGGTGGGAATACCGTCTTTCACTTCTCCTCGATTTTTCGGAGAACTACTTTCACTTTCTTCTCTCGCTTTTTCAACCGAATTTCGAGTTGTAAGTCTTTTGCTTCTAGTACCGTAGACCAGGGTAGTGAAGTACCGTTTATCTACCCCTTTGTCATCTTTGTCACAGTCTGAATTAAAAAAACCCGAGGTTTTAGTGACATCTACCACTGACGTCGGTACTTTAATTTTCTGTGAATGAGGAACCTTCCTTTAAATACTGGTTTGATCTGTCGTATAATTTTTCGTCTCTGTAATGAAACGGTTGATTCCGGGCAGATCAGTTCCGATACCAAAAAGGTCACCAGTACATACCTACACTCTCAACCTGACACTTCTTCCGACTCGCGGTTTCTTAACTACGAAAACTTGACACCACAACCTCTTCTGAAACTTTCAGGGAACCTGACGTTCCTCTAGGTTGGTCAGGTAAGACTTCCTCTAGTTGGGACCCTAAAGAAACCTTCCTTACTACGATTTCGACTTCGAGGTCATGAAACCGGTGGAGTACGCTTCTCAACTGAGTAACCTTTTCTGAGACTACGACCCTCCCTAACTCCCGTCCTTCTCTTCCCCTGCTGTCTCCTACTCTACCGACCTACCGTAGTGCCTGTGCTACCTGTACTTAGACTCACTTGAGGCCCTCTACCACTACCTGTCCCTCCGGACCACACGACACTAAGTACCCCAGCGTTTCTCAGTCTGTGCTGACTCGCTGACTTGACCTGACTTGACTTTTTAAGAGACTACCTTTATACGTGTCTGGGAGGGGAACGGAGTGTGGGTCAAGTCTAGAGGAGAAAACGAACAACACACACACACACACCGTACACCCGAAAGAGATCAACACCGTGTGTCCACATGAACGGGGGGTCGTACACCCTCAAGTCATGGGTGTGGTCCCTAGTTTGGAGACAGGGGACGTGACCCTCCACCTAAACGTTGAGGACCTGGTGGTCCCTTCAGGGAACAGACCGAAGATTGTTCTCGAAGAAGCGACCCAAGGGATGAAGGCAATTGGAAAAGGACTAAGTACGATGTGGTGTCGGACGGGTAGGGGTCACTTAGTTTCTACTGAAAAAGGTGGGACGTCGGAAGAACGGGGTGGTGTCCGAGTGAGTTTGGAGTACTGAATTGTCGGAAGAGGGTCAAGAGGATCCTGCAGGACACGAGAGAGGAAGACTCGGAACCCAGTAGGACGGCCAATAGACCTTACCGTGAACGAGAAACGGAGAGGGGGTCACCTTTGGGGTGGGTTGGTACGTCGAGGTGTGACTACATTTAGAATCCCTTACTTTAAAATTGTCGTCTAAGGTTTTCGGAATTTTTACACGGTAAGGTGAAGATTCTTAGACCGGATTCTTGTAGTGGTCCTTATACCGGTCTCTCCGAGTGACCTCGTAAACGAATAATTTGTTAGGTCCATAGGTTGTACCTTCCATTACCAAGGTATTTGATCCCTTTGTCGGTAACTTACTCTAAAATATGTAGATAATTTTCACTTTTACCCCCCTGAAGGGACTATCATGCCACCGTTTCTGAGACTTGAGGGTTAAAACCGTCGGGTCGAAATTAGGGACCAGTTCCTAGATCTAAGGTGTACGGATTTTCTTCTGTCTTTAGGACGCCCGGTGGTCATTCTGGGTCACGTTGGTTTATTTAACAAAAAAATTTTTACTATTTACATTAGTATATCCCTTTACGAGTATAATATATACACCCCTTTTTTCGTCTAATGTTTGAGTATAAAATATTTAATATATGTATGTACATGTTGTTGCGTAGTAGAAATAGTTCGTGAGTCAACCATGGTCCATGACAGGGCTCACTAAAAGTACACAAATAAGTAAATTGGGTATGCTGTTGGGATGTTCCATTATTTGCTCCTTTGACTCTATCTCTTTCCACTTCACTGACGGGGTCCAGTGTGTCGATCACCACAGTCTTCCTTGATGTCCGTCGGGTCTCAGACACGTGGCTCGACGCGGCAGAGGGTGCTCCTCACCCTGGGGTCGGTAGAAGAAATTTGTCCGTTTAAATTTATAAGACGTCGTCTACTATGATGGAATTTTGGTTTGTTCATGCTATTTACAACCCTACACCATGTCTTGTCATAGTGTTCTGTTAAGGAATAAAAACAAGGGAACAAAAAAAGAAAACAAAATGTTCTCTTAAGAAAAACTTCCAACAAAAAAACCAAAATTTTGAATATATGATGTATACGGACCCCTTTCAATCTTGTTATAGGTAGTGTTGAAATTGTTATTGAAAGAGTCCTACCGTCATAATAATAAAAAAGAAAGAAAAAAAAAAATGATGGAAACCAAAGAAGTTTTAGATGTTATACATATATAATAATCAAATGATCTCAAACCAAAATTTTTGTTATATACTAGGTTAGTCCCGTCGTCGACACGGTATGACCACAGAGATAGGGGTTATAAATTGTGTCATTCACCGTGTCTCATCCACGAGTCGTCGACACGGTATGACCACAGAGATAGGGGTTATAAATTGTGTCATTCACCGTGTCTCATCCACGAGTCATTTTCACTTGACTTACAGGAAACCAATATCTAGGACGGAGGACCTGTCAGTGGGAGATTTCCCTAAAGTCCTGTTACACTCAGGGGTCTTGAGTTCCTATACTTTACTGTCGTCCGTTAAAAGTGTCCTTTCTCCGGAGATTCATATCCTTTAGTAAAGTTACGACGTAAGAGTCCTTAGCCATTGGTGAGAAGAGAAACTTTGATTCGTAAAACTCACTAAATGACGTTTATATGTTACTGTCAACACTTGTGGTCAACCGAAAAGAAAAGAAAAAAAAAAAAAACCACACTCCTTTCTCAGACAACTAACGGAACGACGAGTTTTATTTTATTTTTCCCCTTTATTTTCGATTGGGAACGGCACCGTCCATTTTATTACCGGGGGGGTTTCTGTCGGTGTAGAATTGGGGACCTTGGACACTGGAATACGTTTTCCTTAATTCTAATGTCTACCTTAATTCTAAAATTGATCGGTTGGAATTTCACCTCTCTACTAGGACCTAATAGGACCACCCGGATTAAATTATTATTTCCAGCATAATATTCTCCCTTTCCCTCCGTCCTCTTTCACTCTGACTCTCTACAATTATACGGGTCGGAACGACCGACACCTTTATGTCCTTATTCCGATTCTTGGTTCCTACGTCCGGTCGAGATTTGACTTTTTCTGGTCCCTTGTCTAAGAGGGGATCCCGGAGTCTTTCTTTGAGTCGGTGTGGAATATAACTAAAACCGGATCTCCCTGACCTTCTAATTTTTACACGAGAAATTCGGTGATTTAATTGCGTAGGTGGGTTTTAAGACCATTATTTACACGTGATTTTTTCAGAACTTAACTTACTTTCGTTGGTCAATTTTGAAGAACCACTTTGAAAAATTTTCTTACTAGTGAAGAAAATCCCCTTTTGAGAGGGATTCTTTAGGATGGGTTGGAAGTCAGTCATTCAAGTCAGTGAGTCAGCACAGGCTGAGAAACGTTGAGGTTCCTGACGTCGTGTGGCCCGGAGGAACAGGTAGTGGTTGAGGGTCTCAAATGAGTTTGAGTACAAGTAACTCAGCCACTACGGTAGATTGGTAGAGTAGGAGACAACAGGGGAAGAGGAGGGTGGAAGTTAGAAAGGGTCGTAGTCCCAGAAAAGTTTACTCAGTCAAGAATAGTTTCTTGACCGGTTTCATAACTTCAAAGTCGAAGTCGTAGTCAGGAAGGTCACTTATAAGTCCTGGCTAAAGGAAGTCCTACCCGACCAACCTAGAGGAACGTCAGGTTCCCTGAGAGTTCTCAGAAGAGGTTGTGGTGTCAAGTTTTCGTCGTTAAGAAGCCGCGAGTCGAAAGAAATATCAGGTCGAGAGTGTAGAGTGCAATTTCCTACGAATGAGGAACCTTCTTTTCAATACTGGTTGGATCTGTCGTATAATTTTTTGTCTCTGTAATCAAACGGTTGTTTCCAGACAGATCAGTTCAGACACAAAAAAGGTCATCAGTACATACCTACACTCTCAACCTGGGTTTGAAGTTCCAGGTCCAGTTTACGGTGGAAGGGGTCCTTCGGAGGGTCTACGGAATCCGAACCAGTCAGAGAAGAGGGTGCCGGAATTGCGACGCGGGTCTAAGATTTGCGGAGTCTTCTTAGGTACAGCATAAGAGGAACACCAAGTCCCCGGGGTCGGCCGCTCACAACTAACAAATCTTTGTCAGTAGAAAGGAGAGGCTCCACGGAGATCCGACATATAGGGGTGACGGAGAGAGTCCCGCGTCACCCGTCTTGAGGGACGTCGTGGTCGAGATTTCCAGCGACAAGGTGCAGACTTTGCACCCACGAAGGAGTACTGGAGGTAAAGGTAGGAATGGTATATCCTCCTTCCACATTCGTCTATACCATCCCCTCTGTACGGGTGTCTTTCTCTTGACCCGTACTGACAGAACTGTATTCTCTTCGGTAAAACACTAGATTCGGACCGGTGTCACGAACAGGAACTTGTCCAGAGTCATTCATTCCCTCACATCCTTGTTTCCTTTTCGGGAGTTCTTTGTTATCAAGTCTATTTTGTCTCAGGATCAAGAAGCGGTGCCCTATACACATTTGTCAGACTGTCCCTCAAGGTGGGTCCACCTCCTACCCTACTACAACTGGAGGGGAACAGAAGTTCCAAAGTTAGCTGATTTTGAATCTAAGATAGTAGTAATCGGGGTCAAGATGCGTCTTAAAAGGAGACACGTTCGGGGAGGTACTTGTATGGACTTAGGAAAGAATGTACGACGACGACGACGACGACGATTCAGCGAAGTCAGCACAGGCTGAGACACGTTGGGGTATCTGTCGTCGGGTGGTCCGAGGCGGCAGGACCCTAAGAGGTCCGTTCTTGTGACCTCACCCAACGGTAAAGGAAGAGGTCACGTACTTTCACTCTTCATTTTCACTTCAGTGACTCAGCACAAGTTGAGAGTCGTTGGGGTACCTGACGTCGGATGGTCCGAGGAGGCAGGTACCCTCAAAGGTCTTTTCTCATGACCTCAGTCCACGGTAACGGAAGAGGTACGACGTTTATTATTTAGGAAGGAAGAGACTTAAAAACCGAACCAACACAGAAAACTGAACCGTGGTTACTCTCCACTTGGGTCAAAAGGACATTCCCCGGTCCATATACTTCATTGGGTCCTTTCTCTCCGACCCGGACCCACCTGGACACACCAAGACTCACCTTACCTGACCCTCCAGTACACCGAGACACCATCCCTTACCCTCCTACCCTCCACACCTCCCAACGACTTAGACCTGCCGTGGTCCCGATCCCTGTCCTCCCCGGGGGAGGTCGGTGAGGAGTTATCGTCGAAGGTCTTAATAAGAGGTTTTACGCTTCGACTCGGACAGAGAGAGGACGAATAGGGTGTCTGTTTGGGAGGACCAACATCAGTTCGAGAAATAGTCCCACCGGGTCGGGACGATCGGAGAGGTCGGAAGAGAGGGCTCGTAGGGACGGAGGTGGACCGTCCCAGGTCGGGGTGACGTGTCGACGGAAGGGTTCGTTCGGGAAGAGGGTGTACGAGACGAGGGAGGTGTGTGTGACGGGGGAGTAGCTCTTGTAAGAAGGGATCGGGACCAGGGTGTACCGAGAGGTTCAGGAGGGGCAGAGGGGACTTTCGGTACACCAGGTGGGTCCTCCGACTCTGAGGAGGGGACATGAGGGTCGAGGAAGCACAGAGAACCAGGTAGTCCGAGGTGGAGCGTCCGGGACGATAACGGGTAGAAAATGAAATGTCCGATATTCGAGTGAGGGCGTCGTAACCGAAATCTTACCCCCGAGGTGGATTCTCTACGACCTCGGGGACTGTTGGGGGTACAAGAGGAGAGGATGGTACAGTGCCCCCCGACTACCCAGGGGTCTCGATCGTACCATGGCCCGTGTCTCACCCCGAGTCATGGGAGTAGTCAATAGACAGAGTACTCCTCACAGTATCCGTTACCCCAAGAAACACCGGATCTCTGGATGGGTCTCGAGAAGGAGGACGGTTTTCGGTCTCGACTATTTCAGGAAGAAGGAGTTTCCGTCGGACGTCTCCGGTGTCTCGGCTCTCTCCGTCGATTCGATTCACGGAGTCTTAGGTGGTCGTAGGAAGGGTCCCCACCTGTTGTGTGTTAAACGACCCGTCTTTCTGGGTCCGAGTATTGGGTCGAGACGACGACCGTCTGAGGGCGAGGGAATTGACTCTACGCCTTCACTACGAAGGGGGTGTTCTCACAGGGCTTCTGGTTTAGTCGTATGTCAAGATTTCGACTACCGTTCGTCGTGGGATACCCTGAAGACCCTTGCCTCCGGAAATGCAGGGAGTAGAGAATTATCCGGTCTGGGTCCGAGGTCCTGGAAGAGAACCAAGGTTGACAGTCTTGTCAACGATTACTTCTTTTCTTGTCGTTGTTTTGGTGGACTCCGTTCTAATTTCCCTGGTATCTTCGAATAGTTCTATTCCTCTGACCCAGTGGATTCTGGGAAAATAACAAGTCAGCGAGTCATAGTAGGAATACTGGGGTACTTGACGTCTTGCGGTCCGAAGGGACAGGAAGTGGTAGTGGCACAGGTGACTCAGCGACTACGGTAGGTTGGTACAGTAGGAGACAGCAGAGGAAGAGGAGGACGGGAGTTAGAAAGAGTTATAATCCCAGAAAAGGTTACTCAGTCGAGAAGCGTAGTCCACTGGTTTCATGACCCCGAAGTCGAAGTCGTAGTCAGAAAGGTTACTTATAAGTCCCAACTAAAGGAAATCCTACCTGACCAAACTAGAGGAACGACAGGTTCTCTGAGAGTCCTCAAAAGAGATCGTGGTGTCAAACTTTCGTAGCTAAGAAGGCACGAGTGGAAAGAAATACCAGGACGAGAGTGTAGGTATGCACTGATGATCTTTATGATATCGAAACTGATATACCTGGAAACAGGACGTGTGTGGGATTAGCACGGTCGTTGGAGTGGGAAAGCTTTGAAACGTCTTCTTCTTTATTTCTGACAACGACGCAACTAGAAATAGTGTATGGGGACGGACTGATACATTGGAGAGAATGAGTAGTCCCTCCCCCTGTGTCAAGAACTCCGGGATCGGAGTTCTAGAGGGGAACGGTCCGTTTCATTATTTCGGTGAGAAAGGAAGAGGAGTCATTGAGACAGAGGTATAAAAACAAACCGTACCACGTGTCTCTCGGTTCTAAAACCGTTGTTTTACTCCCGATAAGTATGTACCTCTCGGATCGGTTAACATTCTCGATTAAAGATCTAAAAAGAAAGTTTTTTCTCTAAACAGATCACAATCTATAACATTGGTTTTTTATCACTGGTAGAGTGACATTTACCTCATACCTGTGACGGGAGAGGTTGTAGTGGGAATGAGAATATCAGTTCAGACCGTCGTGGAACGACAGGATACCCGGAGGTAGAGGTCCGTGTCTACTGGTGGGGAAAGAAGAGATTCACTCTGGAAAGATAACCGAGGGACCCGGGAGAGGTGGAGGACAGTAAGATAGGGTGTCGTGAATTGACTAAAGAGAAGGGTGTGGTAGGGATTTCAGACACCAGGGGTTTTCAGACGGAGGTGGGCGAAGAGAGAAACAAAACTCGTCCTTTACTACGAGTGTCGAAACACAAAACAGGCTCTCAGGATCTGGAGATGTAGGACCTTTCGAGAATTCTCTACTAGGTCTCCTCCGGACTTGCTTTAGGGGAGGGCTCGAAGAGGAATGATGGGTCTAAGGGACTTAGACGGATAGACCCGTGGGAAGAAAGATCAGTGAGGATGTGTGTGTGTGTGTGTGTGTGTGTGTGTGGTGTGTGTGTGTGTGTGTGTGTGTGTGTGCTCATTGGTTCTCGAGATGACCTAAAGAGACACGTGGAGACATTCAGGGTTTGGGGTACGTGTACTGTCCACTAAGAACCTGTCTAAATTTAAGGTCCCAGGGACTTTATCCCTGTAAGAGATTGACGGAAGGATATGGTCCCTGGTATCCTGTGGGAGACACGGTCCGTCATTGAGTCAGGGAGGGGATACCTGAGTCCTCACCGGACGTCGTTGGGTCCGGACGTACGGTCAGGATAGTTAAAGTTAGGGTCCATCTATTAGATAGACCCTACCTTCCTTTTAAGTACGAGGAACCCGTCTAGATTAGACGAGGACAGTGAGTGGGAACGGACTTGAAACACTGAGAGACCTTGTCCCGTCTTTCTTCCTTCCTGGTTGATCCACGGAGGAAAATACGTCCCCTTCTTTTGGAGGTCCAGAAGTCCTTTCGTTCCAGTTCGACCCAGGTCTAGGGATCAGGGGGTTGAGAGTCCGACCTCGTCTGTCCGTCGTCCAACGACCACCCCTCCCGTCACCACCCGAGGTAAATTGTAGACGACGACAGAGAATGACACGAGTTTCCAGTAAAACCTCCACCGTCCTAAAAGACGAACTGGACAATTCTAGGACCCCCTCTCTCTCCTCCTCCGCGTGTCCTTCCATCCACCCCGGAGGTTTCGACAGAAAACCTGTAAGTTTCGGACGTCCTCGACAGGACGGTTCCCTTCTTAATCCACGACGATTCGGAGGATGGAGGGTGGGCTAGGGTCGAGAGTCTCGGAGTCCTCTGTGATGGGAAGTCCCCCATAAGAGGGGTCTCCCAGTAGTACCGGTTGTTCTTCCCCACGACCTTCACCCGATAACAGCCACCACAGTCACGTCGACACTATAAGCGGTAGAGTTACCAGGACCCGAAGAGGGACGTCTTCGTGTGGTCGAACGGTCCATCCTCGTGGGGCAGTACGGTAGACGAACCGAAGGAGGTAGGGAGTGAGAAACGGGGGTATTCCAAGACAGGGGTAGCTGTCTGGACTACCGGAGACGAGAGGAGGGACAACAAAAAGTCAACGATTTAGTACAGGTTGAGAAGAAACACTGGGTACCTGACATCGTGCGGTGCGAAAGGACAGGAAGTGGTAGTGGTACAGGTAACTCAGCCACTACGGTAGGTTGGCAGAGTAGGAGACAACGGGGGAAGAGGCGGACGGGAGTTGGAAAGGGTTGTAGTCTCAGAAAAGATCACTCAGTCGAGAAGAGTAGTCCACCGGTTTTATAACCTCAAAGTCGAAGTAGTACTCAGGAAGGTTACTCATAAATTCCGACCAAAGGAAGTCCTAACTGAAGAGGAGGTAAGTGTCGAGATGAACGGGTGGTTCTAAACTAGAGGTTATTTGTCAGAGTAACCGAAACAAAGGGAAGGAGAAATGGTCCGAAGTCGATAGGAAGGTACGAGGACCTACTTGTGAAGAATAACCTCACAGTACGTCCGTAGTGTGAGTCGTCTGACTCGACTTGAATGGGAGTATGGGGACGTGGAAGAGGACTACTTCCCGGAAGGTAGGTGTACCCCTGAACCCCCGTCGGAGGAGAGGACGGAGTACGGACATAGAAGTCAGGACACGGAGCTCCGAAGAAGGAAGGGTAGGAGATAGAGGTAAGGGACGAGTGGGATTGGAGAGTCGAGGGGGAGAGGACGACCTGGGGACGGAGTCGGTCGGGGAAGGGTGTGTCAGAGACGGTGGTCGGACGAGAGTGGTTAGGTACGAACGGGACGATGATTCCTCGTGAAAGATTTGTGTTGGAACGAACGGTAGAGGTCGTGTATGGGGTGTGAAAAAAAACGACCTTGAGTCCCTTATGGTCTGGTGGAATAGACGGAGGACTCTTTAGACATACGTCCAGTTCTTCGTTGTCAATCTTGACCTGTACCTTTTTGTTTGTCTGACCAAGGTTTAGTCCTTTCCTCATGTAGTTCCGACATACAACAGTGACACGAATAAATTAAATATACGTCTCATATAGAACACTTTACGGTCCGACCTACTTCGTGTTCGACCTTAGTTCTGATGACCCTCTTTATAGTCATTGGAGTCTGTGTATCTGCTGTGGTGGGAATACCGTCTTTCTCTTCTTCTTGATTCCTCGGAGAACTACTTTCACTTTTACCTCTCACTTTCTTAACCGAATTTTAAGTTGTAAGTCTTTTGATTCTAGTACCGTAGACCAGGGTAGTGAAGTACCGTTTATCTACCCCTTTATCACCTTTGTCACCGACTGAAATAAACCCCCCCGAGGTTTTAGTGACGTCTACCACTGACGTCGGTATTTTAATTTTTTACGAACGAGGAATCTTCTTTTCGATACTGGTTGGATTTGTCGTATAATTTTTCGTCTCTGTAATGAAACGGTTGTTTACAGGTAGATCGGTTACAATACCAAAAAGGTCATCAGTACATACCTACACTCTCAACCTGATATCTCTTTCGACTCGTGTCTTCTTAACTGCGAAAACTCGACACCACAACCTCTTCTAAGAACTCTCAGGGAACCTAACGTTCCCCTAGTTTGGTCAGTTAGGATTTCGAGGTTATGAAACCGGTGGACTACACTTCTTGACTGAGTAAACTTTTCTGGGACTACGACCCTTTCTAACTTCCGTCCTCCTCTTCCCCTGCTGTCTCGTACTCTACCAACCTACCGTAGTGGTTGAGTTGCCAGCTTAAACTCGTTCAAGGGTCTCAACCACTACCTGTTCCTTCGGACCGTACGACGTCAGGTACTCCAGAGTTTCTCAGTTTGTACTGACTCACTGACTGACTTGACTCCCAGTAAATGTTGACCTAGTGTTTACCGGACACTAGGTCAACATTAGGAGACCTAATGTCAACCTTAGAAGAAAAGGTTAGAACAGGATAGAGTAAAGAGACACAGACATGGTTTCGTTACCGGTAAGAAAATACGTTGGTGTGTAAAGGATACCGGTATGGAAACGAATATGAAAAGAAAGACAGACATTATTGGATCAGGGGAAAACCAATTTAAATGTGTGGGTAGGAAGATCCAGAGGGAATTTACAAGGGAATAGTTACTTGAAAGGTTCCAGGGGTCCGACCAGGTCTCGTAGGAACACGAGTCCTGGGGTGTACAAAGAGAGAGTCGTGACTACTGAGACCCCAGGTGACAGATACGATCTACCGTCCGACCCGTACCGGGACCCCGGGTCTCTCCCAATCATCCTATATGTCTGTTCTAAGGACCCGAACCCGTTCTTGACTACGATTGTCGGAGGAACCGGAACTAAGGTCCGACACTTGTCCTACCCTGGACGGCGAGACTACGTCTGTACGACCTGATGGACGATTCGTACCCAGTCTAGTCGGTTTTCCTACCGGACGACCAGTGGACCATGGTGGCACGGTTGTCGTTCCTCGTCTACTTCCTTCGGGAGTCGTCATTCAGGTCAACGGTCCTACCCCGTCCGACCCCGTCTCCACCTCTACCTCCCTCCCACCTCCGTCCCGATTCTATCGTAATGGACACTCCATCGTAATCCTACCCATACCGGCGCAAGAACGGTAGTAGGTGAACTCTTTCACTCCCGAGTGACCAATACACTGACCGAGTCCAACATCCCTCTACAAAAACAGGTTCCAGTGTAGGACGAGAGGGAGGGTCCGGAACGGTCCTCTGTCGAACGGACGATTCCTCCGAAAACGAGAGTTTAGACTCCTTGGTCTCTATACAAACTTCAGAGATCGTGATGGTTTTGTTCACATTTTTAGAGATTCGTTTAACAGAATTATATTGAGGACTCGGAGGCTAGGCGTTACTACTACTGTCGGGCAGCCGGTGTGAGGGGCACCCCTGTGTGTGTGAGTCAATACAATCCCGAGGACCATGGTGTTCGTCGGGTAAAACACCCACGGTAGGGTGTCTTCTTTTTACCCCCGAGTCTTTTCAATTCACTGAATTGGCTTTAAGTGTGATTTCAGTGTGACAAACTTTCACCGATTCGGTTATAACACCCCAAGGTACCATCAAGTCACCATTTCTTAGGTGGACGGTCACGTTCTCTGCGTCCAAACTAGGGACCCAACCCTTCTAGGGGACCTGTTCCTTTACCGTTCGGTGAGGTCATAAGAACGGATCCTTCAGGGTATCTGTCTTCTCGGACCACCCGATGTCGGGTACCTCATCGTTCTCAGTCTATACGGAATCGCTGATTTGTCATTGTTACTCTTCGGTCGTAGTCTTGGGGGTATGAGACTTAGTGACGTGATACGGACCGGGTCAAGTTGTCCCCTCTGGTGAAAAAGTCGTGACACCCTTTCGAGCAATTTAGTACAAGTTCTTGCACGAACAATTAAGATTTCGTCACTGATAAACTCTACTTTTCTTCTCAGGGGTCAGACTCGTACGAAGTCTTCTCTCTAAGTCTAAACCACCGAGACCCCACCCCGGACTCTTAAACGTAACGACCATTCAAAGGTCCACCGTGACTACAACGACTGGGACTCTAGTGTGGAACTCTTGGTGACGAGATGAAAATCTTTTCACTCTAAGACTCACCTTCTCCCAGAACAGGTGCCAGTGTGTCATCCAGATTTCGTCTTATTCTGGGTCCGAGTTCCGGAGACTGAGAATGGAGGAATTCTCAGTGGTTCTGGACCCTCATTCACTGACCCTTTCCTACGACTTACTTACTTACTCAGGAATCTTTCTGAAGGACCTCCTCCGTCCGAACCACTAGTCGTTTTCCCTCCCGTAGTGTCCGACCCACCTCGGTCTTCACTCTTTATCTAAATTCCCGGATCTAGACTATCTATGTCACGGACTACTTGATACGTTACTCCAAACACTGTAACATGTCCTCTGTCCCTAGTTCTGGTAGGGGTACCTTTTCTTTACGTTTTTTCGTTTTACCGACAGACCCCTCCGGAATGTTTATCGACACTTTTCTTCTCTCCTCTTTTCGTTTCCTCTTTTCCTTTCTATATTCGTAGACTTACGTCTCAAGGTTTCTTATCGTTCTTCTCTATTCTTTCGGACGAAGTCACTAGTTACGTTTCTTTATCTCCTTTTGTTGTCTTACTCTTTCTTTCTGATCTCTAGAGAAGTTCTTTTAATCTCTATGGTTCCCTTGTAAAGTACGTTTCTACCCGAGTTATTTCCTGTCTTTACCATACCTGGATTGTCCTCGTCTTCTATAATTCTTCTCCACCGTTCTTATGTGTCTTCTTGACATGTTTTTTTCTAGAAGTACTGGACCTATTAGTGCTACCACACTAGTGAGTAGATCTCGGTCTGTAGGACCTTACACTTCAGTTCACCCGGAATCTTTCGTAGTGATGCTTGTTTCGATCACCTCCACTACCTTAAGGTCATCTCGATAAAGTTTAGGACTTTCTACTACGACACTTTCACGACGTGAGTTGTACGGTCGTTTAAACCTTTTGAGTCGTCACCGGTGTCCTGACCTTTTCCAGTCAAAAGTAAGGTTAGGGTTTCTTTCCGTTACGGTTTCTTACGAGTTTGATGGCGTGTTAACATGAGTAGAGTGTACGATGATTTCATTACTGAAGTCGTTATACACTTGGCACTTGAAGGACTACAAGTTCGACCAAAATCTTTTCCGTCTCCTTGGTCTCTAGTTTAACGGTTGTAGGCTACCTAGTAGCTTTTTCGTTCTCTCAAGGTCTTTTTGTAGATAAAGACGAAATAACGATACGGTTTCGGAAAGTGACACACCTAGTGTTAGTTGACACCTTTTAAGACTTTCTCTACCCTTATGGTCTGGTGGACTGGACGGAGAACTCTTTAGACATACGTCCAGTCCTTCGTTGTCAATCTTGACCTGTACCTTGTTGTGTGACCAAGGTTTATCCTTTTCCTCATGAAGTTCCGACATATAACAGGGGGACGAATAAATTGAAGATACGACTCATGTAGTACTCTTTGTGACCTGATCGCCTTTGTGTTCGACCTTAGTTCTAACGGCCCTCTTTATAGTTAGTGGAGTCTATACGTCTACTGTGGTGGGAATACCGTCTTTCATTTCTTCTTGATTTTTCGGAGAACTACTTTCACTTTCTCCTCTCACTGTTTCGACCGAATTTCGAGTTGTAAGTCTTTTACTTCTAGTACCGTAGACCAGGGTAGTGAAGTACCGTTTATCTACCCCTTTGTCACCTTTGTCACAGTGTGAAATAAAACCCCTCGAGGTTTTAGTGACGTCTACCACTGACGTCTGTACTTTAATTTTCTGCGAATGAGGAACCTTCTTTTCAATACTAGTTGGATGTATCGTATAAGTTTTCGTCTCTATTATGAAACGACTGATTCCAGGTGGATCAGTTACGATACCAAAAAGGTCATCAGTACATACCTACACTCTCAACCTGACACTTCTTCCGACTCGCGACTTCTTAACTACGAAAACTTGACACCACAACCTCTTCTGAGAACTCTCAGGGAACCTGACGTTCCTCTAGGTTGGTCAGGTAAGACTTCCTCTAGTCGGGACCCTAAAGAAACCTTTCTTACTACGATTTCGACTTCGAGGTCATGAAACCGGTGGAGTACGTTTCTCAACTGAGTAACCTTTTCTGAGACTACAAACCTCCCTAATCCCCGTCCTCCTCTTCCCCTGTTGTCTCCTACTCTTCTAACCTACCGTAGTGGTTGAGCTACCTGTACTCAAACCCACTTGGGGCCCTCAACCACTACCTGTCCCTCCGGACCGCACGACGTTAAGTACCCCAGCGTTTCTCACTCTGTACTGACTCGTTGACTTGACTTGACTTGTCCTAACCTTCCGATTACCAGTCTAAAGTCACTATTCCTCTACTCTCTTAAGGGACCGTTCTCACTCCTGAGAATAGACCCTCTATTCCGGACTCCATTCCGTTTCTCCGAGACGATCGGGGTCCGAGTAGAGTCCATTCAGGACCCCGTCGTCTATTCCTAGTCAAGTCAAGTCGTGTTGGATTCTCAATGCTCAATTCAAAGTAGACTTCGTTTTAGTCCTGACGGCGGACCTCCGTAGTGGAGTATATCGAGGCTCCCTGACGAGGTTTGTCCATCATCCCCTTCCAGTTGTATTTTCTAAAACCACTTCCCCCTCAAGTCACGTTGGTTTACGAAAGAAATGTTCTCCAAAAGAGGATCAGTGTTCCTAGACTACAGTAGTACTTCCCTAAATCACGAAAATATCTATACTCCTCTACTTTCCCTTTTATGGGTGGATAGATTTCTGGACAGTTTGGTCCAAGGGTCCTCGTGTCTCATCGAGTGAGGTGGGACGTGAGGGAGTCGCCGACAACTTCCCAGTGGTCGACGTCGTCGTGGCCTAAGTCAGAGGGGTCTTTGTCCCGTCTACGGGAACCACAAGTCAGTCGCAGTTACGAGAACCGTTCACGACTAAATCTCAACTGTCACGGGGGAACACCGGTATTTGGTTGGTATGAACCACCACCAAAGGAGTGTTCAGCACAGGTTGAGAACGTTGGGGTACCTGACATCGGACGATCCTAGGAGAGGAGACAGGTACCCTAAGACATCCGTTCTTATGACTCACCCAACGGTAAAGGAAGAGGTCCCCTAGAAGGACTGGGTCCCTAGCTTGGGTCTAGAGGACGTAACGTCCGTCTAAGAAATGACTGACTCCTTTGAACCCTTCCGTAAAGTGCTGGCAAAACAGGGTATAACGATCCTTCCGAGTAAGGGCCAAGACTTCCAAAAACAACTATCCGGTGAGTTACGCGATAATGACCTGATCCAGGATTATCAGTTTCTAGAGACCTGTGGACAGAAGATCAATGCCAGGTTTTTTCATTGTAAGGGAGAGCAACGTAGAAGGGTATAGATCTCAATGTGATAATATTAGTAACTAGTGTGTAGTTCGATGTGTAAACTAGTTGACGAAGTTCAAATTAGTTGGAATAAAAGCAACCTGTGAGTCAGTATGTGAACCATTATATTCTTTGTTATTAGAACACTTTGTCCGTTTTACGTTTATTATGTTGATTGTTGTAATCGTCTTAATATTTATTTATAAAGTCGGTACTCGGAGGACGTGGTCAAAAAAAAAAAGAAGGGGTTTGGTCAAAAAATTTTCTAGCAGTTCTTATCCCTTACCTAGTGAATTCCGTCTTTAGACTAAAAAGTACACCAAGTAGTTTACACAATGTAATTTCCTAAGTAGTCCATACTTTTGTGTCGTAAGTCAAACTTAATACCGTGTCCATGGAGGGACTCTACGACATTACTACAGTTGTCGACTCCCAAAACATCATGGTGGAAAGAGTAGTAACTCTGGAGTCTCAAGTTATCCGATTATCAGACCAATGATGGTAAACTTCAAACAACTCACTTTCAACAATTCCGAAGTTATACTAGTTAATGTGGGAGGTTAGGGTGACTTCAGTGCTTTTTATCGACGATTTACTAGTATGGTCATCTTATGTCTACAGAACTGAGTAACTCGAATGTAGTTACAATCTGACCGAACCAATGGAGATTAAACAATACTTATGCTGGAACGCAAGTACCATTAGGGTCCGATGTGGAAGGATAGGTAAGGTCTACGGTTTCGGTAAGTAATTTTGGTGTTTCGGTGGCTCAAGGTATAGTCAGTGAGAGAGATTCCCATTGTCATCCGTATTAAGTATTCCGTGGGTCGGATCAAAGTACTATAATCATCCAACCAATAAGAATCTCCTCGAAAATTTTAATTCCCTGGTATCGAACCACAACTGGTATATCTAGGTAGGGTATTAACACGCTCAAAAGGAAAATCATCTGTTCTCCAATGTTAAAAATTAACTCTGAATCGAACGGTAAGATTAACCTCAAACTCACTGGGATTCTCTTTTGAATTTAGATACCGGTCCCAGTCTCACCCATAATAATTAACCGGTCCACTCTCCTAGGGTATATCATTATAGGACTTATCTATCTTGCCCTGATTTAATAAAAGATTTTATTTAAACGATCCCCGATAGGTCAGTCTCGGGACTTCCCTTTTTAGGTGGTTCCATTAGGTCTTCATAATCTGTGTCCATTAGCCGGTGTTTGGGTGGTCAACCTAACTCAAAATTTGATCGTATCGTAGTACAGGTGCTATCTTTTGTAAACTAAATATCCTTCAGTTCTTTTGTAATATTGACCAGCATACTTAGTCGGGTCGTAGAACCCGTTCGACAGGTGAAGATCACAGTAAAAGAAAAGTAGAATCTCGTGACGTCGAAGGAGACTAATCTTTTTTTCAGGAAGGTAGGTCCATCCTCTGTCAAGGAATTTAATACAGAAAAAGAGCAGAACCAGCGTCCAGTACTCCGTAGACTATAAGTAAGTTTCTATCTAATGACTCTATTCGAAGTCTTTGATTAAATCTCGCAGGAAATTTTTAATTCAATTTGAAATGTAATTATGTCGTATTATCGTTTCTTGATGGTCCTTTACACAGAATCATCTATGTCTGGAGGTAATTGTTTAATCTTAAATTGTTAGTGACTTTGTAGAAAAAGAGGGATTTAAATTGGAACAAAAATGGTTTATATTGGCTTAATTCTGATCAAACAAACACTTTATCCACAAGTCAAGTCAAGTCAAGTCAACGAGTTAACACAGGCTGAGAAACGTTGGGGTACTTGACGTCGTGTGGTCCGGAGGGACAAGTAGTGGTTGAGGACCTCAGGTGGGTTTGGGTACAGGTAACTCAGTTACTACGGTAGGTTGGTAGAGTAGGAGACAGTAGGAGAAGAGGAGGACGGGAGTTAGAAAGGGTCGTAGGCCCAGAAAAGGTTACTCAGTCGAGAAGTGTACTCCTCCGGTTTCATAACCTCAAAGTCGAAGTTGTAGTCAGGAAGGTTACTTGTGAGTCCTGACTAAAGGAAATCCTACCTGACCAACGTACAGGAACGTCAGGTTCCCTGAGAGTTCTCAGAAGAGGCTGTGGTGTCAAGTTTTTGTAGTTAAGAAGCCGTGAGTCGAAAGAAATATCGGGTTGAGAGTATAGGTATGTACTGATAACCTTTTTGGTATCGGAACTGATCTACCTGGAAACAACTGTTTCATTACAGAGACGAAAACTTATACGACAGATCCAACTAGTATTGAAAGGAAAGTTCCTCATTCACAGAAAATTAAAGCACCGATGTTAGTGGTAGACGTCACTAAAAACTCGGGGGGGTTTTATTTCAGACTGTGACAAAGGTGACAAAGGGGTAGATAAACGGTACTTCAGTACCCTGGTCTACGGTACTAGAGTCAAAAGACTTATAACTCGAACTTCGGTCGAAACAGTGAGAGGAGAAAGTGAAAGTAGTCCTCCGACAAATCAAGAAGAAGTGAAAGACGGTATTCTCACCACAGTGGACGTATAGACTCCAATAACTATAAAGAGGGCCGTTAGAACTAAGGTCGAACACGAAGTAGGTTGGGTCGCAAAGAGTACTACATGAGACGTATATTCAATTTATTCGTCCAACTGTTATATGTCGGAACTACATGAGGAAAGGGATAAACCTTGGTCAGACAACAAGTTACAGGTCAAGATTGACAACAAAGGACTGGACGTATATCCAAACAGTTCTCCGTCCAGTCTACCAGACCATAAGGGTAGAGAGAGTCTTAAAAGGTGTCAAATAACACTAGGTGTGTCAGTTTCCGAAACCGTATCAGTTACTTCGTCTTTATCTACAAAAGGACCTTGAGAGAACGAAATAGTTACTAGGTAGCCTACTACCGTTAAACTAGAGACCAAGGAGACGGAAAAGATTTTGGTCGAACTTGTAGACCTTAAAGTGCCAAGTGTATAACGAATTCGGACCACACCACAGTTATTTAAACCGGACTACTAAATACATTGGTATTAACTAGTATCCGAAAAAAAGAAACGGTTTCGAAAATATCGTAGAGTCTGACTTGAAAATTTTATTTTGGAAAGTCTCGATTCTTTCAGTGTGGTTTCCGACTAGTGTCTAAAGTGGAAAGTGGATTGTCTAGATCCACCTAAGGCGGGAAGAGTTCCAGAGGTTTTAAGGAACTCTAAAGACATCGACAATCGCTATATTGAAAGAATTGAATAGACTATTTCAATGATCTTCGTCTCAAACGTTAAAGACCTCCCCAGTCTATCTCTCTTTTCTATTTACAAAGTTAAACAAAGATGTCATATTAAAATGGTTTAATAACAGTATTAATCAAACTTCCCTTCCAAAAAGAATGTGGACCTTTTGTGTCTAAGTTTGGTCATTAAAAAGTATATCTTTGGTATTTTAATCGTACAAGCGGTCAAGTAAGTCAGGAAAGCGATTGGAAACACTTCAGTGGTCCAAAAGGTAATCTCAGGAATTAATGAATGGGTCAAGTCTTTGAATATAAATAGGTTTTCAGGGAAAATATTTAGAAGAACTTCTCCTTCGTAAAAACGCTTTGAACCAATTTACGACACTGTTGTGAAATTCTATCATAGATCTTAATACTGACTATTGTAAATGGTTCTATCTAGTCTTGAAATCCTTGGGGTATGTCAAAGATTATATAGATTTAATCATTGTAAATGGTATGTTATACGCCCTCTGGGCCCAAGCTAGGGACCCAACCCTTCTAAGGGGACCTCTTCCTTTACCGTTGGGTGAGGTCATAAGAACGGACCTCTTAGGGTACCTGCCTCCTCGGACCACCCGATGTCAGGTGTCCCAGCGTTTCTCAACCTGTGGTGACTCGCTGAAGTGAAAGTGAAAGTGAAAGTGGTATGTTATATTGGGTTCTAAATAATGAGTTGTTATCAAGGGTACACTGAGACGTAAGTTATACTTAGATCCCTTTGTAAAGAGAAACCCTACAAAGTCCCCGGGAGACTTCGTAGGGTTTCAATCGATCTTCGGTTTTCACGAAGTAATCTTAGAAAATCCTTCAAAACAGTTGTTTATAGTTTTTCCGAATCTTGTAAGTCAGTCCATCCTAATATCCAGTGACACTTCGTTATTGATAAGATGTCACTTCCTAAAGTCTTGTCTAGTAAATTCTCTATTTCTTTGAATGATAATGGTTTCGTCAAGTTGTAGACTTCTATCTCTTTTCGGTTTAAATTCGAAAACATGGTCGAATGAAAATTGAAGTAAATTTTCAGATGAATTAATTTAAATAAAATTTGGATCAGTCAGGATTGGTACGTGTTTTAAGAAAAGAGTCCCAGACGAAAGGCGTTTAGAAGAATAGTGAAAGACATGGGTTATGAAACAAGAGGGTAGGACTTTGTCGGTGGACATTCAGTCTGGATGAACGAAAAGGGAAGTATTTTACGTTATGGTAAGGAGTATGGAAGAAACGACTTTTGTGTGTAGGATGAAAGGAATTCGTTGGTTTTTGACTGGAAATATAATCGTAAGACATCTAACCACTCGTATTTATGGTCACTAATAAAGGTTTTTGGAAAAGAAAGAATCTCTCTTGTAAAATCCTTTCGTGGTTTGTAATAAGTAATTATCAGGGTTTAGAGAAAACAAAAAGACATCCCCCTTTAATCGCAAGTCACTATTTACGAAGTTTTAGAATAAAATAAACCTTTACTGGATCATAAGTTATCTGAGGGCAGTGAATCAAATCATATCGGGAATCTTAAAGTTCAATGGGGTTAGATTAGATCTCGCATAAAATCTGTCTGTAAGGATTTCGTATTAATAAGAATTATCTCAAATAGATTTTCAAGTGGAGTAAATGCAAAAAATCTTCAAAAAAATGAATTCCTTAAAAGGAACGACTGTTTTAACATTGTCTATATTATTATGAATTGAATGTAATTTGGATCTGTGTTACTTTTATACGACGAATTACAATTACAATCACTGAGAATCTGTACATAAATAATCAATGTAATTGTTTGTTTGTAATTACGGTCCATAAATTATGAACTATACGGTCGTTTAAACCTTTTGAGTCGTCACCGGTGTCCTGACCTTTTCCAGTCAAAAGTAAGGTTAAGGTTTCTTTCCGTTACGGTTTGTTACAAGTTTGATGGTGTGTTAACGTGAGTAGAGTGTGCGATCGTTTCATTACGAGTTTTAAGAGGTTCGGTCTGAAGTTGTTATGCACTTGGTACTTGAAGGTCTACAAGTTCAACCTAAATCTTTTCCGTCTCCTTGGTCTCTAATTTAACGGTTGTAGGTGACCTAGTACCTTTTTCGTTCTCTCAAGGTCTTTTTATAGATGAAGACGAAATAACTGATACGGTTTCGGAAACTGACACACTTAGTGTTGTTTGACACCTTTTAAGAATTTCTCTACTCTGATGGTCCGGTGAACTGGACGGAGGACTCTTTAGACATACGTCTTCGTTGTCAATCTTGACCTGTACCTTGTTGTCTGACCAAGGTTTAACCCTTTTCTCATACAGTTCCGACATATAACAATGGACGAATAAATTGAGTAAACGTCTCATGTAGAACACTTTACGGCCCGACCTACTTCGTGTTCGACCTTAGTTCTAACGACCCTCCTTATAGTTATTGGAGTCTATACGTCTACTGTGGTGGGATACCGTCTTTCACTTCTTCTTGATTTCTCGGAGAACTACTTTCACTTTCTCCTCTCACTTTTTCAACCGAAGTTCGAGTTGTAAGTCTTTTGCTTCTAGTACCGTAGACCAGGGTAGTGAGGTACCCTTTATCTACCCCTCTGTCACCTTTGTCACAGTCTGAAATAAAACCCCCCGAGGTTTTAGTAACGTCTGTCACTGACGTCGGTGCTTTAATTTTCTGCGAATGAGGAACCTTCTTTTCGATACTGATTCGATCTGTCGTTATAATTTTTCGTCTTTGTAATGAAACAGTTGTTTCCAGATAGATCAGTTTCGATACAAAAAAGGTTATCAGTACATACCTATACTCTCAACCTGATATTTCTTTCGACTCACGGTTTCTTAACTACGAAGACTTGACACCACAACCTGTTCTGATAACTCTCAGGGAACCTGATGTCCCTCAGTTAGGATTTCCTTTAGTTAGGACTTATAAGTGACCTGCCTGACTACAACAACGACTTTGAGGTTATGAAACCGGTGGACTACACTTCTTGACTGAGTAACCTTTTCTGTAACTACGACCCTTCCTAACTTCGGCCCTCCTCTTCCCCTACTGTCTCCTACTCTACCAACCTACCGTAGTGACTGAGTTACCTGTACTCAAACTCATTCGAGGCCCTCAATCACTACCTGTCCCTTCGGACCGCACAATGTCAGGGACCCCAGGTTTTCTAACTCGCTGACTTGACATGACTAAATTATGACTTATAAAGGGTTAAGTACACTTGAACTTTAAGAAAATCCAACTAAATAGAGAATAAATCTTAACGAACTAAACATTCGGGAATGAAAAAAAAAAATTCAATACTGTTTGGATCTGTCATATAACTTTTCGTCTCTGTAATGAGACGACAATTTCCAAGAATGTCAGTTCCGACACCAGAAGGTCACCAGTGTATGTGAACACTCTCGACCTGGTACTTCTTTCGTCTCACTCTTTCTTAACTACGGAAGTCTGACACCACGACCTTTTCTGAGGACTCTCAGGGAACCTGTCGTTCCTCTAGTTTGGTCAGTTAGAATTCCCTTTAGTTGGGACTTATGAGTAACCTGGTACCCCAGCGTTTCTGAACCTGTACTGACTCCCTTACTTGTTGTTTTTACCAAAAAGGTCATCAGTACGTACCTACACTCTCAACCTAGTATTTGTTCCAGCTCTCGGTTTCTTAACTACGAAAACTTGATACCACAACCTCTTCTGAGAACTCTCAAGGAACTTGACGTTCTTCTAGTTCGGTCAGTTAGGATTTCCTTTAGTCAAGACTTATAAGTGACCTTCTTGACTACGACTTCGAGGTTTTGAAACCGGTGGACTACACTTCTCGGTTAAGTAATCTTTTCTGGGACTACGATCCTTTCTAACCTCCGTCTTCCTCTCCCCCTGCTGTCTCCTGTTCTACCAACCTACCGTAGTGACTGAGTTGCCTGTACAAACTCGTTCGAAGCCCTCTACCACTTCCTGTCCCTTCGGACCGTACGACGTCAAGTACCCCAACGTTTCTCAGTCTGTGATTACTCGTTGACTTGTTATTGTCTATTCAATAGATCTCTTGAGACCATAGTTCCGTATCCTCCTCAATAAAGAAGTCCCGTTCTTAAGAATTTCTCTTAAAAAAAAAAAATTTCGAAAGAGACCTCAGATTTCTTATAACACTGGTGTGACAGTTTTTAGCAGAAACAAAAAGACACTAGTATCAAAATATCGGTTTTAAATCTGGACTATCACGAGTTTAATATACGTCTCATGTAGTACTCTTTGCCACCCGACCTTCTTCGTGTTCGACCTTAGTTCTAGCGACCCTCTTTATAGTTAGTGGCGTCTATACGTCCACTATGGTGGGAATACCGTCTTTCACTTCTTCTTGATTTCTCGGAGGACTACTTTCACTTTCTCCTCTCACTTTTTTGACCGAAGTTCGAGTTGTAAGCCTTTTGACTCTAGTACCGTAGACCAGGTACTGAAGTACCGTTTATCTACCCCTTTGTCACCTTTGTCACTCTCTGAAATAAAACCCCCCCGAGTTTTTAGTGACGTCTACCACTAACGTCGGTGCTTTAATTTTCTGCGAATGAGGAACCTTCCCTTCAATACTAGTTGGATCTGTCGTATAAGTTTTCGTCTCTGTAATGAAACAGTTGTTTCCAGGTAGATCAGTTCCGATACCAAAAAGGTCACCGTACATACCTACACTCTTAACCTGATATTTCTTTCGACTCACGGCTTCTTAACTACGAAAACTTGACACCACAGCCTCTTCTGAGAACTCTCAGGGAACCTAAGGTCCCTCTAGGTTAGTCAGGTAGAATTTCCTCTAGTCAGGACTCACAAGTAACCTTCCTGACTACAACTTCGACTTTGAGGTCATGAAACCGGAGGAGTACACTTCTCGACTGAGTAACCTTTTCTGGGACTACGACCCTCCCTAACCCCCGTCCTCCTCTTCCCCTACTGTCTCCTACTCTACCGACCTACCGTAGTGCCTGAGCTACCTGTACTCAAACCTATTTGAGGGTCTCAACCACTATCTGTCCCTCCGGACCGCACGACGCTAAGTACCCCAGCGTTTCTCAGTCTGTACTGACTCGCTGACTTGACTTCACTTGACTTGACTCACGAGTTTAACCGGGACTATTGTTCCCATCTAACCAGGGTTGTCCCTAACAAGAAGACCTCTTTACCCCCCAGAATTAAACGAATCGGGGTCCGACAACTAATATCCTCTTTTCAGGACCTGTATTCCCTTAAAGTCAGGTAAAGGGATAGGACACAGTTATTTTTAGACTATAAAAATCCAGTGAAAAGAACAGCAACCTAGTATCGATATCCAACTGGTCAGTAAACTGTAAAAAAAGGTTCCCCAAGGGTCCACCTCACGTCTTGGAATCTCCTTCGTGAAGGGTATATTCGAGTTCGTCAAACATGGTCTACAGACGTACGAGTTTGGTTTGGTCTTGGAGTGGTCGGTCCTCAGTGTGAGGTCTATTTTATTATTCCGTTTTCCTACGGGTCTTTAGTTTTCGGTTCACCATTCTCACGGGAGTTTTCTACCGTTTCACTAACGGGTTTTTAGTTTTCAGTTTACCGTATTTGTGGTTTACACTGAAGGGTCAGGGTGATCTGGACACTGGACCGTCTCAGTCACAATCGTCGGAAAAAACCAAGACTATATCAAAGTTCGTTAAAGAACAACCAAAGGACGTTTCTTCAATGAGATACCAAAGGAAAGAACATGTGAAGGTCTATGGTTCGTTTCATCATACCGGCCGGAAAAGATTAGCACCCGTGTTTCTATGGCTAAAACCTTATAGTTTTCTCGGGGTTAAACCGGTAAAATCAAACTCTTGAGAAAATCATATTAAAGGGGTTAATTGATCCAGGAACGTTTGTGGTCGAGGTATTCATAACATGTATTTGGACCGACCTTACAATCAGTCTCCAACCGAAAGACTGTGGGGAGACAAAGACACAAACTCTAAGACAAAAGGTGAAATTCGACTTAAACAGTCCCTATTTTTGGTGATCACTTTGACACACCACCCGGACACACGACGAACACTCGACTTGAGGAGGTCCTCAGTGGAGTCTCAGCAAAATCGAGGAGAGTACACAGAATTCTAAGACGGAGGTCGTGAGATTCTACGAGTCCAGAGACTTACCGGTCAAGAATCCACACTGGGGGTCTGTTCGTTCATAAAATTAATTATCCACTCAAAGGGATGCCCTGGTGACATGACATGATCCTGATCCGGAAGTGGTGAGGGTATTTAAGAAGTCAATGGACTCTTTTGGTATCGACGGGTCATCTTCGGAACAGGGAAAAGAAGTCTCGTTTCGAGAGTATAAGAGTGCAAATGGGGCTGTTTCGGATATTTCCGTCAGATTAACTCCCTTTCACAGTCTAGTCGGAGGATGGATTGGTGAGTCGGTTCTGACGAGTCAAGGGATGTTACCTTGTTGGAGCCGCAGAAAGTCGACTCGGGACCCATGAGGAGTTAAATAAAAGTTAGCTACGGGAGACGGGGTCCCGGAAAAGTGACCTGCCCATAAGAGACCGTAGAAAGTCGGTCAGAGGGTGGGTCATAGAAAGACGACACACCTTTGAAGAATCATAAAAAGTTGGTTCGGGCTCAGTCACAGATCTAGTACTCACCCATATGGGGCCTATAAAGTGGGCCCGGGAGAGGTGATAGAAAGGTTGACCTTCACCCGTCCATTGGACGAGGTGTTGGTGTATTTTGAGTCTTAGAGTTGGTTATGTCCTCTAAGCTTTTGGTCCTCTCCGAATGGGTTTAAGCAGACGTGAGGGGCTCCTCCGCCTACCCGGTGGCGACCATGGTTCCGAGACCAAGGAGCACCTCAAGTCCACTCCTCCCTATAGGTGAGACCCAGGAATCAACCAGCAGTATTGACAGATGATTTTTTCTACGTGATGAACTCTCAACACTCCACAAAATAAACCCCGTTTTACTGACGTCGGGTCTTTCGTCGTGGAGTCTATCGAGACTCTCTGACGAGGTTTCTCCACCCCTTCCAGTCATATGTTAAGACAACTTCCGTCTCAAGTTACGGTAGTTCACAAATGAAATGTTCTCCAAAAGAGGATCAGTGTTCCTAGACTACAGTAGTACTTCTCTAAATCACGAAAAGACTCACTAATTTCACAATCAGTGAGTCAGCACAGGATGAGAAACGTCGGGGTGCTTGACATCGGGTGGTCCGAGGAGACAGGTGCCCTAAGAGGTCCGTTCTCATGACCTCACCCAACGGTAAGGGAAAAGATCTAAATGGGATGGGTCCCTAGTTTGGGACCAGAGGACGTAACGTCCGCCTAAGAAATGGTAGACTCGGTAGTCCCTTCGTACAGTTTAAGGGGATATCCATTCCTAACCCTTGTATTTTGGACAAAGACTTTTATAAAGCGACTATCGAGTCAACCATTTCTTAGGCGGACGTTACGCCTTCTGGACCTAAGTTAGGGGCCCAACCTTTCTAGGGGACCTCTTCCCTTTCTGATGGGAGAGGTCATAAGACCGGACTTCTTAAGGTACCTGACAAATCAGGTACCCCAGTGTTTTTCAGTCTATACTGACCCTCTGAAAGTGAAGTTTCTGAACAGGGTGGTCCAAGGGATGTCGTGTCTCACGGAGTGAGGTGTACTTGAGGAGGTCCCCCACAACTTCCAGTTGTCGACTCGTCGTGTGATCGTCAGAACCCAAGTCCCAGACGTGTGAGTCGGTACCGTGGGGAGACGGTCTACACTACACATCTCGTGGAGCACACACCCCATCCCCTCCCTCCCGGACCCTTGAAGGACACCCGAGGGACACCTCTCGTCGCGGACTGACGTGGAGACTCCTGGTTCCGAGGAGGACACCTTCGTCCGTGGACGAGGACAGGAGTAGAGAAGAAGGGAGTATGGGGTCGTGGGGGGTGGGGTTCAACCGAAGGTCTCGGTCCTAGACCTTCCGGGGCTTGTCCACACTTACCGGCACGTCCTCCTTCGACCTAGGTCCACGACTAGTGTTCCTCCGTCCAATCCAGGTAGGTAGAAATCAGGGGGAGTGACTCGTAAACGACCCAGGGACGAGACGTGGGTCGAGTCCTTCNGACCCTTGAAGGACACCCGAGGGACACCTCTCGTCGCGGACTGACGTGGAGACTGCTGGTTCCGAGGAGGACACCTTCGTCCGTGGACGAGGACAGGAGTAGAGAAGAAGGGAGTATGGGGTCGTGGGGGGTGGGGTTCAACCGAAGGTCTCGGTCCTAGACCTTCCGGGGCTTGTCCACACTTACCGGCACGTCCTCCTTCGACCTAGGTCCACGACTAGTGTTCCTCCGTCCAATCCAGGTAGGTAGAAATCAGGGGGAGTGACTCGTAAACGACCCAGGGACGAGACGTGGGTCGAGTCCTTCTCCACATCTTTACTCGCTCTACGCCAGGACTCAAGTCCCCGATGGTCGTAGAGTTCCCTCCGTCGGCCACGTCCAGTTTGTTCCGTCGTCGAAGTCTCTGAGTGGTCCTGACTCTGGACCCAAGGTCGGGACCGAGGGAGGGTCACATGGCGGTGGAAGGGGTCTGACCTGAACCGGGTAAAATCTACCCCTTCCTCTGGAGAGTCGTAGGTAAGAGAAATCGATGGGAGAATAGACGGGTCGATGGGTGGACCCGGGACTGAAGAGACCCGGAACGACCCGGGGTTTGGGGAGACCTAGGGAGAGAGTCGTAAGGACCCATTGGTTCAATTCTATTCTTTATTTTCAATGGAAGTATATCGGGAAGTGTCAAATGTTGGACAAAAACAAAAAATTAAAATTAAAAAAATTATGTTGTATTAAATACAGGTACACGACATCAATTTCCGGTCTCTCTAAGTAGGGGTCGAACAGTCACTCCTGTGGTTCCTAAGACCTCGTGACCCGGTCTCTATACTCCTACTTTACCCTGTCACGTTTCACGGACTTTGTCACGACCCCTGTCGGCCCGTGAGTCGCAGGAGATCGAAGACCTTTAGGTCTGTGGATTCGAAGTCTCTTTAAATGTTTTTAAGAGACGTTGACACACGTTCGAGAAAATGAAAAGACCTGGACCCGACCAACTTGAATTGAAAAAAGGGAAAACCGACGTGACACTCTGGACATGTTAGAATCAAGGAACTGGTCCTTGGTTTGGATACGGTAGACGTGACCTTCCTGTCTCAGAATCGGTGACCTGGTGGTCCCTCCAGGGACTAGAGTCGAAAAAGATAGCAAGTAAATAGGTCAGAAAATGGTAGGTTGTTTGTAAAGACTTCGAGGAAAAAATCCGGACCATGGTAGAACCGTGGCCTTTAGGGTCACTACCCGTGGTATCTGGACCTCGGACGAGGATCGGGAGTCCGAGTCCTTCCTACCACGATATACTCATCAATGTACCCCCGACACGCGAGTTTCCTATTCGACAGTCGGACTGAAACTGACTCACACACCAAATCCCTACCGGAGGAACTATAAAATTCGGTTGTGGGTGTTTACTCAACCTCCACCGGATCATTTTGACACCTCTCTTCTCACAACGGTACCGTTGTCGGTCCATATCCTCGGGTCTCTACCCTCTGTTCTATAAACTCGAAGCTCCGAGTTTCACGCCAGACACCTGGTCGTCAGACCCGTAGTGACTCCTCGAACCATCCACAGAACCCGGGGTGGGGTCTA